>OY728121.1:1604164431-1606664431 GCA_963277665.1 Viscum album
TAATTATAACCAAACATGAGAAGTGTTTATGGAAAATATGTCATCAATTCATGAGGCGTTAGCCTATCGTACAAAGGAATGATGGTTTCATTTACCATTTGTTATAAGAAGATATGGATATAGGTTATTAATAAAATATAAGAATATATATGATTATATAATATAATGATTTTAATATTTAATAATTTTTTAAGAATATTTTATAGAGTTAAAGTTAGAAATAAAATTAAAATACTTGGTTAAGAACTATACCTATTCTCCAAACAACCACTTTAGGTTTATATCTAAATCCTTACTAGGATGGATTTATTATCAAACTATGGAATATAAAAAGTGAATATGGGTATAAGGAAGGAAATCTAGAATGTATTTTATTTTAACCAAAAGTCTATTTATGTGTGTATAGTAGAAGATAGGGTGTGTCCTCTTACAAGTTGGGAAGAGGACGCACATAAACATTTTAAAAATGATTAATATATATTACAGTATTACACAAGAAAAATATATAAAAAATAGACCATTTGTTAATATAATAAATTATAGGGTATAAATTTTTCCATAAAATATAGTTTTAACTTGCATTTAGGTCATTTTAATGAATTTCAATTTAGTTTTACCCCCTCGTAAACCAGTTTCATCCTTAACCATGGTAACTATTTTTTTTATAGATTTTCCTATTCATTTGGACAAAACATAAATTGAAAATATAAAATATTATTAATTATTGTTAAAAAATTATTAATAAATTTAACAAATTTAATTAACATAAGTGTAAAATTTTAATTTAAATTTAAACTTGAAAAACGCGATTAAAACATTTTTTTTTTCAAAAAAAAAATGTAGTTTTAAATACAAAAATGTTTTTATTCTAAAATAATGTTTAATTTCAATTACAATGAAGTTAATTGGATTATTGATAATTTTATTGACTTAATTTAACATTTAAATAACCTTGAAATGAAATTTATATTTTTAAATTCATGAAACAAAAATTATGTTTTAAATACAAATTAGTATTTTCACTATTCATTGAAAAATAAAAGTTTTCTGAAATTTTTTAATATTCATTCTAAGATAGTTTTTACATGATGAATTAGGTAATTAATTTAATTATTTAGAAATTATAATTTAAATTTTAATAATGAAATTTTTAATTAAAAGTATATAATGCAAGAAAACCCAATTTTGTAAGAAATAAAACATTTCTCCATTTAACTAAAAAATTTCCTAATATTATTATAATAAATATTAATCTATAAAAAATAACTATTTAATATTAATATTACATTAAAATGATTTATCTTAATTTTAACTAGTTTGTTACATTGAGTATATAATTCAATCATTTGAATGATGTAAATTCACATTTTAACAAACCTGGGAAGGCTACATGGTTTGACCACTTGGATTTTAAAACCGTGCACTAACCATGAACAAGCCACTTAATTGAAAAAACATAACCACAAAATTTACCCTTATATGATACATATTTGTAAAAAACCTATTCCAACCATGCCAAATAGAATAGTAAAATTATAGTGGCGATTCTCATTCTTGTCACATAGTTTACTAAACTGTGCGCAATACATTCTCTACAACCTAGAGTCACCAACGTTCCCTAATAGTTTCTACTAAAATTATAAAAATTCTAGAATAAAACATGAACCATCAATAATTGGAAGCCATGCACTGGTCAAAATTATTTGAAAACCCATCTGAGTAGATGTAAGCACATAGTTTCCTAAAAACCATGTAGGCAAATAGTGCACAATATAAAAACTAAAAAAACTATGTTTCTGTCTGAAACCTCATGGAAAATTAAATCTATCCCTCAAAATAATAATTAAACATGAAATAAATAATATAGTTAAATGAATGTTTTCATAATTTCATTCCCCATAATGATTTAGCCTAAATCCAAATGAGGTGACTCAAGGTCTGTGGTAAGGGTTGAAAAAAAATTCTATTTCAATTATCCTCTTAACCATTATTTTATTTTTGTAGTAAAAAAGGTAACATACAAACCTATTTTTTATTATACCTTAATATTTTTATAAAACTCTAATATATTCTTTTTTATCATTCCTTTTTAAAATATTCTTGAAAAAATTGTTTCTACCATTATAATTTCACAGTAACATTGTGAATGATATAGTTTTATTTTTCCCCTATTATTTTAATGTATATTATTGATAAAATTAATTCAAGATTAAATATAAAAAAATTATTAAATAATATTATATTTATGGATATATAATATTATTAAAGGCATTTTACTATTTATATTAAATGTAAATATTCATAGTTATTTTTAATACAAAAATATTATTGATGAAGATTTAGAGAATTTGTAACTATTTACTAAAAAAATAAACTCTTCCAATTATATAATGATATTAAAAATATACCTTGATATATCTAGAGGATATAGAACTATTGGGCAGTAGAATTTTAATTTCACTATAACAAAAAATTAGCTTTGTGACTATGGAGCAAACAACCCTAAAGTGGTCGACACGAGAAATATAAATTTAATAAATGAATAAAACATGATAATAAAAAATTAAAGAGATTAAATAAATAAATGAGAGTTCTAAATTTGTTATTTAATTAATTTACCTTGATTGTTAAGGAATTTAGTGGAGGGTTTAATGTTATATTGGACTCTAGATAAGGGTTCTTTACCACTATTTCTTTTTCTTGACAATATATTCTCTATCATCCAATGTCTCTCCATCCCTCCTTCCCTTCCTCTCTCTCTCTATCTCTCTCTCTCTATATATTACTTTATGATATTCTTCCATTGTATCCTCAATTATTACTTAAACTTCCTTTTAATTATGGATATTTATGCCTTAATATTTCCCTTTATATTTTTTATGTAATTAAAACATTATGTTTCTTACAAGGAAAGGTTTTAAGGTTTTTTATATTTTCCCCAAATTACTCTTTTATTTATTATATACATTTATTATTTACTTGATGGCAAAAAATATATTATTATATGTTTATATTTACCATTTAGGATCTAATATGATATATTACCTTCTTTTTTGGGTATCTACATGACAAACTGTTTGAACAATCCTTTTTAAATCATCTTATAACAAATTTATTAATCATGGGTTTATTTATAATTTATGCTTAAAGTATGTTTATTTTATATATGGAAAAAATATAAATGATATATTATTATATTATGGGTGGGAATATAATTATATATCCCCCTATTAATTAGGAAATGATTTATATCTCATAATATTAATAATCAGGTGATGGATACAGTTAATCATATATGTAATGATATATATGGGTATGGTGTGGTTATCACGATCCATAATCTTATGATTTGTTGGTAGTGAGCCTTGGACTATGTTTATGATGCACTATATTATATTTGTCCCAATTTTTTCTTCCAAGTTATTTCCCCCTTTTTCATGACTCTATGGGATATTTTTTATCCTTTTCATTTATGTTTCCTTATAATAATTTTCCCCTTATTATATCTCATCTCATGACAACCCTATTTTAGTCCCCTTTTTAATATTTATAGACCAACTATTCTTTTATATATTTCCTTAGGATATCCTTTGGAGTGATATGAATATGGTGAAATATAAGAGAAAGTCATGATGATTGAAATAAAATATTGTATAGTTAATTTAAAATTTATGTATTATGTTCCTATCATTTCAAATACACCAAACTTTAAGAATTTTTTGGTTTATATATGGATATTTATGTTATAAATGATGAAATATTTGGTGTAAATGATACATATCATTATAGTTTTCCATAATTTCAGGATTTTGGGTAGTAATTTTGATACCATTAACATTGATCTTATTTATTTGAGATTGCATCATTCCATGTTGTTTCAATTCCATAATTTACCAATTTTTTTCACTATTTAATAGGGTAATACTTCTATAGGAATAGGGAAATTCCCATATTAATTTGAGTGAACCCAAGAATTTTCTATGAATAACTCTATTATTTTTTCTCTTCGAAGGTTTTACTTCAATTTATACATTTTATTTTTAATAATTTTAATATATGAATGAACATTTATTCTCTTAGTGGATTCATTGACTATATATTCCATTGAACCAGTTTTTTATGAGAATTTATGGGTAGAATATTAAATATATGGTTTAATTACATGGAATTATTGTCTCCATAATATCCTATAATGATAATATCAACTAATTATTTCCCTATTAGTATGATCCTAGCAATGAATAGATTCGAAATAAATCAATTTTTTTGAGTTGGTGGATGGGGTATTGTTGATAGTACCCCTTGTACCTCTTACTTGGAGACTTTTCAAATCAAACATTTTTCATGAAACGTGATGGTATATCTTATTGGGATGATTGTGTCACTATTTTCATCCGATTTCTAACACAATGAAATCTATATTTCTTTTCTTTCTATTCATTCCTTGACCTTTACCAAGATCCAATGGATGGGTCATTGAAATTTAATAATCCATAATTTACAGTGTTTTGAAAATATCATTTTATTAACTCAAAATTTACCTAAAAACTAAAATCCTAAATTAAAATACAAGAATATAAATCTATATAAAATTATTAGTTTTAAATTTGAGTATATTTATCTTTTTTCTTGTTATTTTAATAACAAAATGAATGTAAATTAGTGGATAAATAATCATTAAAAACAACTCCAATTTTTGTAGTGTAATATTTTGACCACAATAATTGATAAGCAACTGATCCATCACAATAGGGATGATATGATAGATAATATACTAATATACTTATGTTTATTGAATGAAATCACAAATAGTTGGTAGTTTTTTTGAATTATGAATAGAATTAAATAATTTTTTTTATTCTATATTTAATTTATAAATATGGTATGGTGTATGTCGTGGTAATAAAAAAAATAATAATCAAAAGATTGATTAAATGGAAGATGTTTATGTGGGTTTTTTTAGTAATTTACCTCAAGATGAAAATAAACATAATTTAAAAATGAATTTAGATTGGAAACATCACGTATTCCTTAAACTTCCTTCTTGGGATAGCTATGGACTTACTCACAAATTCAAGAGTACGAGTTTTCTATTATCCCTTAGATGGAAGAGTTTTAATTTAGAATAATGGATTTTACACATTTTATTCTTTGTACTTTAATTCCTCAAAATTCATTGCTTTAGTAATTGGATTGGTTTTTAACTCTCATTCTATCTCCCTCACCCTCATAACATTTAACTAATTATAAATAAATTAAAAGAAATATGTAACAAGTAAAGGACAATAAAAATCTATTATTAAAATATTATAAAAACCAAAATTAAAATTGAAATCCCCACATGTTCTTCATCAAATTTATTCCCAATCCTAGTTAGAACAAAAAAACATTGAGTGTGAGAAGAACTCCCTCACCATGTTTCACCACTTCTCTTTACACTGGGTTTAATATCCTCCTACTAGTCTATTGGAGAATGGAATGAGATGTGATGAAATTGATAGAATGAATGGAATGAGAAAATTATTGTGATTTAGGTATGATGAATAAATGATAACAATTTCAGGAATGAATAGTTGAATTAAAATGAGTTAAATATGCTCTTGAAATGAATTCCCCATCTATTTTAATGAAATTATAGAATCTCTTAGATATCATAAAATATTAAGGATGACTAAATGGGTCTTATCCTCAGTTATTTATCACTTATATGTGGCCCAAACATATTGGGTTTCAATACTGTACCAGGATGTTCCACAAATCTCAAACTTCAAGTGGAAGTAAGTAAGTATCTACAGTAAACAATGTCTCTATAATTATCTTCCATGTGTATTATCTATAATATATTAAATATTTTTTATAATTATATACGTTCTAAATATTATATATAATTTATTGTTTCCCACTTTACCTTGATAATAATTCAATGGATCATATTCAACATACTGGTTACCTCCATGAATGATTTTAATGTACTGGTTGAGGGTTAAATAAATTTTATTGTGTAAAGAATAATAATAGTGTATTAAAAGGGGTCAATGATTTTTTAGAGCAACATGATTAATTTTATATGGTTATTATTATGTTATGTCTTGAGATTTTTCTAAATTAGGCTTGTGGTTATGTTGACATGCATAGATTGTAAGGGAAACTCAAATTCATCATCATTTAGAAATATGGTTTTATGGGTGTATCATTGAGTAATTAAATGGATATCAGGAAGTAATAATGGAATGTAACTACTTTTTGTTAAATAATATAAAAAAAGAGTGATCTTAGTAATGTCTATGTATAGAATTTATTCACTTTAAATGGGTGGTCAATGAATTCTTTTATTAATGAGAATTTTAAATATAGTGAAGCCCCCAGTCAAGGAAGATGATGTGGAAGTGGTATGGATTGATAAGAATTAGAAGAGACTTGATATAATGGACATAGATAGCCTTATGGAATACTACATAGTCACCCAATGTTTTTGGGCTCCAAGAATAATAGATCTTTCCACATTAATTTTGAGATGGGGGCACTGAGAACAAGAATAGGCATAATGTGCCTACAAGTCAGTGAGAGTTTTGTGTTTTTTGTGATGTTTTGGTTTATACCACCAACATAGAAACCCTCCCATTCTCATATAGGACAACCCAATTATTCCTATTCTCTTATACCTTCTATTTTCTTAGGGTTATCAATTTACATGCATTTTGTCCCCATTTGTTCACCCCTAGTTTTTCATCAGTCTTGTGTTGATTCCCATTATAGGATATCCACTATACGGGGTTGATTATTCACTACTAAAATCATTTTTTATAAAATTTATGAATTTCAATTATGTAAAACAACATCAAGGATTTTTATAATCAGCGAACCACTTCCAAAAAAGACAAAATAATTATTTTAAAAACTTTTACGAAGCATCCATTAAAAATCCATTTCTTTAACAATCCCCTTAATTAACAATTATTTAAGAATAATAAAATATGACTAAATTAGAGAATAATAACTTTTAAAAATCATTTCTTAATTATAAAATTACAAAAATTTTATTATTAAAATATTTATATATTAAAAAAATAAAATAAACAAAATATTCTCAGAAAAAATAACAAAAAATATTGAAAAAATTATGAAAATGAATTTCTCATGGCCATTCCATTTATTATGGAATATACATTTGGAAATTCCTACCCTTTAATGGTAGTATTTCACTATCAAAGGAGCGGTCATTTAATATAGATATGACTATAATTTATTTTCATTAATGAATTTCATTATTAATCCTTATCATTGACCAACTTCATTAAAATAATTTATGCACATTTATTTGATATAATAAATTGTATAACTTTATTTATATGATTATATTTATATATTAAATAATCATAGATGGGATAATTATTGGAAACACTATTAAATAATACATTAATTATATTAAGCATTACCTTTTCATTCAAGTAGTTAACTTACAAAATTTGTACATTATTTATCATTATGATAGTCCTCCTGATATCCATTAAGGAAAAAAATATTTTTTTTACTTAAATTAATTATTCGTATCCATTACATTCATGTATGATCATTCATTTATGATTAAACTTATTGAAATAAGTTTTATAAAAATATTTGGTGTTTTAAAGATAATTTAGGAAGAATCATTACAATGTTTAATTTCTCACTCACCATTGTTATATAATCTTTTCTCAAGAATTTAATTATCACTGTACACTAATAATCACCATTGTTAAAGAACTAATCTAATTTATTAAAAAAATAATATTAAATTGGCTCAATAATATCTCACTAAATATTATTATCACTGAGTAATAATAATATTTTACCTAGTCAACTCATGGAAACAAGACATCGTAGTCTAGAAATTCATATTTCACTAAGTTCAATTCAAACATTATTTTAATATCTATTGAACTACAGTAACAAATAATACAACCAATTTTTTCAAATTTTGAGTTAATAATATCATATTTTCAGTTTTAATTTTTCAATTTTTTTTAATTAATATACCAAAGACCTTAAAAATATTCCAAAACATATATATATTAGTTTTTAGATGTAAAGAGGATCTAAAGAAATTTTGGTATCTCAAAATGACCCTACAAAACAAAAAAAATCCCTTTTTCATTCTTTTAAATAGGGAATTCCATGGTGAAACCCCACGTGTGGGTCACATGCATCACACCAAATCCTGATTTATAGAGACCCTATCCTTTTACAAATAACATTACAAGATTTTAAGGATAATTATACATCATAATACAAGCCATAGATCGTGAAGTATATTATGTTGGAAGACTAGGTATATAAAATAATAAACCTGGAAGAAAAAAACTTCCTTTATTCAATATTCAAGAAAGATACTAACATCCTTCGTTCCCTTAAATTTTTATATGGTACTCTAGTGATCACATGAATGAAGGTATGAGCTCAAATCCTAGTAAGGGAAAAACATAAGAATATGGATTTAGCACAAGGGTTAGAGATCATGACATAATGATATAAAATGGAATATAGAATCATAACTTAAAAAAAGGGATCATATAAATATGAATTCATAGTAATGTGGTAGAAACATAATTTAAAACTTTATAAATAGTCAAGGCTAGTTGCACAAAGGGTAAAATAGGTCAAGGTTAACCACCAAGACCGTTGCACATGGTAGCGCGAATCAAGGTTAAATGCCAAGATTGTTAAACATAACATCTCCTGAGACTCAACTTTACCCAATGAATTGGTGTGCTATCGGGCCAAAACCATATTAAAATGTTCATGAATGTTATTTCCACATAAATAATTATAAATAATCAATCATACATAAATATAATGTCACCCGTTGAGAGAAATGGTTTTCACATTCATGTCATAAAGAATAAGGAATGGCCGTATCATAAATGTATACACGAGAGAAATTAATTAAAACATAAATGGAAATTAATAAGGTAAAATAGAACTATAGAATTATAAGTTATGTCAAATAGAAGATACAATATGTAAGAACAGTATTTAGGAAATTATTAGCATTTAAACATTTTTGTGTGGTTTTTAGGAAAATACTAAATAGTGTTTAAAATCAAAAAGGGAACAATATCTTATATACAAACTGAAGTGAAACAGAAAGGTTTTTAGGATAAATAAAATTATTTTATTAAAAAAATGGTTTCTTAAAACAATTGGTAGAGTTCACATGAAATTGGGTAAAAATTTTGAAAGTTCCCTTAAAATAGGTTTGCTTGTGGGGAAGTATTGAGGAGGGAATTATTTAAAAGAATGTATATCCCCGAAAGAGAATGAGGGATGAATATGGAAACAATTTTTTATATAATATAAAAATTATTTATAATATTTAAATTAAAATAAAATTGAAACTTTATTTGGTTAATAATAAAGATAAAGAAACCCGAAGGAATAAATGCGGTTCAGGTAGAATCTCTTACAGAATATTGGCATGGTATCAGGGGTACATTAGAGGGATTAATGAGAGATAAATGTATTTATCATAATATATAAGTAATGGGGGAATTATGGGGAAGGTGAAATATAATACCCCATAAATAGAAATTATAGCTAAATGGCATAACATAGAAGAGATTCTTGAATAAATGTGAGAAAGAGAGGATCCCTTACCTTATGTTCGATGTTGATATTCGCATGATCTTAATGATCTGAATAATAAAATTAGGTTCATTAAATAATAATTCCAGAACCTCTTTTACATTTAAACTATTTATTTTAACCGTTTTGAGTTCATTAATATACTTTTTATTGGTTGTGAGGTTCAATTTCATTGTTCGGGTTCGTTTGTTTCCTTGGATTTAATGACCAGTTCACTAATATTCATTTTCTGATATGCATGTATGATGAAATTGGTTTTCCAGAATTTAATTTATATTTTAGTAATGAAAATATAAAATGTTTCATCATTTTAAAATTTTTTATTTTATTTGGAGTGAAGTTGAATCATCATATAAAACATTGATGATAAAAACATGGATTAACTTGGAGATTTTTACCATAATTAACTTGTTTTGAATTATTATTTTACATCATGTGTGAAATAGGATTCCATTACAACATATAAGATAAAATAAATATTTTATAGTCTTCTTAAACTATAAAAATGGTTTCATGGACAGAATTGAATATGATAATGAAAATTGAAAACCCATCGTCCTTGAATGTGATAAATCATGACATCTCGAACAGTGTTTTCATTTATAGTATAAATGGAGGGGTAAGTAGAGGTTATGATAAAATATAAAATTTTAATAATATAATTTTAGTACATGTTTTTTATAGTAGGTATCATTCCACTTGGTTGAAGGGAGGTGAGGAAATAAAAAGTTGAAACGAACTAGAAAGAAAATAAACGAATCAGAAAGAGGAATTTACCTCTTGAGTTCATATCCTTTGAGAGCCTCTTAGGGGGGAGGATTTGGTCTTCTAGGGAGATAAAGGGATGTTATATGTGGGGAGGATAATGGGGATATATTTTGTTAGAATTTAGGTAATTAGAAAGGCATGATAGGAGTAAAGAGAAGGGGAGACTTTGGGCGGTTTTTATAGTGGAGGGGAGGAGGGTTTTCTTAATATTTTAATCATTAGATTTTTATTTTTCAATAAGACAAGAAATAGTAATTATTATTGTGAACAAAAATAGTAATATTTGCATGTTATTTCAAAGCAATGTCCATTTAAATAATATGTGACTCAAGAATGATGCATAAATCCATGTTTCAGCATTTATTGTGAATTATCGTATTTTAATATTAATAAAAAAATCAATGATTTTAAAAAATACCAAAAATAAACATAACCATTTTTCAACATGTAGAATCAAAAATTGAAATAAAATTTTCAAAAATAATTTTATAGATATGATTAATTTTATTTTTAATAAAAATCAGAATTTACTTGAAAATATTTATTTTAATTCAATAATTGATTTTACAATTCTTTCAAAAATTAAATAAGGTCTTATAATTTTTTTATAAAACTAGAAGAAATAGAATTATTAATTTATGAACACATTTTAGGTAAATATATTTTATTTTAAATTAATTAATTAATTGTAATTAATTATTTATGACTTACAAAAATACTTATACTTTTACTATAGACATATTATCACTTATAAGATGCCTATATTTTATTTATACATTCATGGATGAGGGTACTATTATTTAGGTTTATTTAATATTCATAAGGGTCATATTTCTATTCATAAGGGTAGTTTACTATTTACAAGTGTATGTTACTATTCAAAAAAAATTATGTTTGTTCCATCAGAACTTGAAAAACACCCTGAAATATACAATGTATGTAAGATTTTCGAAATTAAAAACACATAAGTGACAATATTATGTTTAAGATCACATAGTAATTTTTAGTTCATTGTGTTTTGATTTCATGTGATTATATGACTTAATTATAAGAAGGGAATTTCCTTTGAAAAAACATCGGGTCATTAGATTATTCCCCAGTAATGAATTTTTTTCCTCAAATTTTTATTTTACTTTCTAATCCATAAATAGTTGCAGTTAGTTTTCCATGATTGTGTCCTCTAGTTCCCATGTTTCCTTTTCTTACTTATAGTTCCACCACAGTACTTTGACCAGGTGAGTAGTCTTGTTACATAAAACTTTATCTCTATGATCCAAGATCTTCACTGGATGCTCCTCGCATGAAAGATCATTCTTCAACTATACCACCTTTAAAGAGAGTACATGTGAAGGATCTAGTATATAATTATGAGAGATACATGAAAGACATTGTGTACTTTGGACATGGTAGGTGGAAGTGCTTGGTTATAGGCCAGAGCCCCGACACGATCAAGAATCTCGAAGGCGGCGATATACCTAGGACTAAACTTTCCACTCTTCCCAAACCTCATGACCATATTCCATGGAGATATTTGTAGAAATACCATGTTTCCAACTTTGAATTCAAGGTCTTGTCTATGATTGTTTTAATAATTCTTTTTTCAACTTTGGGCTTCCATGATGTGTTGCTAAATGGTTTTCACCTTCTCCACCATTTTTTCAACCGTTTCTGGTCCTAGCAGCTTACGCTCAATGACTTCATCCAAAAATGCTGGTGTTCTGCACCTTTTCCCATAAAGGTATTTATATGGATCTATTTGGATGTTCGAGTGGAAACTTTTATTGTAGGAAAATTCATCAAGTTGAAGTTATTGGTCCCATCCTCCATTGAATTCCATATAACATGCTCTCAACATATATTCTAGTTTTTAAATAGTCTACTCAGATTGGACATCAGTTTGAGGATGATAAACTTTACTGAAGTTCAGTTTAGTGTTTAGTGCTTTTTGGAGACTTTTCCATAACTTCTTGGTGAATCTCGTATCTCTATCAAATACAATAGAAAGTGGTAATCCATGTAACCTTAACACTTATGTGATATATATCTATGAAATTTTATCCAATTTTAAGTCCTCTCGATTCACGATAAAGTCAGATGTATTTGTAAGAAAATCCACAATGACCCATATGACATTATTTCCTCTAGATGTCCTTGGAAGTCTAGTGACAAAGTCCATGGTGATGTTCTCCCACTTCCATGTTGGTATGGGTATTTTTTAAAACACCCCCTTATAATTGTTTCTTTTATCCTTCACTAACTGACATACCATGCACTTTGATGTATACTCAACAAACTCTTTATTCATATTGTCCCACCAAATGTTATCTTAGAGATCTCGATACATCACTGTGCTCCCTAGGTGAATTGAGAATGTTGTGATATGTGCATCATTTAAAATATCCTTCTTTATCTATGGATTTTATGGTACATATAATCATGACCCAAGTTATGAAACTCCTTCCTCATCAATCATGAACTAAGAGGATTTCCCATTTTTATTGGATTCCACCCTTTTATGAATTTCCACATCTTTTATTTGATCATCCTTTATTTTCTCCATGAGGGATGGTTGAGGGATCATTTGTTAAGGGATTGAAGATGTTCCTCCCTTAGTGATACCCATGTCAATCCTTTGCATATCCAAGAATAATGGATCCTTTTCAATTCTCATCATTGAAATAGATTCAGGATCCTTTCTACTTAGAGAATCTTCCAACTTATTTACCATAACAAGAAGGTAGTGGATTGAGCAGTCATAACCCTTGATGAGCTCTGTCCATATTAGCTGGTGCATATTAAGCTCTTTTTGAGTGAATATATATTTGAGACATCTGTAATAAGTATATATCTCACACTTCTCCGCATAGTGATAATTCCATAAGATCTTCAATGCAAATATCAAAGCCTCCAACCCCAGATCATGCATAAGATTGTTTTTCCCAAGGATTCTTGGATTCCTTGAGGCATAGGATATCACTTTATCATTTTTTTTCAGCACACAACATAATCCAATCTTTAAGGTTTCACTGCAAACTACAAAGAGTTCCCCAATTGTTTGGAGTTTGAGTACTAGCGTAGTGTCTATACCTCATTCGAAAGGTAGTATTTGGAATATCTTTTATTATCTAATTTTATTGGAGATATCCCGACTGAATGTTCACCTTAGATAAATAACTGACCCTCTAAAGTTGATCAAACAAGTCAGATATCTGTGGAAGGGGATACTTTTTCTTTATTGAGATTTTATTGAGATCTCGATAATAAATGTAGAGGCACATTGATCCATCCTTCTTCTTGATGAAGAGGGATGATGCACCCCACGGGGAAGCAGTCAAGCATATAAAAATATTCTCTATATTCTCATGTAATTGATTCTTAATCTATTTCAGCACTATAATGGACATTATATATAGTGTCTTTGATATATTTAGAGATCCAAAAATACGTTTAATTGAGGACTCAACCTATTAATAAAGAGGAAGACCATAAAACTCATCAGGAAATGCATCAGTGTAATTCCTCATGATAGGAAAGTCTTCAAGCATGATTCTATATTTTTTCTCAATCATTTCAGATAGACATGATTTCTAATAAGTAATTAATATCCCCACATGAGACAATGTTTCAAAAAGAGATTCATGTTCCTCCTTAAACTTGTAATGAATTAGAGGACGCTTTGGGATGTGAAGTGTGATCTCCCTTTCTAGAATGTTGATGTTGGATTTATATAAAGATAGCCAATCCATGCCCAAGATAGTTTCAAACTCCGCTAAAGAATATATGATGAGATTTTTATGGGAGGTTCAGTCAACAAATATTAACTGAGGAAGAGTTATAAACAATTGAAGCAATTACTTTCCCATTTTCGATTCTCACAGATAATTTATCCTCCAAATTTTGTGGTGGTGTTTGATTAGTTATACTAAAGTTGAATGATATGAAAGAATATGTAGAACTAGAATCAAATAGTACATTCTCTATTATTGAATGATTAACTAGAATATATGCTACCACATTGTTGTCTGAATCCACATTAGTAGTAGTGATAGCTCAATCCCTTCCTTATCGCCTTAGAGGTTGTTTTTGATTACTTCCAACAACCTAGAGCATAGGGAAATTGTTCGTATAATTACCATGCTCCATGATGTTGTAAAACTGCACTATAAGATGAGTGTTAATCTAAACCATCATTTCTTCTTCCACATTAGTGGTATTATTTATATCCCACTGGATATTTTTATCCAGATGACCCATCTTTCCACATTTGAAGAAATTCATAGTTCCCTTTATTCATTTCCCTTGATTCTTCTTCGCAAAAGTTTTACACTTGGGTTGAACATGATTCCTTCCATCATGGAATTTATTTGTGGATCCACCCACATTAGATACCATTTTCCTCTTATGGTCATCGAGCAGACAATAAAACTTAGAGTCTCCGATATCCATTTCAACCATGAGGGAACACCAAAAAATATCCTCATAACTATCAAAGTCTAAAATCACCAATTGTTTTTGCAGACTTAGATTTATTTCGCTAAAGAAGTGATCCACCTTTATTTTGGTGTTCAAGACAAATCCATAGGTGTACCTTTCTGGACTTGGGGCATTTTTTTTATACGCCCTGATGGTATAATCTTCTTTCTCCTTGAGTTCGAGGAACTATCATTCTATCTTGAGATAGAGGGTTCGAGGAAAATATTTATTGGAAAACATTCTCTTGAATTCTTCCCAAACCATGGAATTAATTTCCTCTGGGGGATTTGTATTCTTGAATAGTGTCAACCACTGATCATATTCCCCATAAAAAAGATATACCGCTAGTACAAATTTCTCTTCTTCCGAGCATTGGAGGATATGGAATATCTTCTCAATAGAGTTAATCCACAGTTCCTCAAGGAGGGGATCAAAAGATCCACTAAACATGGTAGGCCTTTTCTGCATGAAGGATTCAATTTTAATTTAATCTTTCCCTGGTGGAGAAGGGGTTTCCACATGATTAAACATATTATTCAATACTTGAGACTGGTGATCAAGTACTATCATAAAGTTTTGAGTATCCTTTCCAATCATATTAGGCATATCATTAGGGAAATATTCAAATTCATTATCACATTGATTGTTGGAAGATGTTGTTGTATTTCCATTAATTAACTAAGATAAAGTGAATATAAATAGAGGGCTAGAATCCATAGTTATTGTTCATAAAAAGGAAACATTGAACAAAAGAGGATAAACTTGTAAAGGAGAAGTATATCATAACTTGTGATACCCTATGTTTCAATATAGGCTATCCTTGATCTATTTATTAAAATATATTCTTATGGGATTTTTTTATTCCCTTAATAATTTTTTGTACCAAACTCATGAATTTACAAATGAATATCCCCCAGGTGTGTCAAACCTAGAGTACAGTAAGGACCATTGTCTTTCACCAGTTGCCATTCAAGTCTACCTCAAATCAGTGTTTTCAGGTTTTACCCCTAGATAAATTTGTGCCAGAGCCACCTCTACCTATTTGTATCCGGATAGGGATGTATTTTATAGAAAAACCACTTACTCTATATATACCAAAATTTAGTTGTGTTTTATTTTACTTAGTATAATCTCTTACTAATGTTAAATATTCATTATCTATAAAATAACCAGACCATCCTATGATACCAACTATAGAAACACTATCATTTTACACATAACATTACATGATTATAATCATAATTATACATCAGAATACAAGCCACCGATCATGAAGTTTAGTGTCTTGGTAGACTAGGTAAATAAAACATAAAAAATGGAACTAAAAAACTACTTTTTATTTAATCTTAACAGAGAGATATTAACATACTTTTAGCCCTGACATCTTTATAGGGTACCCTGGGGATCACATGAACGAAGGTATGTGCTCAAAATAAATGAACATATGAATAAAGATTCAGTACAAGGGTTAGAGATCCTGACATAATGATATAAAATGGCATATATTATCATAACATATAGACATGGGATCAAATAAACATGAATTCATAGTAATGTGGAACCATCAAAAATCATTATTTTATCATGATTCAAGGCTTTTTTCATATAGAGGATAACAACTCATGATTAACCACCCAGACCATTGCACATTGTAGAACTAATCAAGGATAATCAAAAAGACTGTTGCACATAACGTCTCATGAGACTCAAATTTACCCAATGCACTGGATCTCTATCTACGAGCACCTGTATTAATTATTTCATGAATATTATTTCCAAATAAATAATCATACATAATAAATCATACATAAAAATAAGGGAACCCATGAAGAGAAATTGGTATCACATTTATATCATAAACCATAATGAAGGGGTGTATCATAAAAGTGTCCATGATAGAATGTAATTAAAATATACATGGAAATTAATAAGGTAAAATAGGAATATATCATGGTAATTGATTTCAAATAGATGTGACAACATATAATAAGAGTATTGAAGAAATTAATAACATTAAAACATTTTCGTGTGGTTTTATGGAAAATACTAAAGAGAATTTAAAATCAAAAAGGAAATAATAATTTATATAGAACCATAAGTAATAAGAATAAGGTTTTTATAATAAAATGACAGATTTTATAATAAAATGGATTATTAAAAAAATGGTAGAGTGCACTATAAATTGGGTAAATATTTCGGAAGTATCCTTAAAACAAGTTTGCTTATTGGAAAGTGTCAACGAGGGAATCACATAAATGCTTATATATCCCCAAAAGAGACTGAAAGATGGTCTTGAAACTTCAGTTTGGATCATTTAAAAAGTATTTATAAGTTGAAAATATCAATAAATTACAACTTAATTTGGGTAAAAAGAAAGATAGAGAAACCCTAAGGAATAATGGTGGTTTGGGTAGAATCCCTTATGAAATATTGGCATGATATCCCATGTACATAGGAGGTATTAATGAGAGTGAATCGTTTTTATCATATTGTATACATAAAGAGGTCAGTATGGGGAAGGTGAAAAATCATACCCCATCATTTGGAATTATAGGAAGAAGGGCATAACATAGAGGAGATTCATGAATAAATTTGAGAAAGATAATATCCCTTGCATTAAGTTTGATGGTGATCTTCGCTAGATATTAATGACTTGAATAATAAAATTAGGTTCATTAATTAGTATTTACAGACCCTCATTTACATGTACATGATTTATTATAATCTTTTGAGTTCATTCATAACCTTTTTGATTGGTTATGAGGTTCAATTTCATTGTTTGGGTTCATTTATTTCTTTGGTTTTAATGATCAGTTCATTTATATTAATGATTAGAGTCACATGTATGATGATATTGGTTGTATAGAATTGATGTTATATTTTACTATTGAATATCAAAATGGTTACATGGTTTTAAAACGCGTTTGGTTATTTGGAGTGAAGGTGAATCATTATATTAAACATTAATGATAAACTCTTGGATTAACCAGGAAATTTTCTTACAATTTACTTGTTTTGAATTATTATTTTACATCATGTGTGAAAAAGGATTAAAAACCAAGAAAAAAGATAAAATACAAATTTAATAGTCTAGTTCAACCATAAAAATGGTTTCATGATCAGAATTGAATATGGTAATTCCAATTGAAAATCTGTCATCCATGAATGTCATTAATCAACACATCACAGAAAATGTCTCCATTTATAGTACAAAAAGAGGGGTAAAGAGTGATTATCATAAAATATACCATTATAAAAATTTAATTACATTATATTTATGTTATTGATGTCATAATATCATTTTGGTGAAGGGAGGTGAGTAAATAAAAAATATAAAAATATAAAAAAAATAAAAGAATTGGAATGAGGAATTTACCTCTTGAGTTTATCTCTTTTGAGAGCCTCTTAAAAGGAATGGATATAGTATTTTGAGGAGACCAAGGGATAATGGATGTGAGTGAGGATCTTGGGGAGAGATTTCAGTAGAATTTAGTTAACAGAAAAGTCTTGATATGAGTGAAGAGAATAGGTTTGTGTTGGTGGTTTTCATAGTGGAGGTGTGGAGGGGTTTCTTAATATTTTAATAATTAGTTTATTATTTTTATATAAGATAATAAATATTAATGATTATTATGAAAAAAAGTTATATATTATTGTGAGTTCTAAAAAATTTCCATTTATGTCATCCATGACTCAAACATGTTGCATAAATTTTGGTTTAACATTTATTATGAACTATCATATTTAACAATTAATAAAAAATTCATGTATTTTAGAAAAATACCCAAACCTCACCCTAACCATTTTTTGATGTGCAGAATCAAAAAATGAAATCTATTTTTCAAACATAAATATATATATATGATTAATTTAATTTTTAATTAAAATCATAATTTACAATAAAAATATTGATTTTAATATTGTAACTGATTTATAAGGCTTTCAAAAATTACATAAGGTCTTATAATATTATCTTAAAACCTGAAGATATAAAATTTATAATTTATGAAAAAAATTTAATATAAAAATATTTTCTTTTAAATTAATTATTATTTTTAATTAATTATATTTTTATTATAAAAATACCAAAACGTTTACTATGGTCATATTATCACTTATAAGATGCATAAATTTTATTTCAACATTCCTGGACAATGTTACTTTTCTTTGGGACGATTTAATATTCATAAGGGACATATTACTATTCTTAAGGGTCAGTTAGTATTCATAATGGTAGGTTACTATTCACTAAAAATTAAGTTTGTTCCATTAGAACACAAAAAACAACATGAACACAACTGTGTATGTAATATTTTTGAAATTCAAAACACATAAGTGGAAATATTATGTTTAAAGGTCACATAGTATTTAGTTGTTCATTTTATTGTGATTTCATGTGATTATATGACATAATTATAAGAAGGTAATTTACATTGATAAAACATTGGGTCGTTATATGCTCTGACCGTGATCTTGGTTGATCATTATGATGATTGAATATCCCAGATTGTACTAGCCCGTAAGGGGCTCAGCGTCGCTCCGCTAGGGTTCTCGCGCCGCCTTCCCCTCCCCGGATCGGCGCTCCCTCTCCTTCCTGGTTCGGACGGTCGGGGTGGTTCTCTGTTGCTACGACCTTGTTTAACTCGTTTATGCGCACGCTGGTGTCTTTACTTTGACGCAGTGTTGAATCTGCGCCTGAGTTCCTGGCAGGTGGTTCGAGACTGTCCCTCCGTCCAGAGCTGGGTTTTTGAAGGTTGGGTGTTGTTTCTTTGGAGTTCTCAGATGGCGGCGTCGGGATCTGTTTTCTTTGAGCGAATGAGGTTCTGTTTCCGTTATTGTTTCTTCTTTAGTCTTTGAGTAGGGTTTCTTGATGCCGGCTGGGATGCGGCTTTAAGGTTGTATTGGTTTTGCTGGTGGGGGGATATCGTTTCTTGTTTCCCTGCGGTTAGGGTGTTTTGGTTTGTGGTTTGTTCGCTGTTTGTGTGATTTGGTTTTATGGTTCCCTACCCGGTACTCTCTGGCCGGGGATGATTTTTCTTCCTAATGGTTGATGTCTTACGGCTACGGTGAGATTGACGGCGCTGCTGGCTGGATCTTCGGGTGTAAGACCGATTCGTCTACGGCATACTCTACGGAGCGCTCTGGATCCTTCCTGGTATGCGTCGGCGTCTTCAGCGGTGGTCTGCTCTAGACCATGGGTTTTGGGGTTGCGAACGTTGGTGCAGCTCTTCTTCGTACTGGATATTTTGGTTCCCCTGCTGTTTTCTGGTGGACGTGATGAATGGCGTAGCATGGGCGGTGGTGGTCTGTCACCGGTGATGCTCACCGGCGAGGAGTGTCTGTCCTCCGGTGTTAAAGACTGCGGCGGCGCGTCGGGTTTGTTCGCCGGCGATGCTGTATGATGTGCTGATGGCGCATGGACCGAGGCGGCGACCTGCTCGAGACGGCCCGGTGTTCGAGACTCATGATGATTTTCTGGTTTGAATTTGAAATTTGAAATCCCGGATGGTGGTTTGTGGTTGTAAGCCTGGTTACCGGTTTTCCTTAAACCGGCTTTGGAAAATATAAAAAAAAAATTATTTACAGGAATATCCCAGATTGTACTAAATCATGTGCCACCATGTTCTGTGATCCACACCTATAATTAATCAAATCAAGAGGTCATACGATTAAGATATCATGTGGGATGTGATCAGGTTCTTCACACCACAACCCACATCAACTAAAGAGACTTTTAAAATTCCTGATTGACCTATCATTATATTAGATAATCCTTATCTACCAACATTATCTATGGGGTTGTTTACATTGTTACTACCATGTCTTCTCCCATAGTGGCTTGAATAGAGTTTACCATCACCACTGGTCACTAAAATTATTGGGTTAGTATATTTCAACCCCCTAAAAATATATATTCACTTTATTCAAGGATATCAGAAATTCAGATCCCTAAATATTAATTGAAAATATGTAAAACCCAAAATATATCTCTTATATTACACCACAAAATTAACTACAATTATAGTGAATCTTAATGGGACATATTACATTCATTGATAGATTTATTATAATATATAGAGGGTTTCCTATATTATTAAATTTAAATATTCATCAATAGATTATTGAAATTTTTCCTAAATTATCTCTATGTTTTCTTGAAATACATTCATTATCTTTTAATTAATCTATATGAATTATATTCATATCATTAAAATTAATATGTATTTAAAATGGTTCAATATAATTATTAAAACATGATATTAAAAATGAAGATATAATTTCTGATCTCTGAAATTTTTCTTTTCAATTTATAATAATTAATAAATCAAATTAATCATATATTTTTTATAGTAGTCCAATCTCACAATGTAGAAAAAAACATGAAATTTAGAGTATGAATTAAATAATAAGAAATACAATGAGAATAAATAAGTTTAACACTCATAAATGATGAATTTTAATCATGGATCTGTACCTTGAATGAATGGTCCATCAATTTCAATCAAAATTCTCAAATCTAGTGGGTACCTCCATGGATATAACTTCCTCTTAAAAAATATCCTCCCTCTCCAAGACTCTAAAATATGATTATATATATGAATAAATCTTGGTCAATACCATAACAAAAATATACAAAATTTATTTTAAAAACAAATCAAAATACTTTTCTCCATTGGTGAAATGACTTATTATTGCCTAAGTATTACCATAATTTCTTGTTTGGTGGAACACTCCACTATTGACGCAATGTAGAAGTTTGTTTATTAATCTGATATCCCATTAAGGAATAATTGATCTTTTTACCCTTAAGAAATATTTCATATTAAATCTTCAAATGGAGAGCAATTTAAAAATTGAAGCACATCATTAAATTAAAACGTGTCTTAAAAAAATTCAGTGATATATAAATTAAAATTGAATTTTGACCACATGAAAATCCATTATGGGGTAAAAACCTATACTTTTACACACTCCTTACCTTAAAAATTCTCATAATCAAAAATAAAATGAACCATTTATAGCCCAATTAGCATATTAATTTACCATTATTCTATTTTTAAATAGGTAAGACTCTAAAAAATCATTATATAATAGATTAAAACAATGAAAAATTATTTAGATAAACAAAAATACAAAAAAACTCCCCATAATCATGGGATAAAATATCAGAAAACAAATATATCTACTTTGAGATATCCAATAAAAGGTTTATATTTAATGAAAATTTATTTTTCCAATAAAACATGAGACAATCCTCACATTTCAAAAAAACAATTCTCCTAATAGAACCTATCTACCATAATGTTAATCTCTTTTAGTACCCATAAATAACTAAATAAAATAATCCACTTACACTGTTTTTCACATTAAAATTTAATACATCCATGACTTCATCATTTAAAAGTCCATGGATTTCTTAACACATTATTTCAAATATCAATAAAATTTACTATTTACCCATAGATAGAGTGTCAAGATATCCAAATTTAATTAAAATATAAATGTTTCTATGAAAATGAATAATTTTTGGACCAAACCCCTCACCAACCACTTTTCATTAGTTAATAACAAAATTCATTGATCATCAATACTCAATAGAGGATAGATTAATGCTACCACATAATCTCAAAGAAACATATGTTTATATGAAAACCTGACAATTTCACCAAATAAATCATCCCTCATTGGAAGATATTACCATCATTTGAAGTTTTAAAAGTTCACAATAGCAGGGAAACACTATCTCAGTTTACAATTAAAGCATTAAATAAAACACCCACCCTCTATTAAAGAACTAATTTAAAGGTATATAAGGGTCAGAGAATGAAGAAAAAACTAATTTTGAATATATTTGAAATTCATCAGATGACCAAGGGTAAACAATTCATAGAATAATTCAATTTCTCATATAAATGATTAACAAAATAACCCTAGATAATTAGTTGGGAAATCTTGTAACCTCTTTACATCAAGTAAAGAATTATTTAAAGAATATCTTACCACTCAATCTAGTGAAATATCTATACATGTTTTGGTCATATTCATGATATGTTTCTCAAATATATAAAATGATTATATATCTCTCTGATTTCTATATCATATGAAATTAAATTAATTTTCTATTAAAAACACTTGGACATAATGGTCATGAATTTCATAGAACTGGAAAGGATTAATATTAGATAATCATATACATACAAAACCTTGAAAATACGGTCATAAGAAATATTTGAATTATGATTTAGGAAAATAACCCTATATCTAAATTTTAAACCTTCAGCAAAATAAGATGCATTGAATTTATTAATACTATAGCATTATCCAATTTTTTTCCCTTCAATATTTATTTATCACTTACTTTGGATGGTAAGTATTTCTTCTTCACATAGAGAAATAGTTGAGTCCTGAACACACTATTAAAGAAACTACTATTAAAGAGATCTAGTATAATCAACCTAATCCTCCTAACCATTACATAAAATGGTTGAATGTTTATCAGAACCTATCTCACCACATTAGATGTTAACTCCTCTATTTGTATATAAATGACAATAAATAGCCCGGTTCAAGATAAAAAAATACTTTTCCAAAGAAAATTTATATTGATAAAGTTATAAAAATAAACAACATTCATATCATTAGGAATATCGACTTAATATTTATTTTGAATTCTCAATATATGTATATAACCTAATGTAATAGAAAATATATTCCAAAGTAATAATAATTATTGTACATTCCTTTATTGAGTTGCATTTTTGGGAAAAAATAATTAATAAACCATTTAATTATCATAATATAATTTGACATGTATTTTATCCATGATAAACTACATTATAAAATGATTTTATCATAAGAAGTTATATCATTACAAGAAGGATCCCAGTATCAATTGTGATTCCACTACATTACCTTGATCACCATGATCCCACAGACCAAAAACAACCACTCGTAGAACTATTATTGTGGAAAACACACTTTTATAACACTCAAATGCATGACACTTTTCATAAAGAGTCATTTATTAAATAATAATAATAAATTATTTTCAATCAAATCATAGTAGAATAAAGAGAAATTTTGAAGGCATCGATAAATTTCTATATCATCTTGTAAGAAATAAATACCAAAATGTAGTTATGCAATAATATGAGTATCCGTAGGTCCTATAAAGTCATAACTTTGAAGATATGTAATAATATATCATAGCATATATACATATATAAATCATAATAACATTCACCAATTTATATAACAATATCCTAATATTGCTGATACTTTCCCGCTATATACCAGAAAACATCTCAGTCTCAAGCATGTAGCAAATGATGTGGATGTCAATAATTTCCATGGAATCTTACCCATGAAAAATACTCTCATATTCAATAAAATCAATCCAAAAGTCACATAATCATGGAATTATTCTACATAATGTAAGTTAATATCTTTTATAATCCTAGTTCATATACTAAGGCACTGGTCACATTTCATTCAAAAGATTCATACTTAGGAATACTTCTATTACTAAAAAAATTTCAAATTCCACTATTATGACAACATGAACTTGTGCTATGAAGTAAAAAAATACTATATCAATCTTAATAAATCCTCCTGTGTGTTTATCACAAAATTCACACCAATATATCTAACACAAATATATCACATCCGAATATTTATCAAGTGAAATCTACACAGTCTTTTTTAATAGTTCACGAGCTAGTGACCATTGTTGAAGTAGCCACAAAAAATGTTGGTGTGGGATTTCCTCTATATTAAACCTTTCACCTGTTATAATATGAAATCATACACCATGATATAAAAAATATCAACTAATAAATATAACTCAAGAATATATAACAAACCACCCATGATAAAATTTAATATTATATAAATTTATCAACTAGAAAAAGGATACAAACAATATAATACCATCCACAGAAACAATTAGTGACATGTGAGTAACCATCATAAGAGAACTACATTGTAAAATATATCTATACCGGCCATATATCTTTTAATAAAATACCATAAATCATCTAAATATGTTTACCTTCTTGGAAATAAATAAAAAAACAGAATATAACATATAGGGGTGATAAATTAAAATTATTATATTTATTCAAAGAAGTTTGTATACCCTCTAAACATCAAGTGCACATTCATATCAATTAAAAGTAATGTTTAGTGAAACAAAACCAACCTAAAAATTATCTCCAGACATAATAATAGTCTTATAAAATCTTGATCAAACTAAATATAGTTCATTTTCATCATTCTCTCTAAATAAAAATTTCTACTAAAAAATTATAGTAATATAATATGAAAAAAATTCATGGATTTAAACATGATAATTCACCCTATATACACCAATTATTTGATTTTATAGTAATTAAATGTTTCCCCATATATCTGAAGTGGAGGAGGATATAAAAATATCCAAATATAATAGTTGTAGAAATGTGTATACATCAAAGGAAATACACATATTAAAACCTTAGCTATATACCAGGGTGTTGGAGGAAATACACATCTCCAGGTGTATAATAGTATATCTAGGATTCTTAATTCCTGTTTCTATGGGTAGGAAAATAGAGAATATTTATTGTATCATCATACACCTAATTATAATGTTGTAGGAGTGGAATAGTGTCAATAATCTGATGAATTATCATTCACCTTGTTCTTATATGAGATATACTAGAGGAATTACCCATTTTATCTATCTTGAACCTGATATTCCAGAAGAATTAATCATATACACCCACATACTAGTGGATATATAGTCTGTCCCAAACTAGAGGAGTGGGTGAGTAAAGGTAGACATATGTATAAGTCTTCTATTGTCTCTACAAATATTAATAGGTGGGAAGGGAAACCCGACAACCATATTACTATAGCCTTAGTTAGATTGTGAGTGTAAGATGTATCACCAAAGTATAATTTTGTAATCTATATCTATCTATTAAAATCGACATGTAAAATAAAAGTGGATATGTACCCACAACAATCACCCTGGTCATATACAGGGATCCATATATTTATTATAACACACTTTTAATATAGAGATAAATAGAAATGTTATCATCCGAAATGGATTGTCATTATCGAAGCTCATAGAATTCTAATAATAATTGATAAGATAGTTATTTAATTATTCATCTAGCCACACCATAACTTAGTCGATATACTTCACATATTATAAGTGATGTTTGTGGATTTAGAAGTGACCATAAAAACTTCCCCTATATTCTATAATCAATATCATAACATTCCTAAGTAATTATTATAAAAATTATACCACATTACAAATTAACAGTCATTCCACAATTCATTGTCAATATTCTATTGATTACGGACCATCCATTGGGTACTTCCATTCCCTTTGTGATAATATTTATCCTTTTTAGTAGAAATTATTTTATTGAGATATGCTCATCATTTCATTTCAATAATTTGTTTTATTAGAAACATTATCACTATACACTATCATTAAAATACTTTATCCATATTTATTGATTATAATAAATGTCATATACTGATATATATGATCCCATTTATATCATACAGTGAATTATGTTGAGTAAATTCTTAAATTACATATAAAGTTGCAACAAAAAAACTAGAAAATATATTTTCTTTCATGCAATAATCTTACGACATTATTAATTTATTTATCGCTATGTTAATACATTTTTTCTTCATCAACACACATAATAATTTTTTAATTAAACACATTACATGAATCCATTCCTAAAAAACCCAAAAATGTTCTAGGTATTAATTTGAGATATTTTATTTTAAACATCATTTAATTTCTATTTTATGTCTATTATATAGAATCTAGGTGGCTTGGGATCATTTAATAAGGAAATTATATAGAGATGGGGAATCATCCAAAGTAGAAGACTCCCACTTGAAGTCCAATGGGATTCCACTAGAGTTCAAATGAGGGAGGTAGTGTCTACTACCTCTTCTTAAATGTGTCTAATATGGTTTCAGTGGAACCATGATGAGACATCTATAGTTCTTGTTGGTGTCTAGTAGAGTTATGGTGGGACCAATCAATATTTTATATTTATAAATTTATATTGTCTTTTTCTTTTTAATTTTTTTTAATTCCATAATTGTTACTAGTATCAGTGAAAACCCTCTCCATATATTATATTTTTCATTATTGTCTTCCTTAGGAATGATCTATTGTATTAGGACCCAAATAAGAGTGTATTTAATTGCAATGTCCTTATACGTGTAACTTTGTGTGTTGATCATTATTCTCTAATTTGGGGATTTTTTTCACTTTCTATAATTTCTCACATTTGGGTTTAAATATTAAAATGATATTTTATGAGAAGGACCCCACTAGTCTAAGGTAGGTATCCCATAACTAATATTGATAGTTTATGATCATTTTATGAAATGTGTGATACACGGTATAATCTATCATGTGTAATAGACCAATACAAGAAATGAAATGCATTCCCTTGACCCAATTTAAATAGGGTTAGGTTGTTTAGTAAAACACTAGGCCCTCTAAATATAATACCTTGATGCAATGACTATTAAAGGACATTACCTTGAATTAATGTGTTTGACACTCAATAACTGGAACCCCTTTGTAGGTTTTATAGTGTTATATGATATCAAATAGAAATAATTGTTTTATCATCTATAGACATAATAGAAGCATGTAATTAGAAATGGATGACTTGAAACTTGAATCAAATTGAATTATAGAGTTTATATATAGTATTTGGAGAGTTAAAATAATAATTATAAGGACCCCAATTATATATTTTTTTAGTTTGGTAGGATATACCTTCGTTATGGTTAGGGGAATAGGTCGAGTGTGAGGGGACTTGAAACATCCCAAGTAAATGAAGAATAAGATATTTTCATATTTATTAATATTTTTCAATTAAATATTAATTTTAATTTAAAGGGGTTTCTATGTTCGATAGCGTACCCAATACACAACAACATGTTTCCTCAGAATCTTACGTTGCAAACTAATAGTATATTATTATTATTTTAAATGGTAGTTAACTCCTAGCCATTGTATTGGCGGGAATGAACGGAACTAACTAAAATATGATTATACATGATGGTTAAATGAATATACATTTATCCAATAAAAAGTTAGAGGATTAAAATGTGAATGAATCTTATTTTAAACTTAATTTACATTAAAAGGCCGATTTATCGCCTTTTAATGGCGAACCATTTTTAAATCTAGTTTTGGTCACTTTAATACATTCTATATGACCAAATAGAATCCTTCTTTATAATGGGGACATCAAAATTTACTTTGTGAAATTTTTTGGAATTTTTCCGATAAAGTTAATTTTTTAATGAATAGTGAAAAACATTATATTACAATTCAAAAGTGACTTTTAATCTACTTTATTTATATGGTTAGATTATTATTTTAATTTGTTTTAATGTGAAATTAAAATATATTTTTACTATTTAATCCAATGTTGGTCATTGGAATTAATTTCAATTTGAAATTGGACATAAACAAGTATCAGTCTTTTGGTAATTATTGTTTCTTAAAAACATGCTATTTGTTTTGATAACGAGAATTAATTTTAAAATTAATTAATGCTACCTATATGTTTTGAATTTTAAACAATAGACATAATTTTTGAATTCGGAATATCAAATATAGATTAGGCTGATGTTTTGGTATTTTTCTGAAAAACTTCAATTTTTGATGAATAGTGAAACCACTTAGCGGTAGTTAAAAAAAACTGGCCTTTTCATTTAAAATAAAATTTTAAAACTTACGTGAATTGAATTTAGAAAATCGGACATACATGGTTGTTATATAGAAGTAAAATGTGGTTCAATAAGATGAAAATAATTTTTGGTGAATTGTATCTTTTGACTTTTATTTACCGCTCTTAAAGGTAAATAGGGTAATTCAAGGTAAAAAGAATATTATAATAATAAACAATTACCTTAAAACTTGTCCAAACCTTATTGGTTGAGTAATTAACGACCATGGTAATCTTTGGGTCGATCATGGGACCCCATTGAGCCACGTTTTAGTGAAAATGACAATTTATATTAATTAATTTAATGCGAAGACATAATTGACATTAAAAAAAATCTTTTAGTAATTAATTTTTATATGGTGTTATATAAGTCATATTTTAGACTAAAAATATTATTTGTAAAGATAAAAATATTTACTACATCATGGTAATTTTTTTTTTAATTTTTAGACATTAAATAAATAATTTATTTATGACACAATAATGATGAAGTATTTACCTCATTAATAAATGATTTAAATAAATAAGATTATAATGAGTAAATTATTATCCAAAAAACGTCCAATTATGATTTTATGATTTTATTTCGAATATGAGTCATCTTATCTTCATCATTAATGATTTTTTGACCATTAGAAACTGAATATAATTATATTATAAAATAATATTTTCACACCTTCTTAAAGAGCTCCTCGTCTCCCTTATAAAAGGAGACAACTTCTAAATAATTACTCACACCTCAAAATCCATTTGGATCGTCCAAAATCTTCCCAATTAAGCTCCCTACATCCATTTACTCCTCGTAGAAGCCTTAGATTAGGTAAAAATCACTTCAAGAAGTCCTTTGGTTCAAACCAAAGGGAGTTACCCAAATTAAAGGTAACAATTTCTCTTAAATTGTTTTCTTTTATTTTACTTCTCCAACCCATAAACTCTTTTTATTATTTTCTTTTGTATCAAAAACAGTATCCTCAATATAATAGTATGTTGTTATGAGAAATATCCGAACTTCTCTTACAAACAACTTCAACTAATGGATGAAGAACATAATGTTTCTGTGGATGGAAAACTAACGCCTCACGAAACGATGATTGTTCAATTACATCTTACCGCCTCTCTTGGTGGCCATTATGATGGAACTTTATTTATATATTATATATTTTATGTTTATGATTTCCTTATGCTTCTGTACTTCCCAATTTTATGAAGCCTTTATGGTTTTCATAGTTGTTGAATACGATAATCTCATTTGAGGAAGTGCAGACTACCGCCCCCTTAAAGTGATGTGACTCGTTAATGCCCTCTGTGGGATGGATAAAAGATAGATTTAATGATAGTATACTGGAATTATAATATAACTATGTATCATTATGTTTTATTTCCATTAAAATAATAAAGATAAATGAAAGTAGCGTTCATGCGTACGTACGACTTACCGTCTCCATGAACGGTGCATTTCATTTCTTACCTCCAAATGTTATGTACTATTATAAATACATATATATACTGGATATATATTATATATATTATATATAAATCATGAATATAATTCTGGATATAATGGACTATTAACCGGATGAACAACATGTAATTATAAGAAGTCCATTTTTTACTCAAGTACCGAATATCGATAAAACGAACGTTATTAACTTAAATGATTACATAATGTTTATAACATGGTAATAAGTGATATAAAAGGAAGAACAAAATTTAAAAAGGTTATAAAGTAAGTAGAAATTAACTTTATTTTATTATTCATGAGATTAATGAACAATCGAGTCAAGTCGGACACAAGTTAAGGGACTTCGTCTCAATCTCCTTTCATTGAGGCATATTTCGACAATATATATACCTTCTTCTTTTACAAGGTGTATTGTAAAACCCATTGACTATAAATTTCATTCAATGGGAATAATTTTCTACAAATAATTTTACTAAACAACCAATGGAATGTTTTTAACGTTTTCGGCGACAATGACCTCTCCGCCGCTGTAATCATTATATAGCTTCCTCTATAAGCCTTAAAGTTTTCTAAAATGAATTGGAAATCCCTTATTCTGTTTTGGGGTGTTTTGGTATTGAAAATAGTTTTGGAAGTGGATTTTTTATTTCAATATCTTGAAATTATTTATTGTTATTGAAAATTAAATGTTATTAGTGAAATGTTTATATATGAAATATTTTATGTGTTATGATTTTATAATGGTACCTAGACATTTGACGGGTGGTTACGTGATAAACCAAATGACGGGTGGTGCCGTGAATACCAGGATGGTTGGTTATGTTATAACCTCTTATTCATTGTGTATGGAAGTCGGCCGTATGGCTATTCCATTTAGTGATATGTGTGGAAGTAGACCGTATGGTTATTCCATTTATGTATGTTTATGTCCCATGTCACCTTTATATGTTATGTGTTCTTTATAAGGGTTTTATGGTAATCTTTTGGTTACAAAAGGGTAAGTAATGATCTTCTATTAAGTGAAGAGTATTTACTACTTCATAAAGGTGAAAAGTATTACTCATGTTAAAGTATTCATGGTTTAATTGTTGTTTTGAAAAACTAACAGTTTTACTTCTTTGTGTATCCCTTAGTGATCTTTGTATGCTTATCCCAAGTTTTTGAAATGTTTTTCATAGGACATAATGCAGAATAGGGTCAAGGATGAGATCATGGAAAATTCATGTTGTCTTAAACATGGAAGTAGACATGACTCTTTTTTTCAAGAGATCAAGTTTTGTAAAAATAATGGATACTGGGTAGAAGTGTATACTTTTTAATTTTTGGAGATGTAATTGTTATGTCCTAATTCTCTAAAACTCTAAACCTGAAAAGATCCTCAATGTGAATTATTCATTTAATTCAATATTATGTTAAGGTTTAAGGCATGGTCCTTATAGTTTGTATCAGAGGTCTTTTTAGATAACATTAGGAGTTAGGGTATTGATAAATTCATATCCATAAGGTAATTTATGGTAATATTGATATCATATAGCATTTATAGATTACCATGATGCTTCATCTAAGATATGTCTATGTTAAGAATGATTTTTTTTGTAAAGTAAACAGAGCATCTTTTCTGGAAAGGCATATAGAGGAGAATGACCTTCCGAATTAGCAACCATAGATGGTCAGAATTAGAATTGAGTAGTTAATTGCAGTGATGGCTCAGTTGAATCAGGTGATAAATGGTGGTTGTGTTTGTTGATGATATTTTGGTTAATTCTTAATGTAAATAGGAACATTAAAGTCATTTAAGGGTTGTCTTGAAAACCTTAAAAGAAAAGAAACTGTTTGGAAAATTCAGAAAGTGTGAGTTTTGGTTACAACAAATTTCTTTCCTTGGTCACATTGTTTCAAAAAAATGGCATAACTATTGATCCTACTGAAAAAAAGGTTGTTGAAGAATGGTAAAGACTGAAAAATATAACCGAGATTCGTAGTTTTCTTGGTTTGGCTGGTTATTACCGAAGGCTTGTTGAAAATTTTCATGGTTATCTAGTCCAATGACTATGTTAAATAGAAAAGGTGTTAAGTTCATCTGGGCAAAAGAAGGTGATGATAGTTTTCAGGAATTGAAAAGAAGATTGTTGAATTCTCCTGTTTTGGCACTGCCTTATAGAAATGGTGAGTTTGTTATCTACAATGATGCTTCCTTGAAAGGACTGGGTTGTGTCCTAATGCAGAATGATCATGTAATTGCTTATGCTTTATGTCAGTTGAAACCTCATGAGTTAAATTACCCTACACATGATTTGGAATTAGATGATGTTGTTTTTTGCTTTAAAAATTTGGAGGCATCATTTGTATGGAGTAAAATGTGAAATATATACTGATCATAAAAGTTTAAATTATATATTCACTAAAAAATAATTGAACATGAGACAAAGGATATGGCTATAATTAATCAAGGATTATGATTGCACGATGTATTACCATCCGGGAAAAGCAAATAAAGTGGCTGATGCTTTGAGTCGAGAAAGTAATGTCTCATTAGCCATGCTACATTTGAAATAAGATCCTTTGGTTTTTGATTTGATGAAATTTGGAATAGAAGTTGCTGGTACAAGAAATTATTCTGTCTTGTTTCAGGTGTTAGTGAGATCATCTCTATCATATAGAATAAAGAAAGCGCAGAAGGAAGACAGTGAGTTGCAGAAAAAGGTAGAGTTGGTTCAGAAGGGTAAGTTTCCTGAATTTAACATTTATAATGATTGTGTTGTGAGTTTTGGAAAGAGATTATTTGTGCCTTGTGATTTACATTTGAAAAATGAGTTGTTATATGAATCTCACAGTTCTCCGTTTTCAGTTCATCCTGGCAGTACTAAGATGTACATAGATCTTCGGGGGGGGGGGGGGGGGGTATTATTAGTGGGATGGAATGAAAAGAGACATTGCTGATTTTACTGTGAAGTGTTTGAATTGTTAGCAGGTTAAAGCAGAGTAAAAGTTTCTAAAAGGAATGTTTCAGACTTTACCAATTGCAGAATGGAAATGGGAAAATATATCCATGGACTTCTTTGTGGGATTACCAAAGACATCTCTCGGTAATAATGCAATATGGGATATAGTTGATCGATTGAAAAAATCTTCTCATTTATTTCCTATTAGAGATACTTTGTCTCTAGATGAACATACTCGGTTGTATGTTAAAGAGATAGTCAGGTTGCATGGTGTTCCCCTCTCCATTGTATCTGATAATGATCCCAGGTTTACTTCTAACAGAAGTCATTGGGTACTAAATTAAATTTTAGTACAGCTTTTCACCCTCAATCAGATGAGCAATCAGAACGAAAATTTTATATATTGAAGGATATGTTACGTGCTTACTCGATGGATTATCAGGGAAGTTGGGACCAATATATTTCTTTGGTTGAATTTTCTTATAATAACAGTTTTCATTCCAGTATACAGATGGCTCCATTTGAGGAATTATATGGAAAGCATTGTCGAACTCTGGCTTTTTGGGATGAAGTAGGTGAAAGGAAGCTGATGGGACCAGACTTGGTAGAAGATATGGAAGAGAAAGTTCAGTTGATTTTGAAGCACATGAGAACAACTCAGAGTAGATAGAAAAGTTATGCAGATAACCGGAGGAAGGATCTTTCTTTTGAGGTAGGTGATCATGTCTTTCTCAAAGTTTCTCAATGGAAAAGTGTGATGCATTTTGGTAAGAATGGAAAGTTGAGTCTGAGGTTCATTGGACCTTATGAAATCCTGGAGAAAGTTGGATCTGTTGCATACAGAGTAGATTTAACTCCAATTTATCCCAGGTACACAATGTTTTTCATGTTTTGATGTTGAGAAAGTATATGCCAGATCCATCTCATGTTTTGACCCCAGAGGTAGTTCAGTTAGAAGAGAATCTCTCTTATGAAGAACAACCAGTCCAAATTCTTGACCACAGAGAGAAAGTGTTGCGGAATAAGGTAATTAACCAGGTAAAGGTTTTGTGGAAAAACCATATTGTTGAAGAGGCAATGTGGGAATCTTAAAATTCTATGAGGGATAAATACCCCCACTTATTTTGGCAAGTGAATAAAAATTGCGAGGACACAATTTCCAAAAGGGGGGAAGGATGTAACATCCCATGTAAATGAATAATAAGATATTTTCATATTTATTAATATTTGTGAATTAAATATTAATTTTACTTTAAAGGGGTAGCTATGTTTGATAGCGTACCCGATACGCAACAACGTGTTTCTTTGGAATCTTACGTTGCACACTAATAATATATTATTATTTTTTTAAATGGTAGTTAACTACTAGCCATTGTATTTGTGGGAATGAAAAAACTAACTACAATATTATTATACATTATTGTAAAATTTATTTACTTTTATCCAATAAAAAGTTAGAGGCTTAAAATGTGAATGAATCTAATTTTAAGCATAATTTACATTAAAAGGCCAATTTATCGCCTTTTAATAGAGAAAACTTCTTAAATATAGTTTTGGTCACTTTAACACATTCTATATGACCAAATAAAATAATTCTTTAGAATGGGGACATCAAAGTTTACTTTGTGTAAATCTTTGGAATTTTTCCGATAAAGTTCTTTTTTTTAATGAATAGTGAAAAATATTGTATTTTAATTCAAAAGTGCCTTTTAATATAATTTATTTATATGGTTAGATTATATTTTTAATTGGTTTTAATGTGAAATGAAAATATATTTTTACCATTTAATCCAATTTTGTTCATTGGAATTAATTTCACTTTGAAATTGGACATAAACAAGTATCAATTTTTTGATAGTTATTGTTTCTAAAAAACACGCTATTTGTTTTGATAACGGGAATTAATTTTAAAATTAATTAATGACACTTCTATGTTTTTAATTTTTCCAAATAAACATCATTTTTGAATTTAGAATATCAAATATAGCTTAGGCTGATTTTTTGGTATTTTTCTGAAAAACTTAAATTTTTGATGAATAGTGAAACCACTTAGTGGTAGTTAAAAAAACTGAATTTTTCATTTAAATGATAATTTTCCACTTTAGTGAATTGAATTTCAAAAATCCGACATACATGGTTGTTATCAAGAAGTAAAATGTGGTTCAATAAGATGAAAATATTTTTTGGTGAATAGTAACTTTTGACTTATTTAACGCAGTTAAAGGTAAATACGGTAATTCAAGATAAAAAGAATATTATAATAATTCATAATTACCTTAAAAATTGACCAATACTTATTGTTTGAGTCCTTAACGACCATGGTCATCTTTGGGTCGGCTTTGGGACCTCATGGAGCCACTTGGGAGTGAAAATGACAATTTAGATTAATTAATTTAATGTGACGACAAAATTGACATTAACAAAAATATTTTAGTAATTAATTTTTATATGGTTTTATATAAGTTCTATTTTCAACTAAAAGAATTCTTTGGAAATATAAAAAGATATACTACATCATGGAATTTTTTTTTAATTTTTAGACATCATATAAATTAAATTATATATGACACAATAATGATATCGTATTTACCTCATTAATAAATTATTTAAATAAATATGACTATAATGAGTACATTATTATCCAAAACATGTAAAATTATGATTGGATTATTTTATTTCGAATATGAGTCATCTTATCTTAGACCTTAATGATTTTTGGACCATTATAAACTGAATATCATTATATTATAAAATAATATTTTCACACTTTCCTAAAGAGCCCCTCCTCTCTCTTATAAAAGGAGACCACTTATTACCAATTCCTCACACCTCTAAAGCCATTCGGCTCATCCAAAATCTGCCCAATTAAGCTCCATACATCCCTATCTTCCTTTTAGAAGCCTTAACTTAGGCAGAAGGCACTTCCAGAAGTCCTTTGGTTCAATCTAGAGGGAGTTACCCAAATTAAAGGTAAAAGTTTCTGTTAAATCGTTTTAATTTATTTTACTTCTCAAAACCATAAAATCTTTTTATTACTTTATTTTGTAACAACACCATTATCCTCAATATACTAGGAGGTTTTTATGAGAAATATTCTAACTACACTTGTACACAACTCCATCTAATGGATGAAGAACATAATGTTTATGTGGATGGAAAACTAATGCCACACAAAACGATGATTGTTCAATTACATCTTACCGCCTCTCATGGTGGACATCATGATGTCACTATATTTATATATGATATATATTATGTTTATTATTTCCTTATTCTTCTATACTTCCCAATTATATCAAGCCTTTATGGTTTCCATAGTGGGTAAATACGATAATCTCATTTGAGGAAGTGCGTACTACCACCCCCTTAAAGTGATGTGACTCGTTAATGCCTTATGTGGGATTCATAAAGGATAGATTTAATGATATTATATATGATATTATACTGGAATTATAATATACCTTTGTATCATTATGTTTTATTTCCATTAAAATAAGAAATATAAATGATATTAGCCTTCAGGCGTACGTACGGCTAACCGTCTCCATGGACGGGGCATTACATTTCTTACCTCCAAATGTTATGTACAATTATAAATACATGTATATACTAGAGATATATTATATATATGATATCTAAATCATGAATATCATTCTGGATATATTGGACTATTGACCGCATGAACAACATGTAATTATAAGAAGTCCATTTCTGACTCAAGTACCAAATATTGATAAAACAAACATTATTAAATTAAATGATTACATAATGTTTATAAAATTTTAATAAGTGATATAAAAGAAATAATAAACTTGAAAAAGGTTCTTAAGGAATTAGAAATTAACTTTCATTTATTATTCGAGAGATTAAAGAATGATCGAGTCAAGTCGGACACGACGTAAGGGACTTCGTCTCAATCTCCTTTCATTGAGGCATATTTAGATAATACATACACCTTCTTATTTTACACGGTGTATTGTAAAACCCTTTTACTTTAACTTTCATTCAAAGGGAATCATTTTCTACAAATCGTTTTACTAGATGACAAATGGAATGTTTTTAACTTTTGCGGCGACAATGACCTCTCTGCCACCGTAATTGTTACTTGGATTCCTCTATAAGCCTTAATATTTTCTAAAATGAAAAGGAAATACCTTATTCTATTTTTGGGTGTTTTGGTGTTGAGAATGGTTTTTGAAATGGATTTATTATTTCAATATCTTGAAATTATTTCTTGTGATTGAAAATAAAATATTATTAGTGAAATGTTTATATTTTCAATATTTTATGTGTTATGATTTTTTAATGGTACCTGGACATTTTATGGGTGGTTACGTGATAAACCAAATGATGGGTGGTGCCATGAATACCAGGACGAGTGGTTACATTATAACCTCCAATTCATTGGTTATGGAAGTCGGCCGTATGGATATTCCATTTAGTGATATGTGTGGATGTCGACCGCATGGTTATTCCATTTAAGTATGTTTATATCCCAAGTTAACTTTATACGTTATGTGTTATTTATATGGGTTTTATGGTAATATTTTGGTTATAAAAGGGCAAGTAATGATATTTTATTCAGTTAAGAGCATTTACTACTTCATAAAGGTGAAAAGTATTACTTATGTTAAAGTATTCATGGTTTACTTGTTGTTTTGAAAAAATAACAGTTTTTCTTCATTTTGTATCCCTTAGTGAGATTTTTATGCTCATACCATGTTTTTGAAATGTTTTTCATAGGACATAATGTAGAATAGGGTCAAGGATGGGATCAAGGAAAATTCATGCTGACTTAAACATGGAAGTAGACATCACTCTTTTTTTTTCAAGAGTTCATGTTTTGTAAAAAAATGGATGATGGGTAGAAGTGTCTACATTGTAATTTTTTGAGATGTAATAGTTATGTCCTAATTCTATAAAACTCTAAAACTGAAAAGATCCTCAATGAGAATTATTCAATTAATTCAAGATTATGTTAAGGTTTAAGGCCGGGTCCTTATAAGACTGAACTAGATTGATGTATGTGTGTGTTTTATGATATTACTATCTTAAATAAATTTTTTCTGATACAATGTTAATGTTATTTATTATTACAAAATGTTTTTTTGGATTTTTTAATGGGAGAAGATTCTCTTATTATATTGATTGATATTTCTAAAATAAAATTTACTTTCATGTTATGTTGTATATGATAAGAGATTCTATGAAAAATATTTTATCTGTTCGTATCTATGATGCTATGTTTGTGGTATTGTGATGTGGTTCCCCCAAAACATTTAATATAATTCCTAGATGGTCTTGATGATGATTATAATGGGACACTATGACCAAAATCTATTCTTTACCTCAGAAATTGGTGGTACTTCTCATGATGTGATTCTTCTATGGAATGTGATGAGATACATATATAATAATTGTGATGGTGGGACATTATTCCCTCACTAATTAAGTGGATCGAGATTAGGGATTCTTTTCCCTCTTGTGATTATTCATACATATTGGGGAGTTATACCATTTTTATGATATTTTTAGGAAATGATGGCTTCCTGTGTTTGTAGGAATTTAGGATTATATTCCCATTGTTGTGATGGTGTTATCAAGATATACTACCTATGTATTGATTTTTTTGATAAGACATGGATGTTATATCCATTGTTCTAGCTATGTTATTAGGATAAATTTCCCTTATCATGGGAATTATAATATGATGGGATGTGATTTCCATTAATGATAACATGGGATGTGATTCCCAATTAATTGATATGTGGTATGTTTATATATACCATGAAACTAGATGAAGTAGGTATGGTCACACTAGAGTGGTACTATGGTACATATAGTGGTTAAATATTTATTATTACTTCCATTCTTGTTTTTTTAATTCTGAGAATATCACAATATATAAATAATTTTTTAAACTGGTATTATTTTGGGATGTTTTTGGTTTTGGTATACTGATTTATAATAACTCCCTTCTTGGAAAAATTGTTACAGGAGATAACCCTATTTTTTATGATGTGGGTAGTGGTCGGGGGCCTACTATTTTTAATGAATTGTGGAGCATAATTTGAGTTAGTATATGGGACCTAGAATAGACTCTAGACTAGTTTTTCAATTATCTCCCATATTTTTATTAATTTTTTTCTATTTAGTATATGATATAACTATAAGAGATCCTATTTAGTCTTTTATGACCGTCTGATATTATTGAAACTTATTTTAATATAACATTAGTGTTTTATTTATTTATTGGAAGAATGTAGCTATAGTGTATACTTTTATTGGGTTCATTTGAGTGGAGATAGTAGATTATATTTGTTATACTAGGTTGATTTATATCTATATGAAAGATGGTATTGTATCCCACTAGATACAAAGACCCTATCTACTGGTTGGGAACCTCTGGCATATAGGGAGGTGTACTTGAGGTATGTAGCAATCTATTTGGTCATAATAAAGGTTTATTGATCGAGAAAGATACCAAGTGGTACTAGATCATTCTTCTTTTATTTTATCGTAATATTTTGAATATCGAATCCAAGAGATTGGGTGTGGTTAGAAATTTATAAGGACCTTACTTTTGGGAATATCAGACACAAATATAAAAAAAGTTCAGTTTACTATCGATGATATTGTTATTCTTGATTAGTGAATTTATAGCTGAGTAAATTTTAATAGATGTTGTGCATTGTGATATTTCTACATAGTCTATTTGTTTTTACTCTTAACCTAGGATGGAAAGTGAGAATTCATTCAAAAATAATTCATAAAATGTTGGATTCACATGAAATTAATTTTTTCCCTATGTTTGAGAAATATGACTATAATATATTGTTCAATTATTTAAACTATTAGAAACAACTTATATATAATATTCCTATATAATTTTGTTATGTAATTTCACTAAATCAATCCATAGAGATGTTCTGGTCTAGGGCGATTCTAGTCCCACAGTGCTCCCTAAATTCACTAATATAGTCATGGATAGAGGAATGGGGATTTTTTAATCCCATGAGTATTCTACTAATGCAAGGGATGGTGGCATTCAAGACGATGGAAAAGTACCTGCTGAGAGAAACAACACCCCCAATTTGAATGATCAATTTCCACCAAGATGTGAGATACCTACACTTCATGGGTCATGTAGTTATATTTTTTTCACTCAGTGGTCCAATCCAAAATGGACTTCTTCCTCTCTCAATCAGAATTACATCTTTGAGATCCTAAGTGTTGATAGAGGGGTTTAATGCAATACTGATTATCCCTCAGAATCAGGGTCCAATGGAGAAAGAAAACCCTTAGATGATAATGAAATTAGAGGGAATAGTAATGGCCTACACAGTGCAAAGAAGAAGAAGTGGAATAAAGAAATCATGGACTCGAGGAGTTTCATTGTATTCGAGAAGCGGAAACCAAAGGGCTGTAAAGGATACACATTCAAAATTAGGCCTATGAATACCCGATCAACCAAAAATGGTGCTACATTCAATGAATATAAGACCTAGACCGTGGAAGGTCATGAGCATGATCATGAATTATGAGACAACAAGTCCCCAGGAGATAGAAAGTTGGTTTCTAAGGATTATGATTCCTCTAATGTTATGTCTTTTCCTCAAGGGGATGCAGTAGTGGTGGCCAATGATCAACTAGAGGATATGCATATGAAATTATAGGAGACACATCTGGAGATGTAGGATTCACTAAATCCTAAATATTCATGAGATGAAGAGTATCCTAATATCCCTAAATGCTAGGATGCCAATATTAAAGACCATAATTGGGAACTACTCAAGCACTCGGGTGAAGAGATGATGGAGGATGTTCGAATGATTAAGTTGAAAATGGAAGATATTGGTGAAATGATGAGAATATTTCTCTGAGTGGACACATATAGGGATACATGTGATTGGATTGACCATAAAGACCACATATTTGTTAGAGGGTTCAATATGGGGAAGATTATCAAATTGGAATACATGAATTCCAAGGACTAATTGGCGTATCATTAAAAATACATCATATAAGATGATCCAACCTCTCAAGAAAATAATTTTCCCATGAACCTGTTTAGAGAGATAGATTCCAACTGGCCTAAACTGTTCTTTAACAATTATGTAGTTTAATTTTTTGTTTGATCTGACTACGCAGTGAGTGTTCTCACTTCTCCGTTAAAACTATTTTCGATATAAAAAGTTACTTTAGTGGGGGTAAGGTGAATCTTATATGTATCTAATTTTAACCCTTCATGAGTGGGTATATAGGGATAGAGAGAGAACCCAAGATCATGTGAGGGCCCTAACATGCTTAGTTGTGTTTATATCATAGTAAGGAACTCATCCAGTTTTATCTTATTCAATATATTATATTCAAATATATTATATATGTGATTATAAGTCATATATTTTGAATTTTTTTCACATTTCACCATGAAGTATTCATGTTGAGCTCCACGAGGGAGGAGACGAGAGTTTGTACTAATTGATGAGAAGAAGCCCCCCAATTGTTCTTGTAAAACCTTTTGATCAACAAATAAATGGGAATTTCCATGATATTAATGAATATATGGGATGTGGATCTCTAATATCTGATACTTCCATGTTTGATTTTAATTTGTAATTTCTAATGAAACTTACATCACTATTTTCACAAGAGGGTGTACTCTAGGCTTCATAGTTTTGATTTGATTCTTTACAGGCTATATTTGAACATTTTGAGACCTCGCCCGAGATGTGTTTGAGGCTTGTGGTATATATTCTTTGAGTACTAGTGAAGTATTGGTGGGATATCATAGTCCAAGATGATAACAATATGGGGTTATTAAAGAAGGGAATTTATACTCATTTGTTAAAAAAAATTCATTCCCAATATACTGAGAGAAGATAGGGCTCATGATTTTATACATCAGGTTTAAGGAAGCATATTAATGATGGAATATGATTTATATTTTATTAAGTCACTTCAGTTTTATCCTTCATTTGTTGATGATAATTCTACTATGGTTTCCCTTTCAGAGTATGTTTTGGGACATTAAATTAATTCTCAGATGATTATTTATTATGTTACATCTTTCTTAGAGTTATTGAATATGACAACTACTATATAGATAAACTCATCCATGAATAGACCTTCAGGACAATATGGTACTTATGTTGTATCCAACTATGGTTTTTAGGTATTCGAAAATTATTTTATAGTGATTCTCACCTGAGTAGTGATGGGTATTACTCTTAGGGCCATATATATTCTTCTTTATAGTTTGGGATGATTTTTCTATTATTATTTTAGAATGTAAATCCTAGTTATAATTGAACATATATCTATCTACTGATAGTAGAGTTCTATTGATGAATGTATGCGGTTATCACTAGTATTTATTACATATTTCTTCTAAACTAGCTAGTGTTTATGGTGATGGACATGATTAAGGATTAGTGATTTGATTACGTGATTTACCACTTAGTGGTTGTTGGAGTTCTTCAGTATAGTTCCTTCAGAAAGGTTTTTAATGTTCCGAAGGTTAGTAGAGGCAATCAAGTAGTAATCCTTAGGGTATACATGGGTCAAGTGGCCCTGATAGAGTTTTAGGTCTAGTCCAACTTCATTCCATTGGGCCTACACCAGCTGACCATGATGAAGGGGATCAAACCATTCAATGTACAACCATAGTAATATCTATATAATTTTTTATTTATTTGATATTGGTGAATCATATTCATTTTTATATTCTCATTGTATTAGTGATTTTGGGTTGAACATCTAGTACCTATATGAAGTGATTTTTATCGATACACACCTATGGGTGTGATAAAATGGTGATTATCGATGTTCTAAGTGTTTATTTATTATTGGTGGATATCCACATTTCTAGTATTTCTTGATATCAGATATATATAGTTATGTCATCATATGTATGAATTGGGTTACACAATACGGATAAACATAGACTAATATCATTGATAGTTATCTTTAATGTCTATTGAGTGTGATAGAAATACCCTTACTAATGTGCTGGATTTATAATTAGGCCATTCATAACATGGACATCGAGAAGTATAATGCCTTCAAACAAATTTACTTGTGTTGTTCTATATGATGCAAAGAGAGGTTACATAGTCTCTCATACTATTTTTACTAGTTTTATGTTTTCTTTACTAAGTACTTATTAGTGTTTCCTCTCAAGAAGGACGACAAATTTTGGATTCATATTATTCTATGTATGAATCCCATATCAATTTTTCATTATAGGATATCTCCCTCAGATAATAAAGAGGTGAATGGTCAATTAGATAATATTTTTGTGAAGGGGGTTTATTATCCAAAGAACACACCCTTGGGGTGTTTTTGTTTTGTTATAAAATAAGGAAATTGACCTGTAATGATTATGTATGGATTAATAGTGGCTAAAATAGGTTAATTTAAGAACTGATATCCCCTTCAACATATTAATTAACTATACTACCAGATAAAAGTATCCATGTGGTTCTTAATAATTGGCTTGAGGTTGGAATATTTCCAATTAACAGTTTGTGATTCTTATATAAATTATTTAATTTATAGGAATAAGTATGTTCTGTTTGATTAGATTATGATGCCATACAGACTGAAAAACATTCCAAATGTGTTTATTTCCATGATGAAAAGGGTTTTATAACCACATGTATACTCTTTTATATTGTAGTTTATTAATGATATTTTTGTTTACTTATCATTATAATTATACTATGAAAACAATTTAGAGATTTTTCTGAGCACAAAGAGAGATAATATTTCTTATTTAAATATTTTGAAGTGTCAGTTCTTGATTGGTGATTTCAATTTATTAGGTAAAACAATATTAGAGGAATTTAAATTAGTGTACCTTGGGAATGCTAAGGTTATGGTTTCTTAATGTAATCCTGAGAATGTTTTTGTGATACAAAGTTTCCTTAGATTTGAAGGTTATTACATGAGATTCATTCATGTCTTATCATATTTTGATGTGTTGTTGATGGCCTTACTATGTAGGGGTGAATGTATGATTATATTGACCCTTGTGAGATATCTTCTTAGGAGTTAAAGTGAATATTGATATTTCTGTCTAATTAGATGTTAACTATGCTAGGTAATGAGTATATCCAATATTCTAAAGTATTAAGGGATGGGTTCAGAGATGTTTTGATTAAAGACGGGTATTGTTTTTCTTATTGGTCTTGGAAGTTGAGGGAATAGAAGAATAATTATCAGAATCATTATTTAGAGTTAGAAACTATATTGTATACATTAGTATCATTACCTTTTGGAGGAGAGGTTTTTGGTGTATACTAACCACAAGAGCCTCATTTATATCTTATAAAAGTGCAACCTCGACCTTTGGTTATTGATATGTGTCTAGTACATTTAATATATTGAATTCATGACGGAATATATACTTTGGTAGGGGAATTTAGTTATAGATGCACTGAGTAAAAAGACTCTAGAACTATCTGTGAAAGTGGATTTTAAAAAGTAACTTTTTATGATCCTATATACTATGATACATATCCATATTCAAGAGTATCATAGAAGACTAGACCTTATTAATATGGATCATATATCATCATATTCTTATAGGGTGAAGGTGTATTAGTCATGTCAATTAGAAAACATAGTTATGAGGTACAATATGTATGGTGTTGACTCTCCACATGACTGGTCCAAGGATGATGATGAGATCCTTTATATGTGAGGTAGAGTTGTGGTCCGAATAGGAATACAACATGATTTTACATGGAATTTTAATCCCTTGAGATTAGATATTAAACTAGGTATTACCAAGATGTTTCATGATTTCAGGAGGTAGTATCAGTGTTCTAGGATGAAGAATTTCATAATAGAGGTTGTTTTGTGATACTTCACTTTCCAGCAGGTGAAGGATGAGCACCCATGACTCAATAGTCTTATTTAGTTTTTACCCATTATAATGTGGAAATTGGATAATATAATGTTGGATTTAATGATTGGGTTTCCAAATTCACCCTATCAATGTGATGTGTTAGACGTTATTGTGGACTGATGGACCAAAATTTAACACTTTCTATCAATCAGTGATACCCACACTATTTTTGAGTAGGGATAGTTATTTGTCTGGTAGATAGTATATCTTCATGTTGTTCCATGGAGTAGAAAATATAATTGGGATTTTTGATTCAATTATCACTTCTACAAGTATTATTTCAATGCTCTAGATACTTAAGATATTTTGATCACATAATTACATCCTTATAAATATGTGAATACCGACCATACTATAAAAATTTTAGAGGACATGTTGTGATAATTTATCCTGAATTTTATTTGTTCTTAGGTGAGTCATCTCGCCTCAAATGAGTTTATCAATAAAAAACATTATTTTCAATTTATCCAGATAGCACAATTTAGGAACTTTCATATAGGTTATTCTCCCCCTCATAGTGTTTGTTAGAGATATCCACAAGTACAAAAAACATTCACAATGTCAGAAGTTTTTACATCAACTATTAATAACTAATGTGAAATGTGGAAAAAGTTGATCTATAACATCAGATATATTATAACAGATGTAAGAAAATGAATTATCTTTATTTATCACATCAGTAATTTTATAACCAACGTGATAAATCAAGTATCTTTCTTTATCACATAAGTTATTTTATAACCAACATGATAAATATAATTTATGACATCAGCTATAAAATAACTGTTGTGATAAAGAAAAAATCAATGCTTTATCATGTCAGTTACAAAATAACCGATGTGATAAATTTAATAAAAAACTATTTATCAGGTAGGTTATTAAATTACCAATGTGATAAATCATTAAAAAAATTATGAAGTCTTGTTTCGTCTTATTATGCTGTTTTTCTTTCCGAAGACAAGGACTCGGTCTCTCTTACAGGGAAACTATACAATCAATTCTTCGATCATGTCTCTTTAAAACTCATTTTGAAATATTTTTTCATGATGTTTTTCATCAGTGCATCAATATTCTCAGCTTGTAACTCTCAAGTAAGCTTCACACGCATCGATATAGATCATTCATGGATGCCCTAAATCTCATTTTGCGATTTCATTATGTATTTCACTATTTCTTGTTGAAATTTGTTTTTTAGCTTGATATTATTATTATCACTGGTCATTCTTAGATGACCTAAATCTATGAATGCCTTATATCCCATTTTCTGATTTCGTTTTCTCTATTAGTTTTTGATTAGATTAACATATAGATAGAAACAAATTTGGGTTTATTAATTTTTTCCAATTATAATATACTAGAGAATAGATTATGGATTTAAACTATTTCCAATAATGAGGGTGGTGTCAATTTTTTTTGGGTGGTTATGGAGATGTTTGAGGTGATGTAGGGGTTAATGCTGCCTCATTTGGATGAAAATAATCAATTTTACTTCATGGAATAAGAGAAGATACTAGGGTTTCTTATAAGTATTAAAATTTTAGATTAATGGTGGGTTTCAGTATAGTTATATATATATCTATGAGTCTTGTGTAGTTGAAAATATTTTAATTTTCAAACTTATGAATTTAATTCATGTATTGTCCCCAACCCAATGCTCCATCACTTGACCTGGTCGGTTGACTGTGTGACCACAGGTATGCCTCCACATATGAAAACGTTTGTTGAATAATATTGTGGGAGAAAAGATTATAGTGCGGTGGAAATAAAGTATTGTTAAGTGTTACAATTTGAGAAGAAATATAATTTAAGTGTTTAGTGAATAAGAAAAATATTATGAAAATTTTAATAATAATCCAATGATGAGATATGAAAAGAGGAATAAATCCAAATAAAAATAATTTAATTGAATGAAAATATGAATGTGACTAAATGATGTACAAAATTTAATATTGGTAAAAGAAAAGAAGTCCAGAATAAAGACTCAAAATATAGTAGTGTTTAACCCCATGTTGGTCTCATGTCCATGATCCAACCCACCCATCATGTTATAAATTATTGGTCATTCACATATGCCCTAAATCCATGTTTTGCAATTTTGTTTATCATATCCTTCACTATTAATTGTAGAAGTTGGTTTAGTATCATGATATTGTTTTATCATTTGTATCCTAGAATTTTTATTCAACGATGTTTTCCATTTAGTTTCATACCTTATTTATAATGATTATTTTAGGGAGATATACTTAAATATGGATTTTCTTTTAGATATGATTACCATGTCACTCAAGTTATATTTTTTATGTATCCTGACGTGCTAGAACATGATAAGATGATCATTGAGAAACTATACAACACTTTTACATATTGATAATGATGTTATTAAAAATTCTTTTTCTTAATGAATATTTTCACCACCATCCCAAGACAATCTAGGTTCCTCTCAAGGCCTGTACACAACACCTTTTTTCATAATACCTTTTTTCACAAAAAACATAATAAGAATGTTAAAACCCATAAATCTGACCATAAAAATTACATGAAATAACAAAAATATTTAAATTAGATAAAATCCTGAGACCTATTAGGTTAATATTTTAGATAATCAGAATAAAATATTAATTTTAAAAACTCATGTTGGGATGGGTTAATAATCCATCACAATTGGAGTTGGTGTTTTTTTTTGAAATTAGTGGTTTTATATCTTATTTCTCAAAAATAATATCATTATAATTTTAAAATAAGCATATATCTATTTTATATTACAAAATTGTGATACTTTCAAATTTGGGAATATTTCATATAAATATAAAATTCACTTATCTAACATGATATGTATTTTTTAAATTATTTCAAGGAATATCTTTTTATGATTTATTATTTATGTTTAAACTTATCTTTCATTATTTTTTAGAATAGGTAATTATATTTCTCAAATAACCATATATTTGTTTTGTATTTCATAATTTTCTTTCTTTAAAATTATGTCATATTTCATATAAATATAAAATTGGATTATTTTAACAATATGTATAAATTTGATATTTTTTATAGGTAATAATGAGTCTATGTTAGATTATAGAACATTTAATGAGTGATGAAATCAAGGAAGGTGTGGATGATTTTCTAGAATTTTCTAAATGAAATGTTCCAAATAATGACATATTTTTTTATCCACACATGAAGTGTTTAAATGTAATGAAGTTGAAATATAGATAGATAAAAGATATTTTAATTTTTCATGGTTTTAATCTGAGTTATAGCCCTTAGATTTGGCATGGTGAAGCTAAGAATAATTTTAGATCTACTAATGATGATGCTTTGGAAGATGGAAACACTGATGAAATTAAAGAAATGATTCATGATATTAAATCAAAACAAATTGATAAATAATTGAAAATTTAGTTTCTTAATAGTGATGTGGAAAAACCAAAATATCGTGGTTATATGGATTTTATTGTTTTATCATCAGTGTTAAGATTGATTAACCTGAAGGAAAATCATGGATGGAGTGAAAAGATTTTTATAGAGATGTTACAATTATTGAAAGACATTCTTCTTAAAGGTAATGATATTCCAAATTCACATTATATGGCCAAGAAAATATTATGACCGATGGGATTGGGATATCATAAAATACATGCATGTCTGAATTAATTTGTGATATTTAGAAAGGAATATTAATTTCTTTCAGAGTATCCTAAATGTGGGAAGTCACAATATAAGTTGAAAGAAAAATAACTGGATGATGTAGAGATTAAATAGATTCATTCCAATGTATTTTGGTTTCTTCCTATAATTACACATTTGAAATGTTTATTTTCTAATTCACTTGATGGAAAATGGTTATGATGGAATACTGATGAGCATATATGTGATAGAAATATACATCATCTAGTTGAATATCCACAGTTGAATAAAATTGACGAGTACTATCCTATATTCGAAAATGAAGTTAGAAATCTCAAACTTAGATTGTGCATGGATGGAATGAATCCATATAGAAGCCTTAGTAGTACACATAGTTCATGTCTTGTTTCATAGGTAATTTTAAACCTATCTCCAAAATTTTATATGATGCATAAATATTTAAAGTTGATTTTAATGACCTCTATAACAAAAAACCCAGAAATGGTATTGGTTTCTTCTTATCACCATTTGTTGATAATTTAAAATTCTTATGGGAGGATACTATTGGGGTTCTTAATTATTAGAGAATTTAATATTTTCAACTTCTTGTAGGGATTATGTTCACTATAAATGACATCCTAGTGTATGGAAATTTGACTAGATATTGTGTTAAGGGTCATGAAGAGTGTACAATTTGCGAACAAAAGGCTTCATATTTTAAATTACATCATGGGAGGAAAATATTATATGCGGGTCATAGAAAGTTTTTTCCTATGGATCACTCTTATGGAATATTAAATAATCCATTCAATAGATCACAAGAATTTGATATTTCCCCGAAAGCTTTATCCACAGATGAGTATTTTAAGAGGGTCCAAGACCTTAATGTAACGTTGGGAAAGGTAAAAAACTCCTTGTATTGATAGAAATATTTGGATGAAATGGTCAATATTGTTTGAGTTACCATATTTGAGATACCATAAAGTGAAAGATAACATTGACATCATGCATGTGGAGAAGAATATATATGATATTTTGATTACAACATTGTTAGATATTGAAGGAAAGACTAAAGTTGGGTTCGATGAAAGATTAGTCTTACTATCAATGGGAATAGTTTTGGAGTTATCTTCCACTACTGATGGAAGATAAAAATTTCTTCCACCAGCTTTTCATACATTATCCATAAGGTTAAAAAATATCTTTGGTAAGTGTATTCATGATATCAATGTTCCGAAAATTTGTTCTTAAAATGTATTTTTTTTGTCTTGGAATGTTTTGAAGTTGGCAGGTATTAAATCTTATGATTGAAACATCATGATGAAACAACTTCTACAAGTTTCATTGCATGGAATATTTCCCATCTATGATAGAAAGACTAGAATGAAGGTGTTTTTAATTTTTAATTCAATTTGTTATAAGGAGATTGATCTGGATACTTAGAACATTTTGGAAAATAAATCAATTTTTATACTTTTTCAATTATAAATGTTTTTTCTTAAATATTTTTTGATATAATTGGGAATTTAATGGTTACTCTGATTCAAGAAATAAATATTTTTTGAATTGTATATATACGTTGGATGTATTATTTTGAAAGGGGTATGAATATATTTAAGGGGTTTGTTTAGAATCCATATAAAAATGAAGCCTCCACTGTTGAAAAGTATATTTCTGAGGAGGTTGTGGAGTTTTTTATGAGCTGCTTATCTATGGTGCTGCACATTGCATTGCATCCATCTCACCCTGAACATGTTAATAATGAGGGAAAGTAGATACATGGTTTGAAATTAAATTTTTTTAGGTGAATAGATGAAGAATTTACATTTAAATATATTGAATAACTAGGTTGATGCTCAATAATATATAACATTTCATATTAATGTGTTGAAATAATTTCATCTAAAGAAGAAATAAATATGGATTTTTAATGCGCATAACATTTTTCTCCGTGGTTTAAAAAGACATGCTTGGAAGATTCGATGCATCATAGGCATTAAGATGGTTAGTGGGTGGTCCAAGTTTAAATATGATGTCATGGTCTATGTATGACATTAATGGCTATAAATTTCATATGAATGACCATGAAAATAGAAGTATAGTTTTGAATAGTGAGGTATTGGTGTTCCTAGAAGCAATGATTCTTTCAAGTTCAAAAGATGAAAAACATAGTTTATACATCAATTTCATATTATAGAGTCATTGAATAAATATGGTAAGTTGATTACATAAAAATTAAAGTTTGTGTGTCTAACTACAAATGGTTTATCAGTAACTATAGTTTCAGACATGATGAAATTGGAATGACACCTGTTGATATGAATAGATTAAAAGACAAAAATAATTATTTTATAATAGATACACATAAAAAACAAATTTTCTATGTTATTGATCAATCCGGTATGTAGTCGTCTATTTTTCCACAAGGAAAAAATTATGTTTGTGATGATCAAAATGATTAAGATACTAATTTATGTGAGATCCATACTTCTATGGAAATATCAATTGATAATGATGATGATCTCGATGTAGACATGGTTCATGCCATAAGAAAGGACAATGATAAAGAAATTTAGTTAAACAATCCATTAGTACATTCCTAATATTATGGGTAATATACATTTATTTCTAATTTAATTTTATTAATAACATAAAATGTTAGATAATTGTTTTCTTTATTAAAACAAGTATAAAAACTAATAAGTATAAATTTTTATTTGTTTTAGTTTAGTTTTTTTCATTTTACCATGTTTACCTTTATATAACATATAAATATATTGATTTTGATGAATGGAAATTATTTTAAATCTATATGGTAAAAAATGTTATTTTTTGTATAAAAAATTGATTTATTATGTTGGACCATTTTTAACATTCCTACACCAATTTTGAATTTGTTTTCATTCATTTACATGAAATTGCTAATATAATTACTATTTACAGCATTTTAGTTAACTATAAAAATATAAATAATAATGTGTTATGTTTTAGTTTACTTTTTTGTTTCATAATTTTTCTTTTTTTACATTAGTATTGTAATATGTGAATTTTATATTTTGTGTACTAAATTTTTGTTTCTATGATTTGAATGATAATGAAAGGTCAATCAGTTGATCATCAATAATATTATGGAGATGAGGGTGTTGATCATACCTATGGGGAGGAATAACCACATGATTTTATTTATGTTCCCTAATCATCTTCATATGCTCTCACAATGAAAAAGATTAGTTTGAGGGTTTTTAAATTCAACATCACACATTTACCCAAATTATCACTTGATTGTATCCAAGACTAGAGGTTAGTTTTATAATTTGATTAGAATGATATTCCAAGATTTCAAAATGAAAATTAGTTCAGTGTTTTTTTATCAACTTACGGTAAAAGAGAAGTCATAATTTGGTTTAATAATTCAATAAATGTTGACCAAACACCAGTAGATTAGTTATGGGAGACCATTTCAGTAATATTTTTTTCCTATTGTTTGACTAATATTCGAATTTTTATAGTTTAATATTTTTTCCTCTTTTTTGTGATATTAAATTTTATATACCTAACACTAGAGGAGTTAGAAGGAAATGCTTATTGATGGCTGTGAGGAGTTGATGGATTTCAAATCAACCCACATATCTGATTTTATTTTTGTGGATAGGAAGCCAGACTATCCATGTAATATATTTGATTTTATAGATGAATACACAAGGAAAAAATTTTTCAAATGTAGAAGACAAGAAGATGTATTGGTAAGTGAAATGTATTCTTTCAGATATTTTCTTATATTAATGATTTCTTATTCTTAATTTACTTGAATTAAGGAAAGATCATCAAGAGATCTAATCCAAAACCCTATATACCCATAGTTTATCTCTAGGAGGTTATACTTTATTCGAAAAAAAATGATAGGTGAAAAAAATACAAAAACATAGAGTTGAGACTTCTACCTTTGGAGAGGTTTTTCCTCCAACCCCTCTATCTAGAAATGGAAAATGGAAGAGGGATATGTTGAGAAAGAAGGGGTGATATATTACAGAATAATCAAGGATTGTATCCGAGAGGATTTTAAGTTGTTTATTTTATTTATCAAAGTAAATTAAATTCATTATATACATTGAATAATTACAAAACTTTTCAAATAACTCATATTGGATTATTTTGAAGAGTAGAGAACATAGGGGGATTTTAAAGCTGATGAGAGGCATAATATTTTATCAACTACGTTGGGAAAGCTCGAGCACCTAGGTTGTGTACGAGGATACCTAGTAGGTATATCGATAAGAAAACTTTTACAATTTCCTTTAGCTTAGTCTATAGAGGGTTTATATAAAAATAGAATCTTTAGAGGATGATGTTCACAATATTAATGCAATGATGGATGAAATGATCAGAGTGTTAGTACAGTCTACGTTTTCAGACATAAAAAGAAAATTTCAAACTACAACTCCCACTCCTCCTTCACTAGTAGCTCCCACTCCCTCACCACTGCCTCCAGACCCCATTATGTATCCTCTAATTCTACCTACATACCCCATTATTTATCCTCCTCCTCTACCTATCGACCCAATTTTTTATCCCATTTCCACACCCCTTCTCCATAGAATCCTGGTTATTTTGAGTTGTATGTTTATGATCCTCACTATCATATTGTTTCATATGGTCAGATATATTATATAGAAGATACAATTAATCATAAATTGTTTGACGTAGAGCATAATAGGGTAAATTTATATGATATTATAGATATATCAGCTCGAGAACCATTGCCTACAGTTGAGATGATGAATGTTGGAAATAGTATTAATAACTTTTATTTTCCAACTAGACTTATGTGACCCATTAGCATAGAGTTTTGTGTATATTATATCATTTATTGTAATTTTATTTATTAAATTTGTTTTATCATTTTAAATTTAATATAATCATATATTTATTTATGGGAATACATTAATGTAAAATAAATATTTTATATCCAACCACAATTATAAAGGGATATGAAATTAGATTCAGATTCTATTAGTCTCTACATATTTTCAAGATATTCAAATCTGTTGGCGGGTCATTATACCTTTCCAATGGAAGATCATGTTTTTGGATGTGAAATATATGCGGGGATTGTGAGAAATGATATCATTGTGATTCTTACAAGAGATAAGTTGGGCATCAATGTGGTGAAAGATCATTTCATATAAATCCTAAAAAAAACTTCCCATGTGTTAAAATTATTGAAAATTTAAACTTATGTATGTTTTTATTAGGTATATTTATAAAATGTGTGAGATGAATGATCAAACAGATGTATATGGTTTGATGGTGCCACAATTGATTTCACTTAAAGGGCATGAATTGGAAGGAGAACAAAAATCCGTTTATATTGATAAAGGATTCCTACTGAATATAATGACACAATGTTGGATGTTTCCAAATTTTGATAGGTATGGATCATATATATCACAAATTTTTTTTTATCTTTTAGAAGAATAACCACTAACATTAAATTTTCTTTTATATCAGTGACCATTTGATGTTTGGTGTTTTTTTCAAGGGATAAAACACTTTATTGGATATGCTCTGTCCATGGTGATCTGTGAGGAAATTTTAAGAACATATTGGAAGAGTATGTTTTAATTTCTTAATATTTGATTATATTATAATGAATTTTAAATTTATTTCATTCATATTATTTTCTAGAATAGGATGGTCTCTCTTTAAAAAAACCACAAGGAAAAAGAGTGACAAGATCAAATTTGTAAAAGTAAAGGTGAATGTCCATTTAAAATTGTACATTTTGGATGTATTACACTAAAATGAAATTATGAATTGACAAACACATTTAAAAATAATTTTCATAAAAAAATGTGTTATCAAATACAGATTTTATATGTTATATTTTTTATGAAATAACTAAAACTAGAATAGTTACAATGTTCGATCATGTTAGATTTACTTATAAATTATTCCTTAATATTTTATTTGTTTATTCATTATAAACGTTTATTAGTTTATTTTTATTTTGTATCTATTTGATAACCCTCAACCTTATAGTGCATAAGAGTTCAAACACTTACAAGTGGACGAGTCAAATTATTTTACAGGTTTGATTATATTTTAGTTTGTTTTTAGTCAATATAGTAATTATGAATTTTTTAATTGTAAATGTGTATTTGGTATTTGTTTTGGTTGGATTTAGGTTTGTTTCTATTTAATATTTTTATTTTTTAATGTTATAAATGTGAATGTGTAATTTTAAAGCTAGTTTTGCTTGTTTATCTCATGTTTCTTCTTTTTTTTTTCTGGTTTGATTTTGATTGTTTCGGGTTTGGTTCTATAGTAGAGATGAAGGGTTTAATATTTTTTTTAAATGTAGTTTTTACATTTATTATTTTATAATCGATGTTAAAAAGGAATTTTGGTGGGTTTTTAACAACAATTATTTTAAAATCGGCATAAAAAATGCTTGTTCTCGTGGAATTATACATTGGTTTTTTATTACCAATGCGGTATAAAATTTTTTATGCCAGTTAATTAATAAACGAAGTGAAAAATAATCATCCAAAAGTAATTTTCTGATCAGTAATTAAATAACTGATGTAAAAAATTCATCATAATCATGGTTTTCTGTATCGGTTATATAAAACCTGATGTCGTAGATTGTTTTTTACATCAGTTATTTAATAACCGATGTGAAAACCTTCACTGAAGCATCATTAACATCGTTTATTAAACAAATGATGTAAAAAACCTCCGAAATAATATTTTTAACATTGATTATACAAACCAACAATAAAAAAATATGATTTTTTATATCGCCTACAACAACGTCACTAAACAAATGAACTAAATACCTAAAAAACAGATGCAAAAAATATTTTTTCTATAACTATTCATAAACATAGTGTTATTGAGGAGATGTAGAACCATATATGGTTAATATGAAGGTGAATAGATACTATTTAGAGAATTTTATGTTCATATACATGCTAATGATGTTTCCATATAGAGTTTGAGGTTGGTAATCATGTTTTATTATGAGTTTCACAAAATTTGGGAAACTGTCATATTCAGAGGCATGGGAAGTTGGTTCCCATGTTTGTGTGGTCTTATGAGATTTCTTGGAGGATTGGAACCCTGATGCATCTATTAGTGCTTACTAATTGATAAAATGAAATAAATGATGTGTTCCATGTATCATAGCTTCCATGATACCACCCATATCACACTTATGTGATTTTCATTGACGAAGTTGATTTGGGTGCAACACCTTGAAATTTTAATATATAACTTCTTTAAATAACCCAAATGTGTTCGATAGCCTTCCCCACACGCAATACCAATCTAAATTAAATAATTATATATTTAGATTGATATATAAATATAAAGTATGACCATTAAAAACTAGTCATTAAATTAGAAATAATGAATATGAGTAACTGATTTAGAAAATAATTATAGAAATATAATAAAGGATGCTTTTAATTTAATTAAATTCTATTAGAATTTAAAATATTAATAATACGATTATTTTATTCTAGGAAACGTACTTTAATAAATATTCCCTTTCAATGCGATATAAATTTCTATTTCAAGAAACTTTTGATTAATGATGATAAAATATATTTTTTATGAATAATTGGTTAATATGAAATTAATTATCAAATAACAGAAAATATGAAAGAGAATGGTTAATATTCTAAAATATATACTTTCCTATAAAAATAGGTTTTTATAATATCATAATTTTTTTATTTAAAAGTTAAATTTGTAAAATTTCGAATTTTAATTCCAAAAAATGAAAATATTTTTGGATCCATGGTTGTAATACTTTGGTAAGAATAATTTTTGGTATTTTGAAAAAAAAATTATTTTTAAGTGAATATTGTAAAATAACATTTTCAAAAATAACATAAATGTTATGACATTATCAGTATACAATTATGAATTTAAAATTAATAAAATAATTTTATATGACAAAATATGTATTTTATATGTGAATTTATAATTTTAAAAATTATGGTTTTAAATTAAAATCCCATATTTTATATTTTAGAACTAAAGAAATATTTTATAAAAATTTATTTATTATACATTACAAATTTATACTTTATAATTTATTTTTATCACCTTTATAAATTGAATCAAATTAAATGGTTGTAAAATTAATAATGAATGGGAAGAAATTATCTAATATGTTTTTCTTTATTTTCATGCTTAATGATTAAGTTGATTTAGGGAAAAACTTGTTACTGAGGAAAATTTAAAATTATACAAGTAACCATTCAACGGTTAAAGGGATTGAAAAATGATAAAAATATAAATATAATTGATTATATTAGGTGTTTATAAAGATAATATTTTCCCAACTCCATTATTTTTAAATTTTTGAGCTACATGAATTGTTTAACATGTTATCACTTTATTTTAAGTTGAAATATTTACAATAATATCATTCCCACTACATATAAAAGGGGCCTCTCACCACCCCATCAATACCACTATAAAAATCTTCTTTCCTCTCGAATAATTTTTTTTACTTATCATATAATATTATTTCTTTTTTTTTCTTCAATTCATAATATATTAACCTACACCAGCCATTAACATGTTATATTTCAAGGAAATCTCAATGTGCTCTATAAGAGTAATCATTTTTATATAAATTCATTCATTTATAGTTTTATTCTCCTAATATAATTTTGAAATTCATATGTAATTAAATCATTATTATTCATATACTAAATTATATTCTGATTTTTTAATAGTCATTATTTACCTTTTTCCTTTTATATTAAGAAATATAGAACCATCATTTGTGCATTGTACATACTATCCCCTCTGCAAGACAATGTGTTTCATTTTCCTTAACTACCATACTTGGATAGTATAAAAGTTAAATTTAATTAATAATTATTATATTTATATCATTTATATGTTTCTAAATCAATAATAAATATTACTTCCCTTCATTCTACGAAAATGAAATAACTATCCATGCATACATGTGGAGTACCGCCTCCACAGAATGATGGATTTATATTTTTATTTTATTCACCAACATAAATGGATGTTTATGGGTGTTATATTGAATGATAAATATTATTATTATGATATAATCATGTTTATGATTTAAACTATTGGATATCTGATTGTTGATATGATATATAAATTATTATCATTAATTCAATCATTTAAAACATGTAAAATATGGGGATCTTTTCTTTCCAAGTAATGACTATAAATAAATTATATTATCAATATAATTATTTATTATTAATATATATCACACTAATAAATACTAAATACATTTATTATCGTTTGATTATAATCATATTACAACTAATCCATGTCATAATCATCCATTAATCATGGTTGGTTCATGTTTGGGTCGGTTTAACCACCTACAAAATAAATACTATGCATTAATATAATGGATGAATATTAGAACTTATATATTGGTATAATATTAAATAAATATGTAAATAATGTTTTTTATCTGGTAAGGTTATATAAGTATTTAACTCATTAATTAATAAGGTTTCTTCTGATTGTAAAGAATCACAGAAACATGATGACCGTCAATTTCATCATCATAGTTTACAGAAAAAGTACGTTGAAATGAAACTATACATTTATATATATCATGTAACATCTATTAAATTAACTTCATTTATATATTAATGATTATCTTAATAACAATAATGAATACCAATACCCTTTTTATGAAAATAGTTGAAAGTGATAATGATTACATACAAACGGTGTAAAAATATGTAAAAAAACTAATATTTATATAGAATGATTGTAAATGAAAGATAAAAATAGTTATAGATAGGAAAAGTTTTATAAATCATGTATTTAATTAACTTAATTTAATTAATTATGAATTTTTTTAAGTTAAGGATGAGTTGGGACCGAGGGAAGGGTTTTTGTCTGAAATTCCTCTCTTTGGGACATGTTTTTTTTATTATGAATCTATTTTCAATTATGTGGTGATTGTACTACCTATTTGAGATATTACATAATGAAAGAAATTTTATTCATGGTATTTTATGTTCAATTTAAATATCCCTCACCTTCTAGAAGTTTTGATGCTACTTAAGATGTAAGGGTTATTTCTTTATACGTTCAATTCCACGGTACACATTTTCAATTATGCACTATGTTTCATTTTTATATAGTGTAACTACTGAAACATTTATTTATTATATCATAAATTATTATAGGTATTTAATATTTTACTTACATTCATGCCTTAACTTATTTTTTCCACCGATTAACACCCTTAGAAAATTTTAAGGTGTTTCAATAACACAAATTTCTTTTCCGAGAGATACATGTTTTATCTAGAATTGTTTTCTTCCATGTATGGGTTAATCTAGAATAATATTTTATTATATGGTATTTTATATCCACATAATGTAAAATAATTTTTTTAAATAATTTAGGTATTGTATTTCATTCTAAAATACAGAATCTCATTTTTTTTCAAAATAATAAAATTGTATTTTCTCTTTCAATTTCAGATGTTTTTTATTCCTCTTTTAATTTATTGAAGAAAAATATCTTTTATTTTAAAGGAAAAATTATTTTTGTTTCATTTTATAATTAATGGTCTTATAAATATTTCAGATTATATTTTCGAGAATATTCACTAAGAAGTGACATGAACATCTTTATTTTTACTCAATGTAATTTATTTTTCTAAAATATAATTTTTATTTTTCACTTATAATTTCCCGTTCAAATTTAGAAGTGTTTTTCATTTATGTTAACATCCTTAAATGGTTTATTTGTTAACACAGGGATACATTATTTTACAAACATAAACCTTATTTATCATGTAGTATTATGATAATTTTATTGTAGTATTTACTTAATTGTGTAATCATTACCCTATATAGTGTGAGCATCACCTAAATTTAGATTGGAAGATGTTCACTAAGATAAAATGTTTATTTATTATATTGGAAATAAGTAAAATTATTGATTATGATTGAATACTAAAATAGATTGGTAATCTAATTAAATTATATATTTTTCATTATATTGATATAAATATTTATATTCATCCAAAGGTTACAAAAGTAAGGGTATAAAATTTGTTATTGACTCTTTTGGTGAATGCGTTGGACTTAATCATGTGATGGATGTGATTGGAATGTTATAACCCCTCGATGACTTGAAGTGTAACATCACAAGTAAGTAATGAGTAATATATATTTTTATCTATGTCTATTAATGAATTATATAGTGTTTTAGAGGCTTAAAAATGAAAATAAATCCAATCTTAAGCATGGAATACACAAATATTTTTAAAAGATTGTTTTACTTCCTTTTGATGGAAAACCATTTTTAAATCCATATTTTGACAATTTTATAATCTATGTTTGTCAAAATAAACTTATTCTTTAATATTGGGACATCAAAATTTACTTTGTGTAAATTTTTGGTATTTTTCAGACAATGTTCATTTTTTAATGAATAGTGAAAAATACTGTATTTTACATCAAAACTGCTTTTTAATATAATTTATTTATATGATTAGATTATCTTTTTAATTGGTTTTGAAGTGAAATTATAATATATTTTTACCATTTAATCCAATGGTGGTCATTGGAATCGATTTCACCTTGAAATTGGACTTAAACTGGTGTCAATCTTTTGATACTTATTGTTTCATAAAAACACGATATTTGTCATGACAGTGGGAATTAATTATTAAATTAATTAATGTGACTTATATGTTTTGAATTTTGTAAAATATACTTCATTTTTGAATTCGGAATATCAAATATAGATTAGGGTGAATTTTTGGTATTTTCCTGAAAAACTTCAATTTTTGATGAATAGTGAAACCACTAACTGGTACTTATAAAAACTGATTTTCTGTTTAAATGAAATTTTGTTATCTTTGTGTTTTGAATTTCAAAAATCCAATATACATGGTTGTAATTAAGAAGTAAAATGTGGTTCAATGGGATTAAAATAATTTTTTGGTGAATAGTAACTCTTAAGTTCTTAATCGCGATTGGAGGTAATTAGTGTAGTTTATGGTAAAAATAATGCTTTAATAAAATGAGATGAGATTGAAACATGTCCTACCCTCATTGGATGTGTCATGTCCGACCAAGAAAATCCATGGGTCAACTTGGGGACCCCATGGAGCCACTTTGTTTGGGAAATGACATAAATAACTTTTTATTTAATGTAAAAGTAAAAAATAACACAAACATGAGATGTTTTACTAAAACAATTTTTACATGGGGTTATAAAGATCATATTTTTGATTATAAATATTCATTGTAAAGATAAAAATATTTAATACATCATAGTATTTTTTTATAATTTTTAGACTTTATAAATTAAATTATTTATGACATCATGATGATGCAGCGATGACCTCATTATTTAACGATTAAAATAAAATGAAATGATAATGTAAAATCTATGACCTACACATGTCCAAAACCTATTGTATGGGTGGATTTAGAACCCTTATCACCTTATCCTCGAAAAACATCAATGTGGGACCTCTTAAATCCGAATACCATTTTAAAATAAAGTGACTTTTCTTTACCTTCCAAGAGTGCCCCTCCTCTCCTCTTATAAAAGGCCCCCACCTCTACCTCCTTACCCACACTCCCAAAGCCTTTGGCACGGCCAAAACCTGCCCATTTTGGCTCTCCACATCCCTCTATTACTCCTTGAAGCCTCACTTTTGGAATAAGTCTTCCCAAGGAAGCCTTTGAGCTCAAATCCAAGAGAGTTACCCGATTTTAAGGTAATGTCTTCTTTTGAGTCCTTTTGTTTGATTTTGCTTCTCCAACCCCCTAAAATCTTTTTATTCTTTTCTTTTGTAACAACTCCAGTATCCTCAATATACTAGGATGTTGTTATAAGAAGGATTCGAGCTACACTTATACACACCTACATCTAATGGTTAAAGGACATACTATTTCCGTGGATGGTGAATTTATGCCTCCCAAAACGATGATTGTTCAACATTCTTTTAACACCTTCAAAGGTGGCCATTAATATGTAACTATATTTATATATGATATATAATATGTTTATGTTTTTCTTAAGCTTCTGTATTTTTCATTTTGGGCATACCTTTATGGTTTCCATTATCGGTAAACGCGATATATTCATTTAAGGAAGTGCAGACTACCGCCCCCTCAAAGTGATTTGATTTGTTAAATACCATATGTGGGACGTATAAAGGATGGAACTATTATATTATATATGATATTATACTGGAATTATAATATACATTTATATCATTATGATTTCATTCTATAAAATACGAAATAGAAATGAAAGTAGCGTTCATGCGTACGTACGGCTTACCGTCTCCATGAACGGTGCATTTCATTTCTTACCACTAAATTATTATGTAATATTATAAATGCATGTATATACTGGATATATATGATATATACATAATGATTATAATTCTGGATATAATGGATACATGAACAACTTGTAATTATAAAGGGTTTATTTTTGACTCAAGTACCATTGATGGTTAAAACGGCCGCTATTAACTTAAACAATTACATAGTGTTCATGACATGGAAATAAGTGATATAAAAGGAATAATGAACTTGAAAAAGGTTCTTAAACAAGTAGAAATTAACTCATGTTTATTATTCAGGAGATTAAAGAACGACCGAGTCAAGTCGAACCCGAGGTATGGGACTTCGTCTCAATCTCCTTTCATTGAGGCATATTTTGTTTTATACACAACCTTCTTTTATATGGTGTATAAACCCCTTTGACTTTTACGTTTATCCAAATGGATTATTTTTTATAAAAAGCATTTTACTAAATGACAAAAGGGATGTTTTTGTCGTACATATGCGACGACAACGACTTCCCCACCACCGTGACCTTTATTTGAGTTTCGGCTTCCTCTACAAGCCATACCTTTTTTGAAAAGAAAAATAAATACCATGTTTTACTTTTCTTTTATTTTGGTATTGAAAATGGTTTTCATAATGTATTTATATCAATGTGTTGTATTGATATCTTGTGATTGAAAGGTGGAAATATTATGTTTCCTTTATGCATGTTTTATGTGATACGATTATGTTGAGGTTCTTGGGAATTATTATGAAGACGGGTGGTTCCGTGATAAAATAAGGGCAAGTGAGCCCGATATAGCTCTCCAATGAGTTGGGTAACGCGAAGGAGTGAAACGTTAAGGTTTCTCTGAAGAGATTTAGGGAATATACTGTGATGGGTATTCCAAACGTAACCAAGAGGGTTACTCCCTACATAAGAATGTTATGAATGCCTCAAGTTACCTTTATGTCTTATGATTTCTATGATTTATTCATGATTTGATGAGGTATGTTGAAGTGCTTATGTTTTATGGGTAAAGTATGATTTCATTCTTATGTGTGTATGTACCCATGTTTCCTTTCCATATTTTTATATCCCTTACTGAGCTTTTTATGCTCATCCCATGTTTTTTGAAATGTTTTTCACAGGTCAAGGGAAAGGTACATGATATGATGATAGTGTCAAGGGAGTGTCAAGAAAGAATCCATGTTTTATTTTAAATATGTTTCCATTGATGAGAAATAAGAATAATATCTTTATGTAACCACTTTGTTTATATGTGGAATGTAATGAAAGTTTTATGATCTAATTCTCTAAAACTCTAAACCCGAAAAGATCCTCAATGTGTAATCTTGTAATAACTCAAGATTAAGTAAGGTTTAAGGATGAGGCCTTATAGTTGGTATCAGAGGTCGGTTTAGATAACTTTAAGAGTTAGAATTCTATTAAATGATTATCCAAAAATATTTTTTATGGTCAAATTGAAGTGATATTGTATTTGAAGATTACCATGTTGCTTAATCAAAGACATGTTTGTTAAGAATGGTTTTCCGCAGAGGAAATAGGGAAGCAATGCTAGGAAGGCATGCAGAAGGAAATAACCTTCCGAATCAGCATCCTGAGATGGTCGGAATTAGAACTGAATAGTTTGTTGCAGTAATGGTGCATTTGACTCAAGAAATAAATGGTGGTGGTATCCATGCACGAGATCATCCAGATCAATCGCAGAGGAACATGTCAGTGGTGGAAAATTTCATGAGGTAACATCCCCCATCATTCAGAGGATCATTTGACCCTGTGCTAGCTGAAGGGTGGATTAAAGCACTGTAGAATATTTTCGATGTCATGGTGTGTTCAGACAATCAAAAGGTTAGTCTTGCTATTTACCGTTTGGAGGGTGAAGCAGATCAGTGGTGGTCGATGGTTAAAAATATCAGGGACGCTAATGAGATTGATGCTCTTGACTGGGATGAATTCAAAGGTATGTTTCTTGAAAAGTATTTTCCTAATGCTTTTCGACTTAGGATGGAAAAACAATTCTTGGAATTGAGGCAAGAGGAAGAATTAGTGGCTACCTATGAAGAAAGGTTCATTCGATTGGCATGGTATGTTCCAAATTTTATCTGAGACCTTGATAGTAAAATAAATCGTTTTTACTCAGGATTATAGCCAAAATATCGAAGGGCATTAGCTTCTTGTGAGTTTAAAAGTTATAAAAATCTTGTTCGATGTGCTGAGAAGGTGGAAATGGATTTTGCCGATGATCAAGTGTTCTATAACAACCAATATAAGAAGAGACTGAGGTGGCAGGAGAAAGGTAAGAATTCTTCAAAAAATTCTGACGGTAAGTAAACTAAGTTTCCAATTTGTGATAAATGTGGCAAAAGGCATGCTGGGGAATGTCTTCTAAATTCAGGAAAGTGCTACCGATGTGGTAAGATGGGACATAAGGCTCGTGATTGCACTGGAAAAGATCAGGGTGATGGTAAGACCAAATTTGATTTAAAGTTAGTGAAATGTTATTAGTGCAATGAGATGGGTCACTATGCAAACGAGTGTCCGAAAAAGAGCTTGGGTGATGGGAAGTAGTTAGACTACAATCAGAAAGGGGTGGTGAAATCCTTTGCAACTACTTCAGCTGATGTCGGGCCATCAAATGAAGTTGTATCGGGTACTTTTTTTTTTTTTCAGATTATGCCAGTGTGTTGTTTGATTCGGGGTCTACATATTCTTTCGTCTCTGAAACCTTTTCTAGTAAAATGGGAATACCATCTCAAGAAATGACTCCTGAACTTTTGGTAAAAACACCTGGGGGAAATGTTGAGGAAAAAAGAATTTATAAGAATGTTCCTATCCTTATCTGTGGAAAGAACCTACTTGCACACCTTATTGTTCTACCTCTAGTAGAGTTTGATGTTATCCTGGGTATGGATTGGCTCTCTATTTACCATGCTAAGATTGACTGTAGAGCGAAAGAAGTTTCTTTTCAGAAAGACTTTCAGTTTGTGTACAAGAATGAACCCTTACTATTGATAACTTATCAAGAGGCCAAGAAACTTGTAAAAGATGGAAATGAATGTTACCTTGCACACATCATTGAAAATAAAGGATCTGTTCAGATTAATGATGTTCCAGTGGTAAATGAGTATTCTGATGTTTTTTCTGATGAGTTTCCTGGAATAATACCAAATCGGGAAGTTGAGTTTACTGTTGACTTAGTTCCTGATGCTAATCCAATTTCAAAACCCCCTTATCGAATGGCTCAAATTGAACTTTTAGAGTTGAAGGAGAAATTGCAAAATTTATTAGAGAAAGGTTTCATTCGACCTAGCACATCACCATGGGTGATCCTATTTTATTTGTTAAAAAGAAAGATGGTTCAATGAGACTTTGCATTGATTATAGAGCCTTGAATAACATCACTGTTAAGAACAAATATCCTTTGCCTCATATCGATGATCTGTTTGATCAGCTCCAGGGAGCTTAGTATTTTCCAAAGATTGACTTGAGATCGGGGTACCATCAGCTGAAGGTAAAGGAAGCAGATGTTCCGAAGACCGTGTTCCGTACAAGATATGGCCATTATTAATTTTTAGTAATGCCTTTTGGGCTAACCAATGCACCTGCTGTATTCATGGACTTAATGAATAGAATTTTCCATGAGTTCTTGGATAAGTTTGTGGTGGTTTTCATTGATGATATTTTGGTGTTTTCTAAAAGTAAAGAGGGGCATGAAAGACATTTAAGGGTTATCTTGCAAACCATAAAAAGAAAAGAAACTATATGGAAAATTCAGCAAGTGTGAGTTTTGGTTACAAAAAATTTCATTCCTTGGTCATATTGTTTCTATAGATGGGATAACTATTGATCCTTCAAAAAGAAAGGTTGTTGAAGAATGGCCAAGACCCACAAATGTAACTGAGATTCGTAGCATTCTTGGTTTGGCAGGCTATTACCGAAGGTTTGTTAGAAATTTTTCACGGTTATCTAGTCCAATGAATAAGCTAACTCAGAAGGGTGTTAAGTTTATCTGGACAAAAGGGTGTGATGATTGTTTTCAGGAATTGAAAAGAAGATTGTCGAATGCTCTAGTTTTGGCACTACCTTCCAGGAATGGTGAGTTTGTTATATACAGTGATGATTCATTGAAAGGACTTGGTTGCTTCCTAATGCGGAATGATCGGGTAATTGCATATGCTTCACGACAGTTGAAAACTCATGAGGTAAATTACCCTACACATGATTTGGAATTAGCTATTGTTGTTTTTGCTTTAAAAATTTGGAGGCATCATTTGTATGGAGTAAAGTGTGAAATATATACTGATCACAAAAGTTTAAAGTATATATTCACTCAGAAAGAGTTAAACATGAGACAGAGGAGATGGCTGGAATTAATCAAGGATTATTATTGTACAATTCATTACCATCCGGGAAAAGCAAATAATGTGGCTGATGCTTTGAGTCGAAAAAGTAATGCTTCATTAGCAATGTTGCGTTTGGAACGTGATCCTTGGTTAAGGATTTGATGAACTTTGGCATAGAAGTTGTTGGTGTAGGAAGTTCTTCTGTTTTGTTCCAGGTATCAGTGAGATCATCTCTATCAGATAGAATCTAGCAAGCACAGAAGCAAGACAATGAGTTGCAGAAAAAGGTAGAGCTAGTTCAGAAAGGTAAGTTGCCTGAATTCAACATTGATAATGATTGCGTTTTGAGATTTGGGAAGAGATTGTGTGTGCCTTGTGATTCACAGTTGAAGAGAGAGTTGTTATGTGAATCTCATAGTTCTCCGTTTTCAGTTCATCCTGGCAGTACTAAGATGTACATAGATCTGCGGGAGTATTACTGGTGGGATGGAATGAAAAGAGATATTTCTGATTTTACTATGAAGTGTTTGACATGTAAACAGGTTAAAGTAGAGCGGCAGTTACCGAAAGGGATACTTTATCCTTTACTAGTGCCAGAGTGGAAATGGGAGAATATATCCATGGACTTTTTTGTGGGATTACCGAAGACATCTTGAGGTAATAATGCAATCTGGGTTATTGTTGATCGCTTGACTAAATCTTCTCATTTCCTTTCTATACGAGATACTTTTTCCCTAGATCAACTTTCCCGTTTTTATCTTAAAGAGATAGTCAGGTTACATAGAGTTCCCCTCTCCATTTTATCTGATCGTGATCCCAGGTTCACTTGTAACTTTTGGAAAGGCCTTCAGAAGTCGTTGGGTACTGAATTAAATTTTAGTACAACATTTCATCCTCAATCAGATGGGAAGTCAGAATGAACAATTCAGACATTGGAGGATATGCTACGTTCCTACTCTATGGATTATCAGGGAAGTTGGGACCAACATCTTTCTTTGGTTGAATTTTCATATAATAACAGTTTTCATTCCAGTATACAGATGACACTATTTCAGGCATTATATGAGAAGCGGTGTCGAACTCTAGATTTCTGGGATTAAGTGGGTGAAAGGAAGATGATGGGACCATAATTGGTAGAAGAGATGGCAGAAAAAGTTCAGCTGATTTAGAAGCACATGAGAACAGCTCAGAGCGGGCAGAAGAGTTATGCGGATAACCAGAGGAAGGATCTATCTTTCGAGGTATGTGATCATGTTTTTCTCAAGGTTTGTCCTTGGAAAAGTGTGATGAGATTTGGTAAGAAAGGAAAGCTGAGTCCAAGGTTTGTTGGACCATATGAAATTCTGGAGAGATTTGGATCAGTTGTATATCGGGTGGCTTTACCTCTGAGTTTATCTCAGGTACACAATTTTTTTCCACGTTTCGATGTTGAGAATGTATATGCCAGATCCATCTCATGTTTTGAGTCCAGAGGTAGTTCAGCTGGATGAGAACCTATCTTATGAGGAACAACCAGTCCAGATTCTTGACCATAGTCAGTAAGTGTTACGGAATAAGGTGATTAATAAGGTAAAGGTTTTTTGGAAAAACCACATGATGGAAGATGCAACATGGGAATCTGAAAATGCAATGAGGGATAGGTACCCCCATTTATTCGATAAGTAAATAAATTACAGGGATGCAATATTAAAAAGGGGGGAAGGATGTAACATCCCAAGTAAGTAATGAGTAATAGATATTTTTATCTATGTCTATTAATGAATTAGATAGTGTTTTAGAGGCTTAAAAATGAAAATAAATCCAATCTTAAGCATGGAATACACTAATATTTTTAAAAGATTGTTTACTGCCTTTTGATGGAAAGCCATTTTTAAATCCATATTTTGACAATTTTATAAGCTATGTTTGTCAAAATAAACTTATTCTTTATGATTGGGACATCAAAATATAATTTGTGTGAATTTTTGGTATTTTGCAGACAATGTTCATTTTTTAATTAATAGTGAAAAATACTGCATTTTACATCAAAACTGCTTTTTAATCTAATTTATTTATATGATTAGATTATCTTTTGAATTGGTTTTGAAGTGAAATTAGAATATATTTTTACCATTTAATCCAATGGTGGTCATTAGAATCAATTTCACTTTGAAATTGGACTTAAACTGGTGTCAATCTTTTGATAATTATTGTTTCATAAAAACACGCTATTTGTCATGACAACATGAATTAATTATTAAATTAATTAATGTGACTTATATGTTTTGAATTTTTTTAAAATAGACTTCATTTTTGAATTCGGAATATCAAATATAGCTTAGGGTGAATTTTTGGCATTTTCCTGAAAAACTTCAATTTTTGAGGAATAGTGAAACCACTAAGTGGTACTTATAAAAACTGATTTTTCGTTTAAATGAAATTTTACCACTTCTGTGTTTTGAATTTTAAAAATCCGACATACATGGTTGTCATTAAGAAGTAAAATGTGGATCAATGAGATTAAAATAATTTTTTGGTGAATAGTAACTCTTAAGTTCTTAATCGCAATTAGAGGTAATTAGTGTAGTTTAAGGTAAAAATAATGCTTTAATAAAATGTGATCAGCTTTAAACATGTCCTACCCTCATTGGATGTGTCATGGCCGACCAAGAAAATCCAAGGGTGAACTTTGGGACCCCATGGATCCACTTTGGTTGGTAAATGGCATAAATAAATTTTTATTTAATGTAAAAGTAAAAATGACACAAACATGAAATGTTTTAGTAAAACAATTTTTACATGGGGTTATAAAGATCAGATTTTAGATTATAAATAGTAATTGGAAAGATAAAAACATTTCCTACATAATAGTATTTTTTTATAATTTTTAGACTTTAAATAAATTAAATTATTTATGACATCATGATGATGCAGCGATGACCTCATTATTTAACGATTTAAATAAAATGAAATGATAATGTAAAATCTATGACCTACATATGTCCAAAACCTATTGTATGGGTGGATTTAGAACCCTTATCACCTTATCCTAGAAAAGAATCAATGTGGGACCTCTTAAATCTGAATACCATTTTAAAATAAAGTGACTTTTCTTTACCTTCCAAGAGTGCCCCTCCTCTCCTCTTATAAAAAGCCCCAACCTCTACCTCCTTACCCACACTCCCAAAGCCTTTGGCTCGGCCAAACCCTGCCCATTTTGTCTCTCCACATCCCTCTATTACTCCTTGAAACCTCACTTTGGGAAGAAGTCTTCCCAAGGAAGCCTTTGAGCTCAAATCTATGAGGGTTACCCGATTTTCAGGTAATGTCTTCTTGTGCGTCCTTTTGTTTGATTTTACTTCTCCAACCCCCTAAACTCTTTTTATTCTTTTCTTTTGTAACAAATACATTATCCTCAATATACTAGGATGTTTTTATAAGATTTATTCGAGCTAAAATTACACACACCTACATCTAATGTTTAAAGGACATACTTTTTCCGTGGATGGTGAATTTATGCCTCCCGAAATGATGATTGTTCAACATTCCTTTAACACCTTCAAAGGTGGCCATTAAGATGTCACTATATTTATATATGATATATAATATGTTTATGTTTTCCTTAAGCTTCTGTATTTTTCATTTTGGTCATACCTTTTTGGTTTCCATTATGGGTAAACGCGATATTTTCATTTAAGGAAGTGCGGACTACCGCCCCCTCAAAGTGATTTGATTCGTTAAATACCATATGTAGGACATATAAAGGATGGAACTATGATATTATATATGATATTATACTGGAATTATAATATACCTTTATATCATTATGATTCCATTCTATAAAATACGAAATAGAAATGAAAGTAGCGTTCATGCGTACGTACGGCTTACCGTCTCCATGAACGGTGCATTTCATTTATTACCTCTAAATTATTATGTAATATTATAAATGCATGTATATACTGGATATATATGATATATATACATCATGATTATAATTCTGGATATAATGGATACATGAACAACTTGTAATTATAAAGGGTTTATTTTTGACTCAAGTACCAATGATCGTTAAAATGACCGTTATTAACTTAAATAATTACATAGTGTTCATGACATGGAAATAAGTGATATAAAAGGAATAATGAACTTGAAAAAGGTTCTTAAACAAGTAGAAATTAAATCATGTTTATTATTCAGGAGATTAATGAACGACCGAGTCAAGTCGGACCCGAGGAATGGGACTTCATCCCAATCTCCTTTCATTGAGGCATATTTTGTTTTATACACAACCTTCTTTTATATGGTGTATAAACCCCTTTGACTTTTACGTTTATCCGAAAGGAATCTTTTTTATATGAATCGTTTTACTAAATGACAAAAGGGAATGTTTTTGTCGTACGTATGCGGCGACAATGACTTCTCTGCCGCCGTGACCTTTATTTGAGTTTCGGCTTCCTCTACAAGCCATACCTTTTTTTAAAAGAAAAATAAATACCATGTTTTACTTTTCTTTTATTTTGGTATTGAAAATGGTTTTCATAATTTTTTTATATCAATGTGTTGTATTGAAATCTTGTGATTGAAAGGTGGAAATATTATGTTTCCTTTATGCATGATTTATGTGAGACGATTATGTTGAGGTTCTTGGGCATTATTATGAAGACGGGTGGTTCCGTGATAAACTAAGGGCAGGTGAGCCCGATATAGCTCTCCAATGCATTGGGTAACACGAAGGAGTGAAACGTTAAGGTTTCTCCGAAGAGATTTAGGGAATATACTGTGATGGGTAATCCAGACGTAACCAAGAGGGTTACTCCCTACGTAAGAATGTTATGAATGTCTCAAGTTACCTTTATGTCTTATGATTTCTATGATTTATTCATGATTTGATGAGGTATGTTGAAGTGCTTATGTTTTATGGGTAAAGTATGATTTCATTATTATGTATATATGTACCCATGTTTCCTTTCCATATTTTTATATCCCTTACTGAGCTTTTTATTCTCATCCCATGTTTTTTGAAATGTTTTTCACAGGTCAAGGGAAAGGTACATGATAGGATGATAGTGTCAAGGGAGTGTCAAGAAAGAATCCATGTTTTATTTTAAATATGTTTCCATTGATGGGAAAGAAGAATAATGTCTTTATGTAACCACTTTATTTATATGTGGAATGTAATGCATGTTTTATGATCTAATTCTCTAAAACTCTAAACCCGAAAAGATCCTAAATGTGTAATCTTGTAATAACTCAAGATTAAGTAAGTTTTATGGATGGGGCCTTATATGACGGGTACATGAGATGAAACTACATGGGATTTGGGGTATACCTATACCCATAACAATATAGTGTGTTGGAAAAAGATTTGAAAAATACATTATTTATGTTTGACATTATGTATTCTTTCATTACAAGATTAGTAATTATCAACATCCATGTATTCATTTGTTGTCATTTATATAGCATGATATCACTTTCAATTGATTATGGAATTATTGAAAGTATTTATTACAACCATTTTATGTATATTATGGTTTGATTTTTGACAACATTAGTTATATGTTTCTCATACTGACCTTTTTTTACTCACCCCTTCTTATGTTTCTATTTCTATAAGTTAAGATGAAAATTATGACACATGATATTCGAAAGAGGATATCTTCTAAAGAGATGTTTTGAGATATATTTAAGGTTTATTATATACTATATAGTTTCATTTATTGTGGAAAATATGTTCCATAGTTGGTAAAGATCATGTGCTTTAAAATATTATATTTTTTCTAATTCTCTAATTATATAAACATAAAAGGTCTTGGAAATATATATAATTAAAATTTAATTAATTATTGTAATTATGAGATAGTTATGTATTCTAATTTATAGTTTGTGTCAAAGTTAAAATTTATTGTATGTGTTTATAGAACCGAATATGGGAGTTTTGGTCTTAGATTAGACACTTTGACCTAATGCATCATTATATGAATGACTTATTTAGATAATAGTTCATAGTGAAATGATCTTAATGGGTGTTAAAATCCAATATTATGTATACAGTGGAACTACCAACATATATATGAGGATATGTGGGAGCATGAATCTAAAATACGATTTTGGTGGTTAGATGTTTTCATTAATGAGGCTGAATGATTCTTGATAACATATCTAGGGGATGAGTTTCACTATAGAGGGTTGGTTGTAACACATAAAATTTATTATGTATGAAATCATCCTATATTTTGTTAAACCTCATGTATTCTGGTCTTTTTCAAGTTATTGGATGAGTTAGTTACGGCCAGGGCACATATTTGTAGGAAACATTATGGTGATGTATAATCTACCTAAATAGTAGATTTAAGACCCTGATATTTTAAAATAATATAATTTTTGATAGTGTGAATGACATTCAAAAGAGTGATTTAATTTTCCCAAAAATATTATTATTTAAATACGATTTTTATAATCTAACCATATAATTGGAGGATATGAATATGTGTAAATGAATTATGATAGATGTATATTACACTCTATATAAATTTAAAATTTAATACAATTTTATTGATTAATTATTAGTAAATAAGCTTTCAAATTTCATTAAAGTTATTTAAAATTAATATATATATATATTTTAAAAAGGGGGATTATTTCTTTTTTTATGAGAAAATTCTATAAATAATTTTTACCAATTTTCAAAATTTTGTTTTATAAATAATATAACATTTTTGTAATAGTCATCAAAAAAATATCTGAGCGTGAAATTTTTTTATTTTTATGAAAAGATTGATTTTTCAGGGAATAGTGAAAAATATCAATTTTATAGAAAACTATGATTTATTTCCAAGTATTTAAAATGTTACATTTTTTTTATTTTTTTATAAAATTTTATCCATTATTTTTTATTAAGAATAATTTGACTAATTTTATTTAAATTAAAAATTTTCTTAATTTGGTATAATACTATTTTTATACTTATAATGCATTTTTTCTTGAAAACTGTTTTTTCATCCCATTTTGTGTATTTATTTTAATAAAATTAATTCCAATTATAGTATTTTTATTTTACTAAATGTACATTATTTTATAATTCAGGACATAAAATTTAACAAAGGACACACTTTTGATATTTTTCTAAAGAAGTTAAAATTTGGTCATTATTAATAAAATACAGTTTGTATGAAATATGATATATTTTATGATATCTCCAAGACATAATGATAATATAAAAATTTATTATTATGATTGAAAGAATAATTAATGATAATATAATAAAAATATAATAAAAAAATAATTTAAAAGACATAAATAATAAATTATTTCATGATAAATATGAAAATTATTTTCAGTTCTGATGTATTGGGGTACAACATTCAAAAATTTAAATTTAGTTTCCCAAAGATAATATTTGGGAAAGAAGAAGTATTTTATAGAATTTTGTATAATCTTAAAATTATTATTTTTAAATATATTTTTGAATTTTTGAGTTGAATAATAATAAGTTTATCCAAATTCTTTTTCAGGGTTTTCATAATTCAAGAAATGTCAAAATAACTTGTTTAAAAAGATTTCATGCCATAGATGTGAGTAAATATAAAATTTTAATGAAAATAAATAGTCATTATGAGTTAAAATAAATTATCATAATTATTATTATATTTTATTATTAATTTCTAAAATTATTATAATTGTCCAAAACATTTACACTGTGCTGGCACACCATTTCAAAAAACAGATGAAATATTTAGTTAATGATTTTAAAAATATTAAATATGATAATATTTAGCAGAGTTTAAATATTTGAAGAAATTTATTGATATATAGGATAAAAAAGGGATAGTATAAGTTATTATATTTTAATTCTTTGTATATAATGATATTTTTAAATTCAAGATACATTTATAATGATGATAAGGACTTTAAGTGTATTATAACATAAATAATTTGATATTAAAATATTTAAAAACAAAAAAATATTGAATGAGGACATGGGGGATGGGATATGGTCTAAAATACCTCACTAATACCGTTTTGATCCAACTTTTACCTTATAATTAAAATTATAGACCTTACTATTGAAAAAGTTGTTACGATATTTATTGTAAAAAATGTTTAATAAAGTGTTAAACCCAAAGGGAAGGTTTTAAATTCAATTTAAACAAATCCAGTTTTTTAGGGTGAATGAATTTAAACCGTAAAAAACATTATATTTTAAATTTTTTCCACTTGGTTCCAATTTCACTTGAAAAATAATCAATTTTATTTAAACCTTTTAAAAAAATTTGATATCAGCCTTCCCTTCACTATAAATGGACATCACTTCTCAAATATTATTTACACACATTTGGAAATTTTTGTTAACTAGACCATGAAAAAACCTCTTACAAAAATTACTACACAATTTATAGATTTTTTATCTCTTAAAAAGACCATCCTTATCATCGTTAAATAGATATCTAAATGAGGTTCCTCAAAGAGGAGGTAATCGTCTCAATCCAGTGTTTTCAGTTGAATTCTACTTCTACCTCATTCAATTTTGTCCATACCATTCCATGATAATAACATTAGTCTTTACCAAATAATAATATGTTAATATGTTAATTGAATAAACTTTTTAATATTCTTTTCCATCCTATGAATAATGAACACATCGTTCCTGTGTACGCATGGACTACCACCTATATGTAAAGATGTTCTTCTTTTTTTATCATTGCATCTCATAGATGTATATAATTATTTATTATATATATATATATATATATTAATGAAATAATTATAATTATTTAATGTTTACATATCATGTATTTTCTTACGCATCCAACTGCTAAAAAATTATAATGTTGCTCGTGTGTGAATGTGGAATATCACCTCCCCGAAGTGATGTGATTCATTTTTCACATCCACCATTCAAGGGTGATTAAAAAAGTATATTTCATGTATAAAAAAGATAATTATTTAATTATAAAAATTTATGAAATTTATATCAGTGAACCCTTTGACCATTTTTATTCTATAGAATATATTTTGAGATTATGAATCAAACATCCTCAAAACACCTGATGCAAATTTAACTGATTAAGAAATTAAATTTTTCAATTGAATAAATGGTTTATTGAAAAATAAATTAAACTTGAAAAGTATCTTAAAAAAGTAAATAATTAATATAATTTTTTTCTTGGTCCCCAATCTCCAAAGATAGCTTAATCACGTAGGACCAAGGTTTGTGAAAAGTACAATGGTTTTACAAATCTCAAAAATGCGAGTAATTACCCTATATAATAAAGTTGGATTATGATATATGAATAAAACAAACACAAGAAGCTCTGTGACATAATATATAAAGGAAAAAAAATCAACCTATTGTTCTTGAGTAAATAAAATAGGTAGAGATTAAAGTCTCTAATATTAATATATAATAGTAAAAGCTAAGGTAGATACATAGAAAAAATCCATGGGTATGACCTAGTAATGAATAGAATGGTCTTTGTAATCCCCATGAGAACATGGATATTATTTTTTGTATGTAGGTTGATAAGACATCTATACTGAGTAGGAAAACCAAATTCTCTCATGCACATATGAAAGGAAAAGATCAATTCATCCATGAGTAACCATTAGAATTGAAAACACCTAAATAGATCAATTGTCCAATCTTATATTCACCTTGTCTTACTATACAAATAATGAATCCATGTATAAAAAAATAATTTAATGTATATTGAGAATGGGTAACTTGCACCACTTTCCCACTAATTCGCCACTCCCACACCCTAATAACGTATATCCTGGCGCTCACACCTCCATTATATAACATCCCATAAAATCACATCATATCCCATCCTTCCCGCATACACCTAGGCCATCACACCACATCACCTCCATAACCAAAACATTAGGGTATCATGAAAAAGAAGTATATCAACCTCATTACATCCTCCTACCACGAAGGAAAACCACCATAATTTATCTCATTATCTAACTTAAAAACACCCGAGTCATTAATTCCAACCTTACTTGATGACATCTGGGACACCACAACACATCACCTATCAATAGTGCACTATTTAATTAAGGATATCAAAAAATGTTCGTTTCATTATCACCTAGAAGAGGTAGTAGGGAAGATTGGGTGGACAACCATCCATCGCCACCATTGATTTGTATATAAAAACCCAACCAAAACTGTTGGTTTTATGCACTAGGTTCTTGACATGGGGAAGAGAATATTGAAAATTCAATGTAAATACAATATATACATATATATGACATCATAGAACACAATCCCAACCTATGAGTTCTCAAAAAGAACAAAATACAAACTCAACACATATCCACATCACCACACAACCTCCGCCACTTTAACTTCCATCACTAAATATATAACAGCACCCCACAAAACACAAGACACATTTCATATTCTTTATCAATTAAAACAAATTTTTCATATTTCTAATTAACAATCATTCTCAATTAAAAAACCCCATTTGTTTCATATTTATAGCCCATATATTAGACAATTAAAATCCCATTAATTCATGTATAAAAATTAACTATTTAAACTACACATCCCACTTCAACTCATGTTTTCATTATAATCTTCAACCCATATTCCAAACCATCTCATACCATTTGGATTTCAATTTACATCATTTATTTAATTCCTTTACTATTCAATAAAATAACATTGAACAACACATAAAAAAATATTAAACCCATCATCCACTTGCCAATAATCCCACATATCCACCTCCTCATTACAACCGCCAAATCACGACAAATTTCCATCACCACCACACCATAGAACTATTGAAGTTTTTGACCTTTAACCAACTTATGTATACTTTATGTTAACTTTATTTCATATTTTCTAATATTATTAAACTTATTATCACATAATTATTTTTCTTCTTTGTAATATAGTATGTGATAATGTCATAAGAGTTTTTTTCACACAAAAAGATCCCAACAATTCCCTACTATGATAAGAAATCAGAAGGGATATGAAAATAGTATTAAATATACGTTCTATAGCCATATTAAATCATTTGAGTGAAAAAATGATGCTGTCAATCAAGGGTGGAGACTCATAGGACATTGAGGAAATTTCTCACGGTGTACGCCCTTGGTAATATCTAGTGTAGGATATTAGGAGAATGAGGTCTGTTGGTAGTAAAGACATATTTATATGTGTTAATGGATGTTCCTATATGTGGATATGCGTATTCATCCTTACTCTTTTTTATTATTATTGATGAGTATTATAAGTAACATACTTTTAAATATTGAGAGAAACTATGATGACATATATTTGTGAAGTGGTATGATACTTTGGGAGCATCCCAGGTAATATTTCATTAATTATTAATACAAGAAAGGATTTTCCCCTTATATTCTTTAACAAAATTTGATATCACAGGACCTTTGAGGGGAAATGATATATCCAAATTTAATCCATGGACATGGTGTTCTTTTGGAAAGTTCAATTTCTAAGAAGTGAAAGAAAAAGATATCTTGCACATTGGTTGATGGAACAAGCATTCAACCTACTTAATTAGAGATATCACATTTACGGGATTATATTACACAGTATGATTCTTTATGTGGTATTATTTCATTGAGACATTAACTTAATTCTCTTTGGGTTTCTTGGTGTGTTTCTTGATGATAACCATGGAATTTAGGATACATTTCCTGATAGAATTAAGAAAGAGGCCTAGAGGATCACACACTAAGTGTATCCATGTTCCTAGTTAACTAACTTATAATTATTTATTATTTAATAATTTGGATGAATATTATTGCCACATATAGTTTAAAAATTATTCATATATTATTGATCACATATATTCCACCACCATTTAATCGAGAGAATATTCTATCAGTGGAATATTTTATAAATATTTATTTTTGATTTAGGGAATATATTATTTATTTATTTATTGGAGAATAATTTAGTGATATTTATTAATTAAATTAGTAGTCATTATTCAAGGTCTGATAAATATTGTGGAGGAATGGAAGACTAATTTTTTATGTCTAATGAGGAATACTATATATTGTATATTATTTGATTAAATAATATTTAATTTAATTCTCATTTAAGAACTCATCGGTAAAATAATAATATTATTATTATTTTAGAAATGGGGTATTGTAAGGAATTAAATAAATATTAAATGAAAATTGAGAAAATATTTATTTCTAAATGATAGCAGTATTTAAACACAATTATATTATTCTTTAATAAGATCCAATTTCATTTTTTTTGTGTACGACGACAGTCAGAGAGAATCTATAACACCCCAAAAAGTTTGTGGTATGTTTCTCTTAAATACATTCTATTAATTAGATATCCTATATTTCATAAAGCACTGATTTTATTTTCCAAAAAACTTGTTTATTTAAGAGAGTCATAACCAATACATTAAACTTATATTTTCTAGTTCAGTGTTTTGAATTTTGGAAAACAGACATACACAGTTGCGATCAGGGTCATATTAGGAGTCTCATAGAATTCTATTAATTTTCTATGAATAGTAACATACCCTTATGAATAGTAACATACCATAATTTATATTAACCTATCCTTATGAATATTAATACTACCATTATGAATGGTAACCATACTCATGAATGTATAAAAAATATTTAGGAACTTTAAATATAAAGATGAATATTTTCAGTGTTGATATTTTATGATTAAATAATGTTTTTAATTAAAAATTATATTTATCAAATTAAGATTTTTTTTTGAAAAATGGAGTAAATATTTTGATTCCACACATTGAAAAATGGTTAGGGTAAATTTTTTGGATTTTTTTGAAATTCTTGAATTTTTTGTGAATAGAATTATTTATTAATTTACCATATAAATACATTATAATATAAATTCCCTATTACTAGAATCATGAGTGATGTTAGCACCCAAATCTAGAAATTACATGAACTTATTAATATTCTTGGTCATGGAATCCTTAATATTTCTTTTCTTATGGAGAAATAATAAATTAATTATTATATTATTAAGGAAACCCTCCTCTCCTCCACTATATAAACCATACATCACCCCGTTTTCCTCCCACATCAATCAAGCATCAGGAAATGCCTAAATTCAGCTCAAATATCTCCCTAATCTCCTCACCCACGTCCAAATCCTACTGGTCTCCCCAAAAGGCCAAAAACAAAGTCCTTAAGAAGATTATCTAGGACGAGTACTCAAGAGGTGAACCTCTCTTCCCTTTTCATTCAAATTATTTTACAAGTTCCATTATTTTATTTTTCTCTCCTAACATACCCAAATAGAAATTTTATGATAATTATAGTACCTTAAATTTATAATAATTTTATTGTGATAATGGAATATTTCATTGTCATCTCTCTTTTCCCCCACCTCTTACACAAAAAATGAGAATACCGTATGAGATGTGTTAATTTATCACATTGAAGGACGATAGGTCGTCAATTTCTATTACTATCTTCATGAATATTCATGAAACCTCTTTAATGGTTGATCTAGATCATAATATTTTTATTTTACCATATTCAATGTTCTGTAATACTTACACACTAATACTATAAAATAATAATAGAAAATGAGTTCATTATGCACAAAAATGCTATGTAAATCCAAGCGTTTGTAATTAACTTCTAACCAACGAGTCATCCTCATTGTATATAACCGAAAATCATTATAAGATAATTTATATATCTTTAATTTGAATAATAATATATATTAAAAATTCAGTATGTTTGATCACATTTCAAATGAACTTCAATTCATTAATACAAATGAATATCCATTCATGAATAAAAATGCACAGATCATGAAAACCAAAGAAGAAAATGCTTCCAAAATAATAAAATTGAACCTCTTACACCCATAAAAAATGGCAGGAATGAACCTAATAAGATTATTAAAAATAAATTACATGTTTATGAGGTTTTTTAATTAGTAAGGAATGAAGCTAAATTTGATTATTCAGGTTATTAAGATCAATCAAGAACACCTTCGAGTATAATGTAATGGATCCTCTCTCTCACATTTATTCATGAATCCACCCCATGTTGTGTCCTTTTATTTTTAATTCCTAATAATGGGGTATGTTTTAGAACCTCCCCTATAACACCCTTATGATATATAAATTTACGAATACTCCTTTACCTCTCATTAATCATTCATAAGAACACCCGTAACCGTGTGGAAATGTGTGTAAGGGGTTTCTCATCTCACTTTAATTTCGGTGATATTTTCATTGTTTTATAATAATTTCTTGTATATAGTGAATTTTTACATACATTTGATATATAAAATCATGATTATAACTATACTAATGGAATTCAGTGATTGACTTAATGATTATTAACTCGATTGATTACAATATTGTAATGGACTTTGTTTCGGGTTTATTTTCATTATGATTTACATGATATTGTGAACCAAATCATTCTTATATAGTGTACCTACTGACCATTTGAGATCATTTTCCATTTTACCTTTTAAATATATTATATATTCATATTCTCATTTTGTGGATATGATTACTATCTTAATATGTATACCCTTTTACATACAGTGTTTATTTGGGATGTTGTTTTAACTATGGAAATACTGATGAATTCGTATCCTCTACTATATACGGATATTGTGATGGCATATTTTACTTGTATTAAATCTATATATAAATAATTATTTAGACTTCCATTTATGGGTCGGTCCCTATATAGCCCCTTGATGCATCGATATGTCTCATGAAACAAATCAGATGGAGACAAACCATTCGAGTTTGTTTCAAAAAATCAGACGGGTTTCTACCCACACACATAACCCGTTTCGATGGTATTGTGGTATCAGGTTCCAGATACAATAATTACAATTAATAATCATTATCTTTATTTATTTTTAGTTGTTACTATTCATGCGATTTTCACTATCAAAAAATTTATCGATGCAGTTTCATCCTCTAATTATTAATGGGTTTTATTATTCATTTATTCACCATGCCATGTAGACTATACCTATTTGATTATGATTCAATTATTTTTTATTCATGAATCCTCTATATTTATCCCTTACTGAGTAATTTATCTCACCCCTTTAATTTTTTTTACCTTAAATTGGTTATGAATAGGAGATCGTTTATTGAGTCCTCATGGATGCAATTTATTCGTTTTTGTTATGTATGGGTTTTGGTCACCTTTCAAAATGTAAAATGAGTTTCAATTATGTATCTAGATTATTCAAGACTACTAAAATAATCGATCCTTTTTTGATTTCATTAATTTTAACCATGAAAATTTATTAATATAATGCACCGTCTTTGTGTCTCTAGGGTTGGGGTGTTACAGTTGGTATTAGAGGAAGTTTAGTAGCAAACATGGAAACTAGATTAGAAATTTTAAATTAGGGAACAAAGGCCTAAGGTAGTATTTTAGGATAAAAATAAAAGAAAGTCTTGAAATTTTGGTAAAGAATAGATTTTATAGATATTTCTAGAAAACACATCCCCCTCAAGATACAAACAAGTAGAGGTGTCTTTGGCACAGATGTACCTAGGAGTGAAAAATTCAACCAGGTGTTTCAACCTTGACCTAAAGTATCCTAGTGCATGAAAAAAAGTCATGATGCACTCTTGGTTTGACACCCCCAGGGGATATTCTTAGGATATTTTAGATTTTCTTTTCAATCTATTATGAAGGACTTGAAAGTAAATTTTTTCGTCAAAGAAACCAGGTTTATGAGATTATCTATGCATATAATTTCAATTTTTTCCATGTACTTTTATAGTTGAGATTATATATCATGATTCATAACAAAATATATTGTATTTAATTATTTATAAATGGTTCCTAATGGAAGAAGGGGAATCAAGACTCATAGACAATGTAGGGATTTTCCCATTGAGAAAGTTAACACAGTCAATGTTGGAGTAGACCAGATCATGACCATATTGAGACAACATACTTAGGTTGTGATGAATAACAATTATACACCCATATAGGATCATTTCTTGTGGCATAAAACCTCATATTTTACTGGGACTACTATTCCTGTGGTAGCTGATCAGTGGATCATGTCCCTTGAAAAGATAGTCATGGAATTACGATGAAACTAAAAGGAAAAGGTTGTACTGATAGTATATTGTCTCATGGGAGATGTTGATCAATTTTTTTATTTAATCTAGAATAACATTGAGGAATAAGAAATAGAATATATGTAATAGAATAATTTTAAGGAAATATTCTTTAAAAAATATTTCCCTCATAAGCAACAAACCAAAATGAAGAGGAAATTCCTTATATTAAAGAAAAGGGAAGAAGAAAGTGTTGCTGAGTATGAGGCTACCTTCACAAGAGTAGCCAAGTATGAAATATATTATGTATGTGACCTTGAAGAAAATATTGATAATTTCTTTGAGGGTTTGAAGCCATTTCTTTGAAGGGAAGTGGCTTCTGAAACATTTTCATCACAAGATAAATTGTATTAAGTTCCATTAAAATAGAGAAGGAATTTGCTTGATAAAATTTTTTCAAGGGAAACCGAAAAAATAAGTTGTACACTGATAACCATTGAAAAGGTGATGCACTGAAAAAGAAAAAGCGAACAAATAAATTCATATTATGCAAGAACTGTCAAATGAATCATCCTATTAAATGGTTGAAAGACATGGGAGTCTACTATAAGTGTAGAGAAATGGATCATCGATCTAATAAATTCAAGGGGAAGAAGTAAGTCAATGATGTTAAATGATACAATTTTATAGAGATGCGGAACTAGGGAAATGAGTGTCTTAATCTTCAAGGAAACTTGCCTCGAAAAAGGCCATGAGAGCAAGAAAAATATTATACGATTACAACCACGAAGGTTGATGTTTCTAATGATGGGTGGTAGTTACAATAATTGTTTCCTCAAACATAGCTAATGATTTATTTGATTTCGGATCGTTGTATTCATTTATGTCATCTTATTTATCCACGAAGGATATCCAATTTGTTTTAATAAAGTATTTGTCAGTAAAAAATCAATGTCGAAGTATCATTTCAAAAGGCATGTCAATCGGTCCCCCTCATAACACATAAAAATGGTTTAGTTTCTAACCTTATCATCATAACAATGATTGTATTTGATATAGTAATCAGTATGAACTGGTTACCAAATTATTATGTGAAGATATATTGCAAGAAGTAGGAAGTTACAATTTTTGAAAACGTTGTAGAATCCCTCATCTTTTGAGTAGAAACCTCACAATATGATTCTTATCTATATCTACCCCGAGTAGCTCTAATTAATTAAATTATTAAAGAGGAAGAGAACACAATTTCTATGGGTGAGGAAAGAAGTCTTCAAATTGAAGACATACATATTATGCCAAAATACATTAAAATATTTCCAGAGGATTTACCTGGATATCATGAAGAGTGGGAAGTTCGGTTCTCTATTGATTTAATTCCTAGTGCAAGACCTATATCAATGAATCCCTATAGAATGACCACTGTAGAATTATGGGAGCTAAAGAAATAACTAGAGGAATTTACTAAAAAAGTATTTATTCGAACTAGAGTTTCCCCATGGGGAGCCCCTATCCTCTTTTTCAAGAAGAAACATGGATCCATGAGGCTATGCATTGATTATAGGGAAATCAATGCTATTAAAATAAAGAAAAAAATACCTTATTCCATGCATTGATGATTTATTTGATCAAAGTCATGGAGCCTTATATTTTTCAAAATTAAACATCGATCTGGATATCATCATCCATGTGTGAGGAAGGAAGATATTCCAAAGATAGTGTTTCGAACTAGGAATGGGCATTACGAGTTTATAGTAAATCCTTTTGTACAGAATAATTCTCCCTATACTTTCATGGAACTAATGATTATAGTTTTCAAGGAATATCATGATGAAATTGTTGTGGTATTTATCAATGATATACTGGTATAATCCCCAAGCTAGGAAGTCCCTGATAATCACTTGTAGATTATTCTGAAACCTCTTAGAATAAATGAATTATATGGGATGTTTAAAAATTGTGAATTTTGGATTCAATTAGTATATATTTTTCCATATTGTCTCTAAGGATGGAATCTTAGATAATGATGTGAAGAAAAAGAAGTTCCATGAATGGCCCATACCAATGAACATAACTGAGGTACATAGTTTTATTGGCTTAGAAGGTTACTATCTGTGTTTCATTCATAATTTTTCCTAACTGGCTAACCCGCTAACCAAACTCACACATAAAGGGGTTAAGTTGTTATAGACAAAAGAATGTACAAAATTCATTGAAGAATTGAAAATATCATTGGTCAACGCTCCAATTTTGACTCTTCCACCAGGAAATGAAGGATTTGTGATATACAATGATGCATCAAAGAATCGAATGGGTTGGATCCTTATGAAAAATGATAAAGTTAATTTTTAGGCATCAACTAAGTTGAAGATTGATGAGAAAAATTACCAAACTCATGATGTTGAGTTAGCAGCCGTAATCTTTTCTCTAAAAATATGGAGACATTATCTCTACAGTGAAAGATGTGAGATATATATGGACCAAAAGAGTTTGAAATACATTATTACATTGAAAGAACTCAACATGAGGCAAAGGAGATGGATCCAAATACTCAAATATTATGACTATTCAATACACCACCACCCAGTAAAGGAAAATATGGTGGAAGATGCATTAAGGAGGAATGATCACAAACTTTTGACCGAAATGATAATTGAGAAGATATTATATTCAGGGATCTACTCAAGATGGATATGGGAACTGTTATGGAAGGGGAATCATATTTCCTCATTAAAATGATTGGTAAACCATCTTTATTAGAGTAGATAGAAATATCTCAATCAGATGGTGAGAATCTAAACAAGAAAATTAATGTTTCTAAGGTTGAGAGATATGAACCCTTCTTGTATGAAGATGGAGTTCTAATATTTGGGAAGAGGTTATGCCTTCCATCAATACTTGAGAAAAAATAGAACTATTAGATGATGCTCATAGCTCAAATTTTTCAATACACCATGGTATCTCTATGATGTATAGATATCTAAAGGAACTTTTTTGGAGGGATAACATGATATGAGAATTGTTTGACTATGTGTCAAGGTGTCTAGTTTTTCAATGGGTGAATGTAGTGAGACATCATACTAGAGGGTCGATTAAACATCTACCTATTCTTATGTAGAAGGGGGTGGAAATTAAAATGGATTTTGTTACAGGACTACTGAGGACACCTAGAAGGAATGATGCAATATGGTTAATTGTTGATCTTCTGAAAAAATCAACACATTTCCTTGCCATAATAGAGGATTTACCACTTGGGCGCCTTGAAAGACTTTATATTAATGAATTTGTAAGTCTTCATTGTTCACCTATATTAAATGTGTCAGATTGAGATCCCTGGTTTTGATCAAAATTCTAGAAAATTCTTGAGATGGATTTGCATACTGAGCTTCATTAAATTATTATTTATCACCCCCAAACCTAGGGACAGTCTTAAATAGCTATTACAACATTATAAGACATGTTGAGATCATGCTCTATTGACTTTCAATGTGTGTGGTATCAATATGTTTTTTGGTGTAGTTTTACTACAATAATAGTTTCCATTCTAGAATTCAAATGGAGCCATATAAATCATTATATGGTAATAGGTGTTGAACACTAACTTGTTGGGATGAAGTTGGCGACAGAAAAATTATGGGCCTAGATGTTATTGAAGAGAAACCTACAAAGGTAATGAAAATTCAGGCCCATATTAAAGTATTCCAAACTAGGAAAAAGAGTTATGCTAACAACCATAGAAAGGATTTGGAATTTCAAGTAGGATAACATGTCTTGCTAAAAGTATCTCTGTGAAAGGGTGTCTTAAGGTTCAATAATAAAGGGAAACTGAGCCCCATGTACATCAGACCATATGAAATTGTGGAAAGGATCAGAGCTGTATTTTACCATTACTAATGCCACCAAGTCCCTCCTAAGTTCATAATGTGTTCCATGTGTCATTTTTAATGAAATACATTCCAGACCCAACACATGTACTAATATGGATATTTTAGACTGATATAGACTATTGAATTTAAAATACATTTACTCAACTTAACCATTCATAATATAGACGTTGTATAGTGACCATTACGATAAATACATGTTAATGTCCATGATAAAGGTGAATTAACACAAACGGAAGAAGTGAAAACCTCAACATGTAGAATCATACCTAATGAAGCCCATTTATTTGAGATTATGTGGGATATAGCATATATATGTTTTTTCACTGACCAAGGCCATGCCATGATTCAACAACTAAATAATGATAAAAAAACTTACATGATAATTTCATTCTTATCAAGTTCATGGTCCAAACCATGTTCACTGACCCCCTCCCAATAATGTGTCACCATCGCACACCTAACCCCTAAAGCATAGGCAGATGTAATAATGTTTTACATATCAATAAATTATCCGTATAAATTTTTATTTTCCTTTTTAAGGAAATAATTATTATATATTTCCCTTTTTATTAATACTTTTTCAATTATTATATAAAGTGTTTGAATAAAATTAGGTCTCACATAAATAAATAAAAATATATGTTTTCTAAATATATATTCTAAATTAAGATATTTTTATAACATCATGAATTTTAGAAAAATATAATATTTTAATAAAATATTCTTACTATATATATAATTTTTAACTATAAATTATAATATAATTTGATGAATTCCAATGTAATTTTTTGGGGTTATAAAGTGGTTAATATCGTAAAAACTAGTATTTTTATATAAATATGATTTTTTATTTAAAATTTAAAATTATCATATATAGAAACTCATTTTAATTGAATAAATCATATTTTTTAAATACGAATAAAAAAATTATCTAATAGTGAATTTTTCAAAATTTCTTAAGATAATCTAGTTTTTGGGTAAAAATTAAATACAATTTAAATATAAAGTCTATGTTATGGCATCATAATAGACAAGTACTGATTTAATATTACATAAAAGGAATACATGAACAAATATATATCTCTCCATTAAAATTATTTTTTATGTTATTTGGTTAATTTTATACAACCTTAATGAATCCTCCAAAATATATATTATATTTTTAGGTTCTAAAATGAGTTCTTTATGAATGTGGATCACTTCCACATCACCAAGGGTATATTTTAAGGTTTTTTTGTTATTTTAATTATAAAATATTTAAATCTTCCCCGCATTTGGAGAAAACATAGGAAATATGAATTGTAATATTTTAGGTTTTGATTATTTTATCATATGGAGTCCAAAGCCTATGTTTAGAAATTAATAAATAATTCCCCCACTTTTACTATAAATATCCACCCATAATCCCAATCCTCTTCCCCAAAAACCCATTTATCATATATTTACTCTCAAATGACCTCTTTAATTCCCTCTTATGTTATTGCCAAAAATTTTAAAAGCTCCTCCAAATTTTTTAAAAGCACCCTATCAAGGTAAGTGACTCTCTCTAGTTCTTTAAATTTCAAGTAATTTCCCTATACTAAGACATTTTTATTTTTATTTTACATGTTTTAACTCATTTTGACACATCTATTTATTATCCTTATAATTCATAGGTAATGATAGAATACATTACAGTCTTATTAAAGACCTCCATAAAACCTTATATACACTTGTTATACATATGAAATTATCCTGTGATTTTCTATATGAAACATTTATATATTGAATACAAGTCCCCATTTACACTCAAGGGTATTCACCTGGTTTTATCCATATTTTAATGATTTGGGACATCTATGTATGTAACTATCACTCCATAAAAAAGGGTTTAAAAGTGAATGAAGGTATTATTATGTTCTATGATATATGTGGAATACAAATGGATGTACATGATATGAATGTGATGGATAGAGATAGAATTTTATATCCCTATAATGAATTTGATATTGTTTTTATCTGATGAGATAACATCTGTGGTACCCAATATGATATCCTTAGAATACTATTTTATGATTTCTAGAAGGTTATCCTTGAATTATGTTAATGTTGTATTATTTTATATTTTTTCTACATTCCATATGTTTCCTTGATGTTATCATCTAATTACATTATATTAAGTTCATGTTTATCATCCCGCCCATTTCATGTCACCTTTATATGCCTCTTGAACCATATGTATTACATTCATTATTTTATTCTTTGATTATTCACTTAATGGTTATTATCACTCACTCTTTTCTTATTTATGTCCATAGGTTATCTCATTAAGTATTAAATGATAGATGGAATATAGTTTCATGTGTTGGATTCTATAAATTATGTGCATATACCCATTTTTTATAGCATTGTTCTATATAACATATTTAAAAAATACACTAGCCAACATGATCTTATGAGATTGTATTATGTGTATCTCTATGTAATAAATAATGAATTAATGTGTATTAAGAGTTGGACTGTCATAATTGGTAATAGATAAAGGTATATCTATTTCGGTGGTTAAGATTAGTAAATTTTAGTGAAGGCATTATGTATAAGACTAAACCTAGGAAAGAAACCCTAAGTTAGAGTAAAATATAGTATAAGTGGTTTCCAAGAAAATAAATCTCTCTTTGGATATGAAAAGTGTATGTGGATCTAGCAAACTTATGCTAATGGGTAATAACCCCGAAAAGGTAACATTGGGAATTAACTTGATTGTCACTTGGTTTTTGAATAAAAACAATTTTTGGACACATGGATTGAATCCCAAAGAGGATATTCTTTTGTAAATTAAAAATATCTTTATGAAAAATTATGAAGGTAACTGAAATGAAACAAAAATATTTTGTTAAGAAATAGAGCCGCTATAACATAGATTGAATCCAAGAAAACCAGAAGCTAATAAATTTAAGTCATTTATATGATATCCCATAAATGAACATAGTATGAAATTTCATTTTCTCCATAGTTTTAAAATTCACATCCCTAATTCTCCCATTATTTTAGTCCATTGATGGATATAGAAGGAACTGAGTCAACACTAATTTTGTAGGAAATACAGAAATGTGATTCTCATACCAATAAGGGAAGGAGTTGGAAACTAAATGAAAATACATTCTCAATTAAGAAAAGTTATTTAAAAAATGTGAATTAGCTGGAAAACCAAAATCCACTTATGAAATAGAACGTTTACATTAATTCCTTTATGCAATAAAGGCCTTTGAAATTTAGTGGATCTTTACAACACTTTAATCACAAAACAATATATCAACTCAATTGAAAATATCTTATTTTCCCAATCATTTTCTTAGAATGAAATATTAACACTGGCTATTAATCATATTGAGGGATAACATGGTCAATGTTGGTCATTGATGAAAAATAAGAAGCCTCAGGAATAGATAAAATTGGTATAGTGGAATGAATTTGGGAAAATGATTTCCAATAAATATTTTTCTTACACTTTATGATATAAAATGGATATGGATTTCATTATCCTCTTATAAAAGTATAGAGAAACCATTGGGTTGTGATATCCCTACATGTATCGTTAATTCCCACATGGTTATCAAATTAAGAAATTTAAAAGATGAAAAAGAAATCACTAAACTAAATGGTAGTATAGAATATTAATGTCCAAGGTTGAACCAACAATGATAGGGTTGTAGAAAATTTTAATTTAATAATGAAGACCTGAACTAATTATCGAAGACAATATAAGTAAATTTATTGGAAAACAGAATAATGGTTTCTATTTGAATTCAATAAAAGGGAAGAATTGTTTCGGGATATAAAAAATGTAGTTTCATGGAATAACAAGGTAAAAAATAATAGATTTCCATTCATGAATTCAATTGAATTTTTCCCTAGTTAATTCAATGGTCATCGTAAATACTCTGCATCCTATACTCTACATTCCTCAAGGTCAAATAATATAGAATATAAAAGAATGGGTATAAATTACATTTTTTAAACATAGGATATGGACTATTCTATTTGTCATGATGGAAGTCGAAACCCAAGATATCACATTAAATAGGATCATTAAAAATATCTTATAAATGGTTATTCATAATAAAATTATGGAATTTAATACACTCTATCACCCCAATAAAAATTGTTATGAATTAGAAATAAGGATGGTATAGTAATGAATAAAAAATAATAAATCCCAACATGAATTGAAATTTTAAATAATAAAATACCTTATATATATTCCCCTTTCATCACACACAATTCATAAATAAATCTAACCATCATGATATCCATGTGGGGGTATGAAAAGAAAATCTATAATCTAATCATCACAGAAGTGGTAGCCTTCAATTATAGAATAAAAATCTCTCATAAAGAATAAATTTTGATATAATCCATCTGAGACAATATATATATGCATATATTTATCCTCAAGACATCCCTTTGTTGAAAAATTGTTTTTTAAATCATCTTAGTTTGTGTACGAAATTCTTCTGTCAATGAAATTGAAATCCATTAAAATCACACATGATGAATCGAACATTATTCTCAGTTGAAGATGGGTTCTCTATGTTAATAGAAAATTGGAATTTTTAATGGATTGAATATTATTGAGTGTGTCTATTTCTCAAATATTTTCACATCATTTGTTGGTTTTAGATTTTGAATCAATAATCCCCTCATATTCTGTCTCAATATACCAACGTCATATTTTGAGAGCACGATGTAAATTTCATTTGTGCATCTTTAAAATACGTTTTAAAACCATATTTTACAATGTCTATGGGAGATTATTTATTCAGAATACCTCATCCTAAATCCTAATTTATGAAATTAAGGATTTTAGCATTGTAAATAATTTTCTAGGAACATTTTTCAACCCCACTCCCTCTTCAATCCTAGTTAAATATTTCTATGTCATGTCATGGTATAAAGAGCCTTCAGATCCTTAGATTCATCTCTTTTGGTTACTTTTTTGTGAAGTTATCTTCAAATTTATCCTTCTATAAAAAACAAAATAATTAAAAACTTGGAAATATTGATTAATTAAATCCATAAATTGAATGAAAAAAATGGAAAGAAACATATTGATGAATTTTACATATTAAATCCTACCACATTTGAATTCATAATTGTCCTTAAGTATGAAATCTCATCATACTAAAAAGTATTATCAATCTACCATGCAATAAAAAAAATCAATATAAGAAATTTATAAAATTGTCAATTAAATATTTCATCATAAAATGGGAAAATTTATCAATTCTTAACTCTTAAAATAAAAAAATCAACCAATTATTTTAATTTTCTTCTTTTGAAATAGAGAATCCTTTTCATTCATTGATTTTTATTTCTTAATTAGTTATAAATATGTATGAAAAATGTAATTTTCCTCATATTTATTTTTTAATCATTATCAAGGTACCATTTTAGATGAATTTCAGAAATTGTCTCATAAACAAGTCACTTCCCCGAGTATTTTAATGCATGTAACATGTCATCCTCATAATGATATAGATCATAGATAATATTGAAGACTTTTTATGAAGGTTCAAATGTCTATGAGACATTTTTATAGGTGGTTAGTGATGTTAAAATAAAAAAAAAATTGACATTAAATCATAATGAATGGTATGAAATGAAAATATAAATGTAAATATCTCTTCACAGATGTCATCTGTCACATACCCTCAAAAATATTAATGTGGTATCATGACTCAAGTCACCATAATAAACACAATTCCCTCTCTTGAACCTTTTAAATTTTCTCTTTTTTTATTTTGAATTTTATGTTTAAAAAAATCTCATATCTTACACCTAATCACATACTATAAAAAAAACTTTAGTATAGTAATGGTGATTTTTTACCTTCTCAAGACACAAACCTTTTTTAATTTTTATTTTCTAATTCATTTTTAGGAAGAGAGGTGAATAATATTGAATAATGAATGATAATATGTCATTTCCCCAAATTAAAAAGAAAATCCCTAGTGAATATCTATGATGAGGTACATTCTCATGCACTATGGAAATATTCTGCCCCACACATATTCTTTATAAATATCATGTATTATAGGTTGGAGTAGATATAATAGGCTTGAAACACGAATCTTTTCCAAAAAAGGCCATTCATGGATTCTATGGGGGAAAATATAGACTACTGAATGGTGGGTATAAGGGTAATGGTTTATATAATATAATACCAAAATTATATTAAATTTTATTATATTAAATAATATATTTGAAATGAAACCATGAAAATTATATAAGAGGTCATTCTCTAGTCTCATAATAAATATACTATAGAAAAATTTGAAAAGTTTGAATCAGAGAATATATTGGGAATGAAATAAATAGTTAGGGAAATTAATCATGGAAATGTATGTGAATAATTAAATTTATTCATAAAAATGTCAAAAATTCAATTAAGGAAAAATTATAGAATAATTTAATTTATAAAAATCAATTGGCCTCCCTAATTCATAATTTGTTAAATCCTTATCCACTTGTTTATCTTTAATAATTATTTATCCTATTTTTCTCATTAAAATATATTGACAAATAAATTTTTATATCATGCCATGGATAGTATCCTAAAATATTTACATCTCTTAGACCAGTTGATTAAATAAACAGTCAACATAGGGTTTGAAATTTCTAGTGAAAATATCTAAAACAATTTTTAAATATTTTTTGAAAATATTAAATGAAATATTGAAACTCATACTCTCTTTATATTAATGCAACCAATTAGTTTGCACCATTTTTGCGTCTACATTCTTTTTTCTTATGACTGATTTTATGTTTGACCTAAAAAATTAAAACAAATGAGTGAAATTCCAGGACTATTCAATAACAATTGAAAAATTTAAGGGGAATTGAATCTAAATTCTAATATAAGATTAATTTTTTTAAATATATCAGTATAAATAACTCAAAATTTATAAAAGTAATCCAGTTTCCTCATGTAAGATTATTTCTTTAGTGAAACATTAACATGGCCATAACTGGGTTAGCTAATCAGAGTATGGTATAAGACTAAACATATCATGTTCACGTAATCTTGATTTGGATGCACATCAGGGTCACCATTTCTTATCCTTAATTAAATTGGAATAAAATTCATTTGAGGTAACAAAAATATAGATTGGTCAGAGATAGGTATGTATAATTATATATCTTTCCATACTTGGTTGAATTATTAATTTTTAATGGATGGATAAATTTGTTGAATTTCTTCAACAATCACATCTTTTTCAGTATCTATATCCTCAATTTCTTCTTCCTATTCTTGTAGTATTGTTAAATCTTATAAAAAATCGATAAAAAAAGTGGCTGGTATATTTTCTTATTTGTCTTCTTTAATTTTTTGGCTCTGATCCAGACATGGAAAAGGAATTTATGATGTAACTTGGATGTTTAGGTTCCTAATTATGGATTTTTCTATTACTTTGGTTTTTAGAAATTTTCATTGGTCCATTTGAGTTTAGAAGCATGATCAACTTCTTATTTTTCTTCATTTGATCCTATAAAATCCTTGGAATCCTTATTAGAATCAAATTCAACTTTGGAAGTGATATAAACATATAAACTTTTTTCTATGCCTCATTTCTCATGACACACCCCTATGAAATTCAATTCTAGGATTTGGTGTTTTTTCAATTCCACACTTGGGTATAGTTGCATGCACATTATTGATTAACTATTCATTTTTATAGTAATTTAATTGGTTTGATATCCTCTAGCATGAAGATGAACCAATCCGTTGTCATATAAATTATTTGTGATCCTACCATCACAACTAGAAATTCCCACATGTAGTAAATATATAAAAATATATGAATGACATATGCTGAATTCTGAAAAAACAAAATCTGAGAAAATTGTATTCATAAATTATGAAAATAATATAGTCATTATTCATATCCTTGGTAATGGTTCAAAAAATTTACTAAACATTTAATAATAATTAATTCCCACACTGTTACTGAATTTAAAAAATATAATACATGAAAAAAATCCCTAATCTTAAGGGTCATATGGGGAATGAATGTCTTAGGTATAACCCGCTGAGATAGGTTTGTAAAAAATATAAACTTAATTATGAAGATTGAAACAATTTATTAATGAAAATATATTCTAATTTATTAGGATAAAAAAGGAAACATTCTATTTGAATTCAAAAAAAGTGAAATATGGCATCAGGAAGTAATGAATCTAGATTCATGGAATGAAACCATTTGAAATAATTGATTTATAATCATTCAAGAATAATAATTTGGTCATACCACATGTAATGTTCATGGTGAACAATCTCTAACCTAAAATATCATTTTCTCATCTTCATATACATTAGATTATAAAAAATATGTATAATACCATATTTCAACAAAGGATAAGGACAATCCTTATAACAATAAATTTTTATTCTTATATGATTTTGGTATATTTTATTTAATATTTTCATTTCTAGGCACTGAGTCAGCATAAGATTCCCAACCCTGGAGAGGCACTATATTGATAAATTATAAATATTAAATATATTGTATCATGCATACACATGTTTTCCAAATAATTTTTTTCCATTATTTGGAGCCTTAGGCGAGAAATATGACACCACGGTTGTGTCTAAAATATGGGGTTTATTCTAGGTGCGACATTAGATTAATCAACGTCAGATGTCCCATGGGAGGTGACTGTTAGAGCATGTGTTAAATAAAATAAATTAATATTTTATTCTATTATATTTTAAATGAAAAACCATCCCACTCTCTATAAATAACATGTTATGGAAAATTTCAATGGCTAACCACATAAACTTGGTGGTTTGGATAAGAGTACGAGTGTTTATCATTGGTTTTGGAAAACCTGAGGATGCAGATCGACAAACAGATCATGTCGGTCAATGATATGAATGAAGAAAAAAGCGTATCTCACTATAAACTTTTAGATAATGCATTCTTCATCAAAAATAGATCTGTAACCACGGTTGGTATAATTATTTTTGGGTTTATCCATTAAATTAATTGATAATCAATGATTTTTTTTCTGCTGTACTAATATTCTATTAATCATTCTTCAGATGAGAATGGCCATACATTATGTTATTGAACATGGTTAAATATAAATATTTCATCTTCTATACCCTGGTTCCTATTTAAGTGATCATTTTCCAAGACCGCGTCATCCAACAATGGATTCACCTATTTCGTATTATTTTCCCCTTTTGTTCCTTTCATTTTCTTAGTTATCCCACGAGGTTATGGTACATCATTACTAGTTTGGTTTTGGGAACGATCGAACCCCCTATTTATGGTAGTTGTGAAAATAATGTATGGATCAATAATTTTTGGGTGTATCAAGGATCAATGAAGGATATGGGTTATGGAATCATGGATTTGGGATATAAACTGGTAATGGGAGGAGCTATAACTTTATACTGGTGATTAGATTTCTAATTTCCTTCCAATGAAGGCTAGAGATTGTTGTTTGGTGACATCCCCTCTGATTTATACTAGTCAGCCACCGAGTAGTACATCTAGATACGGTGAATCAATAATCTACATGATGATTAGGATTCAATGCCTATGAAAACCCGGATTACATCTCATGTGGTTTGGATGAACACAATTCTTGTAGTCTCCTGGGCGAAGCAGATAGGGTTTCATGCAGAGACAAATGCCACACATCATTTATAGTCCATACAAATTGTGTGACCTTATTTTTGTGGCTTGGAGTATACTGTAGGAGTAAATGGGTTTAGAAATGGCTATGAACATGGGAACTACCATGTAATCAGGCATGGCTAGGGAACCAAAACATGACGTGTGTACACATGTAGGAGCTGAAGTACACAAGAATTACCAGAAAGGACTAATGTTGGCCTTATGAGTCCCTGAATTATTATTTAACACCATTACATGTTTTTTAGTATTACTTTAACTTCCAATAAATGTGTAGGAGGTGAAAAGATTAGTAGTCCTGATGAGGTCACATGTCATGTGGCCTTAGAGAGATGTTTTATATGTCCTTCAACACATTATACCTTACATAACTCCTTTGAGAATCGATTTTTGGAACATCGGTATCCTATCCTATGTTTTTTCATGTAGGTAATGATTACAGCTTTCATTTTTACATGATTTACATGAGGTGACTTTTTCAATTCATTACTCTTCTTCTAGAGACACTCTATTGATTGAGGTGATTGAGAAATATTATAAGAGAGGTGTCCAGTTGGTACTCCTCTATCACACTAGGATATAGGTACCCTCTAATCTTTAAATAGGTAGATTTAGTAATCCCCCAAACCATAGTAGGGAATGGGTCATCTACCTATTTAGTGGTACTCCCCCATCTTCATGGTCTAGTAGGGAGTATTTCCTCCAATGGAGTTGTTTCAACCTCCTTTGTGGGGAACAATAGTGAGGTACGTGCCACTAAACATCCAATACATCCATTCACTAGGACTATGATTACCAGCCTATTGACTCAAGATACCAAGACATAGATTATAGGGAACAAATAGTACATGAATCATATATGATTTAGTCCTTTGACTATAGTTCATGATAATGATCTCCATACATTATCACCTAACCATGGTACGTATTTATCACTTTTAGGATGACTCTATAAAGATAACTAGCTAGGTTACTGATGAAAGACTGCAATGATGATCAATTGAGGGTTGATGCCTCAGTTTAAGGACCTTCTCATTAGGTGTTTCCTCAAGGAAGGTAGAGTGTAGAGGCCCCGCCTATCAAATAGTGGATAGTTCTAATAGGTTATGATTATGATGTGTTTAGGATTGGTGTAAATTGTGAGTTCTAGTGACAAAGAAACTAATATTTCATTGAAATCCAGACGCACTGGCCATGGTGGATTGGACTGAGTCCATAACCCAAGTCATCAGGCTTGATCGAACCAAGATTAAAAAAATGTTTGTTATTGGAGCCAACCTTCTTCAATAAGAGATTGGGCACTAGTGGATTCTTATGATGCAAACCCATGAATATACAATTATTTCCTAGTAAAACATACACCAATTATTTCATGATAACTATTACCCTTCTTATTCTTGATCTTTAAAAATATAGTAGATTATACACGTTACTACCATGATATGTTGAGATATTGTTTCATGCAAGAGTATAAGTTTGAGTAGGAATTTCATAGGGACATCCATTCAAACATAGTATCATTATACCTTAATACATATCTTGGAGTGGGTACTATATAATGAGAATTTCCAATTAGAGGTACATCCAATGACTAGGGATGGAAATGGTACTCCTATGGATGAGTAATCTATAGTAGCTAACATGTGTCTGATCTCTCCATAGGATGCATACTCATACCCAAACTCAGATGTAAGGATCTATGGTTCAAATATGAAACAAATAATACAATATTCTAGGTGAGGGATGATGTAAATATTTTCCGGAGAAATGTCACATTTCTCATTATTTTTTAACTTGACATAATAAGGAGTGTAGGAATATAGTTGATGAACCACCATAGTTCTGGTAGCTTTGTGATCAGGGATATCCCAGGAATGTTCAGGGTAACCCCCAGGGAGGTGATTCTCATAAAGGATGAGGTTTGGATCTAGATGGAGGAGAATTTGATCGAGGTTAGTGCTAAATGACACATCTACCATCACCACCAGAAGTCCCATTCGAATAGTAGAGAGATATTTATTGAGGATGTGGGAAACATTAAGCTATGGAAGGATATGAAAAGTATGATCATGAGATGAAATGAGGCATGATATGTTTATTTTAGAAATTTTATAACATACTTATATACATTGGAATGATTTATTCCTTAATCTCCATATCTCACGTATGAGAGATAGAGATTCCCATCGAGAATTTATCCATGTAGCTCTGGATAGAGCTTCCAATTGGGAGTGATTTTTCTATGTCTCACATTTTCCGATAGTGCAAGATGGCACTGAGTAGAGGGAGTTTCTCCTGGTAACTATTGCAAATCCTAATGAATCCTTATGATGTTATCTTTGGTATCAATTATTTTTCCATGAAGGATTCCTAGATTTAATGAAATCATAGCTATGTTATATTTATTTAGATATATGGTTATTTTTTCTCCATTATAAGAATGTGAGAAATCATTATTTTTTGGGTGGTACTTATGAATGGGAAGGTATAACCCATCACCCCCTTTTTTGTGTGTTTCACCCACCAAAAAACAAGATCATCAAGAATCTAGAATCAGTCAGTTTTGTATGACTATATAGATTTATTCCTCAAGGATGTTCTGGTACTACCTTTTTATGAGAGATTGACTTATTTATCTAATTACACCCTATAACTACACGGATATCTTCTAATAAATATTGGATGACCCCTATCAAGCTCCAAGAGATTAGGATTCTTTAAGAGGATCGTGAATAGAATGTTTTTATTGGACCTATTGGGTCGCCTGTGTAGTTGTATTTTTCCCATAAAAAGGAGGACTAATGTTTGAGTTCTTGTGTGGATGAACATCACTTAAATTGGGTAATGATAAGGAATAGGTATCATCTTTTGAGGAATGTTGAGCCAATAAATATGTTAAGTGGTGGTATTTGGTTCTCTATGATTGATCTCAGGTATAACTACAACTAGTTGAGGGTTCATGAGAAGGATATTATGAAGGGATAATTTTTATTTCACTATAGACACTATGAGTTCGTTGCGATTCCTTTAGTTTTGAAAAATTACCTTGTACTGTTAATAGATTTTATGAACTTGATATTCCATCCAATTTTTTAATATTTTTTAGTTTTTGTAATTGATTTCAATATAAAATACTTTTCATCAAAATACGATCATGTAACTTATTTGATGGTTGTCCTTTAATTAACCTGAGAGTACCAAATTTATGGTAAGCTCTCAATGTTTTAGTTTTGGATATACAATTTTCAAAATCTAGGGAATGTTTTTTCTGATCCTCATTTATCTGTGGACCTAGTGATGAATTATGTGGTTCTTTCTTGGGATCCACAAAAGGGTGTTTCATATGTGTGGGTTTTCTTGTATTTGAGGGATACTACAGAAGGTTTGTGGGAGACTTCTGCATGATTGCAGACCCTTTTACCACCTTGACATGGAATGGGATTCAAATCACCTAGATGTTTTAGTCTCTGGGAACCTTTAAGGAACTAATGTGAAATTTGACCAGTTCCCTTATGTTGAGACTAACAAATAAAGGAGTTTTTTGGTTTTGTTTTTCAATGCCTCCAGAGTTGGGAATCATTTAATGTTGATGCATATGCAAGAAATAATCGTTTATGGGTCAAGGCACTTGAGACACCATGATCACAACTATGCGAGGCATAATCTAGAGGTAGAATCAGTAGTCTTCACTATGATTATATGGATGAAATATAATTTAGGGATCATTTTTTGTTTAATAAGATCACTAGAGTCTCTGGTACATATTCACCGAGAGATAGATTAGCATGAGACATAAGCACTAGTTAATGTTCCAATAGGACTATGAATAAAAGATAGTCTATAATTCTAGGAAGGTTAGCATTGTGTTATATGTAATGAGTAGGAAATATCATTCTTCCTTGGTGGTGGAGGTTACTGAGAAGTAGGATTTTCTAGAGCTGAACCTAGTAGAAGAGAGAGGTGTAGTTTTTCTTTGGTCGATAGTGGTGACTCCTACACTTCATCATCCTATGAGAGAGGCTCAATTGCAAGACAATGAATGTTATGTTCTACATGAATAGATATCTATAGGATACGTTCTTATTGAATTTTTAGTAGGAGGTTAGGACATCATCTTTTTTAAGAGATGGAGGGAAGTTCCAATCATGTCACATGATGAGGTGTTGAGGGAGTTTCCCACTTCCCCCTTTTCTTTAAATACTGGTGTGCAAAATATGTACAATGATCTTAAATGGATGTTTGGTGAGATATAATGAGTTGATGTGTTTCCAAGTTCATCTCTCATCATCCAATATATCTATAGGAAAGGCTCAACATCAGGTTCCAGGATGTTTGAAAAATCCACTTGAGATATCAAAGTGGAAATGGGATGACATATCTGGAGACATTGTGATGGGTCATCCATAGATAGTTAGATTACATTATTTTATATTGTTTAGTATGGACATAATTATGGATTAAATATACTTAATTTCCATTATAGAGTAGAGTTTAGTGATTTCCTAGGACAACTGTAGGTGTGGGAGATCATTTTGATTTGTTGGGTACCCTAGATGATTATCTCCAACCCAGATGCCCAGTTAATGTAATAATTTTGGAGTGGATTGAAGGGAGATTTTGGGACCTCATTTGTATTGAGCATGGAGTTTGACCCCTAGAGTTACAGGAAGACTGAGAAGACCATTCGGGTCTTAGAGGATATGCTAAGAGCATGCCTGATGTACTTCAACCAAAGTTGGTTGGATCAATTTCAATTGGTAGGGTTTTATTATATTAAAATGTATTACTCTCTTATAGGTATGAATCCTTTTGAGTCTCTATTAAGGATACCCATAAAATAACCCTTGTGTAAGAATAAGGATAGAGATACTACACTTGTTAGACTTGAGATGGGGGAAAGTGACCACATGGAAAGCTTATCTAATCTATAAGTGTATTAGGATAGCCCATATAAGATACAAATGTTACACATATAAATTTAATATTCCATTATAGTTCAAATAGGGTGGTCATGTTTTCCTACGAGTCTCCACAAGAGGATGATCGTAGATATTTGGCTGGGAACCAATCTTTCTCTAAGGTTCATCAGTCCATTTATGATCCTTTATAGGGTTGGTGTGGTTTCTTATCACTTGAAATTTCCCCTTCACTTGTATCGGTTACATGGAATTTTTCATGATCCTTAGTTTATGTGGTACATACATGATTCAAGGCCCATTATTGACTAGGGTTAGATTGACATTAAGTATGGCATAGAAGTTTTGGAGTAATTAGTGTTGATCAAGGATTTGTTGGAGGTGATCCTATATAGATTGACCATCCATTTGTCTTGTGTGATTTGGTATGATGAGGGAATGTAATATAGATACTGGGAGTCTGAGATCCAGATGTGGGATAAGTACCATCACATTATTGATTATCTTTTGTTTTTTGTGGACTAAATACTTGAAAGAGGGGGATGTGTAATAAATTTGTTTCTTCCCTAAAATAATTTCTCATACTATCAAGAATATTTTCAAAGATAGGAACCGAGTCAATGCGTGATTTTGGTGGCCGCAGAAGCTCTGCATAGATATATTATAAATATAAAATGTATTGAATCATGTGAAAGTTTATTTTTTGATTAATTGGTTATCAATTTTTTTGAAACTTTGGATGACAAATCCATGTTCACATTTTTTCTGTAATGTATAGTTTACCATAGGCTTGAATTAAGGATTCTTAGTGTCAGATGTTCGGTTAAAGGTGGCCATTAGTTGGTGTTTTTAATAAAATAAAATAAAATATTTATTTTATTTTAAATCCAAAACCTAAACCTACATATTTATATATAATGTTACAGAAAATATATAGGGTTATCTACATAACCTTGGTAGGATTTGAGAGAAGTGAGAGTGTTCTTCATTAGTGTTGACAAAACCGAGGAGGAAAATTAATGAAAGGATTGAGTTGGACTGTGACAAAGATGGAAAAAAGTGGATCTCATTTTACATCACTATAAGATGCGTTATTGATCCACGATCGATGAATAATTGAGCGAGGAATCATTATTTTTTTTACCCTTAGAATAATTGATAAGAATGGATTTTTATTATCTTATTTATTGATACATGATAACCTATTTTTCACAGGGGTCTAATCATAATGTCTGTCATCGAACCCATTTTACTATCGTTATTTCTTTTTATTCACCTTAGTTCCTATTTATGTTGTTGTTGGATGATTCCTCATTATCCAAAAATGGATTCACCTCATTTTTATGATTTTCCCCCATCATTCCTTGAATTATTTATCATTGAACCATGGTGTTCTTGTTTGATATTACTAGGGGTGATATTGAGTATGACCAAACCCTCATATTCATCGATGTTTCATGAAATATGAATGGATTGATTATTTGAAGGTCAATCAAGGATCAATCTGTGATGAATGTGATAGATTCATGGATTTATGAACTAGAGAGGTCATGTAAAGCATGAAAAATTTTCATGAGTGATCATATATCTGATTTATGGCCACTGGAGGCTGGAGATCGATTTTTGGTGATGGCCCCTTTTAGTTCAAGTAGCCAAACACCAGGGTTTGTGTTGGAAACAACAGATCATCGAGTATTTTGAAGACCATATCTCACTGCCTTCAAAAAACTATACTACAATCCTTGTGTCTTAGATTATTATACATCATGTAGTGACCTATATATGAAGGCTAGGGTTTTAGGAAGAGAATAATATCACATGCCATGTATGGACCACACACACCATGTTACATAGTGCTAGTAGATTGGTGTGTACTATGGGAGTACATGGGAATGGACAAAACCAGGTACATTGATACAAATAGTTTACATGGATAAAACCATGTTCTTGTACATGGATAGGGGATCCAACACAATAAGTGTACACACATTTGGGCCAAAGTACACATGCATGGGATAGAAAGACACAATATGGCCACAAGAGTACAAGACCTATCGTGTACCACCTATATACACCTTGTAGTACCACATGACTCACCAAGACATGATCAGGAGACTACACAACCATTAGTATAAGAGAGGTCACATGCCATGTGACCATAAATACATATTGTGCACCTCGTTTTAAATCTTCTACCATTCATAACACATTATTTGGGATTTCATTTTTTTACAATTATATGCCTATCTAAGGTGGGATTCCACATAGGAAGTACTTGTAGCCTTAATTGTGGAATTCAAGATATTATTTGAGGTGAATAGTGTGTGTCCCTTCATTTTTTGAATCTTCAATAATGGTAGTGACTAGGAAGGATCATCAAAGAGATGTTGTGGTTGGTACTCCCTTGTCTTACCATAGATAGGACCCCATACTGTTTATATAGGTAGAGTTAGTAATCCCCTACAATATATTAGGGTAAGGGTTTTCTTTATGGATTGGTACGCCCCCCAATTCATGCTTTGGTATGGATCAAGTACTGCAATGGATTTTTTCTCCTTCAACTGTGGAGTGCATCAGTGAGGTGTGGGACCCTCCACACTAATTCTTATGAGGATTTGTGTGATGATAGGAATCAGATATGGTCCATTTGAGTAGTCGGAAGCCTCAATGTTCTATGTTTGGTTGTTGATTTGGGGATCACCTTTCTCACTTACATGGGTTTCTTTTTGAGCATATATGTTGGGTTTCATTTCCCTATTGCATTAGGTTGAGCTGAATTCAATTTTATATTTATATTTATCCCATTATGGTTTTTGTAAAATCTTATTGGTTATGTCTATAATTACCCCAACAAGAGATTTTCCTACATGGGTAATGTCTAAAGAAGATGATATACATATCGATGATGAACTTGGTGCCCCAAGTTACTATGGAGCATAATAGTACATGGGTGCATTCACTACATTTGATGGTCACACATGGATATTCAGAGATAGTCTTTCTTTCTTTTTTTTTCATTTTTATAGTTGTTTTTAGGTTGGGACTTCATTTATGGCTGGGATTTTATTTTCCTTTGTATTCGTTGATTTATATTTTCAAACTTGGATGTATTCCCTAGAGGTTATTTCACACGTGGTTTAATTATGATGTTGCAGTATTTTATTATTCATATGTACTTTATCTTGGATATTGATTTTTTTGTGCATACATGTATATTTATCTAGGGTCTCCCATTTAATTTTATACCTTTATGATGCATATCAGCAACCCCTATCCTATTGGAGGTGGGCATGGGGTGTCAAACTCGGAATACCTTCAGCCATTTAGGCCATAGTGGGTTGGGTTGTGAAAATCCCAATGGTCATAATGGAAGTATAAAATATAGATCTCATATTAAATAGGAACATTAAATCATACTAGGAAAGGTCTATGATTAATGAGATATATAAATTGAATCTTCTCCCTCACACCTATCAAAACGTCATGAAAAAAAATTGGGAAGGGATAACATTAGAGATCAAATGTAAAATCCAAACATGAATTGTAATTTAAAATAATAAAATTTCTTATTCATGTAATATACTTTTATCATGCACTATTTAACAAAAACATTAACCCATCATGCTTTCTGTGGTGGGGTAGTAAAATAAAATCACTAATCTAATCAACACATTAGTTTCAACATTCCATCACTATATAAAAATTCCCCCCATGAATGAATGCTTAGAGACACTGATTGAACCTTTATATATATATATATATATGAATATATATATATATCCTTTGGCTATCATTCAGGTCAAAAAGAGGATTTGAAATCATCCTGGTCCATTCTCAAAATACCACATTCAATGAAATTTAAATCCTCTAAAATTATGCAAGTTTAAAATATTTTTATTCCATGTTGACAAGGGGTTCACAATATAAATAGACAATTTACACTATGAATAGTGTGGATCTTGTTCGGTGTGTCTATTTCATTATAATATTTTCACAAAATAAGTCAGTTTTAAAGCATGAATCATTATCCCCTCAACTTCTTTCTCGACTAACTCATTTCATATGTTGAGAAAACAATGTACATGTCATCTAAGTAGATTTGAAATAAGTTGTAAACCCATAATTTATAAATTCTAGGGGTGAAAAATTATTCAAAGTACCTCAGTCTTCATCCTAATTTACAACATGAATGATCTCAACATTGTAATGATCACCCTACATATATTCTTAAACCAGGTTCCATAATCAATTAAATTAAACCCTCCAATGTCGTGTCATGGAATAAAGTGCCTTAGGCTCCTTATATTCATCTCTTTTTGTTCATTTTACATCAAATTACCTTCAAATGTCTCCTTAAATAAAAAAATTAACATCCAAAAAATATTAATAAATTAAATTATAAAAATATGTGTACAAAATAACACACAAAAACATGCATGAAATTTTGGCATTAGGGCGTATGAGGTGAGCTACACAATACATTCATGATACACCTCCTACTTTTCCATAATCCCTGAAAGTAATATTGTCTACTTCCTTGGTGGGATAAAGGTGAGTATATGAAAACAATTTTTAATTTAAAACATTAAAAATATGAGGAAATTGTTTGATGGGAAATCAAAGTAAAAATACAGATAACTGAATCCCAAGGCTCTCATGGGCTAGGAGATATGAATTAGATAATGAATTTTTATTAAAATAGTGAAATGGAGAATTATCTAGGGGAAAGAAATTTGTTCCTACCAAATTTAGAAATTCTGGTAAGAAGCATCCCAAAATTTTCTTAAAGTGTAAAATGAAATGAATTAGGTGTGTATGGAAGGGTACCTAGCTAATGAATACTGATGGGAGAAACCCACCAATGTTATGGAATATAGGAACTCTCTAGTGAACCATCATCCTATTTTCCAATTTTTTAACTGAAAATAAAAGGAAACTCTGTGAATCATTGCTCTATACTAAGGTATTTGATTGATAACCAACACCCACAAACTCCACTACCTAAAGGTAAAGGGGATTGTTATTCCATCACAACTACTATGGTGGATCTTGAAAATGATGTGGTGGTAGGTACACATGTTATTCATTCCATAATAGTGAACATAGTATTTGATTGTAGTGCTCTTTATTTGATCATTTCATGTAAGTTTACTAGAACTATTCAAAAAAACCTCAAAACCTAAAAGTGGATCAATATGTTGAAATGGAGATTGTGGTAATTATTACATCCCATGTATATAAATTCGATCCAATCCATATTTGAGGTATTAACTTTACATTATACCCTAAGACACTCCCCTTAGTTTAATTCTATGTAATTATACGAATGTTTGTTATTTCCTTCTATAGTGCCAACACCAATTACTAAGAGAAGGAAGTGAACCTTCGTATCATGAATCTCCGTATGATTCTATATAAATAAAAGCAGTGCGATGAATTTTATTTGGAATAAGAATATTAATAATGGTTAATATTTCCTTATGATAAATAATATCTAGCTAAAATGATTGTGACCAAATAAAATATCACACTTGATCACATTCCCATTGTAAGGGAATATACTGATGTGTTTCATGAATAAGTTCATGGTTTCTCTCCTGGTTATAAGGTTGAGTTCTAAAACAAGATTATAGTCAGATCTTGACAAATTCCCATACTAGATATAGAATGAAAACTATTTAACTTTAAGAGATAATAAATAAATTGCATGAAAATATGCATAAACAGTTTGTTGTCCCAATTGATTCTCCATATGGTGTGACAATATAGATCATCATGAAAAATTATTGGTCAATGTTCCTCTACAATGATTATCATGAGATTAACAATATCATGATAAGGAACAAGTGTCCACTACCATGGATTGATGAATTTTTCAATCAGATACGTGGAGACAAAAATTATCTAAGGTGGATCTTCAGTCTGGGTATTATCAGGTAAAGGCGACAAAGGGGGATATTACCAATACTCATTTTCATATATGGTATAGGAACTATGAGATTATAGGGATTCCAATTGGACTCACTAATGCTCCAAATATGTTAATATACATATTGAATTGGTTATTTTGGGATAAAATTGATAAATGTGTTACGGTATATATAGAATATATCCCTATCTACTCAAAAGGAATAATGAAACAAGAGGATCATTTGAATAATGTACTAACGACTATACTAAAGGAAATGTTATATGCGATGTACAATAAAGGAATGATTTTACTAGAGAATGAAACATTCATGGGGAATGTTATCACCAATGAAGGGATCTCTATGGATCCATCGAAAAATAGTGCCAATTGAAGGATGGATCAGACCAATATCTATGATAGAGATTCATGGTTTCTTTTGACTTGGTAGTTACTATTATCAATTTTTGAGGAACTTATTTTGATTTTCAATCCCACTAACCAATATAAATAGGATGTAGGTGTTGGTTTTCTAGATTCATGAATGTGAGGATTGATTTAATGTATTAAATAAGATGCTAATCACTTAACTAATACACACATTACCCACTAGTGGGGATGGATTTTTGACCTATAACAATGCTTATAAAAAGCAATCGAGTTGTGTAATCATGCAGTACTAGAGAAATGATCTATAGCCATAGATCTATAGCCATGGTTTAAATGATCTGTGGATATAGGTAAGATGTTGCCATGCCCAAATAGCTGCGTGTGGCAAAACATCGTCTATTATTTTTTGAGATCAGGCTTTCCTCCCCCACCCGAAGCCCTCTCCCTCCCGCATCGCAATTCCTCCTCCCCTGACCATCCTCGCTATTCTTCACTGTTACCCCACCTAAAGCCCTCTCCCTTGCCATCCTCACGATTCCTCCTCCCCTCACGATTCCTCCTCCCCCTTCACCTCTGATGTAGATTGTAGAACTCCCTGCCGGCTTCGATGTGGCTGTGACGCCTCCCTACTGATGCGGCTCTGGCACTTCTAACCCAACTCCCCGCTGACACATCCTACCAACCTAGTTACGATCACCTCACATCCCTACCGATGCTGCTACAAGGATTCCTCCCCACCTCCTCCTCTGGCGCACCTCCTATGCAGCGATTTGCGGTAGGAATCTTAATCTATTAACTTCCTTAGTTTATTTTATCCACTTTAATTTTAATGATTCCCATTGAGGTTTTCAGTGCCGATTCCACCATAACATGATGGAATTGACTAGTAATCTTGGTTCTTTACTATGGATTAGATATTAGATGTCTCGTGATGTGGAACACATGCCATCACTCATCATTTTGGTGATGGTATGAGGCCTAATGGATTTTTTTGGGAATGTTTAGTTAAATTTATTGGAATTTCATAGTAATAATGTGTTTCTTGTTTGGGATTTTTTTGAGATTGATATCATGGGTATATTTTAGGCCTCTTTTTGGCAGTTGGTTGTGTTTTTAGAATGTGGAATCACCTCAATAATATTTTAAGAATTTATTCCTATTTTGTTATTTTTATTAATTAATTATAATTTTTTATAATTAATTTTTTCTACTTCATGGCATGAGATAGGTTCCTAGGACGCTGTTTGACCATAGGTTCAGGTTTTCAGCTTTAGTGTTTTCATCAAAAGGTTGGTTGGGTGATCTATATTTGTGATATTTACCTAATCGATAGTTTTTTTGTTAATTTGTTTAGTTATTAAATTACTATTGATTTTCTGGGATCCCCTTGAGATCCTTTGTGGGTAATAATTGAGATGTGAGGGTCTCGGGTGTCTCATAGTGGGGTTTTGTTCATAAACCCACACTCTTGGTTTTTGATTCAATAGAAAACCTCACATGCTCTTAAGTGACACATAAGGGTAGGAAAGGGGAGAAACATGGATATAATTATTTCATTGGGAAGTTATTTTGCACCTGTGGTGGACTATCCATGGTTCTTTCTATGCAGGGTGTGCTGTTAGAAACCTCAAGAGGTTAGAGGCCTTTTGTGAGATGCTATGTTTTAGTCTAGGATAGATGGGAGGTTCCCCTAATGTTTTTGGATTTATAACCCTCAAAGTGAGTAATGTATATAGAGTTTTTCCATGAAGGTTTGGATTTGAGAGTTCTTCAAATGGAGGTGTGTTGTGATACCCATGTGGGGGTTGTACGTTTTTTGGACAATTTTCCATAGGTGATGCCAATGGGATTCCTTCGATGTTCATAGGAATGTTCCTTGGGTAGTCCAAGGCATATAGTGTTAGGTATTTTTAAATCTCTTTTAAGGAAAGAAAAATTATTATTTTTGATGTTTCTTGGATGTTTGGACCAATTTCATGGGGTTTGAGTTGATGATGTTTTGGAACTTCCTACCAGAGGATTAATCCAATTGAAACCTTTAGGTTGGGTAGACACCACAGGGTGTTTGTTAAGGCTAGGTGTCACTAAGATTAGGTTTGAGATGGGTCTGAGGAGACCTTGAAGACTTTCTTATGGGTGTGGTGTTTCTTGATGATTCTCTTGTGGGTGAGGTGATGATCGTGGATGGGTTAGTTTTCAGAGTCAGCAGATGAGGTTTTCCTATCTAGATTGGATCATGATTTGATTGATGTGATCCAGGGGACTATGGGTGCCCCATGTTTTATTATCACAAAGAGGGTAAGTGATGATTCAATCATTGGTGTCTTTAGGTGTTACATTAGAAACTATAGTTCAGAAATGTGAGCCTATTATAGCTATTTTTCTAATGTTTTGTTCATTAATTTGATTGAATAGTGTTTTATACCTTATACCAAAGATGGTTGAGGTAGTTCCTTGGTCAGGTACTAGAAATAGGATGATAACTTTGGGATATTAATGGATATGGATTTGGCCCTCAGATTGATATGACATTTTCTTTTATTGGCCTACTGGTTGTGTTAGACCGGTCCTAGGGAGATAATGGGTGATCTGAATTAGTGCACCTTCTAGTTTCGAGTTACAAAATGGCTATAGGGTTAGTGGGAAAATATTTTTAGAACTCGCTGATAGTGGTCCTGGATTCCGAACACTCCCATCATTAAATATTTTTCTCCTCCATATATTTGTAGTGTCAAACTTATCCACTTGTGAGAGAAGGATAAAATCACATGATATTATAGGAAAACAGACTTGAGATATTCAACTATAAGTCTATGAGGAAAAAACCATTATAAAAACAAGAGTTTATAAACAAGTGATCAATGCAGTATATAAATAATTGATTATGTGATGTCAATACAAAAATTGATATTTGTGTTGTTAAACATAACCTCAATAACCAATTAGAATTAGGTTTTCTAGATTTTGAGATTTCATACAGTTTGACATTATTGAAAACATTAATTTATGCTTTTCACCCCTCGAGAGATGGTCTTACTTTCTTCATCATGGAAAATCTAACTTCAATGGTATTCTAGTATGGATAATTCATTCTTGTTATACCTAAATAATACAACAGTCATCCACCTCCCTAATTGTTTTCTTTAATTCGCTATAGGAATGTATACATAAAATGAATGGGAATAAAGAGGTGATACCTTTCCAGCAGTTTTTTCAGGACGTAATTATTTTTACTAAGAGTATTCCTACTTCTAATACAACTAAATCTATTATTCTCAGGTCCGCTCTCCCTTTTTTCATCCCAGTTCCAGTGAAATGACATGTTGTACATGTACTCAAAAGAATTATACCGAAAATTTATAAAACAACATTAATATCCCTTGAAACATGATCTTCCTTTTTAATGGTGATTTTGTTTATAAAATTCTTCTTGTTTTCCAGGCATCCTCAAGCATTTATTTTCCCATTTCCATGGGGTTTTTCCAATATCCGACCATCCATGGGAGGAAACTTTTTACACCATTCATCATTCTAAAAATATTCAAATTATGTTTCATAATATTTATAATGAATGGAAATAGATTTAGTATCACATGAGAATTTAGAAAAATTTTGTACCTTTTTCATGTGGTTGGTTTTCTCAACATCCTTGGATGGTTCAGCTTGAATTTCCACTTATATCATATTCTTTAAGGTGTTTCAAGATTTAAGATACCTAGATTGTGCCTCATGATGTTCCTTTTATTTAGAAACCAATTTTGTATTATGATATTTTGGTATTCTGTCTTATTATACAAATCTCATCATGGAAATTTTTTTCTCTTCTATGAGGTCATTCTACATCACATTTACACTTCTTTTCTTCTTTTAAAATAGTTTAAATTTCTTCTAATATATGTAATTATGGTCAAAGTAAGAAATAAACCATCTCTTAGAATATATTCTGTATAACCATCTCCTTTTTATTATTCTTAACAACTTCTAATTTCTATTCATATCTTAACCTTATCGGTATATATGTATATTAATGGAAAATTATATAATCTTAGTTGTTCATGGATGTGCTTATGTTTTTTGATTTTTCCAGCAGTTAAAGTTGGGGGGATGGTGCAGGGGGGGCTTGTACAACGGGAGGTGGGGGGGGGAGCTATTTCAGGGTGTGTGTGGTGGGGGGGGGGTGGTTGGGGGGCTAGTGCATGGGAGGGGGGGGGCTGATGTAGGGCCGGTGGTGTGGGCTGGGGGGCGGGGGGTGGCTGGTGTAGGGTGGGGGGGGGGGGTGGGGGTTAAAATTCACATACAATATTATTTTTTTCCCTTTCTTCTGCTCATGTCCTAGAGTGATATTGATTCAATGTGAGGGGGTGTTGGTGTGGTTATCTTGATTGGATGGTTCAAGTAGAGTGAAATTCTATATCTTTGCGGCTTATTTTTATCTTTGATGTAATCACACTATTGGATTGTAAGTGGAAAATATCAATATTTTATTCTTGTATATGAGTATCATTGACTCTATTAAGAGTTCATGAATTTTATAATAGGAGAACTATATTCTATGGTTGTGGTGGTAGATAGATTATACGAGCATTATAATAGTTCATCCAACCACATAACCCTCATAGCACTGCCTCTTGATTCATGTATGATACACCCAATTTGTGCATGATATTTTTCGTATATATTTTTCATATATATAACCATACTAATTAGTTTTATGGTATCTTTTAATTCTTACCAGGTGCATGTCAGTATTGGAACATCATGTTTCAATAGTGGAGTTGTAAAATTCATGAGTTCAGTTATCTTGACCGGATGGAACCCCTATGGTATGAAATTGGACTTTATAGTTCATTCATTTACATTAAAAATTGTTCATCATCACCTATTCTATTATTTCCTTTCTCACTAATTATGTTCGTCCCACTTCAATTTTTCATGTTCAATTAATGACGATTCATCAGATCAGTAGAATTTTTTTGAATTATCCTGGGACCTGTTCCTGTGTGTTGTGGCAACCGTCGTCGAAGGCGAAGCGATTCGAGTTGTCATCATCAAAAGAAAACGCGCCTTGATTTTGAGGTAGGGTCCCCCTCCTAGCCTCTTTAATTCAATAATGTTTTAAATTTCTTTTAGTTTCCTTGTTAATTATGAATTTTTATATTAAATTTCAATTCTTGAATAAGTGTTAGTTAAGATAATCATTTTTTATAAACAAGTCATGGTTTTGTAATAAAACCCCTCCAATAGAGGTGCGATGTTTGAGAAAACTCATAGTGGTATACTTTCCTAAAATTATTGCACTGATGTTTTCCTTATACTTGATGTCATTTTTAGTCATAAATCACACATCATACTTGACCCTTTTTATATCCCTATAGGGGGTTTCCCTTTTTTTATTAAAATAGTTTTTGAACAGAAACACCCTTTAAGCGATGTTAGACTTTTACAATGGGATTTCCCAAGTAGTAAAGTGATGTAATGACCACTTCACCACTAAGTGAATAACATTATTTGGACAGAATGTCTTGTGATGGCAGAAACCATTTCCTTGAGTTTTTAAATTGAGAGGAAATTGTTAGAATAAAATGAATTGTTATGCTTGTATTAAGTGACATGTCTCTGAGTATTTTTCTATGATTATCCTTTGATTAAGTGGTTGAAGTGGAATGAAGTGTGGAGGGTGGCACGAGGGGTGAATGGGGTGGGTAGGGGTGTGGGGTGGGTTAGAGGGTGTGCAGGGCAGGGGTCATGGGGCAGGGGGCATGGGGCGAGGGGCGTGTTGGGGCAGGGGGAGGGGGTGTGCTGGGGGTGTGCAAGGGGTGCATGGGATGTGCAAGGGGGTGTTTAGGGGGTTGCCCCCTTTTTATTAAAAAGAATGTATGAACCAAAACACCCTTTAAGTTACATTATACTTTTAAGAGGGAATTTCCCAAGAATGCAAGTGTTATAATGACCAAGTAACCACTAAGTGACCCCCATTGATCTTATAAACAGAATTGCTATGTTTTAATGAATTGAATGAGTTAAACTAAACGAACATGGTAAATTTTGCACATGAGAAGTAATTCCTCATGTAGTGAATTATGTAACGGTTATGCCTACTGGGGGTGTGTAGGGGGTGCATGGGGTGTGCATGGGTGTGTGTGTTGGGGGTTTCCCACTTTTTATTTAAAACGATTTTTTAAACCATAACAGCCTTTAAGTGTCGTCAGACTTTTAAGATGGAATTGCCCAACTAGGAAAGTGCTATAATGACCAAGTCACCACTAAGTGACCCCCCTTTGATCTTATAAATTGAATTTCTAGGTTTTAATGAATTGAATGAGTAAAATTGAACTGAAAATGGTTATCTTGGAACATGAGCGGTAATGCCTCATGTAGTGAATTATGTAACAGTTATGCCTGCAGGGGGGTTTGTAGGGGGTGCATGGGGTGTGCATGGGGTTGTGCATAGGGGGTTGCCCTATTTTTATTAAAACAGATGTTTGAACTAGAACAAACTTTAAATGTCATTAGACTTTTAATATGGAATTGCCCAAGAAGGTAAGTGTTGTAATGACCAAGTCACCACTGAGTGAACCCCCATTGATCTTATAAATAGAATTACTATGTTTTAATGAATTGAATGAGTTAAATTGGATCCGAACATGGTTATCTTGGAACATGAGATGTAATGCCTCATGTAGTGAATTATGTAAGGGTTATGCCTATAGGGGGTGTGTTGGGGGTGCATGGGGTGTGGAGGGTGTGTGTGTATGGGGTTTCCTTCTTTTTATTAATATGGAAGTTTGAACCAGAACACCATTTATGTGCCGTTAGACTTTTAAGATGGAATTTCCCAAGAAGGAAAGTGTGGTAATGACCAAGTCACTACTAAGTGACCCCCTTTCATCTTATAAATAGAATTGCTATGTTTTAATGATTTAAATGAGTTAAATTGAACCAAACATGGTTAACTTGGAACATGAGAGGTAATGCCTCATGTAGTGAATTATGAAATGGTTATGCCTGCACGGGTGTCTGCAGGGGGTGCATGGGGTGTACAAGGGGTGTGTGTAGGGGGTTTCCCTCTTTTTATTAAAATAACTGTATGAACAAAAACACCGTTTAAGTGCCGTTAGACTTTTAAGATGGAATTTCCCAAGCAGGCAAGTGCTGTAATGACCAAGTCACCACTAAGTGCCCCCTTTGATCTTATAAGTAGAATTTATATGTTTTAATGAATTTAATGAGTTAAATTGAACAGAACATGATTAACTTGACACATGAGAGGTAATGCATCATGTAGTGAATTATGTAACTGTTATTCCTATAGAGGGTGCATGGGGTGTGCAGGGAGGTGTGTAGGGGGTTTCCCTCTTTTTATTAAAACGTCTATTTGAATTAAAACCCTCTTTAAGTGCTATTATACTTTTAAGATGTAATTGGCCAAGCAGGAAAGTGTTGTAATGACCAATTCACCTCTATGTGACCCCCCAATGATCTTATAAATAGAATTGCAATGTTTTAATGAATTGAATGAGTTAAATTGAACTGAACAAGGTTAACTTGGCACATGAGCGATAATGACTGAGGTAGTGAATTATGTAACGATTATACCTACTTTCTAAAGTTTAATTGGAAGTCATGAAATAAATAGAGTGACTTACTCATGGTGAATTGCACTCCACTTTTCAAATGTGGGGGTGTGTGCAGGTGTGCAGGGGGGTGTAAGGGCTATGTAGGGGGGTGCAATGGGGTTGTGAAGGGGGGTGTGTGCAGGTGTGTAGGGTGGTGCAAGGGCTATGTAGGTTGGAGGGGGTGCAAGGGGGTGTGCCGGGGGGGGGGGGGGCAAGGGGGCTGTGTGTGTGTGTGGGGGGGGGGGTCTTCTTACTCATGTTTTATCCATTTTTTTGCAATAGTATGTAATAAAAATGTATGTTTTCAATATATTATGTATAATAAATATTCATTCAGGGTTTCGATCCTTCATAGAAGGTGACAGGGTTTACTAACACACAATTTTGGAGAAATACACCATCATGAAAGATTGGAGAAATGGTATATTTTCAAGAAGTGGGTGATTTTATTTTGTTTCAGTTACTATTTTCTTTTACATGAATTAAATATGAGTTGTGCTTCATTTTTTAGACTACATATAATCTTATTGATCAATTGATGGTTTATTTAATTTGAGAAGTTGATAGTTTTTTAGACCATTATAACAAACTTTTTTTTTGAGCAGTCATGTTTTTTTATTGAGTAGTGGGTCATTTATTAGAGAATTGAATTATTATCATGTGAATGCACATGCAAGAACCACTACTGGGGGGGGGGGGCTATCTATAGGGGCGTGGGCTCTATCTGAGGAGGATGTCTAGGTGGGGGGGGGGGGTTGTGCAATAGGGGAGGTCTATCTAGAGGGGGAGTGGAGGGGGGCTTTGTAGGTGGAAGGGGAGATGTAGGGGGGTCCTGTCTGGGTGGGGGGGATCTGTTTGGGGGTGGGGGGCTTCCAAGGGTGGGGGGGGGGGTTGTGCAATGGGGGAAGGGGTGCTGTAGCGGGGTCCCGTCCGTGTGTGTGGGGGGGGGGGGGTCATTAGTGTTCTGAGCTTCCCTGCTTTCTCAAATGTTATTACATTAAAGGATTAGGGTTGAGATAATCATGAATTATTTGTGTCCCTGATACTTTTAGTAATTTAGAATGTATATATTGTTCCTTTTTTTATTTCTCTCAAACACTCTTGATTACATAGAAATTTGAGCTAACTTGTCACATTATGTTACCTTTATGGTTTTAAGGAATCTTTTTTGGTATATTTATACTCAAACTTGCTTAGGAATTATTCCCCCATGTGTTGTAATTGAGTACAAGATTCATGGGTTTGGAGATGGCATGGATAGACATTGAGTTGAGGTGTCTTGTTTAGAGGAAATGCTCGGGGATGTAAGGAGATTCATTATGGATCATGGAGGTTTTTGATAGTAGTGGTTAACAATACAGATAAAGAGTGATCCAATACTATGTTAAATGTGGAGGATCTTCTCATTACATCATGTTCTGTAGAATTTTCATATATATATATATATATATGTGTGTGTGTGTCTTGTTTTCGTTGTATTTATCTCATGGGATATATATTTGTGTCAACTATCTCTTTCATATATTATATACAATTTAGTTGATTATATATATTCTACTTGTATTTTAGATTTATCTACTGTTCAGTTAATTATATATATTCTACTGGTATTTTGGATTTATATTCTATCCGGATTGGTGCAATGGGGGTGGGGAAAGGGGGCAGTGGGGGTGGGAAAACTGGTAGGGTGGAGGGTGCAAGGGGGAGGGGGTGGGGGAGGGGGGGAGTCTGCAGGGGTGCAAGGGGGGTATTTCCTAGGGTGCAAGGGGGTGGGGCAGGGGGGAGGGTTCCAGAGGGCGGGGGGGGGGGGGGGTCTGTAGGGTAGTGGGGAGGGGTGAAAGGGTAGAGTGTGCAGGAGGGGAAGGGGGTCTATAGGACAGGGGGCAGGGGAGGGTGCATGAGGGAGGTGGGAGGGAAAACTGGCATGGGGAGGGTGCAGGATTGAGGGGGGTGTCTGTAGGGTAGTGGGGAGGAGGGAAAGGGGGGGTATGTAGGGCAGTGGGGAGGGTGTGAAAGGGGGAGGGTGTAGGAGGGTGGGGGTGCAAGGGGGAGGGTGCAGGAGGGGGGGGGGGTTCTTTAGGGTAGGGGGTCTGCAGGGAAGGGGGCCGGGGAGGGTGCAGGAGTGAGGGGGAGTGTCTGCAGGGAAGTGGGGAGGTGGGCATGGGGGGTCTGCAGGGAGTGGGGATGGGTGCAAGGGGGGAGGGTGTAGGAGGGTGGGAGGGGGGGGGGTCTGAAGGGTAGCGGGGAAGGGGGGAAGTGGGGGGGGGTTGTAGGGCAGTGGGGAGGGGTGGAAGGGGGGAGGGTGAAGGAGGGAGGGGAGGAGGGGGTGGTCTGCAAGGTTGGGGCATGGGAGGGTGAAGAATGAAAGGGGGTGTTAGAAGGGCAGTAGGGAGGGGGTAGGGGAGGGGGTCTGTAGGGAAGAGGGGAGGGGTGAAAGGGTGGAGGGTGCATGAGGGGGGGGGGGTGTCTTCAGGGTAGCTGGGAGGGGTGAAACGGGGGAGGGTACATGGGGGCAGGGGTCTGCAGGGGTGCAAGAGGGTCTTTCCAGGGTGCAAAGGGGTTTTTCTAGAGGTGCAAGGGGGTTTTCATGTGTTTTAGGGGGGGGTCTGTCCTGGGAGGGGGGGGGGACTATTCAAGGGAGTGGGGGGGGGGGGGTCTGCAGGGGTGTAAGGGGGGTTTACCAGGGGAGGGTGTGTGTCCAAGGGTGCAAGGGGGTCTGTCCAGGGTGCATGGGTGGGATCTGTCCTGGGGTGCAAGGGAGGGGTCTGTCCAGGGATGCAAGGGGGTCTGTCTAGTGCTGTAGGGGGGGGTCTGTCTAGGGGTGCAAGGGGGTATGTCTAGGAGTGAAAGGAGTTCTGTCTAGGGGTTCATGTGGGGTCTACAGGGGTGCAAGGTGGGTCTGTCCAAGGGTGAGGGGGGTGTGCCGGGGGGGGGGGGGTCTATCCATGGTGCAAGGGGGTATTTCATGGGGTTGGGTGGGGCTGGTTTTTTTTTATGAATTCGGAAGAGCTATAGCCACGGTTTCAAACCATGGATAAAGCTCTATAGCCCCAGTTCATTGAACCATGGCTGGTATTGGCATGGTTGTAGGCCGAACCCTATATCTAGGGTTTCAAACCGTGAGTATAGGGCTATATCCATAGTTTGAAACGTGGATATAGACCAATAGCCAGGTTTCCATCCCTGGCTATAGCAGTATAGCCACATTTTGAAACCGTGGCTATAGGTTTTAGCCTATAGCCACACCAATACCAGCCACAGTTCCAAACTGTCACTAGTGCAAAAACACATTTTAGCGTCGGTTTTTTTTAATTTTTAACGTCTGTTATAAACCGACGTCTTTATAGGCGACGTCAAAAATACAGTTTTCGCGTCGGTTCATAGAAACCGACGTGAAAAATAATTCGCTTATGAGCTTCGGCGTCGGTTTTTTATAAAACCGACGCCGAAGCTACATTTAGACATTATTTTCCGCGTCGGTTCATTAAAAAACCGACGCAGAAAATAGAGTCGACTAGGTTTTCGGCGTCGGTTTTATATAAAACCGACGCCGAAATATTGGTTTTCGACGTCGATTTTTCTAAAAACCGACGCCGAAACTAATTTACACAGGATTTTCATTGTCGGTTTTTTAAAAAACCGACGCCGTAAATAAATTTTTTTTTTAAAATATTCGGCATCGGTTTTTAAAATAACCGATGGTGTAAATATTTTTTTAAATAAAATACATATATTTTCTCCTCCAAAAAATCGGAACCCTGAAAAAAAACGAAGTATACAAAAACAATTAAACAGCTTTAACAGAAGTAATTGAGAAAACTCAAAGTAAAGCAGAATTAAAATACACGTACCTACATGGTGCATTTTCTTAATCTAACCATACTCAGTATCAATCATTGTAAGTTTCCTCCCATAGATAGCACCAATCCTGTCAAAACAGTAATGAAACTAAGGAGATGTGCGTGAAAAAATCAATCCAAGATATTAGTGCAATGAATAAACATTAAATGAAAATGTGTAATTTATTTGAATCATTCATTTTTTCACAAAGTAAATTACCAAAATGAAATGTTACGACTCATGATCAAAATTCCAGGAACACTCAGCCGATGCAACCTCTTCCTCACCTCCCCCACTGAAGATGTTGGGGGTGTCTTTTCACCATAGGATCCCCACCACCCCCAACCTCAGGTTTTTATATTTTTTCGGTATAGACGTGCATTACCCATTCACTATTGTTATTTGTTTATGTTATGGAATAACAGAGAAATAAGTTTGAGTGCAAAAAATAGGTTAGAAAATTGAAATCAAATGCAGATTGAAGAGACATAAAGAAACATACCTTAAAAACTGACGCCTTCTATTTTATCTTTGTGCAAACCCACTAAGCGTTGTTTCAGGTATTATGTGATATGCTTCTCGGCAATCATTTTCCGATATTTATTTGCATAAAAAATACAAAGGCCTAGAAGATATTGATGTGCATGAAAGGGAGACATTTTTTAGTGTTTGTGAATGTTATTTCGCTATACGAATCTCTATGTTCATGATCCAAGTACCACCGTCCAGATCTGTCACTGTACAGACAAAGGATTTTAAGAAATAACAATGAAAAGAAATATAATAACTAATTCTGAATTAAAATACACGTACCTGAAATATACGACATTCTTATTGTTGGTTATTGTTGAAGGATTCATTTGATTATTAGTAGATTCAATAAAACAGTTTTTGCAGAGGCACTTGAGAAAACTCAGTAAAGCAGAATTAAAATACACGTACCTGAAATATATGACATGCTCATTGTTTGTTATTGTTGAAGCATTCATTTGATTATTAGTAGGTTCAAACACCTAATATATCATAAGAGTTAGTTTTTTAAACCCATATATATTATTATTTATAAATATTAGTATATATATACCTCAAATCTTAATCAGACTTAACAAATAGTCCGCAAAAGTAGATTGAATATGGATCATATCAGATTGAGAATATGACTGTGAATCATTGAATAACTACAATAATATTGAATGATATGAAATTAATAAATATAAGAAAGTGGATGAAAATATATAAAAAAATTAATACAACTAACCTTATGAAAATCAGTAGTTTCCCCAGTTGTGATTATCTCGTACATAATTCGTAGAATATAATAACCACATTCCACATGTCCATTTTGACGATGACACTGCAGTTATAAAACATTTAACTAATAATGAAACCCAATATATAACAAAAATATAAAAACTAATTACCTGTACTTCCACATATTTGATATTCGTTGGTTTTTTTTCCTTTGTAAAATGTTTCCATGAACTGCATTTTTTTATATAAGAACTAATAAAACTTGTGTAAACAATTAAAATTAAACATAACAAACTTCTAAAAAAACAACTTACCAGTTTAATAATTTGGAAAACAGTTTACACACTTTTCCTAATAAAGAGTAAAACCAATATAAGGTGAATTAATTTGGGCAAAATACACCTAACATCCAATGCCCCCTATAATACAAAAAGTTCACAATTAATGACATTATAATGATCATGAGTTCAAAATTATGTTGATATTCTTACTTATCAAGAAATGGAAAAAACTAGCACTGAATCTCTGTTTGTGATAATCTCTCGGATATATATTGAACTCTTTCATCATTTTTCACATGTTTGACTTCCAAGGAAATGTACTCTGGATCTATAAAGCTGTAAATGCTTGTAGTTTAATTTTGTAAAAGAATCTTGTATAGATACCTAATTTAAAAAGAAAATATAGTTAGTCAATGACATAATAATATTTTATTAAAGAAAGAGCAATTCAAACGTCAATTTACTTACATGGAAAACAACTGCACCACATTCAGCATGATCTCTTCAAAATTAACTAAATTCATGATATCTTCTTTCAATATTTTCAATTTATAATTTCTTCCACATATATCGGACGTCATCTAAAACTCATAGATAAAATTCAAGGAAGAAGAGCACTGAGATAATCTTTTCAACCCAGAAGAAATATCAGAAGTATCTACAGCCGACTGTTTCTGAACATTTTGCTGCATTTGTACAGTTTCTTTTGCTTTCAGATATTCCTATATAAGTTAAATGTCAGAAAACATTATAAGTAATTTGGAATAATTTCTAATTTCTATTTAAAAAAACTCATACCTCATGTGAAATATAACGAAGAAGTGCAGTTGGACAAAGTAAAAAATGGCCCATACATTCCCCAACACTGGTGATCTCCGTAGTAGGAAATGGTAGTAGAGCAGTAGGATCTATAATAACAAGTACTAATACTCTAACCTGACCCATCTGCATAGGCTGATGATGTACCGAGTCCCCCAAAAAATACACTTGTCCTAACACAACAATATGTACATGAGGATCTCCCACAAACAACTCACAATATAAGGTTCGATCCGATATAGGAGGTGGATGCTCAAAGTTAGCAGGTGGGGCAGGGTAGTCAGGGTGAGCAGGCTGAGAAGTCAGAAAAATGAAAAGGGTATATTAGTGTTTAAAATTTATAACATAGAAAAATTGATTAAAAATTAAATAAAATAATATACCTCAAATGGTTGCGCAGACGGGGCAGGGTAAGTAGATGGGGCAGGGTAGTCCGGGTGAGTTGGCTGAGAATGTTGAAAAATGAAAAAGTTATATCAGTGTTTATAATTTATAAAATAGAAAAATTGATGACATTAAATTATATACCTCGGAAGGCTGCCCAGACGGTGTTGGGTAAGTATATGAGGCAGGATAGTCTGAGTGAGTAGGCTGAGAATGTTGAAAAATGAAAAAGTTATATTTGTGTTTATAATTTATAGAAAAGAAAAATTGTTAACAGTAAATAATATACCTCAGAAGGATGAGCAGACTGTGACTGTCTTTCCAAGTGTTCTAATAAAGACTTCTGTACTGCTACTTGAATTTGATCACCCATAGACCGTTTCATATCCTGCAGCTCTTCTTTTAAGGATTCGATTTTCGGGTCTCTTGGTTGCTTACTCTTACCAAAAACCTTCCGAATACTAACACCCGCCTGATATCCTCTAACACGGCTGGGGTGTTCAGCCTTTCCCAAATCAGTGGCTAGGATATCCATCCTACCCTCGGGGATAAAAGAGCCTTGTGTCTCTTTCTCCTGAAGTTCATCCTGAAATGAAAAATAAAAAATTTATATTAGTGTTTATAAATTATAAAAAAGGGAAATTGTTAACAAAGAATTAATATTTACTTAAAATTCTATCAGACACTTGATGAGCTTTGTCTGTATGATATTGTTCATTTTTTTTCTTCTTATTGCTCGTTTCCATTTCTCATGGTGAGTGGGAGGAGATGGAGGACCATTCTGGACCTCTTCTGAACCACTACTTGATCGAGCTCTTAATGCTTCAAATTTTTCTTCAATAATTTTCTGCTCCAAATACGAGTATCCTCCACGTGATAAAGTATGAGGGTATACGTTTTTCAACTGGATCTCCTGATGAGATCTTCTGGAGGCCTGTTACATAAATATAAACACATAAGTAATAAGGAAAACATAGCATAAATTTTAAAATATAAAACAATTACAATACCTGAAATTTCTCTTCCTGACGACTGTCAACAAATCGCTTCCATGTTTCTTCATCTATATATGGATACTTAAGACATGGTCTTTCAAACCTTCTCTTTCCAAAAGCATAATCTTTCATCAGTTTGTTTTTAAAATCTCTCCATCGAACCGCCGCTAAAGAGAGATGTCTTTTCCTAATTTCTTTGGTTTCCTCAAAATTGAATGTCATCTGTAATTGAAAAAATTAAATATGTCATTTAAACTATATAATATTAAAAAATGAGATAAAATAAATAAATAAAGATATTTTACCGTCACGGCCTCCCAAAGCTGTTGCTTTGCCGTCCTGTCCACTGACTTCCAATCAGGATATAAAATACTAATCCTGCAACAGCTCTGCATCGCTATATAACTGACAAACTGAACTGAATTTGGGCCAACTGCATTATTATTATCATCAAAACGGATGTGTGATTTGTTATCATCACGAGCAAGTGATAGTTTTGGTAAACGTGTAATTCCACGTTTACCAACTAGAGAACTTGATTTTTGAGTAGTAACTGGAGAAGTCTCCTCCGCCGAGGACACATCAGTAGTCCTGCATTTTTTTTATAAATTAATAGTTTTATTTCATTAAATATGTATATTACTGAATATTTAATAATATGTCAAAATAGATATACCTCGGTAACTGCTCCTCTCTATCTGTATTTGACATTGCTACTAGAAAGTGTAATGAAATTTTGGGTACCTGCATATCATTAGAAAACTGAATAATTAGAAACAAGGAAATGAAAAATAAATATGTAAAAATAGAGGCATGCATTTGTAAGTTTTAAAAATAGACACAAAATATAAATATTTACCAGAAAAATTAGGAGACTAATTTAGTGTTTTCCCACGTCCCTTCATCATGATCGGTACGTACTGCATGCACTATGTCTGTCTTATATTCATTGTAATCATCTGAAAATTGCATAATAGATGAATAAGGCTCATGTAAATCACTAGCATCCTCAGAATCATCATCATCACCCAAATTATATCTTTTACCTTGCAAAACAACTGACCACTGATCATTCGACGGATCAATGACATAAAATACTTGTTTTGCATGTGTCGCCAAGATAAATGGTTCCTCATTGTGATTAAATCTTTTCAAATCAACCAGTTTAAACCCATATTCATCATGTTTCACGCCACTATTACTATCAACCCAATTGCACTTAAAAATAGTGACTCGAAATTTAATATAATCAATTTCCCATATGTCTTCAATAACTCCAAAATATGATGTTGATGCAGAAAATGGGTTTTTATCTTTGACACTCGAAAAATGCACTGCTTCAGCGAATACCATCACAACGCTATTCTGAACGGTACTCTTGTCATCCAGGTTTTTTGTGTAAAATGTGTAGCCATTGATATCAAAACCAGACCAAGTGATCACATTAAAAGATGGTCCCCCTGATAACCACTTCAATTTTTCTGATACAGATATATCTGGGGTGAATTTATCTTTAAACCATGAAACAAATGTCTTCTTATGCTCAATCATCAACCACTTTTCATTTCTTTTCTGATATCGTAACTTTAATTCAGAAATATGTGAGGATATATATGGTTGAACCTCATCTGTGTTGTTCAAAATGTATAAATGTTCTTGCATCACTTCATCACGTGGAATGAACTTTACCTTTAAGCCTCGAACCCCTCTACCTTCTCTGTCAACTGTCATATGTCGAGATACAGGGAGACAAATATGCTCCACCTCATTCAAATAATCAGTACAGAACTCAATCACCTCTTCTGATACATATTTTTGAACAATAGAGGCCTCTGGTCGATAAGGATTTTTAACATATCCTTTCAAAATTTTCATATATCTTTCAAAAGGATACATCCATCTTAAATAAACAGGCCCACACATTCTTATCTCACGCATCAAATGAACCAATAGATGAACCATTATATCAAAAAATGTGGGTGGGAAATACATTTCTAGTTGACAAAGAATAAGAGTTGCTTCATTCTCCAACAAATCTAACAAATTTGGATCAACGACTTTGCTACAAATGGATTTAAAGAAATTATATAACCTGATGATTGTCTTCCTGACAGCTTTCGGTAATATACCACGCACTGCTACTGGTAGAATTTGTTGCATTAACACATGGCAATCATGTGATTTCATACCTATTAATTTACAATCCTTCAATGACACAAAATTATTCACATTTGAAGAAAAACCGCTGGGTACTTTAATACCATGAAGACACTGACAAAAATTCATCTTTTCAATCTTGCTTAATGTGTGACAAGCCGGAGGTAAATATGTTCTGTTTCCTTTTACAGCGGGAGCTAACTCCAAACGTATTCGCATTAATATCAAGTCCAATCTAGCATGTAATCCATCTTTTGTCTTTCCTTTTATGTCTAACAAAGTTCCAATCAAACTATCACATATGTTTTTTCTCAACATGCATAACATCAATGTTATGTTTTATCTCTAAAAATCTCCAATAAGGTAGTTCGAAAAAAATAGACTGCTTCTTCCAGATATGTTTTTGTAAACCAGAACTTTTTATCTTTCCAAATGTTGAATCAATATCTTTCACTCTGTCATAATATTCTTCAGCTAACAATGGTTGAGGGGGGAGGTTGTATTCTTGTAAACCGTTAAATTCTTTTCTCAATCTACGATAAGGATGATCAATTCGCAAAAATCTTCGATGTCCCATGTACACTGTCTTTCTTCCATTCTGCAATTGATAATATGAAGTTTGTTCTTCACAAATTGGACATGCTTTATGTCCCTTAACACTATATCCAGATAAGTTTCCATATGCAGTAAAGTCGTTTATAGTGAACATTATCATAGCACGCAAAATAAAATACTCTTTCTTGTATGCATCGAAAACTGTAACACCTTTCTCCCATAACAGTTTTAAATCCTCAATCAATGGTGTAAGATACACATCAATATCATTTCCCGGTTGTTTTGGTCCAGAAGTCATCAAGCTCATCTTAACATATTTTTTCTTCATACATAGATGTGGGGACAAGTTGTAAAGTACCATCAAAACAGGCCATGAACTATGTTGGATACTGAGGCTCCGATATGGATTCATTCCATCAGTACACAATCCCATTCTGAGATTTCTAACTTCACTTCCAAAATCATGAAATTTTTTATCAAAACTCTTCCACTGTGGTGAATCGGCAGGGTGACGTAAGTTACCATCATAAATGCACTCATCTGAATGCCATCTTAACCTTTTTTCATCATTTGAATTTGAAAATAGATGCTTCAAAAGAGGAATAATTGGAAGGTACCAAATTGCTTTAGATGGAGTTTTGATTTTGGTACCTAAAAATAAATCAGAATTGAATTATCAGAATTTTTTGAAAAAAATATTGTATGATATCATTGGAAAGTAAAAAAATTGATTTTTCATAACGTTACATGACATCACCTGAAAATGAATCTGAGTTGACTTTCTCATCCATCTTATAGCGCGATGTTCCACATGTAGGACAAGTTGATAAATGTTCATTTTATTTCCTATACAGTACACAATCATTGGGGCAAGCATGTATCTTTTTATACCCCAATCCCATTGGGCATAATATTTTCTTCGCCTCATAATTGGAATCTGGAAGCCCATTGCCTTCTGGAAGAAGCTCTTTTAAAAGCTCAAGTAAACTGGAGAAACTTTTATCACTCCACCCATTTTTTTCTTTTAAGTTAACTAATCTCAAAACTGCTGATAACACTATATATTTACTGCAACCTGGGAATAATGGTTTCTCAGAATCTCCATACAATCGTTCAACAGTTGGTGTTTTTTAGATGGTTTCAACACCTAAATCATGAATTAATTCTTCAATACGATCCTCTGCCTCATTATGAATATCCTCATCAACATTGGATGTTGAATTTTCAGTTCTTTCACCATGCAGGATCCAACGTGTATAATTAAGGCTAAAACCATAACAAATGAGATGATCCTTGATTTCTCTGAAGTTTAACTTTCTCATATTTACACACTTCACACATGGACAGAAAATCAAATCAATATTTTGATTATTCCGTTTAGCAAATTCCAAAAAAATGTCAACTCCTCTTTCATATTCACTAGTAGTTCTTCGTAGATAAATCCAATTATGATCCATTAATACCTGATATCACAATATAATTGATGAATATATTAAAACATAGAAACATTTAAATATCTATCAGATAAATTGTAAACAAAAACATATTCCATAAAAACTATTGATAATCAGATAAAAGACATCAGATATGAAACACGTTTACAAATAGAGTAAACAGTTTATTTTCATATTATATACATGTGTGTTAACGACATTCTAATTTCATAAAAAATTATAAAGTATCAAAATTTAAAAAATAAGATCAAGAAAGAAAATGATATGTCATTTCAATCAATGATGTAGTTTAAAATAAAATAAATTAATGATTGGTTCTTTGATTATTCTGAGGATATTATTGAACATGATGAAGAGTATGTTAATAAAATACTTCTTATTTTTGTGAACATAATATTTGAAAGAGTCAAATACAAAGATAAAATTCCTCAATATTTAAATTTTGGTCGAAATTGACATTTTGCAGTTGGGTCACATGGTAAAATATAAGACATCCAAATAAGTGTATCATTCATACTGGCTCATTTGGTTTATTTATCTCCTAAGGTTATTTATAATATGGTTTTACTCCGAATAGTGGGTATAGTCTCCTCATTATACGTTTATAAACCTATAATGATCCTTAGGAGCCTCAATTATATTGGGACGCATGCTTGAGTTCATTGGTAATATGACTCATGGCATCAGTTTATGATCCCTCACCACTGACACTTGATGTGTTTTCCCATGATTGTTTTCTATTCTCCCACATAGTTTTTGTAAATTATATGTCATTATCATTTTAGTATATCATTATATTGATACTAAGACACTTCTCTTTATCCATATCTAACAGATCAATGCATTTCAATTCCACATTTCAGTGGATAATCACCAAAATCCAATCTATATTATTTTATTATTGAACATATAATACATAATACATATTCTATCAAGGGATTTTGGTGTCATCGGCCCAAAAACAACACCATAAACTATCTTGAGTAACATCAATGATTTTACTTTTTCTAGATTATTTTTTTCTTGCCAATATTCCCTTTTATAAATGAATCACCTACATAAATGTCATCAATTGTGAGTTTGGGAAGGTCTAGAGAACTATTATTACTGGAAATGATTTTTTTAAGGTTTTTCAAGAACCAAGATGAGATGCCATCTAACCAGAAACCCAACACAGTCTGGGATATGGCCTGAAGGGCGTTCTTGATCCCCCAAAGCTGGAAACTACTATAGGGAATCAAAAGAATAAAAAAGGAATGATTTATCCCAAAAAACTACCAAGATCAATATCTAAACTGAATACACGGTAGAACTAACAATAATAAACATCAATTAATACATAACTAATCCAAATACAAAAACTTCAAAATAAAAAAACAAAAAAAAAACTTATGATACACCATGAAATCGTGATCTCCATGTGACCTATTTGTCACCACCAAACACAACGCCAACATGCTCTAATGGAATATTTAACTATAAATAATAAACTACAAAATATATTAGGTTAACCAATGTTGTTTGGAACAAGTATGATGTGATCATAAATAGCTCAGTAGGTTATCACACCCTATTCAATGCATTTCCTTTCCAAAAAAGTCCAAAAAAGGTTAAAATACATATATAAAGTAGGATTTTAATTATTCTAAAAAACAAAACAGATATTTCCACAAATTCCCTTTTTTAAAAATCACACATGCATCCTTTCTTTTAAAAAATGGTTTCACAATAAAAATTCATTTTAAAAACAAAACCAAAAATATAATTTATTACTAGATGATCAAATAGTGAATATAATGAATGTAAATGAAACAAATAATATGATATAAACTTGAAGGGATAATGACCAATAAGAAGTATAAATAAATAGAACATACAGATAGATAATAAATGGAATCTCTTAAATATATCTAGAGGAAATCCGTGGAGGCACTCAGTTTGGAATCAAATACCAGTATATAGTGAAAATCCATAGTCAATAACCAGTTTTCTGTTATAAAATATCCAATCTAGTGGCACATCCAAATAATATTCAACCATTTCCATGTATTGACCCACTTATACATTTCAAGTGCAAAAATGGTGTGATAGAAATAGAGAAAGAGGAAGAACGCTTACCAAAAATCGTGCAAACGAAAAAAACCTTCAAAAATGTCCGTCCAAGATCGCAAATCAAGTTCGAAGGTCGTCGGGAGTCCGAAGTGCAGCCGCGGAGCTTGATTTCGACGATCGAACAAAATAAGGGTTTCGACCGAGATCGCAAATTAGGTTCCAAGGTTGTCAGATGTCCGAAGGGCCGCAGCGGAGCTTGATTTCGACGATGGAAAAAAACGAGGGTTTCGGGACAGCGGAGCTCGATTTCGACGGTAGAACAAAATGAGGGTTTCAGACCCCGAATAATTTTATAAGAATTTTTGCGTTGGTTTTAAGGAAAACCGACGCCGAAAATTTAAAAAAACATTTCAGCGTCGGTTTTTAAGAAAACTGACGCGGAAGTTTTAACTTATGGTGTCGGTTTTTAGAAAAACCAACGCCGAATGTTTTTTTAAAAACTATCTTCCGCGTCGGTTTTTAGGGAAACCGACGCCGAATGTGTTTTTTTGCCGTCGGTTTTCGGCGTCGGTTTTCCACAAAACCGACGCCCAAAATAAAAATAAAAACTTCCGCGTCGGTTTTCAAAAAAACCGACGCGGAATTTTTTTTTAATTATTTTCCTCGTCGGTTATTATAATAACCGACGCGGAAAATATGTTAACTAATAGTATTGGCATCGTTTTTCTGCAGAACCGACGCCATTAATTCCCCTCACATACTATTCGCGTTGGGTTTTAAAAAACCGACTTTATTACGCCGACGCGAAAACCCATATTTCCACTAGTGTGTGGCTATTGCCTAAATTTCTAGCAGTGATGCAAGATGATGAACTGACTGCCTATGAATTTAACCAATAAATTATTTATGATAATAACTACCAAACACATGATCTATAAGTATATATAGTGATGTAGGAATTGAATATTTTTCTAAATTATCTTAATGGGGGGAAGTGTGACTTATATACAGATCATAAAATCCTCTAATATATATTCATACAATAATATCTCACTATGTGGAAAATAATATGGTGAGATTTGATCAGGGATTATGATTTATAAATCCATTACCATCGTGGGAATGAAAATAAAGAGAAAAATGATATGAGTAGAAAGTATCATGTAACCCGATCCAAAATGAGGAATGAAATGGATCTTATATTATTTTGAATACTATAGATGGAAAAGGGATTAAAAAAGGAATTTCATCCTATCATTATCCTTTAATCTCTCAACCAACCAATATTTTAAAAATCGTGGTGTACCAATAAGATGATGCAGAGCTACAGAAAAATGTAGTGAATATTCTAAAGCCCAAATTTTCTAAAAATGTAGTAATAATATTTAGAACCTAGATTTGTGTTCCATAAAAACCAGATAAGATGAGTAAACATTAGTATGATTCACATAGCTCATATCCCTCTATTAATCCAAGAAGAACTAATATATACATGGATCTAAAGAAAAACTTCTAGTGGGATACAATTATGAGGTTGATTGAAAATTTTGTTTCTCAATGCTTGGTATTACAAAAAGTAAAGTTAGAAAAAAGTATAAAGGTATGATATAACCATTTAAAATAAGAGTATGAAAATGGGAAGATATAACCACATATTTTCTCATTAGACTCCTAGGGACATTTAAATTTAATAACACCATCTCAGTGGTAGTTGATAAAATCACAAATTTGATGCCTTTCAATTCAATTAAGGAAAATTTTCATCTTTAATAACTCCATAAAATTTATATAGTGGAATTTTTAAGCCTAAATAATGTGACACTATCCATTGCATATCATAGAGATATAAGGTCTTCCTTGAGGTTTTGGTGAAGCCTTCAGCAAGAACTGAATACAGAGAAAAGTTTTAGTATAATATATCACCCTTAGATGGATGTTCAGTACGAAAGAACTATTCAATATCTAGAGGATATGTTGGTATATTGATCAATGTATTTCAAAGGATTTTGGGATCATCACATTCCCCTAGTAGAGTTATTATATAACATTATTTAACATTCTTGAATCCAATGGAACATTAAAAAATCTAAATGCGAGGAGTAATAGACTCCATCATGCTGAGATAGAGTTGGAGGGGGAAGCTTATAGGGCGTGGACCTATAAAATATATTATTGAGAAGGTTGAAACCATTTAACGTCCCCTAAAATAAAAACTTATTTGGATAAAAATAAGTACATACAATGGTTGATGTGACCTAGTGTTTGAGTTTGGAGATAAAGTGTTCCTTCCTTTATCTCCAAAAAATAAATTCACAGGGATTCAAAATGTTCATCTCAGTCTTAGATACATCTTCCCCTTTTATAACCATGATCACATTATATTTGTGGATTGTATAATATAAATCCCACCAAACGTATCTCATGTAAATGATGTGTTCTATGTATCCCACACTATGAAGTACATAACAGACCCCTAACATGTATTGAATCTAGAGGTAGTAACCTTAGAGAACAATCTTTCATATGTAGACTAACAATAGAGAATCTCAAATCATATAGATAATGTTCCATGAAGCATGAAAACTCACTTGGTCAATGTGTTATAGAGGGACCATAAGTTTGTGGGAGTGACCTCAGAATAAGAAGATTCCATGAAACAGAAGTCACCTTATCTCTATTAGTGCATGGAAATAAATTTTAAGGGGGAAATTTTTGAATGGGGTAAGATTGTAATGGCCTTAATTTTTATAATGAAATTAACTTATCTAATAAATAAATTCCTTGATATGTAATGCAGTTATAAAAAACACATGAACTACATAGGTTAATTTAGACCAATATCTCCATTTGGGTTTAAAACACTATTCATCATCTCAAAAAATCATAACATATTAATTTTATAGAGAACATTAAGATTATCATATCCTATGAATCCCATTTGTTGGAGCTTCCTGGGGATGTGAAATCATTAGGATTTTACAATAAAAAAGACCAATATGAGATTTAAGGACCAATAAATGAGTGAAATGGTATATGAGTTAATTTAAAGCATATAAAAATCATGAACCAACCCACATTCGTCATACCACCCCCAAAAAAGTGTCACTATCACACACCTTACTGTTAGGGTGTACGCCTGCGTAATAAGGGTTAATGTAACTAGACCCTAATTTTATGTATTTTTATTATTCTTTTTTAATGAATTAATGATTATATTCATCCATTTTTATTAATTCTTTATCAATTATTATATATATTTATTTGATAAGAAATTATATTTTTACTTGAATAAATAAGAAATTATATTTTTTGCAAAATACATAATTTTTATTAAGACACACTTTTGATAAGTTCAATAATTTTTAAAAGAAATAAAATTTTAATAAAATATTCTGATTATAATATAATTATTTACATATAAAATATATTATAATTTAATTATGTTAAATGTAATTTTTGTAAGGGTCAAAAAGTGGTTAATATCATAAAAATGGAATTTTTCAGTAAATAGGAAATTTTATTTATAAGTAGAAATTATGAAATTTAGAAAATTGTTTTTATGTAATAAAAATTATTTTAAAATCATAACATAATTTTTTTTTCATTTTTTAATTTTTCCTAATTTTATGATACAGTAAAATTTTTGGGTAAAAAGTTATTACTGTATAACTATAAGGTCCATATTATGAAATCATAACGACCCACATGTAATGTAATAAAATCCAAAATAGGAATCCATTAAAAATATATATTTATCATTAAAAATTGCTTATTTTTTAAATTTATTATTAAATTCCTAAACCCTTATCCAATCCTCTAAAATATTGATTATATATTAAGGTTTTAAAATAAATTCTTTATGAAGATGACTCACTTCCACATCACCAAGGGTATTATTTTTTAGGTAATATATTTTTGGAAATATAAAATATTTAATACCACTAATATTTGGTATAAAACATAATAAGAAACAATGAGAAGTTTTTTATGATGATTTAATTATATACTATCGAAAACCTATGTTCAAAAATAAATAAATAATTCCTCCCTCTTTTGATATAAATTCCCATCCATATCCCCAATAATTCTTAATAAAAACCTATTAATCATGAATTTAAACACTTTATATACGTATTTAAATACATCCCATGTCATTCCCAATATTTTAAGACACTCCTCAAAATATTTTAGAATGACCCTCTTAATGTAATGGACTATCTCCTCTTATTTTTTATTTCAAGTACATTTTTTGTTCTAGGACCTTTTTATTTAAAATTTTAAATGTTGTAAGATGTTTTTATCCACACCTATATTTTCCCATGATTCCCATGTAATGATATTCCACTATTAAATCTCATTCACTCCTTCCATAAACCTTTATGTACACCTGTTATGATGCTGAAATTATCCGACAATTAACCATACCAATCATTTTAATTTTGAATACCCATCCCTATTTTCACTAAATGATATTAACCTAGTGGTACCTATTATTAATTGATTAGGTAAATCTATGTATGTAACCCAAACAACTTATTTATGGGGTTAAAAGTTATTTATTATGTTCTTATGTTGTATGATCTATGATGTTCAAATATACATGTACACAATATGAAAGTGATGGATGGGTCAAGAATTATATAGCCATACAATGAATTGGATAATGTTCTTAACTAATTAGATACTATTTATTGTACCAATTACGTTATCCAAAGAATAATATGTTATGATTTCTCAACATTTATCCTTGAATTAAATTTACGACATCATATTTTTGGTTTTATCCCCATTCTTTGTGTTTACTTGATGTTATAATCTTATAACATGATTTGATGTTCATTTTTTTATTCCCACCCATATTAGGACACCATGATAAGTATCATAAATCTCGTGTATTACTTTTATCATGTTTTTTTATTCCCTTACTGGCCTTTATATATATCCCATTTCGTATGTACATCTGTTGGTTATCCTGAGTACTATTAAATGATAGATAGAATATATTGTCATGTTTTAGAATTTCTAATCAATTTTATTATGCCCATGTTTCATGATATTGTTCTATGTACCTAATTTCTAAAATACATTATTACTCATGATGTTCTAGGTCTATACTATATATATATGTAACAAATTAAGAATTATTGTATATTAAGATATATCTTTCCATAAATACATTTTAGGTTTAGGGTTATAGAGAATTAAGGAAAACCCCTTTATGTTACAAAACCCATGACTTTCTCATCAAATGAACATTTTTCCAAACTTACAAATTTTTTTTATTCAATTATAAGAATTCAACATCTCTTAAGAAATTATCTACACATTCTACAATTATAGAAATATCTTATATTACAACATTCTTCATAACCATGGGAAATAAAGACATTTAAAAGGATGATCCCATAAATGTAGTAAGGGATAACATAGAAGATATCAATCAATGATTATAAGTTACAATGATATATTTACATGGGTACGATAATGAGATTTTAACTTATGAATTTCATACACAATCTGTCATATTTTATTAATATTATGTTATGATATAAGGTCTTTTTCAACAAAAATACATAAATCATAAGTGTGTGGAATCAAAATTAATCATTCATGATCCATGATTACCTGTAAAAAAAATAAAAAATATATTTTTGGAATTCACATAATCATATAAAATCATCTACCTTTTCAAGGATCACTTCTGTGACTCTCATAATAGAGAAATTTCCATATTGGGTTTGGTATACACCCCTTCCATCATTTCATCTGACAAGGTTCACTCTGAAGATTATTACAGTGGACATAGTCCCTTAAGAAAGTGGAAACAAATATCATAAATCCTAATATTGTGATCATATCTATTAAAAATCATGTCCATGAGTAATATTGTGATTATAGCGACCAACAGTCAGACTCATGCATGAAGATGAGAAAAAATCTATTTGGAATCCTATCCTTACATATTTGTGATAATATGTTGTATCAATTATTCCAATTCATCAATATGTGAACATATATTCACAATTATATTTACACTTATCTTTATTAACAAATGATATTTCCATATCATATAACCCAAATAATTTTTGGGAAATATTATTTTAGGCCCAACCATATCATATTGAAAACTGTAAATAAGTGTGCCATCTTATCATAAAAAACATTCCCTAATTAATCATAGAATAACTTGTTGAAAAGAAATGGGATTCATAAATATTTAATCCTTATATAATTAACTTTTTTAAAATAAACATGTTTCATAGAATCATCCTTAAAACATTATCATCATAATCCATAAATTAAATGAAAGTGTATGGTATCATAATATATTATCCCCAATGAAGAATTATAACATTTAAAGTATATTAACATAGATGAAAAATACCTTTAAAAGTGAATTTGGAAATTTCTTTAAAGACAGAGAAGATATCAATTTTTTTGGTAAATATAGTCACTAAATATTTTAGAAATATTGGGAAAATGGTTATGTTTGAAAATAAATACAGAAAATTGTAATGTAATATTCAAATAAAAGAAAACTCATGATGGGGGTAAACAACATTCATGACATATATGTTAATATACAAAATTATTTTCACACTTTTATAAAAAGTAAAAAATGAGTTCTATTTAAATCATTTGAAATCATTGAGTTTATTAATTTTTAAATAAATTAAAAGGTTGTAAAATAAAATTTCTAAAACATTTATTTATAGATAAAAAGAACTATAAAATATTTTTATGAATATGGAGATGCAAGTTAAAGTTCACTGAACAAAGAATAAATAAGGTTAGATTTTCTTAAAAACATTTTCCTGATCATTTTATGTACCAAAGATAGGGACATAAAAAAATAACATGAAAATTATAGGAATAACTAGAGTGTAATAAAATATATGGGGCTTAAAGTATGAGGATCATTAAAATTCCATAAATATAAATTTAACATAGAGAATCATGAAAGGAAATCAATTTGTAATATAATCCTTTATAGCTTCAATAATATCCAAATCGAAATGTCATGAAATAGAGAACCATATATGTATATTTAAATCCAAATAATCTCAATTAAATATTTAAAAAATAAATTCTTAGAAATTATATAAACCAGACAAAATTAGTAAGTAGTTAATATGACATCTGTTTCATAGAAGTAAAAGTGAGACGAGAAACCCTTACATCAAGTATTATTTTTCAAAAAACATGTTATAACATCGAATATAATAAATACATGATTACTATAAATTTTTTAAAAACCCTTATTAATTAATATATTAAAATATATCATTTTGTTATAATTTTCAATAACGCTTTCATTAACAATTCTTAATTAAAATTATAATTTGTTTGAAAATTGGTTCATTTTACCTGTATGTTTCGGTTCCACTATTCTAGTCTTCGCACCATTATCATGGTTTCATCATCTAGATGATATTTATAATGTAATAATTATCATATTTATTCTTTATTTAAAAATTTATTTGAATTTTCATATATCAATGATGGAAAATTAATTGCATATCTTCTTGGAGACAGTAGTCCAGATCACTAGTAATGTACAGAGGAAATGAAAAATGAATCACATTATTTTGTGGAGGTGGTAAACCACAAGTACGTAGATGCAAAGTTATCAATTTAAAATGGCCATGTTGGATAGAGAGAGAATGGCTATAAAAATGACATAGAAACATCTAATTATTGTAAATATACAAATGTAATAATGTTAACATTGTTATAGAAAATTTTAAGGACTTTTAAGAATAATGAAACATGAAAAAGATTTGAAATAATATATACCTCTTCTTCAGGAATGCTCCCTTGAGGAACTACATAAGGTTTATTGAATGGGTCTTTTATAAAGTCAAAAACTTATAGGATTTTTATAAGGTTTTTGGGAGAGTATTTAGTTATATAATGATAAATCTGAGGGAATCAAGTGGGGCGGAGAAGATAGCATATGAGGTTCCCTTTTATAATTGAGGGGCGTCAAAAACTTGTAATTATAATAATAATTGAAATAATATAAGGTTAATTTCATAGAAATAAGGAACCAAATGAGATGAATTTGGAATATGGGATGATATATAATAAAAATAAATTCAAACCATTTGATTTATATACTGTTTTAGGTTATTTTTACCCTTATTTTTTACATTTAACCCTTGTTAACCCTTTTTAACACTTACCATGATAGTAAGATACATTGTCTTTATGGTACAATGATGTAATTGTAAACTAAAAAGTGTCCCATAAGTGAAAAATGGTTGATATAATCCACCATATACCATTTACTATAAAAAAATACTTTATTTATTTTATAATGTTTTAAATATAATTTTTAAAGATGAAAGACTATTTAATATCATTTTTGGGAATATTCGGAAAATTTTAATTAAATATACCTATACAACAATGAAGTTTGAATATAACAAATTTTTACTCCATTAATACGTAACAATTATCCATTAAATTCATCTAAAATCATAATTCATCTACAAAAGATAATTATACCAACACTAAAAACTAAAAGTAAATTACTATTATAAAATTAATTTATTCATCCTCCAAATATCCATTTAATTCTATTCATAATAAAATTTAATTTTCCTAAAGATAAATTAGAGATATTAGAAGAATGATAGTGACATTATGTATTTATTCTATAAATTTAAAAATATAAATATCCTAAACAAGGGAAAAAGAAATCAAAGTAACATATTTTATAATATATTATTATTATGGTTGAGATATAGTCATCTGATGAATGAAATTCAAGATTTTGGGTAATTTTTAAACCTTATCCCATTTTATTAACATCATTTAACCAATTTAACCCATTATCACGACGATAAAAGTTTACCACAATCATTATTTATTATGTATAAAAAATTAAATGGATTATATTACCTAATTTTAACATGATTATATTAAAAATGTAATCTATTTTTGTGATTCAGTATCCTGAATTGGCAGAAATTACTTTTAATAAATGTTCACAAAATTCAATGATTTTTTTGGGAAATATTAATTTTAATAATAAAAATTATTTTATAAAAAAACTGTCTAATTGTTATTGCAATAATGTTAATTAAAATAAATGATAGTTTTTCAAATAACAATAAATTTCACTATTCAATCAGAAATCAATCTTTTTCATAAAATGCTAAAACATCAACATAAGATATTTTTGATATTTAGAAATAAAAATTTAAATCCTTTTTGTAAAAGTCAATTTCTAAAATTTACAATTTTATATATTAAATTAAAATACACCATATATAGTAAAACTAATTATATAAAAAAATGGTTTTTTAATCATTATCTGTTCATCACATTTTTTGATTTAATTTATATAAATCCAAAATTTGTACTTAATTTTTTGGAAAAAATCATTAAATTTGTATTAGGAAAAATTTTCTCCCTAAATTTCATAATATGGTTACTCCTATTCATAGTCACCAATCTAATTAATAGGTTATAATGGTAATATTTAAATTAAGATATTTCCAATGTATATCGTGGATCATTTAAGATCGTAATTTCAACAATCACATGTTATCAAACACCAAAAATTATTAAAGAGAAAATATTTTGAAATCACAGGGTATTAAATTCCACCAATAATTAATAAATTCTGTCCTCAGGATTTTAACGTTTTTTGTTGAAAATGTCCTAAAACATTTTGAAAATCCATTTCAAGGAGTGAATGATAAATATGAATAAGTGGAAAAAAATACCATGCAATCCAAATTAAATATTTTTCATTTTAGAAATGCAATTTAAAGTCTCTATTAGGGCCATGTGAATTATCATTTCTTAAAAATTTCTTACACCATATGTGAATTATAAAACTCACACTTGTGAATTAGTTTACAAGAGCCAACCTTAATCGATAATGGCTATTTTTGACATAGGCATCGATAAATTTATTTTACTTGAGAATGTGGAATTATTTTACCATCAAGATATATAATCTTATAGAATATACAGACATTATTTATTCAAAAACATTTATCCTTCTCTTGATGTAAAAAAATTGAACCAAATTGATCCATTCATAAATAAAATATAAAAAAGAATCATTGAGTCACTTAAATACTAAATATATTTTAGGTTTATACTTTTAGAGAATCATGAAAACACCGTGTATGATACAGTACCCATTTCTTTCCCCTAAAATATGAATTTTTCAAATTTTACTCATAATTTCTTATTCAGTACACAAAATTCAACATCTCCCATTAAATTCTCCACACATGATAACATTATAATCATATATTACCTAACATAATTCATCATAACCTGGGGGAAGGAAAACATATGAAAGAGAGAGATCAGATTCTCAGTAAGGGTAAACATATGAGATATCTATTGAGGATCATAAGAAACCACATGCTAAATATAAATTTTTAATAACATGATCATAAATTATGAATTTAATAACCAATTATTCAAATATCATTAATTAGGAGTTATGAAGTAGGGATTTTTAAAAAAAATATGTTTGAAAAATTGTCAACAATCAATCATTTTTGTTGAGAATATTTCATAAGAATAAGACAAAAGCATATGCATACACATAAGAGTATAAAATCATTTCTAATCACTTACAAGACTATAGTAGTTGAAAATGTCCCATAGTGGATTAAGTTCACTCCTCACTCGATCATTTCTTAAAAAATATTCACTTCCAATACTATCATATTAGGCAGAGTCCCTTGCTATAGTGTAATTATACGAATTATAAATCACAATCTTACATACAGAATTATTCAAAATCATGTCCATGCCTAATATTATGATGGTGAGATTATGAGTCATATTAATGAATCATGATTTGAATATATCTATTCACAATCATATCAATACACAATATTTTTAGGATAACTTGAAATAATTATACTCATAAATCAATAATTGAGCATATCTATTTAGAATAAATTCCATTCTTATCATCATCCTTTCATGAGATATCTAGATGAAATTAACTACTAAATTATAGATATTTATAAATCTAAGCTCATAGGTATTTTGAAATGAACCATACATAATTTTTCCACAATATAAAAAAATCATTCTCCAATTCATCAAAGCATAATCCGTGGAAAGGAAATGGGTTTTTATAATTATTTCATCATAAATTAATTAACTTATAGGAATGAAATAGGTTTCCTAAAACCATATATGAAAATCATCATCATAGGACATAAATTGAATTATTTTTTATGATATAAAAAGATTACATACATAGTGAATCATAAAAATCATTAATGTATTTTGACATCGATAAAAATATCGTTAAAATAAAATTTTAACAAGTCTGTGAAAAAATGGAAAATATATTTTTTATTCGGTGTATTTAAAAAAATTATGGAATAATAAGAAATTATTTTCTTTTAAAATAACATATAAACATGTAATTTAATATTAAATTAAAATAATGTCCATGATGATGTGAGAATTCAATCAGGTTGTATATGTTCAAGATAACTTTCTTTTCATAACTTTTTTTAAAATAAATATTGAGTCATACATAATTAATTTCAAAAAATAATGCCAGAGGTAGTAAAAATTATATTTGAAAAACATTTATGTAGAGATAAAACTTCCATAAAATATTTTTAATAACATGGACAAGTAAGAAAATGTTTTCAAACAAAGAGAAAATAAGGTTACATTATATTAAAAACATTTTTTCTACAATATTAATTGACAAAGTTAGTAGAATATTATTACTTGAAAATTAATGGAATAAATATAGGAAAAGAAAATATTTGGTTTCTAAATTATAAGGAATATATAATTTCACTAAATTTTAATTTATCATTGAAAATCCATGAAAATAAAGTATAATATAACATAGAGCCTTACAGTTTTGATAATATTTGAATCAAAACCATATGAATGAGACACATTTACAATAATTTTTTAATCCTAATAATCACTTTTAAATTAATCATAAAATATATTCATTTATTTTATGTACACTAAAAAAATGAAATAAGTGTTTAATGAGGAATATGTATCACATATGTAAAAGTAAGATGAGAAACCCTTACCTCAAGACATATTTTGCATTGTTCATGTTCGAAAAACCTATTTAAAAGATATATATTCACTTTAAATATATTTTATTTACATATTCATATATATATATCACTATATATATTTACTTTATAATTTACAATTACCCTTTTATTAAAAATTATTAGTTAAAATGAATATTTATGTGAAAACTGGTTCATTTTGCATTCCTGTTTTGGTTCGATGGTTTTGATCCTTGTACCTTGTTCATGGTATCAAATTCTAAATAATATTTATAATTTCCTAAGTATAATATTTATTCATTATAAATGATTTTATAAGCATTAATATAAATTGGTGATGAAAATGAAATGCATCACTTCAAGGAGATGGTAGTTCATATGTACACAAAAGTGATGTTTCCACTTTTTGATGGATAGAGCCAAAAAATGAAATAAATAATTCACAATGATAGAATCATAATTTTATCTTATATATAATATATATTAATTAAATATATCCGTATAACCATTCATATAAAGGAGAAATGAAAATCAAATAACATCGCTTCATGGAGGTTGTAGTCCACATGTACACATTAATGACATTATCATTTTCCATCAGATGGGAAGGAGATAGAAGATGGATACATAATCAAATATATATATAAATTTAGTTAATATATTTATTTGATCATGTTAATATTTTTATCAAACATTTAATGGAGATTTAAGAAAGATGAATAATGTAAATGATTAGTAAGAACATATACCTCTACTTTTAGTTAATTCCTTTGAATATAACCATAAGGATTTTTTGATGAGTCTTTTGGAAAGACCATAGGATCATGTTTTTGAAAAAGGATATTCATAGTGTATTTTGGTAGAAATTTGTTCAGCTAAAGGTATCAAGTGTTGGGGTAAGAGAGGAGAAGAGTTAACTTTATCAGACACCTGGATCCAAATTTGATCAGTGATTAATATGGGGTGATATAGGGACCAAATAAATTCAATAAATTTTATTTATTCATGTTTTTATGTTATTTTAACACTGGTCTCTTTAGTTTAAAACCTCATTAACCCTTTTAAACCTTACCCTTGTAACTATATACTAAGTATTTATGGGTCAATAATGTCATTCTAAAAGGGAAAGATGCTCATAAGTGTATAAGGGTTGATGTTATCAACCATTTATTATTACCTTTACCAAATATATGATTTTTATGATTTTATAAAGAATTAAAAACATCATATAAACATTAATTCAATTTGAGGTCATTTTTGGGACTATTTACAAAATTTTACTTTAGACATATCAATGAAATAATGAAATATGAATTGAAAAACATCAACTATAACTAATAATTTATAGTTATCTGTGAAATTTAGAAAAAATCATAATTTTCCCAATAACAATAATTATAATGTTCTTAAAAAATCTAATTGATTTTTTTACTACATGCACAAGTGGTGGGTTAACATTGCATAAGAATTCAAGGTATTTATACAAAAAATATTAATATCATAAAAATAATTTAATATTATCGAAAATAATAATTTTTCATTGTTCATAATATAATTTTATTCTCATGGAAAAATATTAGAGATATTAAATTAATAAAAATGATATTTTTTACAAATTTATTACTTTAAATAAAACGAGTGTCATAATCAAAGGGTAGTGGCATAAAATGAAATATTTTTAAATATGGAACAATTATTGTTTTTCCCTTTTATTTCAATGAATTTACCTCTTTGAGGCTTCATGTTATATGCCTTTCATTGGGTTTTTATTTATCATTATGCCTTGGTGTCTGAGTCTTATTCAGAGATAGAGAGCCTTTATTGGGGAAAATTACCAAATTTTCATGGATATATATATTTTTAATTTAATGGAGTATATTTATAAATATGTCAAATAGTTTATAAGGGTTTTCCAATGTTTGTAGAGGCTCTAAGGTCTTTGGTCTTTTATGAATAAACTAGTTGAAGAACTTCCTGCTAGATGATTACACACCATGTAAACGCATAAGAAAATTCCATGATCTAGTGTCAGATATGAAGAGGTTAAACATCATTTCTACTAATCATGTTGTGTAAATGTTGAGCATGGTTAATAATTAATCTAAGGTGATGTGTTTTTTGGTGTATCTTTTTAAAAAAAATAAATGAAATGTAAATTGAGTACACTCCATGAGTCTCTCACAATCATCAGTTTTAAGTATGCAATGTGTCACGACCCATCCTCGGGGCCCGTGTCGTGACTACCCCAAGCCCGCCTTCCATAGGCCAGGGGCTGGTGACTAGCACCAAGGCGTAATTCCCACTAAAAAGGGAAGGAATGACCTTTGCAAAGAAAACAAACACCAGAGAGCAAGAAAGAAAGAAGAAGTAAACACTAAGTAAAGTTGGGTACAATAGAAATTGCGGTAAAGTATGTGGGCCAGAATACAAACCCAAACTGAAGTAAGTACAAATGAAAAATGAAGTACAAAAACTGAAAGTTAAAGCCGCAACGTCGAGCTGTCCACTGGTAGTCCCACCTAAAGGGTGGGTACAGATAGCCACCTCTGCTCCTCGGGTCCAGCCGTCCGCTCCGTGTACGTCCCGCCCAGTGTTCCACCTCCAGGTACCGACCTGATCCGCAAGCCTCAACCACGATCAGCGATGTCCGTCGTTTGCAACCAACACAACGTAGTGCGGGCATAGCCCATGCAGGGGTGAGTATAAGCTACTCAGTAGGGACCCCGAGACCCCCGAAGGTCTCCCAGAATCCACAAAGGATAATCCAAAAGGGAAAGATACAATCACGAAGTAACATCTGACACTACTTAGGTATATTCCCATACATATACCTAAGTCATCAATTCCAGTTTGGCTCCAACATCCGAGCCCATGTTCGATCACGTCCACACAGGATAGCACAACACATTCCACACAGGAAAGCAAGTCAATCATGAAGATAATGATTGAAAGTCAAGATTCAGCTCACATTGGTATACTTCTTCGCAAGACGATAGAGATGATAAGATGTAGCCACCGATTCATCTAAGACGTTGGACCCACACAGGATCAATTGGTACTAACCCCCGTAATGACCCACATAGGATCGATAGGTAACCAACCCCCGCAATGACCCACACAAGATCTGACCCACAGAGGATCGGTAGGCGCTGGCCCACACAGGACCGCTGAACGCTGACCCATATAGGATCTGACCCACACAAGATCGGTAGTAATGATCCACATAGGATTGCTGAGTGTTGTAGCCGTCGCCATCGAATACACGGAGGATTTCTATACAGTCGACATCGTCGTCGCAGTCGCAGCCAGCTCTAGGGTACCCGCACACAACAAGCTCATTCAGGAGGGTCCGATCCACAAGCCGAGGGGCTGATACATCAACTGACACGTAGTCCAGAGTTGATGTATCCAAAATTTCCGTATCTCTAATAGGAACTCAACGTCACAGACGGCACGTCAATCAGACACTCGGTCTGTGAGTTATTGGCTTTTTCGTGCCAGGGGCCTGGTTGGTTTTTAAGTCAAAACCAACCTGACCATACTCCAACTGCGTCCAAACCTCGAGCGGAGTAATCCAAAAGGTTCTTCTCACTAAGATGAATCCATCAAAGTCAATGGAACGTCAATCGGACGTCCGAAGCTCAAGTTATAAGCATTTCCACTCTGAGGGTCCGGTTGGTTTCGTGTACGAACGAACCCAGCTGAAACCAAAGTTCTCCAAAACCGTGACTTTATTATACCGAAACGACCGTCTCGATCCAAGGATAGCATCGAAGCTGACGGTGCATTGATCGGAGGTCCGATGCCCATGTTATGGGAAAAAGACCGAAAGAGATCCGGTATTAGGGGGTTCGGGCCCGGTCCAACCCTGCCCGATATCCCTTGGGTCGGCCCAAACTGGGTCGACCCGACCCGGGTCTGGGTCCGGCCCAGCCTGGGTGCGCTCAGCCTGGAAAGGTGGCTCAGCTGTAACGACCGAGCGTAGGGGGTACGGGGGGGGGGGGGGGGGGGCTACCCCCCGCCAGTTTGAAACCGTGACCCCCATGAGGGGGGCCACTCCTGCTGGCCACCCGGGGGTTACGAACCCCGATACTTTCCCCTGATTGGCTGGCCCCCACCGGCCGGCCGGCTGCTACCGCCACGGGACCAGGGCGGTCCCGTCCCCCTGCTCCGACGCCGGCGGCCGGAAACCGGCCGCCGTTCCCTGCTCCGACGCGGCCTATGGCCGCGACCATGGCCAGTTTGGCGCGGTGTGAATGCGCCACGCCCCTTCGCCGCGGCCCCGCTCTGGCCGTGGTGCCTTTGTGGTTCTTCGACGTAGCACGACGGTGCTGCGGTTTAGTTCGTCTTCAATGGCGCGGCGCGACGGCGCCGTGCTTCTCCGCCCTTCCTTTAATATTTCCCGCGTGGTGCTTCGGCACCGCATTTCCTTGATCATTCCGCCAAAAAAATCAAACAAACAAGGGGGAGGAGGGTCGGTCGTGTTCGTGCGGTCCGACCTACTCCCGTTATTGCAATATCAGGCGGATCAAATTGAAAAGAAGAATGGAGGTGGAAGTAATCACGAACAAACAATTAAAAAAAACCCTACCTCGAGCGTTTATTGGATGAAGGCTCATCACAGAGTTGAACGTCGCGGAAGAAGGCTCCATACAAGTTGACGGAGATCATCCGAGGAGGAACGATGTCTCCCTTCCTTTGATGCGGGAAGAAGGAACGAAAGGATGCACGTCCGGTCATCGATCTCCAAGGAATTCATCTCTCACCTTCGTCCGTCATCGGAAGTCGGCATTCTTTGTTGGCGGCGGTGCGTTCTTCGCATTCTTCGCGTTCTTCGACGAAGAAGAAGAACTTCAAGCCTTAGAGCTTTTCTCCCAATCCTCTCACAACCCAACCACTTTAATAAAATAATAGTTTGTCTTATTTTATTTCTCAAGCCATGCGTTTTGAAATTCAAAAACGAATCAAACAATTATTTGAATTAATTTCAATGTTTAAACCGCCCAATTTAATAGAGGCGTTTAATATTTAATTAAACGCACGAGTTGACTTTTTTAAAAAGGGGGGGTGCGGGTGCGTTACGTTAATTAAAAAGGGGTTGAGGAAGTTGAAAGGATGGGGCTCATTTGGGCCCCACCCCACTAATATCCTACCTAGTGGATTTGTTAGGTTGTGGGTCCCACTCAACCGCTTAGCTTAGGTTTAATAACATTAAATAAAATAAAATTTGGTTACACCACTTTTATTTTATTCCTTCACTTAACCCAAAAATTTAATAACCACACTCGAGAAAACGCATCTCCAGAAGAGGTTTTTCCTAAGCAATTACTGGCACTGCAATTCCATTGGTGTCCTCGGATTTTGATTCTGAGAAATGGTTCAAAAGTTAGGAAAACCCGCTCGTTCGTTCACTGGACGTACCCGAGCTAATCTTCGGAAAATGATTCCAGGCAAACGGGGCCTTGGAATCAGGTTCCGTCAGAAACTGCGTTCTTGTAAAATCCCAAAGAAAATTTAGAAAAAAATTTCCTTGAATTTTACTGGTCTTTACATTACTCCAACCTCATGGATTTACGTCCCTATAAAGATTCAACCTAAACTAGGGGAACAAATGTGTGTACCGAGCATGCATCTGAGCCTCCCGCTCCAAAGTGCTCTCTTGGAGGTTCCTGTGCTGCCATTTGATGCGCACCAGAGGAATCGACCTTCCATGTAGGACCCGCTCCTGTCGATCCTCAATCTCCACCGGGACCTCCACAAAAGTTTCCCCATCATCAATGTCCATCTCCTTGTGGTCAATGATATGTGTCGGGTCGTGCATGTATCTCCTCAGCTGAGATTCATGAAAGACGTCGTGCACCCGGTGCTACTGAGGTGGTAGAGCCAGGCGATAAGCCACCTCGCCAATCTTGCTGAGGACCTAGAATGGTCTGATGAAGCACGGAGACAACTTGCCACCTCGGCCAAATCTCCGTGAACCACGTCGAGGTGAGACCCGCAAGAAGACGTGGTCACCATCATGGAACTCCAGTGGCCTCCGCCTCCTGTCAGCATAAGACTTCTTCCGGCTCTGAGCTATCCTCATCCGCTCTTGGATGACCTGGACCTTCTCTGTCATGGCCTAGACCATCTCTAGTCCCACAAGTGCTGACTCCCCAAGGCCTGTCTAGCATAGCGGTGATCTGCAAGGTCGGCCGTACAACGCCTCATATGGTGCCACCCCGATGGTGGAGTGGTAGTTGTTGTTGTACGCGAACTCCACCAAGGGTAGGTGGTCCTCCTAGCTGCGACCAAAGTTGAGGACACATGCACGGAGCATGGCCACGAGAGTCTGAATGGTCCTCCTCGTCTGACTATCCGTCTGAGGGTGAAAGGCGATGCTCAGACGTAGCTACGTCCCGAATGCCTCCTGCAACCCCTTCCAAAGCCGGGATGAAAAACGAGCATATCGATCAGAGACGATAGATGATGGCACACCGTGAAGCCATACAATCTCCTAAATGTAGAGGCGTCCCAAGCTCTCTACTGATCCCTACTCTCTGATCGGTAAGAAGTGATCCGACTTGGTGAGTCGGTCGACAATCACCCAAATGGAGTCGTGACCTCTAGAAGTGCATGGATTTCCAGTCACAAAGTCCATAGATATGCCATCCCACTTCCACTCCGGGACCTCCAAGGGCTGTACCAAGCCTGCTGGTACCTGGTGCTCTACCTCCACCTGCTGGCAGGTGAGGCATCGAGAAACGAACTCAGCCACATCCTTCTTCATACCCGGCCACCAGTGCTAACGTCTGAGGTCCTGGTACATCTTTGCCACTCCAGGATGTACCACCAAAGGGGAAGTGTGGAACTATCTCAGCACCTCCTCCTATAAAGTATCTGGTATCATGGTACGTCCTCTGAAAAGGATAACGTGCTCTCCTCCCACAGAGAATCCATCATGTGCCTGTCCTGAGGATATATGTGCACGCCATGTCTCACAGTCATCATCCCCACACTGTGCCTCTCTGACCCGCTGCAGTAGTGGAGGCGTGAATGTGAGTGACTGTAGAAAGGATGCTCCATCTCTGTCCACTAAGGATATCTACAAAGAGACTAGCTTCTCTGTCGCCTCCCCAAGTACCTGAATGGCCATCCTCCTGCTGAGAGCATCAGCTACTACGTTCCCCTTTCTAGGAGTATATACTATCTCAAAGTCATAGTCCTGGAGGAACTTGAGCCATCGCCGATATCTCAGGTTTAGGTCCTTCTGTGAGAAGATGTACCTGAGACTCTGGTGGTCATAATAGACTGTAAAGCGCTCCCCCATCAGATAGTGTCATCACATCATCAGAGCGAAGACCACTGCTGAAAAATCCAGGTCATGGGTAGCGTAGTTATGCTCATGCAGCCTCAACTGACGTGATCCATAGGCAATCACGGCCCTCTCCTGCATCAGGGCACATCCGAGTCCAGTCCCTGATGCATCGTAGTAAACTACGTACCCAACTCCGTCCTCCGGTAGCCTCAAGATAGGCACACTGGTCAATCTTTGTCTCAGCTCCTGGAAGCTCTTCTGACACATGTCTGACCACACGAAGGGTTGCCCCTTCCACCTTAATGTTCTGAAAAGCTGCAAATATTTCTCCTTTTTCGAAAAGAGAAATCTGGTCTCATCCCCTGGATGAACCACGTTCCTTGCCTAATACAGTCAATCATGTCGTGATCTGTTAATTTATGCCATGGATGATGTCGTAAGGCCTCGACGCTGCTACCAAGAGATCCAAACATTACTCTCACCTCCAAGGGTTGAGTCACACTATCGGCATCAGTGTGTGGTCACTAGGTCTCCTCCAGTAAGAATCTCGCAAGTGAGGGTCAAGTCAACAGTTTTTAACCGGTACCTCTTAGTATTAACATACAAAAGACAAGAAAGAAAACGTCACTATTGCAAGCAACTTTTATTACTTCAACTCAAAGTACAAGTACACAAGGAAACACAAGAAACAAAGCTAGAGGCATTATGGGAAAATTCCTCTATGCCTGGAGCTAGTCCTGCACTTGTCCACCCGCTTCCGGAGCTCCATGATCATAAGCTTCAGCTGCCTGAAGTTGTGCTCTCCCTTGTGGTCGGGGTGGACCTCATGGTGGTGGTGGTGGTAGAGCCTCAAAACATCACCCACCACCTGCCGCTTGACAAGCTGCTCGACCTCGTCCACCTACTCCCTGCGGACCACCACGGTCGAACCTCTGCCTCTGCCTGGGTGGTTCCTCAACCGTCTTCTACCCCTCTGCATGGCAGGTTGGGCAGTCACGATCCAAGTGATCATGCCCACCGCATGCATAGAACTATCTTCCACTCGTAAGACTGGTTCTGCTGCGTGTGGCCCGCCCCTCCGAGCCAGTATCCCGTGCTCATCCATCTGATGTCCTGGTCTGTTTAGACCTCTGGGACATCTGTCGACTACTGGCTGCAGAAGACTCCGCTACGTGCCGCCCTGTGGTAGGTCTCGCTACTGATGTAGGCTCAGGAAGAAAGCTTTCAATGAGAATGGCTCTCTCCAGTACCCTTTCCTGAGTCGGAATGCAGAGGGAGATCAGCGATGCCCTGATCTCATGCCTCAATCCCTGCTGGAAGGTCCGGGCCTCGAAGAATGGGTCCCGTACCATGTCCGTCGAATAGCGCGGGAGATCGGTAAATCTCTCCGAGTACTGGGCGACCGTCTAGCTGCCCGACCGCAGTTGTAGTAGCTCCTAGATGCGCACCGCAAGGAGGGTGGCTAGGACAAACTCCAAGCGGAAGAGGCTGTCAAAGTCCATCCAGAGGGGAGATGCCTCGTCGTGCACCTGTAGCATCATGCTCCACCATCTGCCTGCTGCCGCATGCAGGAGACTCCTTGCAAGGATCACCACGAGGTCTGCTGGTGTCCCTACCAAACGGAAAACTCGTACAACTGCCTCCAACCAATCCTCGGCTGCCTGAGGGTCTATCTCCCCGCAGAACATGGGCGGTCTCTGAAGTTGAAACTCGTGCAGTGCACTAAGGTGACGTACCCCGTCAGAGGCTGGGGCTGGTAGCATCGGTGGCTCGGCGGGTAGAGGTACTGTCGGTGCCTCTGCTATCAAAGGGCCCTTTACCGAGGCCTCATTGCTCGGTGGGCTGTCGTCACACACAATGCTCGGAACCCTAGCTAGCTGCCATCGTGCGGCCATCCTGAAAAGAAACAGGTGTGCCACGGTCAAACAGTATACTTGGTGAGCTGACACAAAGTAATCAAAAAGAAAACATTAAACACAGCAGCAATCATTGTTTTCGTGCATTAAGTTGGAAATCAGAAGTCAGGGTCCTCGTGTACGGATACGTCGACCACCGCACCAACACTGGACTCCCTGGACTGATAACCACACCCAATACCCTTAACACTATTTCTTCACATAGAAGAAAGATTAGAGTCCAAAGTTCTACAGTAGAACCAAACTCAATTGATACCAATTTTTCACGACCCATCATCGGGGCCCATGTCGTGACTACCCCAAGCCTGCCTTCCATAGGACAGGGGCTGGCGACTAGCACCAAGGCGTAATTCCCGATAGAAAGGGAATGCATTTCCATTGCAAAGTAAAGAAACACCACAGAGCAAGAAAGCACGCAGAAGTAAACACTAAGTACAGTTGGGTACAATAGGAAGTGCGGTAAAGTATGTGGGCCATAATACAAACCCAAAATGAAGTAAGTATAGCTGAAAAAGGAAGTACAAAAACTGAAAGGTAAATCTGCAATGTCGAGCTGTCCACTGGTAGTCCCACCTGAAGGGTTGGTACAGATAGCCACCTCAGCTCCTCGGGTCCAGCCGTCCACTCCGTGTACGTCCAGCCCAGTGGTCCACCTCCAGGTACCGACTTGCTCCGCAAGCCTCAACCACGATCAGTGCTGTCCGTCATCTGCAACCAACACAACGTAGTGCGGGTATAGCCTGTGAAGGGGTGAGTATAAGCTACTCAGTAGGGACCTCAAGACCCCCGAAGGTCTCCCAGAATCCACAAAAGATAATCCACAAAGGAAAGATACAATCATGAAATAACATCCGACACTACTTAGGTATATTCCCATACATATACCTAAGCCATCAATTCCAATTCGGCTCCAACATCCGAGCCCAAGTTCGGTCACGTCCATACAAGATAGCACAACACATTCCACATAGGAAAGAAAGTCAATCATGAGGATAATGATTGAAAGTCAAGATTCATCTCACACAGTTATACTTCTTCGTAAGACGATAGAGATGATCAGATGTAGCCAGTGATTCATCTAAGACATCGGACCCACACATGATCGATTGGTACTAACCCCCATAATGACCCACACATGATCGATAGGTAACTAAACCCCGCAATGTCCCACACAGGATCTGACCCACACAGGATTGGTAGGTGCTGGCCCACACAGGACCGCTGAGTGCTGAACCACATAGGATCTGACCCACACAAGAATGGTATCACTGATCCACGTAGGATCGCTGAGTGTTGTAGTCGTCGCCATCGAATCCACGGAGGATTTCTGAACAGTCGTCATCGTCGTCGCAGTCGCATCCAGCTCTAGGGTTCCCGCACATAGCAAGCTCGTTCTGGAGGGTCCGCTCCATGATCCGAGGGGCTGATACATCAAATGAAACATATTCCAGAGTTGATGTATCCAAAAGTTTCGTATCGCTAACAGGAACTCAACGTCACAGACGACGCGTCAATTGGTCGCTCGGTCTGTGAGTTATTGGGTTTTTCATTCGAGGGGCCCAGTTGGTTTTTAAGTCAAAATCAACCCGACCATGTATGAACCAACCTGGCTGAACCCAAAGTTCCCCTAATCCTTGAGTTTATTATACCAAAACGACCGTATCGATCCAAGGATCACATCGCAGCTGACGGTGCGTCGATCGGAGGTCTGCAGCACAAGTTATGGGAAAAATACCGAAAGAGGTCCGATATTATGGGGTTCGGGACCGGTCCAATCCGGCCCGATATCACCTTGGTCGGCCCGAACCAGGTCGATTCAACCCGGGTCTAGGTCTGGCCCACTTGGGCACGGCCCGGCTCGGCTGGCACGGCCCGGCCCGGCCTGCGTGGCCCGGCCCGGCCTGGGCGGCCCGACCCGGCCTGGGCGCGCTCGGCCTGGCAAGGTGGCTCGGCCGTAACGGCCGAGCATAGGGGGTGCAGGGGGGGGGGGTCGAAACCACGGCCCCCATGTTGGGGGGGGGGGGGCTCCTGCTGGCCAGATGGGGGTTACGACCCTTGGCACTTCCCCCTGACCGGCCGGCCCGCACCGGCCGGCCGGCTGCTGCCACCATGGGACAGGGGCGGTCCCGTCCCCCTGCTCCGACGCCGGAGGTCGGAAACCGGCCGCCGTTCCCTGCTCCGCCGCGGCCTATGGCCTTGGCCTTGGTATGTCCGGCGTGGCGCGACGACGCCACGCCCTTCCTCCGTGGCCCCGCTCTGGCTGCGGTGCCTTTGTGGTTCTCCAGCGCGGCGTGACGGCGCCGTGGTTTAGTTCGTCTTCAATGGCGCAGTGCTACGGCGCCATGCTTCTCCGCCCTTCCTTTAATATTTCCCGCGCGGTGCTTCGGCACCGCGTTGCCTTGCTTGTGCCGCAAAAAAATCAAACAAACAAGGGGGAGGAGGGTCGGCCGTGTTCGTGCGGTCCGACCTCCTCCCGTTATTGCGATATCAGGCGGCTCAAATTGAAATGAAGAATGGCGACATAAGTAATCATGAACAAACACTTTAAAAAAACCCATACCTCGAGTGTTTTTTGGACGACGGCTCATCGCGGAGTTGAACGTCGCGGAAGAAGGCTCCATACATGTTGATGGAGATCGTCCGAGGAGGAACGGTGTCTCCCTACCTTTGACGCGAGAAGAAGGAATGAAAGGATGCACATCAGGTCATTGATCTATGAGGAAGGCGTCTCTCACCATCGTCCGTCGTCGGAAGTCGTTGTTCTTCGTCGGCGGCGGTGCGTTCTTCGCGTTCTTCGACGAATAAGAAGAACTTCAAGCCTTAGAGCTTTTCTCCCAATCCTCTCACAACCCAACCACTTTAATAAAATAAGAGTTTGTCTTATTTTTTTTCTCAAGCCATGCCTTTTGAAATTCAAAAACGAATCAAACAATTAATTGAATTAATTGCAACATTTAAACCACCCAATTTAATAGAGGCGTTTAATAATTAATTAAACACATGAGTTGACTTTATTTAAGGGGGGGGGTGCGGGTGCATTACCTTAATTAAAAAGGGGTTGAGGAAGTTGAAAGGGTGGGGCTCATGTGGGCCCCACCCCACTAATATCCTACCTAGTGGATTAGTTAGGATGTGGGTCCCACTCATCCACTTAGCTTAGGTTTAACAACTTTAAATAAAATAAAATTTGGTTTCTCCACTTATTTTATTCATTCACTTATCCCAAAAATTTAATAACCACACCCGAGAAAACGTGTAACGCCCCGACCCCAGTTACCCAGAGTTGGTGCATTATTACATAAAATTGGCATGATCAGAAGAAAGATCAAATCTCGAAACACCGATTGGTTTAGTAGCCTTGGAAACACTAGATATATTCATAAAGTTTTACATTACATCATAAAGTGAAAAACTACTACAAAAACATATTGTCTCCATAGTCCACACTATTATCCCCTCATAATATCCCTGAAGGTCATTCATAATTTAATTCTTCATATCCTGAGAAAATTAAAACATAGAAAAGGGGTGAGCTCAAATGCCTAGTAAGGATAAAAATATAGCAGAAACTTTCATAAATAAGAATAAACATTTAAGGCAGTGTATAACTAAAACAAAAGCCTTTTAAAATTGAACTTCAACATAGTATAGAAAAAATAAAATGAAATAATACCATTTACTTATTCACATGGATATTCTACTAATCGAATAACCACATGCAATATCAATAACCACTTTCATAATGATGGAATGCATAATACCAGACTATCATAACCACATAGCCAAGGCCCCGTGTGAAGACTACAAATAAGATTTTTCCAAGGCCTTGTGCCAAGACACCAGTTTGTCTCATGAGACCTACCAATGTATCGAGGAGCTATAGCGGGCTCCATCCGTCACATATTAAGTCCAATGCATTCCCATATGAAAAGGTTTAAACATGACATAGACATTCGTATTAAAACTAGAATACGAAATGTAAATACTTCATCCAAAAACCATGAATGGTATAAAAATAACACATCCACAGTCAAACATATCACAAAACCTTCAATACAGTATAAATTTTTGTATCATAATAAATCAACTTCAAATAAGCATAAAATCCATCAAAGGATGTTGACATAGATGAAATCAAAACTCTTTTTAGAGAAATATCTCTTTCTATTTTGAATTAATTTAAGAGTCATATATTTATAAAATAAAACATTTTATTTGAAAATATTCTTATACGATTTTAAGGGAAGCTTCGACGGAAAATAGCCGCACCCACCGTATAAGTTAAAAAAAACATTCTTACCTTAATTCTGTCGAAAAGGTTCAAAAGGACCTTGTTTGGAAAACGACGGGAAGATTCCTTTATAAACTTCTTATAAAAAGTCAAATGAGGGTATAAAGGGAATTAACTCATATTCTGTAAAATAGTAATAATGTTTTGAAATACATTTTTAAGAAACATGGATGTGGATGATTAAGAGATCCCAGTAGATTATTACGTATTAACAACCTCAGATAATGAAGAGATTGCGAAATAAAACTTTACCTTGTACTTTTCCTTGGATGGGGTAGGTTAACCTCCTATATAATGGTGAAATAATAGTTATTAAATTATTCAATAATCATATACATTAATATGATATCATATATGATCTTTTAACATTGCTTTGTTAATAATATCTTAGAATTATCGTCGTTTCGGGTGTTAACTTACTCGTTTTATTTTATATATTTTGTAACGTAAGCCATGTTTGTAATGGATAGGTTGTATCTTAATCATATACAGAATGATATCAAGTCCTTATATACAATTATTAATCACCAAATGAGAATTATACTTGAATGGATACGATGGAGAATGAATCTCATCGCGTTCGTGGAGACGGTAGTCCGTACGTACGCAAGAGCAACAATATCATTCTTTTGATAATAAAATAATATATAATTGGATGGTATATCATATATACAGAATAATTATCATGTTATATTTATTATTTACATGAGTTACACATCATTATTATACCCATCCAAATAATAATTTATTGAATAACAATTACACCACGACATGGAGACGGTAAGCCGTACATACGCACGTATGTTGACATGTTATTCAAAGGATGGATAAAATAGTGAATAGGGTTGTACCATATTTATAATAACATCACAGTATATATATGATACTGGAGTTATTATTTTATAATTGTAACAACAAAGGAAGAAGAAGTGGAAGAAGAAAGGAACTTGCAAAAGGGTGGTGAAATCATTACCTCTTCTTCGGGTTCTTCCTTTTGATTTGATCAAAAGGGATCTTAGGTTATCTTTCTAACTAAAGGAAGGCCTCCAGTATGAAGTGAGGGAAGTTGAGAGAGTATTTGGGTAGATTCTGGCCGATCCAAAATGCTTTGAAGGTGTGAAGTAATGAGAAGGGTGAGTGCCCTTTTATAATAGGTGTGAGGGGAACCTTTGGAAAAGCTAGAAATACTAATTTATAATAAATTCATATTCGGTTTATAATGGCTCAAAAGTTTATTATTTATAGTTTAAGGTGGGGATGGGTCCAAAACCACTCAAAAAATAGAATTTATACAGGTTTGGGTCTTTATATTAACCTTATCTTTAAGTATTAACTCTTAGTTAATTAGTTTCACTTTTACAATGTCTCTTTGTATTTTTATATTATATGGTTAATAAACTTACACTATATATATCTAAGAGACCCCCAAGTGGTCCATTAATGATGAAACTATCATGATATAAGTCTCTTGGCCGAACCTTAGTTTTTTAGGAATTTAATATCAATTAATAATATAATATTTGTTTTAAAAACTCTTTTATGTCAATTTTGACACTATTCAGTAATTGATTTTTTTAAAAATCATAACAGAATGATTACTTCGAAAAAAGTTAATAAAGAAATACTAACATGCCATATTAACCTATAAAATTACTGTAATTCATAAAAATTCTCAAATTATATTTATTTGGGTATTTATAATATCAATTATTCTAATTTTTCATTAATTAGGTAATTACTGCATCATCATTGTGTCATAAATAAATAAAATTATTTAATGTCTAAAAATTATAAATAAAATATAATTATGTATAAAATCATTTTATCTTTATAATGAATATTTATTGTCGAACATCCAACATATATAACCCTATGTAAAAATTGTTTTTCTAAAAACTATATGCTTATGTCATTTTTGTACATATTTTAACATAATTAAAATAAAGTGTCCCTATAACCTAAAAGTGGCTCCATGGGGTCCCAAAATCGACCCAAAGATGCCCATGGCCGGAAATGTATCCAAAAATATGTTTAGGACACGTTTTAGGGTAATTTAGTATTATTATAATATTATTTGTCAACCCTTATTTATCGGATTTACCCTTAACCATGGTAAATAAAATATTTACCGCAGTAATTATTCAAAATGTCTAAAAATAAAAGTTACCTATTCACCCAATATGAACATAATGACTCCAAATATGGAATCCATTTTTACAAATTCAAAATACAGAAGTGGCAGAAAATAATTTAAAATTAATTCCCGCTGTTAAAACGAAGAGCGTGTTTTTAAGATATAATAACTATCAAAAGATTGATTCTTGTTTATGTTCGGTTTAATTGTAAAATTATGTCCAATGACCAAAATTGTATTAAATGGTAAAAATATATTCTAAATATACTTTAAAATCACTCAAATTCATAATTTATCACTATTAATTATTTTGATTAAAAAAGTTGTTTTTAATTAAAATTTAGTAATTTTCACTATTCATCAAAATATTAAAGTTGTCCGAAAAGTACCAAAATATCACCTTAGGCTAAATTGGATACTCCGAATCCAAAAATGAAGTCCATTTTGAAATATAAAATATATATAATTTCAAAAATTAGGTATTACTATTTATAACGGCTAGTTTGATCGGTTGTGGTGTGTGTTAGAACCTCGAAGTTGCGTACAATGCACGCCATTGCATTATTCAAAGGGAAATGTACCGTAGAATATTGGGATGTTTCATTGTAAATTTTTGATGTCACTATTCTAAAAAGTAAATTTATTTAATCAAATTGAATATATAAAAGTTTAAAATATTGGATTTAAAAAAGGTTCACTATTAAAAGTTTGTAAAAGTGCAATACTGAAAATGAATTTGTTCTTACATTATTTCTAAGAAACTCATAATATCGATTGTAAAATTATAAGGATTATATAATGTTTAAAATTTAGTTAATACTATTCATAACCTCTTTTGAAAGACATGTTTAGTAAGTCATGGTGCGCTTGAACTCGGTGTTGCGTGTAGTTCAAGTTATTGAATTATTTTGAAGAAATAACACACTATGAAATCTTGGGGTGTTAAATTCTCCCCTCCTTCAATAAATTGTGTCCTCGAAATTTGAAATTGTTCTTTGAAAATAAAAGGTTGAATATAGAAAATATCTTTGTGGGAAAACCCACATTAGAAATTGGGTAAATAAAATTTATTCTTAATAAGAGGAAAAGAGAAATGAAAGGGTCACCACAAAATTATGATCTCTATTCAGAGAAAATTGGTGGAAATTAAGGACATATAATTTGAGGAAAAACATAAATATTTATAGGTAGTGATTGAGGTCATCAATCACAAACAAGTGTAAAATTGAGGGCCTTAAATTCATCAATCTATGATGATTTAAAATACCATCGGTTTAGCAAAACATATGGTATTAGGATAACATATTTTTTGTTTTAAGATCCCTTCACTACAGTATAAGAATTAATTTCTTTATTGAATAAGAGAATAAGAAAAATATATTCTTGAAAATTAGAGTCTCATCCTTTAACTATGTTCTACCACAAACTCATCTTTCACTCTAAAAGATAATAGAACTTAAAAATAATATTATATTTATCCTATTCGTATAGGGTTAAAAAAATGAATTTATAATTCATCTAGCAGAATCATTTAAAAAATGACATTATTCAATCCAGGACATCACGTGGGTCAGTGGTAGGTGATACACCCTTGCCGCCCTTCGGTTTTGGGTTCAAGTCTCACAACCTTTCTAGATGCAACGAGTTGCCACCCGACCTCTGGGTTGTCCTTTTATGGAAATCCAAAATAATCAAAACTAGAACTATCCAAAATACTTCAGTACAAAATTTATAAGGAAGGTAAATACAATGAAGATCCTTTTTTCCGTGTAATAACATGTGAACACCTTCATCGTGTATTATTTTAAAACACTGCAACATCCTGAATTACCATAAAACCTTATTGATTAAATTCATGATCCCTTATTCCTTAAAGAATAATAGAAATAGTCCTTCAATCCAAAAATGTTGTAAACCCAAACAATGATAGAATATACAAATCATTAATCATTTTCAAGGTAGTCAAGAATATCCAATATAATTTATCCAAATCAATCATGTATTATTTAAAAATCACTACCTCAGTATCAGAACCATATTATGGTTTATCTTTCTCCCAACCATATATTTTCCAAAAATTTAACCTGCTATTGAGTCACTTTTCTTTGTTCCACACAATCTCAAGTCCTTAATGAAATGGTACTGAAGTACAATCCTTATATACTCCATAATTATTATAACAAGTACATTGTTGATACAACACTCAAATGACATAATCAACATAAGAACTATAATCATTCCTCTTTATCTGTGGTAGTATCATAACATGATTATTATCCAATATCATCATTTGCGACATAGTTTGATGACTGGTACATAGGTTTGCATAGTGTCCAAACTCCTTGAAAATGTAGCATTGTACATTTGAAACCATTTTATTACCCTTGCAGTCACATACTTTGTGCCCTTTTCCTTCACACTTATAACAAACTACCATTCCTTTCAGGAAAGTTCCAGGGTGTTTCTTCCCACAGTTATCACATATGGGAAAATTCTTCTTTTCCCTCTTCCCTTTATCCATATTTCCCTCTTCCATCCTTTTCATCTCTTTCTTCCCTTCAAAGCCATAGGACTCAGAAAAATCTTTACTTATCTTGTCAACACATGATATTATTTCTTCATATGATGATAATACGTGGGAGAATATTTCTCTTATAAATTTTGGCTTAAGTCCATGAAAGATATGATCCTTCTTTCTCTTTGGATCATGTGCATTGCTGGTGTTTTCATTCCTTCTACTGGGCGCCATTTCTAAAAAATGGAATACACTAGATTTTTTTATGAATAACAATACCTAATCCAAAACTTGTAAAACACATAATATAAATTAAATAGTTTATGGATATAATCCATAATCATAAAAATGCCTCCATTGAGGAAGTATATACTCATAAACCCTTCATAATGGTTTGTAAAGAAAATTAGAATTATCCTAATCATATCCATCGGGAGTGTCGTAACCAATAGTGCAGCAAGGCCCATTGTCGTGCAGCAGTTCCCGTTCAAGTCTAGCTCAAAGTGGTGTTTTCGGGTTTTACCCCTAGGTACATCTGTGCCAGAGCCGCCTCTACCTTCTCGTATCTAGAAAGGGATGTATTGCTCGGAAAACTCACAAAATCTCCATAATACAAAAAATATAGGAAGTTCTTATATACTAATCCCCAAAGTTCATCTTAGGTCTATGTGCTCTAATCAGAGTTTATCTAAATCTAGCTTCCAAGGTTTGTACTAAACTTCCTCTGATACCAACTGTAACGCCCTGACTCCAGCTACCCAGAGTCAGTGCATTATTACATAACATTGGCATGATCACAAGAAAGATCAAATCTCGAAAGAACGATTGGTTTAGTAGCCTTGGAAACACTAGATATATTGATAAAGTTTTACATTACATCATAAAGTGAAAAAATACTACAGCAACATATTGTCTCCATAGTCCACACTATTATCCCCTCATAATATCCCTGAAGGTCATTCATAATTTACTTCTTCACATCCTGGGAAAAATAAAACATAGAAAATGGGAGAGCTCAAATGCCCAGTAAGGATATAAATATAGTGGAAACTTTCATAAATAAGAATAAACATTTAAGGTAGTGTATAAATAAAAAAAAATCCTTTTAAAATTGAACTTAAACATAGTATGGAAAAAATATAATGAAATAATTCCATTTACTTATTCACATGGATATTCTACTAATATAATAATCACATGCAATATCAATAACCACTTTCATAATGATAAAATGCATAATGCCAGACTATCATAACCACATAGCCAAGGCCTCGTGCCAAGACTACAAATATGATTTTTCCAAGGACTTGTTCCAAGACACTAGTTTGTCTCATGAGACGTACCGATGCATCGAGGAGCTATAGCGGGCTCCACCCGTCACATATTAAGTCCAATGCATTCCTATATGAAAAGGTTTAAACATAACATAAACATTCGTATTAAAACTAGCACAAGAAATGTAAATACTTCATCCATAAACCATGAATGGTATAAAAATAACACATCCACAGTCAAACATATCACAAAAACATCAATACAATATAAAATTTTTGTATCATAACTAATCAACTTAAAATAAGTGTAAATTCCATCAATGGATGTTGACATAGATGAAATCAAAACTCTTTTTAGAGAGATATCTCTTTCTATTTTGAAATAATTTAAGAGTCATATATTTATAAAATAAAAAAATTTATTTGAAAATATTCTTATAAGCTTGTAAGGGAAGCTTCAATGGAAAATAGCCGCACCCGCCGTATAAGTTAAAAAAACATTCTTACCTTAATTCTGTCGAAAAGGTTAAAAAGGACCCTGTTTGGAAAATGACGGAATGATTCCTTTATAAACATCATCTAAAAATTCAAACAAGGGTATAAATGACTTTAAACCATATTCTGTAAAATAGTATGAAATTTTTGAAATACATTTTTAAGAAACATGGATGTGGATGATAAAGAGATCCCGGTAGATTATAACGTATAAACAACCTCGGATAATGAAGAGATTGTGAAATAAACCCTTACCTTGTAATTTTCCTTGGTTGGTGTAGGTTAAAATCTTGTATAATGGTGAAATAATTGTTATTAAATTATTCAATAATGATATACATTAATATGATATCATATATGATCTTTTAACATTGCTTTGATAATAATATCTTAGAATTATCATCGTTTTGGGTGTTAACTTAATCATTTTATTTTATATGTTTTGTTATGTAAGCCATGTTTGTAATGGATAGGCTGTATCTTAATCATATCCAGAATGATATCAAGTCCTTAGATACTATTATTAATCATCAAATGGGAATTATTCTTGAATGGATACGATGGAGATTGAATCTCATCGCGTTTGTGGAGACGGTAGTCCGTACGTACGCACGAGCGACAATATCATTCTTTTGATATTAAAATAATATATAATTGGATGGTATATCATATATAAAGAATCATTATCATGTTATATTTATTATTTACTTGAGTTACACATCATTATTATACCCATCCAAATAATAATTTATTGAATAACAATTACACCACGACGTGGAGACGGTAAGCCATACGTACGCACGTATGGTGACATGTTATTCAAAAGATGGATAGAGTAGTGAATATGGTTGTACCATATTTATAATAACATCACAATATATATATGATACTGGAGTTATTATTTTAGAATGGTAACAACAATGGAAGAAGAAGTGGAAGAAGAAATGAACTTGGAAAAGGGTGGTGAAGTCATTACCTCTTCTTCAGGTTCTTCCTTTTGATTTGATCAAAAGGGCTCTTAGGTTATCTTTATGACTAAAGGAAGGCCTCCAGGATGAACTGAGGGAAGTTGAGAGAGTATTTTGGCAGAGTTTGGATGAACCAAAATTCTTTGAAGGTGTGAAGTAATGAGAAGGGGGAGTGCCCTTTTATAAGAGGGGTGAGGGGAACCATTGGAAAAGAAAAAAAATATTAATTTATAATAAATTCATATTCGGTTTGTAATGGCTCAAAAGTTTATTATTTAAAGGTTAAGGTGTGTATGGGTCGAAAACCACTCAAAAATAGAATTTAGACAGGTATGCGTCATTATATTAACCTTATCTTTAAGTATTAACTCTTAGTTAATTAGTTTCACTTTTACAATATCTCTTTGTATTTTTATATTATATGGTTAATAAACATACTCTATACATCCTAGAGACCCCCCAAGTGGTCCATTAATGATGAAAAAATCATGATATAAGTCTCTTCACCGAACGTTAGATTTTTGGAAATTTAATATCAATTAATAATATAATATTTGTTTTAAAAACTATTTTATGTCAATTTTGACACTATTCAATAATTGATTTTTTTTTTAAAATCATAACAGAATGATTAATTAGAAAAACGTTAATTAAAGCAATCCTAACATATAATATTAACCTAAAAAATTAGTGTAATTCATAAAAAGTCTCAAATTATATTTATTTGGGTATTTATAATATCAATTATTCTATTTTTTTCATTAATTAGATAATTACTGCATCATCATTTTGTCATAAATAAATTTTATTATTTAATGTCTAAAAATTATCAATAAAATATCATTATGTAGGAAATATTTTTATCTTTCTAATAAATATTTATAGTTGAACATACAACATATATAACCCTATGTAAAAATTGTTTTTCTAAAAGAGATATGCTTATGTCATTTTTGTACTTATTTTAACTTAATTAAAATAAAGTGTCCCTATCACCTACAAGTGGCTCCATGGGGTCCCAAAATCGACCCAAATATTCCAATGGTCGGACATGTATTTAACAATAAGGTTAGGATACGTTTTAGCGTAATTTAGTATTATTATAATATTTTTTTTAACCCTTATTTACCGGATTTACCCATAACCGTGGTAAATAAAATATTTACCGCAGTAATTATTCAAAATGTCTAAAAATTAAAGTTACCTATTCAACCAATATGAACATACTGATTCCAAATATGGAATCCATTTTTCCAAATTCAAAACATAGAAGTGGCAGAAATTATTTTAAAATTAATTCCCGCTGTTAAAACAAAAAGCGTGTTTTTAAGATATAATAACTATCAAAAGATTGATACTTGTTTATGTTCGGTTTAATTGTGAAATTATGTCCAATGACCAACATTGTGTTAAATGGTAAAAATATATTCTAAATATACTTTAAAACCACTCAAATTCATAATTTATCACTATTAATTATTTTGATTAAAAAAGTTGTTTTTATTTAAAATTTAGTAATTTTCACTATTCATCAAAATATTAAAGTTATCCGAAAAGTACCAAAATTTCATCTTAGGCTAAATTCGATACTCCGAATCCAAAAATGAATTCCATTTCGAAATATAATATATATATAATTTTAAAAATTAGGTAGTACTATTCATAACGGCTAGTTTTATCGGTTGTGGTGTGTGTTAGTACCTCGAAGTTGCGTACAATGCACGCCATTGCATTATTCAAAGGGAAATGTGCCATGGACGATTGGGATGTTTCATTGTACATTTTTGATGTCCCAATTATAAAAAGTAAATTTAATTAGTCAAATTGAATATATATAAGTTTAAAATATTGGATTTAAAAAGGGTTCACTATTAAAAGTTTGTAAAAGTGCAATAGTGAAAATGAATTTGATCTTACATTATGTCTAAGAAACTCATAATATGGATTCTAAAATTATAAGGATTATATAAAGTTTAAAATTTATTTAATACTATTCGTAACCTCTTTTGAACAACATATTTAGTAAGTCATGGTGCGCTTGAACTCGGTGTTGCGTGTAGTGCAAGTTATTGAATAATTTAGAAGAAATTACACACTATGAAATCTTGGGGTGTTACAAAACACAACTCTGGAAAAGGTGTTTCTAATCAATTACCGGAACTGGGATTCCAATGGTGTTCTCGGATTTTGATTCCGAGCACTGGTTCAAAAGTTAGGAAAACCCGCTCGTTCGTTCATTGAACCTACCTGAGCTAAACTTCGGAAAATGATTCCGGGCACACCGGGCCTCAGAATCAGGTGTTGTCAGAAACTGCGTTCTTGTAAAATCCCAAAGAAAATTAAGAAAAAAATTTCATTGAATTTTACCGGTCTTTACCCAATGTATGTGATTTTATTTGATTCCAAGATGTGAGTCCCTCTTATCATGGACCAAGTGAGAACTCCAGAATATTTTAGAGTTTTTTCCTCCGCTATGGATTTACTGAATACACTTTTTTTATATCTATTATTTTGATATTTTTCTGTTTCATCCTTGTAATTTTTTCCATTGGTAACATTACATTAGTCACCAGTTAAAGGTAGGGGTGTAAACCATAACCCTATGGTCTGTTTAAATGTTGATGTTTATACAATATTTGTATTTCACTGATGGAATGTTCCCATTAATTAATTCATTATATTTTAATGTCAAATAATGTAATGGAATATTGTTTGGATCCCTTCAGATCCAATTGATTTTGTTGTCTAGCTTATGGGTACCCATTCGATTAGAAAACCCCATAATTACAATAAAATAACTAATATATTAACATTTTTTTATCATTAAATGATATTCATGTGTTTTTTTAATATATATTTACTATAGAAATAAGTGTTTTTATTGTTATGGTTGTTGTGAAAGTTGTATATAATTAAAGTGAAATTAAAAGATAAATTTTAATTTTCATAATTAACCATTGATCCATAAGATTTGATATTGTGATAGAATTACTTTTATGACTTCTTGACACATTCTAAAATTTATATTTATTAGATTATGCACAAAAATATGCTAAAATACTTATATTCTGGGCTACTCCCTAACACGTGATGAAATTATTATATACATGGATATGCCTTGAGACATGTTGAAGTTCTTATATATGGGTTTATACCCTGACACATGATGAAATTATCATATAATGGGACATTCCCTGACACATGATATAAAACTTATATACTATGCTATGCCCCAACATAGGATGTTATGATTATATTGAGTTGGTTTTCCCAGTACCATAATGAAATGCTTATATTGTGGGCACATGCTAGTTTTGTGTGATCTTCCAATGTTATATAGTTATGGTTAGAGTGTTTTATTTTAATTTATAGAGACACTCTCTCATGGTTACAAAGTTTTTTTTGATTGTAATAGTTTAATAATTGATTAATTAATACACCTATTTACCAGTTATTGCATAAAATTATTATCAAACTTGTTTTGTTTAGACAGAGTGGTGCTAACTTACTGAGTTATACTCATACCCTATTCGGGCAATGTTTAGTAACCGAGTAGATTACATGGATGTAGGTTTGGACATGATAAATGGACCATATTACTTACTGGTTAAGAGGATGTTTAGAGTTGGGACCGAAAATTTGTTCAGGATCAGAGTCTATTAGTTTACATTGTGTCTACTAATCTTTTTTGTGTATGGTTTTTATTTTAACAATTATATACCTACTATATTTTCATTATTGTCTATTAGTGTTTCTTAATTTATTCATCTATTTTATTTCCCATGGGAATGATATATTATTTATTCTTTTCATTTACTTTGATTATGTTTTTAATATTTTTTATTTCCTATTCTATTTAGGTCCACACTAGGGGGTATAATCTCCCCATTACATCATCACACCACCACTTCTAGTCGGTAGACTTTGGAATATATGGAGGGGAAAATTAGATGTAATAAAAAACTCATTAGAGACAAGTGAGAGAGTTCCAAATCAGGGGATGTCATAATGTTTTATAAGATGAGGTTTTTATTTTCTATTTATTTTTTATTGGGAAAGGAATAAAGGAGACTATGATGTTATGTGACTTGGTAATGATATTTTTAATGGGATTATCTAACCCATGTACTTGGAAAAATCCTTGTGGCCAAGGATGAGATTTCTATTTATTTTGTTCTCTGGTTACTGCGGATGTTATTTACCTAGGGTGATTCGCATGTTGTGTGATGTTATTGATTCTTTATATTTAGACTAATGGTCTTGTATGGTGTCAGATGAGTATTCATGCATCATGATAGGCACATAGGGATATATATATTAACATGCATTGTTCATGATAGGGATATATTTACTTCTTGTGATATATACTTACATACATGAACTATGATATGAGATATGGTTATATCTTGTAAATGAAATGAAATGAACAAATATGTCATGCTAAAATACATGTAATCCATTTTGGGCGTGGGAAAGAGTAGTGGTTCTCTATTTTTTTCATCTATTGAGGTTGATTTTTTCTGTTATAGAGAGTGTTCTAGGGAGTATGTTTCTCTTATAGAGAAAATACCTCATTATCATCTTCTATTTCAGAAATAAATGATTATAAATCAAAATGGTCATAAAACAGATGTACAAGATATTTTTATATCTATTGTGGATCAGATGGATATTTAACTTCATGGATTCTTCATGAGGGTCATGTGATCTATGGAAAGTGAGACTACTCAAACTCTGCCTTAGATTTCTGAGGTAATGAGGTTGGTCCACCTAAATTATCATCCTAAGATCACTAGAAAAGGAGGCCCCTAGGTGGATGAGTTTGGGATTGATTTTTCCCAAATTGTCCTTAATAATCATGAGACACCTATAGATATGAGGGTGAAGGTTTCTGCGTATATTATATGTGGAACTTCCAATCCTTGGTGGGATATTCTAAAAAAATTGTTAAGAAAGATGAGTTATCTTGGAAAGAATTCGAGGTGATGTTATTGGGAAAAATCTATTTAGAGACATTGAGGGATGAGAAAGATCACTATTTGATACATATTAAATATAAGGGAATACCAATAATGGAATAAGATGAAAATTTCATTGACCTTATATGCTTTCCACCATATTTGGTAGCTGATGATATCTCCATGGTGGTGCATTTTTAGGACACTCTATGCTATGAGACCAGGTTATAGGTGAACGACTTCCTTCTGAGTAGTTTTGAGGATGTGATGAATCGGGAACTCATCACAGAAAGAATCCCGAGAGAGTCTTAGAGAAGTGGAATGACTATTTTAATAGGGTTAATTGGGAACTCATGTTATTGTACAAAGATGCATCATTATGATAGTTATCACCACTAAAATAGTTGTACGAATAGTCAGGGAAATAGGAAGGCATGTTAAGACTATGATCAATTATAGTATTTTTATTGTGGTCAGAAGGTCCAAAAGAAGCCTAAGTGAACATACTCCACTTTGGAGTGTCATTCTTGTGGAATTATAGGCCATATGTAGATTTTTTGTAGGGAATTTCTACTATAGAGTTGTAGTAGGAGACCAAGTCAGGTACTCAATTCAAGGAAGGTCCCAACTACTCCTTAGTGGATTGGTAGCTGGATTTCCACATGAAATATATGTTGAGGTAGTGGACGTTGTACCCCAATGCAAGAGTAAAAATTCTAGACAGAGGTTGTATCACATATGAGTCATACTAGAGCCGAGGGTAGGGGGTCTAGTCTGTTTCACATTATTAATAAAAATTTTGATTGTGTGGATGTATGAATCTTGTATCACCTACCCTTTCTTGTGTTTTGTGATGTATGATCATCAATGTCATTTTATCTTCTCGTTTTTGAAAAAAAAAATTGGGTTTGGATATGGAATGTTTATATGGGATTTTTACCATTAACTCATAGTTTAGAGTGTGTTCAAAGAATATCAATCATTATAAAGTGTTTTATATAGATAATGATGATACCATTTATTTTGGGAAACATTTTTGATAGAAAATATATTTTTAAATTTGATTCATTTTATGGATTCTTCAGTACTATAGTGGGATCATATTGACTTTTATTAGAGGATATCTTCCTTCCAATCTCCAGATGGAGGCAACTATTATCACCAAGGTGAGTGGGGTATTCAGGCTAGTCATATAAGACCAATTTAATAAAAATTGGATTTTCTTCTGACTCAGATGACCAGTCATTCTCTATATGATAGTGGAATACATAATGATTATTTTTATCTAGTGATAGAACATTTTTTGGATGACTTTCTTGATGATTTATTCAGATTATCACATTAATGGGAGATTGATTTCACTATCAAGTTCACAATCATGATGGTACTAGGAACACTATCAATTCCTATTTATGCATATAGAATTGAATCAAAAGAGATTTAGTAGTTTAATGGTTATTTTAAAAAAATATACTATTTTAGTTTCATATAGACAAGTACATATCTATGGGGGTTTCCAATTCCTTTTTCCATGAAGGATGACGGTACATTGTGGTTATGAATAGATTATTGAAGATTAAACCATATGATAGTCAAGAACATGTATCCTCTTCAACATAATGATGATATCTTGGACCAATTGAGTAGTTATAATAAATTATCTAGGACCAATCTTAGATCATTATACCATCAATTGACTGTGAGACTATCAAACAAAACTTAATGTGATTTTAGAAGTAGGTATGGGTTTTATGAGTTTATAGTGATGTTTTTTGGTTTAACCAATGCACCAATGGTATTCATGGTGTTGATAGAACAATATTTATAAATTACTAGATACATTTGTAGTAGTTTTTTCTATTGATTTCAAGTTAATTTATTCCTATTTTATAGTTGAACATTCGCAAAATCTTAACATCATCTTGCGTATATTGGGAGAGCATGATCTTTAAACAAAACTATACAAATTTAGTTTGTGGATTAATAGAGTGAACTTCATGGTCCATGTTATCTCACTGGAAGGACTGTCACCTGATCCATAGAAGGTTATAGTTATGGTATTTTAGGAGTGACCCAATAATTTCTTTGATATTCATAGTTTTCTAGGTCTAATAGGTTATTATCTATGTTTCAACCACAACATCACATGTATGGAACTACCTATTTCTAAGATGGCCTAGAAAGGGGTGATGTGTTTTTGGTCAGATGATTGTGAGATAAATTTTCATGAGATGAAAATAAGGCTAACCTCAACAGTAATCCTCACATTTATAGTGTTGAGTAAGGAATATACCTTGTACTGTGTCACATCTGGAGTTAGACTAAGAGCAGTTATAATGTAGGAGTGTATAGTGGTTTTTTATAGATCTTGAACACAGATTCACGATGAGAGGAATTATCCTTCTCATGATATAGTTTTGGATGCTGTGGTACATTCCTAGATATGATGGGGACACTATATTCTGGGTGATAGGTTTTTAGGGTACACAGACCTTAAGATCCTCAATTTTGACTTTTCTCAAGGATAGATGAGCCTATGGAAAAAGAGGTGGTTATAGTATATGAAGTCTTTTCACTTTGAGATACTTAATCCAATGGGAAATGGAAACATCATAGATCATTATTTGAGCTATATCAAATAGATAGATGTAGTTCCATATTCTTGCAACTAGTAGAAGATGATGTCACTTTTTATAAATATGCATCTAGATGTTCGATATTATCAGGGAAGAGTATCTCTGAATTCAAATTATTTTACACCCTTTCTTTTGGAATAGATAATGAGAGAGTATTTATCATAAGTATATGGCTTGGTTCTAGGGGATAGCTTCTATGAAGGGATACACCATCTGAATGGTCACTTGGAAGTGACAATTCTCTTATTTAACGTGGAGGAGTATGGGTTCTTAATGGATTGCAACAGAAGTTAATGAAAAAATTTCATTCTTATACATGGGAAATACATAGTATTTTTACAATTCTATAAAGTTATATCTACATATAGTACTGTTGGTATGTAATGAACAAGGTGGTAGTGTGATTTTTGGGGAGATGTTTCTCTAGGTACTAGGTGAATGCCGAGCATAAGAGGCCATCTAAGAATTTTTAGCATTTTTCCATTCTTGATTGGAAATATAATGATATAAATATGGATTTTGTGATAGGATTACCAAGTATGTCCCATAAAAATAATTTAGTATTGGTTATTATGGATAAAATAACTAAGGTAGCCCAACTTCATGCGAGTCTGGGAGACTATCACCATTGATGACCTACATAGTCTTTATGTGCACAAGGTTGTTTAACTACATGGTGTTTTGATGAGTATATTTTTAGATAGATATCCTTAATTAAAATTCTAGTTTTGGTAGGGTCAACTGAAGGCCCTCAGATCTTAGGTTTTTTTGAGCATAACCTATCGTCCTAATACTGAGTGTCAATATGAGAAAACTGTTCAATTTTTGGAGGATATATTATGAGCTTATGTTTTGGAATTTGCTGGTTCATTGGAGCAACATATGGAACTCAATTATATTTCATATAATAAAATATTCCATGTAACAATTAATATGGAAACCTATAGAGATTTGTATGGATGTTCGTTTTATTTTCCACTTTGTTGGTTGAAGGTAGGTGAGTTAGTGCTTGTTGGCCCTAGTATCATGAAGGATATGTCTGAGTATGTTCTATTGTTAATGAGGAAATTTGTAACCACAAATAACATGGGCAAATTATTTTCTTACCATTGGAGATGACCTCTATAATTTGAGGTTGGTCATCTTGTTTTCCTTAATCCGTCTCCTAGGTTGGTGCAATGCCATATCCAAAAATAGGGAAGGATAGCACATAGGTGTTTTGGGGTATTTGAGATAGTAGAGAGTCTATTTAGTGGCATCCCAATCATCCCTTCCATAGTGATATAGTTTCATGATATACCTATTTCACATGTCACAAATTTGAATATTTTGTAATGACCATTCTTATGTGATAGATTTAAAATAAGTAGATGATTGTGTTGATGCATACTTTTAGGAGAATCTGATATGGATTTTTGACTAATGTGATAAGTATCTCTAGGGTATGATTATACCTTAGAATCAAGTGCAAGGGAATCATGGGAATGTTTTGGAGGATACCTAGAAGGGTTAGTCTGATTTGCAAGCACAATGTACATACCTGTTTTTGTCAAGAACCCACATTGATGATTGGAGTTGTTTGGGGATGAGATGTTATGTGGTTGGGAAGTTATAAGACTCCATCTTTCTCAAGGAACTACCCTCTTTGTTTCTTAACTTTATATGTTTTTTTTGGGTTTTAATTTGTCTTTAGTCCTTTGTGGATAACTGTTGTATGGAGTTAAGAAGGATTTGTTGGGGAAAATGACGTAATGTTCTTGTATGCATCTTCATTTGAATTAATGGGGTCCAGGTATATTTATATTAAATAGTTTATGAGGGTATTACATGGTTTTCAAATGATCATATGTGTTTGTGATCTTATGAATAAATGAGTCTAAGAACTTCCCACTGGATGATTAAACATCATGAACATGTTATATAGCATGTAAATTCAAATGATGATACCATAAAATAGTATAGGATTTGAAGTGGTTACACATCATGTAAACAGTTAACATACTGATCAAGTTAATCTATGTTAAAACAGTGTAGGATGTGAAGTGGTTTCATCCTTGTTGGTGATTTTCATTGGATGTGATGCATTAATCACCAGTCAAAGGTTGGTGGGTCTAAACTATAATCATATGGTTTGATATAAATTTTGAACCTTATGAAATATTGTGATAACATCAGAAAAACATGCGATCTAATTAATTTGAAAATTTATTATTGGTAAAACAAGGAATCAAACTTTAGTTGGATCCATTTCAATCCGATTTTTATGTAGTTTTGATTAGGGATACCCATTTACAAAGATTAGCATGACATTATATTTTTGTGTTTTCATGATTTAGAATCAATGTGGAAATTTATTTGTTTATAGGTATGGCTATTGATAAATTTGTATATAATGAAAGTAGAATTGACAGACAAATGAAAATTTTCATAATTAAACATTGATCCATATTATGTGAAATTGTAATATCCTTACTGTCATGACTTGTTGACACATAATGAAATGATAATATACTAGGTTATCCCCTAAAACATGATAAAGATATTATATACCTAGCTATTATAAGACACATAATAAAATGATTATACACTGAGCTATGGCATGACACATGATAAATTTTATATATATTGGGCTATGCCTTGACACATTCTATATTGATTATATATTGGGCTTTTCCCGAAAACATGCTGTAATGATTATATTTAGCAGAATTTTAATAGTACTTTTCTAAAATGATCATATAGAGGACATGTCCCAATTTTGTTTTATATTTTAGGGGTTATATGGTTTTGGTTTTCATATTTTTATTATATGGTCAGAGACATTCCTGCATGGTTCTGAAGCAGACTGATTATTATTTAGAAATAATTTATTAACTAATAAACATATTTTTTTATTATTTCATAGACATATTGTTAAATTTCTTTTGTTTATACTTGGTGGTTTCAACCTGATAAGTTATACTCACAACCTATGTAGCTATCATTTAGAACCCGAGTAGATAACATGGATACAGGTTTGGATAAGGGCAAGAGAGGTTGTTGCTAATTTCTATTACTTTCTAGTTGGGATAATGTTTGGAGATGAGACTGACATGGGGTTCATGAATAGATTCTATTGGGTTTAATTTTAGTCTGATGATCTTTTTATTTGTTTGATTTTCAGTTTTACATTTAGGTACATCTCATCTTTTCATTACATGATTCATTACTACTGGTTTATTTTTTTCCATCATTTTATTTCCCAGTTGTATGAGATATTGCTTTCAATTTTCTATTACTATGATTATATGATTTATATTATTTATTTCAATTGTTATGTAACTCGAAAATAGGGTCTATAGTCTCCCCACTATGTCACCACACCCCTGCAACTAGTTTTCAGCCTTTGGAATATGAGTTGGCACACTAGAGTTTTCATAACCAACCCATTTTGGCCATGTGAGAGAGTTCCAAATCAGGGGACATTGATAATAGGGTTATAATTCACTCATCTAATGAAATAATTTAAATTTTTATAATTATTTTTGGAACTTATCCCTTAGTTTTTACCCTGTTTAACCATTCTTACCTTTTATAATAGTGATAAACATTCAGTTTGGTTACTATTCATTTTGGCTAATGAAATGAAATAGACTATATTACTTAAATTAAGCATGTTGATCTCAAATATTGAATCCATTTTATTTTATTAAATTTTTTTAATTGGATGAAATCATATTTAATAAAAGTTCACAAAATGTTACAATACATAGATTCCATGAAACTAATCATTTTAATCTTAAAATTAATTCTATAAAAAACAAGTATAATATTGATTTCTATTTTATTATTTGAATTATGATTAATAAAATGGATCTAATTGAACATTAAGAAGAACAGATCAAAAGAAACTACTAAATTAATTTATTTAAATTATAGAAATGTATGTTGTTCAAAAATTAGTAATTTTCATTATTCACTCATAAATCAATATTTTATGAAATTTTACAAAAAAATCACTCTAAGATAATTTTTATCATATGAAATCAATAAAGAATTATTATTTTATAAAATTCATTTTTTTTTAAAAAAAATCTTTTATCTTTTTAATGAATATAAATTATATATTGAAAAATAATTTTTATAGAGAAATGTCCATTGTAATTTTTAAAATTTCTTAAAATTATTTTTTTCATTCTTTTCATTCAAAATTTTGAACTTATTTCCATGGAAACAACATATAAATTTTCTTTAGGGAAAATTTTATACATAAATTTCATAATGTAGTAACTCTAATACATACCCACTAATCCAATGACTATGTTATAATATTCATATTAATATAATAATATTTCAATATTATATCCTGATTGGTTTAAGATTGGTGGTGTGTGCATCACAAGCTATCAAAACCGTCCAAATTATTAAAGATAAAACATTATGAAATATCTTGGTGTTATAGTTAGCATGCAACATTCTCACTTTCTTTATAATTATGTTAATCCTTTTCATCTTCATTACCACACATAATCCATTTTTTACTTCACCCCATTCCTCATGACCAGTCCATTCATATAAGATTATTATTATTAAATTTACTTGAATGGAATGAATTTTTAAAAACCTTTCAGTGGCATCGATGTAATTTTGGAAGATTCAATATAAATATAAATATATTTTATCCTTTTCCAAAAAATCTTAACAAATCCTCTACATTTTCAATATAGACCAATCACCACACCTAATTGTTAAGGAAGTCGACAAATTTATCAAACAAATCATTTCATTTTACCATAACAACATCCAACGAAATATTGTTATTATGATGTTTTAATAATGATTTAAAAAGAGAACTCAAAAAAACATGACATTAATGTCTAGAAATTGTTATTCGACTGAGTTTAATCATTCATGAACTTAATATCCATTGATCGGTTATAACAAATCATGAAACCAATTTCTTCTTGGAAATTATTATTATTATTATTTAATATTATTTTTAAAATCAATTTTCTATAGTCGGAACAATTTATCAACCAAAGAAATCGATAATATTCTGAACATATATCCATTTGGAATGGGATTTCAATAAATGTCTAACACATTTTTCATGTCCAAAACTGATCCAATTTGTATCCCTAACACGTCCTTTTCATTCTGCTAACCTGGAGGTGCCATGTGGAACCCATGGTCATGGATTATGAACTCCAAATTGACCCTATCACACATCAGTATTTTTTCATTAGATGTAGACATATAACCACAAATTACAACATGTGTTGAGCCCCATAATGTGTCATCATCCATAGTTGACATCTATATGATATAGTGACTAAATGATCCTAATATCATGCGTGGCCATCCTTTCTGGCCTTGTGGCCATCTATTTTCTTTATGATATAATAAATTGAAAAAAGGTTTTCTATGTCAGGAAAAATTGGCCATATCCTCTCGGTCTAGAATATCCTATTCCTCAATATCCAACTATCTAATAAGAAAATCCTCGTTTACTAATGCCATTCCACCAGGTTGTCGCCAATAGTACTACTGTGCCTCTTTCCATGGTGGTTAGGCCAGAGGTGAGGACTATGGCTGGTTATAAAAAATAACAAGTTTTCATATTTTTCCCCATAATATATAATAGTACTTTATTCTGTAATATTTAGGATTTAGTTGCCACAAAATTAAGAGAAAATGTATAAAACATAAATAAACTTCTCTATAAATTTCGACAAAAATAAAACTCTAATTGGTTTGAATCCATATGGGTTAATGTTTACTCATTGATACTTTTACATTTATAAATAGTGAGTATAATTTTTTATTTTTTTCAAACGAACTAATTTTCAGAAAATTATCATAATCATACTTAAAATTTTTTGGAATATTTTCATCGAATATGTTTGTAAAATTTTGATGAATTCATTGGAAATGGGGTTTTTATCAATTCGTATATGGATCTAAAATGGTTCATAAGAATTAAAAAAATGTTACCTAAATTCAAGATATATTTTAAGAGCTAAATATTTTTTCAATGATTTATCATAATCTATTTGTCAGATTAAAAAATATCATAGGCTTATAGAAGAATTTCAAAATTGAGAATAAAATACTAGAATTTATCTTGTGATTCATAAACTAAGAAATAAAAAACAAGATGGAAGTATAAATATTATAAATAAAAAATCATTACCAAGTAATCATCTATTTTCAACTTGATATATTGATCGTCAATGATAATGATCCCATCTAATAGCTGACACCATAGCCATAACATCATCAGAGTATCTTGGATCCCTCTAAGAGCCTCTTAATTATGTTTATATATGTATAAATATAGGTCAACAACATAATAAATGAATATATAATTTTTAAAAAACATATAAAACATTTACACTGATGGTTCAGTGTTTTAGCATCAGGTGAAAATAACCATTTTTTTTCTCAAGGGATGAAATCCACTACATACATAATTGAAAATTATGTTTCATAATTCAGAATTATGTTACAGAGGATGTTTTCATTTAAAAATTTTAAAGAAAAAAATCATTTCTTCGTAAATATAATCATAGAGATCAATTAATCCCATAAATAACATCATTTATTTATAATGATTTGAAAGGAAATTAATTAAAATGAAATTTTTTTCAAATTATGATCATAGGTAAAGTAATTATTAGGTGAAATAAAATATTATTATGTGTAATCTAACACATGATTTCATATATATTTAGATAATTTTAAAATAAACATATTTGATATGAAAAATAAAACTATAAAAATTGTTTTCAATTACATAACATAGGTTTATTAATCAATTTATCCACTAAAAATAAAAGATATATATGAAATTTTTTGGGAATTGTTTTTCATTGCTCAGATGGATTAGTAGATAAGATATATTGTTCGAAAAATATATTTAAATAACAATTTGAGGAAATTTATCATATATTAATTATAAAGGACAAATAAAGAACCAATTTATCATTACAAAAAATATAAAGGTAGGTAAAATGGGCCTTTTTACATTTATTTTTTAATACAGATAAATATTTACTCTATGTGTACTAATTTTAGCATTGATGAAATTCACAATGAATGAAAAAATCAAGGGAACTCCCTATAGAATGGTTGGATAATCGCTCAAATTAGTGTTCTAATCCAACCGTTACCATTGTTGATATATAAGTGTATATGTATACAAAAAAAATTATACATGTATATATATACCCAAGAAGGTCGGGTTTCAGGACACATCTTATTAAAATAAAACAAAAAATGTTTTAGAGAATAAGAGAGTGTAGTTAGACAAAACCAACCAACACAAAATAAAAATAGAATGAAAATAAGGAAGAAACATTAAAAATCATAATATAAATGACTACCATCTTCAAGATCAGTTTCCCAATCTAATTTATAATAGTGAGAACCAAAATTATTTTTTGGGGACAAGCTTCCTTCTGTAATGGGTTTAGATATAGTTTATATGGAGTGACTTAGAATAGTGTAATCCTTCTTAGGCCATGGATTCTTTTTTGGAGTAGATTAGAATCCCTCATTTTCTATCTTCTTACATTTATTGACTACACCCCTACAAGATGGTGATTTCCTATGCATTATATCATCCTTTTGATCTCCATCTGAGATATCACCCCTCTTTCCAAAAACTAGAGTATGTCATCACCTCCTAGATGAATTTATTTTAGTTAACTAGTTTCTTCAAGTAAATAAGACCCTTTCCATCATGTCCTTGAAGTGTAGCGGAAACTAGGACATAAACAAGGAAATCAGTGCTAATATCAGCCCTGACTGGAGTCTGGATTCCTTGATCTGAAACACCATGCTCCCCCTAAATAGATATACCACCCTAGCATGCCCCTTTATTGTAACATGGTTATAATCCCCACCACAATAATAATTCAAGGAGAAATCACCCTAGCCTCTCATAAAATGTTCATGATTTCCCACATCATCAACTTGATTATTCATACCATTAGAATTTCAAGTATCAATCCCTTTATTAATTGCATCCTTATGGTTTACACCATTAGTAGATTCCACTACTGTAGGTTTTAGTCATGATTCATGAGCCAACGCATTACCAAAGTCATTGATCTATAAATTTGGAGTATAAAATAAATCATCCACATTTATATTCATTGTTTTATTTACTCCTCTTGTGAGAACCTTTTTTTCATCCAAAAGAGGATGGACCAAGTCATTATGATCCTACCCCTATAAGTGTAGAGATCCATTATCAACATTACCAGAGACAATACTCTCCCCTAACCATGATCCATTCATATTTTTCTTTCAATTCATAAGATAATGAACCTTATAGGGAAGGTAAAACAAGAACTATCCTTAACACACTTATCTTCAGAGTTCCCTATAGGCTGATAGTGCGAGAAAAAGAGAGGTACAAAATCATTTAAAATCATTAAATTAAGATCATCTTAGGTAGTTGAAATAACTACTTTATTAATAATAGTAGAATTCAAATCGACCCGACTAATAATCTAGGGAAATATGTAAAACATTATTTCATTATTAGCCCTATCAATATTTATGGGAACTCCCACAACTAATTCTATATCATAAATAATATATGGATATAATAAAATCTAGTTCAAGATGAACAATAAAATCCCTACTTGAACTTTGGCGTTTCATATAGAAAATCGATTGAAATGTGCATCCCATTGTTGAATGAAAATGGCCCATGGTATAAAGGAAATAAATATAAATCCCCATGATTACCTATTGATGTCATCATAATGGACTATTATGTGGTAATACCAATGCCCAATTGGTGTAATCTTCCATACTTAAATCCCTAAATGGTTGAATGAAGACTCATGAGATCAATCACTTTCTAGGGTCTACATCCTAAAGGTAAAACCAAGCATGAAATAATAAAATATTTAAAAATCTTATATTGATATGAGATCTTTGATTTATTAGCTATATTGTGAGTGTTATTACCTCTCTTATTGATTCTATCTAGATTTCTTCCTTTCAAAGATACAAAGTCACACTAATGAGAACCATCAATATTGATGTTCCTTTGGCGGGATGTGGAAAATTTCTTAGCCCTTTGAAGAGGAACTTTAAAAAGTTGGAGAATGAATGACGGTTACCTAGAACAACAAGTCATGATCACTATCCCATGGAAGATACATCTTCCTCATCTAACCCTAGGAACCGCATGGTCATTGCAACCGCCCAAAACCACTACTCCCATCTCTCTCCCAAGATGTAGATATATATCCTTCTTTAATTAATTAATTATTTATAGTAACATTAATAGGAGTGTGTGTATGAATTTTTATTAATTTAAATAAATTATTATATATATATATCATTTATGTTATATTAATATATATCAATGTAAATTTTATATAATGAAACATTGATAAAATATATAAATATAATCATTCGTACGAAATTATATTATCAATTATATTAAAATATAATTCATATTTGTAAACAACAAATTTTATGTTTGATTTTATAAAATATATATTAAAATTTAAAAATATCTTATTTTTTTAAAAAATAAATATATATTAGTTTAATTTATAATAATATTTTAAATATATCCATTTTATTACATATCCCACACACATATGCACGCACACCAACCCAAATCTACAACAATATAATTATATAAATTAAATTTTCATCTATAATTTCCATTTAATTTGGGTTTATATATTATAATTATATATATAATCATCAAATCATTTTCAAATAATTTTCACCAAACCTATTTTAGTGTGAAATTAAACCTTCAAAACATTCAAATCATTCCAATGAAAATAAAAAAAAGTTGCCTCGAGTGGTGGGATCCTGCATCTAGAATGTTGACCACTATTATTGTCCATATTTCCTTCCCTCACATCTACACTGTTTTCATCAAAACATTGAAATCACCAATATCTATTGATATTAGTCACCGTCATTGACAGTTAATGCCCTTGATGCATCACCACCAACTGCCAACAACAGAATTTGTTTTTTATTCTTTTTTGGAGAAAATATTTATTCAAATAAGCCTATGTTAAAAATATTTTGAGAATTATGTAGAAATGAGGTATCTATGATGCCATCATTCCACAAAAAAACATATGTTCACTATACATTTTTTTAAATTATAATTTTTTATTTTATTTTTATTATATCTTTATAATAAATTTTTTAGAACAATATAACATAAATTAAATAAATTTTAATGAAATTATATATATATATGTATATTAATATATATAAACAAAAAAAATTAAAAATTAAAATAAATTTTTAAATATAAAACCATGTATATTTAAATTATGTTTTTCATTTTGAAATGGGAAATCTCTGATTCAATATTTTCACTGAACAAAATGATGACCACTTCCTTACATGAATTCATGGATTTCAGTTTTTTACTATAGGTTTATTTCCACTGTTTTACTTCCCGCTATCCCATAATTTTCAATGGTTTTAAATGCATAAATTGGGGGGGATTATACTAGTAAAAAAGATTTTATCACCATATATTCTGTACATTATATCATGAGAAATCATTTTTATTTTATTTTTGTAAATATTTCATTTTGGTGAACTTATTATGGAGACATTCTCTGCATTATCTGCTCTCACATATTCCTTCCCCCTTTTCACTCTTTTATTTTTTGAAGCCTAACCATATAGGTGTCCTATTCCATTTCTTCATTTCATACTGTTCATGTTTTTTATATAGTAATATTCATTTTCATTTTAAATTTCCTATTGAATCTATTTTAAAAGACATGATTTAATTATTTGAAACATAATCATCTTTATACCAAACATTTTCACTATTTTTTAAAGAGTAATTACTATTAATTTTTAATAAAATATATTTTTTAACTATCTCTATACTTAATAATATCAATTTTAGGTTCATAGGAAAACAACCTACCTCCAAATTTTATTAGGATACTTTTTGAATTAATTGTTAAAGTGTAGGCTCTAAGATTTATTTACCAATGTGCAGTCTTTCACAAACATCTGTATTATTTATTCTTGATGGTTAATCTTTAGATTCTATGATTGGTCGTGAATTTTCTGCAGTTTTGAAATAGAATCCATTCTTTATATATTTTCTTATGTAACTTTTAAGTGTTGTGCAAAAAACAATTGTGACACATGTAGAGATGTAGACAACCCATAAACTCTTTGAATTTACTCTAAATGAAAATATTCCCTTAAATACATGTATGATCATGCTCTCTTTTTTGGTTTTGATAATGTATTTTTGTGTCTATTTCATTTTGATGATTTCTCTTGTCAAAATTTCATAACAATTGGAAAATGATGTTTTTAGGATTTCAGGGTTTTTTTGTCTTATATTATTTTTTAGTATTTTTTCGAGAATATTTTATAATATTTTATAAGTTTTTCTTGAATATTCTATCATCCATAACAAAAATATTTATTTAATTATTTTTTTATAGTTCATTTCACTTTATATGACTAGAAATCAATTTTATGTTGATGAAATAAATTTATTTGATGTTTTCTTTTCTTTCTACCTCAATTTTAAAAAAATTATGTAACATATAATCTAATATTTTTTTTAGAAAATGAAGATACAATTTTTTTTGTAACCTAATAAAACATTAGTTTGGAATTTACTAATTTGTCTATATCTATTAATACGATGAGTTATTAAAATATGAATAATTTGGTGGATGTTATAGAGGCTTGGATTAGTGAAACATGAAAAATAACACAGTCCACTAGTCCCTGCAAACATTTTGATGGTATGGGGAGGCATCTCATTAGAAGTCCGAAATATTTTCAAAATTTAAATGTTATATAAATTCATTTGTATGATGTTATTAAGATACCACATGATAATATATAAGATTTTACTTCACCTCTAAAATTAGGATCAAATCATGGAAAAAATAAATGTATCCCCAACGAAATAAAGCCATAGATACCCTACCACTTTGACGGTGGTTATGTAATAAAGGAGGGGGGGTTACAACAACGACATTATTTGGGAGTTATATGGTTCGAATCCTGGGAGTCTTGTTTTTAAGAGAACCTCTCCCCCCATGATCCACTTGCCTTTCTGGGTCTCTTGGTTTCTGATTGGGTTGAAAAAATGATGTGTAAGTGACCTGTGAAGACAGATTTCTTAACGAACCATCACCAACCATGTTGTTACCCTCCTATATGTTCTACCATCTCAGCTGGAATCAGATAGGTCCCAGTTGGGGCTCTCTCTAGAGTGACCTCTCCATGTGGAGGGGAGTTTCCTTATGTGGTGGGTTCAAAAATCCCATACATGAGAATTCCCTTTTTAAGAAAAAAATGTCAAAGATCCCCAAAAAACAACTCCATTTTCCAGATAATTGAAAGGTGATTACGCCACTACTTTTTTCTTCATACTTATAACACCAAGTGACTCATAATGTTTGGAAATATATATGTTATATTTTTAGTGGTATTCCTTCCATATTTCATTTATAATGAATAAGTGATTATATATTATTTGTTTTTTGAAATATACAATATCATATGTTTTTTTCTAAAAATAATTCATACATTGTTTATTCCATCTCTTCAATATTATTTCTATTTCAAGGTTCAATGTTTTTATCCTTATTTTATGTAGTAAGTATTCTATTTTTATTTTTTCTATAAAAGCAAAAATTTGCGACAATGTTTATTAATTAATTTCCAATTTTATAATATGTTGAATTTTTTTAGGAATTTAAAAATAGTATTTAAAAGATCGAGAGACAAATTTTTTCTCATTATTGTGTCAAAATGTAATTAATATTTTTAAATAAATAATTAAATATATACCTATGAATAAATATTGGTAGTTGAATAGTTCACAATTTCATATGATAATATATATAAGATAAAAGTAAAAATAACTAAATTCAATGTGAAAATAAAGGTGATTATTATTTATTTAAGATCATTTTTCAAATTACCCATGACTATATGTGATATGTTGACTAACTAGGGGTTTCTTTGCACCAATTTACACTGATTTTCACCCAAAATATTTGTTTGTTTGTCCCTTCTATAGAAACCCTAGGATGATCATATGAAACATTTTTTTATAGAAAAACTATTAAATGTTCAATACCAGGATCTATTTGGTACTATATATTTAGACTTATTTTTTGCACTTGTGATAAATGGATCTCTATAAATTTTTATACAGTAAATTTTAGTGGTTTTCATTGTAAAAAAAGTGAAATTATTTGTTCAGAAACATCCCAAAAACCACTTATTTTTTTTAATATTCAAATCCTATGATTTCTATAATAATTTTTAAATATTTGATTTCAAATAATTCTTCAACATTGTATTTGATATTTACTTCATGTAATTTATGTATTGACACAATTCATTTATCATTTAAACAAAATATACGATTTTACCTATCTTAACCACTATAAAATAACATCAATCTAATTTTCATTATTAACTAATTTTTCCCCTTGTTTTAAGAGTTCCATTTTTTTCAAATGGACTCTCAATGCTACATTTAAAATTTTAGGATTAAGCTTTTTTAGCAACACAATCCATTTATCCTTTTAAACCAAACATATTTGGTCTTGCATACCCACAAAAAAAAATTAAATTAATCTATGTTATTAATTAACATTTTTCCCATTTTTTTGTAACGAATCATTGTGTTATTAAATTTCTTTTATGAGTTTAAGAGGCATAAAAGTAAAAAATTCAATTTTTTCACTTTTTTTTCACCGTTTCTTCCTATTCTTTAACGTGGGTGTTCAATTAAAAAATCATAATATTTCTATTTTTATTAATTTCTTTATAAATTATTTCTCTATCATAGGTATATTATTTTCCACATAAATTACATAAATAATCTATCTCAAAGGCCATACATTCATTTTGGATTCCCATAAAAAAATTATCTTGACCTTTCAAAAATGAATCCTTTTTTCTAGATTTGACACTATAATGGAACATCAAGATAATATGTGTTATTAATTCCACCAGTTTCCCATTAATTTAGGATCTTCCATTTGTAAAGAAAAAGTCATAATTCCTCGAAAGATTTCATCCAAACTATCTTCTTCTGAAAACTATCATGGTACTTCAATTTTTTGTTGTTGTAAATCATCCATGTGTAATTGAATTTCATTTATGATTTGGTGAACCGTTAAAGAATATAATTTCGATGGTTTTTATTTTATGTTTATCAGTCTATTATTCTTTTTTTATGTGGTTCCTAGAACAGAAAATTATACTTTATCTATATTGTTAATCTATTTTATATAATTTCTAGCTCCATCATATGTAGATTCTTCTCTATAGGGCATATATAACCATTCTATCTCGATGGACCCACATTCTTTTGGTATTCCCTTCAAAAAATGTATGTTTTCCTTTTGCATGTTTTGGTTTAGGTATCCAATAAAATAATAACATCAAACTAATCATTGTTGCTAATTTTTTTATGATCCTTATTTTTGGAAAGACTGAATATGGTGATCATCCAACTTCACCATCATCTTATATGTCTATTCCAATAAAAAATATAATTATTTATTATTTATTTTTCAATTTAACCTTATTTCATCACTATGCATTTATTGTTTATTTTATAATGTATCCATGTGTTATAATTTATTTTTTTTATAAAGTCTATGAATTGGCATGTTTGTAACAATTTATTTCCTTGTGTTTTGTTTCATGGTAATGGATATATTCATATATATATATATATATATATATATATATTTTCGAGTTTTAAATTCATATGGATTCACAATTAAATAAATATTTCATTTTTTATATATAGACCAATCTCTGATACTAATTTATCCTTGTTCTCAATTTGAGGAGCTATTACAATTCCACCAAAATGGATTATTTTTAAGTAAAAAATAATAATTACTTGAAGTCCTCAGTTAAAAAAGAGGGATTTCATTCTCCTGTTTCTTGGGAAACTCCACCATCACCTACCAAACCATGTTATATTGAAAATTGAGAATGTATTGGTTGATTATGTTGTAATGTATCCATACATTATAAACATTCCTAATTTTCCTACAACATAATCAAGTCAAAAAAGTTTCTTTTTTTAATGTGTTAATTCATTTTTTAATTAGTGAATTTTATGATAGCATAAGAAATACAATTTTTTGGTTAATAAAAATAGTAAATTTGTTTGATTTTTTTTAAAATGAGCTAAAATATTTTTTTACAAATCATTTTGTATAATAAAAAAGATATTGAATGATTGACCTCTTCTTAGGGATGACAACAGGCAGGGCACCAATGAAATTATGGGCTTCATGAACCCTAATACATTATTTTTAAAAAACCCAAACCCTATCATATTATTGTAAGAACCTAGTTATTATCTCTGTTATAGATCCTTTAAATTTCGTTCTAATTACTTATTATTGACATAATGTGGATGCCTAGTGTGTTCATGAAGTTTATATGGTTTTATGGGGCTTGTTTAGAGATCAAAAACCCAAATGGTGGGAAAGTGTGATGAAAAAATGGTTAGGAGAAACTCTGAGGAATAGATTGCTTGGTTTCCCAAACCATACTGGTTCTAGACAGAGTTGGGAAGTAGGGAACATAATATTATCTAACTGTTCACCAGGGTTTTCATGCTAGTGTGGATGATCTACAATTTTTATAAGATCTAATTCACATGATTGGTGAATAGTTTCTCTAACTATGTGGACTAACCATTAGGGGTCCACCATGGGAATTGTTGGTGAATTGTTTTTCGAACAATGTTCCCAAATCATGCACCACTATTTTTATGGGGTAAAATACAAAAATTCACTTAATGAATTTTAAACCAAATCTATTTCCTCCTTTTCCCTTTCAAGAAAACATAATCCCTTATCCACTTCATTTTTGATGGTCTCAATCCCTCATTGATAATTTTGATCATGTTATCCAATATAATGTATGATTTGATCCTCATTCATCTAATTGGATTGACATAGGTAAGTACAATATACATCTTGATCTATTCTCCATTTCACTTTTCCTCAATGGAGTTATTTAGTTGCAGGCTCATATACCCTATTTTTATGGAATCAACCAGTTATTCATATTTCTTTTAAATTAGGTGAAACTTAATGATAATACTGGATGGGTAGGGTGCTATGAGTATACAGTATGTGGTCTATGAATCATCCCTCAAGTATCACCATTTTATAAACTTCCATTATAGTGTATTATCTAATATTATTAGGCATTTTCTATTTAATTCATATGAATTTATTATATTCATTAGATTCATATTATAAGACCGTAATTATAAAATTTCTCCATTATTGGATGTTATGAACTCAACGTTGACTATCCCAAGTAGGGTGTTTCCAGATTTATTCCTTTAGGGGGTTTTCATGTTTGTTTTCCCCACCATTTAGGTGTTCTATTTCCTGACCATATTAATTTTAATCCCTTCCTCATTGGAATGATTGTTTAATTTGAAATGACTATCCCCTGTATATAATGGTGTCACTTCCCCCTTCTAATGTTAGTGTTCTAATTAATTATTGAATCATTAAATTGTTAATTGGAATGTATGTTAGGGATATTAATTGACCTAGCTTATTGTAATGATTTCTATATGGTTGTACATTCATATGTTACCTTGTAATGTTTATTAATGTTAAAGGAGGGAACCAAATAAATGAAATGTAATTAATGTATTAAATTGTTGTTGTCCTATTCAGCCTTGCCACTTAGTATTGAAGGAAATGGAATCAATCACATTAATTATAAAATTCATGAGTTTTTCAAGGCCTAATTTATTAAATGAATCAATTATATTGTGCCAATTTCATATGGACCTATTATATTTTTTGGATTTATTAGAATCAAGACATCATTGGAATCTTAAGAGAATTCATTGAGCATTCATGGATTCTATTCTGATTTAAGGGTGATAGTTGCCAAGGGTGACACCCACCTTGGAACCTGATCCTTATTTATCAGTGGATGTCCCTCATGATTCCATATAATCCCCTTATTATAATTCATATATTAGGATACCTTGGATATGGTACATGGACCCAACATGACATCTATTGACATGTGGTTCCATGGTTACACCAACTAAGCCCAGTCATTACATTTACCATTTTACATTGGACGAGATCCATGGAATCATTTAGAAGCATATTATAGTGGAATTCATTTAGATATTTTCCTAGGATTACACTTATAACTCTCTTATACAGCCTATAGATTATTAATAATTTGGATCGACCCCTGAGGTCTAGGATTCCATGGTTAATACCTTAGACAGTCTTCATTATCATCACTACAGGATGTATTGATATATCTTGGATCCTTTAGTTTTACTATCATGATATTGTGTCAACAATGACTGTACCTCATGTGACATAACTATATAAACTAAACTCAAAGGAATTAAATAAATGATCTCAAGTATATATACATTAGCATCAGAGGTTGAATCAGGTATCTGGGTATTTACATTACTATATTTATTTACTTTTATATATACATTCACAATGTGAGTTTATATTTCCCAGACTTGATGGTATAGACACACTAGGTAGTGGCGTACTGGGAATTATATCACACATTATTCGAGCGGCCATTGGTACCCATTAATATTACATATATATAGTTGTTTATAAGGGGAAACATCCCACTTTAGACACCTGATATTTCATTCATGCTTATGATGGGTCTTGGTAAAGGATCACCGGGCTAGGTCATAGGATACATGATAGTTTTTGATTCTTTTTAAAACATTATTATTTAATGTAATGAGTTATACCATGTATACCTATTTTTTATTATTTTATACAGATGAAATACACTATCAATAACTTTTGAGTATTATTATTAGTTTCGTCTATTATTTATTATTCTTGTTACCTTTCACTATGGAGGGTTACTAGTCCAGTTTTTATAGTTTCTGAATTTTTTGTTCCATATATTATCATATTCTCCAACTATTTAGATTTTATTCTATCTTATGAACTAGGTTCTTATCTGCTAATGAGTTCATAGTTTCCCCAGAGTCACACCCAAGTCCCACACTACTAGTTGGCAAGCAATGACACTTGTGGAGATACACTTGAGGCCATCTGGCCAACCGGGTTTGGGGAAACATTGAGTGGAACCTAGGTAGGGACATAAAAATGTTTTATTAGAGGATTCATTTATTGCCTTAGTATTTTGAGAAAATATACATGATATTAGAAAGTATTTTGAACTCAGTAATAATCCATGCTTGGGTGTAGCTAACCCACAATCAGGTTAAATGATGAGTTTCTTGAAAGCATAATTGTTGTTAAATTTTTTTTTATTAAAATTGATATCCTTTCACTGTTGGGTAATGATAATTTTGTGTGATATTAATTTTTATGACCAAGGATATCATATAATCATTATCTCGATGAGATGAGGGCACAAATCATTATATCATGCATTATCATGTGCACTTAAAATTCACAATCCATGCATATTCCATGTCATATGGGTTCATTTTACAACTTTCATTTCCTGTATTAACTGTGATTGTTGAGTGATAATTTGATAGTTAATATACACCCATGATACTATTTGGCAATAATTGAGTGATTTAATGTTTTTGTTCGTGTGTTGTATATTCCCACATTCGTTGGAATGAGTAGTGTACCAAGTCAATCCATCATATATTACCCATTACATCTGGAGACCAAATTTAGATGGGGTTGATAGAAATTAAATGGGTTTCACTTTTAGTAATAAGGTGTATGGGAGATTATTCACTGGGAATGAAGACCCATTTTAATCACACCTTGAGATATGAATAAGAATCTAAAAACCAAAATGTGAATATTGACTTATGAAATGAATTGTTTTCCAATAAATGGAGTGTAATGATATAGTTTAACCTTCACATACTAGAACCCATGTAATTTATTGTTGAACATCTACTAATTCCAAGGCTCATAAGAGGGTATTTGGGGTTGTATATCTTGTTTAGTGAGCCTTTACACCTATAATATGATGCATATATTCCCTCTATCTGTTATTAAATCTTGATCTAAGGAGTGTGCTTAAAATTTTAAGATGTAGACCTCCAAACCCTCCTCATGTATTGCACCAGGAGGGTGGCAATGAACATGATCCAGACATGGTGAGACATAAGCCTCCATTCATACATCCTAGAGTTCCACTTGAGGAACCTCTTACTATTCATAATCTGGGAACTAAAAAACATCCTCATTAGAGTTTCATACATCTGATGCATCCCACGTAGGGTTCTCCATGACTTGCACCTATGTTGGTGTATCCAACACATGAGTTCTAGCAGCAACATCCTACCACCTTCTTGGGGGATGGTGGTGCATATGGTGATTAGTATTTTATAGATGAAGCCTCATCTATCTTTGATAATTTGGAGACACCTCTAGAGTGGAGTTTCATTCTTTCCACCTATATGCTTCGTGATTAGTCTAAGCACAGGTGGGATGTAATTACTTAGGTTGGTCATGATCGGGGCATGGTATGTCCTGATTTTTAGACTTATTTCTATGGCCACTTATTTCTTCAAAGGATGTGATCTAATAAACCGATATATTTTATCCATACAGAGAAGGGTTATATGTCAGTCATGTATTACTCAGTATGTTTTATTGACTTTCAACACATTTAACCGATTCAATATGGTGATGAGATGTCGCGTACCAAATGCTTTAAGGTTGGGCTCTTTTATGTCGTCCATACTCATGTGAATTTCGTTCACCCATCTTTCCTTTTTCAGATTGTTCATAATAATCTTATCAATGAACAAAACCTGAGGGATGGTGATAGTACAGGGAATTGAGGATCAGTGCAATGACATGCCAGTGGTTCTTCTGGTAGCAGGAAGCATTCCATTGTGGTTTCATGTTAGAGAAGTTGTAGTCATATTAAATGCACTATTAGCTCCATTATATTCCATCATTGTGGATGGTTCTTGAATCTGAAGCCTCATTGTGATAGATACTGTCTAGAGTTCTATAATTATGGATGAATGGGGAATCTCAATGATTTTTCAAACATTCCCATCTTCTTCCACAGGAAGTGGCACCACACCAGCTCCACCTTTAGGGGAATGATCTTTTACACTAAATTAGGTGGAGAGATGGAGTTTCATATTCATGATATGCCAAGGAGGATGTTGTGGCTATATTAGCTAGAATCTAGAGTAGTAGCACTACTATAATGATCAAACTTAGGGATGTCCATCTATAACACATGATCAGAGTTTAAGTCAGTTTAATGCATTATAGCAAATACCCATGCACAAGAGTGCAGGACCATATACTATATGAGGTAATATTCTATTATACTCCACTATAGTATCATCTTTATTCTATATAGGTGATTCACACTCCTTCATCTCTTTTTATATCATGGAAATTATCTGGCAGAGAATTTAGTATTACTATTTTTTAATGTCCCTGGATACACCATTAAGAGTATGGTCAAATGTCATACACCAACTCTATGACTTTCCAAATTAGTTAAAAAGTTACCTCCTCTTTTGAGACATCTTTTTTACATTAGATTAAGAGCTTCGTTGTCATTATCATGTTATATTTTTTGGTTTCATATCAGGTTGTTATAGACTGACATCACTGCAGGATGTTATTTAACTCACTTGGGGGTGGTAGATTTCTCCAATATAAAGAGTAGAATTTCATGATTAGTAGAGCTGGACCAAAGAATCATTGTCTAGGTGGAGTGACTAACCATATTTTTAGTCTCATCATAGAGGAACATAGTATATTCTTAGATTTTTTTTGATGTAGTAGAACATTTCAGATATGTCTTTCCCTAAAATTTTTCTATCTTACCTCGTAAGATAGAGGTAATGTATATGATGGTTCTTGTTTGAGGTGTTGGTCAATTTTACATTCCTCAATACATGATGTTACCTATTAAGATTCAAGACCAAATGTGTTAGATGAATGATCTAGAGTCTAATGATTTCACTAGCCCAATTATTTCATCTTGGGGTTCAACTGTGCTGTTCTAAAAGAAGGCGTATTGAAAACTTTATTTATGTGTAGATTACCGATGGTTGAACCATATTATGGTTAGTAAATGGCATCCACATCCATTGATAAATGATATATTTTACTAAATCTAATGATCTAGGGTATTCTTTATGATCGAATTAATATTAGGCTATCATCAGGTGTGAGTCAGGACTTCAGACATACCACATATAGATTTTTTGTAGTAGGTATAGTTTTTATGAGTGTCTTATTATTCCATTAAGTTTATCAACACCCATTAAATTTTTACAGATTTTATGAATAGGGTATTTTATCCGGATCTCGATTTTATTGTCATGGTTTTTGTGGAAGACATCTTCGTGTATTCACACAATCACAGTGATAATGAGAATCATATTGAGTTTATTTTGAATATACTGTGGGAGAATAATATTTATTCTGAGATTCCTAATTTCCACTTCTGAATAAAAAACAATAACTTCATGGGTTATATTATATCAAAATCAGGGGTATCTATTGACCCAAAGAAGTCGGGTGCATCGATTTCATGGGAGAAAACCAAGAATGTGTTTGATATTCAGATTTTCTTGGGTTTTAATTGATATTATAGGCGTTTCATACATGAATTTTAATACCTTGATGAACCTCTTACTAGTATTAAAATGATGGGTGTTAAGTTCTCGGGGTTAGAAGAGTGTGTGAAATGCTTTGAGGAGCTAAAAGGATGCCTTGTTTCAACACCAATTCTGATTCTCCCATAGCCTAAATGTGTCTATATAGCTTATTCTGATGCATTTGCCATCATATTGTGAGTATTAATGGTGCATGAAGACAGAATCATCATGTATAGATATTGGTATGTGAGTCCTCATGAGATAAACAACCGAATGGATGACCATGATCAAGTAGTATTTTTCCTTACCTTATATTGTAAGAGACACTATTTGATGGGCGGGCTCTTTTTGGTGTAAATTGGCTATAAGAGCCTCATATATAACTTCATAATCTGTGAAATGAATCTCAAATAGTGAATATGGGTAAAATATCATTAGTCCTTTTATTTTGAGCTTTCCTATATGCCTGAAAAGGGTAATGTACAAGCAGATGCACTGAGTTGGAAAATTCTGACATAGGCCATAATGGAATTCAATGATGAATATAAATTGATGGAACTATTTTCTGAGATTCTTACAGAGTTTAATTAGAGCCATGAGAAACCATATCTAATATCATTGAAAGCTACATATTTACACTTTGAGAGGGTAAAGAGTACATAGTTTTCAGATCATGGGGGGTTAGATCTCTAGGGAAGTATTGCTGGTGGGGACCCCCTCTAGATTGTTCTATTGATGGGTATGATATTATCCTTATTCATGTGTGTGTATGGTTTCTAATAAATATGTGAGGGGAACTGATTTTTGAATAACACACATCGTATTGGGCAGTTCATCCATGTATCTCCAAGATGTATCGAGATATGAAATGCTATTATTGGTGGCATGGGATTAAACATGAGATATCCGATTCTATCACTAGGTGTTCTACATCGAAGCAGGAAAAATAAGAGAACCAAAGACCTATAGGATTTTAACATCCAATTCTAGTCTAAGAATGAAAATTGTACTTTGTTTCTGCAGTTCCTTTTTCAACTTAGTAAGGTAACCTCAAGGTAATGACACAATTTGGGTAGTCATTGATAGACTGACATATGTAACCCACTTCCTTCCCATCTAGTTGACTTTATTAGTTGATGAGTTGGGAAGACTATATATCTATTATATCATATGGATTCATGGGATTCTTAATAATATATTTTCAGTTTGGGATTGTGATTTCATTTCACAATTGTAGAATGGGTTACTGAGAGCAAGGAGTATATAGGTGCTTCTGAGCCTAGGTTTTCACCCTTATATCGATGCCCAGTTAGAATAAATGATATATATATATATATTAGAGGAAATAATTTGACCATGTTTCATTGATTTATTAATTTCATGGTAGAATAATATTCCTCCCATTCAATTCTCTTAAAATAATTTCTTTTTGGTGAAGATTCGGATGGTTCCCTATGAGGCTATGTATGGTTGGTTATGCAGTTCACCCCTGTACTAGTTAGAGAAAAGAGACACAACCATAATATGTCCTTGTATCATGATTGATTATTTAGAAAAGTTTCAACATATCATGAAGTTTTTGTATATTAATTTTCATAGAAATAATTTTTAGGCCGATCACCATTGATGAACTCTAGAGTTCAAGGTCAGGGAATGTTTTTTCCCAGGGGAATCACCTAAACTTATTAATAGATGGATTCATATGCAAGGGAATATTTCTTCTCATTATGTGGGGTGGTTTGATATTCAAGAGATAGAATAATAGTATCTTATCGATTGTTAGATCATTAGAGGTACCGTTCCATGCCCAATGTCTTCCATGTTTCATAGCTTAACTGTTACCATGCATGTATGAACCCTGTTGTTCATTCATCTATAGATCCTTTTATGTAATAGTTAAGAACCTTTTTACACATTATTAGAATTAGAACCTAATCTGGGCCACGGACCAGTTGTGTTGTTTTCAGAATGGAAGGGGTAGAGGGCTGTTTTTTGGCTGTAGGGGAATTACAAAATGTGTTATTGGAATACATGACATATATTTAATTACATGATGTGTAATGTTCAATAAATAACCATTCACATTGTATAAAGGTTTTATGAGGGGAAATATCATGATAGTTACAGGACATGTAAGTAATTTACACACCATGTAAATTACAAGGGATTTTTATAAATAAAAGAGGTAGGGTCTCCTATTTTCTTGGATAGAAGAACCTGCCTCCCTTATCTCTCAAACATGAGCTCTCTAAGGTGAATAAGTTTGGTTCTTACACTGTTACATCATCTAGACTCCAATTATAGATCTATTCCCCATGTTGTATCCGTAACAATAAGTTATCTACTATTTTTAATCATTCATTATCATTATTCTTATAAATGATTCTTTTTAGATTCAGGATCAAATTACCTATTTTACGAGCATTGATCCATGATTCAGATTTCTTTATATCTAGGAGAAACTAAAGGTTGATACTAGAAAAAGATTTTGGTACAAGTATGAGGTAGTTGGTCTAATTATTTTCATTTAATGTATATGTGTTTATATATACGTAATTGTGATGCGTTCTAAATTCTCATGTGATATCTTGAAATGAATTTTAATCCTTGAATTTTATTGAATGGTATAACTAATTAAATTAATGGGACTATCAAAAAATGTTCAATGGTTTATATCCAGGAATGGAACTTCCCATTTGGGAGCGTTATGTATTTAAATGGGTCATTATGATTTCTTATGTATTTTGATACTGCTGAGGTGTGCCTATTTACTCATGGTCAAGGAATGTTAATTATTAAATTTTCAATCGCAATTTTAATGATAAATTGAATGGATAAGAGTAGGGAATGGATGACATGTCCCTAGAAACATTCCAAGTATTGGATTATTAATAATTATTTTATAGTTATTATGTTTTTCCCATGCGAAAAAATTAAAGAATAAGCCTTCTATAATTGGACAGTGTCTTGAATCACCAATTGATGTGAGATTAATTGAATTGTTCATGGTTTAGACCTTAAAATAGTTAAATAGACTTATTTAAATGTTAATAATTAAATTTTATAGAATTATATTGAATGTTTACATGCCTTGGGAGACATATGGATTCATATGTGAATGCAATATATAGAGTCATTTTTTTGACCTTGCTTGTGACCAAGTGACACTTGGACCCCTAATATGGATTTCCATGTACAGACTCAGGAGGGATGTCGAGTATATGTCTAGTGATACTTGGATTCCATATGGATTTCCAATGATATAATCAAATTATAATTTGATCATACTTTCCATGGGTGATACTTGGGCTCCCTTCGTGGGCCACTAAGAATGAACTCAAAAGTAACAGATGTTATACCACACCTAGAGCGATACAAGGGTTCTTGTGAGGATCACTATGGAATAAACTATAGAGTGTTTATTTATTTTATAGGTAGAGTGATATTGAGATTATAAATTAGGGATTCCATGGACGATCCTAGGATATAATTTTAATAAATAATGGAATGAGTTGTGTGACATGTCTTCCAAGATAAAGGACAAGCAAGGATTCAGTCTTTGTGAGTATCTTGGTACCTTCACACTATTACATTAATTTGGTCATTAAATTTGAACATGGAATTTATCAGATGTTTACTTTCGGTAAATTATTTTTATATTATCTTGCTACCTTCACACTATGACTGTTATATATTCTCTAACTCGATGGAAGTATACATTGGGTGGTTTCATACTGGTATTTATGTCTCATACCCAATTCAGGATTCCTTGGGTACCCAAATTTGTTATCTGGTTGTGCGTATTGATAAGGGAAAGTGACCAGATACCTGTTCTTGATTGCTACATAGGGACATAAGAGAATGGGACAAATCTGAGTCTCACGATGCTAGCTAGGTTACATTTAGGCTATTTTTTTACTTTTGTTACATATATTTTACACCTTCCATGTATACATATTTTGGTTATTTATAGAGACATATAACATTTATCCCCATCATTTTATATGTTCTTTGTTTTGATATCATTTTTTATTCCAATTGTGTTTCTATTATTTATATGATTTACTACTTCTGCAACTTTTATGTTATTGATATTCTATTATGCTACACTTTGGTTATGAGGGCATAGTCTCCCCAATGACACATCTAGGCCCTCACTGCTGGTTGGAAGCCTCTGGAATTTGGGAAGATGCACTTGGGGCAATGCGGCCAATTAGGCTCAGGTCACCTTTTAGTGGAGTTTATGTTTGGGACATTACAAAGTGGAATCAGATTAGTAATTTTTGTTTTCTAATTTTTCATCTAGAAACAATAGATGGGGATGTGAAGGAAATGGTATTTGTTAATGAGTTGTTATTGGGAATATCTAACCCACATATATTAAATATCTAATTTTTCTCGAATGAAACTTCTATTTTATATATTTTGACTATTAAAAAAGCTTTGATTCCACCTTTGGGTGATTCACTTGAATTGTGATTTTATTATTGAAATGATTTTGGGTTTAATTTTTTTGAAACCTGGTGATATGAGGGAATTCCATATCACAAATCATATAGTAACTTTATTGAAATCACATTTAATGCATTATTCTATTCCATTTAGGATTCCTTACTTGTTTCATGTAGTTGTGATATGTGTTGTGATAGGTAGACATGATTTTGTGATATGTATTATAGAAAAAGATATGGTATGAATACGGTGGACTCCATAATTTGGTTCTTGATGAGTATGGTCCCTCATGGATTCGAAATTGGTAGACCATTGATTCACCCATTTAAAATTATTTGAGTTATAAATATGGAATGAGTATGAATTCAAATGAGAATGAATGTATGAATTCAAGTGAAAGTTAAACGGAATGTGAAATTGTTATAGATGAGATCATGACTTAGACCCAAGCTTAGTTTTGAGTAGTAGGATGTATCTTTTGATTATATACAATATGTACAATTTATATACATGACTCTGGGAGTATGAACATGGGTGTGTTTTTATATACGAAGGCTAGTACCTGTCCTATTTTAGTATCTTTACTTTTCAGCTATGAACATTGATGTAGTTATTACATGAGGCGCATGTTTGTAATTTTAAAGGCATTCCACTACGATGAACTCCAGTCATGTAGCTGGAGGGTGGAGATGATCATACTCCAAAGGTGGTGGTTTATAGGCTACTAGTAAATCATCCAGCAGTGCCTGCTGAGGAATTAGCAGTTGTACTTGACATCTGTTTTGAGGCATAGTTAGGCATGAGATTAATCCTCATTTTGGTGACCATTAAAGGGGAACCGTGGCCTTCCCAGACAATGGAGGATTTGACATGTGAGTTATAGTAGTATCATCTACCCACATTTTCTAGGGATATAGACCATGGGCTACAGAGTCATGATTAGAGTCCATTATGTCTATGTTCAAGCATATAGAGACACCTATTGAGAGGAATGTAATGAATTCTACATATATGTTGTGTAATTCTACGAAGAGATAGTGGGATGTTATAAATCATATGGACCATCATCAGGAAATGTATTATAGGGATTTCCATAGGACCTTATATGATTAATTCTATCCCATTAAGATGATGGATGATAAATATTTGGAGTTATTTAACTTCTAGTTGGGCACATTATCAGTTATGGATTATTCGACTCATTTTACTAAGATCCAGTGCATCACACCTATTCTAATGGTTGAAGAATTATCTATATCCTGACTATTTGAGGATGGCCTCAGGTACAAATTCTGATATTAGGTGAATGTATTTAGAATGAGTTCATTTTCTATAATACTGAATTAGGAACATATCATAGAGCATAATATGAGAGAGGCTGGGGGTGTGAACTAGGGTTGTTCAACATCAAGATTTTGTATTTTATCGGTTGGTAGTGGGAATCATCACATGTAGCCTACTCAAATTGATATTATTCGACAAAGTACATACTCAAGTAGTGATTTGAGGAGATACCAGTATGGTAGGTCAGAGCATACGATGGCTCAATGATTGAGGGACCTATTCGAGTCCTGATATTGTGTAATGATGTTCCCTTAATAGAGCATATAAATTTTTTTCCGACGACCGCCCATGAGAGAGGGTCATCATCGAATCCACATTTAAGAACAGGGTTAATAGCTTCTCATTAGATTGGGAGTTGGAGTATAGCTAGTTGATCATTCAAAGGTGGTTGTCATGGCTGATGTAGTCATACCCTAGTTTTACATAGATAACAGAGCAGATCTGTTATCGGCGTCAACATAGTATCATAGTGCCATGGTTCATGCCAGATATATGGAGTGAAACAAATCCACGAGTAGTAGGACCAATGAACTTATACTATCATATGTACTATTCTATTATCCTATACTTTAGCTAATTAACATTTTGATATAGGTTATTATAATAGAATTATATATTTTCCTATTTTGGGGAGACTTGGACTCTGTGTTCAAACTTATGATGGTGTTATGATGCTTGAAACCACGTTTTGGATTATAACGGAGACTTTATTTTAGTATATGGAGTTCCCCAATAAGATTGGTGGATGTCAGTTCATATGGGACCTCTTTTTCAAAAAGATGATAGGTTTTGAAATACTTCTTGTGATGGAATGGAAGGTTTACTTTCATTATTTCATTGATTTATATCCCCGAAAGGAGAAATTCACATCACCAGAGGGGGGAAAATTTATTCACAAGGGTCTATGGTATGTCAAGGTGAGTTGATCCAGACCCAAGAATCATGGGCTACGTTGGATGATAGACCATATAGTGAGTTTATATCTTGAAGATTAGGGAATATGTGAGGCTTATTTCCCTCTAGTGGTTGACCATTTCAAAGAATTCTTCCCATAAATCATTTCAAAATTATATAAAGTTTTATTTGATGAGATTTATATCAAGATAGTGTGAGGAGCTTCCCCAATATCAATTAGTCTTTATGAGACAGATACTACTGAGATGTATGATCTCAAGGTGTAGGTAATGGATTTAAAGGAAAAGGGTTTTATCCAACCCAATAATTCTCAGTGGGTATTGCTAGACCGTTTTACCAAAATAGGGGAAGAAAATCTTTTATTATGTGCAGATTACCAAAAATTAAACCAACTGACAGTTATGAACTGATATCCTCTATTACAGATATATGATCTCTTTGACCATCTCTAAGGAGGCCAAGTTTTCTAAAAGATTGATTTGAGATCCAATTGACATTGACTGCATGTCATACCATTAGAAATACCTCGCACATCCATTCATATCATGTATGATCTATATGAGTATTTTTTTGTTCCATTAGGACTCAAGAACGTGATAGAAATCCTCATGGAATTTGTGTAACAAATCTTCCATCCTTATCTTGATTAGTTTTTTGTGGTCTCATGGATCATATCATGGTGTATTCTCAAAATCTACACAACCTTGCCCAAAATGACGAGATCGTATTGAATACACTAATAGAGGATTAGTTATTTTATTAGATCACAAAGTGACACTTCTAGATGGATCTAAATCAAATCATGGGTAACCTTATCCCATAGATATGTGTATTATTTTACCTAATGAAGGTGAAAACTATTGTTTCCTAGGAGAAACCCAAGAATATCTTTGAGGTACGATGTTTCTTGGGGATACCTGGTTACTATAGTCATTCCATAATTGAATTCTCATGCCTATTAGTGCTACTGACTATATAAACTAAGATGGGTGTGAAATGTTTATGGTCAGATTCATATATGACGGCTTTTTAGGAGCTGAAATATCGATTAATGTTTTTGACGATACTGATTTTTTTAGAGCCAGGAAGGAGTTACACTATGTGCTATGGTACATTAGGTATCGGGATGGGAGAAAAAATTATGTTGGGAGATTTAGTTTTGGTGTATCGGTCACTACAATTGAGTGCACATGACAAGAATTACCCAACACATGATCCTGAGTTAGCTGTAGTAGGCTTACATTGCATTGTTGGATACATTACATTCATGTAGAGAATTTTTTGGTGTTCACTATGTATAAAATCCTGAAGTACATATGTATACAGGGTGATTTGAAATATGAGGAAGTAGTGGTGGGTAAAATACTGATAGTATTTCCAATTCAGGCTTTCATATACTCATATTAAATGAAATTCAATGGAGAATGTATTGAGATAGAGGAATTAGATATGATCAGTTTTATAAGCCAGTAACTAGTGTAATCCTATGGATTTTTTCTATGAGATACACATGGAGGAGCCTCACATTCAGTGACACACATTTATATTATAATTTTTTGTGTCCCCTACCCTACAAGATAGAGTGGTGATGAGGTAGTTATCAGAATCTGAGGGTTTGGTCCTATGAGTGAGTATGGTAGGAGGGGACCCTCCTCCTAGTTCGACCGTAAGAGATGATGAAATTATGAATGTACATGGTATTCTATGTGTTTAAATAAACATGCTTGAGGATCTGATGCGATACATTCATTCTATATATTGGTTAGTGTATCCTGATGTCACCATGATGTATCATGATTTAAATTGTTAGTACCCGTGTCAATGTTTGAACAGTGCAGTAGATGGTTTTTTCATGATATATTCCATCGGTCTATAGGTGAAGGTAGAACATGTGGGACTTATGACAAATTTACAACTGTTACCCATTCTAGAATGGAAATTGAATTATGTTGCAATAGATTTAGTTATGTATTTTACAAGGTCACCTCAAGATAATTTTGTTATATGGGTTGTTTTTGATAGACCGATGAAGGTTTCACATTTCCTACCAATCAAGGAAACCTTCAAGGTTGATAAGATTTCATTGTTCTATATTTGTGAGATAATATGACTTCACGAGGTACTATATACTATCATTTTATATAGGTATACATAGTTTACATCACAATTTTTTCAAGGGATACATAGAGAGTAGGGTATACAGGTGCTTCTGAGCACGAAATACTACCCCCAAATAGATGACCAGTTAGAGTGTAAGATTCACGTTTTTTAGGAAATGTTGTGAGAAAGAAACTTAGAATTTAGGGGATCTTGAGGAGGTATATACCCATGGTTTAATTCTCATACAATAATTTATTTTAGGATACTATTTAGATGTTTCCTTATTAGCATTTGTATGGTAGGCTATGTCGATCACCCATGTTTTGGTCTAAGTTAGTAGAGGATGTTATGCTTAGTCCTCTCCTTGTTCAGGGGTCCATAGGGAAATTGAACTTTATTCGAAAGTGGATGATTATTGTGAAGCCTCATCATAATTCTTATGCATATCGCCGCAGATGACCTCTATAGTTTGATGTCGGGTCAAGTCATTTTATGTGTCTCGCAGTGGTTGGGATATATGAGGATCAGGAATAAGGGTAAGCTTTCACTAAGAGAGATTGGGTTGTTTGAGATTATAGAGAGATTCAGGGTAGTTTCATATCAGTTACTATTACCAGAGAGGTACTGAGCCGTGAAAGACATATTCCATTTATCTCAGCTACAATGTTACTATTTAGACCAGTCTCAAACCATTCAACCCATGGAGGTTGAGATATAGGTAGATTCATCATTGGATGAGAATCCTATATGTATTGTTAATGATATCATGAAGGTTCTCTAAGTCTAGTTTATTCCTCTAGTACATGTTCTTTGGTAGCATAACTATGTACATAATCAGATCTTAGAGTGAGAAACTGATGTAAGATCTCACTAGAAAGAGTTATACACCGAAAATTATTCACCGCCCTTGGAAGGGAAATTTAGGGGTGAATATCATTAGGATACCTAGAAGATTGGGTCCATTTTATTCTTTTTGCATAAAGAATCCAAGGATTTTCACATGAGTCATCCTATAAATAGTTCATAAAATGATTTTCAGATAGTGTAATTTGATGATTAACATTTTTAATTGAGGATGTTTTCTATAGTTTAATATCTTATGCTAAGGATGTTGAAGTCATGAAAAGTAAAACAATGAGGGATATAGTGGTGTGTTTTCATTAATCATTAAAATAGAGAGACTAACTTATTGGGTTGACCAAGGAGGTTTCTCACTATGATTCCATGAATGTGGATTTCACTGAATTATAGGAATTGGTTTTTCCCTAGAGTTTGGAGAGCATGTATTCGGATTACAAGTAATTTTTTAAAAGACCAAATATTATGAGAAATTTAATGGATACTACCTAGACTACTATTAAGGAAATGGATATATGGATTAATGTACCTAGGATTTGGATCAATAGGTTATGGGATTGAGAAACATATTTTTGGTTTAGAGGGGTTGGGAATAGGGGTCCATGACACTGGCTGTGTGTATTTATTTTTCCTGAGTATGACCAGATAGATTAGATTTAGGGCCCATGATCACCGAATATATAAGATTTTTTTGAAGTAATTAATTGAAGGCTCCCAATATGAGTCTAATGAAACATATAAGTCTGGTGAAATATTGTGTTTTTGAGACTAAGGCTCCTTAAACTAGTGGTTCTCCTTCGAGTTCATGGTTTGGGTTATATAAGTAATTTACATGTGAATAATTGAATTGAATGAATCATTTTCATGTACCCTAAAATATTGTTTTCAGGGATGAACACTCTGAAGAATTTATCTCAAACACATGGGAATACTTTGAAGGACTCCTGTGCAGTAATTCATGTAATATCCACATATACATGACTCATTTTCCTTCCATGGTAATGTTAGTACATGACATTACATGTTAAAAAAGATGATATATTTGAACCATTTTCCAATGTTTAGATCCCGAAAATGGGACCTAAATGGGTATTTATAGTCATTTGGCTCATCGAGGGTGAGGTTTAGTGAAATATAGCGGCTCCTATAGAAGTAAATGTTTAATGTAGTTCTAATGCCTAAATATGGAACATTGCGTGTGTGTGTGGATAGGGGAGTTTCAAGATGCTCCAAAATTCATTTTTTTACTATGAGTTATGAAAACTCCTATAATATACTCTAGATCCACCCATGTTGGCAATTGTTTAAATATCAATCTTTGAAATTATATAAAAATTGATTTTTATGTTTGTTTGTGATCCAAGACATATAAAATTGAATCATTATAAATGATATATGACCTTAATATAAGGATCCCTAGTAGAAGGTGATTTTAGAGGCTAAGAAGTCCCTTGAAGAACCTTAATTGGGTTTTCGATTTCTACACCCTTTAGATGAATTTTCAATCTTCAATATTAGAAACTATGTAAGCGGTTTCAAAGAATTGGGATTGGATGTTAGTGTTGGGAGTAAATATTATAATAAATTTGGTTTGACCTATGACCTAGGTAATCACAAAAAAGGTGATGAGCTTGAGTTGGTTGATGGTAATAGATCAAATATATGTTTAAGGACCATGTATGATGGTTCCCTAATAAGTGAAACTTGTAATGAATCCCATTAAAAAATTTACCCATTATAGATTAAATATATTTCCTTGATGGTTTATTTTGAAGGAAGTTTGAACTATGTTAAAAAATATTACTTTTACTTTTTTCTTTTCAAAAATAATTATTGAAAATAATTATTTTATGAGAAGTTAATGTTTTGAAATAAAAATAATAAAATTGATTAATTTAAAATGATAGAGAGTGAATATTTTAAAAAAATCATATTGAATTTAAATAATATGTGTAGATAGGTTAACAACAACAACTATGAATAAGTTTCAACCTTCATAAAAAGGTTTTTTTACTATAAATATGTTTCTCCTAATTTAATTTCTCAATTATCATTCAAATACCATAGAATGAGCACAAAATTCTACCTAAAAACAATAACAAGACCTCAATACCTATTTTTTTCCTTCAGTTTAAGTGATATAATAAATCAAATATATCTATAAAATTTAACCCATATCAGCTACATTACACTTAAAATAAGATCCCTTTTAAGAAATTTTGACTTTGATAACAAGTATTATTCATTCAACAATTGAATAATAATTTAGAATATATTATAATAGGGTTTCACCCAAAATAAAAAACTAGAATAATTTAATAATAATATTTCATGAAAAAATTAAAACAAGATTCTCGAAATGGAGTTCAAAACTTGGGAGGGGTTGTCATCATGCCTCTACTACTTACATCTTCCAACTAAGATTATCCAGACATGGAAAAAATTCAACAAATCTATTCTTTAATACATCTACCAAGGTCAAGTCATGGTATACCTTTCTTGTAGTGTGATAAATACACCCCATTTTTCTCCTCCAATAGTTTATAGATTTTTTTCATATTGGAGGGAAGAATAATATTAAAATGGTATAAGGATTCAATTCAATCATTTGGATCATAAATGCTTGTAATAACCCCTATTTATTGTTGAGGTGTGGAAAAAATTATTATCCTTTATAATCCTCCCATGACCACAAAACCTTCTCGTATTCCCTATTCTATGCTTCTTGGTCATGAGATATATCTAGAACCCTTTATAACACAACCCATTTTTTGTGGAACGGAAACCTTTGATTTTGGAGTGGAAATTGAATTTACTATGGTATCTTCATACCATGACTCAATTTATTATTTAATGAATATTACTCTTATTTTGGTTCAATTTAACCCACACCAACAAAATTAAAAGTGTTTCAATTCAAAAACATGTTTTCCCAAATTTTCAATTAGTATAAAACATGATGTGAGTATCTTGGTTCGAATATCATAATTTAAAAAAACATACAAAACACCCTTAATGTAAACAAATATATAAGAAAAAGGAATATCCTATATGCTATGTAAGACATTAACATTTGAAAATTCTTGTATTTATATGATACATAATATATTACACACAAATGTAAGAAATATTTCACATTTTAAATATAGGTAACCATTTTAACTTTAGTAAAATTATGTTTAGAAGGATACGTAAGAAAAACATTCAAAATAAAATGAAATATATTATTAAATAAATATGATAATTTTCTCAAATTCTCAAAAAATAATTGATAACTATCATTTTGAACTTATTAATACTTTCACATAAGCTAGTTCCTATTATTTTTCTTATAGATGCATATATTTTTTATAAATTTTCAGGATTTTATCTGTATTTTAAAACATCTTATGCATCATCCTCAATGCCTGACGCTTTTCCATTTTTGCTGCCCACCATGTTTATTAAATATCATGGACATGGGATCTTAAAACATGGAAAAATTATAACCAATTACCTTTAAAATAAATTTCCTAATAAATCTAAAACATGAATATAAAATCATGGATTATCCTTTTAATTCAATAAATTCATAAAAACACTTATAAATCATTAATTGATCCATTTTCACAATAATTCAAAAAATAATTTTAAAAACTAAATAATATTTAATTTACATTTAAATGAAAAATGGTAGGGATTAAATCATTTAAATACAAATTAAAAATGAATAAAATATATTCTCTATTAATTTCACCACACATAATCCTTGTACTTCAGGTATAGTAAGTATATTACTATTTAAAAATAATAATTTAAGAAAACGAATCAAAATACAATCAGAAATTTTGATAACTAAGGAAACCAGACTCATCACGACTCCCATATTACATTCATTCAAAATTTAGTATTATGTAAATTTAACCAAATATCACTTCCTTTATACTCCCATTGGCATAATACTTACCTCACAGAAATTACTTCTCTCAATAGAATAATATAAATTTATGAAAATGTATTTTCAACCAAACACAATGAAGGGAAACCATAATTTTTATGAGCTCCTAAATCACAAACAAATGAATCAAGGCCTTATGTTTTCCATGATGGATTTATAATGTTATTCGTTGGTTAAGGGTTAGAATTTTTCAATGTTAAAAACATAAATAAGAATAAAGAGTTCTAGAACTATAAGATGAAATAGTTCATGATTATAGTTTTATATTTAAGAATAAATTTATCTTAACTCCCATTTACATGACCGAGCATCAAGTATCTCGTAGATTTTATGGATATTTCACACCTTAAACATATTAGTACAAAAAATTTATCCACTCAAAAACCTTTAGTGACTTTTCTCATTTCATTTTTTTAGTATTTATAAAAAATTGTATATTTTATTCTAGGGAGGGATTATTTTAAATAAAAATATTTTTTTAACTTATTATATAAATTTGGAGGATATTTTTCACATTTTTGCAACCTCTAATTGATGTTTTCTTCATTTTTATTTCAAATTTCCACACATAATATCATCTTTAATGAATGTTTCTTCCAAAATCAGCTCCAATTTTTTCATAAACTAACATATGAACACCCTTACAAACACATTATTTAAAAAGGGATAATAAGGTTTTATATAGATAAATATTTATATGAAGTTTCCTCGAAAAAAATGTGGTTATTCTAATTCCCAATAATGGGTGTTCATCAGAATCTTATGATTTCTCTTATGAAAAGATGAATAGAATCCTTGGAATCAATAAGATAGTATTCTCAAATAATATTAATAATTAATTTATAAATAATAATTACCTTTTTTCATGTAACACTATCATTGTTATCATATTAGTTCACAAATCTCATTTTCTCATCATTGTGATGAAGGATTAAAGGGTAGAATTACTCTAGTGGTAATCCATATGTGTTACACAATCTTAAGAAATTAACTAATGAATCATTAATGCTATAATTGAATACTAATCCTCTTACATCATTCCTATTTACCACACCAAGAATCATTTTCGAGAATGAAATATTTTATCATGCTTCCTCATATTCTTAAGAGGGAGGAGAAGTATAGATACTCAATGTTATTGAGAGAGTTCAATCTATACAGTTCTCTCAATGTTGGCTAAAATATATGTAGTGGATTTGTAGTTCACAAAAATCACATCAGCAAGAAATGATATAACTGGGTTAAAATATGAAGGTTTGATAATTGATAATTTTATGTAATGCCTTAGCTAACCTCATTACCCATATAAAAACCCATGTATAATAAAAACAATAATACTATTTTTCCCCTAACCTTAACAATAGTAACTATTAATGTTAATATAATTTCATAAATAAATATATTAATAATTATTTAAATTTTATTAAATCTATCTTTTCCATCATACCATTAAATTAGTCTGTCAATACACTTCAGAGTTTATTAAACATTGATTCATAAATAAATTTAAAAAAAAAATATTATCACCCTATTTTTTAAATAAATATTTAGCCAATCAATATAAAATGAATAATTATAATTCCTTATGACATGGAAATAAAATTTATTATAATATTAAATTAATTTTTTATTTAATTTATATTTTAGCTATACATAGTGTGTGACCATATTAGCCTTTATCTTAGTTGAATTTGGATAACATTCATAATGTATATGATCATCATGTATAAACATGCTTCGACACCCAATGGTAATGATATTATTGTCATTGTGAAAATGACATGTAAAAAACACTCTATCACATCAGATACATTTGAATTGATATCTAATTAAGATGGTTTCATCACTAGTTTCATGAACCTATATAATTGATATATCATAATTTGAATTATTTAAAATTAACATTCCAAAAAAACAACAATGGATTTGGACATTAATTAGGAAGTTCCATTTCAATAAAGGCATACTGTATAGTTACTTATATTAACATAGAAGGGATAAATCCTTTATAAAAACATTAATTAATATATTACCACTTATAACACACCCATTGTATCTTACTTAATTGAGAACCTATATCTTAAATGTTTTCATAAAAACAACTAAGTTCACGAAACATGAAATGGAATAATAATAATATCATGTAAAAATATCAATACCCACATGTATAGATAGAAATATCCAATGAAACAGAATAAATGTTGATTTCTTATGGATGGGTCTATTCTCATAACCATTTATCTTAGATATTACTAATCGGAATATCACAAGAATAAGATTCAATCTGTTATGATCCTATAAAATTGGATATCCTATATCATTAATGTCTTGTTAGATGTGGTCATCCAACTATATAATATAATGTTTTTAATATTGTCATAAAACTTCAAGGGTTTCATCATAACAGAGAACTATATGGACATTATATTTAATTTATGCTTTAAAGAAAATTTTCCATTTTTGAAATGTAAAATAATACATATCATGGGATAATATATTTATTAATATTCAAGGAAATTAACATATAGGAAATAAAAAGTACAATGTAGTTTGTTCTAGGGAACCAACTCCAAAATAAGCACACTTATACTAGAGAAATCATTTACTTACATTCAATATAATTGTAATCCTATGATATTAATGCTTCAATTGAAATAAGGCTTTAGTAATGGGTCCTACATTGCACTCTCCATTGATAATTTTCTTACCATTACCTCAACTAATTGAAAAAATCCATCAATATGAGATACTTATAAGGTACGTTATTTTCAAATTGATGAGACCATTACTTATATACATGGGTAATCAATACATTATTATCCCAAAATAATAAAATAGGGTCATTGCGGTAGGAACCATATCTAGACCCTAAAAAATGTTATGTTTCTTTACTGCATACTTATCTTCATCAAAATAAAAAATATACTTTGTATATACTATATGAATTTGACCAATAATTTATTGGATATAATCCAACTCAAAACTTCTCCATTGATGGTGAATACATATCTTAACTATGATTTTACGTTGTCTTCATCTAAATTGAGATTGTAAATTTTATATCCCCCAATGAACATTATCTCCTCCATAATGACGTAATATATCCTTAGTATGACTTCAATAGACATAGATAATTATGATTTCAATTCAATGAAGTTATCCATTATCTTATTTGATATCATTCCACTGTGATAAAGGAGTAAAAATACTCAAGCCATGTACATGTATAGAATACATTCCCAAACATATAGCTGATGCATATAGAATCTTAGTTATCCTCTTTCTCCCCTCTTGTGTCAAAGGGAATATGTTATTCAAGATGTATATGTCATGTGGTACTATAAATAATTGAAATTTATATTTTTATATATTTAATCTCTTTTGAATCAGGTTAATATATATACCATTACTTTATCTTATAATATTATTTTATTTATCATAAATGATATTGATTCCCTGGATGTAGGTTCCATCCCTTATGTCTTTCATGGAATATCATGTTTTCAACCATATCTTAATTAACTATAAGTCTGGTATATCATTTATAATAAGTAAGATTTCATCAATATAAGCTATTACAAAAACAAGAAAAACACACAAAACTACTTATAGACACAGGTCTTATATTAGTTATTTGTGAAAGAAAATTTTCTTATGTGTTTCTCAAAGAGAACATTCCTTGATTTGGAAGATTACATGAATCCATAAATAAATATCTCTATCTTGAATAATTTATGACATTTATTGGATTCCCAATCCCCTTTGGTTATGTTATACTGATATATTCGACGTTCTTTTCATTAAGGAATGTTATTTTCAAATACATGTTCCAAATAACATATTCCTTGATAGTTCATATGGTAAGATTAATTCTGATGGATTTTACCATTTAAACTAGTGAAAAGGATTCACAATAGTTTGTGACTTGATTTTTTTATACCTTTTAGCTAGTATCCATCCATTTTATTTAATAACCTCCCCATCTATTTTATATTTCCTATTGGATACCCATTTATAATAAAAAATATTCACGTCTACTAGTGGATCAACCAAAACCAATGCTTGATCCTATTATATGGATTCCATCTTAAAATTCATGACTTCTTTCCATCATGCAAATTTTTAGCTTCTTACTACCTCATTATAGGATATAGGTCATTCATTAGGAACTAATAATGAGTCAATATAATTAGTAACTATAAAACATTATCTCTATCATTATCCTATAAAATATCTGTGTCTCATGAAAAAATATTACATGGGGTCCTATGGTATATGTTCCTATGAAAACAATTGTGTATTTTAAGAACCAAGTAAATGAATTTAATATTTTTTTCTCAATATATCTTTTAAATATGTGTTCCAACACATGAAAATTAAGACAATGATCAAATATAATTATTTAATATAAGGTGTTATATAGATAATATATTTTTGTATCATTAGGATATCAAATAAAACACACTTAGTGAATCAGGTGTTCTTTTTGGTTTCTATAGATGTACTATACAAATGATTTATGTCCCAAAAATGTCTATATAATAAGAAGGATTATCATGAAAAAAATATCATATGAAATTCCATTTCCACTTTAGTAGGTTTAATGTTTAGTGTATATGTCTTATTCTATAACAAATATCTCTATAAAGATAAAGGAATATTTTGATGACTCATCATCAACCTCACCATGTGAAACATCGTATGATTACTCCTTTCAATAAAACCATTAAAATTTGGTTCAAATGTGTGAGTAAGATCAGAAAGGATCCCAAACTCCCTATTATGTTTGATGAATTTTTGGTTCATATATTATCCACATAGGTATGATAAATGGTTCTTTATCTTCTTACCAAGATGATTATCTACCTCATTCTTCAAATATTTAAATTTTTATAAGGATTCATACTTATACAACATTACTAATATGTATACATATCTACTCAAGCCATCAATAAGTGTAATGATGTATATGTATCCCCATATATATCCAAGTGAATAGTGTCCATTCTCATTAGTATTAACTAATCCTAGAATCTCTGTAGTCCTATAACCCTTTCCACTAAATTGGTGGGTTTTTCATTTTTAATAGAAGACAATAATGACATACTTTAGGTGGTTTTAGTTCAAAATAATATAAATACCTACCTTTATATAGTTTTTAATTTGATTATCATTTACACGATGAAGTTGGTGATATAAAAACTAGGTGTGAAATAAATATTGTGAACTAGATTCATTATGAATTTATATCACTTAGTTTGCATATTATAGTTGATAAAGACCATTATTAAGGTTTTTAATACCATAAATATATATATATATATATATAATATATTTTATTCCGTAAAATGAAAATAAATCCATCCATATCTATACTAGATATAGATATAATGTTTTTAGTAACACTAGGAATGTAATATATGCAATTCAAGACCAAAATATACCTTTCTAGAAAAGTAAGGTGTTATCATATGATAGGCCATATTACTAATCATACTCCAATAATTTCTTGAATATCCACCTAATCTATTGTTATATTCATGCATCTACTTGGTTCATGTATTCACATGTGAGGAACATAATCTATAACTACTACCCAACTAGTAGATATATTTTTGTTACAAATCATAACAAAATAATATAAATCTTACCATTGATTCTTTACTATAGTGAAGTTACATTTCCAGTGTCACTTCATACCACATGAAAAATATTCTTCTTCATGTTCCTTTTGTTTACTTCTAGATATTCTTATTCTGGATTGGGTGGTTTATAAAATCCCTATACATAGAATGAGTATTAGGGAACTTTTCCTTGCCCTTCTATTTTTTCACTATATGTACACTATGATTTTCATGAATTGTGTACTTATCAGTTTAGTGAATTTTGGTAATAAAATTTTATAGATTCTTACCAATATTATTAATATTATAATTCATAATAAATTTAGGGAATCAATATAGGATTTTTTCTTGTATGATATCATTAAATAACATAAGAGTTAGTTTGAAACAAAATATATCAAAACCCTAATTGTGGCCAATAATTTTCACTACATGAGTTCCATACGATGAATCTCCTCTATGTTTCTCTAAGAAGAGTACCTTGGATACCTCATACCTCTCTTATATATCCTTCTCCTGATAAATATCATGGAGTTGAGAAAATATCAACTATAGATCCATGTTTTTACATAGAATCAATAGATTATAATAAACATATCATAGTAAAAATAATTGGAACACCACTGCATCATTTAGGTGTCTCAGGTAGAAAAAGAGCTATTACTCACCTTCCACACTGTAATGAACCTTGAGAACTGTGGTATCTTGTGTATAAGACATTCATTCTATGTGTATCATAATATCTAAGCACCTAGACATCATTTAGAAGTTATTTGTAGTAAGGTTATTATATTTATCCAAAATAAACCACATTTAAAATGTTAAAATTGTGAGACATTTCATTTTAGATAATAAAAAAATATTGTGTTATAACATTCTATTGATTTCCAAAATTTGAAGTCATCTTTTTTTATCAGTCTCCCATTATTTTATCAAATATAAATATTTGATACCATTGGATTAATAATATATTTAAAAAATACATCCTAGTGTAAATGATCTACATTTTATTTCTCATGAACCAAAATATGGACATGGATATTATTCTATTGTATTTAGTTAGGCACAACTTTTTAACTATACTCACTGTAAATTCCATGATCCATCATGTGAATACCTCAATCTTGAAACCAGTGTGTTGTATTTCTTCAACACCTTCCACCTATTAACATTGAAGAGTCTATTGAAATTTCAATTAATATAAATTTGGATAAGCCAACTAATTATCTTTGATAAAACTAATTTTTATTTTATGAATATACATAGCTATGTCCCAAGCAACACATTAAGTATGGGATCATCTTTAATAAAATAATGCATTCCATGTTCAACATAATATTTTATTTGAGGTATAATTTTATATTTAAACATAAATCATCTTTATTTTGTCTATTTAATTTCTTATTAATATTTTGTGGAATTTATATAATAAAAATAATTATGTATTAGAAAAATAAATTATTTATAATATACAAATTTTATTCCATATTTAATATTCATTAATTCATTTACATTATTGGATCATGATAAATAATTTAACAAAACAATGAAATTGTCCATAGACATAGATAAAATAAAATAAATAAACATGGAAAGTTCACGAGATTTTATAATGGTTAGTTTATCATGTGAATGATAAACTCACCCTTGAACCAAATGGAATAACTTTGGAACCATACCTGGTTCGAGTTATAGAATTCAACATGTTAACCTTTGTATCAATTTGGTTGGTTTCAACATAGCTTCGAAAATGAAACTCCTCTAATCACCTAGGTACTCTATCTATAACATATTATTTACTCACATATATGTGAGGGGAAACAACTGTATGTGGTTTATAAAATAAACCCTAAAAAATTAATCCCAAAGATAATAAGTGGATTTAATGATACACATATAATCATTTTATTTAAATAATAATCATTAAAAAATCCATGGAATCAAATCTAAATTAGGATAATACCAACACACACATATCTATACCAAGATAGTGATCATATATATATATATATGAAAGAACAACACATTTACATAAAATAATAAGCATTTATTTCAATCCATTCATTTTTTAGATAAATATGTTGAATTAGTAAATTAAATATATTATTATTCTATTTATCAATTTATCGCTATTTTATATCAAAACAATATGGTATATTCAAAAATTAAAAATTTTCAATAAAATAAATCAATTAGAAATCAAGTAAGTGGTTTTTCATGGGGGAAACATAGAATATATCCCTCTAAAATACACTAAGTTATGTGTGATCCTTTTCATGTACTATGTTGTCATATAGAATGTGGCATACATGTAATTAAACAATATTACATGTTATGTAATTCTACAAGTCATGTAAATTAGTTATATTGAAATTTATGTAACATGCCATATGTTTAATATAAACAGTATGTACTTATTATAATTCTTTAGAAATATATGGTGTATATAACCTCTACACAAGATGTGTAGTTCCAAAATTTACATGGAAATTAATTTAGAGTTTACTATTATGTAAAAACCTATCACATGGTGTATATGTCGTCTACAAACCAAATAGTGCAGTCTAATGTCTTCATTAATTTTTATTTCACATAATTATTTTATGAGGTGTACAAACATGAATATTGTGTACTCAATGTAAATGATTATTATTTAAAAAAAGTGTATCCTATTATAAACTATGTAATACATTCTATGGATGTTCAGGATATATTCCCAAGGATGCCAGGTGTAACAAATATATACATTTTAATGCTAGATGGGTTGAATTCCATCTACATGCTGTGAGGTCACAACTAGATTGGGATTCTCCACTAACTACCAACATAAGGTATATAACTGATACACAACACATCCATGGACCATATTTTTTTGTAGTTTTGATGAGATGAAACCAAGTGCATTATACATCGTGTATGCCAACTATATTCCATAGAACCAATAATGTTTCATTCCATCTAGTCTGAACAACATATGGTGCATAATGACACCATTTACACTTCTCCCATATGATAGGTTTTGATTTTAAACTCTCACCCTTATGAGGTGAAAATGGTTAAATGAAATGTAGATTATAGTTACACGCTGTGTAGTCCCATGTTATCCAGTTAGAATATTCAAAACCCACACATGGGATCTTCTTGTATTATTTATCTATTCTTAACAAGTTTAGAAAATAAATTATAGTGTTATATCATCAATGAATTTAATGAATGAATAAACTATAAATTTTAAAAAATAATAAATGTCTAAATCGATTAAAAACTAATGAATAATTAAAAATTAATATGTGACTAATTTTAGACAACCTTAGTGTTCTAGGTAATAGCAGAATCCATACAGCTGATGCCCAACATTACTTTTTCATCAGTTAATCAATTTTATACTCAAAAAAACATAAATAAAAATAAAAAAATTAATGATACATGACCTTTACCATATAATTTATAATTAATTTATATATGATAAATATTTCACATCTTGGATGATTTTCTTCATAATTGAATTTGTTATCAACTCTCATCATATGATCATTACGATGATGGATTCAAGGGTATAATCCATTTAGTGGTAATCCAATATTGTTCCACGAACCATAAAATTTAATGAATTGAAATTTTAATTCTATAACCAATGACTAATCCCCTTATAGAATTTCCATTGATATAAAAAAGGAATAACATCTGATCAACAATGATTCCATTGAGATCTCTCATATTATGGAAATGGAGGAGGAGGTTAGATTCTCACTATTATTGATAACTTTATAGATAAACTTTACACACAATTTCTAGAGAATTTTATAGAGTTATATTTTTGTGAAAAAATATTTATTTACATTGAAATTATATAACTAGGTTTACATATCTAGGTTAGAGAATTCGTAATTTCACATAATCCCATAACCAATATCATAATCATAGTAATTTGTAAATCTAATTATAACACTAATAATAATAAGATTATTTCCCTGGTGTTTATAAAACAGATATTTTAAGTTAATATAATTTCATAAATTAATTAAATAATATATATATTTTAATATGGTTAAATTTATCATTCACACCCGATCCTTAACCAGTTCCACCAATCATCCCTAAAATTTACCCAAATTTGAATAATCAATATTTATCTAAATAAATAAATATCACAGTATTGATAACTAAATAAATATGTTTCAATAAACAAACTAGAATAAATATTATTCTTATAAACTAGAGAATATCTTTTTTTCTAATATTAAATTTACATTGAATTTAACTCATGTTCTAGATATAGTTATAGTGTGACCTAGTAGGATTCATTATTAATGGAATTTAGAGAACTTTCCTTATTTCCATAACTAGAATTTATAAAAATTTCAAGGCGCCGATATATATAGACTTTAATGTCATAATAATATTTACCTATTACAAACATTACTTCTGTAATATAGCCCATTTCCCTCAATATCACATCATGTAATTTGTATCACTAGTTTCATAAAACTACATGGTTGATATATCATTTATTAATTTTCTTGTAAAGAATCTGATGATAAAACCACCATGTCCATGTTTATTAATCATATATTTCCATTCTAAAAAAGATTTTCAGATATTTACTTCAATTTCATCAGAATAAATAAATACATTATTGACTTATTCATTAACACCATATCACTTTTGGAACACCCAATGTATTATACTCCACTAGTAGGATATATCATCATGGTTTTCATTAATACACCTATGTGACTAGATATTTTTATGAATTAATATTAATATAAATAAAATAGGTCGACATACATATAATCATATAAGAATATCCTTTTAAACATATTATGTGTGGAATTACTACATGAAGGTTTGTTCTCATAACCACATATGTTGAAGATTGTTAATAGAAAACATTACATGGAGAATTATTAATGTCTTATGAGACTCTTATCCATAATATTCTATACCATCTATGTCTATTCAAATAATCTTTTTTGTCCATGAAATATAATTGTTTGAATATTGTCATAAGACCTAATGGTTCACATCATTGTAGAGAACTGGTGTGAAATTTCATGAAATAAATACTATACAGACATTATCAAATTAAATTATTGCATAAGATTATACATCATGCGATATAATATTTTTTAGTATCCAATGAAATTAAAAACAAATTAATCAAAATTAAAATGTAGTTTGTTATGGGAAGCCAAATCCAATAGGTTTAGGATTATTGGTTGGTAATGTGGTATCCTAATATATATTTTTAGGTATATTTAGGGATATAATTTAATGTCTCAGAATTTCTGTATATTTTTTATAAATTTTATGGAATTATTTCAAGACAGTTAAATCTAAAGGTGCATGATTCTGAGGCCTGGAGTTCCTGTAATGATCCATTGAAGTTTTGTTGAGATTTAATTAGCGCACATAAGTAGTTTTTTTCGAAAGAGTGGAATAACACTTAAAATTTTGTCTGGATAAAAAATCCAAGGGCACCGTTTTTTTCAGGATGGCATGTTTACACTAGGTGCGACATACGTTTATTCGGTTTAGTCATCGTGTGAGAAAACCAAAAAATGGCTTAACCGTAAATAAAATAATTAAATAAAGTTATTTTATTTTTCAAATGCTTATAACTCATGAATGGTAACTCGAATTAAAAATCCGAGAGCACCACTAAACTCGTGAGGGTATTATCTTTTTAAAGAGATACTAACATTAGCCAATGCGGGCAGTAGTGAAAGTTAGTTTTTTGCCGTGAATAAAATAATTACATGACAATTATTTTATTGTGAAATCCATAACATCTAAACGGTCACTCAGATTGGAAATCTGAGAGTTCTGTTGAGTTCTTTGCGGCTTGTTCTCCTTAGGTAGAGATGAACCTCTACCGGCGGGGGTTGAGGGTGAATGCTAATAATTTATTGATGTTTTTTTCAGGTATGTTTAGTAAACACGCGAGAAAAATTTTCTAACTTTTAAACCATTTCTCAGATTATAAATCTGAGGGAACTGTTGAATCCAAAGTGCCAGGATACTCTTAATAGAGGCTTTACAATGACTTCAGTAGGTTTGGAGAAAAAGTTAAATTTTGTGACATTTCAAAATAAATGAAATAAAATAATTATGTTATTTTATTTCATATGGTCCAACGGACAAGCCAAGGGGTGGGGCCAGTGGGAGGTTACTCGTGACACCGAACCATGAACTAGAGGATGACATACAAGCGGCATCGTTGGAAGCCTGTTGCGGGAACAAAGAACACTGAACCACCTTCAAACGTAGGTGTTACTTCGACGATTTGAGGTAGGGGTTATTTGTTTATGCTTTTTAAATGTTTTCTTCTTCCTAGATCTTGAATAATACAAACAATGTGGGTAAATCGACTAATGGTTTGACCCACTATTCATTCGTTTTAGCGGTAGGTTATTGTAGGGTATCGTTGTGGGGTTTAACTTGATTTAAATTCCTAGAGTTTTTTAAACCCTTCACCCCATCATTTTGTCGAGCTAACGTAGAGGGAGCAAGCCTAATGAACCTGGACTGAACCCTCTGCTACATTCCTAATTTTTCACATCCATGGAACACCAACAATGTAGAAATATCGATCGGCTACATTGGGGATAGCATGTCGACGCATTCCGCAAGAAGTGGTCGTGAAACAAAGTCACGGGGGTATTCGGAGCGACATGAATCGTTCGATAGTGGAGGAGGCATGGTGTGTCGTCACGCACCACCTAGAATAAAGGAGGCCACGAATCGTCAGCTGTGGCAGCCCGAGGAAGGTTCCTGGCACACTGGCCGACAGTGGGGGACTGTGTTGTGCACCGTCGGGTTCCGCTGGAGAGGTTAGCCGCACGCTGGCTGGCCGCGAAGGAACCGGTGGAGCGAAGGTGGGGCGCACCCCCGACGACACACCCACACCGCAACAAGGTCATGCATGCGACAGTCGCGGTAGGATCAAGGGGCCGCTGGTTCGTCTAGTGGACAGTGGACAAGGCGCGTGCCAGCGATGCGCCCAGTGACAAAGTCGTGGCCCGTCGGCTGTGGCACGGAGGACCTGTTATGCCATGTGGAACCACGTTGGGTCAACCCCCATGGGTTGACCCACTGATGTGGCTCCATTCCACTTCATCCCTACTCATATGTTCCGCTTTAGAGTGTCCCTGGAAGCCTGCACGGCTAGGAAGGTGGCACCTCTGGGTCGGCCTAGAAGACCGACCCACTGCTCAGAAATCCGACCCACGGCCTAGTGACCTGACCCATGGCCTGACCCGTGGCCCATCTAGGTTAGGTTGGACCTGAGTTAGGCCAGAATGACTCAGGTCGATCCGGGTAGACCCATGCCGAACCGGGTCGGGGCGGCCCGGACCCAGACCCAGTATTGATCAATTACACCAAACATGCCCTAACTCAAAAAATGGACATCTGTTTGATGAAAGTTATTTGGTTTCGGGACCCTTGGAGTGAGACCGTCCTTTGACTTACTTCAGGATAATTTTTGAGAAACTTGGAGTACGGCCTGGTTGGATTGCAACTGAATCCAACCAGGATCTTGGCACTGAAATGCGAATAATGCACAGACTGGGCATCCGGTTGACGCACTGTCTATTGCGTTGGAACCCTTATGAGATGGCAGATCATCAGGTTACATATTTGTGAGATTTTGTGCTAGATTTAATATGAATAATGGTTTGAGGAGCGGTTCTCCAACTCTCACTAAGTACAGAACTCTACGATTGACTGAGACATGACGAATGTTGATGTTTTCAATGTGGAGTGACTTGATAACCCAGTGGGGAGAACCTCTGTGTGACGTGGCAGACCCATGGGGAAAAGCATCTCTATGTGACACGGTAGAACCACGATACATGATGGGGAGGAGTACCTCAGTAGGATACGGTGGTGAACAACTCTGTGTGACCCGACTTACCCACGATACATGATGTGGAGGAGTACCTCAACAGTTCAAGGTTAGTGGGAAGAACTTCTATGTGATGCGACATGCCCACTTTACTCAATAAGGGAGGAGTTCTCTAGCAGCCGAGGTGTTCGATGTTGTGACTGGGAATGTTACTTGTTCCTTGGCCTAGAGAATATGTGGCTGGCTATCAGCACTCATAGTGATCCTCTGTGGGTTAGCATCATAATCCTGTTTCTCTGAGTTGTATACTTGGATTGAGATGAGATTATAATTTAGCTATGTCTATTTCATTGTGATTTGTGATTGAGATAAGGCCTTTTGATTTTCCTTAAGAAATTCTGAGAGACCTTCAGGGGTCTTGGGGCCCCTACTGAATATCGTTACACTCACCCATGCACGGGCTATGCCTGCACCTTATTGTGTCTTGTGCAGATGATGAGCACCTGGGCTGAGGTTTGAGGGAGCTAGGACTAGGCGGTACTTAGACGAGATATGCGTACATGTAGTGCCAAAGAGACGATCTGTACCTACCCTTATGGTTGGATCCTCAGAGGAAAACATAGTAGTTGTTTTACCATTTTCAGTTTTATTGTTCCTTTCAGTTGTATTTCTACTTTTTAGTTGTACTCATAATTTCAGTTGGGCTTGTATTCTGGCCCCTTTTACTTTCAACACTTCTTTTACCCCAGTAGTTTACTTAACATTTTCTTCTTGTTTCATTCTCAGATCGTATTTTTGTACATGATTAAAGGCAATGCCTTCCTATTTTAGGGAATACTCCTTTAGGTGCTAGTCACCTACCCCTATCCTATGGAAGGCGGGCTTAGTGTAGTCACAGCATGGGCCCTGGGGGACGGGTCGTGACAAAGTTGTATATGAGGAGTTCGGTTCAACCGAAGAACTAGAACTCTGATTTTTTCTATGTGGAAATGGTATTAAGTGTTATGAGTGTGGTTTTCAGATTTGGGAATCCATTTTTGGTGCTATGATCGACGTATCTATGCACCAGGATCCTGAATTATAATTTCCAACTCAGCGCATGAAAACATTGATTGCGTGTGTTTTGAAAAATTTTCTTTTGGATCTCATGAGTCATCTCCCAAGGTATAACTTAATGACAATGGTGAATATGTTGCTTATCAAGATCCCACTATGTAGACAACCAACTAGGATTCCTGAGAGAGTACACGATGACGGCCCACAAAGAGATGAGGCTCTGGTATAGGGCCCCCTTACTATGTTGTCACCTTTTGGTGGCGTACCAGTAGCACAACCATCTGTTAGGTAGCAGTTACCACCAGCAGCATTGGAGGATGGTGCATGCCGACTGAGCACATTGCACGAGTTCTTGTAGGATAGGCCTCTGAGATTTCGAGGTGAGATAGATTCTCTGGTAGCTGAGGACTAGCTGTAGGCTGTGGATAGATTTTTATGCCTAGTTGGTATACCAGTTGAGTAGATGGTGATCCTAGCTACTAGTATTTTCTAATATGTGACCACGAGGATAGTCCATAGGATAATTAGGTTTCATTACTTGGACCTTTTCCCGAGATAGTACCTTCAAGTAGAGTTCCAGATATAACACTACCCCTTGGTTAGCAGTTAAAACTGGTGGTACCGATAGAGGACACATATAGGCTTAGTGCCTTACACATGTGTTAGCATCATATATCCCTCAAGTTCTAAGGAAATCTAGACTCACAGGTCTTTAAGGACTGGCTTGAGGAGGTGGCATAGTTTCAATCTATCCAGGGAAAAATTTGATAATATGGTAGTCCTGATAGAGATCCTTCTGCATGGCTCAGTAGGACGATAACAGTGTTTAGATTACCCTGATCTTGAAAAGAGGTGACATTTTCTAGGGACAAGCTTGAGAAAATTCTTCAAAGAAGGGGGTATATTTCCTTAAAGGGCTATGGTATGAGTGTTACCTATATCTTCTATAGCTTCTGCAGGACGACTTGCCTGTAGCTGATTATTCATTGAGGCGTACCGACAATTCCAATTACTTGATGAATATAGTACGAACAGTGCATCAGGTCTCAAACCTATGAGTAAGGTGTGTTTAGGATTATCCAAGCCAACAGTATTCCTCTATGCATTCATACTTATGATTGGGTTCTAGAGATAACCTTTGTGGTTGAATGTTATTTGGATGATCAGATGCCGCAAGTTAATGTTAACAGTGGGAAAGCAGGAAACTATGACCAGTTTCAGAGACATGGGTGTGTAAAATATTTTAGGAAGATGAAGTGAGAGGGATATATGATTATGTAGGGTAGAAAACGTTGAAGAAGATCTTGGAGAGAAGCATGAGGTGGTTTACATTTCGACAAGTTATAACCACCCCCCATTTGTGGTCCCCACCAGGCTCATGGAGTTGGAGGATAGGGGAAGGGAGTAGTTTTATGCGGTCAAGGAGTGTTACCCAAGGTCTCTAGGAATGATTTGATGTAGGGTCTATGTCTACTACTGGATTTCGTATTAATAGACATATGTGCCAATCATTTTTCGCTTCCACAAATCTTGTCCAAGACCTAGAGTTTCCAGTTAAACTATTGAATTGAACCTCTTGTCTAGAGAATCCATTGGGAGGAGAATCGATAATCACAATTATGTCGACGATGTTATCTGGACCTTGAGGCAAGAGTTTTGGTTGGAACATCTTGTTGGTAGTGTTGAGGCCTTACAACGTTTGTTTGGGTAGGAACTAGACATCCACAGTTCATACTCAGATTGACTGTATTAGGGAAAAAGGTTGTGTTTTACCTACAACGTTGTTATGGGGCTTTCCATGGTTGAAAAAAAGGAAACTCATGCCACACAAGATAAACTCATGCATATGAGGGTGCAACTAATCACTCTTGAGTTGGATAGACTTACACTCGTGGCAACAAGAGTTTTGAGTTTTCATTTCCCAAAAGGAGTGGCAGAGTGCGGGGACATATTTTCAAAAGATGTTTCCAGGATTACCTCCCTATAGAGAGAGGGACTTCTATTTAGGCTGGGTACAACCAGATATTCTTACATGAATTCTCCAGGGTAGGAGCACCCTAGTCAGCTTTGACGTAAAAGGGACAACCCATCGTATGGACAGAGAGAGGCCAATAGAGTTTTCAGGAGATGAGGCCGAGACTGATGAGTGCTTCCATATTGAGGCTACCGAAAGAGGGCGTTGGGTATGTAGTCTACTACGACTCATCAGGGACCATAAGATGTTGTTTTTAGATGAAAGAGTGAGCACTGATCCCCTATGGATCACGATAGATGAAATAGTATGAGTAAGTCTATGCTACCCATGGCCTAGAGTTAGTAATAATGGTCTTCACCTAAATGTTTTGGTGACATTAAATGATTGGTTAACATTTTATGGTAAAATCTAATCACAAGAGTCTCAGGTATATATTCTCTCAAAATTCCCTAAACCTGAGACAACTGCGATCCCTAGAGTTCCTCTGGGACTACGACTTTGAGATAGTTTATACTCCGAGGAAGGAAAACATGATAGAAGATGAACTCAGTAGGAGGTTTGGTCTACAGTTACTGAGTGAGGCATCAGAGCGGCTAGTTTTACTACATATATCATTAATGGATAAAGATAGAGCAGCTTGCCTCCAGTCTATGACTCTCACTCCCTCAATTCATCAAAGAATTCGAGGGTCACAACATGAGATGTTGACTGTGGGGCTCGACGTGCATATATATCCTCATGATAGTCTCTTGAATGATTTTATGATGGGGGGAGCATATCAACCTCTTCATAGGACGCACCATGGTACTAATGACTCTCCGGGAAGAGGTGTTGAGGGAGATCTATACATCCCCTTTAGCGGTACATAATGGAGTGGTGAAGTTGTACCAGGACTTCTGGTGATAGAACTAGTGTCCAGTGATGAAATAAGTAGCGGAAGATTTCATATCATGATGCCTCACTTTTCTGCAAGTGGAGACTGCACAGAGCAGGATGAAGACTTATGCCGAAAAGAGGAGGGAGACCATGAATTCCTATATGTCTCACCTTGACGAGGTTTGCTGAGATTTGGCCAGGGCAGAATGTTATCTCCAATGTTCATCGGACCATTCTAGATTCTCAACATAGTGGACGGGGTGGCATACTATCAATTTCTTTCCCCACAAATGCACTGGGTGCATACTGTTTTCCATGTTTCACAGTTGAGGAGATGTGTCCATGATTCATCGCACGTTATCGACTAGGGAGAGTAGAAAATTGACAATGAGGTGACTTTTAAGGAGTTCTGAGTGGAGATATAGGATGTTCAGGAGGGAGTCCTTCATTGATGGTCGATCCCTCTAGTGCAAGTTCAGTCGCAGCACATGGATCTTTTGGATAGCACATTGGAGCGGGAGGCTCAGACTCATTCTCAGTACCCTCGTTTTTTTATTTTCCTTTATTTGGGATTTTTTGGACATAAATCCCTAAGGTGGGGGATAATGTAATGTCCATAATTTCTGTTTAAGTTTTTTAATTAAATGAAATTATTTTAAGACTACGAAATCTGACGGCACATGATTCCAAGGCGTGGAGTGCCTGAAATGATCCATTGAAGTTTTTTAAGATTTAATTATCATATATAAGAAGTTTTAAAAAAAAAGTAGAATAACACTTAAATGGTTGGTCAAATTAGAAATCATAGGGCATTGTTACATTCAGGATGACGAGTTTACCCTAGGTGTGACTAACTTTAGTCGGCGCATGCCACCTGTGAGAAAACCCGAAAATGGAATGACCGTAAATTAAATAATTAAATAATGTTATTTTATTTTTCAAATTCTTATAACATACAAATGGTGTCTCAGATTAAAAATCTAAGACCACCACTAAGCTTGTGAGGGTATACACTCTTTAGGAAGATACTAACATTATCCAGCATGAGCCACCAGTGAAAGTTAGTTTTTGGCCATAAAAAAAATTAAGTAACAATAATTTTATTGAAAAATCCATAACGTCTAAATGGTAACTCGGATTAGAAATCCAAGAGTTCTATTGAGTTTTTTAGGGAATTTTCTCCTTAGGTAGTGTCTAACCTCGACCGGTGCGGGTCAAGGGTGAACGTTAATAATTTATTGAAATTTTTTTCGGGTACGTTCAGTAAGCGCATGAGTGGCATTTTCTAACGTTCGAACCATTGCTCGGACTAAAAATATGAGGGCATAGTTGAATCTGCCACACCGGGATTCTCTTAAGGGAGGCATTACTTAGACTGTAGTAGGTCCAGAGAAAAAGTTAAATTTTCGACTTTTTAAAAGAAATGAAATAAAATAATTTTGTTATTTTATTCCATATCCCCTAACAGACTAGCCAAGGGGTGGGGCCAAAGATGTGTCAAGAAAATAAATTTCTTGACCTTATAACCCAAAGTAACGACGTCATTGGGTAATTAGGAAGCTTCCTAATTAATGACCCCAATTAAATTTCAACTTCGTTACTTACCCTCCCCTTCTTATAAATATATAGAGCATGGGGAGGGTTTTCTGCACAGCTTCACCGAGCAACGAAGTGCTGCAAGAGTGCTGTGACACCAGAACTTTAGAAGATGGAGCCTATCCCAGTGGGAGGTGATAGGTGACACAGAACCACGAACCGTAGGATGACGTACGAGCGGTGTCATTGGATGCCTATTGTGGGAACGAAGAACACCGACCCACCTTCAAGCGCGATCATTTTATCAATGATTAAAGATAAGGGGTTTTTACTTTTGGATTTTTAAATTTTTTCCTCTTTCCCATTTTTGAATAATACAAAGAAAATGGGCCAACTGACTAATAGGTTGACAAACAATTCATTCGTTTTTATGGGAGGTTATTACGAGGTATCATTGTGGGGTTTATCTTGATTTAAATTCCAAGAGATTGTTAAACTCTTAACCCTCCTCATGTTTTCGAGCTAATGCAGAGGGGGTGGGCCTAACGAACCCTGCCAAAACCCTCTTCTACTTTGCTAATTTTGAACCTCCATGGAACACCAACAGTGTGGAAATACCGACTGGCTACTTTGGGGATAGCGTGTTGAAGCACGCCGCAGGAAGAGGCCGTAACACCCAGCTGCATCGGTCATCAGAGCGACCAACATCAGCCGACCAGATAGGAGTTGTGTCATGCCGTCACACACCATCAATATACAAAAGATTCCATGGCTCTTCATCCACGGTGATTGAAGGATGGCGGCTGACACACCGTTAGGCCGCGGGTGATAGTGCAGTGGGCCGTCGAGTACTGCTGGAGTGGTTGGCCAGCATGCTGGCCGGCTGTGACAGAACTTGCAGAGTGGAGGTGGGGTGCTCCCCCGGCGGGGCACCCAGGTGGTAGCAAGGTCATTGCCTGCGACGACCGTGATTGGAGTTTGGGGCCGCTAGTTCGATCGACGGCCTGTGGATGGGGCGCGCGCAAGCGGCGCACCCGGTGGCAAAGCCACACAACAGAGGACCGATTGCACCATGTGGAGACTCATTGGGTCAACACCTCTAGGTTGACCCACTGACGTGGCTCCGCACCAAATAAGACCTACTCGGATGTGCTATGTCAGGGTATCCCTTGCGGCCCGCGCTACCAGGATGGTTGCACCGCCGAGTCGACTGAGTGGACCGACCCACCGCTCAGCGGGATGACCTGTGACCTTGCGGCCACAACCGCGGCCTAGCCGGGTTGGGATGGACCCAAGTTGGGTCGGATCAACCTAGTTCGATATGGTTCAGCCCAGGCCAAACCGGGTCGGGCCGGTCTGACTGAGGCAGACTGGACCTGGACCCAGTACCGACTAGTTAAAAAAAATGGGCCTTAACTCCTAAATCATATGTTCTTTTGATGAACCGTATATGGTGTTTGGATCCTTGGAGTGAGGTAGTACTTTGGATTACTCATGAGAGTTTTGGAGAATCTTGGAGAACGTCCAGGTTAGATCACACCCAAATCTAACCAGGCCCTCGACACTGAAATACCAATAACACATAGACCATGCTTCTGGTTGATGAACTGTTCATTGCGTTGGAACCCTTATGAAATGGAAGATCATCGAGTTAATTTTTTGTGAGACTTTGTTCTAGATGTAATATGAAAAATGGTTTTAGGAGCAGTTCTCCCAAGTGCAATAAATACGGAACCCGAAAATTGGTTGGGACTTGACGACTGCAAATATTTTTTACACGGAGTGACTCGAAGGACCAGTGGGGAGCGCCTCTGTGTGACATGGTAGACCCATGGTGGGGAGCACCTCTATGTGATGCGGCAGACCTATGGTACGTGATGGGGAGGAGTACCTCATCAGGCCATGGTGGGGAGAGGCTCCGTGTGACCCAGAAGACCCATGGTACACGATGGGGAGGAGTACCTCAGCAGTCCAAGGTTAGTGGAAAGTGCATCTAGGTGACACGGAAGACCCAATGTACTTGATAGAGGATGATTTCTTTAGTAGTTTAGGGGTTCGACATTGTGACAGGGAATTTTACATGTTCCTAGGTCTAGAGAATTTGCGGCTGGCTATCAGCATTCATAGTGATCTTGTGTGGGTTAGCATCATAATCATGTTTCTCTGAGTTGTGTACCTAGTTTGAGTTGAGACACTAGTTGATTTGTGTCTATTGCTTTGTGATTTGTGATTGAGATCAAGATTTGTGGTTTTCCTTGTGGAATTTTGAGAGACCTTTGGGGGTCTCAGGGCCCCTACTAAGTATTGTAATACTCACCCTTACACAGGCTACACCCGCACCTTATTGTGTCTTTTACAGATGATGTGCATATGGGCTGAGGTTTGAGGGATCCAAGACTAGGCGATATAGAGAGGAGACATGCAGACTTGGAGTGTTGAGGAGGTGATCTATACCAACCCTTCATGTAGGATCCTTGGAGGACGACTCCATAGCTGTTTTCACTATTTCAGTTGTATTGTTCCTTTCAGTTGTATTTGTATGTTTTAGTTGTACTCGTATATTTTTTTGGGATTATATTCTGACCCCTTTTAATTTAAAGACTTATTTTACTCTAGTAGTTTACTTGACAGTTTCTTCTTGTTGTGTTCTCAGACCGTATGTTTATACAGGTTTAAAGGCAATACCTTCCCGTTTTGGGGAATAAGCCTTTCAGTGCTAGTCACTAGCCCCTGGCTTATGGAAGGTGGGTTGGGGTAGTCACAAAACAGGCTCCAAGAAATGGGTCATGACATATAAAAAGGAATATATAAAAGTTATTCTAGAAGTGGTTTTAATGTAAAAAAATGAACTTTTAAAAATAAATCCCTCAATCATATTCAACAAAAGTAACTTAAAGATCCACGACATTGGTAAAAAGAATGAAACTTTTCATTTATCAATCGCAGTTTGGTTAACTTATGATTTAAGGATATTGGTAAAAAGACTTAAAAAAAATAGAGGCCTCATGATTAAATGGTTTAAATTTGGATAGTATATCATGTAATGAGATTCAAAAATTAGTATCCTTTTCGTAATTTTTTTGAAAAAAATAGATCCTGTAAAAAATATATTTCAACATTAATTTAATATATACTACAAGGGTCAAATAATTTCACACATTAACATAGGTTTGAAATAATACCATGTATTATAGTTTGAGGTCTTAATTTTCTAAAATAGGAAAATGGAAAAAGAAACACACATGAATGGAAATAAAAAATAGAATAAATTAAATTAAAAACACACAAAATCCAAATTAAAAAATGATGCTCCACCAATTTTTTTAAATGTAATAATTATGAAATAGTACATATGAGTAATAAAAATAAATAATTTTAGTAATAATAAAAATTAGTGAGTAAGAAGTTCATAATGTTTCCCCAGTTCTATTAATCAGTTTGAATATGAATATCCACCCCTGATGTTTATTTAAAACTCACTATAATGAGATTTAATATATTCTCATTGACTTATAATGGTTTCCCATTCTCTAGAATAATAATTTTCAGAAAATAATGTTAAAAATATGTAACAATAAAGGGTCTAGCGTGTTAAAAAAAATTACCTAGAAATATTTTTATTCAATATGCATATAGTAGAAATTTATATCCCCCTTTGAACATCTTCTTGAGGATAATATCATCATTAAAAACAATTTTTTTTCTCTTTATATATCCTAGAATTTTTATAACCATTACATTTGGATTATTCCCAATTAGGTATGTAGATGTATCTTAATTATTATTTTTTATATAGATTTATATTTCAACACTTCATATCAAAAATATCTTCATAGTCTAACTCCTTGGGTAAATGGTATGATTTTACATATTATATTATAAATGGGGAAATTCCAATTATAGTACTAAAATCATCCATATAATCCCAAAGAGTATCATATAATCACTAAATAAAATATTTTACATTTTGGTAGATGATTGTTTTAAAATTCATTTAATCTCTTGGTTTGATAATTGAGCCATTCCAATTTCTTAAGGAGGATAAGGTGTAGAAACTCATTAATGGAATCCATAATTACACAAAATAATTTCTAATGATCTATTAAGAAAGTGGGTACCAAGATAAATGATGATAATATTTGGAAAAACAAAATTGTGTAACATGTTAGCTCTTAAATATTTGGAAACCACTTTAGCATCATCTATTCTAATTGAAATAACTTAAAACCTCATGAACACATAATTTATAATAAGAAAAATTTAATAGTCCCCAATATACTTGGGAAATAGAATTCTGAATTTGATATTCTGAACATTAAACACCTCACAAAATAAAATGGGTAACTATGAAATATCACGTCTCTAAGAGATATTACCATAGAACTAGAAGGTTTTACTTTCTCTATAAAAATAAAAAGAATTGTTGAAAATTGTGGAATATAATAAACTTGATTCAAGAAATTTTATAACTGTTAATTATGGTAAATAATGAATGAAAAAATGTAGAGTATATCTTTTTTAGTAACATCAATTTCTAAAAATTCATGGTAGATCTATGGATAATTTAGTCCCTTTAATATTCCATAGACAAGGGTTATCCCAAATTTGATTCCCAGATTTACTCACTATAATGGAAACATATTTCTTTGAATAAAAGTGGGGAATATCATTGGAAGACAAACAATTAAAAGGGATCCAAAACATGGTATTTTAAAAATAATATTACAAAATACCTTATTAGGGAACATTTTCTAGATTGGTTAATAGATTTGACATTTCTCTATTAAAATAATGACCCGTCTACCTAAATAGATAGACATTATTTTCATAATACCCTTATAACCCCATATTTCCAAATATTTTTTTATATAAAAAAATATACCATAACATTCTTGTTATTGATTTTTTTTCATAATGAATCTAATTGAAAAAATGGTATGTGAAAAGAGTTAAATTAGATTATATAAAGAAGGATCAATATTTTTTTAAATAAAAAATAATGGATAAAAATTATTTATTAGTTGTTATGTAGTAATCTTATGATTTATCTAGATGCATAGATTCATAATATATGATATGAGACCTATTTTACACTATTTAGATCAAATCCATTGATTTTGAAAATATTGATGCATGGGTCATCATTTAACATGGAAAATCCCATCTAGGAGGCCAAATATTTAGAGGAGTTGACGACATCAATTTCATCTATCCAAAAACCATATATATATATAGCAGTTTAGAGAATTTTTTTTATCGTTTTTGATATTTTATGTAGAAAATTATTTCTATATTGATAAAATTATCAGTGATTTTTCATTAGAAAGTAACATGACTCTGAATACATCTAAAACACCTATTTATTTTGGTGTATGTAAGCAAAGAAATGATATAATCCTAGGATTGATAATCTTGGATTTTATATTTATAAATTATATTGATTATTTAATTGACTCATTCTACCATAAAATGATATTTATTATTTTTTGGATCATGATTTTAATCATTTAATGTTTTAAGAACAAAAAAATACACTACAAATATCTCTCATAAGATTATCAATAGATAGTGAAATCATCCACGAAAACCACTATATTATGATATAACATTTTTTTTTCAAAAATACTGATTGAAACCATTTTAATGGTTGTTGGAGAATTAAATTAATCTAAATGAATTATTTTATAGGTAAAATATATAAATGAGAAATATAAAGTGGTTTTTTTGAATATCAAGTGTGATGTAATAAAGATCCACATCTTAAACTAGATGAAAATGCATAGGTATTTGAAAAATTTCTTTTATTATATCGTTAGTTTTAAAAAAATCACTAAATGAAATTATGAGTGTTAGATCACTTTAATATGAAGTTCTTTTGGAATTGTCTGAAGTCTCGTTATGTTTCCTGGGTGTCTCGAGGAGTTTTGGGAGAGATGAACCAAGAAATAAAAAATTTGAAGGACCTGTAGAGGGTACATAGTTTGTTTGAAATTATGAGACCCACTACAGGAAACCATGTGGTCTTATGTAGGTAGATAGTGGTAGTAATTGTGGCTACACATGAATTACAAAACTATACACCTAGCCTAAAGAGTGTTCTTTTGAAGGTAGTAGCCTCACATTGTTCACTGCACAGTTTGTGTATGGTATGAAAAACGATTTAGTTTACCCTATTTAAATAATTTTAATTAAATTAAAGTAATATAAAATAAAAACATTAAACTAATATTACCCTCTTTATCAATCTAAATCATGCAATAAACCTTTCCCCTTCCTACAGCATGCAATCCCCCTTAGCCAAACCTCCTTCCATGATGAATTCCACAGGGTTTTCCTTCCGATTTCTCACTAGAATATCTGAGGTATGGTTTCTATCTCCCACCCCTCCATTTAATTACTCCTTTCCCTTATTAATATTTACTTATTTTCATGAGGCATAACCCAATGGTTGGTTTTACCTAATTTGTTTTCATTTTTTGATTCCAGGGTGTGCGAATGGTCAATAGGGATGTCTTCTTACATGTTCTGATATCCATTACCAATGTTGAAGTATATTGGTACAATTTGGATTTCCACCACTATCCAAAGTAATAGTTAACACCCTATACTTGGTATAAATATATTTGTTTAGGTCTTTTAGGTGATTAGGAGTCCTTATATAATTTATACAGGGTTTGGCGGCTCTTTGTGGTCTTGAGGACACATAGTGAATGTAAATATATATGTACCACCTTCTACATGTTCCCTCTTAGTGAGTGGAATGTGTACACGAATTTAATGGATATATATATATATATATATATATATATAGGAATGCATGCGTGTGATAGGACAGATATTTTTTTCCATCAATAATGTCATCAAGTGACGAGTGTTTGGATGGGTCAACTACTTGGGGTAGGTCCTATTTCCATGCCTTTTAAATTCAAGAATACCTTAAATTGAATAGGATGCCAATTTAAATATTCTTTTTGTATTTGAAATAAATTTTCTTCGTTAAGATGTTTTGTAATGATTTATGTTTTGTTTGATAAACAATTCATGGTTTTATAACAAAAACCATCCCACAGAGTTGCACTATCTGTGAAAACATAATGTTATGGTTTATGTGTATATTGCTTCATTGGAAATTTTTACATGGTAAACCTGTTTTCCTAGAAATTTTTCCTATCCCCTTTGGTTGGAATGTTATGACACATTAATATTTTTATTAATTAATAGGATTTATCATTTAGATAAATTCCCAATTATTATTGGTACCTTCTATGTTATCCCTTTGAATTTTATGAATTGAGTTATAATTCTTGATGGGTATGAGTGAAATAAATAAAATGGAATGAAATGATCGTGAAGAAAACCAACCATAAAAACATTATTCAAATGGAATGTTAATATGGAATAGATTAGGGTGTTGAAACCATGCCTTTGGTTAATCTAATAAGCACAGATTATGAATGTTAAATGCTTCAGTTATTGTAAATGGAAATGGTAGATAGGGTTATGAAAGATAGTATAATTCTTTATGGGTTATTATTGTTATCATTTCCTTTTGAATATGTACCTTCAATCAATTTTCTATTTTTGGAATATTTAGTGATATGGCCTTATGTAGGATTTCTCACACTAAATGGCATTCCTTGAATAAATGGTTTAGTTATATTGAATTTATTTCCTTGGGTTAAATGGTTTAAATGAAATGGATTATTTGAAATGGAATTGAATATGTCTTATGAGATACATGGGAGTTCTTGGCCTCATGTTTTAATTTATAAATATGACAATTCCTTTTCTAATGTACAATTCAAAATAATAAAAGGTTTTACTTTATGTAATAAATTATGAATTTGGACATGGATAATAAAGTTCAGAAGTGGTAATACATTTTTCCTTATATTATAAATGTAAACAATGGTTTAATTGTAATGACACATAAGGTATGGTAAGATAATTCCTTTTTTATTCTTTTTTAAATTCTTCAAACTAAAGGTAATGCTTTATATGGAAAGGAACTTGGATAAAAGAATGTATAAGAGGTTACTCCATATGTATTTCTATATATATGAAATGGCATATTAATTTTCATGGGAGGTTTTTAATCATGACATATATTATAATTTATAACCCCTTTCATAGGATTTGGTATCCGATGGAACACGAGTGAAATTGGGGAAGAATACTATGTGAGGTTCCATGTTGATATGCAAAGGGTTGTGAGAGCCTTGAGTAGGAATGTAGTGTTAGCTTCCATGTAGATTTACCAAGGATTGTGATAGACTTTGAGTTGGAAGATCATGCGGCCATCCATGTTTAGACAATGGTTAGAAAATGAGTGCTTTACCTAGTGATGAATGATAGTGGGTTACAACCCCGTCCTCATAGCATTTGTTTCCCAAATGACCATGAAGAGCTATTTTGAGTTGGGCTAAGGGAATGACTGTGTGATCAATCCCTGGTATTGGATGTTATTGGGTTTCATCCGGGTCCATCCCAACGTATAAATAATATATATATATATATATATATATATATATATTATGACCTGAGAATACATAATTTCAAACAATGAACTAAAGACATATAGATTCTTGGTGTCCCTTAGAGACCAGGATGTGTTGTTGTTTACTTATCCAGTTTTTTTTTAAAATTCCTCTTTACCTTCACACTACTAACCACACATATCACTCTATGGAATGAGCTTGGAATCATGGGTGATGAACTACTATGATTTTATTTCACACCCTACTCGGGTACCCTAGGTACCTGAGTAGACCTTATATTTGAATGATATATATTGATTTATGTACTGATTTTACCATGGAGTTAGGAGAAAAGGACTGATCATGATCATGGGATTCTCATATAGATCTCCCATAGGGATTGTTTTCTTTTTTTTACAGTGTTTTATAACATGTATTTTTTTACTACAATAACATATGTATCATCTATCATCCATGTATTATATAAAATGTCATTGGCTCTGTTTCATTAAATTGTTATCATTTTCATTTTGCTGCTTTTTCATTTGATTATTACTCCTTCTACTATGGTATGTTGTTTCTAATTGGTAATATCATTGTGAATCTATGATAAAAGGGTATTGTCTGCCCACTATTAGCTCTTGTGACCCTCACTACTAGTTGAAATCCTCTAGAGTATGGGGAGACGTGCCTGAGGCCATTTGATCCACCGGTCCGATTACTAGTATCGATGGAATGCCATGTTGGGGAATTGAATTGTGTTATCAAAGGATAAAAGTTTACCCTTTCCATACCATTTTTGGTTGGTAGATAATATATTAGGAATGTTTTTGTGCTTTGTTAATAGCTGTGATTGGGACTGATCACCCCATGTATAGGAAATGACCTATTGGCTTGGGTAGGGATTATGGTTATTGTTGATCTCTATTACAGTTTATATGATTTCTCCTTGAGTGATTGGAGTAAATTCCATTAATTATGGTTCATGGAGTTTATGGTATTTTTACCCTTTGCCAGGTTCAGTACAGATGAATTACTGCACGCATCATATTAAGCACATTGGGATTAACAAGTCATGCATGTGTCATTCCATGTAGAATAATTTTGTAGTTTTCATACTATGTTTATTTGGTTCCTTGATTTTATGTCATGATTCATGTTCATTGGCATGTCTTCTTTCATATACCATGCATCCTATCAATTTACCATATTTCCTTGTATTGTGCTATATATTTATTTTCATTATTTATATGTTCACTACATTTTATATCATGATCATGTGATGAATATACCACGATTCTGTGTTATATAATGCTTATATGTTACTAATTAAGATAACACTCTTGGAGTTTTTGATATGTAATTGATTGCATGGGATGAATGTATATGGGTGTGAAATAATGTGAAAAAGTTTCTCATTGTTAGGTGTATGGGCGTCGTACAGTCAGGAAAGGGTAACCCATATATTAAAACCATCTTGAGCATAATATATACATATATTTTAAGTTTGTGGTTAAATTTCGAGGATGCTAAATTAAAATTATAATTTAAATTATTTTTGACAAAATGGATCGAAAATACCAAATTTTAATGTGTATGGGCACTTTAGAAGTTGTGAGGTGGCCACCCATACAATTGAACCATTATTTATAATCATGTTATATTATGAAAATGGATTGGATTTTTTTTCAATTGGGGGAAATTTTCATGCCATGATGTGTATGGGAGATTCATTAATTCAGAAATGGAAACCCATATAAAATGTAAGGGCATGATTTATTTTGAGATGTTTTTGAATGAAAGGCTGTGTGTTTGGAATTTGAAATGAATTGGTTATTTCATAAAATGAAAAACTGACCCCAGTAGGTCTGTTGGGGGAATGTATCTTATGAGATGCCCCTACTGGGTGTTTGAAACTATAATAATATAAAAAATACTGATGGGTTTTATTTCAGTGAGCCCAGGTTAGTTAAAATGGGTCCCTTGTAGGTTTCCTTATATGTTAAAAAGGATGGTTTATGAGAATTGCCTATTCTGATTTGAGCTATTGGTTCAAAATCAACTACCAGGTGATTACAATTTAAAATGGATACGTAAATTTTTAATTAAATATTTTAGATTAATATAGAATCAAATGTGAAAAAATGTAAGTGCTTTGAAATGGAACATGTATTGGTTTCCATAGATGAAACCCTCAAGTAAGGGTAGGTTTATTTTCTCTTTCAGTTTCCTTGGAAGGAAGCACAACAGTTTTACTTAGAAGTTCTTTTTTTATAAATGTCTTAGATGATCAGATTGTCTGCCTTGTGAGTTATGTTAGCATGACATGGGGATAAGTGCAGAACATGTTTTTTAAAAGGGGTTAACCCATGGTTTAAATCACCATTAAAACATGAATTCCTTGTTTGTGTTATGTTATTTATGTTGTTTGGTTCCACTTTGGTGTTATTGTCCCTTTTAGGACTCTAATAATTTAATGACACCCTTGTTCTTATGGGTGATCATTTTTTTCATGGTCGTTGATATGGTTGTGAGAATTGAGTAGTGCTCAGTTTTAGTTTCATTGACATGTGTCTCGTATGGTCAGTTTCTTCGTTGGTCTTTTGATACATTCTTATCTTTTGCGATGTATGACTTGGTATGGCGTCATCCATGCTAATGGTCATTTGTGGAAATATGACTCTGAAATAAGCCTATTGTGTTGTTGAGTACAGTCTTAGGTCATCATCAAGTAGAGTGACCTTAGTGTTGAATAATAAGTTCATCCCAATTCATGGGATGGAGTTTCTAAAGGCTCGGGTGTTATGAAATTACAGTCATTTTGTTTTTGGATTAAACTAGATTTTAACTTATTTTTATGCATTGAGGTTGTGATTGTGACTTAGAGGTGTTTTACACATTCGTTAAAGGTGTTTTGATATAACAAACCTGTTAGTGGCTAGTTTGTATTTGTTATCATTGACTATGAAACACCGGAAGTGGGGACTGTCCCATCAGTCATAGTGGTTACATATCCTTCCATGTAGAAGGAACACCAAAGAGGACCATTGAAATATGGTCGATTCTATTTGAATTCACTTGAGGTTTGGGAGTCTTGAATTTTTTCAGTGCTTTCTTGGTTGCACGACGTTTTTCTGTTGTACTGTATTCAACCCTTGTGAAAGTGATATTTACTTGGACGGACTTAGGTGGATAAATCATGAATGATCAAATAGTACCTCTTGTGGTGAATACTTGTGATCGACTGTGATGATACATCAATAGGTGTAGCTGAGTCTCATGTAATGAAATTCAACGACTATTGGATTGACATTTCTTCTTTATTGTAATTGGGTATGATTGATTAGAGACCATTAAAATCCTATTTAGTTTAATTTGAATAGAAATGATCATGCACTTTCTATTGACATAGTCCTAGATGAACTAATAGAGTTTTAGTCTTACCTTAATCTACAGTTTTAAATGTTGATGAGCTTGTTGGGTGTTTCTCTTTTAGTGTTTCCGGATGGATGCATGGTTTCCCTCATTATTTGTTCAGAAATATCACCAAAAGTCATGTATTTAATATGATGTACATGTTAGGGTTGAAGGTGAGATTCATTGGGAGGATAAAATGAAGATAAACTTTTATGATGTTGGTCATAATGGTGGGGAATCCCCATAAATGGTCATCCGGAGATTGATCAACTCGAGGTTCTTCTTGATTAATTTCTATGGTTAGTGACATGACATTATCAAGAATATGGTTAGGTGGAGATGATTTCGGGTTCTTTGGGATATATAATTTCATTAAAATATGTCTCAACTTGGGATTCAAGTTCAGTCGGAATGAAGCTTTAGGTAAGTTCATAATCAAACAAGGTGTGTTGCTGAAAAACATAAAGGTATTCTTTGAAAGGCAATTAAAATAGTGGGGATGCAGTCATTTGGAGTTGGCATCTTATTTTAAAGAATAATATGGGATGTACCATTGTCTATATGTTTAATTAGATGATGAAATGATCATGTCTCTAATAAAAAAGTATAAAGTAAGTGTTGCCTCAGTGTCTCGGTTGGAAAGGGAGGGTTGGATCGAGTCCGGACGGCTTAAAGCCCATGCCTTTAAAAAATGCTAAGAGGTGAGTTTAGTGTTTGGAAACCTAATGTGATTGTTTTAAATATGATTCATGACCATTGATGGTCTAGTGAGGTTTCTATAGTTATCGAAGGATACTCGAGGACAATAATTTCTCTTTGGGGAAGGTTATAATGATCCACATTTTAAATGGGATTAAAATGAACATGTTTATGAAGCTTTTCATTTAATGGAAAATAAGTAATTAATAAAAATATTTGGAATGGAATTATAAGAGTCAAATAAAATAAAGATATTTTTTTGGACTTGGGTAAATTCTCGATAACTTTCCTATGTGTCATAAGGAGTTTCGAGTGTTCCAGACATGGAAAACCAAATTTTGAAGGACCCATATAGGGAAAACAGTTTGTTTGAAACCATGCGACCCACAACAGGAAATAATGCATCGTTATGCAGGTGGACAATGTGGTAGCATGGGCTTCACATGATTTACCAAATAGTTAACCTAGCCCATATGATGTGGTTTTGGAGGAAGTTTTCACACACAGTTCACCATACATTTTGCTCACGGTTTGGAAAAACATACAGGTCAAACCATTCAGTTTAACCAGTTTTATGAATTTGAATTAAATAAATGTAAAATAAAAAAAAAATAAAAAAAATATAATTCCATACATCCCCCTCACTCACATGATCACCCTTTCTCCTTTATATGGTGTTTAACCTCCCCTCATCCGAACCTCCTTCCTTGACGAAATCTACTAATTTTTTCTATTTTATTTCTCACTCAAATCTATAATGTAAGGTTTCTATCTCATTGCCTCCCCTTCCTAACCATTTCCCTATATTGATTTCCCTATTTTCATGTGGATAAACCCTAGGGTTGGGGTTACCCATATTGTTTATTCCTTTTCTAATTCTGGGATGTGTGAAGGGTCTATCAATATGTCTTCTTGCATGTTCTGAGATCTACCATCGATGGTGAAACCGATTGGTTTGATTCGGATTTCCAACACTATATGGGGTAATATTTAACACTCACTTCATGGCATTTACCAATTTAATTAGGTCCTTTTGGTGATTGTGAGTCCTTTTATAATTTGGAGATGGTTTATTGGCTCTTTGAGGTCTTGTGTAGACATAGTATGTGTATATATATGTGTGTGCACCCCCTTATATATGTTCCCTCTTGGCGAGGGTAATGTGAATTTGGTTTTTAAAGGGTATATATATATATATATTAATTTATGTATCTTAAAGAGTGGATCATTTTTTCATTATTAATGTTGTCTTGTACCGAGTGTTCTGTTAGGTCTATGTCTTGAAGTAGGGTCCCTTTCTTTGCCTTTTAAATTCAAGAATACCCTAAATTACATTAGATGGCCATTTAAATATACTTTTATAAATTTAAATAATTTTTCTTTTTTAGGATATTTAGTTTAGAGAGATGTTTTTTGATAAAAAAATCTACATTTTCTAATAAAACCCCACTAATGGAGGTGCGATGTATGTAAAAACTCATTGTGATGGTTTATGTGAATTTATCTTGTTTGGGCATTTCTACTTGGTAGCTCTTTTTTCATAGAAAATTTTTATTTCTCCTTTTTATACCTAATTATGATAATTTAATAGATTTTTTAATTAATAGTATATACAATATAGGTAAATTCCCAATTATTAGTGCTATATTCTATATCCTCCCTTCGTATTTTATGAATTGAGTTACCATGCCTGATGGGTGAAACTGAAATACTTAAAATGTAATTAAATGAGAATAATGAAAAACATACTTGAATTGTATTCAAATTCTAGCTTGAAATGGAATGGATTTTGGTGGCACAACCACACATTTGGTTAATATAATAAGCATGACTTATGAAAGTTAAAAAATTTGGTTAAAGCAAACGGAAAGGATAGATTGGCTTATAGAAGATAATAGAATTCATTAAGCGTTAAAGAACATGATACTTTCCTTTGGAAATGTATCTTCAATCAATTTTAGATTTTATTCAAATTGAGTATGAAAACCTTTAGTAGGATGGATTATACAGAGTGGCATGCCATGATAAATGGTCTATTCATAATGAATATCAAAATTTTTGTTCAATGGTTTTGATTAAATTTGATTATTTAAAATGGAATTTAATATTTATAATTACATGCATGATAAGTATTTATATCATGTATTAATTTATATATATGAACACTTCATTGATAATTTCCAATTGAATATAGTTAGAGGTTATCCTTAATGTACTAAATTATGTATTTGGACAAGGATATTATAATGAATAAGAGGTATATCATTATGCATTATATTATAAATGTAAATGATGGTGTAATTGGAATGACACAAAAGGTATCGTTAGATCATTCCATTTTTTATGATTTGTTAAATTATTAATGTAAAATATCATTCTTTATATGGAAAGGAACATGGATAATGGAATTCATAGAAGTTCATGCCTTATGTATCTTGATATAAATGAAATGGGATATTAAGTTACATGAAGGTATTTACATTATTCCATATATTATAATTGATTACGGCATGAATTTTTTTGGTAATCGAAGGGAAAATGAGATATCACTTAGAGAGGAAGAATATGTGAGATTCCATATTGATTTTGAAAGGACTGTGAGAGCCTTGAGTAGGAAGCCTGTGTAAAGTTCCATGTAGATTTCTAAAGTAATGCAAGAGACATTGAGTATGAAGAATGTGATATCTTCCATGGTGGTCCAACTGTTAGATCACGAGAGATTCTGCTAGTGTGGAATGATAGTTGGTTACATCTTTGTCCTTCCAGCCCATGTATCCCAAGAGACAGTGAGAGCTCTTGGAGTTGGGCTAGGGGATGGAACATAAGTGATTTACCTGGTATTGGATATCAGTGGGTTATGTTATGGTAAATCCTAAAACTATATAAATGTATTTATAAACATACTATATATATAGTGACATGATCAGAAATTTTTTTGGGCTATTAGATGAATCAGGTATAGTCGACTTCTGTCCCTTAGGAACTTGGAAGAGTGGTTATTTACTTATTCATTTTCCTGTAACATTTATCTATTCCAAAAAACTATTAAATATATATTTCACTTCCTAGAATGGGATTAACACCATGGATGTCAAACTAATGAGATTTTATCTGAAACCCTTATCAGGTACCCTTGGTATTCGGGTAGTCATCATATTTTCATAATCTAGGTTGATCATTGTATTGTTTATACCTAGGAGTTAGGAGAAAAGGACTGACCAGGAGCTTTAGATGCTCATAGTGACCACCTATGGGATTTTCGGTGTCTTCTTTATTTTCGTACTATATTCTAAAGAATTTTTTTTTACAACATTAGCTTATTTATCATCCATCATCCATGTATTTTATAAATGGTCATTGTCCACATTCTATTAAATTTTAAACATCTCTAATCTATTTATTTCTCATTTTTTTATTAATGCATCTAAAATGGCATGTTGTTTATAATTTTGTAATATTATTTTGAATCTATAAGAAGAGGGTATAATCTCACCAAAATAACCTCTTAGGACCCTTGATACTAGTTGGTAGCCTGTGACATATGAGGAGATGCAGTTGAGTCCATTGGACCCACCGATTCAGATATTGGTTTTTATGGTAAGATAGGTCAGGATATTAAGATGTAAATTTTAATGTTTACTAAAATTCTTCAAGAAAATATTAATTGGATTTTGATTAAATCCTATCAATAAATTGGTAATTTTTTTTTGGACAAAACTGATATTTTCTAGTCAATAATCAATATATTCTATAAACACACTCAATCTATTTTTTAGGATGTCTAATAATAATGGTTTCATAATTTCACTTCCACAAATGGAAAAACCAATATTTTAAGAAATAATTAGTATTTAACTATTCCATTTGATCTTATTAATTGGTAATATGATTCAATTATTCATCGAGGTAGTCACAACATTTTAAAAAAATTATCGTACAGTTGGATTTTACCATCTCTTAAATTATATAATATGTATATTGATATCCAATAATAAGATGTTATGCCTGAAATGTAAAGGGACAATTCTAGTCAAATATGATAATTGTCATCCTATCACTTTCTAGGGATCTTTAAGTGCTCATAAATTTTAAAATTCTTAATCCATTGAAAACCCTTTAGAAATGATCATATGAAATTTCATATTCTCATATAAGAAATCATATATGATGTTTTTAATTATGTGTTTTAGTTGTAATTCATCTTGGAAATTCTTAAATGTAAAATACAGTTTTATAGACTAAATTACATTTAATTTGTCTCTCGAAATGTTTCAAAAATAATTTGGTTTTGAATTTTTAGTGGTAAAAATACAAGGGTATATCCAGATTTTCTCAAGGATCAGTTTAAGAATAAAGACATGTGATTTAGTAATGAATACAATATCAAAATCAAAATAATCCATTCTAGCATATTTAAAACACATATTAATTTATTGACATAAAAATTTATCAAATTATTTATGAAAATATTAATAAGGATCATCACACATGAAAATTTTAATTATTTCAATGATATTCTTAGAAATATTATAAATTTTAGAACCCTTTATGGTAAATGTTTTAACCACTAAAGCCTCTTCAAATGGAAAATTTTCATGTTCACTCATATTATATATAGTAGTAAAAAATAATCATTCAATGAAAAATGAATTAAAGGATAAATTTTAGTGAAATAAGATAATAAATTAGTTAAAAGTAAATCAGTAATGATCACATTGTAGGATAAGTGATCATATATTAAATATTTCATAGATTGGAAAATTTCAATGCAAACTACTTCTTCTCCAAATTGAACTTATAATTTCCCCCATGAATATTTATGATTTCCTTTCCAATTTTGAGAAAAGGCATAATAATAATTAATTTTTTATGTGTTCAAAATATTTCATGTTCAATATCAAAAACATATAATTTAGAAGGGAATATAGTATCACTTAAAAATATAAAATAATCCATAATGATACCAGAACATTTGGTTATAATTTGGTTAGATAATTTGGTTAAAATTCATATGGGATTCATCTCTATGTATTAAAGAGTAATGTAAATAGAATGAGGTATAAAAATTATTGAATCCACTAAATATAGTATCAAATATTCATATTTTTAAGAAAATATTTTTCAAGTATTGGTAAACATCCTTGTATCTTTCCATTTCATAGAAATGGAATGTTGAATCATAGAGGAAAAAATCATCCATCAGTTTAATTTTTATCCCCTTTTATGTTTCTCTTATGAGAAAATTTTTCAATAAAAACATAGAGTCCTAGAAGTCTACTTGACATAATTAAGAAAAGTAATATTAACATAAAAAATCATAAAATTCTAAAACTTCTTATTATCAAAATCACTCTAAAACCACTTTTTCACCATTGTATATTATATAGATAATGAAATTGTGGTTTCCACATGTCCTTGACATCTTGAGAACTATTTTTAGAAACATAATTTTATATTTTTATTTTCCATATGTTTTTATTCATTCAATAAAATATTCTTTTTTTGATAAATATTTTTATTTCGTAATATCTTTTAATATTCCAACAGTCTTAACTGATGCTGGACTTCCCTCAAAAGACACTATGATAGTTGAATAATGTGTAGAAATATATTTAACATATCTTGGATTAGAATTTAATTTTTATAGTTTTTTAAATTGTATCATTTTATAATTTATATAAAAGTCACCTTTTTACCTACACATTAGTATTTTTTAGGTTTTGAAAGATTCTTTCCTCTCATTTGATTTTTTATACTATTAATGTCAGTCAGAATTTGCCCCATTTGAGTCATTAATGTTTTCAAAATAAGTTTTTGTTGTTTCATAGTTAATCCTGAATGTTTTAATATTTTGAGTGGATTGTGTAGCATATAAATTCCTTAACAAATGGGATTTTTTATGGAATTACCTAGGTTGATAATTACATTATTGACATTGGAAATATCTACCATACTATTTAGATTTTATAAATAATAATTTTTATTGATTATTATATACATTATTGATTTTTTTTAGTTGGAAAAGGAATTAAATGGTTTTTTGGAAGTTTATCCCAAGTAAATAAATTTTGAAATATTTATAATAGAGTTGATATCTTAAGAATTGGTCACTGAGTGTTCATTTGAAACATAAGTTCCATAATGAACATGGATTTGTAAACATTGTCCAAGTTTAGAAGTGGTTTTTGATGTCTTCGATAACTTAATTGGTATCACCACAGTGGTATGATCAACGAGTTGAATTAAAATCATGTCACTTTAGTATATGGAAGTTAGGAATTCTTCTATATATTTTACATGAAGAATTTTCTTATTATAGGGTTTTGATAATTCTTATACATGTTTTAATAAAGGGATCTAGAATAAACTAGGATTTTACAACTAAATATACTCTTATAGTAGAATCCATCACCTTCCAATAAGAAAAAATCCCCCTTTATGTTAAATATTGAAAAAAATTAATTAACTAATTATGTTGTGAGGGTAACTAAAACAAACTCTTTTAAATAAGTTATTATATGAAGATATCCATTCACCCTGAAGTTTATATTTTTATAAATTTATTTTCTAATTATAGTAGTCAAAATACAAGGAAAAAAATTATTCATAAAATGTTTCATATGTCCATTCTAATCCCTAATGAGAGTGGAGTGGGAGTATAAAAACCTCTCTTTTCCCAATTCATCTAACGAAAATGAAAAATCTCTAAGATTCATTTCATCTCCATTTACACTTGGTGGTTTGATATTAACCCAAAGGTAACTAAATCCCTGAAGATGTTTATATATATACTCTTATATAATTACATTAGATATTAAAAAGTTAAGAACTAATATTTACATGATTCTAAAACAATAAGGTATCTTAATGTATTGTATAATATTTCATTGATTATCATTATATGATGAATGTAATTTCTTATGCGTTAATCATTCAACCTTTTTGATTTTGTGTTTAGATGTTTTTTATAGAGTGTTTCTGGGTTTAAAACTAAAATTTGGAGTCTCATGTTAGTTTATAAATGTTTCCTCACTAATAATGTCAACTACATTGTTTTTCTCTTACCCAACCCTCAATAGTATCTCTCTAGTGTAAAAATTCCAATCAATTTCAAGGTATAAAGGAGATATCATAGGGTTTAAACCCCTACCTAGAAAAATTGATATTCAATCATCTTTGGAAACCTCCATGGAGATGGTGAAACATTGATAAGTTGTACTTGAAGTAAATACCATTGAATAAATTTTCCCTGGGGAAGGAGCATAGAAGGCCACATGGTTAATAGATGAGGAGGTTGCAAAAAAGTTTATAATTATAATTTTTTTTTATTTTTGAAATAAGAAAAGAAAAATTTGTATTTATTATGTTTTTAATGTTTTGAATTAAACTATAGATAATTGATTAAAATAAAATAAAAGAGGGATTGAATATTAGTAAAAACGAATATTTAATTGAAAATAATTGTGTGAAAATATTAAGAACAACAATTATGTGGAAGTATCAACATTGGGACATAATATTATTCATTCTCAACATGTTTTTCCTAATGGAATTTTTCCAATCCGACCTCAAGACCATATAATTAGAACATAATTTTTTCTATAAGAAATAGAATGATGCTAACATGGGTGTTTTTTATACTATGGAGGTGATTTAAGTATTCCAATAAAACCCTGAAATTAAACATTTTCGAATACATTGTTCACCTAAAAAAGACATTTCTAGTGAAATTTATGTTGTGAGAAAAATTACATTACATTAAAATATTGAGAAATAATATGTGTCATATTATAAGAAAATTTAATTTATAAAAAAATAGATTAATTTATGAAAAAAATTTCAAGAAAATGTTATAATGTTATAGATGTAATTAAGATCATGATTATGGAGATGGTTTTTTACATTTCTCCACTACTCACAACCACCAAAGGAGTTTCGTCAAACATGGACATACAAGATGAAAATTCCATCATTACTACATTATATATATTTAGAGTCATGTGATCCAATCCATATTGTCTTGTATAGACTCCCTATTTTCTATCCCCAACTACATATATATATATATATTATTCACATTATAGGGGAAATAATTTAAAAATTATAGTAGGATTTAATATGCTATTTTGGAACTATTATCACTTGAAGTTATCTACTCTTAACTATGTTGTTGGTATGTAGTTTTATTATGATTTTAAGATATCTCATGACCTTAATAATTTTCAGCATCCCAATTTTAAGTTATGAGGTCCCCTGATACAGCTAGACCCCTTCATGAAGCATGACATTTTCCATGAAGTGGGAACTTCTACTAAGGTAATGGAAGTTGAATTCAACATTTTCAACTTGAGGTGTGACTCTATTACAATTAGTGAAATGATTCTTCTTATCTGGGTTCAATTTTATATTATTTTGGTCTATACAAGTATCACGACAATAGAAGATTTCCTTGATTTATAAAATTTATAAAACATTACATGTGATGCTAGATTAAAAATTGAAAACACACAAATGCTTTTGTAACTACTGTTTTCTAAACTAATATTTATAAAAACATTAATATCTTATATGATACATAATCTATTTTACCTCAATTTTTATTGAATTAAGATAAAAAATTAAATATTTAGATCATAATTATTAAATATTTTACATTTAATTTATATATAACATTTTTTATTATTCCAAAATTCATGATCAAAGGATACTGAAGAAATATTTCAATATATTGAAAAAATTAATATCCTATGAAATAAAAAAGATAAATTTCTCATATAGAGGGAAAATAATTCAAAGATATTTTTTTTTCTTATATGGATTTTCACATCAAGTTATAAATAAATTTGTTCTTATATATTTTTATGATATTTGTCTATTTTTTGTTTCAAATCATTTGTAAAATATTTTTAACATCACACACTATGCAAAATTTCTTCTCTTATTTTACTCAGTACAAAATATATTACATATGAAGGATATATGAATTCAACACATAAAAAAATTCATCTGATTTAAGTTATCATTAATATTTTCCAAAAAATTATCAAAAATGAGAATAAAATCATAGACCACCCAACTAATTCCATAAATGTATAAAAACATAAAAATAATTAATTGACCCATTTTGACAATAGATCCCAAAAGTATTTGTAAAATCTAAATATGATGAAATTTACATTAGAATGAAAAATATAGAAGGGATTAAATCTATTAAATAAAAATTAAAAATGAATAAAATGTAACCTATATTATTACCCTTATATTTGATGGATGATTTAGTTGGTTCAAATTATAGTAAGTACTGAGACACAGAGTGTTATAGTGGGGTTATCGATTGAGGTTTTTAGATTATTATACTTTTTTCTATGTAATGTGTAATATGGTAAAAACTAGGGTTATGAGTTAGATTTTTTGATGGAAAACATGTTCTTGGAACTCATAATAATTTTTTACTAGGTATATCTATCCCATTTGGGTGTTTATTTATGATATAGAACATGATATGATATAACATGCATATATTATATTGTTCATGTAGTTTAAAATCTATGAGAAGGGGGATGTGTCTTGATCTACTTTATAGATTATATTTTTTAGGGGAATTGTGCTTTGGTACACCATCTTACAATATCAGATTTCATTATATCATCTAGGGGATTTACTTCATTGAATTCCATATTGTAAATCACAATGCATTATCTCTTATAAGTGAAATTGATCTATGATACTATCCTTTCATACTCTCATGATTCCTTGTATCTTATAAGGTTATTGAGTTGTAGTATCCACTCTTATAATATCATGATGAAAATTTTATTTTGATATCACGACTAATTGAGATTGGATGCACCATTTGGATTCATTTATTTTATTGACTCAATTCTCCAACACTGGTGAATGTATAAGGATTTGAGTCTCATAGTGTCCAGGTTAGACCATGATTGCTAGATTTGACTGAAAGTATTTGTGACACTCACAAGTCTTGATAGTGATATAATGGTATTATTTTTTTATATTGGGTGACCATAAATTTCAGTAATTATCATTCAATAAATTTTCTGTTTTATAAGTTTTCTTGGTGTTTCATGGTTTTCCCACAAAATTAGTTGTTTCCATCCATCTCCCACACGGATGTCCCTATCAAGGAGTCTTTTTTTTCATACTGTAAAATGGTTTTTTAAACCACATAGTGATTTCCAGAAACCATGTGGAACATTTGTACAAAAGGGTACCCACACATGGTTGGCACATGATTTAGAAAACCATTCCACCTAACCGTGTAGTCTCCCCATTTTTTAAATTTTTGTTGTAATCCTAAATTTATCCATTTTAATTAATGGGGGATCATCCCCTCACTTCCTTCATCTAGTTTGGCTGACACCCTTAGTGACTATAGAGAGATTATATCATTCTCCTCACATGAATTTTATCACTTGATTCATGTTTATAATTTGATTTCAAGGTAAATACCTCAGTATTTCTCTTATATTCTTCATTCATCCATTAATAATTGGATTCCACTTTCTCCAGAAACCATATCTTCTTCTGTAAGATAGGGATTAAGATCTGGATGGTTTAAACTAAGATCTGTTGACTCTTAAAACTTGTTGATGAGGTCTTCTTACTTATTCTAGCGGTTATAATCAAAATCAAAATGTTTTATCTTGTTTTATACCCATTCCATCAATATTTTTTTGATATTATTTCATATTGGAATTCAATTTGTGCTCGAGATTTAAAAATCTTTTTTTATAATTTTTTTGAATATATAGGATATCTATATGGTCTTTCTAAATAATTCTTATGATGTTTGGGATTAGGAAAAAGTTACTGTCATGTGAATGTAATGTTTTCACATTTTAAATTGAATGATTTCATGCACCTAGAATTTGTGAAACTTATACAACGATTTTTGAAATGGTTTATGTAGTGTGTTGGATTTCAATCCCGTGGTTCTCAATGAGTGAAAATGATGCTTTAAATAGATAATTTTTCAAATATGGTGCTAAGCAAAAAATTAATTCAAAATGGGTTATTTTATGTATTTTAATTGTTTATTGAAATGAATATTTCATTACAGAAGTTGTGGATATTATTAATGGATACGTAAAGTCTGTTTGTTGGAAATTGAAGGGCATTATACTTATTTTTGACTTCAAAGAGAAAAGGCCATTATTTTAATTTGTGGGTTTGAAATGTAAATGTTTTTGTGTTTTTAATGGATATATAATATAAGTTTAATGTGATTCTATATGAAAAAATAAATGGATCGACATTAAGAGACCTGACTTATGGTTAAGAATTAGTTGTCACTTTATAAAGAATATTGTTCAATTATTGTGATACCCTCATGATTTCCCCTTTTTTTTCACCCCATATGTGGGTTTTTTTATCTTTATGTGATTCATGGTGCTCCCTCTGTATTGAATTTTTATTGATTATTTCGTGGATTTAAATTTTCAAAATGTTTTTTCTATGTGAGGGTGATGGAGGTTTGAAATTGTGATTGATTATTCCCCATGTATTGATACTATATTATATATTCACTCACCTAAATATTATCTTTCAATTTTAAAACATGGTAACTAGTTGGGAAAACTATATTTATGTTATAGTAGTTGGTTCACATGCCATTAGTGTCCCTTTTATTATGGAAGGAACTTGGGCTAGGATGGGGCTCTACCTACGATGAGGAGTGTGTTGGCTAGTTGATTGGCTTGTGATTGTTTGCATATAGTATATTCTAGGAGTCTATCCATGGTAATTTGATAAAAGTAGATTTTTTACATGTTTGAAACTAAGGTAAATCCCACAAAAAGGGTTTTTTGGATTAGTGGTTGACATATGTCATATCTATCTGGCGCTTTATTGTATCTTACCCTTTCTTTCCTTGTTGTGGAACCCTTATCTTTTTTTCTTATTTGTTTATATTTATATTTTTTATATCCACATTCTATATTATTGATTTGTTTTATTTGGATTAATTCCATTTAAATTAATTAAAAAGATGTTTGGAAATCCCATTTTAAATTAATGAATCTTGTTTTGGATTTTTAATGTGGATTTAAAAATGGGTTTTTTGGATTTATAATGGATTATGTCAATGAATCATTACCAAAGTGATTTTTTTCATTTAAATAAAAAATTTGGAGAGTTTTAAAACTTTATTATGCACATAGTTTTTGTTTTTCATGTGTTCATATTTGGAAGGACTAATTTATTGTTATACTTTTAAAACATCATTTATGAATAGACCTATGAAAAGAATAGTATAGATTAAGAAGGAGAAGACTCAGTGGTTTATTTTACTAATTCATATATATTGTAGGATCTAGGTTTTCATATGTACACATGGTTTTTTCTTTTTTCCAAAAATGGGTGTGTTGGGAGTTGGTGAGAAATCTATGGCTGCATAGAGAAAGTTTTGAGCTTTTCCCAAGTTTGTTTATTCATAGTTTTAATTTTATGATCCAAGATGCCTTTCTATATAGATAAATTCAATTTTAAATTTCTATATATAGTTAGGAAATGCTATATTTTTTCATTTTTTGATGATGTGTTATGTTTATATAAATGTGTTGAATTAGTTTTTTCAGTTACGGCCTGTCAAACATGCCTATTTATTTCATTATATGTTATTTTGCAACCCATACATAAAATGTAAGGATGGTAAATTTTGGATCTTTTACTAAATCTCCCACTATAATTTTACTCTAGTAAACAAATATTATTTTTTTATTTGGGAAGAAAATAGATAAAACAAAGCTTTAAAGTACATAAATAATGAATACTGAGGGAACCCCTTATATAATGTTCATGCACTCCAAAGGGATAGACCGAAATGTGTTTCTCATGATGCCCATACACTAGATTCTAACCCATGGTGATTGGAAATTCTCTTTGAACTTTTTAGTGAGTTGGGTTAGGTTTTATGAATATTGAATCCATCGTTGGTTTGTTATCAAATGGTATTAGTTCCATGGTTATTCTATGGATTCATAGTTTTATTGAGTAACCTTATTTTTATTTGGGTTTTTCATTATAGAAATAAAATTAAGGTTTTTGGTGATTGAGTGTCTAGGATGTAGAGATTCTAGATAGATCTTTTTCATTCTATGACTCAAAATTATGCATTATGTAAAGATTAAAATTGTGAATTTTAATTTTTTTAATTTTTTAAAAATTAAATTTCTCTAAGATGATGACAGTTTGAACCCCTATGAGTATAGACATGATTATTATGGTCATTATTTTGTTTCAGTATAAGAATGGAGGAGAACCTGAGTTACATGGTAAGATCTCATAGTCAATCCATCGATGTGGTTTGGGTCTCCAACCTTCACTGATCCTATATCATGTTTGGTTCATAGTTTCCCAATCCAAGAAAAAACACCATGCACAACCATAATTCTTACCCAGTTGAGATGTTTTGACCCCTCTTGACTAATGTTTCATCCTAAAGTTATTGTCACTATTTTGAGATTAATTAAGGAGGGGTTATTATACCATTTACATGTGATGTTGAAGGAATTTCTTGAGTGTATTTCTATTCATTAATTATGCACTATTTTAAAAATTTCTTAGGGAAATGGTTGATTTCATTTGATGTGATTGATTTTTTTAAATTTTTATGGATTATGGAAAAAATAATTACCTTGGTTTTCATGAATGATTTTGTGAATTTATTTTATCCAATAATGTATTTTTAAGTATTCAAATGGAAAATTGGTATGTTTTAAATTATATATTTAAATTTGTCCAGAAATTCTATTATTGTGAAAATGAATTTTTGAAAATTTTTGTGTATTGAATAGTGTTTTTTTGAGATGATTGGATCATAAAAAACATGACTTCTGTAATATTTTTTTTCTTTAGTAGAGAATGTTCCACCAAGGTTCATTACTACAAAAACGGGCATTAATAGTGCTACAAACGGGCTTTAACAGCGCTAAAAAAGCGCTGTAAAGCTTGGCGCGGAAAAATGATTGCTTTATCAGCTCTCCTTTAGCGCTGATAAAATTATCTTTTAGCAGCGCTTCTTTAGCGCTGATAAAGGTGTATTTTATCAGCACCTTTTTAGCGTTGATAAAATCATGATTTATTAGCGCTAAAATAGCGCTGATAAATTTCCTCTCTGCTACTCCGATAAATCTACAACAACACACCCGAACACCTGAAAAAAACAGTATATCAATAAGCCAATTAAAGCAAGTATACCCATACAAAATTAACTCATAAATCATAATAAAATTAGACCAAGTATACCCATAAAACGATTATACTCGTACACCATTAACACATAATTTATTAGTTAATCAAGTACTTAAAGAAATCAATTCAGAATTCAGGGGGTTTGGGGGCTGTTCAAGGGTTTGGGGTGGCTGTTCAAGGGTTTGGGGTGGCCGTCCAAGGGGGGGTAGGGGGTGTCCGGGGGGCTTTCTAGTTCAATCCTAAGGCCCCACATGGGTGTGTTTTATCAATACATAAATCATTGGACTTTTCTCTATCCACTATGCATCATGTTCTCAACCTCAAAGAAGTTATAAGTTTTGTACCCACACTGAGGTGCATATACTTGGGGGGGGGATGAATCTCATTAATAAACCCCCAATATTAAACCCATAATAGGCTATTGTAATTGCATGATCAGGAAATATGTCCAACCTAGTTGAGAAAGAACTGGAATAAAACAAATAAAAAATCATCATTGATCCTCAAATCCATGACCATGATTAAACCCAAATTAATTTTCCAAGTGCTGAACTTTTACCATGAATTTCACAAGGATCGTGTTGACATTATTAAAATATAGTTTGAACAAGTCCTAACCCATCTACATCAAGACACATTGATTCTCAAGTATTAACGCTTGATCAACCATACCTACTTCATCCAATGTTAGGGTTTCTCTGAGTACATCATAGGAACCACATAAAACATATAATATACCATGGTCTACCCACTATATACATAATTATCATTGACCTCCAATATGTGAGTTTTATTTATAATCCATCATGGAAATCCACTTGTGGGAGTTTTCTCATCCAGGGAATACCCTCAACAGTATCTCAGACCACCCATATGTGTTCTTCCAATTCTGAGGCATAAGACCTACAAGGATCTCATCCCTATACTATGGGAGTACCCTTATTTAGGGAACAATACTAAGATGCATATATTATTTAACATATGGGAGTATTATCATCCAAATAATATTCCCTAGAAGCATATCGACCCTCTAATATGGGTGTATTCTCATTTGAGGCATAATATATATAATCATCTCAGCCCTCCCCTATGGGATTATTTTCATTTAGCGAATGTTACCGATAAGAATCTCATCCCACTCCTATGGTTGTATTCTCATTTGGGGAATAATACCTATATAAATCTCATCCCTCCCCTATGAGAGTATTCTCATTTAAGGAATAAGACCTATAAGCATATCCACCCTCCCAAATGGGAGTATTTTCATCCAGATATAAGACCATAAGTATCATAGACCCAAACACATGATCACCCGAGTATACCAGGCCAACCATGAATTGATATATATGAGGCCCCAGATAGATCACATGCCATGACCCCCCATTTAAAAGATCAATGCAATCCGAATGTGTTTGGTCAGATTTCCGTAGGTCAGTTGTTCTTTTCACTTAAAATCTTGTCCATTTTAAACAAAATAGAGACCCTTTGAGTGCTAGCGGCTACACCATGCCTCAAATTGAGGTGGGGTTGACTCGTACAAATCACCAAGGACCCTTGGATCTTTCTTTTAAAAGATCAACACAATCCGAATGCGTTTGGTCAGATTTCCGTAGGTCAGTTGTTGTTTTTACTTAAAATCTTGTCCATTTTAAACAAAATAGAGACCCTTTGAGTGCTAGCGGCCACACCGTGCCTCAGATTGTCATGGGTTTGTTGCGTAAACGACACCATGTACCCTTGGATTATTCTTACAAAAGATCAATGCAATAGGAATGAGTTTGGTCTGATTTCCGTTGGTCCGTTGTTGTTTTCACTTAAAATATAGTCCACTTTAAACAAAATAGAGACCCTTTGAGTGCTAACGGCCACACCGTGCCTCGGATTGAGGTGAGGTTGACTCGTTCATGTCACCAAGGACCCTTGTATCGTTCTTATAAATGATCAGTGCAACCGGAAAGCGTTTGGTTGAATTTACATAGGTCAGTTGTTGTTTTCCCTTAAAATCTTGTCCATTTTAAACAAAATAGAGACCCTTTGAGTTCTAGCGGCCACACCGTGCCTCGAATAAAGGCAGGGTTGACTCTTACACGTCACCAAGGACCCTTTTATCGTTATTATAAAAGATCAATGGAATCAGAATGCATTTGGTCGTATTTCGGTAGGTTAGTTGTTGTTTTCACTTAAAATCTTGTCTATTTTAAACAAAATAGAGACCCTTTGAGTGCTAGCGGCCACACCGTGCCTCAGATTGAGGCGGGGTTGACTAATACACGTCACCAAGGACTCTTGGATCATTATTATAAAATATCAATGAAATATGAATGCATTTGGTTGGATTTCCGTAGGTATGTTGTTGTTTTCACTTAAAATCTTGTCCATTTTAAACAAAATAGAGACCCTTTGAGTGATAGTGGCCACACTGTGCCTCAGATTGAAGCGGAGTTGACTCTTCTACGTCACAAAGGACCCTTGGATCATTCTTAAAAAATATCAATGTAATCCGAATGTGTTTGGTCAGATTTACATAGGTTAGTTGTTGTTTTCATTTAAAATCTTGTCCATTTTAAAAAAAATAGAGACCCTTTGAGTGATAGCGGCCACACCGTGCCTCGATTTGAGGTGGGGTTGACTTGTACACATCACCAAGGACCCTTGGATCGTTCTTATAAAAGATCAATGCAATCAGAATGTGTTTGGTCGGATTTCCGTAGGCCAGTTGTTGTTTTCACTTAAAATCTTGTCCATTTTAAACAAAATAGAGACCCTTTGAGTGCTAGCGGCCACACCGTGCCTCAGATTGAGGTAGGGTTGACTCGTACATGTCACCAACGACCCTTGGATCGTTCTTATACAAGATCAATGCAATCCGAATGTGATATAATAATTATTCATTATGAAAAACATAAAGGTACCATTAAATACTTACATTGCCCAAACACCCATAACACAACCCAACCATAACCTTCATCTCAATGTACTCAACCGATCTAAACACCATGATGGATTTTACCCAAGACTATTTAATTCAAAACTCTGATCATGTCATCAACCAACCACTTAATTTCTATGGTGCTCCCCACTATACGCTTTAGCTCACAGACACCTCCATCTGATGTTTAACACCTCCATCATCCGGAAAGAACCACTAGAACCCCAACTAAAACTCCACAACATACCCAACATGTTTTCTAACTTACCATGCTTAGACATCCATGAGAACACCAACCAATGTTATCATCCATACTTTCCATCAAAACCACTTGGAATGGATGTGAATCCATCATCCATACATGAATCAAGGATAGTCAAACTTTTCCTCAATGATTGAACCCATTTTCAAATCATAATTAACATTTCAAAACATCAAATTGATAGTCTTACAAATCACCACATTTGTTCCTTTTTCATGGAGTAATTGGAAACATGCACCACATAGGTTGTAAAAGCAGTAGAGGATAGATCTCTTTGATCACGCAAAGCAACGAACCCAAGTTTATCCTTGAGGAAACTGATGAGTGATGTTTTTGAATGATTTTTGGAACTAGGAACTAACTCGCTTGATGAAACATGGGAAATATCTTAAAATGTATCCTCACTTGCCAAATCATTGGAACAATTTCCTATATTGGATTCTCTTAATGTCAGATTTAGCATCCCATCTTGTTCATCAAATGGATTGGTCAACTTCTAATCTATCATGGAGGCTGCCGCACCACCTTTACACGCAACTAATGACCAGAGGCAGCTTGATTAGAAAAACTATCTTGAGGGAAATGGACATAAAAGATCATGCGGTGCCATTGTTTCTCAGAAAACTCAATTTACCCCACATGATATAAGGCTATTTCATGATTTCCAGGACATAACGAGAGGAGAAGAGAAGGTGAAAGTCTCATAGATGAACAACATCAACAATGAACATCCACCACCCTTTCACTATATACATCAAAATCATATCTTTAAGAACGTCGATGTGAATTTCTATCTTAATTCCATCGAGGATGATGCATGTTGGTCAACTTGTTTTAGAAATTGTTTATCTTCATCCGTGCCTTGTACTTGCACCCATGAATTTGATGGTGAGTATGCGTACATGATAGTTGACCTTCTTAGAGAAGAGTTTCTGGAAGAGTATAAGAGACATGAAGCAATGAATATCATTAGAGTGTTGGATAAAATGTGTTTTCTACAAACAATGTGGCAATCGGCTTGTGCAACGTGGCCTAAGTTACAACTTGCAGGTATTGTACTTTATTTTTTTCTGGAGGGTTTCAGTGTAAATGAATTTTGGAATGATCATTTCTATTCATTGTCTTTTTGGTTTTTTTGACAGCCGAGGGGAAAGGGTGGGGTCCATAGACATTGGAGGATATGTTGATGGGTGACTTTATGGGAAATTACATCCAATATTTTTGCAACATTTCCATAGTATCTAACATCTAACCAAATGGACTATTTTCCCTTGAAGCTCCCCGAACCCCGATCACCATCGGGGTTCGAGGAGATTGAAGGGCAAAGAGGCCATTTCTCCAACATATTCACACACAAAATCACCTTTTGATATATCCTCCAATGTCTTCAGACGCCACCCTTTCCCCTCGGCTGTCAAAAAAACCTAAACGACAATGAATAGCAATGATCATTCCAAAATGCATTTACACTGAAAGCCTCCAGAAAAAAATAAATTACAATACCTGAAAGTTGTAACTTAGGCCGTGTTGCACAAGCCAATTGCCACATTATTTGTAGCAACCACATTTTCTCCAACACTCTAATGATCTTCATTTCTTCATGTCTCTTACACTCTTCCAGAAACTCCTCTCTAAGAAGGTCAACTATCGTGTACGCATACTCACCTTCAAATTCATGGGTGCAAGTACAAGGAACGGATGAAGATAAATACTTTCTAAAACAAGTTGACCAACATTAATCATCCTCAATGGAGATAAGATAGAAATTCACATCGACATTCTTAAAAATATGATTTTGATGTATATAGTGAAAGGGTGGGGGATGTTCATTGTTGATTTTGTTCATCTATGAGACTTTCACCTTCGGTTATCCTCTCGCTATGTCTTGGACATCATGCAATAGCCTTATATCATGTGGGGTAAATTGAGGTTGCTGAGAAACTATGGCACCTCATGATCTTTCATGTCCAGTTCCCTCAGGATTGTTTTTCTAATCAATCCGCCTATGATCATTAGTTGCGTGTAAAGGTGGTGCAGCATCCTCCATGATAGATTGGAAGTTGACCAATCCATTTGATGAAAAAGTTGGGATGCAAATCAAGCTGCCTCTGATCATTAGTTTCCGTAGGTCAGTTGTTGGTTTCACTTAAAATCTTGTCCATTTTAAACAAAATAGAGACCCTTTCAGTGCTAGCAGCCACACCGTAGGTCAGTTGTTGTTTTCACTTAATCAAGCTGCCTCTGATCATTAGTTTCCTGGGAACATTTACATGCAACAATGTTTCATCTTTTGATCCCCTTAACTCCTATAAAAAATGACCACAAAAGTACATGTTCCCAAGTTAGATATTCATTGTATTTGTGTACAATCATCCATCAGGTATGCAACCCACTCATTTTTGAACACATCTATATCGTCTTGTGAGTATGAAGCTTTTCGGCAGTCATTGTAGTACTGAAAAATAAAAAAATAAATAATTAATAAATTAATTAAATGAACTAGTAGTTGTTTTTAAAAATACCTCTTTAGGTATGCTAGTTTACTGATGAAAAAAAACCTCTTTCATAAATTTACAGTCATAATAACCGCAATCATTATCGTTTGTTTGTTTTGGACACTGCAAAAAAATTGATCATTAGGAGAATAAGTAACTTGTGTTGAGATGTTTTTGGATAGTGAAATTTTATTATATATACCCTGATATTTGTCCAAATGTAGTACTTTCTCGCCTCCTTATGCTTAGCCCCTAGCCGCATTCCTTTTTTTAGATGATAATGATACACCTACATATCAGTAAAAGATAATATAAATTATATTACTTGATGTTTAGACCTAAAACGTAAGATTTAGTGTCTTACAGATTCAAAAAATCTATCATGTGTGGTCAATGTGATGGATATCCTTTCTTTGAATCTAGAAAATAAATCTTCGGAGTATCCAAGTTGACCGCAATTAGCAACCAATGTTTCCTAAAAACACAAAAAAGAATAAGTAATAAAATAAGTGAAAATATAATTGATATGCTTTATTCATAGAGTATTACCCCTACATTGTTGGTATTAGGAAAAGTTTGTCATCTGTAATCTTGTGTTCAAATGTTTTCAGCAATCTGTTCACTATTTCATTCCTTTTTGATGGCTCTATTTTTGTTAGGTGTGTTTATGTGATATGAGGACTAACCAGTCCAAATCGTGGATCATGGGAAAATTACTTCAATTTTTTTTTCATAAATGCGTCTGTCAACAATATAAAATGCATTTAGTCATAATTTTCATGCTAGATAAGATTTTGGAAGATAAATTCATGGAAAAAAACCTCATATATACATTTACCACTGTGATGCCTAGACAACCATTTTCAAGGATTTCATTTACATTTTCAGCAGCAATGAAATCTTGACTTTCATCTCCGTATATATTCTCTTCAAAAACCACTATATGACTATTACCATCTTTTAGCTTCGTATCCACATGATTCTTCAATTCTAGTAAATGTGGAAAGAGAACAGGTGGTGTTATTGTACTTTCAGTAGCTCTTTGGGACCAGTTGGTCGATCCTTTAGATGGTTTTGAGCTGATGTTTGTCACCCCCGTCCCTTTCTCCATCTATAATAACAATCATTGGTTCATAACATTTTTTCATTAATTATTAAGGGTTTAGCTTGAAAATAAAAGGAAATAAATACCTCTTTGTCCGCATGTACTCTTACAAGTTGTGACGGCCATGCAATGAATGTCCCAATAGCCTTTTCGACCGTTTGAATATCATCATCATCAAGTGGAATAGGTAGCTCTACCTTTGGCTCACGAGCTACAGTAATCGTCACTTTCAGATGATCTTTTGGAAGTGGTCTATTATGCAGTGTGGCATCTGGGATATTGAACACTGTAGCCCTCGCTACAAGGTGATAGGTGGGTGTTGACAGATATAAATCACAATCATTATCACCCTGTATATGATGAGTACAGAAAAATTATTAGTGTTTGTCTGATTCATATTTCATGGGAACAATTATTAGAATATTGATTACCATGGAAAAGACAGTTCATTGAGGCGAATGGCTCGCCTCAAAGCTAGTGGGGAATGGGATGGGATGTTCATGCAATGGTTGTTCTTGAGTTATGGCTTCCCTTTGCTTCCCACCCATAAAAGTTACTAGCAACTCTCCCTACAATTGAAATTGTTCTTCAAGGGTTACTATTTTTTTTCTCATTTGTTCCAATTTTTCATCTGTATCATCCATTTTTTTCTTCTTCTCAAAATATACTCGGGGTGTAACCCCAAACACAGCACCTCTGACATGACCATATTTTTCTGGCTGCTTCAAAGCCGTCGATAATAGGTCTGTATCCGTTACCGGTGTAGCTGATTCCTGGGACTGTCCGATATAAGAAAATAACTAATTATTTTTATGTAATGGCAATTTTAAACAAATTATTTTATCGTCGTTTCATACTTACACATATTTCCAACACTTTCTGTATGTTCTCATCTACTAACTTCCCATCTTTGTTCACACATGCCTCCTTCCATAGCACATGACGTGGGATGGATGTGCATTTGGTTTTAGACTCATCAATCTACATATAAACATAGAAAAATAATTATGATGTTGTTTATTGGAACCTAAAAATATTATTTTAAATTTAAAATACGTAGCATTTTCTTTTCTAGTGAAGTGTACCCCATCCTTGCTTTATGATAGGGGTATGTTGGTTTTGTAGCACGTTCCTTATTTTCAGTACAGAGTTTTTGTTTCATAAATGAAATATTGACAATCAAATTGATGAATACAGGTATCCTCAAACAACGTATTATCACTCAAAGTGTACCTGAAACTTATCATCCCCACGACTGCCAATAAATTCATCCCATGCTTCTTGGGATATCAGGTGAGCGTAGACAATGGGTGGGTGCAGGTTTATTTTACCTATAGAATATTTGAGGTGACGTCTTGTTAAAATAGTGTGAAAACCTCGATGAATCATTCCTGTAATCCTTAGTAAATAATCTTTGTGTGAATTGTCGACTATAAATGTACTCTACAAGTGATTGAGAAGAGTAAGACATTGTTTCATTATTTTATTTTCTAGTAAATTAAATAAATAAATTCATAATGTTATTGTAATTTCTTCCCAGATCCTAGCCTTCAGCCTGGACACAACATGGTGCCATGAATCTATGTCAATCAGCACGTGTTTCCGAGTGACAACTCCAATGTAGCTGCTAAACATAGCCTTGTTGGGATTCACATGTTGGCCTCATGCATTCCATCCAACTTCAAATTTGATGACTTTTGCTTTTCGCCTTAAGAATTTTGGCTAACACCATCAAACTACGACACACCTGTGATTTCTATGACGCTGGTCCTTCATTCCCGACCATTTCATCGATATCAAAATCATCTATATGTTCATCAAGAATGGTATCAATGACATGTGTTCATGTTTATTGGACCTCAACACTAAGAGCAGCAGGAGTCGCAGCAGGAGGAGCATCATGAGCAACCAGAGCCGCAACAGGAGAAACAGTTGCAGCAGTATGAGCTGTAGGAGAAGTAGGAGAAACAGCAGCAGCAACATGAGCTACAGGAGAAGCAGCAGCCGCAACAGTTGCTGCTTGAGAGACTTGTTCAGCCTCAAGGTTAGGAGCATCAAAATGTGCAGAAGTCATTATCTGCAAAAGTGGTTGAACAGTTAAATCAGATTACATAAATTCAGTAATGATAAGATAATAACATGAGATTACAATATCTATATTACAAACAAAATATAACATGTTTACTGAACTCTATATCTTTTTTTCAAAGGTTGAAGGGATTTGACACCTCTATCAACTATCCAATTCCCTTCATTGTGGTCTCCTCTAACATACAAAACATCATCTGCATTGGGACCTCTCCAAAATGATTGTGATGTACCACTAAAAGGATTTTCCTCAACTGAATTTTCATCGGAACCTTCAGTAGTTTTGGACGATAACAGAACTATCGACCACTTTCGGTTTTCGGGATCTGGAACATAAAAAACTTGTACCGCTTGTGATGACATTATAAATCGTTCTTCTTTGTACCCTTCTTTACTAAAATCAACATTCAAAAATCCCCATTCATCTATTTTAACACCACCGTTGTTATCAACACATTTCCATTGAAAAATAGGCAATTGAAATGTCGTATAATCCAACTCCCATATTTGTTCGATAATTCAAAAGTATGACATATTTGCATAAATTGGATTTCTGTCCTTACTACCAGAAACATGCATCGCTTCAGCCACTAGTGTAACTCCATTATTTTTCATGGTACTATCTTCATCATGATCATCTGTATAGAATGTATAACCATTAATTATATAACCACTCTAAGATAATACATACACACTTGGTCCAGCGGCTGGCCATCGAAGACGTTCTGAAATTGAATTTGGATTTTCATCCAACCGCTTAAAAATATGGTCCTAAAACCATCCTATAAACTCGTGATTATGTGTATCTGATAACCATTTTTCATCCATAAAGGGATTCAACTACCTAAGAATTTATTTGTGAGTTTTAATATATAGAGAAACCTCCCAACTGTTATGAAAAACATAAAGATGAGCCTGCTCCCGATCTGTAATATTGATTGTCACAAATTCTCTTCCAGAAATTCCCTCACCCTCAATGCATCCAGTGTGATGAGATTTCAGGAGACCAATGCTTTCCAAATCAGATAGGTATTTAGTACAAAATTCAATGGCTTCCTCATCAATATATCGCTCCACTATACAACCCTATGGCCGACTTTGATTTTTGACATACCCTTTCAAAATCTTCATATACCTTTCAACAGGATACATCCATCTATAGTGCATAAGACCATAAAGTCGAATATCTCTCACCAAGTGAATCATCAAATGAACCATCATATCAAAGAATATTGGCGGGAAAAACATTTCTAATTCACATAATATGATGACAATTTCTTTTTCCATAGCTGGCAATTTGCCCAGGTCTAAAACTTTTCTATATATAGCTTTGAAAAAGAACCAAATTTTGGTTAACATATAACGAACATTCTTGTGCAAAATTCAACGTAAAGCTATAGGAATTAGATCTTGCATCAAAACTTGGAAATCATGTGATTTAAAACCTTTTAACTTCAAATCATTCATTGACACAATGTTCTTGATATTTGATGAGTACCCCTATGGAACCTTTAAATCATTGATGAAGTTTCAAAACTGATATCTCTCCTCCCTAGAATGAGTATAAGCAGTTGGAGGAAGAAACATTAGATTTTCACCCTTCACAGGAGCCAACTCTTCTCATATTCCCATGTCAACCATATCCAACCATGCCTTATTTCCAGATTTTTTTCTAGGGGCATTTAGCAACGTTCTGATAACATTGTCAGATACATTTTTTTCCACATGCATCACATGAAGAAAATGTCTGACGTACAAACAATTCTAGTATATTAATTCAAAAAAAAACTGATCTCTTTTTCCAACCAATTTTCGTAAGGTTTTTTGAAAATGGTTTACCAAAAATAGTGTTCAGATCTTTTAATTTCTCAAATAGCTGATCATCTATTAGTGGAGATGGTGTTGCGCGTTTTTCTGAACTTCCATTAAATGATGTCGTCCAAGATCGGTACTTATGCCGACGAGGTAGAAATCAACGATGTCCTAGAAACACAGTTTTCGATGAATGTTTCAGCCTAATTGATTCTGTATCTTCTTCGCACATGAGACACCCTTGAGTTACTTTAATGATATAGCCAGAAAAATTTCCATAAGAAGGGAAATCATTTATTATACCATACAACATCGCTGTCAACGTGTAGTATTCACTTTTATAAGCATCATACAACATTACACCCGAGTCCCACAATAACTTCATATCCTCGATCAAAGGAGCTAGATAAAAATCAATATCGTTACCTGGTTGTTTTTGTCCTGATATAAGCATAAATAACATGATGAATTTCCGTTTCATGCATAACCAGGGTGGCAAGTTATAATTTACCAACATAATAGGCCATGTACTATGAGTGCTGGTTTGAAAACCAAAAGGATTCACTCAATCTGTAGATAACGCAAGACGATGGTTTCTCGACTCCTTTCCAAATTCAGGATACTCATGATCAATTTTCTTCCATTGAGGAGAGTAGGCCGGATGACGTAATAACCCATCTTTATTTCATTTACCTGTATGCCACGATAATTGTCTTGCAGTTTCTTCACTTCCATATAGACGCCTAAACCATGGAATGATTGGAAAGTACCATACAACTTTCATAGGATTGGATTTATCTTTCTTTTATTGAGAAGCACCACACTTTGGGCATTATTTAAGTGATTTGTTCTCTTTGAGAAACAATATACAGTCTCTCGAGCATGCATGTATTCTTTCCGAAATCATTCCCATCGAGCGTAGCATTCGTCTAGCTTCATATGTCTGTCTTGGGAGCCCATTATCTTCCAGGAACATGTCATTCAAGAGAGCAAGTAGTTCCGTAAAACTAACATCACTCCATCTATTTCCTACTTTCAATTTATAAAACTTCAGTACAGCTGACAATGTTGTATACCTAGTACAAGCAGCATACAATGGCGTCTTTGCACAATTCTTTAACTTCTCAATCAATTTTGGGCAATCACGGAGTTCATCTTGAATTTTCATTGTCATTTCCTCAATACGATCTTCATCATCGTTGACATTTGTAATCACATCCTCCATACAGTCTTCTTAATTATCCATATTTGTTTTCATATCTGACGATCTATAAAACGCAGTTTTATCCCAGCCAGTAGCTACATTCGCTTTTTCTCCGTGTTTATTACAACATTTATAACTCTGATCTATTCCTTGACATATCAAATGTTCTTCCAAATCCTCTGGAGTAAGTATTCTAGAATAACAACAACGTATACACGGAAAAAGGATTTGAGAAGGATCCTTTGCGTGGTCCTTTGCAAACATGATGAACTATTTCACTCCGTTCTCATACTCATTTGTTAAACGATTATCATCCATCCAATCTTTATTCATCTCCATCCTATTAGAATCTAAAATATTAGTATTTATGGTTCAAGTACACGAAACAAGAATTCCAAATACAATAGAAGAGAACCAATTCCTTATAAAAAATGGAGATTAATAGAGCCTAACCATTAGTATTTATTCATCATGCCTAAATACTGACTACAGGTGGAAGTGAAACCGTTACTGAAGATCATGACAAGAAGAAATGGAAACCAAAAGGGGGGAGTGAATAAAAATACCCCAAACAAGATGTAAAAACATGGTATTTGAGAATAGGTTAGTAGCTTTCATGTTGTCTTGAAGGAAACCTAATTTATTTCAATGAAAGAGGTTAATTCACAACAAGATACCATCCATTCCATATATTATTTTCATTAATAGGGTTATTTTGTGCTTCAAAATGATCAAAACATGTCTAACCAACTTCAAATGGATAAAATATGAATTCATGAAACACATGAATCCCAAAAAGAAGATATAGTATAGAAACAGCCACTTGGAATCTGAACGAGTCTTCTCAAATGAAGAACATCATACATCTCCAACTACATCGATGCTTTCTCATATACAACGACACCACTAGCTAGATAGTGGCCCTCACCAAGAACATCATACATCTCCATATAAGAGACTACAACCACTAACCATGAAGAACATCATAAGATGGAAATATACTAAGAACACATCCCTTCACCCAAATAAGTGACTACAACCACTAACCATGAAGAACCACTAAGAGCATAATTTGAAACCTAAGGAAAGGTACACCCAAAACAAACTAATGAATTCAAATTAAATACCTTCTAAACCAAACCATTAAAATCCTCAAATTTTCCATACATCAAACCCCATCATATCTCCTAATAAAATTCGTTGATAACACTATTTCATGGACTATTCCCATTTAGACCCCTCTATTGGTTAGTAGATTATAGTCTAGTGACCCCCTAAGACCATCCTCGAACATGTCATGGGTTAGTGAATGCACCGAGGGTATTTATCACAACCATGTGCAATGTACTTCTAGTTATAAATAATTGATATAGTTTAACATCAAGTTGTATAGATGATTTTTCGAATGATTCCTAGTGAAAGTTAGTGTGGTAAATATGTGCGATAATACATTTTTGGTCTAACTAAAAGGGGATATAGTCTAATTAGTGTATTTTGGATTCACAAAAAATATGACTCTATGTGGTATAGGGTTTTTTCAACTAGTAGGAGTATGGACCACTAAGTGAATATGGTCCTCTATGTGTGGGAATGTTTTCATTTAGAGTATGGCCTAATATGTATGGTTCCTATAGAATAAGGCCCATTTGAATTGGCTATTTGGGCTCATTACACAATGTGGATCACATTTTTCATGTGAGGAATCTACACCAATTTGGTTCATAAAATATATTCATAGCACATAAGGATTTATATATTCATCAACTAATGAATCATGTTCTTATCAAACCAGGTAAGAACATTAGATCATCTACTAAGGTAAGTTTTTAGAGATTGTATGCTCATCACATAGGGGATTCTTTGGCACATCGCCTTAGGAATCTCATGCTCCTCATGTGAGGTATAATCATAGGATCATTACCTAGGAGATGAATAAGAGATCTTATGATAATCACGTAGGGTATTCTTAGGCATATCCCATAATGAATCTATTTAAAATCTCATGAGGTATAATGAAGAGAACATTATTTGGGAGATAAAGAAGATCTCATATTCCCATAACATAGGGACTTCTTACTCTCATCACCTAAGGCAACCTAGGGTTATCACCTAGAGTTGGATGTTTCCTGAATTAAGAGTGGTCATAGGTTTATATCTCAGAAAGGAACTCACATATTTGAATTTTAGTAGAGGTAACCACCCGATACACTCATCACATAGGGGGTGAGCATAGTTTTATAGCCACCATTTCATTTTTATCCATGAAGTTATTCAATTACCACCAAACCCTTTTCAATTTCATCATTAACAACTATATTCCATGTCACTGGGAGACTAAAATGAAAACCCATATCAACTAACGATGTCATATCCCACAATAACCCACTCATTACATCTTTTTAACAATGGAAAGGTTGATGCTTCCCCACTGCACGATTTACCACCTCAACCATCTCACATTTTCCCCCAATAAAATCTATCACAACCAAACTAATAAAAAAATTCTCAAACAACCCCACCAAAAACAATGATTATTTTCAACAATAAAAAGTAAACAAGAACCATGTTCTTGAAAAATATAATGAAAATTAGTAAACACATGTGAATCATCCCCATTACATCATTTTCCATCCAGTATGGTCCATTTTCTTCAATCGGTCAATCTATAATACTCACCCATAGAATAAAAAAGCATGTTAAAAAAATGATATACAAATGGGAGAGGAGAACAATATTGAAAAAATATTTGGAAAACATGCCTTAAAGGAGGTCCTGCAAACTGAAGCTTGAAAGTGTTGCAGGCGGCGGAGGTCCGGCAAACTGAAGCTCGAGGGCGGCGGAGGTCTGGAAGTGAAAACTTAGCGGGCGGTGGAGGTCCAAAAATGAGTAGCGTGGGTGGCAGAGGTTCGGAAACGTGATCTCAGCGGGAGGCAGAGGGGAGTCACAGAGTTCCAGTGCCGCGAGAGCTTTAGGTCGCGATAAAACGAGGGCACTGTGCGACCAACTTTATAAAAAATGCACTAAGGTTTAATCAGTGCTAAAAAATCACTGATAAAGACTACCTTTATCAGCGCTAACATTTTAGCACTGATAAAGGTGTCCTTTATCACTGCTTTTTTAGCACTGATAATAGTAACCTTTATCAGCGCTAAAAAAGCACTGATAAATCATGACTGTATCAGCGCAAAAATATTAGCGCTGATACAGGGAGTCTTTATCAACGCAAAAATTTTAGCACTGATAAAGGAGTTATTTATCAATGCTTTTGTAGCGCTGATAATGAACTCATTTATTAGCGCTAAAATTTTAGCGCTCATATAGGGTAACCTTTATCAGCGGTTCTGCTTAGCGATGATATAAGGGGGTGCTTCCCTTGCTCGTTTTTGTAGTAGTGGTTATATACTTTTATAAAATGGACCTAGAATTGTTTTCGATTATAGCCCTTTGTGGACTGTGATTGGAAAATTATATGGTGTAATTTTATGATTCTGTAATGGAATTTTCCTTTTCTTGGTGTGAAGTTGATTTTTTTTTCTGTGGATACAAATTTATTTTTGATATGGTCCTTAGCTTGTAATAACATTCATTGGTAAAAGTAATAAGGATTGAATGTATATTATTAATGTAATATGTTGTTTATAGTTTTTCTCTTAGAGTATTCAAATGGTGAAGAAGAATTATTGTATTTGAGGATGATCCTATGGGTGAAATCTCTCATTTCTTGGAAGGAGTCACTTTAGTTATATAATCTAACTAAACTCTAAGTGCATTGAGGGAATCTAAACATTATCTTATCTGAGACCCCATTAATGAATTATTTGGTCACCATATTCTATATATATGTGGTTATTAAGGATCTAATGAAGAATTAATGTGTTAAGAAAGGGTTCATGTGATCATTACTTCTCAAAAAACACGTGAATCATCACAGTGCTGAGTAGTAATGGGTATTATTGTCATATATATCTTGGGTTGGTGGGATTTTATGGTGAATTCTCATTTACATGAACGTATATCTTGTGAGTTATTATGATGGTGTTTATTTTGGGGTTCTTTATGATGTTAATTAATGTGGTGAGGTCACTCAAACATGTGAGCCCATATTTGGGTGAGAAATCAATGAAAGAGTACATTAAATGTTTTAGATTTTTACGTTTTCTCGAAGGGTATGGTTGTCAATTATTCTATGAAATATTATTTCCTAAGATGTGGCTTTCACCTGGATTTTGGAGTTGATATACTAACATCTAGCTTGAAATCCTTTTAGTAGATTGTCAAGGATTCAATTAGGGTGAAAGTAGAACAGTCTATAGAACTATTAATGTGTGATACCTTGGTTCCATTTAATTGGAATGATAATAACATAATGGGTGAGGAGTGGATGTAGGATAATCCTTGGATAGATGTGAAGGTTCCTTCTTATCATAAGAAGACATATCAAATTTGATTCCAGTGTGGGGATCCATTAAATTATATTCCCTTATATCATAAGGCTTCCTGACCTTTCCTCTACTATGGTCATTTATGTTATCTGAAGAAGTTATTCAATATGTATTTTTAGAAGAGGGCTCTATTTTGATATACATACGGTTGTTGGATCAATTTAGGATCATTTATTTGATGGTTGTAATATGGTTAATATTATATGACTTTATCATTATGTGTTTATAACCTAGTGGATGGTTTTATTGGGAAATGTCCCATAAGGATGGATTTTAAAGCCACATTATAATGTGCAATTTTTTTATGGATGCTATAAGGAATGAACATAATCATCAAACATATAGGTTACTTTAGACAAGAATTATATTTATTTCATTCCCAAATATTTTCTATGTTTATAATTTTAAGGAAATAGAAAAAACACTTACATTGTAAACCCATAAATTACAAGGTGATAGTTATACCTATTATCTATTGTTTCAATAAATCAAAACCCTTTAAATAAAAAATAATTTATTTTCAGGATAAATATTCAAAATTTTCATATTGGCCCCATCCTTTTCCATATTTTCCATAAAACATGTGGGAAATAGGTAAAAAAAATTGGTGAGAATAAAAAGGTCAGTAAGAGACATAAAGATAAATAAAATATTTTATATACTGAAATAATTGGAAACCTATAAAATACCTTTTTTAGAAAAAAATAAATCATTTTACCAAAAATTGGTATAATCATTTCAAAAATATAATAACCTTATTTTTTAAAAATAAATCTATTTTAATGAAACCCCATTAATAGGTATTGAAATGTTTTTTATGTAACTTGGGAAATAAAATTTCTATAACAATATTAAAAATGGAATAACCAATATGGTCAACTTCCATATCTGGTGTACCAAATGCATTGAATGTTTTAATGTAGCCACACATGCTCAGTTTATCACAGAACCACCCTAAATTGGTTAATAAAAAACTAAATTTCATTGTTTTTTCTTGGAACCACCCATCAATGTTTTATTAAATAACCACACATTATCAAATGTAATTCCCAAGAACCATTACATAATCATAAAACCTGTAATCTTTCATTATAAATCATTTTAAACAAAAAAAGCTTTTCACTATGAAATAAATAATTGATATGGAAATTATGAAAATATAAAGGAAAAAAATTTATTCTAAAATAACAATATAAAAGTGTAAATAAATAATGAAAAAGTATTCATTACTGAGGTAAAATTTTCACTTGTAGTATATGTTAAAAACATTCCTTCAGTATTTATGTCAAAAAAGTATCAAAGTACCTCATTCAGAAACTGAAAAAATGTTTTTTTAAACCATTTTTAAAAAGTAAAACATGGGTAGAAATGAAATTAAAAAAAATATAAAAACAATAAAAAAAATTTTTAAATAATTTTTATAAAATTATAATAAGTATATGGATGAAAAAGATAGGTTTATGGGAATATGTATGAGATTATTTTTAAGAGAATGTATCTTACCATGAGTCTAACTCATAACATAAATTCATTATCTTCCAAAATAAAAACATTGGTTAATTATTACCATGATTATGAAATTGTTCAGGGTTATTATTCGTTTTATATCACTTCTTTCAATTTTATATACAATTACATAATCACTTATGTTCATGTTGAACGTTTTGAGGTTTTCCAGTATGAATGTCAAAAATGACTATGATCTATCAAATATGGTCATAGAGGTAAGAACTTAATCATATATAGAATAATAATCATGAAATAATTATCATTTTTATAAATAAATAACAGTTTTAATTCCACCAAATATATATATCTAGAAAAATGGACTACATTACAATCATAGAGATGGTAGGACGTATGTATGTGTGAGTAACATATCAATATTTAAATAATCATTTTGGAAAGAATGAAAATATTATTTTATTTTTATATAAAAATAATAATATAGAATATATCATATTATTTAATTCAATATTATTATATATATCATCCATGATATTTCTTGAAGAAAAATGAATCACAATTCTTAGTGGAGCAGGTAGTACCTACATACGTATGAACAACGTTATCATTTTTCTATGCCTGGAAAGTTTAGAATGTAATTAAGATGTTACATTTAAAGAATGATAGATATGAAATTATTATCATATATTTACATTAATTCCATGATTATAAATAGTTATTTGAGACAATGGTGGAAAATAAATTACTTTTTCTCACTTGGCAGTAGTTTTCCATATACAAAAAAACGATTTCATTTCCCATTTTGTGGAAGAGGAGATTGATATAGGTTGTGACATTAACATAAAAAAACATATTTTATAGAATATATTATGTTATTATATAATCCAGGTTTATGAAGGTATTCAAGATGTTGAATAATAATAAAAACTATTACATGCGGATAAAAAATATACCCCTTCTTTGGAATAGTCCTTTTTATAACAACATAAGACTTCTAATGCTGATAATTTGAGTAAAACCATTATAATTATAAAGGTAATATAATAAGGTATTTTTGAAGGTAATAGACAATGAAAATTGGAGTTTATGTGTAAAGCATTGAGAAGAATAGGATCTCATTTATAAAATAAGGGAGGGGCAATCTTCGCATTTACCAGAATATTAAATTAATAAAAATTAATTTTCCTTAAAAAATATCTCCAAAGTGAGTTATATTGAATATAAGACAACTATTGTTTAAAATAAAATTGAAAAATAATTAGTTATTTTTTTACTATATTTACACCCTTATCTTTTGGTTTTAATCGCTACTTAACCCCTTTAACTATTACTATGACGACATGAATATTTGCTCATTGAGGGTTAATATAGTTAAAATAAACTAATAAGTGACCTAAAAATGGACCATGGTTTAGTTTATAAACATTACCCCAATTAATGGTCCAAATTTAATATTTCTATGAATAATATATCATTTAATAAAATGTTATTTACTATAAAATATCCATAATGTCAATTTTTATAACTATTGATTACTTTGAATTTAATAATATCATGAAAACAAATAAAATTTAAAAAAATAGATTTTATTACACCCTTAACAAGTCATGGTTACCAGTTGAATTATTTTATGACATTATTTATCTAAATAATATTTATTCTAATATTTTTCATATATTTTATTTGAGTTTTCCATTAATTAAATAATTATAACATCAGTGTCGTGCAAGAATTTATGGTAATTATTTTTTCCCTAAAAGTAAAAAATAATTTTCCCTTATTATGATAAATATTGTTTATTTTCAAATATTATTTATAGTCTAAAAAATCTTACTGATTACTACATATTAAAAATAATACAGTTATTTAAAAAGGAGTGTGACATATTAGACATTTCATTAAATAATATACAATAAAGATCATTATATAATCCAAGTGGCCCCAAAAGGTCATAAATTTTAACCTTGGATTATTATAGTGAATATATTATCGTTAAATAATATTTAGAATTTTTTTAGGTCATTTAATTTTTATTATCATTTTAACCTAAATTACTCGATTTACACTTTTCCAATGTAATAAAACTACTCATGATACTATTCCTAGTATCTAAAAATTTATGGTTCATATTTAATAAATTTAGACCCATAAACAAAAAATATTGAATTAATTTTTCAATATTCAACACCAAAAATTAGTTGAATATAAATTAAAATTAAACAAGGAAAATGAAACGAAAAAGGTTTTTCTGGAAATTGCAGTTTTTAAATATAAAATGTTTTCTTCTAAATTATTGTATAAAATAAATTTAAGAATAATTATTTGGATTATTTTAAATCAAATGTGATTAATTAAATTTTATATCTAATCCAAAATTGAAATATTGATTATAAATACATGAAAAATATGTTTTTAAATAATAATCAATATTTTTTAATATTCATTTAGAAATAAATGTTCATAGAAAATTATCAAAATTTCACATTTGGATAAATTTGATATGAAAAATTTAAAAAATAATTTTAATCCAATAAAATATATATTTTTTAAAATATCCAAAAAAATATTTTATTTTACACTAAAAGTAATTACTATTTTTGAAGAAAACATATTTTGGATGAATAAAATGACATTAATAAAATTTAAGCAATTATTTACTATGCATTGATTAAAAAATTAATATTGATTAGGAAATTTATATTTATTTCATATATAAATTATTTCTATTGATACCCACTAATTATAAAACTATGTTATAATAGTCACATTTAAATAATAATTTGTCATTGTTCATTTAATATTGATAATTTGAATCTTGTATGCCATTGAAAATAATATTTCATTTTAAAAACTTGAGACATTAAATTATAAGGCCTTTATGAAATTACATCCCTGAAAGTAGAAATTGGGATTAAAATCCATGTCTTGGGATTTGTGAAAATACCATTCTTGAAATCCGACATCATAAAAAGTGTCAATAAAACATACACTTGAAAAGGAAAAACTGGATGTATGAAGGTTATCTCGAATGAAAAATACCATATTTCCATATATGATAACATAAGTGCAATGAGAAAACATGGAGATAGAAGAGAAAACTATCACCCACAGACTGTGAGAGAGTAATAAATAACATGATCAGTATAAATTTAAGAATCACAAAACCATTAATCAATAATGGTTTCAAATTTCATTGATTTATTAATAAGAAATTTAAATATATAATGATTTTGTTTCAAAATAAATCTCCAAAAAATAATGAATGAAATTTACACCTATACAATGATATGAGGGATGTATACTTACTTGAAAAGTATAATTTTTACATGTAATCAATTTACAGCACAAACTATTTTTTGGATCCAAATGAATATTCCATATTATTCTTGCCCGAATCACTATAATAAACTTCTATGGATCAAAAATCCACAAAAGGGAAAAAATCAATTCGGCTTATCTTTAGCCATTGACCAAATCCAAAATTGTTATGATAAGGTAAGATATTTCCCAAATGTATAACCCTTCATGTGGGAAAAATAATTTAATATCTATAATTCAATAGTAATACCCAAATTAAAATGATCATTCAATAAAAAATATATTTAAAAGTCTAAATAGCAATACCAACATAAGATTAAAACCGAAACAATTAGAATGATTTGATCATATTACAATCCAAGATAAAATTTTCATTTATCTCCAAATAAAATCAACGAATCATAAAATATCATACCAAAATGTAATTTCCATAATCACATAATGTCCAAGATATTCTATTAATTTCCAAAAATAACATATATCACCATAACTACTTAATTAAATCACATATGATTCAAAAATAACATTTATCCTTTATTTCTCAAATAAAATCCCATTATTTTTTATTTTCTTTAATCCTATAATGTTTCCAAAATTATCGTGATCATCAAATGAAATAACATCGATCACGTAATCCAAAAATCATTTTCTAGATATAATGATTATTAATATGATAAAACATATGTTCTCAAAATAAACTTATTATTAATCATTAAATTCATTTACTAAAATGAAAATTTCATACTAACCTGGAGTTCACATAGGAAAGTGACAGGAGATTCACAGATGATGATCATAAGATGCAGGTTTTATCCCCATGACCATCCTCAAGGTAATAGGTTAACACTCAGTCTATACGATAACCTTTTTAAAAAATTATATAATTATTATAAGATTTATATAAATATGATTAATATCCTAATAAATAACAATATTATATTAATATTTAAAGGTAATGATATAACCTCACATGTTATCTCATACATTCATTTTTAATCCCAACCCATAATATCCTTGAAATGTTAATTAATTATGCCATTTAGATATAATATTTGGAAATTTATCCCCCTATTACATATATATAATAATTCAATGATAAAATAAGGTCATTCCATGATCATGGGGCCTACTTTATTTCATTTTAATTTTTTCATGAAGATAAAAGGCCTATGAATTCCAAAAATACATTGAAGATTTTGAAAACACACTTTTTTTAATTTTTAAAATGAACCTTGTATAACTTGGGTTGTATGGATGTTGGTAGAAAAATATTTTCAAAAAATATTTTTGTAGGATAAATAACTCCAAAACATCATATAAAACATAATTTTTATAAAACATTTATACTGAGTATTTTTTATACATTAAATCAAAGGAAATTTTAAAAATCATATATATGAGCCACAACACAATAAGTTAAAACTAAATTTAAATATGATGAATATGTTTTTACGTTTTCATAATTTTTATTAAAATTTTTATATGATTCAAATTCCAGTGATAGGGTAAAACACTTGATTATATGTTGATGATATTTACCATTTTTTGAAAGATGAGAAAATGGGTAAATTTGGATTTTACTCAAAAAAATCCATTATCCATTGTGGAATAGATGTACAGAAGAGGTGATTAATATTTCATATGACTATTTTTAGGAGATTTATTTTTTATCAAATTCTTAAAAATAATCAAGACATGAAATTTTAATAATTATTTCAAGAAACTCATTGAGAAGATATAAAAATGCTATTTGGGATACACCTCCTTCCATTTGTATGTAATTTTTCTACGATATTATACTGTAAATGAAAAAGTTTTTTTCCTAAAATAATATACCAAGAAACATAACATATTCTCAACAATAGTTACCAATCCCCAAAGTTGTCGAAAACCCTGCTCTGATACCAACTGTAAGTACCTGACCTTAAACATTACCCATTCTATTTACTTTATACTAGAAATACATTTCATTATTTTCCAAATATCATAAAAGATTAGTTATTTAGAGAGTAAAGGAAAGAAATTACAATGCAAATCCATAAATTACATGTGGAAAATTATAGTCAGTGTCCGTTTTTCCAAAAAAATAAAAAACTTTTTGAAAAAATAGTTTTATTTCATGATAAATCTTTACAATGTTCATCCTGATCTCATGTTTGTCCCAATTTCTCTATATACCAATTTTTTTTTAAAAAATTGGATTATAAAAGAAACTCATTAAAGAATTAAAAATAAAAAAAATTCACTTTTCCAATGAAAGTCATGAAAAAAAAAACATTTTCTTAAACACATAAATGTTTACCTAGAAAAGGAAATCTTCTTTTCAAAAAGTTCATTGTCATACATTTTGAAAATAAAATTAATTCCTACAAAAATCATTAGAATGCATATAAGAGTTTTGTAGGTAACATAAGACATAATATTTACATGTCACTTTAATAAATATAATAACAAATATTTTCAAATTCCATCTCTGAATTACCCAATTAATTAGTGGCTATAATGTAACCACTCCTCCATGGTTTATTGAGGACCCAACTTTTATTGGTCAATAATATCACCACCAGGACAAGGTTTATCATGGAACAACCCATAAATTTTTTTTAATAAAACAACTCATAATAATAAAAAATTACTAATAAGAATAGAATAATCTTAAATCATAAAAGCATTCACAATAAAAACAGTCTTAAAGAAAATAATCTTTCCATTTTGAAATAACATATTTTTTATAAAAATGAACACATACAATGGAAAAAAAATTTATATTAAAATTAAAATGTAAATTTATAAAGTATGATTTAAAGAATAAAAATAATGAAGGAGGTATAATACGCTCATATAATTTACAAAAACATTCTATTCGTATTTTTTTGTAAAATTTAAAAAGTACCTCATTTAGAAGATTACCAAAATATTATTTTTTATACTATTTGTTAATAATAAAAAATGGGTAAAAATAAATTTAAAAAATATTATAATTATAATAATAATATTCACTAAATATTTTTTAGTGAAAAATAAATTCGATATGGAAGAAAAAGAGAGTTTAAAGGTAAACATTAAAAGTGGGGTTTGAAATGAAAGAATCTTACATTGAGTCTATAATATCACATACATTATTTATCCTTTTAAATTACAAATTTAGGTTATTTAATTACTTTATTATGAAACATATACATGTTTTTTATTTCTTTTATATAAATTATTTCCATGTTACATAAATTACCTTATCAAATAATTTAACATCATATTTTTTAATTATATTCACTACTTATAACCAAAATGACTTCAATCAGATAAATATGGTCAAATATGTCATCCTTATATAATATAATGAATAATAATAATGATATAATTATAATTTTTATTCATAAATTGTTTTTTATTTTGACCCATTAATATGGTAATGAAAAATAAACTATACTATAATAATAGAAGTGGTATGACGTTCTTACACACGAGTAACATTCCAATTTTTCAATGATAATTATGGATGGAAGGTAAATATTATTTTGCATTTAATAATTATACTTATATAAAATATAAAATATAATTTATTTAAATATACTTATATATATCATCTATGTTATTTCATGATTACAAAACGAATCACATCGCTTCTGGGAGATGATTGTCCACACGTACATACGAACAACATTATCTTTTTTATGTTCATGGAAATTTTATAATGTTAATGATATATTATATTTTTAATAGTGACAAATAATTCAATAACATAATATATATAAATTAATTCCATCAATTTATCTCATCTGGTGAGATGGTGGTGGAAAACAAATTACATCGGTTCGTGGGGCGATAGTCCACCACACACACAAAAACTGATTTCATTTCCCAATACAAGTAAGAGGATATGGATATAGATTGTGTAATTAAAATAAAAACAACTTGTTAAATGGAATATACTGGTGTTATTATAGAATCATGGTTTAAGAATATTTAATGGATATGGAAAAAGAAACACAAACTAAAACATATAGATAAAAACATTAATGCTTCTTTGAAAACCACATTTTCTTAAAAACTGAAGACATATATGATTAAAAATATGCCTAAAAAATACCTCTATAATGAGATTAGGTATTATATGATGTTATTTGGTCAGGTATTGTCCAAATTAAATTTGTTTTAATGATGAATAATTGAGCATAAAAGGTTCCCTTTTTCAAGAGATGGGAGGGGCAGTCTTAGAATTTCTCAAAATAATAAATTAATATTAACTAATTATCAATTAAAAATTTATCAAAGGTGAGTTATTTCAAATATAAGATTTGTATGAGTAAAAATAACATCATACAATAAAAATTAGAATTTTCTTTCTATTTTTATTTATTTATAATTTTGTTTAAACCCATAAAAAACCCCTCCAACTATTACCACGTCAACATGAATTTTTTATCCTGATGGTAATCATAGTAAGAATAAATTTAATAACGTCCTAAAAATTCACGATTTTTGATATTTTAATGTTTATACTAATCCATTGGACAAATTTAATATTTTTAAATACATTAAGTAATTTAAAAACATTATTAACTATAAAATATCCAAAATTTTAATTTATAGAACTAGTCATTTCTTGGACTTTAATACTATTAACAAAAAAATATTAAATAAAAACCAATTTTTTTTACTATATCCATAAAATTTATTTTTAATCTATTTTTTTAATTGAATAATTTATCTCAATTTATATATATTTTACTATTTTTGATATATTTTATTTGATTTTTTCCATTGATTATACAATTAATACATCATCATAGTGAAATAATTTAAGGTAATTTTTTCATCACTAAATATTAAAAATAAATTAATTGATGAAGATAAATATTCTAGATTTCGAAAATCTGTTTATAGTAGAACATATCCTCTCTATTAGAACATGTTAAAAATATCACACTCATTAAAAACAAGAGTGTGACATGTTAGAATTTTTATTAATTAAAATAATATAAAGGCCTTAATCTAATAAAAGTGTCCCAAAAAATCCATAAATTAGAACTTTTAATGATAATAGTATTGATATGATCATAAAAGAAGATTTAGTTAAGTGTTTGGTTCATTTTATAGTTCTTATCATTTTATTTTAAACCTATATTTCCCAATATACCATTTATCGTGGGAATAATAATTAATAAGGTCATTAATAACATTGTCCAAAAATGGAAGGGAAATATTTACTAGATTTATAACCAGAGATTAAAAATATTGAATGGATTTTATAAAATTCATTTTTTATGGATTTAAATTAAAATTAAATAGGCAAAACACCTTGAAAAATAGTTTTTTTAGCCAAATGACCTTTTTAAATAAAAAATGTATTTTTACTTAAAAAACCATAGTGTGATTATTTTAAATCAAATTTAAGTAGTTAAATTTTAATCATAATACACATTTTAATTTTAATTTTTAAATTCTTGAAAATTATAATTAAAAAAAATTATATTTTTCACTTTCCATTGAAAAATCAAAATTTTCTGAAAAGTATCAAAATTTTACCACAAGATTATACCGATATGATAATATTAAAAATAGAGTTCATTTTACCAAATAAATTTTATATAAGTTTGAGAATGTAATTATATTATTTTTAAAGAAAAAATCAATATAAATCATATTTGAAGAAAATAAATTTAGAAGAATATAATTAATTTAATTAAAATTATGAAATTTTTTCCATATATTTTCAATGACTTTTTATTGAGTAGTAAGTTTAAATTTATTACATTATATAGTTATTCTTATTCATAAGCACTAATTTAGTAGCTTGGTTATAATGGTCACATTTAAATAATAATATTCCATTGTTTATTTAAGATCGATATTGTGTATCTTTTATGCCATTGAACATAATATTTCCTTTTAAAAACACAAGATATTATAATTTTCTAAAAGTTTTTATTTTACCGTGCCATTTTTTAGGTGATTAGTTTTTGAGATTCATGGTGTTATGAAATGGTATTAGTTCTATGTTTATTCTAATGATTTTTAGTTTTATTGAGTAACCCTATTTTTATTTGGGGTTTTTCATATAGAAATGAAATTAAGGTGGTTGGTGATTGAGTGTCCTAGATGATGATAGTATAGATAGATCTTTCTCATTATAAGCCTAAAAATTATGCATGAAGTAACGATTAAAATTTTGAATTTTATTTTTTTAGTTATTTAAAAATTATATTTCTCTAAGATGATAATAGTTTGAACCCCTATGAGAATTGACATGATTGCTATGGTCATTATTTTGTTTCAGTGAAATAATGGAGGAGAACTTGAGACACATGGTTAGATCTTATATTCAAGCTATCCATGCGATTTGGGTCTCCCCCCTTTACTGATCCTATATCATGTCTAGTTCATAGTTTCCCAATACAAGAAAAAACAAAATGCACAACCCTAATTCTTACCCAGTTGAGATCTTATGACCCCTCTTGATTGATGTTTTAACCTAATTTGATTGTCACTTTTTTGAGATGAATTAAGGAGGTGCGTTTCTACCATTTAGATGTGTCCTTGATGGAATTGTTTTAGTGTTTTTTTGTTCATTAATGATGATTTATTTTTGTAATTTCATTGGGAATTGGTTGATTTTTTTTGATGTGATTGATTTTTTATATTTTTTTATGGATTATTGAAAAAAATTACATTGATTTTATGGAATGATTTTATGAATTTATTTTATCCATTAATTTATTATTATGTATTCAATTGGAAAATTGGTATGTTTTAAATTGTATCTATAAAAGTGTCCAAAAATTATATTAATGGGAAAATGAAATTATGAAAAAAATTGTATTAGAGACTATTTTTTTTTGATATATTTGGATCACAAAAAACATGTGTTTTGTAAGATTGTTTTGTTTAGTGGTGTGTGTTCCACCACGTTTGTATAATTTTATTAATGGGTAAGAATTATTTTCATTTGTATCCCTTTGTGGAGTGTGATTTTAAAATTATATGGTGTAATTTTATGATTATGTAAAGGAATTTTTATTTTCTTTGTGTGAAGTGGATTTGCTTTTTTGTGGATAAGAATTAATTTTGGATATGGTCCATATCTTGTAATAGGATTCATTGGTAAAATTTATAAGGATTTAATTGATATTATTAATGTAATATGTAGTTTATAGTATGCCTCTTATATTATTACAATGGAGAAAAAGAATTTTGGCATTTTAGGAAGTTCTTTGGGGTGAAATCTATCATTTATTGCAAAGAGTCAATTTAGTTATATCATCTACCCAAACTCTAATTAGATTGGGGGAATATATACATTAACTTATCTCAGACCCAGTTAAAGACTTATTTGGTCACCATATTCCAAATTTTTGTGGTTATTAAGGTTCTAACGAAGCATTAATGTGTTCGGAAAGGGTTCATGTGATCCTTACTTCTCACATAACACCTAAATCATCCAAGGGTAGAGTAATGATGAGTATTATTGTCCGATATATCGTGGTTTGGTGGGATTTTATGGTAACTTCTCATTTACATGAAGGTATATCTAGTGAGTTCTTAGGATAGTGTTTATTTTGTGGTTTTATATGAAGTTCATTAATGTATTGAGATCACACAAACAAGCAATCCCATAATTGGGTGATAAATCAATGAGAGAGTACATAGAATTTTTTTTATAGTTTTATGTTTTCTCGTAGGGGATGGTTGTGAATTTTTCTATGAAATATAATTTATTAATATGTGGTATTCACCTAGATTTTGGAATTTCTATACTATCATTTAGGTTGAAATCCTTTTATTAGATTTTCAAGGATTCAATATGGGTAAAACATTAACAGTATATTGGTCTATTAATGGGTGATACCTTGGTTCCATTTAATTGGAATGATACTAACCTAATGGGTGAGGAGTGAATGTAGTATAATCCTTGGATAAATGTGAAGGTTTATTCTACTCAGAAGAAGACACCAGAAATTTGATCCTTGTGTGGGGATCCATTGAATTTTATTCCCTTCTATTATAAGGATTCCAGAATTTTCCTCTACAATGGTCATTTATGTTATCTAAAGAGGTTATTCGATATATATTTTTAGAAGAGGGCTCTATTTTTATATGATTATGGTTGTTGGATCAATTTAGAACCTTTTATTTGATGGTTGTAATATGGTTAATATTTTGTGATTTTATCATTATGTGTTTAGAACCTAGTTGATAGTTCTATTGGGGAATGTCCATTATGGATGGATTTTAAAGTCACATTAAAATGTTCATTTTTTATTTACGGATGCTATAAAGAGTGAATATAATCATGAAACATTCAAGTTAATTTATAATAGAATTATATTTATTTCATTCCCAAATATCTTCTATGTATAAAATTTTAAAGAATAAGAAAAAACCACTTACATTGTAAACCCATAAATTACAAGGTGATAGTTATACTTATTATCCATTTTTTTCTATAAATCAAAACCTTTTAAATAAAACATAATTTATTTTCCGGATAAATCTTAAAAAATTTCATATTGGCCTCATCCTTGTCCATATATTCCATAAAACATGTGGGAAATATGTCAAAAAAATTGGGTGAGAATAAAAAGATCAGCAAGATACATAAAGATAAATAAAATATTTAATATACTGAAATAATTGGAAACCAATAAAAAACATTTTCAGAGAAAAAAAAATCATTTTAACAAAAATTGGTATCATCATTTCAAAAATATAATTTCGTTATATTATAAAAATCAAACTATATCACAGAAACCCCATTAATAGATATTGAAATGTTCTTTAGGTAACTTGGGAAATCACATTTCCATAACACTCTTAAAAATGTAATAACCAATATGGTCAACTTCTATATCCAGAGTACTGAATGGATTGGAAGTTATAATGTATCCACACCTACTCGGTTTATCACGGAACCACCCTAAATTGGTTAATAAAAAACTAAATTTCATTGTTTTTTCATATAACCACCAATCATTTGTTTATCAAAGAACTACACATAATTAAAAATAAAACCCAAGAACCATTACATAATCATAAAACCTGGAATCTTTCATTATAAATCATTGTAAAGGAAAATAACCTTCTCACTATGAAATAAATTATTTATAAAAATATTTTTAAAATATAATGGAAAAAATTTATTATAAAATAAAAATATAAAAGTTTAACGAAATAATGAAAAAATATTAATTACTATAGTAAAATATCCTCATGTCGTATATGTTAAAAATATTCCTTCAGTTTTTATGTCGGAAAAGTATAAAAGTACCTCATTAGGAAAATGCAAAAAAAAAAAATTTTAAAAAATTTCTAAAATGTAAAACATTGGTAGAAATGAAATTAATGAAATAAAGATAATAATAAAATCATTTTTTAAATAATTTTTATAAAATTATAATATGTATATGGATGAAAAAGGGAGGTTTCATGGAATCTGTATGAGATGATTTTTAAAAGAATATATCATACCATGAGTCTAACTCATAACGTAAATTCATTATCATCCTAAATTAAAACATTGGATAATTATTAGCATGATTTAGAAAATTTTCATGTTTATTATTATTTTTATATCACATATGTAAATTTTATATCAAATTACATAATCAATTATGTTCATGTCGAATGTTTTGACGTTTTTCGTTATGTTTGTCGAAAAATACTACGATATATCAAATATGGTCATAGAGGTAATAATTTAACCATATATAGAATAATTATCATGAAATAATTATAATTTTTATAAATAAATTTTAATTTTATTTCCACCAGATATATATGTTTAGAAAAATGGAGTATGTTATAATCATAGATATGGTAGGATGTTTGTATGTGTGAGTAACATATCAATATTTAAATGATCATTATGTAAAGAAGGAAAATATTATTTTATTTTTTTTGAAAAATAATAATATAGAATATATCATATTATTTAATTCAATATTATTATATATATCATCCATGATATTTCTTGATGAAAAATGAATCACAACGCTTGGTGGAGGTGGTAGTCCCCACAAATGTATGAACAACATTGTCATTTTTCTATACCTATAAAGGTCTGAATGTAAATAAGATATTATATTTGAAGAATGATAGATATGAAATTATTACCTTATATTAACATTAATTACATGATTATAAACAGTTATGAGAGACAATGGTGGAAAATAAATTAAATTAGCTCACTTGGAAGTAGTTTTCCATATAAAAAAATAAAAACTTCATTTCCCATTTTATGGAAGAGGATATTGATATAGGTTCTTCCATTAATGTATAAAAACTTATTATATATAAGATATTTATGTTATTATAAAATCCTGATTTTTGAAAGTATTCAAGATGTTGAATAATACTAAAAACAAAAACATACTGATAAAAAACATACCCCTTCTTTTGAAAAGCCCTTTTCATAACACCATTAGACTTCTAATGATGATACTGTGCGTAAAACCATTATAAATACATGTGGTATATTGTAAGGTATTTTTGAAGGTAACAGAAAATTAAAATTGTGTTTTAATTGGGAAATATTGAGAAGAATAATATCCCTTTTATAAAAGAGGGAAGGGGAAATCATCGCATTTATCAGAATATTAAAATAATAAAAATTAATTTTTCTTTAAAATTTCTCCAAAGTGTGTTATATTGAATATAAGAAAACGATGGTTCAAAATAAAATCCAAAAAAATTAGGTATGTTTTGACTATATTTACACCCTTAAATTTTTGTTTAAATGGTACATAACCCCTATAACTATTATTGTGAGGACATAAATGTTTATTCATTGAGGGTCAATATAGTTACAATAAATTAATAAATGACACAATAATGGAACATGGTTGATTTTATAAACATTACTGAAATTAATGGGACAAATTTAATATTTTTATGAAATATATATATTATTTAATAAAATATATTTTACTATAAAATAAAAAAATGATAATTTTTAGAACTACTGATTACTTTGAATTTAATAATATAATGAAAACAGATAAAGTTTTAAAAAATAAGTTTTATTACCCACTTGACATGACATGGTTACCAGTTAAATAATTTTATGACATTATTTATCTATAAAAATATTTATTCTAATATTTTTCATAGATTTTTTTTTATTTTTCCATTAATTAAATAATTACCACATCAGTGTCGTGCAAGCATTTATGGTAATTATTTTTTCCCTAAAAATTAGGAATATTTTTCCTTTATGATGATAAATATTTTATATTTACGAATATTATTTATAGTCTAAAAACTCTTACAAATTACTATATATTAAAAATAATACAGTTATTTAAAAAATATTGTGATATATTTGACATTTCATTAAATTAACTACAATAAAGGTGATCATATAATCTAAGTGGGCCCTAAAGGTCATAAATTGTAACATTGGATTATTATTGTGAATATATTGTTGTTAAATAATGTTCAAGAATTTTTTTGGGTCATTTGATTGTTATTATCATTTTTAACCTAAATTACTCGATTTAATCTTTTCCAGGGTAATAAAACTACTACCTATACTATTTATCGAATGTGAAAATAATTGGTTCATATTTAATAAATTTAGAAACATAAATTAACAATATTGTATCAATTTTTCTATATTCAACACCCAAAATTAGTTGAATATAAATTAAAATTAAACAAGAATAATGCAAGGAAAATGATTTTTTTCTAGAAATTGTACTTTTTTAATATAAAATGTTTTTTTTCTAAATTCATGTATAAAATACAATTACGAAAAATAATTGGATTAATTTAAATCAAAAATGATTAATTAAATTTTATAACTAATAAAAAATTGAAATATTGATTTTAAATGCATGAAAAATATGTTTATAAATAATAATCAATATTTTTTAATTTTCATTTAAAAATATAAGTTCTTAGAAAATTATTAAAATTTCACTCTAGGATAATTTTGATATGAAAATTTTAAAAAAATAATTTAATGCAAACAAATAATTTTTTTAAAATATTAAGGTAATAATTATTTTATTTTTACATTAAAAGAAATAATTTTTTTTAAGAAAACATATTTTTGATGAATAAAAAGACTTTAATAAAATTTAAGGGATTATTTACTATGAATTAGTTAAAAATTAATATTGTGTAGGAAATTTATATTTATTTCATATGTAAATTATTCCTATTGTTACCCACTAATTATGCAGCTATGTTATAATAGTCACATTTAAATAATAATTTTTCACTGTTCATTCAATATTGATATTTTAAATCTTGTACGCTATTGAAAATAATACTTCTTTTTAAAAACTTATGAAATTAAATTTTAACCCCTTTAAGAAATTACATCTCCGAAAGTTAAAATTGGGATTAAAATCCATGTCTTTGGATTTCCAAAAATACCATTTTTGAAATCTCACATCATAAAAAGTGTTAATAAAACATACACTTAAAATGAAAGAACTAAATTTATGAAAATATCAAATACCATATTTCCATATATGAGAACATATGTGGAATGAAAAAACCTGGATATGGAAGAGAAAACTATCACCCACAGACTGAGAGAGAGTAATAAATAACATGTTCAGGATAAATTTATGCATCAAAAAACTATTAATCAATAATGGCTTCAAATTTCATTGATTTCTTAATAAGAAATGTATAAATATAATGGTTTTGTTTCAAAATAATATTCAAAAAATTAATGAATGAAATTTCCCTATATAAAATTATCTTAGGGATGTATACTTACATTAAAAGTATAATCTTGACCTTTAATTAATTTACACCACTAACTAATCTTTCGATTCAAATGAAGATTCTGGATTATTCATTCCTGAATCACTATAATAAACTTCTATGGATCACAAATCCACAAACGGGAAGAAATCATTTACTCTTATCTTTATCCATTAACCAAATCCAAAATGGATATCACAAGGTAAGATAATTCCCAAAAAGTATTACCCTTCATGCAGGAAAAATAAATTAATCTCTATATTTGAATAGTAACACCCAAATTTAATTGATCATTAAATAAAATAATATCATTAAAAGTCTAAAAACCTATACCAACATAATATTAAAACCTAAACAATTATAATGATTTGATCATATTACCATCCAAGATAAAATATTCATTAATCTCCAAACCAAATCAATGAATCATAAAGTATCATACAAAAATGAAATTTCCACAATCACATAATCTCTAAGATATTCTATTAATTTAAAAAAATTACCTATATCACTATAAATAATAAACTAAATTACATAATATTTCAAAATATAATTTATGCTTTATTTCTCAAATAAAATACAATTATTTTCTATTTAATTTAATTCTATAATGTTCCAAAAATTATCATGATATTGAAATGAAATAACATTGATCACTTAATCCCAAAATCATTTTTGAGATATAATGATTTTTAATATGATAAAATAAATGTTCCAAAAATAATAATATTATTCATCCATAAAATCGTTTACTAAATGAAAACTTGATACTAACCAGGAGTTCACATAGGAAAGTGGTAGGAGATGCACTATTGATGACCATAGGATGCGAGTTTATGCCCCATGGTCTTCCTCAACGTAATATGATAACACTCAGTCTATACGATGTCCTTTTTTAAAAATTATATAATTAATATAACATTCACATTAATATAATTAACATCCTAAAAAATAACAGTAATATATTAATATTTAAATAGAATGTTATAACCTCACATGTTATCTCATACTTTTATTTTTAATCCCAACCCATATTTTCCATGAAATATTAATTAATTATGTCTTTTAGATCTCAAAATTTGGAAATTTGTCTTTATATACTTATATATAATAATTAAATTATAAAATAAGGTGCTAACTTCATCATTGTGACATCTTTATTTCATTTCCATTTTTTTATATAGATAAAATTCTCATGAAATATAATAATTCCTTGGAGATTCTGAAAATACCATTTCATTACATTAAAAAATGAACCTTGTACAATTTGGTTTCTATGGATGTTGGTAGAAAAATATATTTGAAAAATATTTTTATAGGACAAATAATTCCAAGACATTTGATAAAATATAATATTTATAAAACATTTAGACTAATTTTTTTTGATGCATTCCATCAATGGACCTTATAAAAAACATAAGTGTGAGCCATAAGACTATAAGTTAAAACTAAATTTAAATATGATGAATAGGTTTATCCTTTTTAAAAAGTTTTTATTAAAATTATTATAATATTCAAATTCTAGTGATTGGGTAAAACACGTGTAAATGTATTGATGATACATACCATTTTTGGAAAGATGAGAAAATAGGTAAATTTGGATTTTATTAAAAACAACCCATTATACATTGTAGAATAGATGTACAGAGGAGGTGATTAATATTTCATATGACTATTTTTAAGAGATTTATTTTTTATCAAAGGATTAAAAATAAATAGGATATGAATTTTTAAAAATTATTTAAAGAAACAAATGAAAAGACACTTTTTTGAAACACTTTTTAAGAGATTTATTTTTTTATTCTTAGTATCTTTTTTCCAAAAAAACACTTTTTGGAAAAATTAGTTTTATTTCATGATAAATCTTTACAATGTTCATCCAAATCTATTATTTATCCAAATGTTTCCATATTTTTTTTAAAACATGGGATTATAAAAAAACACTTTATGAAATAAAAAATAACAAAATCCACTTGTCCATTGAAAGTCATGAAAATGAGAAAAACCACATTCTTAAACACTTAAATGTTTACCGAGAAAAAGGGAACCTTCATTTCAAAAATTTCATTGTCATACATTTTAAAAATAAAATTAATTCCCAAAAAACTCATTAGAATGCATAGAAGGGTTTTGTAGGTAACTTGAAACATAATTTTTACAAGTCACTCAAAGAAATATAATAACAAATATAGTGAAATTCCATCTTTGAATTACCCAATTAATTGGTGGTTATAATGTAACCACTCATCCATGGTTTATCAAGACCCAACCATCACTATTCAATAATAATACCACCATTAATAGGGTTATCATCAAACAACCCATAATTTGTTTTTAATAAAACCACTCCTAATCATAAAAAATTACCAATATGAGTAGAATAATCTTAAAACATGAAAGATTTCATCATAAAAATAGTCTTAAGGAAACTAATATTTTCATTTTGAAATAAATTATTTTTTAGAAAACTGAACACATATAATGGAAAAAATTTAATGTTGAAATTACCATGTAAATTTATAAACTATGATCTAAAGAAAAATAATTATGAAGGAGGTATAATACGCTCATATAATTTACAAAAACATTCCATTCCTATTTTTTTAGTAAATTTCCAAAGTACCTCATTTATAAGAATACCAAAATATTCTTTTTATACTATTTTTTAATAAAATAAATGGTTAAAAATAAATTTAAAAAAATTATAATTTTAATAATAATATTCACTAAATAATATTTAGGGAAAAATAAATTCGATATTGAAGAAAAAGAGTGTTTTAATGGAAACATTAGATGTGGGGTTTGAAAAGAAAGACTCTTACATTGAGTCTAGAACATAACATACCTTATTTATCATTATGAATTAAAAATTTAAGTTATTTATTTACTTTATTATGAAATATATACTTTTTTTATTCATTTTATATAAATTATTTCCATGTTACAAAAAGTACCTTATCACATAATTTCAAATAATTGGTTTTCATGATATTCACTACCTATATCCAAAATGACTTCAATTAGATAAATATGGTCAAATAGGTCATCCTTATATAATATCATGATAATAATAATGATATAATTATATTTTTTATTCATAAGTTATTTTTTATTTCGACCCATTAAAACAGTTATGAAAAATAAACTATACTACAATAATTGAAGTGGTATGAACTTCATAAAAGTGAGTAACATTCCAATTTTTCAATGATCATTATGGAAGGGAGGTAAATATTATTTTAAATTTAATAATTATAATTATATAAAATATAAAATATAATTTCATTAAATATACTTATATATATCATCCATGTTTTTTCATGATGAAAAAACAAATCACATCGCTTCAGGGAGATGGTTGTCCACACATATGTACGAACAACATTATTATTTTTATGTTTATGGAAATTTTATAATAGTAATGATATATTATATTTAAATAGATATAAATATTTCAATAACATAATATATAAAAATCAATTCCATAAATTTATCTTGTCTTGTGATATGGTGGTGCAGAACGAATTACGTTGGTTCGTGGGGCGATAGTCCACCATACAAACAAAAAATAATTTCATTTCCCATTTTATGGAAGAGGATATGGATATATATTGTGTAATTAGAATAAAAACAACTTATTATATGGAATATACTGATTTTATTATATAATCATTGTTTAAGAATATTTAATGGATATGGAAAAAGAAACTAAAACTGAATCATGTTGAGGAAAACCGTACTGCTTCTTTGAAAACCTCGTTTTCCTTACAACTGAAGACCTATATGATTGAAAATATGTCTAAAAAATACCTCTATAATGAGAGTTGTTATTATAGGATATTATTTGGTCAGGTATTTTCCAAATTAAATTGGTTTTATTGGTGAATAATTGAGAATAAGAGGATAAATTTTCCAAGAGAGGGGATGGGTGGCCTTAGAATTCCTCAAATTAATAAATTAATATAAACTAATTATCAATTTAAAATTTATCAAAGGTGATTTATTTCTAATATAATCTTTTTATGAGTAAAAATAACCTCATACAATAAAAATGATATTTTTTTCTACTTTTATTTAGTTATAATTTTTTTAAACCCTTATAAAACCCACTAAAACTATTACAAAATCAATATGAATTTTTATTCCTGATTATTATTGTAGTTACTATAAGATGAATAAAGTCCTAAAAATGTACTATTTTTTGATATTTTGATGTTTATACTAATCAATTCGATACATTTCAAATTTTTAAATACATTATTTAATTTAAAATCATTATTAACTATAAAATATCAAAAAAGTTAATTTATAGAACTAGTCATATCATGGACATTAATACTATTTAGAAATAATATTAAATAATTACAATTTTTTTACTATATCCATTAAATTTATTTTTAATCTAGATTTTTTTAATTAAATAATTTTTCTCAATTTCTATATATTTTTCTATTTTTTATATCATTTGATTAATTTTTTCCATCGATTATATAATTAATACATCATCACAGTGCAAGACATTATGGTAATTATTTCATCACAAAATATTAAAAAAAATTAATTGATAAAGATAAATATTCTAGATTTCAAAAATCTATTTATACTAGAACATATCCTCTAGATTAGACCATGTTAAAAATATAATTGTTATAAAAAACACGGGTGTGACATGTTAGAGTTTTCATTAATTAAAATAATATAAAGGTCCTAATCTAATACAAGTTTCCCAAAAAGTCATAAATTAGAATATTTAATGATAATAGTATTGATATGATCATAAAAGAAGATTTAGGTAAGTGTTTGGTTCATTTAATAGTACTTATCATTTTACTTGAAACCTATATGTCCTGATATACCATTTATCATTTGAATAAAAATTACTAAGGCCACTATTAATATTGTACAAAAATAAAAGGAAAAAATTTACTATATTTCTAACTAGAGATTAAATATATAGAATGAATTTTATAAAATTAAATTTATTTAACAATTTAAATTAATATTAAATAGGAAAAACACCTTGAAAAAAAGTTTTTTAGCATTATGAACTTTTTAAATATATAATTTATTTATATTTAAAAACACCATAATGTGATTATTTTAATCCAAAATTATGTTGTTAAATTTTAAACCTAATACAAAATTTAATTTTAATTTTTTAGTTCTTGAAAATTATAATTTTCAATAAAAATTTATATATTTAACTTTTCATTGAAAAATATATTTTTTTAAAAGTATTAAAATTATAACCTATGATTATACTGATATGATAATATTCAAAATGGAGTTCATTTTATCAAATACATTTTATAAAATTTTGAGAAATTAAATATATTATTTTTAAATAAAAAATCAATAGAAATCATTTTTGAGGAAAATAAATTTAGAAGAATAAAATTAAATGAATAAAAATTAATAAATAATTTCCAAATATTTTAAATGACTCTTTATTGAGTAGAAATTTTAATTTTATTACATTATGCAGTTATTCCTATTAATACCCACTAATTTAGTAGCAAGGTTATAATGGTCACATTTAAATAATAATATTCCATTGATTATTTAGGATTGATATTTTGTATCTTGTATGCCATTGAAAGTAGTATTTCCTTTTAAAAACCCAAGTTATTATAGATTTGTAAAAGTTTTTCATTTACCGTTCCATTTTTTGGGTGATTTGTTTTTGAGATTCATGGTGTTTATTAGTTTTTTTTGTGTTGAGATTTTGAGTTTCTCTATGATTGGACAAGATGAAAGGTTGTGGGTGCATGATTAAAAAACCTGGGTGTGTGAATAAGCTATTGATATTATTCAGTGGATGGAGTTTTTCATTGAATTTTATACATTCCCAATTTAAGAGTGATCTATCTTTCTCCCTTGGTTATCACTTTTCATTATGGCATATGGTTATATATAATGTCATTTCTTTGAGGCTACTTATGGGTTGTTCTTCCCCCTTATCAATGGATTTTTTTATGGCTTTAGGGAATGCTCCACCCATCATTGATTGGTTGTTTTTAGTATGTTTCTCCCCATATATTACCTTGGGAACATATATTAAGGAATTTATAAATTGAATGGAGACCTTGTAAGTAATCATATTCTTTATAGGACATTTGGTTTGAGGGTTTTTTTAGTTGTTCATGGAGACACAAGGAAATTAATGTGGATGATTGGTTTAACTATTTTGAGGATAATATAATTTTGAATTCATTGTTAGATCATATTGAGTGGTGGTATTTGGTTTTTTATTCTCACATATCTATTTTTCCTCCACCTTTTATTTTTAACTAGGCTTTTGGGGAATAATAGTGACATGGTGGGTAGAGTTATGACCCCTACATTATACTATTCTGATATAGTTATATTATACTATGTCATATTTTCTCACATTGAATATGAATATTTTATATACTATAAATTTTCAATTCTAGAGGTTTTATGGGTGTTTCACAGTTTTTATACACAGTTAGTAGATACCTTTTGGTTCTCTTGAAGATGGAAATTTCAAATATAATGCTTAGTTTATCATGGTCTATGAATGGTTTACTATATAGTTTTAATATTAAAGGGAACCATATGTCTTATTTTGGGAAGAATGGTTATTCCATATGGTTGGAACATGGTTTATAAAATTGTTTGGCCAAACCGTTTTTTATACATAGGTTTTTAATTTTGTTTGGTTTTTTTAAATTCAAGGTTTCCTAATAAAGGGGGAGTGACCCCTCTCTCCCCTATCTAGTTCAACCAAACCCTAATATCTTATAGAGATATTCTATCATTATCCTCCCTTTAATATCGACCCTTCTATCATGATTTTGATATGATTCGATGTTAATTTACTCCTTAAATATTTTTTTCCTTCCTTTCCCCTTATTTTTTTATTTCCTAGTTTTTCGCTTTCCCTAGGAACACAAATTCACTGTATGATCTGGGTATTTGGTTGAAGACTATTCTAATATGGGATCATGATATCTTGTATATCAAATAGGATGAATTCATCTTTATTTGAGTGTTCCTCATCGAAGGAATAATATTTCATCTTGGTTTACCCTTCTTTAAGTTATTTGTTTCTATGAATTTATTTAATTTTAAAATTAAAATTATTTTTGAACTATATAAATATATTATTAATGAAATAATGAATATATGTGATATCCATGATGTATTTATAAATGGGTTCTATATAGTTTGGACATGAAAAAAAGGGTTTCTAATGTGAATATAATATTTTTACGTTTGAAATTTAATGTTTTCAGTTTCTAAGAATTTGATAAATACCTAAGAGGATTTTTTTGTGAATGGTTTTGATTGTTTGTTGTATTTTAATCCAATTTCATTTTAATAGAGTAAAAAAGTGTTTTAAATTATTGATTGATTTTATAATGTGTTTTGACATTGAAATTATTTAAAAATAGTCCCTTTTATGAATTTCAAATGCATATTGAAAGGAATTTTTTCTATGCCCCTTATATAAATTCCATAAAGGATTATTGGAATTTGATTTACAAAAATGGAATTACCCTCACATTATTTTGGATTTAAAATAGAAAAACACTCAGTTTTAAAGTGCTTCATGGAAATTTAATTAGTGTGTGTGGTTTTAATGGATTTATAAAGTTTTCTTGATGTGAATATATATGAAATATAATGACACATGCATACTAGGCCATATTTTATAGAAAATTCCATGTTCAATCTTTATAAATCACGTTGTTCAAATATTATGAGTCCTTATGGATTTACACTGGAGTTTTCTACACCTTTTATTGGTTGGTCATATTTATATGATACTTATTATTATCTATTTAGGGAATTTTTGATGTTTATTAAATGGATGTATGTTTATATTTGGTCCTTGGAAATTTGATAAAATTTGATTCATCTCATATTAGGACCATGAGTAAAAATTTGGTATTCTCTTAATATCATTGGTGATTTATATTGGGTATATATTACTTGGGATTGATTTTATCTTCCCCTCTATTATATAGTTGTTGAACCCTTATCTTGTTTTCCTATTCTATCTATATTTATATATATTTGTTCTCACATTGTGTATTCATGACATATTAAATTTGGGTCTTATCATTTTATACGGTTATAAAAGATGTCCGAAAAACCAATTTTGAATTAAAGTCCATTGTATTAGTATTTTAAAATACATTTGAAAATTTTTGTTTTAGATTTAAAATGACTTAATAGAGTGAAACATTTTCAATGTTATTTTTTTCATTTAAATAAATCATGTTGATTGGTTTAGAAAGTGAGTATATTTATTGAGGATTTTCATTTGTTTATGTTTTATGGGCCTAATTTATTAATATATTTCAAAACAAGTATTTATAAACTTCTTTTGGAAATAAATAATACAGATTTAGTGGGTGGTGGCCTACTAGGTAGTTTAGATAATAGCTATATATTTTAGGTTTTCGGTTTATAACTGGATTGATGGATTGTTTTTTTGGATGATGTGGGGCGATATGGGAGGTGGTTTGAAATTATAGGTTTCATGGTGTGGTATTGGACTAATATTATCTATTTTTGGTCATCATTGTTTTAGGAAAGACAAAATTCTATATAACTAATATCATTTTGTACTAGATTATTCAACATTGCATTGTATTAATTTTTTGAATATGTGTTATCTTTATAAAAATGGGATGAATCATTGTTGTTGTTTATGGCCCATTTGATGTGCACATTTACATGTAAAATTATACAAGGATGTCCAATGTAAAGACATTCCATTTTATACCCTTTGGTAAACGTTCCATATTCATTATACATTGATTTGAGGGGAAAATACCAATGTGTTACTTATTAAGAATAGATATAAGGTTCCTCCATATGGGGATTGGGAACACCCTTCAAGTAGTTAGGAAAGTCAGGTTAGGTTCCATGTGGATTGTATCATAGATCTGTTAATTATAGTATGTTTTGGATTTCTGTTTTTTTTCTTTCTCACATATAGAACTAGAAACAATAGAATATCATAGGACCTCATTAGTGGTACTATGCTATGTTTTATCCACACAACATACACATTTATCATAGAGGACTTGAATAACATGTATTTGATATATTGTTTAGGTCATTGGTTGTATCGGTGACTAGGATAAAGTATAGCATGAGTGTTTAGTGAATGGGCTGAAAAGATGCTAATTTTTTTTGAGAACTTTGTATATTTTTCTCTATAGTTTATATTCCATATATGATCATCCTAATGGGATATCCTTCATGATGTATATTATGTATGAACTTTTTGGGTCTAATTTGTTATAAATTTATATTGTTTTTATTAATTAGTCTGCATATATCAATAATAGCATATTTTCAAATTGATAGACTAATATAGGTTATTTTTTTTGTTTTTCTTATGAATGATTATTTTGATACTACGAGTATCATCACCCCAATAATGTTCATAGACCCTCACTTATTATTAAAAGACAATAGAATAAGAAGGTTAAATCATGTGATTATCAGTGCAATATCTTGTGTTAGGAATCCCAGAATATGGAATTAAAAATTTTATTAGAAAATTTTTCATATTTTATTTATCATTTAAATGTATGGTATATAGATATATGAATCATAGATAATTGGGTGAGACATCGATAAAATAATTTATGAATACCACTGTGTTTAAATTCTTTGTTACTAAGGTTGTTTGAGTGCGTTGATTATTTTTTCATTATTATAGTTGATATTTGTTTAAATTAAATTTTTATGATTATTGAAACATCATTTTACTCTAGGATTAGTTTTAAGATAGGTTTATGTGCATCAATTATACATGGAATGTAGGGTTACATGAAATTTTCATGGATGATTATTATTAAAAATTTATTTTTTAAATGGGAAATTGTTTTTGGATAATGATTTTTTAATTTAAATGTTTTAAAATTTATTTAAGTCAATTTAAAAAATAGTTAGTCATATTTTTCCAATAAACTTATTGGGGGAACATTAATTATCCCGAAATGATTATTAACTTTTTTTGAAAGTTTACACCTTTAATATTATTACATAACCACACTGCACATGTAGAATTATAATAACCCTTGTGGGTGGGTATAGGTATTAAATACCTATTATTTTGTTTGGTAAAGACAATGTATGTCTAGGATTATGCTGAGTATGATCATGGGGTTCATTTTATTTTTGGAAACCTTTAGGCAGGTTGAGTTGGAATGCATATTTCCTTCAGATAATTAGTTATAATTCTTAATTCTTTGAAAAAAGGTCATAGTAGGGTGTGACTTGTATTTATTTTTATTTAGGTGTTTATTTAAGAGTTTTTCAGTCCAAGGGTTGTTGATTATCACATTGCAATGAAGCAGGTGAGCGGTTATCATTGTTTACAATGTTTGTTGGATAATACAACCATTTTTTTGGGAAACCATGATAATAGTTATATTTTATGGGTGCTTGAAATCTTTTTGTGAATGTGAAGAGGTTAATTGGATTCTTATACAATGAATAATTATTTTTTAGATTCCAAACTACTTTTATAATTTTAATTAATTGATTATAATTAAATTTTCATGTAAATTGTGATTTCATGGTTTATCATGAAATCTAATTTCCACTCACTAAGGGAGCATTAATTAAAAATAGTAGATATTTTTCCCCAGTTTGGTGTGATGTCAGATATGAACTTTATATTAATAATTAAAAGATTTTTTAGATCATTTATATGGGATTAATTTATTGATAAGTGATGTATGTTTGAGTAATTCAAGAGCTACAATCATAGTTTTACGTAATTTTCATTTATTTTTGGTCCTAGTATTATAATTTTTTTTAAAGAATGTTAAATTCTATTTTAAGTGGATATTTACACTTAAGGAATTGAAAGTGCAACTATATATCTCTAATTTTAAGGTAGATTAATATAATAGGATGAACTCCCTTGAGTTGAGAATGAAGGATGATGATATTCTATAGATTCAGTTTTACTCTCTATTTTATGCAAGGATCTTATTGATTGTTTTTTAGTTTGAAATATTTTATAAATTTGTTAATAAGAGACATTATAGGATTCCCATGATGGTCTATTCCATCAAATTTTAGATGCAATTATTTTTCATATTAGTCTTGAGGTGAAATTATTTTATTAATGTTCACTAATTTTATAATGTCATTGACAATTACTTATGGGCATGTGTGGTATATATTTATTTTTACACATACTAATTTTTTTTATAAAGGTAGTTAAAATTTATATAGATGTTTATTGAAACACATATGGTGTGATAATTAAGGTGGAATCTATTTACAAGTGGTAGATGACACATAAGAATCAATGTCATGGTTTCTAAGTCTACCCAAAGGATTGTTTTTCATCACTATAGATAAAGAAAAAATAAATTTTAGAATTTTTATAGTATTTTAGGATAGGCCTTGTGAATTTTATGTGTCTACTATATCAAATAAACTATTATTAACGTGGAATGATATGGAATCCATATCATTTTAATTGGTTGTGAAACAAGCTTAATCAATGTTCTTTTGGGAAAGAAATGAATTTTGACTGTTCTAAATGGATTCCTATATTTCCCATGTAGTTATAATATTTAAATTCATTATATTTTTTTAAATGATTCCTAATAAGTTTTATGTGATGTTTTATGGTGGATCGATTGTCAGGAAGTAGGATGAAATGTCTTAGAATGAGTAGGTTGTACGATTCACCAAACTCTATTTATAATACAGTGTGGGGATCACATGATAGGATTGTTGGGGTTTATGAGCTAGTATTATGGGATGTGGTCTTTATAAGATGATAGAGATCAAATGTTATATTTTTTTATAGGATAATGAATAAGATGATCATATATTTTTGAGAAAATTTGAATCTATTTATATAGTGAATACTATATTTATCATTATTTTGTTTAATAGAATATGTGTGTCTAGTGAATAACTTAACCTTGAATCTGACTAATAATCTATGAAGGAATTATATTTGGAATAATTTTAATACTTATAAGAAGATCAAATTAGTTTGCTCAAAAAAATTAATATATCATCAAATTAGAACATCATGATTCATGTTTTATCTTAGGCATGATTGTTTGATCATTTCAAGATACCAATATAATATAGATATCAGTATTATAATGAAGCATATTGAATTATAGATTTCACCATGAGATTTTGAGGGAGGTCAAGAAGTGGAATCTAACCCAATGGTTTATGAAAGTGATCTAATATAGTGAAATGAAATTTTCCTTAGATTCATATTTTGGGGAAATCTTAAAGTGGTTTATAGATCATAAAATGATTTTTAATAGAAAAGATATTTAATGAGGTTGGTTGTGTTGGTAAAAGTAACATATCTACATTATAATATTGAATGGTAGATAGAAAAATATTCTAATATATTAACGTTATGTATGGAGACACTCATGAATAATTTATAGGGATGATATGTTTTATGGTGGGGAGTTTGTGATGTATCGCTTTATAATGGTTCAATATAATTAGATATTAAAACTATTGTGAATATTAAATTTAAAATATAGTTGTTTTAATTGGTCTTATTAAGGAATTTTCAATGCAACCAAAAGGCAATGGTTCAGTTTTTGGGGATTATGTAAAAAAAATCCCTTCACTATGTTATACCAAGTCATAATAGAACACCATTAGGATCCCATTTTAAAAATCGTGGGAAAGGAAGTGGAATTAAACCACTGAAAAAGGGTCATTGAAGCCTTTGATACAGAACTTATAGAAGGATAGGTGATGGATATTGGATCTATTTGAGAATTTCCAGAATAGTCTTAATTTTTTTAATGAGTTTGTGTCAAAGGATGATGAAAACTGGTTATAATATTATATTCATGTTCGAGTGGAATGAAAATTCAAGGTACATATTAGGGTAGCTAGATAACTTTATATATGAGAGTGAATCATATGAATTGTTGAACAACCTTGAGTAGATAATGAAAAATGATAGGGTTCCACCTACTGAGTATCATTCCCTCTTTAATAACATGTTTTTCTTATATATTCCACACCATAAAATATTTTTACAATTAATTATGGTTGGAATCATGGTATGTCTTCGATGAAGTATCTATTTAATTTTAGAGGAACTTCTATTACATGTCAACCATGAAAGGGAAACATTTTTTATAGGCGAACTCTTTACGAATGGTCTCAACTACACATTGTGGGTGTGTGTGGAAACTATTTTACCTAGACGGATACTCGAGGGTAGTGAATAATGAATTAATGATTAAGGAATATATTTCATTACTTATGATGACTAAGGAAATTATATTGGAATAAGGTAAGGATTTGAGGCTAACTAATGAGTATTAAGAAGATGGTGGTTGGGTTAGTTAGAGAGATAGTGTTTTGTTACTACAAAAAAAGAAGAATATTAAGAAGTGTTTCAAATGTGTAAAATCAATCCCTATGTTTTTTTGTATATTCTATATATAATTGATTGTGATTTAAATTATAAGATCAATACTATATAGTGTTTATCTAGGGAAATTTGAAAAATTTAATCAATGTTTTTTGAGGGAAGTAATATAAGAAATCTATTTTATAGGCACAACATTAATAAATTTGTTGTATTGAAATTTAATTTCATTTTATTAATGATATAATTTTTTAATCTATGTATTATGTTATTTAATAGTGCATTCATGATGGGAATGAGACGATATTCTGTGTTTTAGTTTGTTGGGGTGGTGTGGGGGACTACCGTATTATGTAACCATTGAATAGGGCTCATGGGATATGTTTCTAAAGGGTCCAAATATTTCCTTGTCCATAGTGACCTATGGTATTATATTAATAGGAATATGATGTGGATAATCCTATTTTGTGTAGAATAATTCAATTTTATACCTTCATAAATATGAAATATAAAATTTATCAACATTTTCTAGGTAGAGTCAACGTTTTAAGTGATTAACTTAGTCTGAAATATTATTTTTTATTTGAGAGGGTCTCAGATTAGGATTATTGACAATACTCAAGTGAAGATTAATTTGGTTAGATTTTTTAATTATGGAGGTTGTCATAGAAACACACCATTATATTTTTTTTGAGTTTTTTCTTATCGTAGGTGGATAATTTTGTGTTGTTGTTAGAATAAAGGCTTCATTATTAATATGAGGGATTTGGAATTGTGGTGATCCTACTGTGAGATATAAATGAAATTAATTTATTCAAATACTAAATAGTGCATATCGAGTATATTTTGGAACGTTGAAATGGAATTTATATTTGATATATCATTTAGAAAAAGACTGAGGGGGTTTATTTATTATAAAATAAATTTTGTGAGAAATGATAATTCATTAGAATCACATGTGTGATCAATAAAACTATAAACACATAAAAATCATTAACTAGTGATGATATTAGATTTCAATTTTCATAATATAATTTTTGAGGAACCATAGATGATTCGATAGGATGAGAAGTCATCTTATTGGGATTTTGTAATAACTCATGTCATTATTGGTAATTTGAATCAGAAATTATATTTTTTGGAAATTTTATATTTAAAAAAATGTAAAACGTTACTTTTTAGATATGTATAATGTAATATTTTTTTATGATTTAAGTGTTACTAAAAAATAATAAGGTGCAATTTTTATGTTTTGGTTTAGTAAATATCCCATTACTATGCTAGAGAATGTCTGACTAGATGACCAAATAGAAGGGAAATTGAATTGTTACACAAACCTAGTCATAAGGATCATATCGAACATATTTCCTTTTTGACGAGGGAATGAAAAATCTCAGGGGAGTTTAGAAGAAATTATTTTCAAATTATTAATTCTTTTAAATGTTCTTAAAATTAATAAACCTTTCTTTTTTTGATCTCTAATCTAATGACCAATGCCCCCCTCTTAAATCTTCAACTTATCCATTTTATTCTATCCTATTATAAAGCTTTATCTCTTTTCCTATTGAAAAAAATATATATTAGTGGGATTAAATATATAAGTATAAGGTAATAAAATTGTTTTCTCACAATTTTTCATTCATAAAATAATATTTTAAGCGGAAACATCTATACTGTCCCATTTTTTTCTATCTTGTAATTTTTAATATATGTGGGTGAATCACCTAGAAATGATTGATGGGTTAAATTTGATATGTATAGGGTAATTCAACCATTAAATATTAATAAATATATATTATTTTATATAAAATTTCATATATATACATGGGGGATATGGTATTGGTGAATCTAATTATTTTTGTATGGTTTATAATTTCCATGATAGGTTATGTAGAGTCTTCTATGATCGAGATGAAAAAACCACAATAGTTTATGTTATTTTAGAATCACACTATGACCATGTCTTAGAGGTTAATTCTCAGTAGTTTTGTGTGATGAATTTGAATGTGTCATTATGGTTGGGATAAATTGGGCATTTCCTTAGATGGACCTGTATAGGCTAGGGAAGGGGTTTTAGTAAGTTCACACACTTTTGGATTGTTTGTTATCTTATCCTTTGTCTTAAGGGTTGTTGGGAAAATCTATTTAGGAGATGATCAAAGTATTGAGTATCATTTTGAGTGAAAAATGCCATATTGGGATTGGTAATCCTTATTAGGAAGACTATTAAAAGTGGTATAATTTTTTAATGATTTAAAAAAACATTCCCATGATAAACATTATAGGATGAGTGAGAAAATGGAATTATTGAGTCTTTATTTATCTTTTGAATGAAATTATATGGGTATTAATTCATGGAACATAAAGATGAGGTTTTATATGGCTTATTAAAAAATGGGTAAGAATGCTACATTGAGGTAGGATAATGGGTTTTATTTTCACCTTATTAATCCAAAAGATTAGTTAATAGTTATTTTTTACTAGGTCCTTTTGTATTATAACTTCTTTATAAGTGGTTGGAAATTTTTGGGATTTATAGTGAGAGTAGGGAGTGTCACTAGAAACTAAATTTATTGAGTCTTTTGGGATATGTAATTACCATAAAGTTTTTATGATGATTTAGATAATGTGAATGGACCTAATCCTGGTCCTACGGACCATTTGAGATTGTTCTCGTTATTTGAAATTGAAAATATGACCAGTTAATCTATTACAACATGGGATGTTTTTGTTTTATGTGGTCACAGAATGTGTATTTTAGTGACTATTTGATGATGTTACGTGTAATTTGGGATATGTAAGGGTTGATTTTTTCCGGCTTTTTGATTTAGGTTTTAGGATTCACTAGAAGCATTGGAAATATCATAGAGCCTATATTAGCGTTGCGTATTCAATTTTTGAATTTCTTTTTTATTATGAATTAGCTATGATGTATTATGAACAAATCATGATTCTTATTTTTTGATGGTTGTTTGGATGTGAGAATTTGGGGCTTTTTTATGATACACCAACTAAATTACTAATTCATGGGGAATTGGTTTACATTATCATCATGAATTTTATCTCCTTTGTGAATTTATAAGTGTTAAAACTTCTGCCAATATCCCACTATACTATTTATCTTGCTGTTCAAACAAAATGGAGTTTAGGGTCCTTTTTTTATTTCCATGTATAACATAAATGAGTAGTTGACACTGGAAAAATAAATTCTGGTCACAGATCATAAAGGCCTAGTTAAGACATGATGGATTAACATGATTTATTTTATTTTATGTTATATTATTTTATTGACTTTCAAATGCATACAAACTTTTATATTATTATATATAACATAGGCCTATATAGGTTTACCCTAATGAGTTTTATGCATACGAAGTGTACATGTACATTGGTGTATAAAAAGTTTGTATGTATGTGGTGATGAAAAAATAATCAGTTTTATAGGTTATCATGATGGAGCAGTATACGATTTTGATGTTATGATTGTAGAGAATATTAGTATTATTATAGTTTGGAATAATTTAAATTTTCCACATAATTTACATGTTGCATATGACTGGGCTAATTGGTGATCCATTTTGATGTATTCTATTTATGTTATTACAAGGTCTAAATTTTTATATCATTTTACTTTTTTATTTCATAATTATATTATCACTATAATATCCAATATGTATTTAATATTCATTTATGGTTGATGTTTTTATTTTGAATTTGTTTTTTATAGATACAATATAATGTCTATAGTGACACTATTTTTTTATAGAACCATTCCACTATTCGATAATCTTGAAAATATGGGGAGGAAAGCCTGACGATATTACAAACTGTTCTCTGACGGGAAACTTGTGTTGGTGTGTTACACATGCAATATACATGATTGTACATGGCCTTGAAATACATTATACTGCACATCATGAATTGGAATTTTGTTAAATTGAACTATCTTTTGATGACACATTATATTAAATTTATGTTGTGAAATTCATCGTTAGTTTTTATAGTATTTAACATATCACAATGATTTTTAAACATTAAATAATTAAATAACCCTATATTAAATTCTAATGTATGAAATAAATATTAGAATTTAATTTTTTAATGTCCTAAAAGTTTAGGTTATAATAAAATCCAAGGAGTCATTTTCATTTATTAATTGTATAACATTTAAATTTAACCTATATTCTTTATAAGTATATATAATGATGTTAAAACATTATGATTACCCTATTTATTTTTTCTATCTCTCCTTAATCCGTTAAGGTAATAACATGTCATGGAGAGAATAGATATTATATTGTTAAAAAATGTGAATTACCTATCCAGTATCTTACACATGGAGGTAGGAACAAAAATATTTCTTCTTCTCAATAATCAATAATTCCATAGATGATGAAACTTTGATCCATAAAGAATAAGTACAGATATATTTTTTGTTTATTCCTCTTTATCATCAAACCATCTCCTAGAATAAATTTATTACACTAATGAAACCCTCCACACAAATACAATTGTTTATTAAAACATAGTAATTAGATTACAAGAGATGACATAACCATGATCCAAAGTATTAAATTTCAATGGAATCCAAAAAAATATACATTACACAAACATTATAAGTACATAAAATACATATTAATTAAAATGAACCATTATTTTTTCTCTATTTTATACTTTGAATATCATAGAGAATATTTTTATTCACTACCTAGAGAAATGAGTAAACATAATAAAATAGTGAGCTCAGATGCCGAGTAAGGGATAAAATTCAATAGAAGGTAATATGGAATAATAATGTTTAAATAATATGATGGGAATATATAAACAATTGATTCTATATAAATAAATTTATAAGAATGAATATCCTAAAAATGAAAAATTATAATATGACTGATAATAATAATAAATATCAATTTGATGGAACGCATAATGTGAGACATCATAATCAAACATCTAAGACCTCAACGAATGAAATTATATATAAAATAGTGTACATACACATAACACTCTTTCGATTTTGTCAAATGTGACATATCGACGCATATAGGGTCTACATAAATATAGGTCTGACCTATCAAATAATAATTCAAATTAATTAATAATATTAAATTAAAATCTAAATAATATTATGTAAAATTTTCACTAATGAACCCCTTCAATAAAAAACAATAAAAATAATTAAATAATAGAATTGAAATAATTAGTATATAAATTTTCAAATTTTCCACATTAAAATGTGTTGTGTACCTATCTATGAGAATTCCCTTAAAAATGAATAATGAAGTGCATAGAATTCATTTTTTGGATAAATGGACACAAGGTCCGGTTAATAGATTCTATTAGAAAATTTAATTTCATGACTATCTAGGTGAATAACAATTAACATGAGTAATGAAGTATATGATATTCACACATTATTGAATATAATCATATATGATCATTTTTATTTATTTGAATAGTCAATAAAATGGAAATTATGTCCATGTGAATAAATTTCATTTAGAATAATGATTTTTATTTAATACATAATATGAAAACATTCTAATTGGTATTTATAAGGGTGAAACAAAATAAAAATTTATATAACAACATAATGTATCTCCCTAAAACATAAAGCCATAGAATTGGTTATAATAGTGACCTAGTGTAGAATTTATTGGTCATGTGATATGTCTATGAAAATCCATAATGGATGATTGACCCCCCATATACCGTGAATTTACATATTTAATAACAAGTCATCCACATCCATCCCTAAGGAGACATAATGATTCAGATGGAAGAGATTTTCTATATGAAAGTTATACATTGAAAAGTATTATAAGAAATGGTATAATAATTAATAGTTTATTATAAGTAAATATTAAAGTAGTGATGGATCAATTTTAACTTATATATCTCATTTACACTATAATACAAAATACACAGAACATTTATATTGGAGTATATATCAATAGATTATTTTTTTAAAAGCAATGACATTTGAACGAGAGTAATGATATTGAATGGGTAATATATAAAGAATAATAAATAAATGAGATGAAAATAAAATATATTATAATAATTTAATATGTTACATAGATGATTATAAGAGATTATAATAATAGGAATTCACATAGGAAAATTGGAAAAAATATAAATAGAAACCCATAGTTAGGCATGGTGGAGGCTTATAAAAAGGAAAAAATAAGAGGGATGAGATACAATATCATTGATAAATCATATAATATACGAGCATGATATAGAATTATAATCATGAAAAAATATATATAATAATTTTAAATTATCTTTAAACAACAAAACTATATTTGGAATAGAAATAGAGTATTAATAACCCTTACATTGGTAAGGTGATGGATTTATAAAAGTGTTTAATAAGAGTGAGTGAATAATAAATCACTGAAAATAGATGAAATAGTTAATTATAGAATTAATTTTCATAGTTATATCCTATTATTTTCTATTATTAAATGAATTATATTAATAGAATTATAAATTTAAAATGAATATGGTGGAATATAATATATTCACTTAGACATAATAATGACTTTTGAAAATGGAATAATTTTGGTAAATGAATAAAATATCCATGAAAATATTAAACAATATAATAATAAAATAGATATATAATTGTATAATAACATTAAATCAACAATAAAATGATTTTATTACAAATGGATTACAGAATTAAATAAAATATGGTGGTATAGAAACCCTTATTGTACATAAGATTGTTGTCCTATAAATAAAACACGTATCAATAAAAACCATTAAATATTAAAGAAAGCGATATAAGAGATACTACATAACATTATTTTGGTGAGATAAATCATGATTTTTGTGAGAAAAGATTATAAGTGTAGGTTGATATTTATATAATTAGTGAGTAGAATCCCACGGAATAAAATAATTTTACCCAATGTCTCATGTGATCCAGTAACCACATGTTCTCCAGTAACTTAAAATATTTGTTGATATTTGAACTAAATTTGTTGCATTTTTTATTGTTTATAAAATTATGGTTAAATATTTACCTCATCTTACTGTATCTCAACATTTTTTTTTCTATTTTATAATATTTTTCAAAAATTACCAAATTTCCCAAAGTTCATTTTTTAAATATCTTGATTCAATATATTCATTATATTTAACCAAATTGATCATCTACTTATGAAAAATACACATATAAAATAAATAGTTAAGAAAATAGTTCAAATATGATGAACAATATTCATAATAGCCACATTACTCCTTTAATGAAATCATTATTTTACTAAGGATACTACATCTAAGTTTTTCAAAAATATTATTATAAAGAGTATTTAAATATAAAAAATATGTTTTTAAATAAAAACAATAAATAAATTATAAAATATTATTTTAATATAAAAGACATTACAAAACAATTTATATCAATTATTATAGTTTCATTACATTCCCATAAAATATAAAATAAAATTTATAAATATATAATAATAATTTTAAAATTATATTATTTTTAAATGTCCCTAGAAATATTTTGTTGTTTAAAATACATAATTTCACTATTTATTATTTTTTATGTTATCTTATAATGCACATGAACATCTATATGAAATGATATTTTATTGTTTTCAATTTCTAGATGTTACAATTATATACTGTGCCAATAATTATATTTTAGGAAATAAATTAATATTTTAATGAACATATTAAATAAAATTGTAAATTTGATAAAGGATGTTATCAATGAACCCAATGTTTTGAAAAAAATATTTTACAATTTTTTTGATATTATCAAAATTATAGTAAATATATTTAAAATAAATTTACATTTAAAATTGTAATAAACCTTTATTATAATTAAAATTTTACCAATAGATACTTTATAACAATATAAATTCGTGATATAGAATTTATTGTGCTTTATGAAATCATTCTTTCAATGACAATGATATTTTCTTACCATTTAAATAATAAATTATTATTTTATAAAATTTTATTTTTACTTTTCATTCATTCGTTTGTATTAATATATAACAATTCTACTATTCATAATGGCTAATGAATATTTTTAATATTTATGAAACTATTATATAATTTTCATAACCAATAATTTTATACTTAATATTCTTGTAATTGACACAGACACCATTTTCCCTTATATATATATCATTATAGAAATATGTCACTCTCATTTCATGTATTATTTAATATTTTATATGTTCTATGATCCTTATAGGAACATGTTTTTATTATATACTTTTAGCTAAGGTTTGTTATCTAATATTACTTCCAGAATTAATGTATTAAATTGTTCTTTCATTTTCCCTTTACTTTAAAAAAATAGTGTAATCATGATTACCATAGTACATAAATTTATTTAACAATTAAATTATTCAATGAGTGTATTTACATCAAAAATAATAATTTTCTTACATAAAATATATCAAAATTTTATAAATATATAGAAATATAATTGATTTTACATTATCCCCTCTATCTAAACTTTGTCTTCATAATTTTTTAATTAATAATTATGATCAATGGTTATAAAATTGTCATTAATCTTATGTTTCATTAGTATTATTTCTAAATTTTTTTTACTAACCACGATATTAATCATCTAACTAATTATGACCATGTTATAATATTAATTATAATAATTAGAGTCAAATGGTAAAACTTATATGTTTATACAACTTATACCTACAATAGTTGTAAAAAACTATTGGATTTCTATCAAAATTTTTTCTTTACTAACACAAAGAAAATATTTTTATTAAATAAATTAACTAAAATTATCTATTATAAAAATATAATGTTTATTAATTTTCATATTCAAATAATCCAAAAAATCATAAACATTTAAAAAATTTAATTTCATAAAAATGCATGATTTTTTATTAAATGATACAGCATAATTATTTTTTAATAAACACTACTAGAAATAAATAAAATAATATATATATATATAAACAATGATATAATTCTCTTTTTTCTCATCAAAATTATATTAATTATTAATCTCATACATGATGTTTTTCAAGAATTACCTATGGTTTACCAATAAATTCTATGTTTTAATTCTATATTAATATATTCCTTAATGTATATACTAATAATTTATATTATAACAATGGGAACACCCTCTACACTGGTCACCTAGATACAATGAATTATTTATAAAAAGGTAATTAATATTTAAGAGATGGAATAACAAATATATAAGGTTTATTTGTCCTTAGGAAATTGAATACATAAAACGTATTACTTAGTGAAGAATTATTCCATATTTAATGGTTTCATTTTAAAATTATACATAATAAACTTCTTCATTAACTAGGGAAATATGGAAACATATGAAAATAGAGTGGTTAGAAACTTTTTATGTGATAACGTACAGAAAAAAAATTTAATATGACATACCAATGAAAAAAATTATATATTGGGAAATTATAATCAAATTTATTCCAAATACAACCATACTACTGTGATGGTTTTCACTTATATGTTCAATTTTCTATTTTGAGGGCCTATTTCAAAAATCCCATAATCTTTTTACCATGTATAAAAGACTAAACGGAATATTGGCATGATGTTGTTCATTTTTGGGTGTTTTTGTTGTATGAGAGGAGCTTTAATTGATGTTCTATGTGAAATGGCCCTTTTTTTCCTTATATAATATTTTTTATGTGGTGTTATTTTGATATGGACATGTTATCTATTTTGGTGCTATTTGGTGGCATTCTTTGAAGCAATCTAATATGATTATGGTTTCATGAGGATTTATGTTAGTTTCCTTAAAAATAAATGATGCATCATGTGGCTATTTTTTACTATGTCTATGTTTTGATAGATTTTATATACTCTGGATGCTTGTTTCTTAATATAATGGATGTTTACAACTTTAGTTTTTTACAGATATTGTTGAATTTTTCAAGATATGGTGTTGGTGGAAGGATTGTTTTGTTAATGTTTCTGCATGTGATTGTTGTTGTGGAATTTTTTATTTTCGGTTTCAATCTCTATAATGAATTTTGATTATTAGTAATTATTACTAAAATAGAAAATTAAAATCTAGATAAGATGGTCCATTTTCATAGCGATGAATGAGTTCTCATAAAAAATGATTCCGGTGGGTTGCAATCATTTTAGTGAAGGATTTTGGGTGTTAGTCGATAATAATAGGTGGTAGGTGATTGGCTCAAGGATTTACTTCACCACACACAAGTCATATCATTGTTTTAATTTTAAAATATTTAATATAGTTTTTGGGTTTTATTTTTTTTTTTACATTTCTCTAATTGTGTTTGTTCCCATATAAACCCATTTTTTTCTAAAAATATCAATTTTTTTGATGAAACGATTGCATTTATATATGAAATAATACAAAGAAAAAGTATATCAATTACATGATAATGAAAATGGAAAATCATATTGATCATAAGAAATTATCCCATACTGATAGAATATATAATTTTACACATCATAACCATTCTATAAAGGCCTCATATGAAGATATAATACATGAAATTGTATGTATACAATAAAAACAAGATATTTTTCCTCATGATGAATACAGATACATTGATGAGATGTATAATATCAGGATGCATCAATCATGTAAAAATTTTAGCACATTCTTCATTTATAAATAAAATATTAAAAATATAATATATTATTTTCTCCGAATAATATCTTAAATAAATATGGTTAAATTATAAATAATATTCATCATAAAAATAATGGGTATAAAAAATTCATGATTTCCCTAGGAAAACAAATGGTATGGATATATAACTGAAATCTATTTAGTTATAATAAATAATTATAGGGTACTAAATCTACATATGATAAATTTATAGGGAACAAAGATTATAGATTCTATGAATCTTTAGAATGATTTGGTTATTTTGGTAAATTCTCTTTAATTTGAATAACGTCTTATAGGTTTTTTCACAAAATATTAAATAAAATGATGTATGATCATTTTAATATATTTTTTCAATAAATAAATACTTATGCTATCTTGGAAAATTACCTTCAATCAATATATGCAGTATAAGTCATTCAAAATGTGATGATATGGTAATCAATCATTATATGGTTAAAATTAATTTCATTCAATATATAAACAATATGTCTTAAAAAAGATGATAAATCCAAGGACCAAGTTCTATGAAGTCCCCAAAGATGAATTTAAATTAAATTATGTCATTCCATTAAAAGAAAACTATTTAAGTGACCCACTAATTACAATGAATTACCATTTCAAACTATAAGTACCTATTACATTTCTAGCTGATTAATATTGATTACATAAAATTTTATTCGATTCCATAATAATTAAGGTCTAGTATCTTTACAAGCAGGGAATCATAAACAACTAGTTCATAAAATATCTATATTGACATCCACTTTTTTCTTCATAACTGGAATTGATCATAAGAATATCATAATTAAATAATTTTGAAATAACATTGGGAAATGAAAAATAAGATAAGTATGACCTTATATCATAATTAAGGGTAATCAATAGAGATATCAATGATCACATAAAGATTAAATGAGAATAAAGATATTAGATATCACATCTGTGGTGTTATTTTGAGGTATTTTATCTTTTATTTATAAACATACATTTATTATATATCTTTCATTGGTGTTTCTGAGAAATTTAGTGATTTTCAAACTAAAAATAAGTATTTTCATGGTTGAAACTTGGTTAGTGGAACGTTTCACCATCCTAGTACAAATTGTGCACCCTGGAGTGTGGCACTATACCAGCCACATGACCTAGTGCACGAGCATACAAACCTCTAAGTCCAACTGTGTGACAAAGGAAATGGAAATATGAAGGCCTCATGGATAGGTTAATGGGTATTAACTCCCTTAATGAAAATCATGTGGCCACTTTTTCAACTTAGACAGCTTTACCTCATGGTTGGCACACATTTGTAAAATTGTGTGGACAAACATTGTGGCCTTCTAGAAAACTAAAATTTTAAATGTTACTAAACTACCACTCTTCAATTTTAATAACCAAACCCCTATTTCTCCCCCATTTGAAACCACCAACCCTTGTAACATATTTCTCCACTCATCCACTTCTATAGAGTCATATACTTGTGATATTTGGATAAGGTTATCTTAGAAAACAACATGTAAGCTTCTCCTTTCCAATATTTCCCCCCAATAATAGGTCTCTACTTCATTATACCTTGAGTTATTATATATCTAGTAATGTTTTGGACCTATATTGGGATCAATATCTTATATATGGGTTAAATCATGTTGGTTTTTGTGCTATTTCCCCCTTTTTAGGATCTTTTATTGGTGTGGATTGCGGTTTCCTCTCGGATTTGTGGTGGTTTGAATGAAAAGGTAGTTATTTCCATGCCTTGAAAATGATTTAATATTTTGTTATGATTGATTTGGATTTTAAATGTGACTTATAAATTCTGTGTATGGTGTGAATGGTGGTTCCCATGTGTTTTTCTGTCAATTTAAGTTTTAATGATTATTTAAACATTTGGAATGTTTTTTTCTTAAAATTTTGATTCAATTACTGGAATTGTGTTTATATAAAAGGATTTTCACTTGATAAAGGGATTGAAATAGATAAAATTTTAATTCATGGTATCTATAAAGGAATACTAGGTATACCATACTATACGAGTTAACAGGGATGGGGGCTGGTCTTCCAAGTAGAATACATCACATCCCTGACTAAATATTTTGGTTGTGGATTTGTTTACTCTAGCATGAGAAAAACCATTATTTCCAGGTTTTTATCACTAAGAGTATGTTGATCCTAGGACCACACTAATCCTATATAATTAGTGATTTCTTAATATCCTCATGTTTTATTGTTCGTTTCATCTTATTTTTCACAATAACTTTCCCTTTTATTTTACATCATGTTATTACTTAAATTAAATTATATTTTTTTATTAAAATCTAGAATGTTAATATTTCATTTAATTTCATTGAAGTTGATCTGTTTTGGAGGTATCCTTCTAGGAAATGTATCTCAGTCCATAAACACTACCTCAGGTGTATTTAGATCTTGTTATGATTAAATTTGGTAAAGAAAAGTCCTCCCATGGTGGTGATAGTGGTTCCATTTTCATGTAGTTTCTTGTTGGGAAGGTGTTAGTGGTGTTGGTATGAGGGTTTTGATGCACATTTTAAATAGAGTATTGTTTGTCTAGTTACCCCCTCCCCTATTGGTTGTTTAGGTAATTTTGGTTAGTAAAAGTAAAATGTTTAACTCATTCATATAGCCATTATTTTAATATATAGTATCATGGGTATTGTTGTGATGGAATAATAAATTTTTTATCGATGATAATTCTTATTTATAGGATAATACATCCCAAAATTGTTACTTGATGCACACACACTATTTTCTAGCACGTGGGGGCCAAGAACAACCATTGGGAGATGCCGTATTTGGGGTCGAGAATTGGTTGGATGGAAGCTCATAATAGTTCATAAAAAATCATAAATGATATATGTTTCCCCTTAATTGGGTCCAATTATTTTAAAGGTTCTATTTAGATAGGACTTATGGATATTGGGGCATGAGGTTCTTGTTGGGAATGTAGAATCTGGACAACACACCTCATGACAGGACTTAGGTTACCATGGGATAGATGGATATTATTTTAAATCCTCTTCTAATTGAGATGTTCATGATTGATACTATTTGAGGAATTTGAGATGTGGTGGAGTGGTTTAATCTATCATTGGACATGTAATGGTTTCATTTAGATTTATGGGAATATTTGATTCTTTTCCTTAAAAATTTATCCATGAAATGAATTGATTGATTCTATTGTGGTTGTTAAATAGTGTACAATTATTCTTCCTTGGATACCTCCTATGAAACCATATGAAGAAGTTGGATATAATTCTACCTCACCTATTGATCAGATATTATTTTGGGTAGTGATTCTGGCAGCCCAAGAACTGGATCATGATCTACTCTTGATCCTGCTATGGAGACTGAACTAGGTCCAAAAAATAAAAAATAACATTATTTACATCGGATAAAACATCATTAATTATTGCTTATAATTTACCGTAATGAAGTTGAGGAATATATTGATAAGGCTGATTTTTTTAATTCCTTGGAACTCATAAGGTTGTTAATGTTAAGTGCACTGCATTCCTGTTGTAAGGGCCTAGTAGTAGATGGTGGGAATAAATTGTTCAAGATGGGATGAATGAGAATATTGGATGGAATTACATCATGGTTTCTTTCAATGAGTAATATATCCCTAAGACCTTGTCCCTCACAAAAAAATGAGATTTTACGAATGTCTATCAGTGGATCATTCCTTATTATTATATGCCGTCCATTTTGAAAAACTAGTCTGTCTTCACCCAAGGTAGTTTCCAATGAGATCATAAAGGACCTTAAAATTTAAATGTGATTAAGGATGAATATTATTCTCTAGTTCGTATAGTTTAAATTGAAGATTTATGTTGAGGTTGTTGAGTGAATCCTAATGGTGGAAATTGATCGAACTGGCAAATCTAGTTTCTCTATGGTAGTCCCAATCTTGAGATAGTGTGGTTTTATAATGTATGATAAGGAAATTTAGTATTATGAAAATGAGAATATTGGATATGTAATATCTAGTCACAAATACAAACCACATTCATCTGCAGCCAATGGTGGTGGGTCAGTTATGTGCTACAAATGTGGATGGTTGGGGAACGATCACTCAATGTGTTTAGTTTCACCAAGAAAATACCATTAGTGTGGGAATATGGGTAACTATTAAAGGTTTTAAAAGAGTAGGTATCAGGCTCAAAAAAGATAAGGATACTTAGTGAAAAGATAATTACCAACTCGGTTAAGGTCATTATCGAATATGAGTTCTGAGTCTGCTGGCTGAGGTGGAAGGGATGAATGTTTTTATCAGTAGAGCCCACTCATGGAGGAGACAAAAGTTAACAATCGTTCAAAGTAATTAGCGGTAAATAGAATCTTTATGTTATGGTTGAGGTACTAGTATAATTGGATGTATGACATATGAAAATTAAAGCTTCTACTTCAATTTCATCAACCTTATCCATAACCATATTTGATACCTATGCTTCCAATTATTTTATTTCATCATATATTGTTCAATTTATAATATTTCCAACCAATATTATTCCCTACATCATGGATTTGGTTATACAACATGGAAAGAAGAGGGATCATGGTTTTATGTGTCCATATTGTGTTAAAAAATATAAAATAAAAAACTTTTTTTATGAAAAAGGATAAAAAAGAGAAAAATAAAAAAAGAAACATGGTATTTAGGGGGGTCTAAAGTAATTTAACCCAATGGAATAATCATGAATAAGATGTATAAAATTATGTGGGGAGGTGGGATGCTACCCACACACAAAAAACATTCGAGTATTGTCATGATTTCCTCATGAAGTAATAAAATCATCCAATTTTTTCCCTCTCACCATGTCCGATGAATGATCATTCCATTATAGAGATTCTTTTTGAAATTTCGATTAATGTAATTATCAAACTAGGTTATTACATGAAAAAATTGTAAGACATTTTAAATCACTGCAGGGTCTATCTCGATGATGAATTGTCAGATGATGAGGGAAAAGTAAATCTCTAACCCATTAAGAAATTAATTGGCCACATCCATGATAGAATTACTTTATCCATAAAAACTTCTGGAGTCCAAATGGATTATACATTTGTGGTCGAAGATGAATGATCCCCCCCAAAATAGTTCCATGGCTACACGAACCATCCACATCATGCTTAAACCCATAATCAGGATGCATACAACACAAACATTTCCTTGACATGGGAATAAATACATGAATAAGAAAATTCTATATACATTATAACAATATTCATAGTGTGTAAATAATATCCAAATACATTACCAGGGAACCTAATTCTATCATGAGACTCCTAGACTGGACCTGCATAGTTAATAAAAAACTCAAGTTTCTTTGAATTTGTTCATTGTTTCTGTAATCCTAGAGAGAAATATAACCAATAACTAATACTGTATCTCATTCCTTGAACACTTGTTTGTTCATAGCCACGGCACAAGAACCTATTTCAGGGAACCCCATATAGGATTCAAACTACATGTACCACCTGATTAGGTAACTAAATCCCCTCTTTACCACTTTCTCCTAGTCACTATCATGGAAAATATGATCCACCATTACATCACTAGAGTTTCAGAATCACTAGAATCTTGATGTAAAACTAATACCCTTATTTATAATCCCATAATTTATAAGAAAAATATGGTTTATGATCTTCCAAAATATGAAGTTTTAGTTGATTGGGATATCATTACACTGAAAAGAGTTTAATCCCAATGAAATACCAATATTTTTAAAGGACATTACAGTACGTCTTGGAATTGAACACCCATATATGGGATCTAATTAATCTAAATGAATTTTTCCTAGAAAAATATCAATTTGGTCAAAAAACTGTAATTGTTGATGATTAATAATAACATGAATAAATGGTGGATTATTACTCTCTTGGAAAAATGAAAATTTTGGTGTTAGGAAACATGGGAAGCCAAGGGTGGAACCTACCCAGTTATGAAACCAGAAATTAATATCCCCACATCCAATAATATAATTAGAGTATTGATTAAGGATAGGGATGTGAATTTTATGTGACTAATAATGGTTTAACACTTTCAACCTCAGAGTATCTAGGATACACATATATTTTTAAATCATGAACGTACTCTAATGGGAGTGACCCTCCAAGACCTCCTAGAACAACTTATCTTGACGAAATTAAATATCTCCTTCCATGATAATAAGATCAACACCCACCCGATTCCACTAAACTATTCATCTTATTCCATGAATACATGCGCCACATTTTTCTCTATGGGTGTTCTAGATGAAAGAGGTTATGGTCCTCTCATTAAATTTCAACACTAATTTAGGGACCCTAAGAACTGAAAGAACATGAATTGGGATGAAGGAAAAGACACAATTAACTAGTGTAATTATACCCCATAATGACGGGAATCTATTTTTTCCAATTATTGATATAGAAGGTAATTATATTAACAACACCCTCGTAGTGTTTGTTGTGTAACATACCTGTATAGATTGTATCTCAAAATAAATCCCTAGTAAAATCTCTTCTGGGAAATACAACAGAAACTATTCCATCCTTCCCCCATTTTTTGAACATAGATTCTTCTATTATCATTATTTATTTCCCCACACTATTGCAACAATAATCCCCCATAAAATTATTTAGTCCCATGACTGATCTCCTTCATCCAATAATATTGTAAATCATGTCAGCATTGAAAATAATGCATCTTGAAACATTGGAATGACTCAACATATTAAATGAAAAATATTACCATTGTAAATTCTCATAAAGTGAAATTTAATAAGAAATTCTTGGATCATGATTAACATTTTTTGATATTCCGAATCACCCTAGATAAGACCACAAAACAATTTGAAGAATCCACATATGTTTACCATCATAGAAACAAAAATTTTGGGGGACCTATAAAATCTAAAATATAAGTACGACACCAAGTTAAAGAATCCCAGGGATCCACTCTAAGGATGAAGCCCCATTCTAATATATCATATTCTGTCTCCAGGATATATTTCAATTTTTTTTTGAATCCATGTGTCTTCTTACTAAGATTCCTATATTATACTGAGAATTACCTATAGATTCTTGGGTTCTATCCTTTAATGACTCTGTGTTTTTCTATAGACACAGAGTCAAAAATAAAGAGAGAAAAAAAACAATTTATTATACTATCTGAGATATCTTTTTAGAGATTTCACATGATTATGGGCCTAAACTGATTGATGGAAATTGTGTCCTTCTCCTTCACTATTAGAATAAGTCATATTGCGTAGTCCACCAGAGGTAAAAGAACCCATCAGACATTATCCTTGATGGAGTTAATGATATCACCATTGATAAGATAATAGGATTCCACATTAAAGGAAGCTTGAAATCCATCAGTAATATGGAAATGATGTGGTTTAGAGATTGAACCACTTCCCATACATCCCTTTTATCTAGGATATATCTATAAAAGACATTAATGGAAGTGGAAACCACTATAGGAATGCAGCTAAATATCTCATCCTAGCCACATGGATATCCTACCTACATACATGGATTAGTATCAGCTAAAAAATGGTTAATATACTCTTCAATAATACCTCCAACAAAATCCATATAATTAAAGAAGGGTCCATCATCCAAGAGGATATTTTGGATGCTACCCAATCTTCTTTTCATAGAAAAATACTGAAAAATGTAGTGTTTTTTTCAAACATATTTATCCATGAAACTCTTTATTTTTCATGTTCAACTCTCTCCCACTTGAGAAACTATTCATGAATGTAATTATTAAAATTTTTATGGATAGAAATAAAAATATTCATTGCATTCATCTTCTACACTATCCCGAATACGAAAAATGGCATCCATTCGTATCATCCAAATGAGTGAAAAAAGATTGATGAATTTAATTGCATTCCCTTATTCCCCCTTTCAGATGAAAAAAGTTTATAATAGAATTCTATCTATGTCCAATATTTAATAGGCTTCTCCCATGATGAGCTAACCACAATGTGGGAATATGGATTAGATGTCCTCTTATTGGAACATAAGATATGTCAATTTTCCACATTCGTTGACTCTATATTAATGAGGGGAGGATAGTGATATGTGTTAGAATGAACTAAATAGATGACCCTTTTATTTTAGAAGAAAGGGAATACATGATCATAAGAGAATAAAATAATCGAAACTACACCATGTACATTAGTTACCCTTTTTATTTTTTCACTCGGTTTACTTTTCACCCAAAAAACCAATATCCATGAGCCCACACCTTAATACAGTGGTTAAAAATATTTTTGATTCCTCTATGATTGAATCCCACAAACATTCTTCTCGGACATAACTAGAATAGTGTTGAAATTTTTATTTACAAACCAATAAAATTATCAATATTATAAGACTACATTTCTAACCATAAATTATCATCAACTCATGGATCAAACATTAAAAAGAAAAAGGAAGATAAACAAGGACCACCTCCTCTAGTAACCTTCATAGTAATGATATTTTATGAAATAAAAATCCATCCATAATAGTGGTGGAATTCTAGAACAACCCAATATGATAGTCCCATTCAAGAAATTCTGAAGGTCAAACCTACATGCAAACACATCCATTCTAGAAATATTTTTATGGGCTTCAGGGGAAAACAATATGTAAAATAAACTATAACTGACCTCATTATAATGGAATTCAGTCTTATCCAAGTCATTGAGGGACTATGCATTCAAAATAATGTTGGTGATCATTTTAAGGGGTGTCGCAATGATTTTACCTAGGAAACTACAAGCACTTTCCCTGAGAATATGACAACACCACCACCCATTTTTATCATGACCAATTAAAACCCGATAGGAAGTTAGAGAAGGGGGAGAAGAAATATAATCCGAGTCATGGAGAGAATGTTATAATATAATATAGATATTTTAGATGGGTGTAAGAGGAATTCAAAAAGACCGTAGATCAAGGGAGGATGGAAAGGGGAAGGGGAATGATCAAGAAAGACCACCGTTCTTGGAAGCCTAAAAATCATGAAAATGGTTGAGGGATGCTTAGCCCAGATATCCCTGGACTAATGAAATAAAATTGTCTAGAAGGGTACAATAGTGAGAGATATATGCACCAAGAATCTAGGATTTGGGCAATAAATATGGAATTCCACTTTCTCTATCATGGGGGTGGGAAAAGATGAGATGATTAGAGGAGAGAAGATTCGAGCTTAATAGTTGATGTCGGGGAAACCGATTGAATATGACCTGAATAGTAATTCACCTACAAACGATCAACATCATGACCCACTAGGTCAACATAAAGTGGGATTTGGGTTTTTTGATTCCTCTTTCTATAGGCTGAAGATATGTTCCATGGGACATTACATATCTTATAGATCCTTGTAACTAATGATAATCTCGGGCATTTCCACAAGGTGACAAACTTTACATCCCAATGAATTAGTCATCCAAGAAGAGATAGAGATAGATCCAACTTGATGAAAATCCTCAAAACTGATCCATGAAACTAGAAAAGAGTCCAATTATCCACACATTGTAAGGATCTAATAGAGTATATGACACTATATAGGAAGGATAAATTGTGATATTGGAGTAGAATCACTAGATGATTGATCCATACCACCCATGAAAATAATGACACCCAAGGTGCACATCAACCCACCCTAAAGATAGGTTGAAATTATATTTGATGATAGATATAGGGTCCTTCAATTGGGAATGAAAAAAATCCCCACTTGATGCCAAAATCCCATTAAAATTTCTTCTATTCATCCCCAAGAACTAAGCCAATGAAGATAAACTCCATGCTCTAATGAAGATCTAGAAGACGTAGAGAGGAGGCTTATAAACCCCAAACATCTCCACCAATTACCAATGATTGAAGTACACTACCTACTAAAAAGATGATGATAAAAAAATAAATAACATGTGATATATCATCAAAACCCACATGAACCAATTCTATACCCACTTCCTGAATTAGAGGGAGATAATATTACTCATATGGTATCTTGTGAAGGAGAACATATTTAATGAATGGATGACCAAGCATTCCATGATTCAATCCACATCTACTACATGATGATGTGTGTGGTTCATCCTCAACTACGAGAGGATAAACTAGAGATATATTCAATTTTTCTACTTCTTTTAATGGAGCTTCCTAGATTCATGTATTAATGACTATAGAATCAGTCAGAAAGGTCTGAAAATTGGCTATGAAATTGTGGCATTCATTTCTATTCTATTTACCATATTGTTCCCTCACTCTTCCAAGATTTTAACTTCAGTGGGAATTCTTGGTTCTTGTAATGGAACCCTTTAACGTTATCATTATCAAGGAATGGATAACTCATTTCAAGGAACACAATGATTTTTATTAAGGGAAATTAATATTTATGGAAATATATGGGAGATACTATGTCATTCACGGTGAATTTGACCCCTCATAGTGGCATGATAGACCTTTAATTTTCCAGTTATTTGATCTTAATTTTTAGTTATCCTATCTTATATTGATGGATTATGGTAGATGTTTTGAGTATGGGTTTCCTCCTATAGTTTATGAGTATCTAGATGCATTGAAATATGAATTCATTGGGTGTCCAAAACAATATGATGTAGAGGTTACAATTGATTTGGTACTAGGAATAAAATTGATATATCTTCCTTTATAGTTTATGGACACCACCATGTTGATTGAATTACTGATACTATTATACTATTTTAATTCGAAAGGATTTATTCATTGGAGAGTGTCACCTTGGTCCTACATACTGTTGTTAGTTAAAAAGGATAAATGATTACTTCCATTGTGAATTGACTACCAAAAGGTGGATTAGGTCACAATCAAGAATAAATAACCCTTTCCCCACATTGATGAAATCATTTATCATCTCCATGGGTAAAGGTATTCTCTAAGATCAACCTATGATCTAGGTATAATCATATAATAGATAGAGAGGAGTAAATTAACAAGACATTATTTTTATGTGCATTTTGGAACTTCGAGTATTTGATCATGCAATTTGGGATGAAAAATTCTATAGTTTTTTCATGGATCTTTTGTACTAAGTGTCCCATAAGTACAAAAAATCCTCTGTTGTGGTGTCTATAGACAAAATCATGTCCTACTATGGAATAGAGGAATATAATGGGTAACACCTAATGATTTTTCTAAGTACTCTTTTGGATCACCGTCTTTATTAAAATAACTCCAAGGGAATTTTATAGAAATGAGAAGTTATGTTTTTGGGACACATGATCTAAGAACATGGGGTTTAAATGGAACTCAAGAAAATTAGATTTGTTATGTAATAGGAGAAACCAAGGAATGTCTTTGACATCATGAATGATTGGGGCCTAGAAGGGTACTGTAACCAGTTTTTCTATGATTTCTATTGGGATTATTTTTCAATGAATATGATTTCTAAAAAAGTGGAATAGTTTTAATAGATTATAGTGTGTTGGTAATATTTTTAATAGCTTAATATGTAGTTGAAAACTGACCCTATTATGATCATACTAGAATCAAAAAGGGATTATTTGGTCTACCATGACACATAAGGTATTGTTATTAGGTTTGTGTTGATGTAGGATGACTATTTGGCATTGTATGTCTCTCAGCAATTCTTAACAAATTAATAAAACACCATAACCCATGGAATAGAATAATAGGCAGTGATGCATACAATAAATATGTTTCACCACTATCCCATTAGGAAGAATTTTTTAGTCTACTTTAACCATATGATCTTGGCCTATACATTCACCAAGAAGGACATAAACATGAGGCAGCGCTAATAGGTTGAGTACCTTTATGTGTTTTAATTTGATATAATCTATACCCAAGGAAAAAGGAATTTGGAAGTGCGCTCCATAAGAAAGAAGTTGATGATGCATTCTGTAAATGAGTCATGTGATGAGTTGACTTTGATGTGGATATTATCTTAGATGCACTTAAAACAAATTATAATAGTGGATGCATGTTGTTGGATTGAATTTAGTTGATTTACTCTTTTTTGGAGATGATTCGAAAGGTATAACCTAATTATTAATCATGGAAGCATTCTCATGTAGATTCTAAATAGTGGAGTGCTTCCCAATGAGTGGTCACTATATTGAGAGGGAATGTCTTGATTTATTGGTCACCATAGAGAGATGTTTTGTTTGTGAAAAGTCATGATGTTTATAGGCACTCATATTATAAGAACATTAATATTAGGACCACCAATATGTTTTTGAATGAGTGATACTAGTTCTAGTGTCAAATTATGAGGCATGATATATCGACAGTGTGTCTAGATTCTATAATTGTTCAAGAGGTTAAAGAAAACCAACAAAGACACTCATGTTTTCTTTATAAACTCTACATAATATAGGGAAGTGGGATGAATTTCCCTTGGAATTAATCTTTGTATTAATTCGTACACCCCCCAGAATGAACACCATTTGGCTTGTCATTTACCCTCTACCCAAATTATCTAATTTCATTCTGATCATTGAATTTACCAATGTGGATCAGTTGGGTTGATTTTATGTTCATGATATTGTGAGACACCATTGGGTTCTATCAATATTCATTTCAGACAGGGACCCCTATTATATCTCTTGATTCTGGGAAAATAATTAGAAGGAAATGGGGCCACTGGTGAAAATTAGTAGGAAATACAATCCTCAAATTGATGGTTAAACTAAGAAGGAAATATATCAACCCCCACTTAACACACATTAACATGAAATAAATTTTTATAATACTTAATACATTACAAAAACATACACTCATATATTGTATTAGTATAGTTCATTTGGAAAAAGGTAGAGATAAAAACTTATTCAAAAGTTAGCTATATTATCTCTCACTTGGTTCTCATTACAATCTCCCTTCTCAGACATATCATACATAATAAATATCTTCACATTCTACAGAAAGGAAACCGAAAAATGGGTTAGGTAATATTCTGAGTAAGGTTAAACAATCGAGGTATATAAGACTAAACATGAGAAAAAGGTCATGAGAACAATATAATAACAATTGAATATCATAACAATCATATTGAAAAACAGAAACATGAATCATGGAATAAATACTAGAAATTCATAAGTCATGAATCATAAAGAAATCATGAGTATATGACGTGAAATCATAACATAATAATAAGAGAAGAGATTATTCTAGAAAAATAAAATGTGATATCATTCTCTTTAAGTCATGGAGTATTTACAAAATTTATCAACACTGGTCAGGGAGACTACCCCCATGGGGTGGGATGAAACACTATCCCTTGTCTATCTCGTTTCCTTTTAATTGATCATGTTTCCCAATATTCCCATATTGTATCTGGCTTCCCCATTTTTCCATAGTGGATCAGGTTTCCCCATCTTCCATATTGAATCAAGCCCATCCACATGATTTTCGTCATTATCTCATATGATATAAAGAATTACCCAATTCATTGTAGGAAGTTATAGGTCCTAACGACCAGTCAATAAAATTACAGATATATGGGCTATGATATCATAAACATTCATGATATCATGACCCATAAAAAGATACTGGTTTTATATACATCATTTCATAACCGATGAAATTAAAACGGTATAATAACACAATGTTATATAAAAAAATGAGTAAAATATAAAATTTTCAAAATGATTTCATCAAATCACATCTCATAAAAACAAGGGGTTTTGAAAGGAATATAACTCATGGAAGATAAATGGGTTTTAGAAACATATAACCTGTGAATGGAAAGTATGATTCAAGACTATATTTCCTATAAAACATAAACCACTCATTGATATAATATGAGTGGAACCCTCATATCATTTACCCAAAAGTCATGAAGAAGAAGATGTAATGACATCGTAGATGGAAAATAATTTAGAAGATCTTCTTAAAAAATTTCTTGAGGAAAGTATCGTTTCTATTTTCAAATATGATTTTTAAAACCTTAATATTTTTGAAAAAAAAAATTCATTAAAAAAATATTGAAAACGTATAATCGATTTTTTTAAAACCACAAAAAATTTAAAATACGTTTTACAAAAAAATGATATCAAAATATCTTTTAATTTTTTTTAATTTTTTTGAAAACATTGTATTGAATAAAATATATATCTGATCGACGATAGAAACTAGGTTATATTTTCATAAAAGAATTTTTTTAATTATCTTACGTATAAAAGAGTGGAAAAAGATACTAATACATTAATATATCACGGGTGACTAGAGTGGAATAAAATTGATAATTTTTCTTGAATGATAGATCATAATACTTCATCAAAAAATGAATAGTTATAAGCAATCCTTATAATCTCTGAGATTATTGAACTAAACTCCTACCACATGGTAACTTTGAATCAGACTCCCCATCTTAGAAAATAACATAACATTATGAATAAAATATCATGAATGGATTTATAGCCTTGATATAACATATCATAGGGCAGTTTATATGGCTCATAGATGAATATTGGGGTATATCATCACATGTGACTAAAAGAAGGAAAATTGAGACAAAACTACTTTACTGAATTGGTAACATTTGAAACATAAAATTCCTGAAAGACAGATCATAAAATTGATATATAAATACCCATACATATAATGATAAAAATCATGTAATATATTTATGGTTAGTATATACACCAAAAAATATAAATGATTTGAAAATATGTCATAAATCTCATAGAAATAGAAGTTAGACTAGATATTCCCTTACCTTATTCCTTGACTCTCTTTATACTTATCCAAAACTATTAAATAATAAACATAATGTTTTTATAAATATATTATAATTTTTTTTTAAATTAAATCCTTCTATATATTATTTAATTATGACCTTATATTACACATTTATTAAGAATTCCATGTTAATGCTTTGTTTTAGGTAATATCCACGTTGGTTTTCATTTATATTTGTCTTATTACACATGATACTCTTACATAGATCATGATTTAAATATTTTCAAAATTTAAAACATGATATAAATAATGTATATATATATATATATAGTATACAAATATTTTTATTGTGATGTCCCAAACCCAGTTTCCACTTAGATTTCCCTGAGCCTGGTTGGACACATGGCCTCATGCACATCACCGTGAACTCCAGAGGATGCTGACTAGTAGAAAGGGCCAAGGGTGAGTTTGTGGGGATACTGGTCCCTCATTAACAGAGTGTAGGACACCAGATCAGAAATAAATATAGGTAAATAGTGTATATAATAAACTTAATACATGGAATAATAGAACAAAACAAGAGAAATAAACTAATGAACTACTAATAAAAATATACAAAAACAGATGATGATATATGTAATATTACTATAAATATGGAAAAAATAGATTAAAGGAATCTATAATAACATGATATACAAAATGTTCCAATGTAAACCAAAAACTATTCCCTTCATCCTAAGATCTAGCTATGTCATCTGCTACCATCACCATCATAAGAAAGAAAGAAATCTTGTATCCCAAGTGACACGCTTCCCTTTGTCAACACCTCCATAAATGTAGTTTTCTTGGGTTCCAATGTTGGCTCAGATATGGTGTGAGATAAATCTCAATAGGCCACCTGCAATGATGTTTATAACATCATGTCCGTGTAACATAAATTGAACTTGTATGCAAGATTGACCATATAAAAGTAAAGTAGTATGGTAATGTAATTACCCAAGTACCTACTTTATCCCATAGATGGTGTATAAACATGTAACATTTTCATTAATTATTTATGTTCTACATTATAAATGTATGTCACGTGAAGAAAATCCAACACTATCTTCCTCCCATGATAATAATAGCAGAGGATCCACGATCAAACAAGTAAAACATATTGATTATAATATTAATGATGTTATATGGTAACAATCAATGTCTAAAATACATCAAGGGTCACAAAATTAGTATAAATTTCATCCTAGATAATTTTTAATAGTGTAATCCAAGGAGCATAGTCCAAGGAATTACATAATAGTTTTATCTAACCTAGTCAAGGGAATACATCCAATATAAAATATGATAAGAAATTCCTAGGGGAAAGCACATAACCAAGGTACATAATGTCTTTATAAACCATGATGGATCTAATAATTGTATCTAATATATCTTGTAATATTAACGGAGGAATCCTACAATGTCATAACATACATCAATTAATAGATCAAGATCGGGTTCCGTGGTGGGTCTCAGGCATGGAATACGATATCCTTCAATCGGAATGGAATCCATGAGTGCAGAAGGCATTCCCTTGGGAATAAAAAATTTTATATGAGTATGAACACACCTATAAATATGCCTTCTTCTATATAAAATGAACCTTAAAATCAATTCATTTAATTAAATCATCAAAATTATAATTATTTATTTTACCATGTCAAAGGTTCATTCCATTCCTTCCATACAAGTGACTTAGAATCACATGAAATAAAACCATTTAAATATATTTTCAAGACATAGAAAACTAATTATATTCACTTAATTTCCTTCCATAATCGTGGAATGGTTTCCTATATACCTACAACCAAATTTCCATTTATATTTAATAATACCATATTGTACACATAGTATACTTTCCAATTCCATTTACAATGGATTAGTCATGTTGAGGAACCTACCATATATGGGTCAAGTGGAAAGAAATATGTTACATGACATTCATCAATTCCATAGTGATTTGATAAATAATAATTACCATTATCATCATCAAGATGAACCACACCCAAATGGTGGAGTAGAAACACAAGTCAAAATACTAAAATCGAATATATAGAAAGTACCCTTTGTTGGGTATTCAGTATTGTGGACGTCACCACTAAAAATGGGTAGAATATGTGGAATAGTTCTTAGATAATGGTTTTAATGACTATACAAATGGAAAATAAATAAAATAGATGATGGTCGATGAAATTGGCATACCCACAAGTCAATTTATAAAATGATGAATCTTTAGGGATGATATATAACCCACCAACATCATACTGTTTGAATGTCTTAATCTAATATCATCCTCTATTCTAGCATGGATGTGAAGAGATATGAAGAAAGGTCATATTCCCTATAAATCAGACATATAAACCTGTATCAAAATAGCATTAGTGGGAGAATTACAAATGAATAATGACTAAAAAGGAATAAAGATATTACTAGAACACATCCAAAGATATATACAGATCCAAAATCCGAGTCCTAGTAGAGGAAAAATTGAAGAACCAACCATACAGATCCTTCGGGCACTGCTACATGTGATAGAGGGGAGATGAGGGTTATGTCATAAAATTGGAGGCCTTGAATCATTTTTTTCCAATCATGGGAATTTACAAGACAAGAAAATGTTATACATTTCATTTAAATATTGAGGTCCTTCCCCTCAGAAAAAAACCTCTACAAAATGTGAAAGGTCTTGTCTAGGCCCTTGCATATCATGTAATGATTGTAAGAATTGTAATACAATTACTAGTCATGTAATTTCCCAATAGTTGGCCTTCATCCCTCATATTCCCATCTCATCAAAAATAATCCAACCAATCCACAACCCAAATTAATGGGCTAAACTAAAAAAGAGAATTGAAAAAATCTTATAGAATAAATTAAAAGGATCCATACCAAATGAAAAATCTAGGTTCTTACATTATCCTACATTAAATGAACTCATTCCCAATTTCACATTCAAAGGGCGGTGCGACATTGTATGATTACAAATCTGTTCATTATGCATGAACCTTAGCCTCCCACTCCCATGAATTATCCTATACATGACCATGACACCATAGAACCCATAATATAAGGACATACCAACCTCATATAGTATTCATGATCTGATCAAAAATGCATATTGGATACTCCTCAAAAGAAGCCTAGAGATCATGATCAAATTCCTCGAGATCAAAAAAATGATTTGGGTCAGTATGGTAGTATCGAAGATGTGAAACATGTAAGAAATCATGCATGGAACAATACCTACAAGGTAATAGAAACAAACAGGTTTCCAATATGACTTTCTCTATTATATCAAGTGTATTAAAAAAGTGAGGTGATATATTCTTTTTCTTCCAATATCTACCTATTTCCTACTCTGGGTGACACCCACAGGAAGACACAATCATCAACCTCAAACTCCAAAGATCGTCAAAAATGATTAGCATATGATTTATTTCTATGTTGAGTGGTTGAGATATTCTTCATAACAATCAAAACATTCTCCAAAGTCTTTTCCATGAGATGAGTAGATAGTAGGGTTTCCCCACCTACCTCTATCCATAATAGGAGTGAACGACATAACATACAATATAAGGCCTCAAATGGATCCAAATGAATTTTTCACTAGAAGCTATTATTATAGATGAAATAAATGAGAGGGATATGATTCCCCCATTATCCACCAAAATAAAGGACACATGATCCGAGGATGTCCTCTAGAACTTGTATTGTCTGTTCTGAATGTCAATTTGTCTAAGGGTGAAAGGCTATTCTCAAAAGCACCTATATACCCATAGCCTTCTACAACCCCTGCCCAAACTATAACATGAAACAATCCTACCTCTTTGAAATGATATTACAAGGGACCCTATGTTGTTGTTTGATCTCATATTCATAAAATCTTCTTAGATTATCAATTCAGAATGTCTCTCATATAAGAATGAAGTGTGGTACTTTCCTTACTCAATCAGTAAATACCCACACATCATTGATACCTCAAGGTGACCTTGGTAAGGTAACAATAATGTCTGTTGCACCATTATAAGACAACCATTATAGAATGATGGAGGCCTTAAAAAGAATTCAAGTATCTAGTTCTCTTCCATCACATGCTGAAAGGTGGAACAACTAATGGTAAAGCCTTCTATCTGATGCTGCATCACAGGAAAAAAATACTGGCATCACATATATGGATAATTTTTTGATATTAAATGATGAAATTACAATTTAGAAACATGGGTGTCATGCATCAAATCGCCTCTCATATATGTTGGAAACCCAGAGAAGTCCATGTAAAAGCAGAATTCCATCTCTATCATCATACTTATCTAGAGGCATGCCACCTACTCAAATAATCTCATAGGGAAACATGTGATTATGATATGGAAATTTCATTATGTTAAACATCTCATTTAATGAAAAGGTAAATATTATAGAGGAGAAATATGATTTCTCATTATCATCATAAAACTCCTCAAACAGCTCAGACACGAGGGCCATCAATTTTCATTAATAATTAGCTTCAAGTATTTACAATGCTTTTTTTTATGACTTTGTGCATCCTCTTACAAATTTACCTTTCCATTATTATAGAAAAGATAAAAATAAAACGACAATATCATCCTTTTGAGGTTCATTTAATAATTTGAAAAGATATATTTTAGGCTGTTGTGGTATATATACACCACAAAGTGGTCAACCAATAGATAGGCTCTATAGAAATATTTGTCTTGGACAACTACTTCTATTTCGAGGTCATTTGTCTGGTAATTTCTCTCATGTGACCTCAACTACTGAGATCCATATGCAACGACTCTATCCTCTTACCTCATAAATTCTGTTATGATAATGCTTGATGCATAACTGAATATGGTACTACCTCTTCTAGTCTCTCGTAGATTAAGAATATCTTTCAATACAAGCATCACTTTCTGATCCTAAGAGGATTTTTCACATGATTTTGACCAAAGGAACATAACACCACTATTTGTAAGACCAGTAATAGGTGAATAAAGTAATTATAATTCCTCTATGAAACACATATAATATCCATCAATCCCCAAGAAAAATTGTATATCAAAAACATCATTGGTATTCTCCCAAGTAACCACAACACTCACTTTCTATAGGTCAATATATACTCTTGATTTTGAGATAATATAACCTAACATGTGAACTTTTTCAATCTAGAAGTGTCACATAGAAATATTGGAATATTGCTCATGATCTCTCTATGTAATTGGAATGATTTCAAGGTACTCACCATGGCCACTATGAGTTTGATAATACACTAAGATGTCAAAAAAGACGATGAAAACAAAATATATATGGTGGTGAAGGACCCTATTAATCGAATACATGAAAATGGTGTTCACATTAGTGAGTCAAAACAGAATAACAAGGTACTTATATAGACAATACATGCTATAGAAAGTGATACGAGGTATGTTTGATGTCCTGACTCTCACCTGATGATAGTTAAATCTCAGGTCGATCATAGAAAGCACCCTATCTCCTTAGATCTGGTAATAGAGATAATCCATTCATGGTAGTGGACACCAATTCCTGACTTTAATCTGGTTCAATCATCTTTAATACACACATTAATGAATGGAACCATCCACATTCATGGAAAAAAGATTGAGGGAATCCCTTTAGGAAGTACTAGGGTGTATAAATCCCTTGTCTTTAAAGTCTTCCAATAAGCTCTCCCACTGTAGGAGTTTATTAAGATCCATCCTATACATAAAAATTGACATTAGAGATACTTCCAAAAAAATATTTATCTTAAAATATACCTCTATTTTAGGAGGTAAGAAATAAAACTCATCAGAAAAGATTTCCTTGAAATGATCAACTATCTATGGGAATTTGGCCTGAAAATCTCTAATCATCAATGACTATATTGTAAATATCTGTAGTCACTCCACCTAGATGATGGTTCTGTGGTCCAAATCCACTATCATGTGCATCCCACTGATCCTTTTGTAGATATCCTCTACCTTTTGGTGATGTAGAAGACACCTTGCAGCGATAATAGTCTATAAATTCATGATATGGGACAATCCAATCCATCCTAAAAATGAAATAGAATCTTGTGCTCTCATGAAAAAATAGGACCCCAAGAATATGTAACTACCAACCTCATGGGCACAGTCCCCATATTGGTGTATTCTCTATGATACTACTTTGAGACCTCCTGAATCCTGATTCCACATAGAGCTTCCCCGATCTCAGTTGGCTACATAGCCTCAACCTCATCTCCCTAAATGCTAGAGTGTGATGGCTATCATTAGGGGTATAGAGTCTATCTATAGGGAGACTTTTACCTCATTAACAATGTTTATCAATAAGTATAAATAAGAAACAATGGTATATAGTAGAAGAAATTAGATATAATATGGCACAATATAAGTAAACATGAGAAATAAACAATTGAAAAAATGATCAAAATATAAAATAGCTGATGATGATATATGTCATGTTACTATAAAACTGGAAAACATATGTATAAGGAATATATGAAAAAAATTATATAAAAATTTATGAAAAAGAAACCAAAAATAGTACCCATCATCCTAAGATCTGGTTCAATCATATGATAACAAATCCATCCCAAGAAAGGTAGCAATCATGTGTCTTAAGCGACATGATTCACATAGCCAAAACCTAAATTCATATAGTCTAAATTGATGAAAATGGAGGCCTAGGTATGGTGTAAGATAAATCTCAGTTGTCCACCACCAATAGATTCCATAGAAACATGTCTAAAACTAAAATAGTATTCATGAATATAGATATATATATATAATTAAATCAATAAGATATTTTATATAAAAAACTACATACTTCATCCCTCGGCTATTGTCTGATCATGTAAACATTTCATTAATTATTTATGTTCTGGTTATATATGAAATTAACATGAGTCAATTCCAGCACTGAAAACGTAACATGATAATATTTGTTGAGGTTCCAAGATGAAACAAGGAAACCATAATGATTATAATATTGAAGAGATTCTATGTTATTAACCATGGAGAACATGACATCTAAGGTCACCAACTCAGTAGTAACTACAATTTGGAAAATGGGTAAGAGTGAAATCTAAGAAGCATCATCCATGTATTTACACAATATTTTGATCTAAATGAGTCCAAGGAATACATCCATAGTTAGATCAGATAATAAATGGATTGGACCAAGGATGTATCTAAGACACCTTATGCTAGTAGAATCCATATTGGATATAATTAGTATATCCAAGGAATACTGTAATAGTAATAGAGGGATACAAAAATTTCATATTGGGCATCCATTGATAGATGAGGGTCAGATTCCATGGTGGGTGTAAACCATGAAATCAATATCCTCGAATAGGAATGGTGTCTACAAGTACTCAGGGAAATCAATTGGGAATCCAAAAGCTATCTTGAGTCAGACCACCCCTCTAGATACATCATGGTTCGTATACATGGAACCTTACAATTATTTCATTTAATTAATTAGGTCATATAATAATTATTCTGTTTAACATGTCAGTGGTTCATTCCATGCCTTCAATTCAATTGAAAAAGAAACAAAATATACCAAACAATTTATAAATTTATTTAAGACATAATCAATTAATGAGGTTTTCTAAACTTCCTTCCATAAACATGGCATGATTTTCAATGGACAATAAAGTGAATTTTCATTAAAATTTAGAAATTCCATACCATATAGTTAGTATACTTACTAATTCCATTTACAATTGATTAATCAAGTTAAGTAACTTTACTTTGATAGGAAACATGGAATGAAACATCATAAAATACATTCATCAATTCAATATTCATTTAATAAGGAAGGCTTACCATAAACTAGGTAAATATAGGGAACACTGAAATGGTGGAACATATGAAAAAGTAAAAACACTAAAATCCCAAATATGGAGAATACCCTTCATGGGGTATTCAATGTAGTGGATGTAACCAAAAAATTAAATAAAATATGTGGAATTCATCTTATGAAATATTTCTAAAAATTAAAATCTTAAGATAAAAATTAAATTGATAAAACCTGCTAAAATTGGCACTCCCACATGACAATTTATAAAATGTTGAATCTTGAGGGTTGCATTATAGACAACTTACATCATACTCATATGAAATAACTCATCTAGTATCAACCTCTAGTTTTTCCTAGACTAAAAGATATCCAAATAATGGTCATTTAACAGATAAATAGGGAATATGAGCCTTCATCTAAATAGTATTATCAATAGAAATAAAAATGAATAACAACTAAAAAGTAACTAAGATCTTACCATCATGCATCCAACAATATAGTCATATCGGAAATTAGAGTATGGATGGCGGAATAGTGGATGATCCTACCTTAGGAATCCTTAGGGTGCTTATTCTTGTAAGTGAGGGGTGGTGATGGTTCTATCTAAAAGGGGTGGGCCTACTGCCTATTTTAAAAAAATATCACAGGCATTTTCATGACATGTAAATTATTTATATGTCGGGTAATGATTGGGGTCCATACCCATAGGAAAAAAACTATATTCAATGTGAATGAACTTATCCAGGAAATTACATATCATGTAATGAATAAATTACATGTGAACCAATTACAAATCATGTAATTGACCTATAGTATACCTTCTTCCCTCGTGTTCCCTTACATTAGAAAAAATCCAACTGGTCCACAACCTCAATTTAGGGTATAAACCAAAAAAACATCTTTAGAAAAGCATAAAAAAATTAATATGATCCATACCTAAATAAAAAGAGGTTCTTATATATAATAATCTATATATGATAGAAATTTTAAATCGAATATATAGCTCATGGAGAGCTTTGGCTGTACATACTAATAAACATAGTTTCCTTATAATTATCGTTTTTCCAAAAAAAAAAGTAAATGATATATATATAATACTTTAAGTACAATTATAATTTCTTATATATCATATAATTTTAATAAACCATTCTTCAATACACTCAATGTTTTTGTGTGAACGAATCACATCACTTTGAGGAGGATGTAGTCTACACTTTCACAAATGAAGTTATCAAATTTACAAAAATTGAAGAATAAGGTTATGTGTTATATAATAATTAAAGAATCACAAATATATCATAAATATCATGAATATCATATAAAAATAGATTTCCCATAATAATTACCAACCATGAGGTGTGGTAATGTAAGAAATGAACAACATTGTTTTAGGAGTCTATTGTTCGTTGCACACAAGAATGGTAAGTTCTTAACCCATTATACAGAAGTGTTTGTAAGTTTATGTTGAACACATTATCTGAATAATTAACAACATATTTTTTATCCTTATTATATATATATATAATCATGTAAGGATAAGAGTTGAGGTGTTGGAGAATTAAAATAAAACAAAAGAGCTTGAGGAAGGAGGTTATCTCTTCTTTGGGTAACTCCTTTTAGTTTGTTCCAAAGGATTTCTTTAGATATATTTATTCAAGTAGGTATGTGTATAAGATGATGTTAGTTATGTAGGTATGACATTTAATTAGAGGCTTCCTCAATAATAGGTCTTTAGAGGTGTGAAAATGTGGGAGGGTTGAGTACATTTTTATGGTGGAGGAGGAGTGAAATTCTTTTTATTTTTTGAAATTGGAATGACAACTATGTTTTCCCCATGTAAAGTGGCTTCAATAATTGTCAAAAATCTATAGAAATGAGGATATGGACGGAATATGAATATCCAAATGATTTGGATAGTTATATAGGTAATTTTGGGCTTTGGGGTTTATGTTTTAGTCCTTTTTGAATCTAATTATGCTCTATATCGCTACAATTAATTTTAGTCAAACACAATATTTTTTTGGTAAAAACAATTTTGAGAAAATTAGAATTTATAAACTATGCTGATTCCAAATATATAATTCATTTTTCCAAATCCTTTTCATTTATCTAGTAGAAATTAATTTAATACTATTCATATAGAGGTGTCATTATTGTGGAGTTTTTATGATTTTTAAAAAACATTTAGGACGTTTTTATATCCAATTTCATGGTGAAATTGTTTCCAATGACCAAAATTAGATTTATTTATGTAATAATAATATAAGTAAACTTTTAAACATAAATAAAATATGATTTATTAATATAAATAAATTATAATAAAAAGGTTCTTGAATTAAAATTTAATATTTTTCACTATTCCTCCAAAAAATAATTTTTTCAGGAAAATTGAAAAAATTAATGCTAAGATTTTTTTACACTATGAAATATAATTTTTTGTCAAATTAAATTTATAAAATTGTTAAAAATTAATTATATTATTTTTTAAAAATGGCTTAAAAATTAGTCAATTAGAAAATAGTGTCTACAAACATATATAGACATTACTAAAAATTGTATGTCTTATTATCAATATAAATTATTTATATAAAAATATTATAAATAATATTTAAGATAATATCATTTATATTATAATTAATATGGATAATAATTATGTTATAACTATCCCATTTAGAAAATTATAAAATTAAAAAGTTTTTTCATAGAAACTCATTGTTGTGTGTAATGAAAACATAGTTGGTGTTTCATGTAAAAAAGATTAATTATCTATTGAATATAATAATTTTTTTTCTTATTATAAATTTTAACATAAAAAATCAAATGAAATTAATTTATTCCAGAATGTGTAATTAAAATTAGGGTGTTACATTATACCCACATTAATATGTATTTCACCCTTAAAATTCATTATTCTGACACAATTAAATGAAGATAGTTCTACCTCATTATATCCTCATGTTTCCACATACATTCCTATAGCTGGTGATTCCTACAAAAAAATTTAATAGGTGAGAGTTTTTTCTTCTTATAAGTTTATATGTATGATGCTGAATTTAATCTAGTAGTTCCTCTCTAGAAAGATCATGCTTCAGTTGAATGGACTATTAGTTTAGTACACTTGAAGGTATTGGTATGTACTTACATACAAGAGATACAAGGAACACAAAATGGAATTGAGTGAGGTTTTAAGGATGTTACATGTTATAGGATTCCATTAGTGTATGATCAATAATTTAAAAGGAATGATATATATAGGGCTTATTTTCCCTTTCATTCCAAACATCAGAAAATTAATATGTGGAGAAATTTATAGAAACAACTTCTTAATCAGTACAAATTATTGATCACTCCATGAATTATTATCATAATGTTTCTACCATCTTTGATCCATCTTGATATGGTACTACATGGTTGCAATTGTCTTTTCCATTTCATCAATGATCTCAAGTCCCAATATCATTCTTTCTCCAACTTCATCCCAGCACATTGGATCTCTACATTTCTTCGAATTGTGGTCTTTATATGGATATATCTAATTTATAATGTTAATGTTATTATTTTAAGAAAACTAAAATTGATGACTTTGTTGATCCCAACCAAATTTTAAGTCTCATGAAAAAGATATCAACAAATCCTAGTGGGTTTGAAATTTTATATCAGACCACCCATCCATTTGGGAATGATAATTAGTATTGAAAACAAATTTTTTATCAGGTGCTTGGTGATAACTTCTCCAAATAATTGAGGAAAACCATAGATCCTGATCAGATATATTAGTTCTTGGTACTTCGTGAACACTTACCACATCCTTAATATAATCCCGAGAAAGATGATCCAAAGAGAATTCTAATTTTATTGTGATGAAGTGTACATATATAGTATGGAAATAAACTACCACCCATATAGTATTAATCCTTTTAATGGTTTTGGGGGGTCGACCAAAGGAATAGATAGTGGTGTTCTCCGATTTCATTTCTGGTATGGATAATAGATACATCACCCCTTATACATTTTTTCATCAACCTAAACTTACTGGAATACATAGTACATTGATGAAAACTCTACGATATCCCTCTTTATTCCATCCCATCAGAAGTATTTTTTTCAAATTTATTTACATCTTCATACGTCATGGATGAATAGAGAATGAAGAACTACATAATTACTCTAAGAAAACATACTTCAAATATGATATAGAGGGAACATATATAGAGTTCAAGAAGCATATCATTCCATCCTAATCATGTTTAAATTTAGGAAGATTTCTGTCATTCCTTTTTAGCTATGTATCTTCCTTATACACCTATTTTATCTTCAGATGGATAGAGGGTCGAACATTCAATTAAGAATGACAAACAATTTCCCCTTACATATGGATTCATAGATCCATCCTTTTTAAATAAAAAATATTGGATCTTTTCTCTATCCTAATAATGGATAAGATCGAAAAATCACTTTGACACAAATCATCAACCACCATTTTTGTATTCCTAGGGTGGTAATATATTGAGTAGTCATAATTAATTTTCATCTTTACCCATATTTTCAAGATCATGTTCATCTCCTTCTTTGTGAATACATATTTCAAAATTTTATGATTAGTGTATATATCAATCAGGTCTCGATAAATATAATGCCTCCATATCATCAATGAAAAAATTACTACTGTTAACTCCAAATCAAGTGTTGGTAACATTTTATCACTATTCATAAAATATCATAAGGCGTAAGCGATAACCATGATATTATATATAAGAAAAAACCAAATCCCTTCCTGTATTAATCACTATTGATTAAAAATATTTCTCCACTATATGATTAGGTATGTGTAGGGGAACTGACTAACCATCACTTTAATTCCTTGAATGTTTCCTTAGAGTAATTTGTTATAGGATTTTTTTCACACTTCTATGTGAACATGATAAGAGGGTTATAAATTCATGATAAATAATCCATAAAATAATGAAAATATCCCACTAAACTAGGGAGTCTATGTATCTCAGTCAACATGGTTGATCTAGTTCAACATTCAAAAGACCCATATTTGATGTATATAATATTATACCATATATTGAGATTATATTACCCAAAAAATGAAACATTCGGCAGGAAAAAATCACAGTTTATAAAATTTTCTTACAGTTTATCCATCCATAGGTTCATTAGTGCCAACGAGCATGTACCCTAGTGGTACAAGCTCCTTCTTGGAATCCAAAAGACCGAAGATCAAATCTAGGAAGAGACTAATTTCCTGGTATTGTAGCAACACTGTAACAGGGCACTGTAGCAATTCTATAGCAGCACTGACACTATAAAGGCAGCGGTACTGTAGTAGGTATTATAGCAACCCGGGTACTGTAGGAGTATTATTCACTGAGGGGCTCTTTGGGCCAAAAAGGGCTTTCAAGCCTAGTGTTCAGGCCACATGGCCTTGTGCCTTCAGGATATGTAATGGGTCTCTCTCAACCCAGTCTTAAGAGGTCTTTTCTTTAAATAATAAAATGATCTTTGGCCCCATCCTTTAAAAAAAATCCATAGGTTCATTAGTATAATTCTCAAGATTTATTTATACTATTACTTTCCCATTGAAAAGATAAAAGTATCATTTATAATGTCTACCAAAAATCAATTAAGGTAATCTCTAAATAATTTACTAACAAAATCCATGAGATAATAGGGGAATTAGTGAGACTAAAAGTCATAACTATATATTCATAATGACCTTACCTTGTATCAGATGTCTTCTTTGGTATATCCTCCTTCATGGCCCAAAATTGATGACATCCAGAATGAATTATAATATTTGTAAATTATTGAGTTTCATGGATTTGATGAAACAAGTAATAAATACAGGGAATATAATACCTGTTCTTGATTATAATCTAAATTTACTCCCAATAATCAATACATAGTCACATTAATCCATATGTATTTTCACAACAATTACAGGTTCACCTAACGGTGAAACACCTTTCCGAATGAATCCCTAATCATGTTTTTCTTAGTTTTTCATCTTCAATTATAATAATAAAATTTTGTAAAATTATATAGAGATTCAATTAAATTGGTGTGAATCTTGGTTTGAGTTCTGTACAGAACACAATTTCACATTTTTGTGGAAGGCTAAGAAACTATTTTAGAATGATTTCAACATAATCTTGAATAATAGAAATATCATCAATGTGGATTTTTTACCCAACCATGTGATACAAAAATGCCTTCTAAATATGAATTAAGACCACAAACTAAAATCATTTCCTATAGGATGTTCATACTTACTGTTACATTGATAGACAATTATAGGTTGGTTTTCAATTTCAAAAATATCTTCCATTTCCCTACAAATGAAGGGGGATTAGTGAATAGAAATACAATCCATGTCTATGATGAAATCAAAATAAAACAATGTAAAAATGAATATAAATATAGAGATCACATTCCCATAATTTTCAACTTGATTCGAATCATAAAATATAGATGAAATTATTATACTATTTAGGGTTTTCATTACTAACTCCACATAAAATTATTTTGGTGGAATCATAATACCCCTAGAAAATTCTTTAGTTATAAAATAATGGGTAGATCCTGAATAAATTAATATATTAATAGTACTAGTTTGGATGGTAATTGTACCATTAACCACATCCTTCTCTCACCCCTTGTCCGAAATTTTGATCACATGTGATTTCACCTTGTCCCTTGGTTTAATAGGTTGGTGATTCCTATCTTTATCACCAACCCTCAGGTTTTACAATAGTTTAGTATAATACCCATCCACATTTAACTTGAAGAACTAATGATTGGGATGTTAATTATATGGTTCATTCCCTCTATGTTAATAATTGATCAACTTCTCTCCATCATCTTTACTGCCAATTTCCCTATTGAATTCCCTTCCCAATGTAAAACATTTATTAGAACCCATAAGACAATTTCCTCTATATTTCATTTAAAACATATAGAATAAAGGAAGGATCATATTTATATATCATGGATTTTTTATATTTTACTTTTCACTCTATATGTCTTCCTTGTTAAGACCATGTAATTACGACATAATACAATCCTACATTTCAAATTTCATTTGATAATGAAAAATACATTTGTAGATACTAACATATCTTAAGGAAAAATCCATTTTGAGTCCATTATTTATGTCACTGAATAACCACTTTGCATAACCTTTAGTTTTTATGATTATTCTATAAGCGTAACTTGCAACTCTTGTGAAATTATCCCAGTATGTTTGGAAAGATTCATCACCATTTTTCTTCAACTCAAGGACCTCCTTTTCTATCTTCATATGAAGAACATGAGGAAAATAATTATTAAAGAACAATTTCTGGATCTTATCCATGTATAAGGATTCAATTTCATCTTTCTTCTTCACATTCATGATTAGAGTTCATCAATGGTCCAATTAACCTTCTAAATAATAAACAATTGGAATAACCTTTTCCCGTCTCAAACATTGGAGGATTGAAAATATATTTTTATTGGTAATGATCCATTACTCATCGAATAGTGGAATAGAAGACCCTCTTAATGAATGTAAATGTTTCCTTAGGATGAATTCAATTGAAATATATTCCATATTTTTCTCATTTATATATCCAGCATGATTCATGGATTGAGAAATTTTGGTGAGAATAGAAATTAGATTTTTCATTTCATATCCCATAGTATTCGGTTTCCCAGGAGGAAAGTCATAGAATTTTTCATCATATTCATTTTCAATGAATATCCTTCAGATCACAAAAACTTTCAAAAACAATAAATCTAATATTGTGAATTATTTATCATAGTGAGGAACCACTTAATCATCAGAAACCGGTTATAAGATGTCTAAATTATAACACCATAATTAATTTATGACAACATTGGTTTGTCTGAGGTTATTCATAGCCATATCATATTTAAATATTTCAACATTGTTCATGAAGATTTCGTGAATTCCCAAATAATAACCCTTGGGAGAGTCATACTAGGTGTGTAGAAAATCTTGTTATCATACTCTAGTTCCTAATTAAGTCTAGCTCAATGTAGTGTTTTCAGGGTTATTACCCCTATGTACATCAGTTTCAGTTCCATATACACTCGTAATATCAATACTAGGATATATTGCATTAAATTGACTCTGTAGATCCTTTAAAAAAATTCAATGACACTTTACTATACATTTACTCATCCTTAAAGTTATCATTAGATATGTCCTTTGGGTTCTCACTAAGGTTTTTTCATCCTAGTTTGCAACATATAACTAAAATTTATGTATGATACAAACTATAGAGACTGTTTCATAACATACATTAACATTACATCATTTTTATGGAATATATAACATAATAAAAAAAATGAATCCCAAATACCATATTAGTTTATTACCTTTGGAAACATAGAAATAAAACAGTGGTACATAAGTGATAAACAATATTGCACTAGGTTCTTCATGATTAACTTGATTCATAGTATTATAATATATATATATATATTCATATCCTCGGGAAAGGAAACATAAAAAGGGGTGTTCCTTGATGCTCAGTAACGATAGAAAAGGGAGATATACAAAAATAAATATGAACATATGGGTATCATACTCTACATATGAAAAATAATAAACATGTTTAATGGAATAGAGATTAGTAGTTCACATGACATTAATCATATGGGAATCAAGAGAATAATCCATGAAATAATATTATTGGAATAAGTGAAGGGATTGTGGAAGCAACATAATCATGGGGTATCATTCCATATAAGTAAAGGTGCATTGAGAAAACATACCATGACACTTCATGGGGACACCACCAATAATAAGGGACAAACCACCATTCCCAGTCACTGTCCTTTCCATGTAAGGGATTGAGTTTTCTAATCTCCCAGTGTGGATCTGTTTTCCCCATCTTCCATAGTGGATCAAAATCTTCAGCACGATTTCCGTCATTATCTCATGAGATATAAACCATTACCCAATTAATTGGAGGTATATTTTTTAGGATAAAAATGTATATATATTTCTCAATTACGAGGGGGGGGGGTGAATTGTATGTTTAAAACATTCATTTTTTTCCTAAATAAAATAGATGTTTAACATAGTTGATCAATATGAATTGACAATCCCTCTTAATTTATTAACAAAAAAAAAAATTTCTTAGGATCCTATAAAGAAACATAAGACATGTTTACCTAAAGAAATATTATACCTTAAAATCATATATAATATAATATGTCATTTTTTTATATGTATAAGAAAGTGTAAGAAATTTTCCAATTTTTCATTAACAAAATGTAGTGGAAATAAAACTTGTAATAACAACAAGTAAATAAGTATAGGAAAAATTTTAACCTAATTTTGAGGGTATCTAACAACCTTGGATAGTGGTCCCATGATTTATACTTTCATAAAACTTTTTTCTTATGAACATTAGGGTAAGCCCCCGATATGACGATCAGTATCTGTCTTACTATCCTAGTAAGCCCTCGATCTCTAAGGTAATTAGTACCTCTATCTTTTTATTCTTGGAAGACCTGGATTGATAAAAAATAAAATTATATTTTCACATGGAATGTTAAACCTGATGATCCTAGCATGAAAAAGTTATTCACAACATTCTAGTAGAGTAGGTCTTGTAGAGCACTCCAATAGTATCACTTCATTCTAGAGTTCAATATATTGAACATTATATCATGATTATTGTAATGGATGGGTATTTATAGGCATTGATTCCAATGGTCGACTTATCATCCAATGGTCATATTTTTTAAAAAATCTCATAGGTACCTTTTCACATGACACTCTAGAAACAATTATGTTAAAACATATTGGACTACATCATTTTAGATAACCAAATATGAGAAAAATTACCATGATTAAGAAATATTATCATATTTAGGATACGATAAAATGGAATACTACACTAAGGAAATGATGTATGTGTAAGAAAACAATTTAATCGGATACACAAGATAGTAAAAATAGGGTTCTAGAAATAATGTCAATCAGATTGTAAAAATAATATTGTTTCAGATATAGAATTCTAATGAATTTGGAGTCTGATTTTAGGTGAAATAGAAGTCTGATTTCATAAGAAATCTATTTCTAAATTCAGAATAAATTATACTTGTATTTCCGGAGAAATCATTGTTTAATTTCAGGGGAAATCAGAGTCTGATTTCATGGGAAATCAAAGTCTAATTTTAGGAGAAATATGATTCTAAATTGAGGATAAATCAAAGTAAAATATTAGGATAGATCAGAGTATGCCTTCAGGTGAAATTGGAGTATGATTTTAGGATAAATCAGATTCTCATGAACTGTAAGGTTATGAGTTATATAAAGATCTGATTATAGACTTAAGGATTAAAATGGTTAGACTTGGTTTTAAAATACAATAGATAATATATTTAAATCCATAAGAAAAGACAAAATAATTTTTAGATAATTAAAATTTTCTATATGGAAATTTTTCTTAGAGAAAGATAATTTTCCTTATGAAAATGTTTATTTGATTTTCAAAAAAGAGAAATGTAAATGTCACAAGAAAACATATTGACTCCACTGTTTCCCCCTTTTGAAATGAAGAAAAAAATTTCAAAATAGAATATAAATTACTAAGGATTTAATTTATTACCTTTAAAATAAATACTTATATCTATTTGTATTTATGACTAATGATGAATACGAATAACTCCCCCTTAGGTAATAAAATACCTAAGGATCATATTATCATATTTTTTAGTGAAATAACTCTTCCTTAATAATTTATTCATTATGTTATATCCCCTTACTTTATCATACTCTTCCTTTAATGTAGTATTATTTTTATCAATATATTCTCCCCCTTTGTGATTTTCAAAAATGAATAGAGGGGAAAAAATTATACCAAAAAGGTTAGAACATACAAAGTAAAATAACGGAATGATAAAAAATTTCATTAAGATTAAAAAAATATCATAAATGAAATTTAAAAAAAATATAAGGTTTGAATATAAAATCATTACTGCTTCAGTTTACTATCCTTTGGAATCAAAAATTTCAATGTTTCCTTCAGCCTTTTCAATTGCTTGTGGTCACATTGAAACTTAATAATATACTCTTCCTGATCCTTATTTTTTCTTTCTGTACCATTGAATCATTTTTTTTCTAGGACATGACTAATTCAACTTGGTACTTGATCAAAACTTCCGGATCATTGAATTTTTCATCGATTTCTTCCTAGAGTTATCTTTCCCTTTTTAAATTAAGAGGAACTGAATTCAGTTTCCCATTGAGATATGTATATTCTTGGTGGTGGATAGATTTTTCTCCCATTAGATATTTTGAAAAACATGTTGACATATTCTTTATCTTTTCATACGACTTTTTAAAAGCATCCACAACCAAATCTATGAAATCATCAAAAAATTTAAGATCATTTATCTATAACATAGAAAACCTTGCGATTTCATTGCAATATATTTATGATAAACATAATTGACTTGAAAAGTCTTCAACTCGACATTTAGTTTGTTGAATTTTTCCATAAGATAATTTGTTAAATCTAACTTATGATTGACTATTTATTTAATTTGTTGACATCTGGAATCAATGCTAAGAAAGAAAGGAACTGAATTCATAAGATTTTTTAATGTCTGAATGGAAAAATCATGTCCTATAGAAGATTAAGACTATTGGAAAGATTACATTTTTGGTGAGGAAACATTTTCTTAATCATCTTTTTTCCACTTTGAGGTTCCAACAATATCCTTATTCACATTTTCTACACAACATTCATAGAAGAATCAACAACCACTTTCTTTCCTTTTGTAATTTTAACGATTTTATTTTCAAAATTTTGAATCTCATTTTCACTATTGGGGACTTAAATTATTCTATCATAATCATCATCAACTTCTTTATATGCACTATTATCATCAATTTCCTCACTGCCCTAGTCATTAATAACTTGTTGAAAAATATCATCATTATTACTCTCATTATATTAAGGAACATTATTTACCTTATCATGAGAATCATCATCATTATAAATAGAATATACATATAAAATAATATTTTTGGATTCATATTGGAATGTTATTATAGACAACTTGTCAGAAGGGATCTCATTTTCTTGATATTTATCAACCATTCTTATGAAATCATCCCCTTCCTTTTATTCTTCTTATTATTATTCTTTTTATTCTTCTTGGATTTATTATTACTAGACTATGAGTTATAAAATTGAAATGTCATTCATTCTTGTATCTAAAACTAGAGACTTGTGTGGAACTGGTTCTTGAAAGAATGATTCTGGTACCTAAACTAGCTCAGATGGATTCTTGATATATCTTAACAAAGATTAGATGATTTCATCTTCTTACTATTTCTTCTTTGGCTTCTTTTCTTTGGCTTGCATCTCAATCTATTCAACTCCTTGAATTTATATGGACTTAACCACAGTAGGATATAATCCAAAAACTACATCTCCTTCCTTAATTTTCTTTTTCATCTCTCTCCAATGGGCAACAACATCATCGGAAAACTTTTTTTCTCCTTTTTCTTGGTTGGAGGAGATACTAGTTCAATTATTGGTGCATTTTATTATGTTTCTAAATGATTTACTTTTTTTGGGGGGGTTGACATGGAACTATATCCACCATGTCCTTTCTTGCTAACAGGTTCGTCATCCTTATGATGATGGTTAAAGAAATATCATCTCTTATGACTAAAGGTGATCTTCATCCTTCTCAAAGTATCATCACTTAACAGTATAATCCTGAATCTTTTGGAATTTGATTAGCAAGTGATTTTTAAGGGATCTATGCACCAGACAAGGTTCTTAGATAATGTCAAAGGGTACATAATGATTTTAGACTTTATGGTTCTATTCACATTCATGCTGATGGTTAGAAGTATGTACTTGACGAGGTTTATCTTTCTTATATTCAACATGATGTCTATCTTGATGATGTCGCTTTTTTTAGGGAATCCTTGTCTCTCTTCATTGGAATAAAAAAACATTTCATTCAGAGGGCTCCAAGTCAATGGTTTGTTACAAGATGTGCAATTTTGGGCATCTTCACTACCTTAAGCCCATGGCATTCAATAGACATAGCTTTATCAAAATATCATTCCTCATTAGGAAACATGTAAAAGAAAGTTGTTTCTTCTCCTTTGTAGGGTATATTAAAGATGATTGTTGCCTTTTGTAAGATACGGAAAATGTTCTTCCATAACTCTTGAAGGAAAACATATCCTTTCAACCTTGTTTATAAAATTGTATGTTATAATAATATTATATGACTAGATCAGAAAACACCATATCTTGATTATTTTCTTTTCCAATTAATAGAAATTCTCAACTATTCATCTTGACGAGTTTATAAATCATGGAGTTATATGTGGAAATGAAAATAGGGTCCACCAACCATTCCATGAAGATTATCCAATCATTGAGTTCCTTGTTTAATGCCATCGGATTTTGTGAGGAAACCTCAAGAAACATTCAGATTCTATAGATAAGGGAATAAATTAATGGTAGATATGAAGGGTAGTAAGGATTTAGCACAAAAACGTTTAGAAATCTTATGTGGGACGCAAAGAGTGGTCCTTTATATAAGGTTTTTGGTGGCAGTTCATATACCCAGTTTAATCCAATAGTTTAGATTTTGAAGATCAGATTTGATGGTTGATATCAATTCGGATGAAGGATTTATTGATTTCAATCTTTTTAGATTTTAACGAAAAATCGGATTTTAAATAATGTGAATTCGATACGGTTTTTCTTAAAACAATATTGAAAATACTAACAATAAAAAATGAAAATTTAATGATATAAGTAAGGTAATATAACATTCTGGATTGCTCAGAAATATTATTCAGTTTTGATATGGTTACTATTATAAAAATTAGGTTCTAGAATGTTTTATAAAGGAATGAAAACATTTTATTGGTTCCAAAAATTTTATGTTTATGAATTCTATTGGGAAAGGAAATATTAAAAAATCATCATATGTACTCCCTATATGAAAAAGGATTATCTTAATGTTAGAAGATAGATTTCAAAAAAAAAATGGATGATTCTCTTATGGTTATCATTCATACCTTTTTTTTAACATATTCAAATCTTTCCTAGGGTAAATGTTTTGTAAAAATGTTAGAATTTTGATCTTACATTTTGATAAATTGAAGAATGATATCTCATTTATGTGTGTGGTCCCAATGAAAGTGATTCCTTATGTCCATGTTATTTTTAAGAGAGTGATGTTAATGGTTTTTTATTTTTTAAATGGCACTAGTATTAGAACAAATTATTTATGTTTTGGTAAAACTCATGCCATAGTATTTGAGTGTGTGTTTCATCAACAAAACTTGAGCACAAAAAATTCCAGCTACAACATATTCAGCTTTAGCAGTGGAAAGTGCCACTGAATTTTGTTTCTTTAATGACAGAGAAGATAATACATCTCTTAAGAAATGAAAAGTTCCATATTTACGTTTTCTATTCATTTGAAATCCACCAAACTCACCATTAGAAAAAAAATTTAAAACAAAATCATTTCTAGAAGAATAGAAAAGTCATAAATCTATGGTTGTCTTTAAAAAGAGAAAAATTATTCTCACATCTTATAAATGGGATTATTTTTTATGAGATTCATATGTTTCACATAATAATTCTAAAAAAATTAAGTCTAGATGACTAGATATTATGTATAATAGAGTTCTTATCATTCCTCTAGAAGATGTTTGATCTACTGGTTTCCCATATTCATCAAGATCAAGGGTGATTGTAGTACTGATTGGTGTAATTATGTATTTAGTGTTGTCATATAAATATTCATTAAGAAGATATTTAATAAAAATATGTTGATATAAACAATTTCTATATGGTTTTTAAGAAATTTGAAAACCAATAAAAAATGTTAACTCACCCATCACACTCATTTCAAACTGAGACTTCATAAGATTCTCAAATGTATTAGTTATGAATTGGTGAATTGATCTTAATATAATGTCAAAAACATAATTTTTGGACAATGAAAACATTTTTAGCATCATTCTTTATAAAACTATTTGGATCCGTAGTTCCCTTAACCTAAATATTTTGTAACAAAAGTCATTTAGGTCTATCATACGATGATATAAGGGCTTGTTGAAGTCCATAAAATGCTTTATTATGTTTTTAAACATGTCCAGGATGTTTTGTGTCATCAAAACTAGGTGGTTGTTCAACATAAACTTCCTCTTGAACATTTCTATTAAGGAAGGAACACTTCACAACTATTTGAAAATTATGAAATTTAAAAATTCCGTAATGGCTAGTGGAATATGAATAAATTTGAGTATATATAATGAAGTGTAAGTTTCTTCAAATTATATTACATCTTGTTCATTATAGCCTTTAGTAAATAATATTTATTTATTTATTAGAATGATTCCATTTTCATCCTTTTTTTCTGAATACCCATATTAGACCAATTGCTATAGTTTTTTAGGTCCTTCAACCAAGGTCCAGACTTTGTGCCTTTCAAATTCATTTATTTCATCTTGTATTTCTTTAATCCAATCATCATCTCCCAAAGCTTCATCAGTTCTTTTTTGTTCTAATTTGGATTGTAATGATATATGATCTACTTCATTAATTATAGATCATCTATTCCTTACAGGTTGATTTACATCACCAATTATACTATCATTGGGATTATTCTTAAGAAACAACTGATTTGGGTTTTGTAAAACCTATTCATCAACAAAAGGAAAAATATTTTCTATGTTAAATACATCAAGAAAATTTTATTGAGTATTTTCTTGATTAGAAGATTCTTCCTCCAGCGGTTGATAATAATTTTTTGAAAACACATCTAAATATATATGTGGGGGTTGTTTAAATATTAAAGGATAATTTTCATCAAATATAAAATGTATTTTTCAACAGTACACAAATTTCTGTTAAATGCATTTTAAGCCTTAAGAAGCTTTGGAATAGCCTATGAAAAATAATTCAATGTATTTGGGTTCAAATTTATGTATTTTTTCATTAGTATTGAAGATGAATACATTGAATCCAAATACATTGAAGGAAGAAACATTATGTGTTTGACAATTCGATAACTCATAAGGATTTTTATTAAAAAAAGGTATGATTAATACACTATTTATAGTATAAAAAGTAGCACCTATAGCTTCTGGCCAAAAATATTTAGCAATAGAGTATTCACCCAACATGTTTCCTGTTATCATTTAAATAATACAGTTTCTTATTTCAAATATACCATTTTATTGAGGATTTATTGGAGCCGAGAAGTTATGAGTATCGCCTTTATTACTACAGTAGGTTTCAAAATATGAATTTTCATATTCTCTACCAAGATCACAATGAATAGTTATCAATGTAAGGTTTTTCTCATTATTAACATTTTCTAAAAAATATTTTAAATTAGAAAAGGATTCATATTTATTTCCTAGATAATAGACCAATGTATATCTTATGTAATCATCAACTTAAAAAATACATAGTATTTTCCTCAAATACATCCAATTTTTGTTGGGCCAAAAAGGTCCATATGTACTAGTTGTAATGTATTAGAAGATGAGACTTCACTGATTGATTTAAAGAATGATTTATATTACCTTCCATATTGAGAAGGATCACAAGACTTTTTAATAATAAAATATAATCCATAATAGATCCTTAACAAGACTTTTCATGGAAATTTTGAAAATGTTTATATGTTTATAGTGTCCTGGTCATCTATTCTATAACCAAGATTTATCATTCATTGAAAAAATGAAAGGTATTTCTTGGCTCCAAAGGTCTTTTATGTTATGTGTGTAATCATTCTCCCGCCTATGGGTAGAGAGAAAAAAAATCATCCTTGGAACAATGTATTATAAATTTATCATTCAAAAATTCACAAGGTAACCATCATCACATTATTTTATTATTCTTATAAGTTTTTTCTTAAGATCTTTAACAAATAAAACATTTGCAATTATAGATTTTCCATGAATTACAATATTACCTATACCAACAATTTCCCTTTATGTATTGCCTCCGAAAGCTACTTTAGAACCTCTCATCTTAATAATCTTTTTAGTAATGTTTTTGTTACCATTCATGTTCTCGGAATATTCACTATCCATTTACCATGTATTGTTGTTGGCATTTCATTTTTTCATGAAAATAAAAAAGTTAATCTTTCTGAATCCAAACATTCTTAGATATGGAAGTGTTATAATGTAAAATCATAAGTATACATATTTTTATATAAAAATGGTTTTAATGAAAATATAAGAATTGGGTTTTATTCAAGGAATAATTTTTTACCCAATATCTACCACATTAACACATAGTGCAGAAAGAAGTACTTTTTTGAAAAAAATAGTTGTGACGAAAAAATAGTTTTGAATGAGAATAACCAAATACAAAACTATATTTTAGAGGAAGAAGTTTTGAATAAATTTTATCAAAACCTTAACTTCTATTAGTAATGTTTGAAAAATTTTTCTTTAAAGAAAATATTTAATATTATTCACTAATGACTCAATTATTATCCTTGAAGTCATTAGTCAATGAATTTGAGTTTGTCTGTAGATCATTTTTCATAAAAATAACTGTTTCTATATCCTTATAAAGTTTATCCTTCTTAGAAATAACATCGATAGGGATTTTGGAAATATTTTCATATTCCTGATTTTTCTAACCTAGAACTTTTGAATGATCTTATAATTATTTTTTAAAAATAGAGATTCTAAAATTTTCCTTATCACGTTTCATGTTGATTTCACTATTTTAATTCTCATATAATTTTGAAAACATAGATACTTCTCCAAAATATGGTAAATTAGTATCTTTTGATGGGGAAGAATTTTCATCTAATGATTCAAAATATTGTTCATTAGAATCATTAGTATTTAAAGGAATATTGGTCAAATATTAAAAAATGTTTACCATAGCCATGAGAAATTTATATTGAGTAGGAATTATGGCTATGAGACCAATATTCTTATTTCTAAAAGATTATATATTATAATATTAAAGAGAAGAGTCTCCACAACTAGTACTCAATGAGTTATTAGATTTTAGTAATTTATAATACATAGAATTATAGTAGTTATTCACGTTTCCTTCAGAATTCATATCCTTTCATTCTTTCTTTTTGAGCATATAACGGTCAGGTCTAGTATGACATGATCCCTTACATTCATAACAAGTCACTTTAGAATATTTTTTTACTTTCTGAATTTCTTCAGTTATTTTTATTGAAAATATTTATTTCATACAATGTTATTAAATCATTAAGCAAGATTTTAAAGCCCATTTTCAGAATGATAAATATCACTTTATTCAGAAAGTACATTAACTTTCTCAGATTTTTATCTAGTAAACCCTTCATGAGTTTTGTATTTCATATGATTTGACGTAGTAGTGAAAGAAAAACTTCCATTCTAATAAATATTATGGATTTCTCGATCCCTCTTCATTCTAGTTTCATGATTTAGAAGAGTCCTGAATAACTCAACATGAGTGATGTTTGAAACTTTCTTATTTTAATAAATTCATATTCTTTTGGATTCCCACTCATTGGGAATAATATCTATTATCTTATCCACAAGAATCTCATCACCAATTCCTTTCTCACCCATAGACTAAAGTATGTTGACAATAGTAATAATTTTTTTTGAAATTTAAATACATGTTCTCCACAGGGAAACATAAAACCCTGATATTCAGCTCTGGGCATAAAACTTCTTGTTTCAATAACCATGGATGTGCCAAAATATGAAACTTATAATTTCTTCCAGATGCTATTTTTAGCTTCAGATAATAAAACTATGGCTATAGATATTTCTATTAATTGATCATAATAAAGTATTATGTAATTTAATTTTAAGCTGGTACTCCTGTTTTTCTTGACTGGTGAATTGTATAATTTCCTTGTCTGGAATATTCTTGACTCTAGTTAACACAACAATGTTATCCACAATGGAAATGATAATAAAAGCCTTAATCATATTCCTCTAGTATTCATAGTCATTCCCACCAAATTTTTGGGGTCAAATAAGATTTAAGTTTCCTGTTGACCCTACAATTATTCCAACAATTCATAAAAGAAATTCTTCTCCACAAATATGATTAAAAAGAAATGTTTACAGAAAAATAGTTAATAAAGAAATTTTTTATAAAAAACATAAAAAAACAATGTTATGTAATAAAATTTTAGTAAGAAAACTTATATGTAACTATAAGTATTGAAGGGAAATCCTTTGATATCAATTTTATGATTGACATGTATATGTAGATTGCTAAATTATAGGAGGGTGGTTATGAATTTTAGGTTAAAATCATTCATTTTAATAAATAAGAAAATATATGTTTAATGAATATAAACAAGATAAATTCTCATGCCCTCTTAATTTCATAACAATGACACCAACATGCTTAAGATCTAATATATAAACATAAGGCATGTTTAATTTTAGAAATATTCTACCTTAAAGACTATAGAATCTAATATATTAGATTTTATGGATGTATAAGAAATTGTAAGAATGTTTTACATTACTTCTTTAACAAAATACAAGAGAAATAAATATTATAACAAAAAAAAGTTTACAATTATAATAAATATTTTAACATAAAGGGAAGAGTATCCAACAACCATGGATAATGGTCCCTTCATTTATAATTTCACGAAAGTTTGTATTACCCACACCCCGGTAAGCCCTCGATATGAAGATCTGTATATTTATTTTTATTCTCCAAAGCCCTCGATCTCTATGGTGATAAGTACCTCTGTCTTCCTATCCTTGGAAGACCTCGATTGATAACAGAAACAATCAGATTCACACTTGGCTGGTTGAACAATATGATATCATATTGAACATGTTTTTTACAACATTCACACAAAGAAGGTCAAGTATAGATCTCATAGATTATCACATTATTCTAGTGTTCAAAAAATAAAACATTATGTCATGATATTTGATATGGCTTGTAATTTATAGGCATATATTCTAACAGCCGACTTCTCATCCCGAGGTCATATATTTACTTAAATTTTGGAGGGACCTGTAATTTAGGAACTTAAAAAATAGTTAAGTAAAAAAGATATAACATGACATCATTTTAGATAAAAAACAATGAGAATCATTTCAAAACATAAGAAAAATAATCATATTTTGGACCAAGTAAAATAGAACATAACATTAAATATATGAGGTAACTATAATAGAAGAATTTATTTATATTCCAATAATAGTAAAAATAGGATCGTATAAATAATTTCAATTGGATTATAAAATTAATAGAGATTCATAGTCGGAATTATGATGAATTCGGTGTCTGATTTCAGATGAAATAAGAGTTTTATTTTAGAAAAAATCAGTGTGTGATTTCATAAGAAATCATAGACTGATTTCAAAAACAATCTCAGTCCAATTTCAAAAGAAATAGGAGACTGATTTCAAGAGAAATATGAGTTTGATTTTAGGAGAAATCAGAGTTAGATTTCATGATAAATCAAAGTCAGATTGTAGGATAAACACGAGTCTCATAAACTGTAAGGTTCCGGGTAATTAAAGGATCTGAATTTTTACTTAGGAAAAAATGGTTAGATATATTTTCAGAAATCATTAGAGAAGATATTGAAAACTATAAGTAAATTTAAAATCATCTTTAGAGAATGAAAAGTTTCATTAAGAAAACGTTTCTTGGAGAAAGAGAATTTTCTTTAAGTAATCATGATTGTTATTTTAAAAACAAAGGAACATATACGTCATAAAGAAATTTATAGACTCAACACATATATATCCTACTAATCACATAATAAAATCATATATATGTGTTGAATAAGATTCTAAACATTCATCATTTCAGGACCCACAATAAGAGATGTGTTTTATAAACATCATATCATAAACCATGAAATGAAATGGGTATCATAAAAAGTTCATCATATGATAACATGTTGATAATATATAGGTTAGATAATCATTTAATTGAAGCATAACAGGTAAAAATATGATTGTTTCAAAATCATACAACAAATTGTATAAAAATGGGTTTTACAAACATATTACCTATGAAACAGAAATGGTTATTATAAGCATAAATCCCTCAAAATATGTTCTATTCATAAGATAGAATGTGAATGGAACCTTCTGATCATTTTTCAAAATTTCATGTCTAACTCAAACAAATTTTATCTCTTATGGGAAAAAAATGGGAAGATATTTTAAAAAAATACAGATGAATATATTATTTCTATTTAAAAATATTTAAACACAACCACTAATAAAAAAGAATTAATTTGAAAATAGATTAAAATATTATAAATGAAGCCTCAAAAAACATATATATTTTTAAAATATTTGGTCATTGAAAATGATATCAAAATATTTTTTGGAAAAATGTTTTTTAAAATATTTTTGGAAAATGCGGTTTTTGAATAATATATGTATCTGATCGAGGAGAAATAAAAGGTCATATATTCATAAAAATATTTTATTAATTATATTAAGTACCAATGATTGTTAAAATTATACTAAAACATGAATAAATATTTAATACCCATAGGAGAATTAAATTTTTTACTATTCTTGAAATATGGATCAAAATAGGTCATCAATGAATGAAAAATAATAAACAATCCTAATAAACGATTAGACCATTGTAATAAACTCTTACCACTTAGTAACAATGAATTATAATCCCCATGTATGAACAAGATACTACAAAATGATTAAAATATCATAAAATTAATGTAATATATTATAAATCTTATAAATGGGTAGTTCATACACCTTGTAAAATAATATAGGTTAATATCATGGTCTCTGTCTTAATGAAGGCATATTGAGACATAACTAATTTATTGATTTGGTATCTTTTAAAAATGAAACCCCAAGATAAAGATATAATAAAATGGATATGTAAATAGCCATTAATTTTGGATAAAAATAATATAATATATTCATGGGTAGTATATACACCACACAAAATTAATGAATTGTGAATAAAACATAAATATCATATAAATTAATGTGAGACCAGAAATCCTCTTATCTTATGTCATGAATTTCTTCTTTATCATTATAAAATTATGCATTATATATATAAATTTATTATAAATAGAGTAAATAACCATATTCAATTACATTGTACCATGATTTATTTTGGTCCTTCTATTATCTATTTATTAACAATTCCAGGTTAATGTTGGGTTCCGGGTAATATCTACTTTATTTTTCATATACATTTCGACTTCTTAATAAAAATCCTCTAAAATAGATCATAGTTTAATTATTTACAAAATTTAAAAAATGATAAAATTGTCATATATATTGAGTATATAAGTATTTATATTAACCATTAATTGATATCAATATGAAATGGAAGACACCGTTAATGGAGATGGTAGATTGTATGTATGGATGAACATTATTTCTGTTTAATTATCCATTTGATGGAATGAAAGTAAATTACATATATTTATATAAATATACTAATTTCTATATCATTATAACTTCATATATACTATATAATTTTACCTAAACCATCCTTAAAACATTACATGTAGAGTGTGAATGAATAATATCACTTTGAGGTGTCTCTAGTCCACACTTCCTCAAATGAAGTTGTTATATTTATTAAAAATGTAAATCATGATGGAATGTGTTATATAATAATTAAAGATGCATAAATTAATCATATAAATCAGAAGTATCATTTAAAAATAGTTTTTCTATCATAATTACCTACTATTAGAGGTGGTAAAGTAAAAAACAACAACGTCATTTGGTGAGGTGGTAGATCGCCATAAAGAAAAACAATTACTTTATTAATCATTTGATGGAAGTGTGTGTTAGTGTAGGTATAAAATAGATAAGGAAAATATATCAGTATATTTAGGATTCTAAGGATGCTATATAATCAAGAATAAGAAGAGTTGATGGTGTGGAGAACGAAAAAAAAATAAAATACCATGTGTAATGATGTTTCTTCCTCATTGGGTAAATCCATTTGGGTTACACTAATGGGTTTCAAATGATGGATTTATGAAAAAACAGAGACTTTTAAGAGGAATTTATGCATTTTGGGAGGATATTTGGAAATAAGTTTTTTGACACAACTGGATGAAGAGGTGTCAATAAGTGGGTTGGGTCAGGGCCTTTTTATAGTGGAAGTAGAATTAAATTCTTGTATGTTATTGGAAGGGGAATTTAACCCTTTTTTTTCAATTGTCAAGTGGCTATAATAATAGTAAAAAACAAAGAAAAGGGAGGAGTGGTTAGAAATATGAACCTAAAATGTATTTATTGAAATCTTTTTTAAATTTTTTGGATTTATTTTTATAATTTATTATTTAGTTACGATAATGTTTCTCTTAATCACTGTAAATAATTTTAATTACATTCTCTAATATTTGGGGTAAAAAACTATTTCTACCTTATTAAAAATTATAAATTATGATGATAAAAAATATTTAATCTGTTACCAAAATTATAATCAAATAAGTGCCACAAATAAATATTAAATTAATATCACAGATGTGTTGTGTCAATTGGTTTATTTATAAACATTTCTTAATAGTTTGGGAATTTTTATATCAAATATCAATGGGATATTTATTGAAATAACCTAAATTAGATTAATTGTTATAAAATTAATTTAATTGAACTTTTAAACTATATTAAAATATAAATTAACAATATAAATTAATTAGATGAAAAATAAGTTATGAAAGAAGCTCAGAAAGATTCGTATTCCAGACAGGAAGATCCAAATGTTTTGGAATTTTTAGACATTTTAAGAGTGACCTAGTGGGTGTAGAGGTTCAGACCAAGCCTCAGTTATCGAGTCCTATGGAAGACTTCGGCCCCTATTCATATGATGAGGTTGTGTATTCATGCAATGGAACTAGACTCTTGGAGGGGTTTTAGGAATCATGGGTTGTCTGTCCTAGCCTTCTTTCTAATCTGGATGTGGCTATCTAGTTAAATATTGAAAAGTTTGATGTGGATGATCTAACTACATTAATTCATTCCATATAGGGTGTTAAGGTTAGTAATAATTGAATTTTCCACAGGAAGGAAATTCCAATAATTAAACTAGGATACTGTTATGAAGGAATGGAAATTAAACGATTTGATTATGGTCCATCAGAAATGATACCAGGAGATGTCTCTTATGAAGGGAAAGGTTTCCTGAGGGTAAAGGAAAGAAATGAGTCCTCCAGCCCATAAACAGAAGATATTTTGGAGGTTGGATATTATATGTGGCCTCATAACCTAAGGAAGAGTAAGGGGAACAAGTGTAATAAGAATTATGGAAGCCGCATTTTCTATGAAAAAACACAAACATAATGTTTGAATGGACTATTTATCTCTACCAAAAATAATGGAAACTTGATCTTTTAAGAAAAAGAGGACCATGTAAAATAACATAGATAATTTTGAGAGGTATTAGGAAATAGTCCCGTGTGAAATAAATTTGACCTTCATCAAAAATAAGATAGATGGTATGAAGAGAGAAACAAATAGGTAACAAGATGCTTCAGTTGTTGTTTAACAATCTCGCGCCAATGATCGGGTTGAATTCATTATAGGAGATTCCATTATACATTAGTATGAGGAATTGTAATAGATTCCAACTAATGGAAAATAAAAGGACCTTATTATGCACTTAGAGGAGGTTATGTTGGAAGATTCCCTTCCGATTATTAGCTCATTGGGGATGCTGATAGAATGAGAGATAGAATTCTTCAGGTGGATATCAATAAAGAGAAAATGGAGTGGATTAACAATAAAGACAAAATTATAGTTATAATTTTTAATATAGAGAAAATTAATATGGAGGAGTACATACAATCATGGGATAATATGGCTTATTTTTTGTAAGATCAGATAAAAGAGGATTCAGCTACAAAGGTAAACCTCCTACATTGGAAATTATTTACGGAAACTATGTATAATAGACTAAAGTTATATTTTAATGGTCCATACATATTGTATGGTACTTATTATTTGTTTTATGAACTTTTTAGGTTATCAATTTCCCTTAAAATTGATTTAAAAATAAAAAGAATTTATCAAGTATGTAGTTCTCACTATTCATCCAAAAAATGATGTTTTTCAGAAAAATTCAAAAAATCACTATATGATATTTATGAATTTCTCAATTAAATAATTATGATTAATATATAAAATTAAATTCAAAAAATGCATCTAAAATTAATTTCATTATTGTGCATAGATGGACAAACAATTATTTCCTTTATGAAAATAAAATTTTAAAAAATATAATGACTTTTATAAAAATTGTATATATAATTATTAATTTGTTTTATATCTATAAAACCATTATAAATAATGTTTTAAAATTATTTATTATTATTTATATTACTATTTTTATCATCTATGATATATCTATCCCATTTAAATGATTATAACAATAAAACATTGTTTCATAGAAAGTCAACATCATGTGAAATGAAAGAAGTGATGGTGTTGAATGTAGCACAATATGCACATAGAGTAAAATATAAAGAATGTTTGAATTAGTGAAACCTACATTGAAAAAAATAAAATAATATTAATTTACCAAAAAAATGTTTCTTAAAAACTTAGGGTGTTACAGGAAAAAAAATATTGGATGACATTCCCTATGCATGTGTGATTGATTTTAGTGGCTCATGGGATAAGAATTTTCGATTAGTGGAATTTGAATATAATAATAGTTACAAATCCTCAATTTAAATTTCTCATTTTGAGGGAAATTTTTTTACCCCAGGTTATTCACCTATATACATGATACATGTGGGTGAGACATTTTTTCTTGGACTATTCCGTATGCAGGAGACATATGAAAAGGTTTTATTGACCATGAAGCAGTTTTTGATAGTGCATACTACCATAAATATGATACCGATCAACATAACTATGATAGATAATTGATAGTGGATTAATGGGTGTTTCTAATGTTGGAACATCTTGTTATGCAGGGAAAGATTACACTAAGGTATGGAAGACCATTTGATAATTCCAATCTAATTGGAAATGTGGCATACCTGTTGACTTTACCATCCAACTAAGTGTTGATCCATGATGTGTTCCATGTATTTCTATTAGAGAGGTAGAACCCATACCCATATAACATGTTGAAATGAGTAGAGGTGTAAATGGAATATGATTTGGAAATGATTGAGAGACCAGCTTGGATTGTGGATTACAAAATGAGTGTTCGTTTTAGAAAATCAACACCGCTAGTAAGGGTTATTTGGAGTAAATATAATGATGGGAACGATACATGGGAAGTAATTTCTATAGTGGAGGAGAAGAACCGTTATTTATTCTCTAATCTAACATTGATTTTAACTGGTAAGTGAAAAATAATTCATGGTTTGGTGAATTGACACATGTGTGGTGTTATTACGATGTATTTTTCTTTTAATTTTGGTATTAAGATTATTCTATGTATTTCATGGATGTTTTTGAGAAAATTGATGCATTTTTGTCTGAGTAGAAGGATATGCATGGTAGGAATCTAGTTTAGGTAATCTCTTTGATAGAACAGTGAAAATTGTGCACCCTATATATTGGAACTATATAGGATGAATGACCTATAAAATGGGAATTAGGACCTTTAATGATAACCATGCAGCCAAGATATTAGAATTGTCCAGACCCCCTTCTAGGAAAACCCTGTATCTTACCCAAAAGTTAAAAATTTCAAAATTGATAAACAACCATCCCTTGATTTTAATACCCCAAACCCTCTACAACTCGTCACTTGAACCATTTATCCCAAAACATGCTTCCCCTAGTCTATTTCTTTCGACACTATTTTTTGGGTTTTTGATTAGGATCAAGAAGAAAACATCATGTAGGGTTAGCCTTTCCTATCTTCTTCCCTATTCTTTACATTTATCCCATATTTGTTGAGTTATCCTTTCTCTAGTAATGGTTTTGACCTATGTTGAGTTCAATTTCATTTATTTGGGTTATATCTTGTTGGTTTTGGATTAAATATTTCCATATAGTATGTACTCTTATTGTGGTTGGATATTTCCAGTAATATTTTTGAATATTTAGATGATAAGGTTGGTGGTTCCATTACATAACATTTATTAATGATTTCATTACACATTATTTTTTATATAAATTTTTTTTATTAATTGTATGGGTGGTGAGAAAGGTTTTTTCCATGGATGTTTCTGTGAGTTCAAATTTTTATGGTGGTTCTACCTTTACAAATGACTATTTGTAAATTGTGGTTTCAATTATTAGAAATATGATTGTATAAATAGTGGGTTTCAGTTGATATAGGTATTTTAATAGGGAACCTGGGGATCATAGCTATCTAGGAGGGAATAATAGCTATAGCAAGGCCAGTTAGTCAGTAGGGATGAAGCCTAATCTCCCTATAAGGATACATAAAAACACTAATTAAAAAATTATTATGGGGATTGGGTGGATTGAGCAGAAGATATACTGTTGTGTCCAGTTTTTTATCACTAAAATTATGGGGACCGTATGGCCCCTACTAATCATAGATACATGGGTATTTAATATTCTTCTTATGTTGTGTTATCAATTTCATTTTATTTTTCTTAATCATTTATGATTTTATATTAAAATCATGTTTAGAATTATATTATATTATTTATTTTCTTAAAAACTAACATGTTAATTATTAATTTATTGTCATTGAATGGAATCATTTTTGGGGTATTCTATTGGGAAATTTATCTCACACTCTACATACACCCTCACATGTATATATTCACTGTAATATATCACTTGGGTAAATGAAAGGCCCCTCATGGTTGTGATAGTAGTTCAATGTGGTGGGGTAATCTTGTTAAATAGGTGTTGGTGGTGGTGGGATGCGGGTGTCAACCCACATGTTTCATGGAGGCTTGTTTTTATAGTCAAACCCCTCCCTCTTTTAATTATGTTTGATTTGGTTTTGGTTTGTAAATGATAAATGTTAACGCATCATTATAGTGTCTCTTTGATCATTTATATCATGGATAATTTTTTCAGGAAATGAGATATTTTGTGTTGATGATAGTTATTATTAATGGGATAAAAAATTCGCAAAGGAATGATTCAATGGCCATTAACTTGTTTCCAACCTCTGGGGATTGGGAGTGCCCTTTGATCCAGGCCATAGGCCTAGTGGGGTGTCGGTTGGATGGAATAATTAACCTATGCATGACATGAGAACATTATATTATCATTTGAAAACCAAATCCTAAAAATAAAATATCATAAACTTATTTCATGGCATAAATCATGGAGGTTAATAAGAAATGAATTTTAAAGGTATGATAGAACATGAACTAAAACATCAAAACCTAGGCATAAGACATGTAATTATGGAATATATATAAGCATAGAAAAATAATTTCTTTATTAAACAAGGATCATTGTCAAGGATATCCTATTTTAATCGGTTCACTCCACACATCACCATTGTAGTCTAGTTTCACTCTCATAATTGTCATAGTGGATGTAGTACCTTATTGTATGGGGTTCACTCCATTTCCAATCCTATTTATCACATGATATATCTATATTTTCTAAATTTATTAGAGGGAGATATAGGTCCCACCCATCAAAAAATGAAAAAATACATATGTATGATAAAAAATCCTAAATTAGTGATATTTGCATGACTCATTAAAATAAATGGGTTTCATAAACACTTAATAATAACATTTCCCATGGCAAAGAAATGGATTTATTAAATATTTCATCATATCCTAACCTATGGGGAAAAATTTTGTTTCATAATAATTTCATCTTTTTCTTATAAACATATAACATATATAGAATTAATAAAAATGTTATCATTGGATCATATCGATATTAAATCAAATTTAACATAAAAAAATTTCATCGAAGAAGGAAAATTATTTCAAAATATCAATTTACATAAATTTCATGTAAAATAAACCTTAGATTTCGAAATCATTTATAAAAAATACAACACAATTATAGAGGAAAAATGTGTCTTTAAAAAATCAAGTACTACTATTAAGGAATATTAAATGAAATAATTAGTCATGATTGAAGGAAAATCAATTAATGTCGTATAAGGAAAAAAATATTCTTCATATTTGTTGAAAAACTTCCCAAACACCTCATTCGAAAAATGATAAAATGATTCATTTTAAACCATTTTTAAAAATGTAAAACAAGGGTAAAAATGAATTTTAAAAAACACAGGATAATCATTATTATTTTCGGAATATATTTTTTATAGAGAATGAATATAGATGTGAAATATTCCCCAGTGTATACATAAACATAAAAAATACATAATATTGAAGATATAGTGAAAGAGACCATTAAAACATTGGAATTTTTAAAATCATAAAGCCTTGAAAACAAATAAAAAGAAAATCCAAATAACATGAATATAAAAATATTAATGATATTATATATCAATGTTTTTTAATTACAACACATAAAATAAATAAGTGGTGAATATGGTATATGTCTCATGAAATAAAAAGTGAGACGATAAACTCTTACCTTGAGTTTTTCATGATTAAAATGCACTTTCACATCATTTAAGAAAAATTTAAGTTTATATTAATTATCTAAACATGTAATTATCATACTTATAGTATCATATAGGACCCTTTATAACATTTTATCATTCCATTTTTAAATAATTCACTATGAAAGTTTTATTTCTAGTAGTTAAGGTTTTCCTTCATCATCAATATATTCGTTCAGTAGTTCCGGTCCATATACTATTATTTTGGTTATATAACCTCGAAAATATTTTTTATGATATGAAAATCATACATATTCAATATTTATATATTAGTTGTCATCCATTAATGTTATATACATAAAAATTAAGTGCACTATTCTTGGATACAATAGGTCGTACAAACGCATGAACACCACTTTCATTATTTAAAAGAAGAAACTAAAGAAAGATAAATATTAATTAAAATTTAAAAGTTAATTATTATATATTACGTATCATATATATACATAAAAATAATTTTCATTAAAATACAAGTAAAATTTAAATGACCAAATGAATCACTTCTCTTGGTGGAGGTGTAAGTCTACACATACAGATGAACAACGCTCTCACTTCCACCAGTATTGGAGGATATGTTATTAGATTTGATATTACAATTATATATGTATAATTATGTCATATATAAAATATATTACTATTAAACCCATCATAATACCAATCCTTAAATGTTGGTGCTGGAAAATTAACTATAGCACTATGTGGAGAAGGTAAGCTTTACAAACCTAAGCACGACACATTCACTTCTTGGTTGATGTTGAAGAGGGTGTATAACAGTGTTTTAAAATTAATAATAATTAATAATATTTAGGACAGTGAATTTTTATTATTATGTGAAATAATATATATTTTTATGTTGTAACAAAGAGTATTAAATAAAATGGTTGGTAAGGGGTATTATTTTCTTCATGGAATGACCCCTTTAGATATATTTTTAAGCGCTATAGGATGGGTATTTTTTCAAGAAAATAATCTATGACGTGGATAGGTATGTTTATAATGGAAATTGGAAGATTTTGGTTCATATAGAAGGGTCAATTTAGTCTTAATAAATGTGGGAGAGGTTCACTTTTATAGTTAAGGTGGTGGGAACATTTTTAATTTTTGACAAGAATAATTTATAATACATTAATTCTATATAATAATGCCTCAAAATGGATCTGTATTAGAATATAAGGATTTATAGGGTTTTAATAACATCAAATAATATATTTTTGAAAAAATATTGGTGTAATTGTAAACATTATCAATTTGATTAAACCTTAGTTTACCAATTTTAATTATAACCACCATTACACAATTTCAATATTAATGTAGTGTAATTTTTACTTATAAGGTGAAAATTTGACCAAATATTGAAAATATATTACATTCTAGAACATATTATATTACCCTTTTCATATTGAAATATTTTTTATGATTGTTAAAAAATTTAATATAATTTTATTTTGATAAAATATAAATATTGTAAATTTTTACACTATTCATTCAATTTAACATCAAATACATAAAAACATTGGGGCGATTAAAATATTATTTTTTAGACCTCCCATATCAGTCATATCGAAAAAAAACTCATGGGTAATAATAATTCATTCAAATTATAGAACTTTTAATATTTCCAAAATCATTTATTATATATATTTATTAAATAAATAAATAATACATCAGTGTTGCATAAAAAATTAAGGTTATTATAAAATTACCAAAAATTATAAATAAATTTCTACCCAGAATATAATTGTACTAATCTAAAAAATCATTTATATTCATTCCTAACTAAATTTTTTATTTATGTGGACACATAAAGGTTTTTAAAAACGAATATTTTTACAGTTTACAACTTTTATTCATTGTAATAATATATAAGTCATTTTAATTGAAAAATATTCATTAAAAACAAAATTTCAAGCCTAATGATTTTAGGTAAGAATTAATTTCTTAAAATTAGAATTATTATGAATAATAATGGACTTATCAATTACTTTTAACATACATTAACCCAATTTACCCCTTAGTAAGTTTATAAATGTCACCAGGATTACTATTTATATTGATAAAAAATAAAAGGGACTTATTTAACAAATTTGAAACTCAAGATTCCTAATATTTAATTACTTTTATCTAAATAAATAAATATAAATTCATTTATTAATTTTTAATTACATGTGAAAAATGTGACAAAAAATAGTTTTTTTTTAGAAAATACATTTTAATCAAAAAATAGAATTTAATCTTATCCTTCACCTAGAAAAATATAATTTTATTTTTTTGAAACATGACCATGTAAAAAATATATAAATTTATTTAAAATAATTCAAAAATATGTATTAATTTAAAATTACAATACTCACATAAATAATATATGATAGAAAATTAGTTATTTTTATTTCAATGGATTTTTATTTTCATTTATAATTAATTTTTAACCTTTGATCATATTTTATAAACATATAACCATATTTTTCTCATTATTTAATTATTTCAATTCATAACCACCTATCTAATTGATAGGTGATATCTATAATTAATAAAAGTAATATTTTATAATTGTATCCCTATTCGTTTAAATTTTTTGTCGCGTGTAATGTAATATATCAAATAAATAAAATTATATGTTGAAAAATATTTTATAAAAATATCCATGTGTTACATTATAAAACCATAAAATGAATTTTATCCTTGAAATTCACCACTATAATACAAATATATGTGGATACCTATTCTTCATCACACCCTCTGATTCCCACATAGCTTCAAATATTTGGTGGTTTCAGCCCAATACATTGACTAGGAGAGTGATATTTTTTTTCCATAACGTTCTATAAATTATAAAAAATCAATTTCATTTCCACATAGAAGGAAATACACTTTTATAGAGGTACATCCTATGATTTCAATATATTTTAAGGATTATGTATGAATATCCTCAGGATAGATACCTGGAAGACATCATGAACTTGAGAGATATTTTTTTAAAGTGCTAAGTGATATGATACCATCCCATTAAAATAATGAATATAAAAATTACCAATATATGATGTTCTTATATTTCCCTTACTTTGACATATCATCACCCTCTTTCAAGGTTATATTTTTAGGAATACCTTATCACCAATATCAAAATCTATATCCTTCTAATGATTTTAAAAATAAAATTATCATGAACTCTAGGATGCTTTAAACTATTTTTGAGTTTATATAACATTCTAATTCATTTTACCATCTAGATCAGGTCCTAATAACATTCATTATCCAAATTCATTCCAAGATGTTGGTGTCCAAAAATTATTACCATAGAGGGATTCATAATGATTCATCTGAATGCTATAGAGAAATATTTTATTGTCCAAAAATTCAACCAATGGTAAGTGTTGATCCCAAACACCTATTAAATCCATAGTGAAATCCCTCAACATGCCTTATAGTGTTTTAAAAGACCTCATAGTCTAACCATATATCTGAGGATTAAAATAAGGTTTGAAAAATAAATCTATATCCAGATCCTACTGAAGAGTTCTCCCAAAATTTTATGTAAACCTCAAACCCCCATATGATACTATTGATAATTTTACACCATGAAATCTTACTAGTTAATGAATGTAAAAAAAATTAAGTTAATAAAGATATAAATATTATCTATTGGAAATGAAGTGTGATTAATCTATATGGTGATCGTCTACTAATAATATATAATTATTAACCTTATATTATTTGGGGAGTCTGATGAAAAAATACAAGGTGATGTTTTCCCATTTCCATTCTAGTAATGGAAATATTTGTAAAATACATTTAGAGTTCTATCTCATTAAATTATACTTTTGATACACCAAGTACAAAGATGCATACTCTAAAATATAACCCATTTTTTCATTACACTATAAATACTTTTTTAAAATAATATACATCTTATTACATTTAGGACTATTAAATATTGATGAACTATGAGGTTTATCCATCAGAACCTTCAAATAATGTACAAATACGAAGTTCATAAACCTTATTATTCCTTCACAAAAAAGGTTTAACTTATAAATTTTATAACCTTCTTTTCACCTATACATCTTCTTTCTATGCCTTTATAATGTTCACATTGATAGATAATTGAAAAATCAATGGAGAATGATAATATTAATCTAATTCATTTAATATTTCAATATCAGTTATTTTTAAGTCTTGAAAAATTTGAAATTCTCAGTCCTCATCGTAGATAAGAAATAATGATCTCTTAGACGTTGAGAATCTAGCACCGAATTTTATTTCCTAGGGTGGTATGTTATTGAGAAGTAATAATCATTAATAAGCACCATCCATATTCTCTAGAACATGATCAACTCTTTTTGAGTTAAAATATAATTTAATCTATTGTGATCAGTATATATGTCATGATTTTCCCCATTGAGTTAATGATTTCATAAATATAATGAAAATTTGACCCCAGATATCTCTAAAATCGTGATTTGGGTAATTTTTCTCAAAGAACATATATTTTAATTAGTTATAATCTTTAACCATATCATTCAAAATGAGGATTCATTCCAGTTCTTTTGGTGACACATTAATATAAATTAAAACCCCTATTCCACTATAGGGTAGTGTCAGAATAGATGAATTTACTAGACTAACCTAAATTTCATTAAAACATTACACATAATTTTCCATTCAAAGTAAATTTGATTCATTCGAAGTTAACATTTTGATTTGATTAGATAGCCATGAAAAATAACCACAAAATATTCGATAATATCTATCTAAACAAAGAAAAATATGGATCTAAGTCATATGGGTTTGTCCTGGACAATGATCAAAAACATATACCATGGAAGTGTTTATTATCATTACCTAACATGATATTATATGACCCATGAATGAAACTTTCTGATAAAAAAATTCACACTTGGTAAATGTTTGATAAATACCATCCTTCATTTGGATCCTCAACATAAATATCACATTATCCTTGTTCTCATACTTTTTATTTGAATATGTAAAAATATAATTTATAAAGACTAAGAAAATATAATTAAAGAATTATCTAAAGACTATATTCATAAAATACATGAAGATAGTGGAGGAATTAGTAAGACCAGACAAGTCATTAAGGGAGATATAAGAAAACAGTGAGCTTGGAATCTCATAAAGGGTAAACAAGGTAGATATCAAGGATCACCAAAGCATATCATGATAACAAGTGTTTAAAAATATGATAATAAAGTATGAAAAAATACTATTCATATGAAATAAAATAATTAAATGTCATGCAATAAATTTTGGTAATTCATAAACTAATAATCACTAAGGAATAAATGAACATGAACCATAAGATCATAATATAGACATAAGAAATTTAAATTTGGTATACAAATAAGTAATGAAAATAATTTCTGAAGTAGTAATGGCTTTGTTACAATGCTATCATAGTGAAATGAGTTCACTAACTAAATATTTTTATTAGTCAAGGTTCACTACCATGAACCACTTGTTTGATAGAGTAATAATCTCAACTGATTTCACTCCACATTCCAGTCCTATTTATCTCATGTGATACCCATATTTACCCAATGAGTTAGTTGTAGATATAGTTTCCACCAGTACCATAATTAATATCATGCATTGTAAGTCATCATATCAAAATAATTCATCATATAAAAACCATTTAATAAGTATTTATTTCAAAAAAATATATTATAACATTACTTAGGGAAATGAAATTGGTTTCATAAACATTTCATAATTACAAAACCCTTGGAAAGGAAATGGGACTCATAAACATTTAACTATCTCATCATATTTATAAATCATTTAGATAAACAATAAATATCATATCCTTGGATAATATTACTAGTAAATAATAAGGTACATTAAATAATTTCATATTGGATTGAAAATGATTTTATAAGATCACTTAAGGTAATTATTGAGGAAATTAAACTTTCCATTTGAAACCATTTATTTTTTAAAAGTTGTGAAATTATGAAGTAAGAAACATAAATTTAAAATAACATTGTAATCCTATAATGGGATATTAAAATAAATAAAATATCTTGATGGAAGGATAATTCTTTCACACTTTATATGTTAATGAATATTTCCATAATATTTTTTTAAAAATTTCCCAAAAGTACCTGTTTCGAACACAATAAAACTATTTCTTTAAAACCATTTTGAATAATATAAAACATGGTTAAAAATAACAATAAAAATATTAGGATAACGATGATTTTTTGTTTTTGTTTTAAAAAACATGGATATGGAAGAGAAATATACCCAGTGGGTAGATAATCGAAAGCAATCCCAAATATAGATGAGATTATTAGATAAACCCTTACTAGCTAGGTATCATTTGAATAAGAAGACTCATGAAATAAATAAGTTCAAATGAAACATTAAATAAAATGAATATCAAGTTATTAATCACAAATTATATCAAAGGTTATGTATTTAATCCACACAAAATAAAAAATAGGTGAACTTGTAATATGTCTAATGAAAGTAAAAGATAGACAAGAAAGCCTTACGTTGAGTTCTTCTTGATTTGAATTCCCTCTATCTTAATGTATAAAAAATTAATAATAACTATAAATCTATAACATATTAATTATTATCCCTATAGTATTATATATGATCCCTTTATAACAGTTCAATACCCACTCTAGTTAATAATTCTTTATTTAAATTGTTAATTATGGGTGTTAACTATTTCTTTAATCATGAGTGTAATGATACAATAATTACGGTCCTTGAATATTTATCATGGTGACGTCTTATCAAGGATATTTATCATGATATAAATATCATATATATTCATTATATACATATTTATATTCATCTATAAATGTAAGAGATATAGAAATGAATTAAACCATTCATGGAGATTTCATGCCTTACATACGCATGGACGATGTTTTTATTTTTCAAAGGATGGATCAAACGAATGGTAAATATTAATTCAAATTTAAAAGATCACTAAAATATCATATATATATATAATAAATATTAATCAATTCATCCTAATTACTATGCAACTAAAATAAAAATGAAAAACAAATCACATCTCTTCGTGGAGGTGGTAGTCAAAACATACACATGAACAATTTTATCATTTCCTCAAGGATTGGATGGTGACTAGGTAGAAGTGATAATATAATTACATAATTATGAATATTTAATTAATATTATATATAATTATAAAACCCATAATACTACTCATAATTAAAATATGGTGATGAAAAATTAAGTGTATCTCTACGTGGAGATGATAATCTATACATACACACAAGCGATACTTTAACTTCCCATTAATTGATAAATAGGGTGTATAATGGGTTTTTAATAATAATAATATAAATTAGGAATATTTATTATTATTTATTATTTATGAGAAATACCATAGATTTAGTTGAGTAAATAAAGAGTTTAGAAAACTTATAAGATGTGTCTAGGATATTTTAGAAGGGAAATTTTTAGAGTTTGGTCGAGATATAAGGCTTGATGTTGTGTAAATAAGAGATGGAGGAGGATCCCTTTTACAATTTACATGATGGAAACTATTGGAATGTCTCAAAATATTAAATTATAATTAATTCATTCTCAAGAAAATTCTTCTAAATGGACATGTACTATAATATAATGTATTATATTGTTTTAATACCTTAAAAATTATAATTTAGAGTATTTTATGTGTAATTTTAAACATTATAATATTTATTAACCCTTAGTTATCGAATTTTAATTTTATCTATGATAAAATATATTCCAATAATAAAGCGGTATTTTTCTTAACTAATTAGTTGAAAATTGGACCATAAATTTACATGATATGACATTTTAGACCATATAGTATTCAATTTGTATTATTTTTAAAATATTATGATTTTTAAATAGTTTAATAAAATATAATTTTGATAAAATTTCAACATTGTTAATTTTGAAACAAATATTTTATTTTAATTTTAAATACATCACAAAAATGGTGAATTAGAATATAATTCTTCGAAAAATCCATACCTTTTAATATAAAACTAGAAAATTTGTGGATCATATTAACTCATTAAAATTATATCACATTTAATATTTTTAAAATCCTTATTTATAAATTTTTATTAAACGGAGCAATATTTCATTAGTGTTTCGAAAGAAATCGTGATCATTATATAATTAATAATTATTAAATATAAAATTTGATGATAAAATTTAATTTTTAAAATTAAAATAAACACTTATATTCATTCATAAATAACTTTTTCTTTATGAGGACACAAAATGGATATTAAAAATGAAGAGAGTAATATTTTTTTATCATTTTTATTTAAATAATATAGAAGCATTTTTTATAGAATGGTTTCCATAAAACAACTAAATTAATAACATATGGTTGTAGTGGTGGATTTTTTTCATCTAATAATAATTTTGATGATTAATTTTGGTGTTTTCACTTATTTGGAATATCAATTATCCACATTTATCCCTTACCGTGGTCATAAATTTTACCATGGTTACTATTCATATGAAAAAATGGTTCTTATTTATAAAAAATTCAAAAAACTAATTATAAATAATTAATTATTATTATCTTATTAAATAACTATAAATTGAATAATTTTCATAAATTTAGTATAAAAAATGTATGAAAAACTAGCTTTTAGAAAAAAAAAATTTATCAGAATAGATTTTTATTTATACTTATCATGTTCCATGAAAAATATTTTTTTTTATTTTTAAAAACATTTAATTAGGTAACTAGTATATAAATTTAATTAAAATAAATCAAAAATAGGGATTAATTTAATTTATTAAGGTTAAAATACCTTCTATGCAAAAAAAGTGTTTTTCAGAAAAATATTCTTTTTTACTTAAAATGATTTTTATTTTCATTTGTAGTCAATTGATAACAAATGAATTAATTCTATAGATATATATCCATACATTTTTTCATAATTTAGTTACTTCTATTTATATCCTGTTATCCAATGGCTAGTCGATATCTATAATTTGTAATAAAAATATTTTAATTGTATATATCTGCACTCGATGTAGCGTGTATTAAATGATATTTAATATATAAAATTATTTAAATATAATTATTTCACAAAAAATTTTGTGGATATAATATTTCCTCAGAGTCCTTCCTTAAGAAAACAAAAATAATGACATGGTAAGGATTTATATTATGAATTGTATGAACTGAAACATATTTGTATAAAGGGTCTAATCCGGTTTAATTGATAACAATATTGATCATTATTTGTGATGGGTAAATTAAAACTTATATATTTCCTATCCATAATTGTATAAAAATAATTGGGTTAATTGATAATAGATTATGACTCAATAATTTTTTTTTCAATATATCAATTGTTTATAAAAGGGAATAATTAGATCAAATTGGTAATACTATGAATAATTTATCAATGTGATGACTTTAAAATATATTATAAGTATTAAATCAGAATACATGTATTTATAAAAGAAATTTTAAAAATATAAACAAGAGTAGGAAATGGATGTGGATAAAAATGAAAGGTTAGTTTAACATTGTAAAAACTTATATAAAGGGTAAAATGAGAGGGATTGGATAAATTATGCTAGATAGAAGATCGAAGTCCTGATAATATAACATAATTATAAAAATGGAATCATATAATGTATTATTTTTAATTTTTTTAACAAAATCAATTATATTCCGAATAGAAATGGAGTGGATTATAATCCATTACTTTAACAATGTATTGGCCTAGGAAAATGGTATAATGAATGTTGATACATAAAAATTAAATTGAATATCTTATAATATTGTGTTTTAATGAATAATACCATAGTATATGTTCATTTATAAGGGTTATAGTCATATAATTATAAATAATAAGTGGTAAGGGCAGGATGAAATATTCTTACTTCTACATAATAATGTCTTATTAAATAGTTATAATGAGGGATAATGAATAAAATATTTGGAAAATTATTAAAAAATATGCTCATATAACATAAATATATGTATATCATAATATGAGATGTATGTTAAAAAAATTTATTATAAAATGATTGAAATAGGAAAGGAAAAGGAGTTGAATATAAAAGCATTCCTTATATTATCTTTTTATCTTCGAACAAGAAAATAAGACCTCCAAAAAACAACAATATTGAAGATATATCTATGACATGGTATTATTGAATAAACTATATAGAGACAAATCAATCAGTACTTTAGGAGAAATGAAAATATGTGGAAGGTATTTAAAAGAGTGGTGAGTGGAATCATCATTGATTGTATATTTTTTATTTAAATCATTAATTAAATCATGATCTCATCTACCCCCATAGTACCACATTACCTCCTCTGATACTCTAATATTAATTTTAATGCCATAATTATTCCATAGGACTTAACATATAATGTTTTGGTCAGACCTATATAAGCATGATATCATATTTATCATATCTAAATGTATTTCATCAATTTTTATCTCATTTTACTATTTTGACAATTAGTTAGCAATTTCTAAACCATTCATAAGTTTATTATATATAATTCAATGATTTATTGTGTAACATATTAATATTTTAGGTTTTATCTCCCCTTAAATAAATTAGATGTGTTTTTTGGCATTCTATATAGGCAATAATGAACTAAAGTGAATTTTTCCATACGGAAAAAGATAATAAAATAAACTACAAGATAGTTAAATGAATCATGATTATGAAAATTAATTATTTTTTTAAATAAATTGGTTTTAAATAACATAGAAAATTACAACTGATTTGATAGACACTATTTTGATGAAATGTGTGTTTTTTAAATTTATTTCCATCAGAGACTATTTTCTTTAAAATGTATTTATGAGATAAAGTGAATGATTAATAAAATAATTTAGTAACAACCAATAAATAATTTACTAAAAATATAGAGAAATAATTTAAATATTTAGCGAAAAAATATTTTTTTTGAAACTTTTTTTATTTTGAATAATATATGTTTTCATTTCAAAGTTATAATTATTATATTTCAGGTATGAAATTTAATGAAATTAATTTTTTATATGTATATCCGTGAAATTTTCCCAAATTTCGATGATTATTATATTTTAAGGAATATATATAAATTTATTTTAAAGCTAAAAATTATTTTTCAAAAAACAAATCTATGTTATATATGAATATAATTAAATTAATATTTTTATCACATATAGAAATTGAATCCAGTAAAATGGAATTCATAATTGGAATAATCATATCCAAATATAGTAATAATTTCAATTTAATTTTTGGCCATAAAAATATGTTACCTAGGTAAATGTTGGACACCATAGTAAAGACTAAAATATGGAAATTGAGAAAAATTAATGGAAAAGATAAATTTTATTGAAAACAATTATATATAAATAGGTGTATGGGGGATGGTCAAACCACCCCTTAACTTATCATCACTAGATGAAAATTTTTAACCTCATTATTTTAAAATGAAATGTCTTTTTCCTCCAAAAAATGTGTATTTAAAAAAATGTCATCCCTTATTTTCAATAAAAGGAATCCACCTCAATATACATCCAAAAATGATTTTTCTTATAAATTATATTTAACGAAAACTGATATTAAGTTTATCAAAATCCTCTCTCATTTTTAGGATCCTATGATCCCAAAGTTGTGTCCCAAAACCCATTATTTTGAAGAGGGTATATAAGAGGAGGTTCAAGCCTTTAAAAAATGTGTTATATTTTTATTAATAATTCTTATATATAATTTTTTTATTATCATCATTAATATAATTTATAACATTCATATCATTTTTTTGAAATTTTTATTCTTATTAATCGTGGTATTGTTACTAAAAAATAAATTTTTATTACTCATTCAGCCATTATAACTGATGGGTTCTATGGGTTTATCGTATGAACCTTAGTAGTGAATGGAAAAAGGTTTTCTCCTTATCTATCCCCAAAGACATAAATATATGTATATATATATATAAATGAATAAAAAAATGCGAGTACATGGATGACATATGTAGTTTTCTCAATGATTAATCCTCGATAGAGTATGCTAAATGATAATAAAAAAAGAAAAACATAAAGTCTCCATACTATTGAGAGATTACACATCCTAAAAAATCCCAGTTTATAATGGGTGGATACCAGTAAACATGATGGGGTTTAAATACCATAATTGGAATAGATGAATAAATCTCAGGAAGAATATGTTTTTCAAAGGTCTACAAGAAATCACATACTCAGAAATATGGATCATATCCCAAAATATATATTTTCATGATGAGTTTAATTTAATAAAACTCATCAAACATATTTAATTTAACCATATAAATTTATTCCCAATATTAGTTATTCATTTTATCCTATAAAAATGATCATATAATACACTTAAACAATACAATATGAATAAAAACAAATGGAAAGATACGAGAACCCAATTAATATAGTTTTATTAAATATATAAAAAAATCTATCACATGATGTGAAATCCCTACGGAATTTGAACCAACATTCACACAAATTCGTAAATCTCTTTTAATATATCATGGATACCCCTTCATTAATATTTTTTCATTATAGAAGAAATTTTTTTTTCCAAAACTATATCTTTATACAAGGGATAAATATATGACTATGTGGTCTATAGTTCCTTTGGAAACAATTATGAAATTTTTGTTTCATAGATGTAAGCAATGAGTTGCATCTATAAAGGTATTACTGTAACTCAAGATACCAATGTGTCTGATTTAATCTCTATCAAACATTCACATATCCTTATATGAACATATATACCACATGATATTTATAATACATCAAATGTACCACTACATAATCCTTTAGAATATGACTTTGAGTGACAAATATAAAATGAACATGTCAATATAGAATATGTCTACTCATATTTTCTATATTCTATAGAATAAACTAACTTAGTTTATGAATACATCAAATATTATTAATTATATGGATATTAAACTCACATATCTTCTATCTGAGTTGCTGAACACATCTTATGAGACTCAACATAGAATGGTTTTGAATTTCAATATTCTAATTCAATCAAGAGCCAGATTTCATTAATTGTTATAATGGTTGAAAAATTCCTTATTGGTTGTGCTCCAACTGATGACATTATTATTAATAAACACAACCAAAAATAATTATCATAGTTATTAATTTGAATTGTGTAAGTAGGGTATCACAGAATAATGGATCTCAGGATATATATCATTCTAACCTTGGGTTATATGGGTTGATAATGATAATACACCACTTTTTATATCAATGACTGTATAAAATTCCACGAGATATGAATTAGTTGGTTAGTATGAGTAATAAGTCTCTATATATCACTTCATTAATTTATTATTTACACCTCTTATACAACCATTTTAAATGAGTATAAAAAACATCAAGATAATATTAACATATCATCACAACCTATAACACTCATCGACGATTATAGAATAGGGAAAAATTATTTTTTATACAGTTTTAGGATATTTTTGTTAGACTATTCATGTGATGTAAATCACATCATAGATGAATAAATGATAAATTTAGACCAACTTAATTATAAATAAATGATGTATTTCAAAACATTAGAACCAATATCATATGTTTTTAGCATCTAAATATTATTTAAGAATTTAATTTTGTAACTACAGTAATGTTTTTTATGACTCATTACATAACTATATAATTTAGGTTATATATATATATGACGATATGCTAAAAACTATCCCACAATACTCTTTTAGAGAGTAATGTCTATGAATCAATGTAGATATATTAATGACAAAAATTAGGAATCATAATCGTTTTTTTAAATCATTGAACATATTCAATCCCCTAAATATCACATTACAAAATTTTATGATGTTAACATTCATTATCTACATAGAATTGTATCTATGAATAATAATATCATCATTAGAGCCTAATTCCATAAAAAACTTTATGAGGACAATGTAAGTATTTACAGTTTTATTATCCATCATATCCTAAAATAAATTAGGAATGTTTGAAATTAAATTCATTATTTTAAACACATGTAATGGTTTACACTTTCTTAAACACCATATCCTCAAATATTTTTGGATACCACATAAAATTCACATTGAAAAAATATCTTACTGGTAGTGATATTCACATTTCCATAGTATCTAAATGTCACTATTTACATTTTTATTTATTGTCACATATCTAAACATTGTAGGATATTATATAAATGAAAACTTAATATTATCCCTATAAAATATTTTTTTTATGTTTTAACTAATATATTTTTAGACATAAACCCACTATATTACAATACACTTAATTAATTTTTTGAATATATTAATATGATTCAATAAAAATTTATTTTCTTTATGAAATAACCTTTTTCCATTTAGTAGGAATATATAATAAGTAAAATATTTTTTCTTTATCTCATTTTGTATTTTCTCCATTTATAGAATTTTCCTTGAAAATAAGATTATTATTTAAAATAAGTCCATAATGACTGATGTGTACAACATACCTAATATTATAACAAATAAATATATGAACACATTTACTATGGTATACATTTTTGAAACATATTATATAATAATACGAATCATAAAAAATGTGTATAAAATTAATCATCAAAGGTAGTTTATCACAAATTTTGGTTAAGAGACTTTATACCGTATCTCACAAGGAAAATAATATGAATATTCTAATTCATTATGTAGATTCATATGATATTGTTATACATTCAAATATTAGATGTAAAAACTATTTTAGTATTCACTCAAATGAAAATTACTATCTATTTAAAGTATTCTATTAATTATGACCTGCGTTATATTTTAAACAACTGTAAAATATTCATTTGGTATTTTATACCGTTCAAAACCAAATAATTATTTTTGAGAACATCTATATGTGACATGGAAATTCCATGGAGTTTCAAAAATACCTTCAGGTATATTGGATAATTCCATCATATGGTATCATTACTCCATCATCATGAAAACTATTGGTTTTAATGATCTTTTCAACATACATCAAGAATTATTGTTGGAAATTATAACTATATATGTTATTTTAGTTTAAAATATTAATGATATAAAATTTAAAAAATCATAAGAATATCTTCACCGTATTTATAGTTTTTTTCATTGTTATCATTTTTTCAAATTACAAAAACGAATCTTCAAGTTATAATTTTTGATGGAAAATTTCCATAGGTGAAAATTTGAATAAATTGCCCAACTAGAAAAATGCATAAGGAAAAATATATTTTCACAAATCTATTAGCATAATAAATTTTATTGAGGATATTAGAGGAGTATAAAATTACATAGTTCATTCTGCATCTAATCCCATTGATTATCTCATATGAATCTCAATTCCTTTAATAAATTAATTCAACATTTGCTTAATATGGAATTTTCTTGTCCATCACATTGAATTTATTTTACTTAGGATCATTTTTTTCCCACTATTATAAGTTACTTTCACTCTATTTTGTATTTAAATAAATAATTTAAAGTTTTAGTTTGATGTTGATGTTATTTATCAAGAAAAAAGGTTTTTTATATAATGATTACCAGGCCATATATTTTATCATAATTTAATTTTAATTTATGTTTTCTCTATAAATATATTGACCTTATGCGATACACACATTTAGTTATCCAATATCTATAAATAACTATGAAATTATTATAATTTATAATTTCCCTCACAACATAGATATTTATATAGGGAATATTCCAAATCAAATTTTTTTTGAATCTTGTACTATTGAGTAGATAAAAATGTATCCAAATCCGTCATTAAGATATACTAAATATTATTCATCTAGTGACATAATTATATTATAGACTTTCTGGTAGTGTAACCCAAAGAAATTTTCCTGGATAAGCTTATAAAGATTATCATGGGGGACCCAGCTTTGGAAAAACAGACGCAATATGTTAATACATGGTTATTCATAACAAAAATTCCTTACACAATATAATCGATGGATATCCAAATTTAGGATAACTAACCAGTTGAATGATTTAGATATTTAAAATTTCCACTTTATAAGAAATATAACACTATGTATTGAAAGATATTTTAATTTTTCACCAATATAATATAAATCATATTCATATTAAATTCATAACTATTTCATATCAAATAATATTTATCTTCTTATATTTTATTTACTTTTTATATGCATGATTCAAATGATTTTTTTAATCCTTATCTCGTCCATCAAATTTATTTCGTTATACCACATTAATTTGTAACATTATACATAACAAAAAATTTGTTTTACTCAGTAAAAAATCTAAACATATAAATACATATATAAATGAAACATATTCTTAAGGTATATGAAATATTTCTATAAAATAATTCAGTTATATTGGGTTTTATTCCCCACATGAGTAAGGATGTAGTGAAAAATAACCAACCATATTAACCTTTTTTGATAAGGAATAGTCCTCCAGGTTAGAGGGTAGTCCAATCTGTGGTCCTTCTCCCTAAAGAATCTTTATTGAAGATAAAATTTGATTGATTATATCTCTTACACTAAATATTCACAAACTATGCCCAAAGTCTAATTTGAAGCTAATAATATCAATAATAATCTTTGGTGACATTAGATTAAAACTAAATTTTATATAGTCGTACCTAGCATGAAATGAAAGGAACTATCTCCTAGATGTAGTTTATAACATAGAGAAATCATACCCACTATTATCAGTATATACTATTTTATATACATAGACAAATTATGGAATAACATTAATTAATAAATGCATTAGAAATTTAAACATGGGAAATTATTTTTGAATCTTTTAATAAAATATAATTTTAAACATTATATATTGAAGTTATGCATTAGAGTTATTAAATAACATTAGATATAAGTAGTTTTATATATAATTTCAATAAATAAATTTCATATTATAAGTTATATGGAATTTTAATATACATTACATTAAAAGAATGAGTGTATATTTATTTTTCTATTATGTTAACCCTTTTATATAATTTATATATCATATAAATTACATTAATCAATCCATTATTCATATTAATCATCAAAACTTTTTTTATTTAGTAAAAATAATATTTTTTAATAAAGGATTCATTTTAATTTGAAAATTATAAAATTGATTATTTATAAAAACTAATTATTACTTATACAAACACTTTTATATTTTACACTTATTTAAACAATTTAAAAGATATTTATAAATAAACTTTGTAATTTTGTATTAATCACTTTATTTAAATATTGAAAAAATTCTTAATAACACAGTAAAAGGTATTAATGAACATTATCATAATTTATGAAATGTTATAAACTATATTAACATGATAAATATATTATTATTGTTAACTCTTCAATATTAAAAATAATATTCGAAATAAATTTTTCAAAACATTAAATCCTCTAACTAAAAACATTTTATAGTTAATTTATTTACAAAACTCCTTTTTCTAAATTTTACTTTCCAAAATACATATTCCGTTAATTATAATATATTTATAAAATATGTATTCCACTTTTTAATTAAATTCTCATAACTAAAAATTTAAAAATTATTTATTAGTTCAACAATAAATTTTAAAAATTCATAAATAAATTATTAATATTAAACCTTTCATAAAATAGTTTACATTAGGGAAATTCCAATTTTTTTAATATAAACTCCTTTATACTCAATAAAATAAGAACTCCTACACAATATTTATTATATTGAATTTCTATATTTAAATATATGATATTAATTTGAATTACTAACAACTTAATATTATGAAAACATTTTGGAAAATCTATATATCAAAAAATTTTATATTATCTAAACTGATATTTAATTAAATCAAAACCATTTAAGACGTGGTTTACATAATTTATCAAAATAACCCCAAAATTTAATTTGAACATTATCGAACTAATAATTTATGAAAAACTCATAATTATAAATATGAACATCTTTATATTTTGGAATTATTTTATAATGTACAACAGTTTATAAATTACCCCTATGTTTTAAAAATAGACGGTTTATTTCATTTTCACAATGCATATAAATAATTTTGAAAAAAATTATTTCAAATATTAATATTTAATATTTTAAATATTTTATTTATAAATGTTTCATAAAAATTTATGTATATATAATTACTAACTATTTATAAATTATTACAATAAAAATTCATTATAAATTAAACTATTCCCTAAATACCCTTTGCTATGATTTATATATTTTTTTATAAACCATATAAATTAAGAAAATTTATTTTTTATATTTACTCTATAATATTAATTAGATATTTATAATAAGTTTTTCAAAAAATCCAATAAATGTACCATAAAAATCTCATAGTTAATTTATAAAACACTTTTATGCATTATAAAATTATTGAAAAATTTATCTTCCTTTCTTTGTAATCTAATTATCAATAATCTAATTAACATTGTATTAGATTTTCATTTTAAATAAGAATTATTTTAATTATGGAAAACAAGAGAAACAAATAAGACCATTTTTAGATTTAATTTAGACTAGAAAAATACTATATTATAAAGTGTGATACTTATCATTGATAAACAATTAATATATTCTATAATATATGCACTAAATATTATATTTAATTATTTTTCATTTTTTATAAACACACTAAAGTTAAATTTATGATAAATTAGTATCACATTAGTGTAACAAAAATTATTTAATGTTGAAATTCAATATACTATCAGGCATAAACCCTACAATATGTTGGTAATCAACATATCATAAATTAAACAAAAAACACGATGCTCACTTTTCTAGTAGTTTTTACATAGATTAATTTAATTGATTTACATTGGCCATTCTAGGTAATTGATAATAAAATATCAATTTAATATAACCTCATATAGTTCTCATGATATAATGTTATCATATAATGTAATTCCAAGAGGGGGAACACCAATTATGCTTTCAAATTTTATGTTCTTCATTTAATAGTATATAAATCATGTCAATTCCTTGGGGAATATGGGTTTGATAGAACTAATTGGTTTTATGGGATTATATATTAAACCATGTATGTATAATTGAACACATTTTGTGCCTACATTGTTAGAAAAAATGCCTATAAAACATTTTAGAACCATTGTTATATCATAAAAACTATTAGTATATTTTATACCAATGGTTTTGGGGGCTGTTGTATTATTTATCATTAGTATAGAACTATACCAGTGGTTTTGGGAAACCACTGGAATAGGTGGGCTACACCAATGGGTTACAATCTGTTGGAATATGTAATATGAAAAAACTATTGACTCATATTGATCCATACACCCCTGATTTATATTCCAATTACTTAACAAAAAATCTCCAATTATTTTTGAGAACATTATATGATAAATATGTATATTTATATATGAAATTAAATAAATTATTTATGTATTCAATGTTATTGGAAAAAAATCTATTTAAAAATTTGAAGAAGTATAAAAATGATTTGGAATACCCTAGGTATATGTGTTTTTATTTTCAGGACAGATACCAATGGTTTTAGAAAAACCATTAGTATGTGCTCTTAAAATGGAAGCTATACCAACAGTTTTGGAAACACAATCTATATATTCTATTTAAATGGATGTTATTTCAATAGTCTTTTCCAAACTATTAGTATAACCATCACCTATACCAACAGTTTTAGAAAGGCATTTGGTATAGGGTAAATTTACTGAATCTATTCAAAAAGGATTGTCTATTTCCATTGGTATAACTATGAAAAATACTAACATTTTAGAACAACCATTGGAATAAGTTCTTTAAATATAAGTTATACCAACAATTTTTTCAAAATTATTGGTATAACTATGACCTATACCAAGAGTTTTGGAAAATAGCTTGAATATGGTATCTAAATGGATGCTATACCAATGGCATGTACAAATCCATTGGTATATATATCATCTATATCGACTGTTTTTTAAATCCATTTTTATATAGTCATATTATGGTACCTATACCAATAGTTTTGGAAAAATCATTGGTATAGGTTTGTTGGTATAGAACCAGTTTCTTTTAGTACTAATCCATCCTCTACGGTATCAACATGTATAATAATGAAGAAGAATATAAATGTACCTACCTATATAGATGATGTTATATCCTAAATATTTAATCCTTTATAGATTATTCTGGATGAAAATCACCAAAAATGTAAATAAAATATTCCCACTATAGCATGACTTCCCCCACCAAAGGATCCCAATTTACCACTAGAGGATAGTCAAACATTTGAAGGGGTGTTATAACGTTCTATGTAACATATGAATGAGGATTGGGGAGAATAATGTATTCAAAGGCTTGTAAGAAATTGACTTTAACATTAGGAGGTATCTTATCACATTATAAATCCATTCTATAAGTGTTTATTTTTATGCAACACATCAAACATATTCCACATATCCATATAAAGTTATTCTCATTTTCATTTATTCATTAATTCCCATTCAAATGAATATAAAATCCATTTTAACCACTCATAACTGGTAAATCCATATGGGAATATACACAAATATAATCAATATGTTTTTAGTAAATAAATTTTATAGTCATCCAATTGAAAATAGTATATGAAATTTTTTTCAAACCTCAAAACCAATTCTGAATCCAACAATAATTATTTCGTATATAGATTAATAAGAAATTCTTATGATTTGAAAAAATTATTTTACCCAAAATATCATCCATATTCAAGGGAAAAATTATGTGACACTATATGGAATGTTATCTTTGAAAAAAAATCTCAATTTTATATATGTATGAAAGGAGAGACCTCTTAAAATTCATCAATGATACTAATGTTAATAAGGGTTCTAGTGTGATATCCATCAAAAATAAAAATACCTCAATAAAAAAAATTCCACCTAAGTGATTTATGTTACAAATCATATTTATAACAAAACAATACATTCTTCTAGGGAATTGAGTGGCCACAAGACAAAAAGCATTTCAATCTAGTATGGGCTAATTAATATTTTATTGATTCATAGTATGATAATAAACATACTGATTAATACATCACATTGGATTGATCTATGTATCTAAAAACATCATATATCACTCATATATGACAGGAATAGACTATCAATAGTCTATTTCAATTAGGTAACATATTCCATTACATGAAATGCAATTGGATAAATTCCAAATTGGTTGTGCTCTATCAATAAAATAATAGACAACATACCCAATCACCACCTGATTGGCTAATTTAATATTTTAATTGAGGTACAAGGTATTAATGTTTTAAGGTTATTCTTGTAGGTATCCATCTAACCTTAGGTAAGAATGATTGATAATGAGTATACACCCCTATGTAAATTAATTACCATATGGAATTCTATGAGTTAAAATTTGAAGGATAGTCTAAGTAATATGTATCTAATAGTAGCCTCATGAATATATTATCCATAGTTATTATATAACCCTTTGTAATGAGTATAGTAATTTATTCAAGATAATAATAACTTATTATCACAAACCATAATACTTTTTTATGATTATCAATTATGGACAACTCAAGGTTTTGTATTATTAGGGGATGTTATCATTCGATTGTTCATATGAAGTAAATTAAATCACAAATGAATGAATGATAAACCAAAATATCTTTTATTTTAATAGCATGATAAATTTATATCTATTATGGGTTTAACACCTAAATAATCTTCATGACTCTCCTAATGTAATTGTTGTAATGGTTTTTTGGACTCATTATATCTCTACCAAATTTATTTCACATCTATATGTGATCATCTAATAAAAACTCTTCCGATAAACTCTTTTTCTGAGTAACATATATGATGTATTCTAGTTTGAAAAATGGAATTTCCTAGGAATCACATTCCCAATGTTCATGTCTATAAACATATTAAAATCCCATAACATCACAACATCAAATGTTATGATGTAATTTATTTTATATACTCAAATTTAATTTTACAAATACTATCATTATTTTTGAAACGTTATTTCATAAGAATTTTTATTATGGTCAATATAACCACTTTAATTTTTATTTTCCTTCATATTCAAAATTATTTTAAGGAATTTTGATATTTTCTTCATTATGGAAAAACATGAAATAATTTACATTTATTAGAACCACTATAACTTAATTTTCTTGGATATAAAGTTAAATAAAAATTGTTAATTGGAAACAATAATAATGATATTACATTACTATAGTAACAAGACTTTTTACATTTTTCTTTTCTCTAATATATCCTAACACTTTATTATATTTGGTTAAGGATCACATAATGTTGTCTTAGAAAATATTTTATTATCCAATTTTGAAAATCTATAAGATAAAATATAATCCAACTACATTCTTAAAAAATTAATTCCATCAAAAAATATTTTTCTATGATTCAACACAAATAAGATTATGTTAGAAGATAACATTTATTTCATTTTAATAATAATATATTAAGTATACACTACTAATTTAATATACCATATGATATTATATGTGTTTAGATAATTTTCCTTGAAATGAATATTATTTTATTAAACATGTCACTACTGAGTTATGTGAACAAATTCATTCCTTTTAACATATAACATGATAATTATTTTTATCAATTTATTTTTTAATAAATTTCACTGAATTCGATGAATCTTATTCTATTTTTATATAATTTTTTATATAATTCTTTTCAAATTTTTTTAATAGATAACATTCTCCATCACATGAGAGAAATTAGATTATGATCCCCATCCATTATATAGATTTATTTAAGATTATTTTACATTCCAAAATCATATGTAGCTACTATTTGTATCATGAATTTAATGAAAATTGAAATATGTAACAATTAATCACTTAATGTTTAAGTCTTTTTTATGTAAAAAATTAATATGATACAGATTTAGATCATATATCTTTCAAAGGTGATAATTTTTTTCATAACAGATATACCTGGAATGAACATTCCATAGATTTCCAAAATCTATTTCAGATTTCTTAGATAATCCCACTATTTGGTATCTAACTCCCTCTTCTTGATCACTATAGTTTCCAATAATATTATCATGAAACATGAATAATAATTATTTGAATATTTTAACAAACATTATTCTTATGGGTTATTGTTTTTTCGATTTCTACTGTAGAAAAACTAGAATAAAAACACCATTTTTAGTAAATTTTATTTACAACATTTTGGGAATATCAGGTAAAAATTTCTCGAACTCATCCATCATTTAGAAAAAAATTTAAAATTAAAAAAATCCCTCAAATATAATAATATAAAAGAAATAACTCTAGTCCCTCAATCTCATTAGCATATATAATACTTTGGAGTATATGGGAGGTAAATACAATTCCATAGGTTATTTTTTATATAATTAATTAATATTATTGATTCATATATATCACTACTAAAATTTATTTTATTTTATCTTCTTATATCATATGAATTTCTTTATGTTTCTGGGATGTTTTGGCTCAAAACCTGGTAAATATGCAATTTTTCCACCGAGCATATTTTTAACACACTATTTAGGGGAAGAAATTGATCAAAATTTATAGAGTTTATTTTCTATTTTATTTTCATAACAGGTGATTGGACATCACCGAGAAGAAAATGGGTTGGTAAAAATCATGTAAGGGATAGGGTAAACCAAGAAAGTATCCTTGGGCTTGGTGCACTAGAACAAAACCTTTTCATTGTTAGCAAAATCTATGACAAAGTTTTTGATTTAGTATTTAGTTTTGATATAAGTATTCTAGAATTTTGGTACAAGAATTGTATATGATGAATAAAATATTTTAATTTATGGTTTTCCTATGTAATGGAAATCGTATGAGTGTCATATGGTTAGGAATTCCATGTGGCCAAACTATCTAGCCTTTCTAATTTTTCATTAAAATTTTTAAATTTAATTTCTAAAACTTTAGGATTATAGTTATTGGTCTTACATTTACTCTCCAATATCTCATTTATAAATGTGGTGCACTTAGGGTATCTCTAACACTTTTCCTCTTTGATTTAGAGTTTATTATTTAATATATTATAAAAAGGTATATCCTTGTATCTTATATTTTTTTCTCTTATCCACTTTCCAATAATTTTATCCTTCCATTTTTTTCTATATTGGACCCTAAATTCTAATCAAGTTTATATTTAAAATATGGGACAATTTAATGAATGGGTTTTGGGTTCTCTATGTTTCGAGAGCTCATTTCATGGATCCGTTTTATATTTTCCAATAAAAGAGGTGGGTTTTAGATAGTTCCTAATGAAATGAGGAATGTGTTTCTATGGATCTCCATTATAATGTATGATAAATTTTTTTATTTTATTTTGAATTCATACCAATGAATTTAGAAGCATGTTGTATGCCTATATTTAGCTTAATTTTTTTTCCTAAATGGAATTTTCAATTAACATGGATGTGTCACATATTAATGGATTTTCATAACACCCATGTGAATATATTAAAATGATTTAGTTGTTTTGAAAATATTCCTTATTGAAATATATTTTTTATAGAAAGCCCATATTTGTTTTTTAATGGAATAAACTTTTTTAATGTTTTTTCATAAAACCATTTCACATGAATGGTTTTTACTAAAATAACCAAGTGAATTCTCTTAAAGAATTCGATTTCTTTAAATGTGTTTTTAACACTAGTATTTTCTTCAAAAAAATTATATATTTTGTAAAGGTATATTTTATGAAAAATAGGGAGTTTAACATTAATTTCATTAAATGGTTTTGAGAACATGGGGTCTCATGGTGTCTTGAATTTCCATTGAATAAGGACGTATTGTTTATTGAAATGGTTCATGGAAAAATTTGAATTCCATTAAAAAAAGAGTCTAATTTCAAAATTACTTTTATGGAAATGCTTGTATTTCTAAATTAGAATTAAATATATAGTTTAATTAATGGTGTTTGAATAATATTTGAAATTTGGTTTTAAAATGTTATGAAAATTGATTAGAATTTTTATCACTATTGTGAAATCCTACTTGGAAGATTTTGTAAAGGGATTTTGTAAATGAGTGAGACCCTCTTTGAGCCTTGATTTAATATATTTATGATTTTCATGGTTTATAATCCAATGATAGGACTTTTGTATTATTGTGTCCTTATGTGTTAGTTATGCATAGACTCAACTAGGGAATTTTCTCGAGAGGGTTTTGGTGGTTCACCATGAATCATTTCAAATAAATTATATTTGATATTTATGATAGTTTATTTTTCCCAAAATCTAATTTTTTTGCCATGGGATTATTATTTAGATAGTAGGTGAATTTATTAAGATAAAGGGCAAGTTTTTACAAGTGGGATAACTAGTGAATGTTTTTTAGCTACACCTCATCAATTTGGAAAAGAGGGGTATGTGGTTAGATGAGTTCAGAACCATTTTATAGCCATTGGGAGTAAAAGTGATGCCATGTTTTGTATTTATTTATAGTTATATAATAATGGCATGAAAACCAACATATTCAGTAGCACTATCGTTGGTATATTTTCTTTATTTAAAGTATTTATTAATAGAGACTAGCGATGATTCCTAGGATACTAGGTCAATCTCATGATGTTTTATTGGATTTAATTTCATGATTATATTATATTCCAATATATCGTTGTATTATTTAAATTATTGGGTTGTTATTTTTAATTTTTTTGTATCCTTGATACCGAGGTACATATTTGTGATTTTGGTAATAATTTTTATTTTCTTTGGTTTTATTTAAAATTAGTTATCTTAAAATGTTTTGATAGTGTAATTTAAATTGCAAAATGTTTTGATATTAATAATTTTTTATGAAATGGTTTTCCCTTATTGTTGTTTATGATAATATGTTTTCATGAAATTCATCAAAAGAGGAAGAAAGGGTGATTTGTATTAGTTTCTATTATTTTTTTATACCATATTTACCTGAATTTTTATAAATAAAAGTGTTTAACTACTTATATTTTTTATAATGTTGGTTATTTATAAATATGTAAATAACATATTTATTGTATTGGTTTTATAATGAATTTGAAGAAACCAATTTTTTTATTTAGGTGAAAAATGAGACATGACTAATTTTATTAGTGTGTGTACTTCCATAGTTTTGGTAGGTGGCGACTAATGGTCTATTTTTGACATGCATATATAGACCTCATATTAGTTTCCAATACCCATTTCTACTTGATTTCATTTTTTGGGATCATATATGGATAGATGCGTAGGTTATGATGAGTGACTTGGGGTCACTAGTGGTGGTATTAGAGATTTTCAGGTTTTCTTATCCTATTATTTTACTTTGGGATCTTTTAACATCCTTTTTGGCTTATTAATTTTTTCACTATCAACTTTTGAATTGTTCTAATTGTAGTTGTCTATATCTGCATATATGTTTATTTATTATTATATTCTTTTATTGTTTATTTTCCATTTATACTTTTTTATATTTTATATTAAAATGATATAATACATAATTTAGATTGTGTTTCCCATGTATCCCAGGCCCCATTTTTTATATCTGAGGATCATGAATTCCCTTCAGTTCTATGATGGGATGGTTTGGATGTCGAATCAAATATCATTTTGGGTCGGTTCATAACAAATTTTATCAGATCCTTGGCTTATTATTATGGAACAAGGTAATTAATTCACTCTATAATTATTTAGGGATTTCATTGTAATATTAGATTTGGATTTTTATCATTTCTTGGGTTTTTTATTATAAGTGGGAGATTGATCACCATCCATTTTAATGATTCCTGAGATACCTTGGGTAGTTAGGATAGATTTTTGAAGTCCTGAATTCTATGGTTCTAGCATTGTAATCTTGTTGATGATAATTTTAATTATGCTAGATTACATAGGGTTCAAATTGTATTTTTGTTTTTGAATGGAATGTGGATAAGTGGCACGTGTTAGGTTTACATGACCAGATAAATTAGTGCATTGACCAAGTTCTCAACATTAAAGATGATTTATGTACTATTTCCTTACTATAATATGGTCTATCAAACCTTTCTGATGAGATGAACATGTTTCCACATCCTGTTTGACATATTTCATAGACCACTATTGTGATAACACCAATGATAGGGGATAATTCAAGTTAGGACTTATGATATATTGGTGATGTGGTTTGATATTTCTGGCGAGCCTCATTGGTGTGATTTTTTAGTAAAATTTTGGTTTTGTGAAAAGGATTTATATTATTAAACTAGTCTAGGTTTGAAAAGGTTTTTTTGGATGACATATTAAAACAGGTTTTGAATTTATGGAAACATGTTTTCATTCTTTTAATGCCATCCTGATTTTTTAAAATGGGATTTATTTTCTTGAAACGGTGTTGGGAATGTTTTTATCTTAGTGGGTTGATTTTTTTATGACATCTGAAAACATTTTTGGTTTAAAATATCAATATTTTTTATTATTAAGGAGATTTTTTACCTCCTGGTGAAGATTAAAAAAATATTAATTATTTTATTTAAATGAGCATGAATTAGTAAATGCATTGATACCCTTTTAAAAGGGGAGTGGATTTTTTGGAAATATTTTAATTATTTATATCTGAAAATATCTGTAGGAGTCCTCATTTTTTAAATTAATTTGATGGTTTCTCAAAATAGGTTAAAATGTTTTGGAATTTCATTTGATAATTTGTATTTTATGTGAAAAAATATGTTTCGTAAATGGTTAGGTGTTTTTAAAATCACACTTGTTTAGGAAAATGGATTTTTATTCATTCTTGTTTGTAGTAGTTTTTGAATTAATCGGATTTTATCAGTTGAGTTTTCTTGATTCTTTTGTGTTTCTAGATTTCTCACTTTGTGTGAGTTAGTACCATTTGATATTCATTGGAAAAAAGTACCTATTTTTGTCTTCATTACATTTTATATAAGGAAAACCTCAAAGGATGTTCTCAACTAAAAGTGGTGTGTTTATATATAGGGGTAGTTCTTACCTTGTACGTAGATCTTGTTTAGTCACAAAGTGGAGTGGAACATTTCTTAATACTTATAGATATATGGAAGAATGTTTTGTAATATATTTTTTTAGGACCAATCTCTTTGGGTTTGCGAGTGATCTTCAGTTTTGAGTATTTTTAATAAATTATTATAGATCCTTGAAGACAAGTGGTTTAATAATGTTAGTCTTATCCTTCTATTTACCATACGAGTTCTCTTGTTTTAGTGATTTTTTTCTAATATTCTTGTCCCTCATTGTTAGAAGTTCCAAATATGGAATCTTTGGGAATGTTCGGTTTGTGGTGAGATCCATTCTTAGGTATTGCATAATTTTTTGTATGTTTCTTGACCTAGGGGATAGTTATTTCACTTCTTTATATTATTCAATTGCATTTTTAATAAAAAATTTGTTAGTTGTACCATGCGTGGAAAATTCAGGTATGTGGTCCAAGTTTATCAAAAATTTTAGTATGTGATCCCATGTTAGAACATCTTTTGTTTCTTGATTGAGATATTTCTTTTATTATTGTGTTATTTGGACGTTTTTGATACATATTGGTTTTGGTAACCTATCCTCTTAACCCATGGTGGTTTTAAACATAACGGGTGTAGACCATATTAGAGACCTGATCTTGTGATCTTAGAATTCCTTTAACTTTTAGGTCCTTTAGGAATTTCATGATTCAAAATTCATTTTTTGTGTTGATATTTCTTGTGGATGTCTATAGATGGCTGAATCCAGTTTCTTACCTTATGGGGTTTTTCGAATTACTATTGGATTAAGGATTATTCTCTTATTTTAGTGTTAAGTTACCATTCATCTTTTAGGGTAAATCTATATAGTGGGGAGACCCCATTAGGGTACACTTATTTTATAATTTCTTATTTTATGTTCTTAGTTGATTCCTCTTTGAAGTGGGTTGTGTTGTTACTAGCTTTTAGTCAATCATTTAGATAATAGATCATTTTTTATATTTTCATGATCATGGTCCCTTTTGAGTTGTCCCAGATCCTGGTACTTTTTGGAAAGTAGTGGTGGAATTTTCCCCTTCCTTATCTAACCATATTTTACCAAGTATTTTCCTTGGATATCATGAAGAATTGTGGAGATAAATTTGACACCTAAAAGTCAATTTCACCATTTATTTTCGTTACATTAGTCTATATTTATGTAATTAATTTTTTAATTGTGTTTTAGCCTAAAATATGTTATATATATAATTTTTAACTCTTTTTGGTGTTTTCACAAATGGTTTAGAGGAATCCAAATATTTACCCTTATGTAGGGATTTTACCAATTGTTTTCATATAGATTTTTTTTCAACATGGGATATACATGGTTTACTCCAAATGATGACAGAACTTGGGGAAACTCTGTGAGTATCTTGTGGATTAGTGAACTGGTACATGGATTGAAAATGATTAGAGGAAACTATTAGATAAAAATTAAATAAGGTAAAAAAATTTAATAAAGAGATTTATCATAGTTTAATCTTGGTTATTAAACCATGTGGCCAAATTTGGTGAGGTTAGATCTCTTAGGAAGTGAAAATCCAATGATTTCCCCATTGTTTGGAAAACGATGATACTAAAATTTTAAGGCATCCTAGATTCCCTTAAATGTGAAAAAATTACTTTATATCCCCTCATTATTTTATGGTTTGGCCCTGACATTTATCAATTAAACCCCAACCAAACAATGTGTGTGACAGGGGAGCTCTCCCCCATCATCCATATAGATTTGGAGATTCTTTTTCCTCAATTTTAATCAAGTAATTCCTATTTTACCTTTTATTATTCTCCAATAAAATTACCTTGAGACTTATCTTGATGTTTTTTATGCCCAAAAAATCAAACCACATTATAGTTTAGATTATGGTTTGAGTGGGTTCAAATGATGGGTATTTGAGTTTTCTATAGTTAAATAGGTCATTTCTTAACCCACTTAGGAATTATTCATCATTGTGGAATTGTTTAAGATCGTTCCACATGAAATGTTGTAGATTTTTATATGGAACCTCCATTATAATGTATGATATAAATTGATTTTGTGGTTTTAAATTAATTATTATGAATTTAGAAGTATATTGTATGCCATTATTGGGAAACAATTATTTTATAAATGGATTTGTGCATGGAATAGACATATTTCATGTCAAGTTCTTGTTAAAATACCAAATGGTCTCTTATAATTTGATTCTAGTTTGTTAAAATGATTTTTAGGTAAATTTATTTCTACAAAAAACACCTGTTGGTTATTAAATGGATTTCAAATGCATTCATGGTTTTATATGGACCCATATCGCATTATATGTTTTTTTTAAAATACCAGAGTGTTTTTAACGGTATTTAAATGTTTCAAAGGTGTTTTTGACATTATTTTTGTCTTCAAAACATGTTTGTGATGTTCCTAATGTATTGGTTTTAAAAAACAGGGTGTTTTTCTTTACTATCCTTAAAAGGTATTGAGATCATGAGATCATGTGGTTGTTCGAAATGATTTTGAATAAAGATGCTAGTTTTTGAGAAATGGTTCACGGAATTATACTAATTCCTTAAAAAAGTATTCTCATTTGAAAATTAATTTTATTTAAATAGTGAAATTTAAAAATTGGTTTTCAATGTGATATTTGTTAAATGGTTTTCAAATAATATTTCAAATTTAGATATCAAATGTTGAGTAAACAGCTTGTCTTTTCTAGCAATTTTGTGACATAATTTTTGGATCTTTCTATATAGTGGTTTTATAAAATAACAAGACCATCATTGATCCCAAGAGACAATTTTTATTCTTATGGTAGTAAGTGATCATGCTTATGTTTTTTTAATATTTATCCATCATTTTTATTTTCTTAGGAATTTATTTGATTGTGGTTCTTTTCTTGCAATGGTGTATAAGTTGAGATGTGATTCATTATAAATATATTATTTTTATATATGTGATGGTTCATTAAGGATAACATTCATTTTACTTTTCATGGGATGTATAGGAAGTCATTAGGTGTCTTATACGAGATAATTATTTAACATTCAATAGTGGGTCCACATGGATTTTTTTTCTGAAAACACGTATTTAGATATATCAAGAGGGTAGGGGCATTACGAGTTCGAAAATATTTGGTTTCTCATGATTGAGAAATGTATTTTAGATTATTATTTCAAGATAGTTCAACATTACTACTAGGTTGGTAGAGATGTTCTTTATTTCCTACCTAGGTCCTATATCACTATTTTTGTTCTATATTACTAGATCCTAGGGATGATTACAATGATTTCGTGTCTGTTTTCTTATGTTTTAGGGTATTTCATTTCATGAATAAATTACATTCACTTAGATGTGAATATATTTTAAATCCCCTTCTGGAGGATTCTGAAACTATATAAACTTATGTCTAGATAGTAAGAAATGAATCTCTATTTGATAAAAATCCTCCACCCACACATGAAGGTATCATGGAATCCACAAGGACAGACATCCTTTTTCCAGTGAACATTTTGGTTCCATAAAAAACAAATTCATCGATAAAAACACTCATAGAGTACTAGGAATTTTAGGTAGACGAAGAAGAAATCTAATGAGGAATTTTATTAATAGGATTTCTCATATATCAACATGTATAAATGATAATATTTATTGGGAAGCATGGTGCATTCCAGGGATCTCAGGTTGTGGAGGTTTCATCTAAAGTCAATATATACTTGTGAAATGTGGCTTCCATTACTTTATTGGGATGGTAATTTCTGTTAATTATCAAAAGTAAATAACCAGTAATGCACTATGTATAATCCTAAATTATTTGTATAAATGTCTTATTCATTCCAAATATCACAATTTAAGAGTTTCACATGTCAATTGGGAAGAAAATCAAGTTGCTGATACATTGTCAAAGAGAGAAATCATAGAATTGAGTACTATGTGGTCCTTTAGAACTCTTTAGTGATGTGCACCACTGATTGATGTAGATATACAAGGAGTAGATCCATCTAATATTTGAAAACCCCCTTGTAATGATTGAATTTTTTATTTTTACATTATTTAATAATTTTTAGGGATGAATGTTCTAGACTGATGATCTTCTTGGTAAATCCCCTTAGATCATTTGATTATTTCCATGATTGTTTGGTTGATTTTCGTGGAATTTGTATCCATGATTACTTTTTTTCATACATGTGTCTTTTTTATTACATTAATGGTGTATTAGTTTAATTTTAAACTTTTTTTCTTAAAACGGGAGAATGTGTGACTTAAAATGGAAACGTTTTGTTATTTCTTAATAATTTTTTTTGAAATGGGACTTCCATAAAGTTGCCTAAGAAAAGGTGTTTACATGAAATGTTTAGAAAGAGGAATAAATTATGATTTGTATTTTTTTTATGGGATCTTAATTTTTGATATTCCTTAGATTGGATTTCATTATATAATTGGTTATGTAAACATTTTTTATATTATATAGAGGTAGGCTATTTGTATATGTTTATGTGTCTTATTTATTTTGATTGGTCTTATAAAGCATGTTAAAGTAATTGTTTATTTTTCTACTTAATAGAACTTTATAAAATGGTCTATTAAGAGAATCTCAATAATTATATATGTTTTTGACATAATAATATATTTATCCAACACCTATATAGATATTTTTTCAAATTTTCAATACACAAAATTTCTTTAGTACTTTGGGTAGGGTTCTTAAATTGATGGATGAGTGGGTTTTGATGTGTAATTGGGGTAACCAGGGATGATATTGTTGTTTTTATAGTTCCTCTATAATGTACATTTATTTTTTGATATTTTATTAACCTTTGGTATGATATTATTTTATGTATCTTATTATAGATTTTATTTTATAAAGTTGATTATACATGTATGTATATTTATTTGTAAATCCATGTTTTGATTTTTTATTTATCAATTTATCTATTTCTTATTTTATATTTATATAATGGGAGAAATTATTTTTGAGTTGTTTCCAATGATGCTAATATACCATTTGATACCATCTAGGTATCGGGAACACCCTTTGGTCTTGTTGTGGGATGGGTCGGGTTCTAGTACAAATAAATGATTAGGAATGATTGTTACAGTGATTCTGTTAATCACATAGATTAATTTTTTGAATAGTTTAAATATTTGGTTACCCAACGAGTTTTTTGATTAACATATTTATTTTAATTTTACATAAGAAACCTTTGTTATGTTATCCATATTATGAGATTCAAACATTAATTTTTTCATTTCAAGGAGTAATTTCATTTTTTATTTTTATTATGATATTATTTAGCTGATAAATAGTTCGAAGGGATTGTAATTTTATTAAAAGGGGTTATTGACCAGGGATCTCTCCTTAGGTGTCTTCTTTTTCTCTCTAGTGTCAAATTTTCCTCAATTTGTTTCATGGAATTGATGCAAATAATGTTTAGACGACTGCCACAGATCCAATTCACCAGATGTTTCATCTTCATATTATGTTTCCATGGACTCAAAATGGATTTCATGGAAGCTTTAACACCTAGAAATTTCACCCATCATGCTCTTAAATAGTTTCATTTTTCATAAATAGACTATGGTTCTGCATTTATGAGTTCTCATGTGCCCAATATCATTTAGCTCGTATCCATGACTTTTAGGTAGGGTTGTATTTGAAGGATTACATGGTGGTGGTTAAATAGATGGTGTTATTTAATTTTTTTTCTGAATATGGTACACCATATTCTAGCATCAAAATTTGTGTATGTCTCAATCGAGAATCAGGACATTGGGAAGTATTAGAGTAGGGAATTTAATTACATGCTTGGTGATTAATAGTTGCGGTGTATGGGGTTGATGGAGGCAGTGAGTGGGGTTAATGGTGGTGGATGTGCAGTGTTGGTTGATGAATATGTAATAATCTTCATAGGGTTTCCCTATTTCATTTAGTTCCTTTAGAAAAACACATTCATTTGGGCAATGTGATTTTGATCTATAATTTTGGTATTTGAACCAATAGACTTTATGACCACTATTTGAATGGTGATTGAATTCTCAGGGTCTTCAACTTTTTTATCTAGGTTATTTGGGCCATGTTATATTTGGAGCATGTTTCTTTGTAATGGGATTGTCCCAATCTAAAAGAATTCATTTTTTATTTTTTCCTTAATAAAAGGGGGTTGACCGCAATATTTTTTAATACAATAAATGGATTTTCATATGACTATCGTGTATTATATAATTTAATAAAGGTATTTTTTGTCAATGTGTTCCCACTATAAATGATGATCCAATGCATCATACACATTTTGTGTCTTAGGATATATATGTCACTAACTAATGAGTCCCCACTATAATTTCTCTCAAAAAATAATTATTTTTGTATGGAATATTTACAATCATAGTAGTTGTGAATCATAAATATTTTAATGGATTACTATTTTTCAAATTCCATCATATAGATATAATCAACATTATTCCTCTAATATCATATTCTCCTTTGGATTTCGTGGCCACTGTTACCAAAATGAAATACCTAAATAAACTAAATAGAAAAATCGAGGGGAACCCAAATTGTTCATGAACCACCCTATAGGAAAATCCAGTGTTACTCGTAAATTGATTTCCTAATAGAAGAAAATTTAGGGGAATCCAACTCTAGTATAACATACCTGGTTGGATGGTCAAGGTCATGAGAGGTTTGGCATTGGAAGGAATATCACAAATAATATTTTAGGGGTTTTATTGAAGACACTAATTGAATATACATCACATTCATGTTTAATTTAAAACTATTATATCTCATGAATATTTTATATTAGAATTATTAATTAATTTTTTTATGCATGCATCTAACTATTTATTTATTGTCCTTAATCCGTCCCCAAAATAAATGATTTCATAAAACATTAATGTTATATACCTTAAACAACCCACAATATGTGTTACTCACCAAAAAAAAGAATTGAAAAATATTTATACATATTTTAATACAGTATATAATAATGGTATATTAACTCTTCATTTAAAGGAATATAATAATGTGAGGATGATAATATCTGCATGAGTAAGTCTAAAGTGACATATAGCTAACCCATTAACCTTTTTAAAAAAGGAATAAGCCTCCATGATGGTATCCAGTCTGATCACAAGTCTCTCTCCATAGGGAGATATTATAGAAGTGAAAATTCAAAACAAAATATATCTAACACCCAATATGCAAAAACTATTCCCAAAAACTAACTTCTTGATAATACTATTGACTAAAAACCTAGGTTAAGTAATATGAAAACCAATTTTTGTGGATTCATACCAAGAATGAAATATAATGAAATATCTCTTAAGAATTGTTTCCTGAAACTAATGAATAAAAACCTTTAAAAAATAAACCTTTTTATATTAATGAAAAAGGATGTGATTACTTATATAAATGGACACATAATAAATTTAAATAAGAGAACAATTTAGGGGTATTTTCTTAAAATATGATTATATACATTTTTAAATTATGCTAAAAATTATTATTATTCAACAATTTTAGATATAAAAACATTTATATAGAATTTCAATACATACTATTTTATATTATAAATTACATGCAATTTAAATATATATTACATTATAAGAAATAATTTATAATTAATTTTTTATTAAGTAAACCCTTTTACAAAATTTATTTATTATAAAAATTATATTATAGAAACCTTTAATCATATTAATCATCTAATTTTTAATGGAGCACATTATAATTTTAAATATGAAATTCATTTAAATTATAATTAATTAAAATTAAATAATTATGAAAAATTCATAGTAATAATTATAAACACTTTTATATTTTATTCATAATTATATTATTTATAAACTCTATATAAATCATCTTCTTAATTTTTAAATAATAACATTTTTTAAAGATTACAAAGATTCTGTATAGCTTGGTAAAGTTTTTTAATTCTAGTTATTATGATCTAAAATTTTTTATAATCAATATAAATATGACATATATATTCTTAATAATTTATCTTTAACATTAAAAGGAATATTTATAATAAGTGTAAAAAAATTAATCCATTAACCATAAATATTTTATTATTATTTAAATTATAAAACACATGTTTTATAAATTTTACATTCCAAAATACCATTAAACTATTTATAAGCAATTTATAAATAATGTTACATATCTATTACGTGAATTAACATAATTACAATATATACCTTATTTATTAGTGAATAAATAAATATTAAACATTCATAACTAAGTTCTTACTATAAAACCTTTTATAAATAAGATAACATTATAGAGTGTGCATAATTTTTAATATAATATCTTTTATAATCAGTACAAAATGAATTTTTTTTTATATTTCATATTCACATTAAATTTATTATATTATTATTAATAGAATAAAAATTATAATGTAAATTATATAAATATTTTACATAATCTAAATACCATATATTTTAATATTATTTAATCCCACTTCCAATTAAACATAAAAACCATTATTGATGTCGGTTGAATAGATTGTAAATATAAAGAAACATATTTATATTGAAAAATTTCAACTTAATCAATTATGAAAATTAATAAATTTTAATAAAATACTCTTTATATTTTGGGGTTATTTTATAATTATAACTCTTTATGAATTAGCCCTATGATTTATAAATAAACACATTATTTCAATATCATAAGGCAAGTAATATATTTTTTTATAAGATTATTTAAATATAAACCCTAGAAGTGGAAGAAAACCCATTTTGTGATGAAAACATAAAGCATTGGAATCATATTCCTAATGTCCATATCTTTGAACAAATTCAAACCATTAAGGATTTACTCTCCAAGAAACCTCTGTGAAATAATTAATATTGTTTAATTTAACATATCCAAATAGGTATATGTATCTTCTATACTTTCCAATTTTCTCATTATTTCATTCCTATCTCATGATTTCGAAACTCTGGTCCCTAGAATGATTCCCAAAACCGCTCTTTCTCAATTGCCTTTCTAATAGGATATTCAAGTCCAAGATGTATGTGTTTTCTTTTAATTAATAATTATTCAAATTTTAATCATCCAAAAATTCATGAATCATTTTTACAACATTAATAACTTCTTATCGAAATATATATTATTATTTATAATTTATATTATTTCTATTAAATAACATGTTTTTACTCATTCAGTCTTTATAACATGTTCTATCTAGGAACATTTTCCAACTACAAGAGCACTATTATATAATTTAGATCATGAACGATACTTATATGTTCAATAATATTAATATTATATAAAAATAACTAATTTAAGAAGCTTTCATAGTTATATAATGATAATATATTTAAATATATTCATAATTAAAATACATTCTTATTACTAAATTGAATTTCAGAAAAAAGATATTTTTAAATAATTCCTTGAAGACCATAACTATTAGATCCAATAAATGACCATGTAAATAAATAAATATATACAAAAAGGTTTTACATCATCATGGAAATTATAAATTTTTTTATCCAAAAAATAATGATCAATGATTAGAACCGCTAAATTGAGGCACACATTGAAAAAAATATAGTTTACACTTGAAGATTTGTTTTGAAAAAAATATATATATATATGTGTAGTAATGATTTAAAAAATAATGGTATAACCTTAAATAAATATTAATAAGGGTATCATTATTATGAGAAATAAATAAGAATATATTTTTTAGGGATTTAGAGAACCTTAATGTAATCATAACTCTGAGGCAATTGTTTATTTTCCAATCTCACATTGAATCCGAGATTGTTTTTGTTAAATTTAAATTAGTGGAAATTAGATATTAATTCTCTATAAATCCCATCGACATTCTTATTCATTTTATATTACCATATTTTACACCACTTATTATCATTTCAGTTTCCTTTGGTTCACACTTCAACAGAAAGGGTGCATGTATGGGTTGAAGAATTTATATATTCACTTTGTCCAGTAATATTGTTACTCTATGTCTATATTAATAAAATAGGTTTATAAATATTTTTATATATATTTAAATAAATTATTAATGTTATTTTCTATTAAAATTGTATTTTTGTTAATTTTTTTAAAAGTAATCACCTTAATATTTTCCACGGGGTCCATTTTTAACTTTATTTACAAATGCATGAAAATAATCTTATTATTTAAATTTCCCATATTAATTAATTTTCCAATATTTAAATTCAATTTTTAATAAATCATAGTCATAATATATTAATTGTTTTTAGATAAATTTCTCTTTCCATAATTTTTGATTTTTTTTTGTTTTAATGTAAAATATAATAATGGAAAAGAATATTTCTTCAGATTTTTTCTAATAAATTGTTCAGTTCTTTCTAATAATGTTTTTTAAATATTTAAATATAAATTTATGTTTCTTATTAATCATAGATGATATTATATAATGATAATATCTAATTCCACTCTTTATATGGTTTATGACATAATTTTGTGAATATTTTCCTAAAACTATTTTCTTTTCAATTGATTAATTATTATATATTGAATTTATTAATATTTTCATGTTTATTTGGCATACATGCATATGTTTTATCATTATTTTATGTTTAGTTCCATTATATCACACAAATTTATAGGGTAAACCTTTATATCTCTTAGGATGACATTTTAGTGAATGTGGAGTGAACTCAATCCATTATGAGGAATTTTCTATTAAAGATTAAAGAAATTATAGAGTGAAACTAATCCACTAATGGAATTGATCTATAATTTAAAGATTGTATTGGGAGTGAAACTTGATAAAATAAAGATATTATTTATTTATGTTTACATCACATTTTAAAAAATCAATTTTATACCTTTGTTATGTTTTTATGTATCATAATTATTGAATAATTTATTGACACCCCTTGTAAAAATGTTTTATATTCTAAAAAATATTTATTCCACGGAACATAATTAATGATATAATATCTTCTAGGTAATATTATAATATGTTATTTCTATGATCTTTGTTTTTTTCATGTACCCACATGCTCATCTTATGAACAGAAATGATTATTAATAGTTATCTCTTATGTTTTAACTTATTTAGAATTTGACCTCACCCACTGTTATGTTTCCATTGAACTGTTTAAAAATATTATTATTATATAAGATATGTATAAAAGGGGACTATGTGTGAATAGTTTCTAAAGGAGATGTTAGAGATGTTGTAAATTAATTTAGATTTGTAAATAATCATTAATGATATAATCATAGCAATACCTTTATGGAAATTGTTGTCAGATGTAATGAATATTCATATTAAATGATGTGATATTCATGTATGTTATGGTTGGTTAATATCAAATGGTATCTAAATAGGGTTTAGTTTTTTTAAGGGATTTGGTTATGAATAAAAAGAGGATATTTATTTTAAAAACCTATGTTGAATCAACAGTTCTGTATGTTGAACATAAAATTTCATTTGTTTAAATGAAGGTTTCATAAGTTAGGATATCATTGGATTTATTTCCTTATCATATGGATTATTAATATTATTATTTCATGATATGCACAATATGATTTTTTTGTTTTAGTTAATGGATTGAATAAAGTTGAATCAGGTAAACACTGGGTGTGAAAAAAAATAAATGATATTTAAAATGAGAAATCAAATTTCATTGGAGATGTAAAAAACTCTCTTTGTCATGCACCACCAACACTATCAAGATTAAAACAAAAGTATGAATCTTTCTGAACTCCCATGAAACTAAAGGAATGAATAACTGACTATTCATTCCTTTTGGAAATAATATCCATCCTCCTTTATTGGGTCGTGTGATCCATTAATTTCAATAAACATGGTCGATATAATAATAAAAATATAATTTCCATTCTTTAGTTCAAAAAGCATGAAAAGTTTGTTTCCACTATTTATAATTTGGAAAGACAGGATCTTCCACGGTGAAATTATGTTAATAATATGAGGTGTGAGGATTAAATTAACTTTGTTAAATAAAAATAAAATTAGAAGTTAATTTAATAAATATTTTCCTTAAAATATTCATTCAAAAATTGAGATGGAATTTCAAGAGATGAAACTAAAGGAGATAGAATCCACTAATACCAATTAAGAAAACACCATGTTATCTTCAGTGAACACATTTTGTCTTATAATTAACCTATATTAAAAAAACAATCATTTCTTTTGTTTCTTAAAACCGTGTCTTGTAAAGGCATTAGAAATAAGGGACTTTTGTGTCTATAATAAAATATTTTATGATTTATTTATATAGTAATGGAAATTAGAGACTCTAATTATTCAATTGGTTTTGTAAATAATAATGTATAAGTTGTGTTTTGATAAAAATAATTTGTCAAAACACATGGAAGAATTTAAAATAATATTCTTACATGCTGAAAATGTGGGAAGAATCTAATAAATACTTACCTCAATGAGATTGGTGAATTCTTTATGTGTGGAAGTAATTGACAGTAGAAACATTAGTTACTAAATTATACCATTATTTTAACTAATTATGTGAATGAAAATAATTATTATTTGAATACACCACCCAAAATAAAATTCTTAAATTGTTTATTTTATGTAAATTAAATGAAATAGTTCATTGATCCATTGGGTATAATAAAAATCATCATTAGAAATATTCCTAATCATTGGGATAACAGTAAATTTTTTTCAATGAAAAATATGAATTGGTCAAAAAAATTAAGTGGTATAAGGAAAAATCATCTTCTAATCTAGACTAGAAAATGGTAAATTTTATTCTATTACTTTAAGAACATCATATTTGGGAATATTTCTAGAATCATCAATTCATATCCCATATATCAAGATATTGTATTATTGGTTTAAACAACCATTATTGAAATTATTTCCCACAACATTTAAAACTATTTTATAATTGATGTTTTTATGAATATTTTTCATAAAAATAATTTTAATCTCTAAATATATGAAGTTTATGTGATTTTGGTCAGGGATGTATTCCATATATATATATATATATATATATATATTCCAACAAAAAATCAGATTTGGAAATCTCAATTTTTATATAAAATTAACTATTGATCATCTATTGAAGCGAGGTTGTATATGAAATACCTATGGAAGTTACATAACTTGTTTGTGTCTTATTACAATGCAATGAGGGATATATTGCAGACATTGTTAGGGAAAACCCAAAATTTAAGATTTTTATACTCCTCTAGAATATTTCAACTGATTCATAGAAGTGTTATATAGTCATACCACATATGATGATGTTTAATTTATCATAGAACTCATACCTAGTTCTACACATATATCAACAACTCTGTATAGAAATCCCTTATTGAATTATATAGATTAATGATGCTACCATAAAACAATCTAAAAATGGGTTTTTTATTCCCATGTTCTTCATAATTGGGTGAATCAGTCATTTTCATGAGAAGAAATATTGATCAATGTATCTCTACATTAATTATCATAAATTTAATAAGATAATGATTAAGAAAAGGTATCATAAACTCTATTTTGATAACATATTCGATCAAATATGATAGACCCAATACTACTCAATAATTTCACCCTTATAAGAAAATCATTATTTAAGTTTGAATAAAGATGATGTATAAAAGACTACCTTTTATAAAATATATTTATAATATTAAATCACATTGATCTGATTTGGAATTTTAAATTCCCCTACTATGAACATATATTTAATAAAGAGAGTCTTTAGAGATATCTATGATCAATTCCTCGTTATTTGTGTTCATTATATTCTCATATATTATATGGGAAATAAATAAAATTATGACCATTTTGGGATTGTTCTATATACTATAAGAAAGGAGGATGTTTATGGAAATTTTAGAATTTTAGAATTCTCCCTACATAAAACCATTTTCATTGGAATTATGATTATAATTAAGGGAATATCTATCGAACCTTTAAATATAAAAATAATTATGGAATGGACTAGTGAAACCAATATCAAAAAAATCAATAGTTTTTATAGATCAAAAAGATTAAATCAACTTAGGATGAGACATTTTTCAAAACCATCCAACCCACTAACCATATTAAATGGGGAAGGTATTCATATTCATTTTTATAAAAGAATATGAATAAAATTTTAACTATATTAAGAGATGGTTGATTAGTGAACCTATAATCACACTACTCAGAAGTATAAGTGGGTTTGTGATATATCATAATTCAAAAAATAAATATTTGGCTGTTTACTCATGAAAAATGTCATAGTATTTGGATTGTATTCAAATCAATTAACAGATCATGTAAAAAATTCTCTAACATATGATTTCGAATTAGAAGTAGTAATATATTCATTATTTATAAAATTGAGATATATCGATTGAAAAGGAGTGACATATATACCAAATACATGAAATTAAGATAGATATTCACATAGAAATATTTGAACATGCACTAAAGGAGTTGGTAACGTTTTATCCATGATTATTACAACTGAATATATCACCACAATAAGAAATAAAACAAGGAGGTGGATAGAGTGAGTATGAGTGATCAAACCACCTTATCATGGATAAATATTGAAAGTGACTCAATAATTATGTATTTGGAATGGATATACCTTTAAAATATTAATTAAAGGGTTGTATCAAATATTTTCAAAATGATTTATCAACCATCCATCAATGTGAAGATAAAGGAGGCTCAAAAGGGGTACATTGAGTCATTATGAAAGGTTATAGTATTACATAGTTAAAACATGACAACGATGGGATTATAAAATATGGGAAATAAAGTTCTGTCCAAGGAATACAAGATTTGAGGATTTTTTTGTAGGATAGTGAACATTTATTTTCATTATCTATCTATCCAAGAAGTAAAAAGATGTATAAACATCGGATGAATCATTTGTTGAGGGAGAACATGAAGAGTGATATTTCAAAGTATGTATCTTATTTCATAGTTTGTTTTTAATACAACAATAAGAAGTATAAGACTATTGATATGATGAGGAAATTACCCCTAACTACATTGAATTGGGAAGAAATTTACCATGGATTTCATCTTAGGTCTTACCAATACTTCTCAAGGCTATGATTCACATTAGGATATTGTTGACAACCTTGTAAATGCAAGACATTTCATTACTATTTGATGATATTTATAACATTAGGAAATTTAAATAATATAAATAAAGGAGTTTGAAAGTCTATAAGAAGTACCACTTTCCATTATATAATATTAGGATCAGAGGATTAAATCAATATTAAAGATATGTTCTCAATAGAAAATTAATTCAAATATGGGGTTCAATAATATATTTTATACTCATACTTATTATCAATCTAAAAGTAATATTCAATTTTTTAGATATCATGGGGATATTTTTAGTGAATTCAAATGGAGGGTTTGGTCAACAATATTCTAGGATAGGGTTAAACTATAAAAACATATACCATTGAATCATTTAGAAGGAACCCTATGTGTCTTTTTTTGGTGGAGGTGAAGAACTCCCTAATGTAGGGATGATGTTTTTGAGAATAATATTTTGGGACATTATATTTTTCAAAAAATATTTGTGAATATTAAAACCATTAAACATAACAAAAAATGAAAAAAACATTGATAGAAGATGTACACTGAAAATAATTGCTGATAATTGGAATTTTTATATGGAGACAATGCATGATTTGGAATGCACCCATGAAATAGGGTTATGAGATTCATGAAGGAGGGAAAATTAACACCAAGATTTATTTTCACTTTATAAATCCTTGATGGTATGGAGATGATAATATATCAGCTGGTGCTTCCACCACACCACTATAATGTATTTTATTTGTTCTAGGAATCACATTTGAGGAAGTGAATACCTAAAAAATTACATTTATTTAACCAAGAGGTTATGAAGTTTTAGTAATGGATCTACTATAAGGAAAAAAATTATAAATAAATGATCATAGGGACAATATACGATTAAAAAAGACCACAAACTTGGTTAAAGTCATTAGGGAGAATCAAAACCTTGAGGAAGTGACAAGGGAACCCAGTGAGGTAAGGAGGGAAAATAATGATTAGTTTTTTTAACTTTGTAATGGAATTTCTAGGGAAAAATTATTTTAATGGGTTTAGAATGTAACAAAGTCATTTATTTATATTTCTCCTTTTTAAATAAGTTTAATATGTTTTATTTCATGTGATGCACACATCACCTGAAAAAATTTCACTATTAGTTATTGAGAAATAAATGTAATAAATTAAATAATAGTTAATGAGATATGATTTGAAAAGTAAATTATTGTCTTATAAATAAATGATACCAAATGATATAGGAAGTTACTGATGAATGTATAGAAACTATTTATATGAATTACACAATATTATTAATTTATTACTTTTGATGATTTTTATTAATAAAATGTATTGAAAAAATTACATTAATGGCCTATAAATAAAATTATTAGCATCCAATATATATTTAACTATACAGAGTTGTAATTTAACATTTCATGTAATTTTTTTTGATAAAAACATTGTTATTATAATATATTATGGATTTATTTTATTTTCAAAAAAATATATAAGAATTTATTTAGCGATTTCACTGAAATTATTCTTTTTGTATTTATTTTCAAAAAATATACCAAAAATTTAATCATAATTATATTTTATGTAATATGTAAAAATAAAACTTTATACTAAAAAATTATTTTTAATTGAAAAAAATCATTATATAATATATACTTATATTGAAAATAAATTTTTACCAAATATAGAAATTTTATATTATAAATTTTTTTTCATATTTTGAATCATTATATACAAATTATGTTATAAGATCAATTTCATTTTTTTATAAAAAAATATGTTTTTTAGGTAAATTTTTTCTTCCACGGTAAAGGAAAAACATGGAAAATGAGTTATATTAAAGGATTTCTGAATGAAATATCCGAAAAAATTATAAATATATGAGTGTATTATGGATTTATTGACCTCCACTTATCATATCCCCACTAATGATAATTTTTTATCCACTTTATTGGAAAATGACATTCCATTATCATAATAAATGTGTGTTTACAAAAATGTCAATCCTTGTAATCAATAAAAGTAGTTTTCCTAGACACTCTTCAACACACAAAATTAATTTAAAATTATATATAATAAATAAACATATTACGATCTTGATAACCCTTTGTCATGTTTTGGGAATATATTGTCCCCTGAATGAGTCCTAGCAACCCCTCATTTGAAAGAGGCATTGTAGGATTAAATTCAGGTGTTCGTTATAAGTGTTATAATTTTCATAATAAATCACATATATATATATATATATTCAACATATAAATCTTAATTTATCTAGTTTATCAATTTGAAAAAATACTTTGTAAGTAATTTTTATTATTTAAAATTTTATTTATTATTATTATTTTATAATAACATGATTTTAATCATTCATTCATTAACACATGTTCTTCATTGGGTATGTTCTATAACATACGTGAATGATGTTAAATTGTTAAAAAGATTAATATATACGAAAACATGAATACTAGTTGTGTTATGAAATAAAAATTTTTTTAATAAAATTTTATAAATCTAAAATTGCAACATATAAAATTATATTAGTTAGAGAAATAAATTATTTTTTATTGAATTGATGTTCATAAGAAAGAAATTTTTACGCTTTACATCAAAACTATTATCATAACATGAATAAAATTAATATTGATCGAGAAATATATACCAATTTTTTTTTCTAAATATTTATTAAAATTATATAGTTTTTGAAACCATTAAAAAGGAACAAAGACCAGAACTAGTAAATAAAAGATCACGTTGAAATATTCAACTGTTTACACCAAAAATTATTTTTATCAATTTAATATTCATAAATAGATAATAAAGAGTTATATATAATGTGTCAAGTTAAATAAAAATAAATAAATTTATAATTTTTTTAATAAGGTGGTGCCTTATTCAAATACCAAAAATCAAACAATTATACATAGAAAAAGGTGTTACATGAGTTTGAAAGATGGAATATTTTATAATTATTTTCATATAGAGGATATAAATGTATAGGAAGGTCATCCAGCCAAGTTAGGTCATGTTTAACTCCTTTTTTATCAAGACTATTCACTACCATGTTCGATTCATGAATGGTATGAGTGAAAATTTAGCCTATATCAAGAAGCGAAAGGAGTCAATCCATTCAAAATGTTGTAAGAGGACATGAGAGATGCGCCACACTATTCCAAATAGCCCGCACAATAGTGGTCTAATCACATTAAATCCAAAAATTGTTCCAACCATGTTTCAATAAAAGGAAACAAAATGGATCAGAGTCATCATTTTAGCTTCTAGAGACAAGGAAATCCCTCAACTGGAAAAGAATAATTTGAGATACTATCCAAGATTGTTTCTGAAAATAGAAAAACAACCCGAGGATCCCAGATTTCCTTTAGAAGTTCCATTAATAAACAATTGAATCTATCATGGGAGCAGGGCTTACAAGAACAAATCAAAAGTGTGTCCAGTTTGAGGTAAAATCTGTCAGTTCGATGTTATTAGAGGATCTCAAAGCCTTTCACATTATTTTCACAATTAGCCTTCTAAATCAAGGCATCTTCCCGAATGTTATGAAGAATATAAATCTGACCTGCACTAAGACATGATAAAAAATTATTATAATGAAGATCAATTCTATCATACATGACCACATAGATAATATCACCTAAGGAAGTCATGAAGATATTTTCTATTTTTTGATATGTTTTTATATCAACAAAATTCTTTAGTATAGAGTATATTGAATCAATAAGTTACCATCTTAAATCAAAAATGTCAAAATTATAGTTCCAATGAGCTGAAGCCATAACATATGAACGAAAAGATGGTTAGTATCCTCTCTATGTTGTTTGTAATGATGACACTTAGATAAAAGTTGAATACCAAAATATTGAAGGAAATCATTATTGGAGAATTTTTTATGAGTAATATGCCATCAAGAATAATCTTCAAAGGCAAAACTCCCAGTTTTTCAAAAAACATTACAATCATAAATTATTATTCTAATTTCAAATGTGGTAGTTGTAAATAGTTTTTGTGTCTATGATTCCCTTATGAGAAGGTTCCTAGATTAGGAAATATTCTTAATAAGAATAGGTATAAATATAAATATCACGAATAATGTTATCATGAAAACTAATGTTATGAGAATTTTGAACATCCCTGATAGGACAATTGGTGTGCTTCAGTAAATTATTGGGAGGCAACATGGAGATTAGAGTAACACCAGTCTAGTTGACCAACCAAATGTTAATAGAAGATTTGGAACTAACCACATATCAAGATTTAATCATGATGTTGGTAAAGTCTTTCATAATGGATGACCAAATAACATATCTAATATAATTCATATTTCCTTTTTTTTACTTTTTATGGTATATTTTTTTGATAAAATCAGTGGAATTAGAGTTATTGTGAAGTAGGTTTGAAATGATACTGGACTGTAATGCATCATTGAAATGTTTTTAATGCCAAGAACACCCTTATCTAATGGTTAACAACACATAATCCAAGGAATTGAAACAAGTTTCCTTTCAAGAGTGCTTTCGGTTAATTTTTTTATTTAAATATTTAGTTTTTCAATGAGACAAGTAGGAAATTTGTAAACCATCAATGAAGAGAAAATTTTAGAGAAAATATTAGATTTAATAATATAGATTTTTTCAAACATAGGGAGGGATTTATCCTTCAAAGAGGAAAGTTTATTGAGGATTTGGTTAATAGTTTTTGAACAGTAACTAGATTTATGACTTTCTCAGAAAATGGGTACACTGAGTTATGTAAAATTGAAGGAACCCACTTTGACAGGTAAATCATTAATAATATTACCTATTCTATTAGAATGAATTTTTTCCCAAATTTTACAATGGATTTGTTCAAGATGATTTTATAACCAGATATTTCTTCATAATGTGAGATGAAGATTTTTAGACTTTCAATATTCATTTTATCTCCTTGTATAAAAAATGATTTCATCAGTATATAAAAGATATGTGGGCACATTTAAGTTCTTAAAAGTTTGAATAGGTTTAATTTTGTTATTGTTGACAAGGCGAGCGACTAGTCTGCTTAAATAATACGTCATAATTGGAAAATATTGGCAGGGAGGTGATCACCTTATCTAACTCCAGTGGTGAATTAATAAATTTTGAATGTATTTTAATAATAAACAAAAATATATTATATATAGAGATAGAGTACATCTAACTAGGTGAATTTCCAATGTAAGGGTTCCATTTCCAATCCCAATTTGAATTGGACATTTCCTTTGTTAAACTAATACTATGGAAAATCAAATATTATTTATCTATTAGACCCCATTTTTCAGTTAATATTTTAATATTTTTGGTTTTTAGGAGTCTTATTATAATATAACATCTATTGTGTTCCTAATTAACCCAAAAGGATGCATGTAAGGGGAAATGACATTATCACTTATCTTTGATTAGGATTCTTTCTCCTCCATGTCCACATTATTGATATTCTATTCTTTATAATTAAATGTTTTATTATGTTCATTTTATAATGTATTTGATTATTTTCAAAAAATAAATTTTATCAATTTCTATATGGGTAGTATTTTTCTTTCTCCATAATTGTATGAAAATAATCTAATTTAAATTCTATCCACATGAATAGATTTTACCGCTTTTATAAAAGAAAATATTAATAGAGATTAATATTTATATTTTCATGGTTTTATAATGTAATTTATATTCCAATTTTTTTATTTTTGGAAATAAATGTTATCAAAAGAAAAGGCTATTTATTCTTGGTTTTTCAAAGAAAATATTTTATATTGTTATAAGGCTATTTTCTTCAACGCCAAAATTTATTATAGTTTCTTATTTATTACTATGGAGAATATCTGATGATACAATAAAACATATATAACTTGAAGTGTTATGGTCATGAAATAATGTTGCTTTTATGAAACTAGTTTCTTCATCATTAGTTAATTATGATATGATGGATTTATGAGTGATTTCATTTTTGTGTGGAAAAAATAGGTATATTTTATTTTTTTATAATAGGTGGATGCATTATAAACCTCTAATAGAATGGGAAATGGTTTATATCTCATGATATGGCCTATATGTGAATTGAAAGTATAACTAATGAACAATGGGACTATATCAATCAATGATTAAAGGAAATATGGAGTGAACCCTATCCATCATGGGACTATGTCCATACTATGATTATTTTCATGGCTATGACCCATGAAAAAATAAATTGTTTTATAGGATTATCTTCTTTCTCGACTCCAATGCATAATTATTAAACCTATTTTTTGTTTGAATGGGTAATTATTATTTTATTTTTTATTAACACCCATATTACCTAGGTTTTATGTTATTATATAGCTTTATTCCATGACTCGTGATTTATAATCTATGATTTATTAGGTTTATTTATATTTTCTTATTTCAATGATATCTTATTATTTTACCAAATAGATTTTCTCAACTTATGTTCAATTATGATCATTTATTGGAATCTCATATGTTTACCCTTACTAAGTATTTGATGTCACCCATTGTTCTATTTCCATTACGTTGTATATAAAGAATCTTATTATGTAATATATGATTATAAGGGTAATGAAAGAGATGATTTTTTTCTCGAGAGGTTATACAATAAGTTGTTTATGTATCTATACTCAAAATATGATAAACTTATAAGTTCTAAGGTGTGATTTTGGTGAGATTTAATATGTAATAATATCAAACTAGGTAAAGTGCATGTATGATAAGGTTAGGTCATTTAATAAATAATTTTATCAAATTAATTTTCTAATTATGCTAAATTTTACTTATTAAATAATACTTATTAAAATTCTTTAAAATAGTATCTATTCAAAATAGCTACATTTTTCTTTTAATGGATTCATTATTTTACTCTAGACATAATACAAAATTTTATTTTCATATTATGATAATATACCTATTAATATTATAAGTTATATTTCAAAATGAAAAAATAAATACTTTGTGAAATATTACTTTAATGTAATATATGATTCTTAACCTTTTATCAAAATTTAATGAGTGTCATATCATGAACATAAAATATTTTCATAGTTTATAAATATGTAAAAAATGAATATAGATTATAAATGGATCAGAAAATTATATTTTTCTTCAAAATATATAATTGTACCATTAAATGAAATATTTTATTTCTTCATCTATTGAAATTGAAATATCATAAGAAAACATATTTCATTATTCTCAATGTATCCACATTACAATTATTTATTATAAAAAAATTAGATTTCAACAATAACATTTAATTTTCAATGACAAAATAGAAATAGAAATAGAAATATTTTAAATATCTATATATCAAAGAATAATTTGTTTTGTAATATATATATAAAAAGATTTTATGGTATTATTAATATTTAGAGAAATACGTATAATTTTTTATATATTGTAAGGGATGAAATATATAATGTCCAAATCAATAATTAACCCATAATTACAATATTCATAATATGGGATTCACATTTTTACATTTAAAGTATCATTATAGTTTAGCATTGAATAAAATTAAGTTAAAAAATACATAAAAATATGTACATTTCCCCACAGTGTCTATTTTCTCCCAAAACATGTTGTAATATTTAAAAACTCAGCACATCCAATGTGACGGCCATAAATAGAAATTTTATTTTCATAATGTTACTACTCATACTTAATCCTATGAAAAAAATTTATAACGTGGGATGATTAAAAAAATCTATATAAGGGACATACAATATAAGAAAACCATTAGTCTATTTATATACCCAAAAATTAATATGTAAATTTCATATTTCAATAATAATCAATTTGGAGGAAATACCAATTGTATTTTCCTCTAAAAAAGTTAATTTCCCAATAACATTCATTCAAAACTTCATATTAAATGAGAATTTAATAATAACAACTATAAGGTTTTCTTGGAAACTGAGAATACTCAAGAATACATTTCCTTGACAAACAATTAATTGAACTTTTTGTAGTCAAAATTCGAAAACATTTTTAAAATATAAATGCTCATTTTCTTACCTTTGGAAATAAAAATATTTCCATTAAATATAATTAAAATAAAATTGTTTATATATGTTTTAATATTTTCTTTAAAAGAACCATTATATCGGAATCAGATAACCAAATAATTCCATTATATTCTAGGAGTAACGTATCACCGGTAAACTCCATCACTATAACCAATTAAATGATGAGATATATCAGTGTCACCATAATTATATCTATAATGGGCTCAATCATCATTCATATAAATTTTATAAAATCCTTAAAATGAATAAAATACAAAGATATATATATATATATATATATATATTTAAATTTAATCACAATTCCTATTTGAATTTGAATTCAATCCCACAAGCAATAAATCTTTTAGTTATGTCATAAAGATAGAAAAATGATTCCCTTAAATATGAAAAACCATTTAAATCCAAAAAACCCATCATATTGGGAGAATTTTTTTATTATAAAATAATCATGGAAACACTTAAGGTAATATTTTTATCATAAAATTCATATAATTGTGGGAATGGTTAGTCAATCCTCTTACATTAAAAAAATATTTATTAATATTTTGTAAAATGTAAAAACTATCTCATATATAAAATTTTGAGTAGATTAATTTTTAATCCAATTTAAATAATTACCTTTATAATTATTATATTAATTATTTACAATAATCTTTATCATTTTAAAGATCTTCAAAATTGAATTAAAATAGCAGAAAAGAAATCATTATAAAAATAATTTTTTAAATAAATTCACTTACCTTGAATCATAAATCATTTAATAATTATACCAAACTCTTGTATGATAAAATTATTTTGGATTTATAAATTATTAATAATTTTTTTCGTTTTAATTCCATTATTATTATTAATTTTAATTTTTTTTAAAATTTTTATATTTTGGTTCAAATTTGGGCAAGTTCACAATAGATGTTTTGAGGATGTGGGGTTTGTAAGTCCAAAATGACATTTGTTGGTCAACAAATGAAAACGATATCACTGTTAAATCATGTCTATATCATTATTCATTATAGTATTATTATTTCTATGCATTGGATACATTATAATAACCATCCATGAAAGGTGGATGTGAAAACCAAAATACATCATATCATGGAGGTAATATTTCACATATACACAGAAATTATGTTTCCATTTATCTACTCTATATAAAACAACACTTTTATGTAATTTATTCATATTAAAAAATAATTATTATGTTATTAATTTCAAATAAATTCATTAGGTTAATCATTTTTACCAACCGTGGGAGACAGAAATGATAAATGAATAACATCTCTACGTAGAGGTGATAATCCACAAGTACACACAAGAAACACTTTCAATTTAAAAAGGACTAAATGGGAAAGAAGGTATATATTAAATTATCTCTTTATATTCATAATAATTTTATAAAAGAAATATATTCATTAATTACATAATCATAATGAATCATGTTAATAGAGGATGGAAATTGAAACACGTCACTTTTTTATGGTGGTATACTACACATATGGAAAGAGTTATGTCTTAATTTACCATCGGATGGGAGAGAGATATAAATTATTTTTTTACTATTATAATTAAATTAGAGTATAAATAATACTATTATTTTAATATATTATTTTGGTTATAAGAGATTTTAATGAGTCCGAAGAATAAATAAACATGAAATAGGTTTGTTAGGACATATATTTCCTCCAATGATGTCTCCCAATGGACTACACATTATGTTTTCTTGGGATGGTAATTTGAGAAAAATAGTACCATAGGACATGGGTATGGATGTTGGTATGGTATTTGGGAAGGTATTTATCTAGATAAAATTATAAATTTGTGTAATGAAGAGAGGATTTGATGTTTCCTTTTATAAGTAAGGGGAGTGACACTCCTGTAAATCTTCAATATTTTGAAATAATATAAAGTCTTATTATTGATAATGATGAAAATAAAAAAATAAAATTATAATATTATGTGATTTAGGTTTATATAATCTCATCCCATATGATTTAAGATGATATTTGTTTCCTTTACACTTTGTTTTATCCCTAATTAACACATTTTACCCACTTACCAAGGTGGAAACATTTTTACCCAGGTTACAATTGTTATTAAAAAAATGAAAATACAATCACTAATAAATTTAAAGAACATTCTTAATACTTTTATTCTTATTTTTGAAGATTAAATCATTATAATATGATGAAATTAAATTTGATATAAAAACACAAAATGCAATGAAAAATAGATATATAGGAAAATGTATTTTTATGCAAAAATTTGAACAGATTATTATATATAAATATTTATGGTTACTATATAATAAATTATATTATTTAAATTCAAATGGATCTAATGCTAAATTAAAAAAAATAAAAAGTGAATAATTTTTTTAATTACATTATTTAATGAAATAATAATTGTTGAAAATTGATATTTTGGACAATTCACTAAAAAATATATTATTTATATAAAATAAAAATATTTCACACTATGATAATATAAATATTATAAATCCAAAATATAGTTTTATTTATTAAATTTCCATCTACAAAATTTTTGATTTATATTATTAAATAAATCGTATATTTTATTGAAACATCGTAGATTGAATAAATGAGTTTATTTTTTGATTCCAAAATAATAAAGAAGTAATAATTATATAATAATTGTCTAATTGGATAGTTTTTATGAATTGTTTTCAATGATTTAAATATAATATATGGAATCAAAATTAATATTTTGATTTACCCCTCTAAAATTCGTGATTAATCATGTAAGGAGAAAGATTGAAAGAGTCGGACAAATATTCAGGAAGGCTGGTGATGATACTTAGAGAATTATTATGCACATAAATTATGTCATTGAATGTTTTAATTCATAATTTTCCATTTTATAAATCTAATGATTCATAATTTTATGTTTGAATGTTAATGTAATGTTCTTATGGGATAAAATTTCATAAAATAAGTGGAATCCCATATATATATTTATTTTCATGAATTAAAATAGAGCAATCATTGATTTTAATAAGTCTATGAAATATATTTTATTACATCATAATGTGAATATTATTTATGTAGACTATGAAAAATATTATTTTCCATGATTGATATGAAGAATGGTTGGTTTTTAATTTTAATTGAAGATGGATTTTAATTTATATATATAAATATTATCTATATTTATTTTGATTGTAACAACATTTAAATAAGAGGTCCATCCCACAAGTCTTATTAGAATATACTAGACTGTGGGAAAAAGTGGGAATACGGTCTACCTTGGCCATATGAACAAATCCATGAAATCACGTGGCATGTAAATGGATGCACCCATGTATAATGCTTCATGATTAAATTAGAGTAGCAGATATTCCACCGTGTGGGGAGACATAGTGTGGATTTAGCTGGTATGGGGCCTTGACTATAAGGGTTCAATAGTGGACTCCATGAATCACTTTTGGCTTCTTAATGGGAGTGACTGTAATATCATCTAGTTAAATAAATAGAAGAAATACATGGGTCACCATATCTCATGTTCACTACTCATCTTCCCTTTATACGTATGGATAAAATGTGGGCCCTTCGATGAGGATAATCTGAGCCATTCGATCCCTTCTAGAAATAATCTCCATCCTCCCTTGCTTCAGGGATTTATGCTTCATAGTTCTTGTTCAATTATTTATCCATGAAAATCATTTTTGACCATCCAAAAATAAATCCAAGGCCTCATCCTCATTCAATAAGTCCGATTGGATTTCCTTTAACATAGGCATTATGTAAATTCACAAAACATTCGAAATTCATGATCTAATAAGAGTGAAGTGAATGATTTAAAGGCAGCTGATGAATATTGGTTATTTTGACAAAACAATAGAAGATATATGAATAGGTTCATATGAAATCAATTGACATTCATGAGGATACACATTCAAGCATGTATACTCCTATAAAGAATGAAGTAAAATTCATATCTATTTTTTATTCTCATGTTGAATGGATAATAGAGAACTTGACCCACTTAGGTGAAAAGTAAAATGATTTACATGTTATGAGGTGATAGAAACACTCAAAAATTGGAATATGTAATGTGCTAAATAAGTACCCAATCCTTAAGGTTTTTAAATGTGATTCAAAATATGAGTATATTAAAAAAGGAAACCATAAATATTCAAGTGTTTATATAAAGGCTTGTGTTGATTATAATTTACATGAAATAGATTACTCAAGCCAATGAATATTTTTAACAGTTCACATGTAGGGTGAGCTGCTGGTGTATTCATACCATCTGAACAATAATTTACAAATATCCCAATCCTCAGGTATTTGAGTTACATGCATTCATGGAGACTGGTTGAGCCACAATTTATAAATTAACCATGTGGTATTAATAAGAGTATACTCAAAGGTATCATGTATTTTATATACAATGCATGCAGAATTTATGTACCAAAACATAGTTTAAATGGTTCTCAAATATGTATTGCATGAAGAATGACTAAACATGGTCCTTGGGTTATTTTTTCAAATTATTAAATACCCACATAATTAAGGTATCTAGATTCGAAGAAAGAGAATATATATATTATTCAAAAACAAAATTACATGTGAATTTAAATTGATATTTTAAATCATAAAATAATTTATATCCCCATGAACCTCATTTTATTGTACAAATATTTTCATGAATGTGATGATAAAATACACAAAATTGCAATATCATTTCAAAAGACTGATTCTATTTTTTTATTAAAAAAGAATGACTCAATGTCGGGTAATTCTTCTAAAAGGCGATCACACTAACCCTAGAATTTGAGGTGATGTCTTAATACCATCATTTCTTAATATCATGATGATGTTTAAATGGAATGTGTAAAAATATATAATAGGAATAAAGAATATATCATGATGAACTAGTGCCTCTAGTATAAAAAATCAATTTGCGACTGGTAATACTGGTATAAATTATGTTTCTCACTCAGGATGATCAATCATTTCGTATATAATCATTTTGCACCAGTTATAGGAATTTATAATCATGGAAATTTAAAATTTTATATAAATTCATAAAAAATACCAACATGATTGTGATAATGAGTAAGATATAGTACTAATCCTTATAAAAATACATGTGTGTTGTTGTCCCTTTTATTATCTACATTTTGTGAATATGTGAACTTTAAGATCACACACTAACATCCATTATTCTTAACCAGATAAAAGGTTTTACAATAATATAATATGATTGAAGAAAATAAAATCTTGGTAAAATATGGGTACAAAGGTTCACCCAATTTCTTACTGTCTATACACGATGTATATGGTATCTATACGTTGTATTAGAGGGTAGTTTTTCCTCTAATTGGATTAATTTTTTTAATCCATATTTAATTTTACAAAGATTACATGTTGTGCATATGTGAAGAACCACAAGATAAATACATAGTCTCTACTCCTATTAATGAAGTCATGAAATTCTATTCCAAGACTCTAAAATATAAGAAGAATATGTAACCAAGGATATTAAATAAATCTAAAATAAATAATAGAAGAGTCAGTAATTATGTATATAAAAACAGTTGACAATGATCATTTTTTAAGAAAAAATATCAAGCCGTGGAGAGTATAAGGAAGTTACATCTATGAAATTTGTTATATAAATCTAATATTATTCTAAAATATATATGTTGAATGTTTTTGATAATGTTACTTAAAATATACATTTTTCTTTAAACGATAATTTTGGTTAAAATATAAATCATTAAGTGGAAATTAATATATAGGAGGAAAACATGTAATGATATTTAAAATTCATAATGATCTCAAAGACCACATTGATAAAACGGAATATTGTGTGACACTCTGAAAAAAATATTCCAATAATTGAAGAATAATTGAAATGGAATTCATAATAGGGAAATATATGTAAACATGGTTTTGGTGAAGTAATCCTTGCACTTGAAACATTGTTTAATGTTTCTGTGAATGTGCTAGATTATCAAATTGAAGAAAAAACATGTATAGTCAAGGGGATTGAGATTATAGTGTACAAAAAGACCATTTTCCATGATGAGTATATTAAAAATAACCGATATCTAGAAGAATCTCATCAAGAGACAGTCACTGTAAATGAATCCCTAATAGATGTTAAATGCAGATGAATCAAAGACCTCAAAAAAACATTTATTTATGATAGTAAAAATCATAATGACCAGATTGAAAGAATGAAAATTTAATGTGAAGGAACACTTGAATTAGTGGAAAATGATATGTTTTCTATCATCACGATATATCTTGGATTAAATATAAAACTAAAAAATTTTATGGAGACACAAAATGGAATACCCTATGTTGATGAACAGATGAATGATTTCACCCAAATTTATAATGATAGTCATCCTCAAAGAAGTGATATTCTTATTCAAAATATTTATATGAATCATCTCTTTATGGGGAATAATATTGGTGTAAATAGTATATAAAAATATTTTAGTGATCAACCTTATATTAATACATCGAAGAATGAATCCCATAAACCAGTTAAATCAATTTTCTCAAATACAACCATATCTTCTTGTACAGGTTTAATGCCGAAAGCTGGGATGATGCAGATTGATTAAAATATGGATAAACCCACTAAATTACAATGAAATAAATAATTAAAGCTACAGCCTAAAAAAATACGTTTGATTCCATGAATTCCATGTCAATCAAATAAATATTCATCTACTATAAAAATTAGGCCATACATTTTACCACTACAAATGAGAAATATGCATCAATAAAAGCATGCTATAATTAAGAAGAAAATGAAGCCATGAAATAAATAAGAAGATATGATTGATTAAATAAATTTATGAATAAGATGTTTATAATTAACCCTTTAAGGGTAACTTAAAAACATTAATGGGCCCAAGTGGATGTTCCAAAATAGGTTATGATTATAAAGAATTATTAATTATTTTAGATAACCATTCAAATGTTTATTGCGAAATGAAAAGAGATGAAGATGAAGCATTGTGTGGAGAAATGGAAATAGAAAATCATATTATTTTACATGAATAATAATTCGAAGTTCTTAATAGGTTATCAGTTAATAAAAACTAAATTTTCTCAAAAATAATTATGTTTAAGGTGAATTTTGACATTATTGAATGGAAACAAATTTTTGACTCTTCAAACTTATAAAATTTGGATTATAAATAAAAAAAATTATAGGAACCCATTTCACGATTAGAAAATATGAATGAAAGAAAATAGTACATTCTATTTAAGAAATATCAGAATTTGAACTCTATGGGAGACACCGACATGAGGAGTACATGACACAATCATGGTATAGGAAAAAGATTCACTAGGTTGGGAGAAAATTCTCAACCATTTTTCTTATCTTAAGATTATAATTATTCCACCATATTCCCTAACTTCTTGTGTATAATTTGTATGTTTACATTGTAGGTAATTTATGGTGATGTTCATTATCAATAAGAGAAATGAGTGAACAAAGTGGAATTAATAAATGTTGAAGGTCAATTCTTGATCAGATAGAATTTTTACTTGTCTTACAATAGTGGATCATCATCATTTGGAAGACTTTGTTTTGAAAAATTAACCACATAAAATAAAGGGAGTTCACCCCTCGAGGGGAAAAAACAACAAGGATATGTTATCAAGGCATATTCAGTGAAAATTTTTATCATCATATCTTATATATATAAGTTAATAATTAAGGGAAAAAAAATTAAACTTCATTTCCCTATATTGACTAAATAAAATATATGCATGAATGTGGTGTGTTGTTTTATGAATATGATCATATAAAGGGGGACTAATATATTCCATTACATGAAAGTTTTTATGTGTTTCGGATAGTGTGTAGAATAATATATTACAAGATATATCTATTTTATATAACCCCCACTTTGATTAATAATATAAGTAATGAAAATTATATGATGTGCATAGTTTTTAATGGAATGAATAAACTACCTTGGATGTATCTATCTTGTTTTCTACACCATGTTAGCCCATATATACTTAATGTTGAACAACTAAAGGCTCTTTTATATGAAAATAGTATGTTATAATCATTCTATTATAAAAAGTTGAAAATATTTTCAATTTACTTAAAGGGAATATGAAATAATATACATTAGTTCATTGAATTGTTTTTAATAAGGGTGAGACAAGACATAGACTTTAAAGAAATGGTATTAAGAACAAAGAAAATGGGTGATATTTAAAATCTTTTTTGTATGGTTGTTGAGTATGGTTGTAATTTTTTTTTTCAATATATAAGAAGGGAAAAAACTCTATGTGTTATAAAGTACACAATGATTAGTGATTAATCATGTAAAGTGTAAGATGGATAAAGTTTGAGAAATATTAAATATGGATTGTTATGATACTTGAAAAATTTTTATGGACACACATGATGTCATTGAATGTTTAACATCAGTAATTTTTCATGTTATAAATCATAAAATTGTTGAAGTGATCTTTTAGTTTTAAAAACATGTGTTTATGAGGTAAAATTTACTACAAATCATGGAATTCCCAGAAAATGGTCATTTTCATGATGTGAAGAAGAAGAATAAATGATTCGTTGAAGTCCAGGTGACTAGTTTTATTGCTTGAGGAAGTGAAGAATATTTATAAAGACAATGATAATTATAATTTTTCATGATTAGAAAGATGAAGGGATGTTTTTGAATTGTAATTGAAGAAGGCATTGAATTACTATACATATATTTTATATCTACGTATTTTCATTCGAACCTCATTTAAAAAATAGGGTAATCCCACAATCCCTCTTAGGAGAGGATGAACAGGGGAAACAAGTGGGAATATGGTCCAGCAAGCCCAAGGGAAACATCTCAGGAATAACCGTGAGTGGTATAGTTGCAGTCCCATATATAAGGACTTCAAGAGAAAATGGGAGAAGTGTAAGGGTCACCATGTGGGGTGGAAAAATAATATATACATTGGACATGAGGAAATGATAGTGGTATTTCTAGTGAGTACTCTGGTACTCACTTTTTGATGCTTAATTGGTGTGATTGTAATATATGCTAGAGACAAACCACATGAGAAATATTTGTGGTATTTGATTTTGTGTTGACTATTCATAAACCCTTAAAATGAATATAAAATTTGGTCCATTTTATGACGATGATATATACCATCATACCACTACTATATATCCTCTTTAACCTCTCACTCCCTCAAGGGATCTTTGGCGTTCTGTTTTTTTTACTATTGAAGAACCGTGAAAATTGTGACTGGGAATACTCTAATAAAACTATAGACTCTTACATATTAAATAATATTGATTAAACATCATATGATCCAATCAATATTCCAGAAAACATCACATTCTATATTCTATATCTCACATTCATGAACAAATGGATCCTAAGTCTGGTGAAAAAGATGAGTTCTTTAGAAGTATCTTACGTTGAAAAATGATGAGGTTTTTCTAAAATCAATTGATTTTGATACTACATGATGAATGGACTCATGAAATTAGGTGATATATGGATTATTAGTTATCTTCATGAAAAAATATAGTATATCAATACATTTATTGATTGATATACACTTCATGTATAAATTATGTACGAATGATTATATTAAATGTTTTCTAAATATGTATTTCATGAAGAATTTATACCCATGGACATTGGGGCATTTCTATGAGCAATGAAATTCCAACATCATTAATTTTTTTAGATTTTATAAATGATAATGAATATGTTCTTCCAAACACATTTACATGAGGTTAAGAATAATGAATTTAAATCTTGTTGTGATTAATATCCCTATGAGCCACATAGTTTTATATTAATATGTTCCTATAGATAATGAGAAAAAAAACTTTTGAAATATCATTTGGTGATTCTGATATTGTTATCATTTTGAAGAGAGAGTGAAAAAATTGGGTAGTTTATTAATAATGTGATCACATGGACCCTATAATTTTATGAGAAGTCTCAAGATGAGAATTTTTGATATTCTTGATGAAGTTCACAACAATGGAACAATAAAATTTCTTGTGGAGAAGGAATATATATTTCTGAACATGTGGTTTGAGTATACAAATTTTCATTTATAACAAGTAGTACTAGTATAAATAACTCCTCTCACTTAGGAAGATCAATCTTTTATAGAAATTTGTAATCAATTATATTTACAACAATATGATAATACATCGAACAACAGCTAGTTGATCATGACAAGAAGTAAGTCATAATACCAAACCTTGTTATAATCTTTATGGGATGTTGTGTGTTTTATTAACATGATTTCTTGAATATTTTAACATTAGGAGAACACAACAAGATCCATTTCTCTTTATGGGGAAGTGGATAGGGAGTAATATTTTTAGTTGAAACTAAATTAAAACTCAGTAAATATGGGTATAATAATTATCCCTCCATTATGGTGTCCATACATGATCTATTTGAAATCTACAATATATATATAATAAAATATATTTTTTTGAATATTAATTTTATAGGAAAATTTCTCATTATTAGTATTACCTAGGTAGTCACATTCTTCGCCTCTTAGTAATTATGTCTAAATAGTTTTATTCATTACATAAACATGTGAGGGTATTTTTCTACCATAGATTTTTCCAATTCCCATGTGTCTTCTTCTGTCATTTAATTTTCCAATAAGACCATAACCTAGTGAATAAAAATATTTCTCAATACATAATCTACGTGATCCAAAATATTAAAATAAATTTATTTATTGGATTATTTCTCTTCGAACTGTACCACTTCCAGTATAAAAATATGATATATACTATGTACGCAATTTGTTAATAGTGAACCCTTGAAACCCAACATGTACTTATAGTAAATCAGTGATAAATATAGCTAATAAGAAAATGATCCCACTTTATCCAAAATTTCATAGTTTCTTAATAAATCCTAGGATCAATGTTCCCTTTTTACCAAAAATAATTACACATTTCTAAGGAGGTTTTTTTGAATGATATAGCCACCTACCTCAAACAAAAGGTATTCCATCCCTGCATACTAGTTTTAGAAGATATTTTCTATATAATTCATAAAAAGTTCCACCTCTTTTCTAGAATGAGAATTGTTATTATATAAAAAGTAATATAGTAAAAAAATATCCTAAATTCCTTAATAATCTAATTCTTAAGATAAAAGTATATCCTCAAAAGGATTAATTTTAATTTTTAATTATTCAGAAGATAAATAATGAAATATTGTACTGAAATTATATTCCATACCCGATGAAATATGATGTCTATTCTAATGTTTCTCCTTAAACCTAGGTTCATGATAAAATACATTAGATATGATAACTACTTGTAATAGTAATAAAATAGTATGATAATTTCTTGTAATCTAGTCTAGAAACATAGTTTCTCGAAGGGGAAAAATGAAAAAATTTTATCAAATGATAAAAAATAACCCTAATCTCATTATTTAATTTGATACGTATTTGGTAATCCCTGAACAAAATCAATGGATATGTTCCCCTTTTTCAATTTGAAATCTAAAAAAGGATAAGCATACCCTTCAATGGTTTCCAATCATATTTTACCTGACAAAAATCTAAACATTTCATTGTAAAATTAGTTATATCCTTCTTCATCACACCAAAAAATATTCACAAATGACCCTATATATATTAGTGATTCTAATATTAATAGAAAATTATGAACTATGAGCTCCCCAAGACAATTATTTCTTAATAAATAAATCACCTGAAGCTCATATGATCTTTAAGAAATTTATAAAAACTTCATTATCCTCATTTAATAGCAGCATATTTATATTTTATGGCTAATTATATCCTTTATTGAAAACCATTATCTTCATTCTAAGAGAATATATTTTTTCCTGAAAAATATAACTTCACTAACCCATGATCTAAAAAGGTTAGAATTTCAATATAAAAAATTTATAAGAAAAAATTTATTAAATAATTAATTAATGGATCATATTCAAAATTTAGAATAGTTAATGATGCATTATCTTTTTGACTCACAGAATTGGATACCATGTTTTCTTTACCTGGATGATGGTGAATTTGGAAATAATAATCCTTAATTAGTTTTATCTTACTTTTCAAACTCATGTTCAATTATTTATAAATGAATTTATACTTTAATATTTTATTATATGTTTATATTTCTTACTGATCCCCATATAGATAATTGTTCTACATTATTAATGAAAAAACTACTATAACCAACTCAACTTCATGTGTAGGATAATTGTTTAAATGGTTTTTAAAATGAAGGTTTGTATATAAGATAACCCATTAATTTTAGATCAATACAACCCAAAATACATTTAATGATGCATAACTATAAATAAATAACTATCCTATTATAGAAGGATGGATTAAAATGGACCATTTACCTAAATTAATTTTAACTATTATAAATATTTATCACATTTCATTGTCAAGATGAAACCAATTATTTTCGAGTTAACATAGTTAGTATCCTAGATAAGAGGGTAATGTTTTTAAAAAAAATGTAGTAACCCACTAATTGGGGAAGTCATTGATCTAATGAAATTTATTGTCCTTGTTGAATCATCCACTACTTATGATTTAGTAGGATCAACAATTATGAAATTTTGAAAGAATCTACCCATTAAAAAATATTATGTAAACAAATTCACATTTTAAAAAATTTTACATATAAATTTATTTTATTTTAATGTTTTCATAATAATCCTTATATTTTCCCCATGATTTTTATTTTTTTAGAGTATACCGTAATTTCATCGATAAACAGAACCAATTTTTTTTTCAAATACTCATGGGACACCATATTTATTTTATGTATATATAATGGGTGAATTTTTTAAACCGAAAGTAATAACTGATAACTTATAATCACCACACATAATCTCAAATACTATCATCATAATGTATTTCAATTCATATTAAGAAAATAGTTCACAGACTAATGATCAATGAAAGAAAGGTATTATTATTATAGATGTTTTTAAAAAAATGCCATCAATATGAGGAAAATGATAATTATTATTAAAAGTGGTGGTATTTAATTCTCTATAATCACTGAAAATTACCATAGATCCATATTAATATTTAATAGATAAAATAGTATCACCCCAAGTTGAAGTTGTAGGGAATAAAAAAAAATCTAATTATGAAATAACTATAGCTTAATTTCAAATCATCAATACTCAAAGGAAGCCATTCCATAGTGAGGTTTTTAAATTTTAATTACATTAAGATCAAATTAAAAGGTAAAATAAAGATCTAAATTAGGAATAATATCAGGGAAATCACCGGGGAATACATCCATATAATCATTTAATAGTAGTAATTTACTAATTTTAATAGTTCTATTATTCTCTAAAATATTTACATGATAATGTTTTCTTCCAACCTTTATATGTTTCATAGGTTAATGAAATGTTATGAATTGTATGCATTCATTATTATATAAAAAAATAAACCCATTATTTGGAAAAAATTAACACTAAAATATACCATATATTGATGAAATGAAGTTAAATACTTACTATGAATAAAATCAAACAATACCATGGGAATGATAAGAAGGCTTTATGAAGAAAAAAACTCCAATGATGATAATAGGAAAACTTTCATAATTTATTATTACATATATTCTACCCTAAATGATTTCACCAAGATTTATAAATTTATTTCTTGAAAAGGTATTTTCATTTTACTGAATAATTCATATGATATAAATGAATTTATGGATCAAACTGAAAGAAGATGTTGGCATAGTCTGATTAAAAAATAATAGATATACCAGCACTTCACTTATGGGTTTGAAAAATATTTTAAATATAGAAAGTGACTTTGTAGAAATTTTTTTTTATGATTTTAGTCTATCATCCTTGATTAAAAATATTTAATCATGTATTAAAATAATTTCATTAATAATTTATATTTAAACATTTTACAACCTTCTTTCCACTACTAGTTTGGATTTTTAGGATTTCAATTTTCTCTATAGTCATGAGCCATTAGTAAATGATTACCACATTGGTAACACTTCCCAAATCACAGACTTCATTATCTAAAATATTTATTTCTAGTCAAATCCTACAAGGGTAGATGAATTTACCCACCTTTAGGATTCTTTTATGGATCATTCCCCTTTTCATGACACCTAGATTAGATTTATTCTTTTTGTGGAAAACTCAAATAAACACTATATTGAAATTATAAAAAAAAACTCTATAATTTCCTCTTAACCTTTATAATCATGAGTAAACAATACCCTAATTAATCTAGGATTCAATCTAAGGTAAAATTGATCAATTTTACAATATTTCTCAAGAATGAAATTTTTTATGAACATGGAAAATATATAAAAATTATATTCATAGGAGGGAACATAGTCCTACACCTTTTTCTTCAACTCTAAGAATTGATATTTTATTCAATGTAAAAGAACATTAAGGAATATTTTTTTAATAGATCCATAAATACAATCCATTTTAGGGAATAAATTTATTTATCATATTTATAGTTCTTAATAAAATACCACCATTGTTCAACCTGAACATAAAATAAAAATTATAATGGTATTCCTCCAGATATCTGAAAATATTCACACAAAACATATCTCCTTTAAAGAGGTAATTCATCCATCAAATTTAACTATGTAAAAAGATTCACTAATATTCGGATGGTGTGGTGTCTTGAAATTCATACTATCAATATATTATTTGGTTGAGAATACAGTTTAACTCTTTCCTCCCTTCATATCTATTTTCCGCTAAGTTAACTTAGATAAAAACTAATATCTTGAAATTTATACCATTCTAGTTTATGGATTCAGAATGATGTTATCCTCCAGATATCATTCAACATCCGCTACCCGATTTCCACTATTATAGGAAATTTTGAACATATGAGAATTATATGAAGAGACATGGAAGTATTAAAAATATATTTCATGGTAAAATAAACATATATTATAATCTCTTTAATTTTACTTTTTTACAATAACCTATTCTATATAATTATGTAAAAAAATGAACGGATTCCATATATAATGACCCACACCTTAAAAACCCATAATTACAGGATTTATAACAGGGGTTTCACTTTCATACATTTCTTAGATCATTTTAGATTAATGTTTTAGATAATTAGGTAAGAAAATACAGAAAAAGTTGAAATTTACACATAGTATTTTTTTTTACCACAAAAAAAGATCATTATAAACACACACATCCTTCATTCAAGGTCACTCCCATAACTAGAACTCAACTATTATTAAATTTTCTCATAATAATTAATTTTATTGAAAAATATTTTATAATATGGAATGATAAAAAATTCCTTAATTAACATATTAAAAAAGAAAACATTAGAAAATTATAAATTTTCATTAACTAAGGAATTAGAGTGGGAAACATAATAATGGAATGGAATTATGATATAGATTATATTTTAAGAATTGGGAGCCAAAGTGAGAGCATTATTAATTACACAATTTTGATATACTAACTAGATGATTATAATATTATTGTAAGGGAATATTCTTAGAAATCTACTTTTTATTCCACTATGCGATGTTGGATTGTATCGTTTTTATAATAATAATAATAATATTAAATAATTTAATAAATGAAACCCTTTATTGCACTAGTAAACATAATAAAAAAATATGATGTTTTCCATTCCATATTAAACATATGAGATCAAATATTAATTTACTTGTCCATGAAAAAACACAATGGATCAATAACATTCATAGTACATTTTATATATAATAATAAAGTGAAAATCATAAATATCTAGAATATTTGGAAAAAAATTATACTAATTAATAACATTCCTTGAAAAAATTTATTCCGCCTTTGTAATGAAATACAAAAACCTTCCATAAAAATTATACGTTTATTTTTATACCATTTGAAATAAAAATAATTAAATTAAAAACCATAACATGCATATCTTGTTGAAAATGTGGGACATTATCCTTACATTCATTGTTATAAGAACCATTATTATGGAATCACCTAAGTGGATAATTCCCATATCACATAGGAGTATCATATCACTAGTAATATATGTTACATTAACAAGTGCATTGGATAGATATATCAGGCTCACCCATCATCAGTGTTATATCAAACTCACTTATCATTTATATAAAATTTATATGAACTAAATAATTAATAAAAAATAAATATATTAAAAATTAACAATGAAGCATATTTTAATTATAATTAAATCCCATAATCATTAACACTTTTAGTTATCTCATAAGAATGTGAAAACATTCCCATTTCCTTAGAAATAATCACTAAAAGTAATAATGCCTAGAATATTGAGAAACATATTTTAATTTAAAATAATCCTAGAAACTTTTTATAGATATTTTTAGTGTATCATAACTACAAATAGGTGAATATTTACTCAATCCATATATGTTAAAAAGATATACTTTTCACTTAAATAAAATGATTAAAATAACCCACAATGAATATGATGAAAATATTCCTTTTTTATTTATCAATAAATAAATTATAAAATAATTGAAAATTTAATTATGAAATATATTTTCAATAACTAATAAATTACATGAAATATATCCATGAACCTCAATATGGATGAAAATGATCTAAAAATAAAATATTAAAAATAAATTATCAAAAAAATTCCATTACATTGAGTCTAAACATATTTTGTTCATATGTCAACTGTACTAAGTAAAAAAATTCATATTATTAATTTATTATAAGAATTATCATGTCTATTAAATTATCATTATTATCAATATTTACATTGTTACTTTGTTTTATATAGTTATGATAATTTTTATGCTCATATAGGATGTTTTGAGGACGTTCAGATTATAGATCCAAAATAACATTGGTAGGTTAAATAAGTTCAAATGGATCATTCTACATTATTTTAATAATAAAAATCATTAATTATTTTTCATTTTTATATATTAAAAAAAATTATTATCCAACCATTTAATTTTTGAATGAAAAATGAATTACAAAATATCATGGATGTGAAATTTCGCAGGTACACACGACTGAAATTTCCAATTTTCAAATGGATGTGAAAAAATAAGTTTGAAAATATTTTATTTTTATAGTCATATTTATTTTGTAAATATCATTTTTATTTCCTTTTTTATGCATATATATAAACTTGTGAGGTATTAATGAAAACTCAATAACATCTATTCACGAAGGTGGTATTCTAAGAAAACACATGAGGGACATTTTTAACATCCAATGGAGAGAAAGCGTAAGAAGGTAAGTGATATCATATTTTCTCAGACTCATATTATGGTTAGAAAAATATTATTAACTCACTAATTCACTATTTGTAACTATATATGTCAGGGGATGAAATAGAATGATACACATCGCTTCATGGAGGTGGTAGTCCACACATATGCATGAGAGATGTTCTAATATCCCTTTACCTGTAAAGGAGATAGAAAGGAGTGTATGGATCAACATAATAAAAATTAGTATAATTAATATACTAAGTTAATTATATTACAATGTTTAAAATATATTTTAAGGAGGAAGAAGAAGAAATAAACTAGAAATAGACCGATTATGACTTATTCTTCCACCTTGTGTATCTCATTTGTCTTATTCCATAAGCTAATATAATTTGAATTTGGATAAGATAATTAACTATAGGATAAATGAGGGATTTTAGGAAGACTTTATGGGAATTTAACTATTTATCTAATAGGATAAAGTTGTGTAAGGTAGAGTGGAGTGAGGAATCCTTTTATAAGTGATCAAAGGGTCAATCTTGTAATTATTAATTATTTTGAAATAATATAATTTCTTATTCATGGGAATGTGGAACATTAAAAATATAAATATGAATATAGGTTATAAGGGTAGAAAATTTATCCTAAAATTAGTTTTAATATGATTTATCAGGACCTTATAAATTAGTCATAACCATAATTTAGATGTTGTACCCATTTACTTTGATGATACAATTTTACTAAGGTTATTATTAATAATAACAGAAAATAAAATTAACCTCTTTCCTAAAAGAGAACCTAAAAATTTATAATATTATATATAATTTTAATAATAAATATTTAAAAGGATTATAAATAAAAATTAATATAAAAAAGGAAAAGAAAACGTAAAATATTATTTCTGTAAAATGCATTTTTAATCCTAGAAAAGAACATATACCAAAATATACTATAGTATTGATTCATATACGATTAATTAGATTATATTACACCAAAGGGATATTAAACTAATTTATTACCAAATCCAAAATATAACTATATTTTTAAATTAATTTCGTTATAGATGAATACAGTTTTTAAACAATTAGCATTTTCACTATTCCCTCAAAAATCAATCTTTTTAGAATAATCCTTAAAAATCACCACAAGTTAATTTAAATATTTTTAATCCCAAAATTAATTTCATTTCAGAGATATCAAATTATTTTATTTACAATTTTATTTCTAAAATAAATTTTATATTTGAAGGAAAATATTTTATCTAGAAAAAAACCACATCTTTTCTGAATGAAAAATAATATAAAATTATAATATTATATATAAATCTATAAGATATATTTTAACAAAAATAATTCCAGAAATTTATTCATTATTAACATTACCTAACATTTCACAATAGTCATTATTTAGAAATAATTTTTAACTGATGGATATGTTACAACTAAATATATTTATTTCTATAAGTCAAAGTGCTTTTAAAATCAATATTTTAATGTGAGATTTAATATATTATTATTGAATAAATGAATTTTTATTATTTAAAATTTCAATTTTAATTATTGGTTAATAATTATGCATTTATATATAACAAATATATTACTTATAATGTCTATTTTATATTTATAACATTTTTAAAATGATAATATAATATTTATAACCACTGATTTTATGCATAATATTAATATAATAGACATATACACTATATTGATTAATATATATATATATCATGTTTTTGAAACATAAAAAAAAATTCATTTATTATTCAACATTTCTTATCTTACCTACGAATTAAAAGACTAATTTCTTTTATCTCTACGAGTTAGGATACATTTTTTATACAATTTAACTTTTTGGAGTTAATATATATATATATATTAGTTGTACTTTCATTTTTCAAAATAATATAACCATATTTATTGAATCATATTTATTTATATGTTGATGAAATTACTCTATATATTTATTTACTTATGGAATAAAATGAATCAAATATATGGGAATAATAGATAAAAATATATATTAAAAAAAGGACGTAATAATGTTAATATTTGGATTTTTGTTTTTATGTTTCATTTATACGTGTTATATTTACCCAAATTTCATTAATGTTACTCGACTTACATTTAGTTTTGTTTATTATAAATTATTATTTTTCCAAAATGTATGATTTTTGTTAATAACATAGATTTCATAGAATGTATATATATATCATTTCTTTTTATATGGTTATGGACTACATGAATCATTCTAGACTATTAGACAACATTTTTTTAATGTAATATATTATATAATTGTTTATAATATGTGTGGTTTTAGATACAAAAATAGATCATCATAATTTAAAAAATTGTTTTTTGATATCATTGGCTATGATACGTTGCATTTCTTTTGTATTTAGATATTACAAATGGTTATTATATTGATATTGTTTCATGTGAAATAAGGCATAATGAGTGATTTTACCAAAGGTGACGTGACAAAAAAATCTACTCATATTGATGGCTGTGATATAAGATATTACTATCCACAGTTTGAGTATTGTTGTATAGGACCTTACTATAAATTATTGAACAATGATATAGTGTGTTTCGATACTTTTGTTTTCGGGTTCAAAAAAAATTATTTATGAAATGAATTATGAATTTATAAATTGCAAAATTTTGTATTATTATATGGTTATATTAAATTAATTAATTGTTCTTAGATGTTATTTTCATTATGATACTTTTATACTAAAGTCATATAAGAAAAAACTACACTATATAAGATTTGACATAAGTGTTTTGGTAGATGAGATAAATTTTTAATGTGGTTCATTAAATGGAATAAAATATAATAAATATATTATTTAAATATTTCATGTTATTTACATTTTTATTTTTAAATTTTTCATATAAAATATGTGATATGAATAATTGTATTTCTTATGAATTATATATTTTAATAAATAATAAAATTTACTATTTACCATGTAAATAATAAATATTAAAATTCCATAATTGATAAATTTATATCTAAAGTATATGTATATTTATTCTTTGAAATATAAGTTATTCATATACATGTTATATGAAATTATCATAAATTTGAAAACATAAATTATGAATGCTTTATGAGTAAAATAGTACAATTTCTAATCATAAAAAATTTAATCATTTCCCTATTTTAATATTTAAAAATATTAAATGGTTATATTATGAAAGTTTTCAGGCTTTATTAAATTGTTTATATTTATTATATAAATAAAACCCTACTGAAAGTCCTCCTAGGCATCAGTCACCTCAGTTTTTAATGAATTGGAGAGTATCACCAAGGAACCAATCACAAAAAAAGGTTGGAATTACCCATATAAATCTTTGTAAAACAATTTAGAACAAACAATGAACATTGTTTCAATTATTTTATTTGAAATAAATTTTAATTTGAAGTTTTTATCACTGGATTATGAAGACAATGAAAAAATACATTGTAATAAATACCTATTAGACCCCACTACAGTTCACAAATAGAATCATCCCAAATCTATGTCCATATATACATTAAAACAACTCAGTAAAGCAATAGAGGTTTTAGCAGTTGAGAGTATTAAGTTGGATCATATTGTTGGATGTGTAATGAAATGTAAATGCATGTTATGAATGTGAACATGGATATGATTCATGGAGTATATATATTTATATTTATATTATGATATTGTATATATATTGTTAATTTAATACATGCATATGGTGTATATGGAAATATATATATATAATATGCTATTTGGTATTATTATATTAGTTATACATGTGGTGTATATATAATTGGTTGTATAAAATAAAAAATATAGATCTTACTCTCTAAAATGGTTTTCGTTAATTAAAAACCAAATGTTTTTTCATAAAATATCCCCTTACATTCAATAAAATTTGTTTCATGAATTATAATAAATAGAAATTACACATGAAATACATTACAAAAGTGTGACGGTGGGATTTTCCAATATAAAGTGAAACGTTCTCTTCTATATGTGTGGTCTTGAAAATTTTGTTTGAATAGTGATTTCATCATAAATTTCTTTAAATATAATATATATAAAAATATTTTCTTGTTGAATTCAATATGTGTCTCTCGAGAAGAAGACTACACCACTTCAAAAGTTATTATATCCAAACAATAAAATCTTGGATACATTGGCTGGTATATCACCTTATAGGTAGGGTAATTTTATTCCCATTTACTTATGTTATTTCTCAAATATTTTATTATGATAAAGGGATAATTGATAACGAATCTTTTGTTTACCAAGAATTCTATATTTCTCATTTTTTGGATAATTTACCCTTCTAATTACATAGCAATATATCCTTCTTGTATTGGAACTTTTTCCATTTCTGATGGTGATTAAATTATCAAATTTAACCCATTAGTTGTATTTATGAATGTTTCTTCAATAAGTCAACGTTTTTATGAATATTGTTTTTTGACGAACAACCTGATTCAATGTATTATGAAACAGTTTCCACATATTTATGTGAGCTATATAATATGAGATTTACCTTTATGTAAACATTCAACCAAGGTATACCTTTTACATGAAGTGTTCAGAGAAAGGTATTTTTCATTTTATCTGTATGTAAATTTTTTATGTAATAGTAATATGCAATTTCAATTTATTTTAATGGGTTTACACAATGGTGGATTATTTCTTAAACTTTCATGAAGAGTTTTCACAAATCTAAACTATGACTTACCATTATATAGCAGGCCTCATGTATAGTTAAAATCTATCATTACTTTTTGTAGAATGAATTGTATAAATGTCATGAAAATACACCATTACATATAAAGTATCTATATGGGTAGCATGAGGAGACACTTACATTGAATATGGATTCTATATAAGGGTAAACATATCATTTTTAGAAATGGTTAAAAACTGATTTTATCATATATAATTATTTAAATGGAAAATAAAACTATTATAAACCATGTTAAAATGTATTATTAGTATATGATAATTTATGAGATGATTATAAATTAAATAATTATTAACATTTTATAATTAATTAAATGTTTTTGAATTTTTTTTACCCAAGTATTAAAAGATAATATTAATACAAAATTATTAAAATTATAAAGCATACATTATGATGATGATATAAATATTTTATTTAGAAATAATAAAGGTAATATATAATTTGTTAATAAATGTAAAAAATATGGCCAAATAATAACCTTTTATTATATCTTCAAAATGAATTGTTTATAATATTAATTTTAAAATTGGTAAAATTAACAAAGGGCCATATTTTTATATTATTTATACCACATCCAAAATATTTTGATCAATGTATTAAATAATATAAAATATATAATCTTCAGATTATGTAAATGGAATTGGAATAGTTTATAACCCCTATAATATCATTTAAATTTCATATAATTGAAAATTGTAAATTATTCATTTTGAAATGAATATAATGGTCCTACATTAAAGAATATGGAATGGATATAGTTATTTTATGATTTATAAAACGTTTATAGAAATACTTTATTCAGGAAATGATCATAAATGTTTTTCTTAGTTTTAAATAAAAGAGTTTTTTATTTATTTAATATATATTAAATACTATTTCAAGTATAATAAATTTTTTAATGAAATTTTAATGTTGTGCATTACTTATTTTGGTTAATATTAAAATTCATCAAGGAGATAAATACGTGCATTTACATCATACGTTTTATAATTATTTTTGATTTAATCAACATTGACCTCATCTTTTAATTGATGTTATAAATGTTGAATATAGTTAGTACATATTTGGTGTTAGAGATATCATGAATATAATTCTTTCTAGACTAATTTATCCCTAGGTAGAGGGACATTGGGTTAGACCACTTACTATCCAGGAGGATTATGACATGTCCAAAAAGAGTATTATGGTTGACTATAAATCACTCTAGGATTACTCATGATGATATTATTAATCTAATTCAACCCCATTCCTTTAAATGGATATATCATGTTACTTATTCATATAATGGATTTAGATATGTGTGAATATGTTTATAATATTTATTTAGGTGAGTATATCAAACATTTTATAAGGTGATTCAAATTAATTTTGTTTTAATACATTAATTTTGTAGCTGAGATATGTATTCCAATCATATGATTCATTAAGAAAATCCATAATAATTTTATTTAAATGTCATTGATGACCCATAAGTGTATTCTCTTAAAAGATTTATAACAAGACATGAAGGGTTCCTATGACCCCCATGGGAAGTTGAAAAGAACACTAGAATAAAAAACAACATAATGGAAATATTTCTTTCCATCAAATACAAAAACTAGAATGGAATATATAAATAATGAATAAACATAATGATATTTTATAAACAAATATATATAGCGATAGTTATACATTGAAGGAAAAGAATCTATGATCCATGTACATGATACAAGAATAATTAATTTATAATAAATAATGACCACTATATCCATTTTCTTGGGGGGAAACACCCGATTAGATCCCTACAATATGACCTGAAAATTCGTTTTTTATTTGATTTTGAACCCGCTTTAAGGATGAGCGGTAACCCACAGCAAGACAGGCAGAAACCACAAAAAAAATTTCCATCAAAATTTCATATTTTTATTATTAAGAAAATGCCACATTTATGGTAAAAGTCAGAAACCCTAGGAGAAAAAAAAGTTATTGAAGGAAAACATAAGCCTATTTTCATGTTTATCTTGGAGGGGATTCCAGGAGAGAGATGTTACCGTTGTTTCTGGATCATCCTAAATAAGGTCTTCGAAGCGGCGTGCCAATCTGTCCTACTCTTGCCTGACAACCGAAGACACCACCTCATTGCAACACTGTTCCCTTTCCTACAATAGATAAAAAAAGTTCTACACACACTAGTGGGTATGTTTATAGTGTGTCAAAAGAAATCATAATTGGATCCCTCCAATTATTCCTTATAAATAGTTTTTCAAATAATCCAATTATGATCTATTTCATATAAAATATAGAATGATATATAATTTTGAAAAATTAAAAAAAATCCTGATAAATTCATCCTTTTTAATATCTTATATATTTTTATATAAAAAAGTTATCAAAACATGTTAAAAAAGTATATATCATTTAAAAGAATTCATTATAACAAGGTATAGATTAGACACACAGTGGAATATACTCATAAGATAACATATATCCTGACTAACAAGGATTCTTGTACAATGATCAATCATATATAGTTTTCACTAGTGAAATCTCTAAAATTATGACAAAAGGATTATAATAAAACCCTTATGGGTTATTCTATTTATGATTTCTATTAAACTATTCCCCAAAAAAACATCCAAAGGAGTTTAAAAATACCTTGATGCCCCTATAAATCATGTAAATGATTCGTTTCATGAACACCACCTATATACCCTAGGATCACATGTGATGAAAATTTCAAATCAATTACCTAGGAAATATCCAATTACAAAAATCGACCTAAAGAAACTTTTTCACAACAAAACCATGTATTGATGTCCATTTTACCCAAAAAAACCAATGGTTCGTTGAAATCAAACATTCATTGTCAAATACAAAAGGGAAAACCATTTAATAACAAAAAACTATATTCACATTTCAAAAAATCACTTTTCATGAAATTAATAGTTTATTAGTCATGATTAAAAATGATTCATCATGGTTAGTTCATAAAATATAATCGTTAGATCAGACAACCCACCTAAAATAATTGGTATTGCATTAATTCCCTTGGATCCGCACACTATAGGGGAGACGAGGGCTGAATGAAACAAGATAGAACCCAAAACCATGAATCCCCTTGTTAGAATATCTAATTGATAAATTTATGGAAAAAAGGAATAAAATGGAATCACTTAACAAATTTATTATCAATGAACTCTTAGTGATAAATAATATTCCGAAAAATAATTCCAAATTCCCAAAATGGATCTAAAAGATAACCAATTAGATCTTCCCACAACCATTATATATAGACAGAACAACCATAATCTAAGGTTTTATTTAATGATAATGGATCAAATCTATTATAAATATTATGCATGGATATATATCTTTGAGTTGATCCACACCAAAGGGTTTATCAAAATCAATAACTATAAGGTTAGGATTTTTTTGAAATCTCCAAGAGGAGTCACGTAAGTCAAGATCCTCATCCACTAATGGAACAATATGGAAAATAGGAAGCCTTTTTGGTATTAACATAAAAAATATTATTAATTAATTATATTCACATAATTTTTCCACATGATTTTGAAAAATCAGTTCCTTTTTAGGGTTACTAGGGAAGCTTCACAGTTTGGTTGCACAAATTTGGTCCTAATAGAGTGAAATTTCTCTATACCAATTTTTAAAATCTAAATATAATGCCCCCATAGATTATCATAACCATTATACTAACTATGGTCCCTCCTATGTAGCTTAATAAACATTTCATAGTTTCATGGGATTTACCACACAATTTTTCAAAACACTACACACCAAACTATACATCCAACTAGAAAACTCAAGAATCAACAAAATATCAATCCAGGATTAACCAAGATATGATTTAATAATTTAAGGTTAAAATAATGTCGATAACATGAATGAAATATTGGAATGTGACACACATATAGAGAATAAACATGAGATAAAATGGTGGGATTAAAATTCCTCAAATAATAAGTGTGAGATTCCATTGAAAGGGACACCTATTAAGTCCAAAATCATAAAACATGATTAGTTATTCCAATTTAGGGTTCCCCATAGTTATCTTTTATAGAAATATAAAATAATATATAGAAAAAAGATCTTCCTTTAAAATGTTCATTGAATTTTTTGTGCTGGATGTTTTTCTTTTTTAGTATCTTCAGAGTAAATTATTTGGACAATAATAAGATGGAATCCCTGAGGAAGGATAAAATTGAAATATATTTTGGTAAATCCGTATGATTTATATCTATAAGTGGATATATAATCAAATTACATAGAAGGATATCTATTATAATTGGGATATTTCCCTACATAAAAATTATATAGTGAGAGGAATTCCAAAGCAGGATCATTAATTAAATTAATGTGGATCTTAGTACATGAAAATGATAAGATATTTTGGTATATAAATTTTAGTATGGGATTAATTTTTTAAAATTCATAATAAAAATATGTAAAACATGATACCCATAAGAAATAATCTTTTTTTGTTGATAAAATCATTATCATTAAGCTAAACATTGATATTAATAATTGAAATGTGTTGTTTAATTTAAGAAACTCCAATGAATATTGTATTATGTATATGTTCACAATGAAAATTCATTGTGTAAAACTTTTATTCTTGGGTATATATCATTTCATTTTTTTTGAACTATTGATTCTAGATATTTATGGATTTATAAAATGATTTATTTTTTGTTTCAAAAAATGAATTTGAAGAAAATTGACTAAAATAATTTTAATAATCTGTTACATATTCAATATTATTTGATATTCCAATGACTTGTTAAAAAATTTGGTTTTATTGAGGATTTTTATATTTAATGGAATCATTATAATTCCATCAAAGAAATTTTCTAAAAAAACGATTAAATTGTTGATATTTTTCCAAAATATTCTCTTTATTTGAGAATAGATAAACAATGTTTATGATTTTTTGGTTCTTGTAATATATACAAAGAATAATTCATTAAAATATAAAAATAAATATAATAAAATGTTTTTGTAGTATCCTAAAAATATTATCCAAGATGCAATCTATGGTCATAGAAAATTGGAGTTAAATTTAGTAGTATGATAGGCGTATCAGTTTTGTATGTTAAAATTTTTTAGATTACCAAAAGAGTTATAAGAATTATAATGGAAATTCCACATAAATTTGGGTTAATTAAATTAAATTATTTTTACTGATATATGATATCAATATAATGTTTCAAAAGTATTGAAAAAATATACAAGGTCATAAGACATGTAAAAATTTTATATTTCTTGTTTTATTTCAAGTATTGATGAAAAAGAATTACAACATTGATCAGTTGTATTATTTAACCATAGAAAAACATACCATATGATAAGTATTTCTGATCTCACATGTCCTTTTAGAAGAGAATTTAAATATTATTTTTCAAAATGGAATGAGAATTAATTTTCTGATACACAAAGTTATTATTTTTTCACATTTATAACAAGATTTAAGGGAGATGAAAAATGTTTTTTTCTTGGGTAGTAAAGTCATCAGTTTTTACATTATGAAAATGTTTAAAAAATTTAATTGAATTTATAATATTTTCTCGATATTATCAATTATTTAAGAATAGATAAACAATAAATATGATTTCTTAATCTATGTACCATGTAGATAAATAATATAGCTAATAGATTAAATTGGAAGTTAAAATGTTATATTAAGAGTTCAAAAATGTTTCATTAAGAATATAATTATGGGAATTGATATCTAGGTGTGTTTTAAAGGAGTGGAAATAATTTAATATTAAAGGATTATTTCTTTTTCATGAAGGTGTCTACAGAACCACAAGGAATATCAAGGTATGTTATCAATGTTATAGAATTAAATTATATGGTTTCGATAGGTGTATGGTAGAAAATTTATATTTTAGAGGTTTTGTATGCATACCATATCTAAAAATAAAATTTTTATTTGATTGAGATTATAGTTCAGAATCTTGATATTATGAAAAATGTTTCTCAATAACTAATTTTAATGTAAAGGCATGTATCAAAATCTAAGAAACCTAATTAATGGATTTCTATATTCATATAATTTATCTTAAGTGATATGATATGTTTTAGTTATCAAATATTTTTTATGTAAAAAATGATTTTATTGATTTCTCAAACATGGATTATGAATCATACAGATTATATAACAAGTCTTAAAGATAATATATGGATTTAAAAGATTGTCATGTATAATGTGCATTTCTAGATTTTTGAAAATAATATAAGGTAATATGTTACTCTATCCCACCGGTGGTATATTTTAATACAGATTAATTTTTAGAATTAAAATATTCCAAACACATAGTATACCATATATAATATCAAATAATAGTTCATTTTGAAGTATCCATGTTAAAAAGTAAATAAATGACATTTATTGAAAACAATTTTTTTTATGTATCTAAAAAAGATATTACGAAGGATTCCATATGAAAGAGGATATTTAGAATAAGTATGTACCGGGAGAAGTTCAATGTTAATTAATAAATGATAATACCATCCTAATAATAATATTATTCTTTAATTAATATTCCTAATGATTTTACGATATGTGATGTTATTGAATAATGAAAAGAGTTATATTTATTTAGTATGGGAATGTGAATACAAATATTTCCAATAAGATTAATATTGCAGTGATTTTTAACATACTATCCAAAAAGTTTATATGATGTGTAATGGTAATGATAAAGATATTTTCTTACATTTAGTTTCTATTATATAATAATTAACATCTTTCATTAAGGATTATACAAATCACACTGAAAATGTGAATTATACTTCATATCCCAAAAGAGTTTTGGACATAAATGTAATGAGAAATGTAAAGTGTCACATTAGTTACTGTAATAATGGGAAATCCAATATATATTAAATCTGATTGTGTCATTTTTCTTAAAAATAATGTTAGAAGTCTCATTTGTTAAAAAAATTGAAATTTGTTGAAAGGGTTTCATGGATGATGATTATGTACAAAAAATCAGTTTTTTGTGGATAAAAGATGTTAATTAATGTATATTTGATTTGTTTTATTTTAAGGAGTTTTAATATGATAAAATTGTTTTATATTGGGAATAAGATTACAAAATAAATCTATTATTATAGAATTATGACATCATTGATGTTTTTCAATAATGTGTTTAGTTTGGTTAGGGGAGGGTTATCAGATGGTCACATAGATGTATGGAATTGATTACATTTGATGTAATATGTTTACAAAAATCCTAAATGTACTGCATACATAATTCTAATATATAAGTTTCTCATATATCATAATATATAAATGAAATTATGTTGGTGTTTTTAAATATTATTTAATGGGGTTTGAGGATATAATGTGTATCATATTAAAATAAAGGATTATATTGTCATTCTTTCATAGTGGCTATATAAATTTATATATATATATTATTTTAATGGAGATTAATTATAATTATCCCCTAAAAGTTTGAATTTAAAATATCCATAACCAATTATGATCATGTATTATTATGATTTTGGATGATATGATAAGGTTAGTTTGAATTGATTATATTATTCAAGACACATGGTTGTTGATATGAAAAATGGATTAATGAGGTAACATGTGGAGACCTATTACATGGACTAACCCATAAAAGTATATCACATGTAATTTCATATATTCATAGATATAGTTAGAGTTTTATGCTTATATTCAATCCTTTTTTCCAAATGTTGTAATGATACCTAGCATGGGAAACAATATACATTTATACCTTATATAACCAATTTTTAAAATAACATTGCTAATTTGGTGGGGTTTTTTTATTGTTTTTCTTGTTATAAATTTATCACAACCAAGGTTAGATTATTTCAATTGTATGACATGAAAATACAGATATACTTTTATTGAGTTAGACTGATGAAATTCATGGTCATGTATAGTTAAGTCATATATAATTTGTTTCACAACTTTGAAAAGTGGAATGTGATGTAATATTTTGTGAGATGAATTACATGTGATGTATTAATTGACTTGTTAATTATTATTTGGAGAATAAAGAAAATATAAGTTGACTATACAATATATAAATGTTATATTTTTTGATCGTTTCATTTCATAGAAAATAATATTATATATGTATACATAAAACATATTTGATACATCATGTTGAGGATATGTTCATATATAGGTATGCATATTTTTAATAGAGATCACACTAGACCCCATAATATATCATGTAACATAGAAGCATTATCATAGGCCATTCATTGAATACATATGTGAAATTGTCACTTTCTATTTTGTTCAACAATTTTATGGATTACAAGTTCAGATAGTTACACTATTAGATAAAGATAAAATTTTCAATTTTTTTAAAATGATGAGAATTTAATGAAAATACATCTAATAGAGTTTGGATGGATTCAAAAGAGCTTAGAAATTTTTCACAATATCATTATTATATTTTAGTGCATGTGGGAGATTTTTGATGTGCACTTAATTGTACATGTGTGGGATACATGTTAATATGTATAAGATGGAATATATATATATATTATATATTTAATAAAATATTTTATATGTATTGTACATATAATCTATGAATATGGTGCATGTATATTTTCTTACACATGATGAATGTATTAATATTTATTTAATATCTAAAAAATATAATATTTCGAAATTAATGAGATGTATATAGAGAAGGTCGAGCATAATGAAATACCATGATATTAATCTCCCAAACAGTTTACATAGTTTTGAACAAATTGTGAGAAGCCCAAATAGTAGAGAAAAAAAATATTACATCTTAACTGATGAATATTCATTACAACCCATTTTAGAACCATAAATGTTTAGTTATTTAGAAACATGAATACATAAACCACCGATGCATAAATAATCAACATCTTATTACCAAAAGTTCTTTTCGCCTATAACCCTTCTTATAAATGTCATACAAACAACGTTCCTTACATCCTAGGGAAAAAGAAACATAATAAAGGGTAATATTAAATTTTAAATAAGGGTAAACTAAATTAATGATAGACTTGACCCATTTTCATGCTTATCATGAGAATTTGGGTATTGAAAATGAGATGAACATTTGAAAATCATACCATGAAATCCATAGATCATAATCATGAGTTATGGTATAAGATTGGTAGTTTGTATCATATGAATCATAAAGGATTCAAGGAAAATGATCCATGAGAATGAAACATCCGTATGAGATCATGTCCTAAAATGGTGGCATAAAGCATTGAAAAATCATAATCATATAAATCATAAATCAAGGATATGCATAAAGATATTTATTGCCTATTGGGATTGGGATAACAACTCATGGACATATTCAGGTCCCAGGATAACCTAATATATCCTATTATTAATATTGGGATACCCTATAATGAACTAATTGGTATATTAAAATATTAATCTTATCCCGTTTAATTGGATGACTATAATGTAACCACCCATCACATAATCCATTCATATGTATTCCATATAATAAATAAAACATTTATAATTTTATCATAGATTAACCCATTAAATATTATATGGGTTTTGAAAATATTTTATCATCATAATGATAAAACATCTATATAAATATACATATTTCATCATATGATCATATCCCCATTTTAGTATAAATAAAATAAAATGATGTTATCATAGATGAAAAGTGTCTTTAAAAGATCGCTGGAATATTTCATGATGAAAATACCCTTTTCCTTTTTATTTCAAAATTTTAATATAAAATTTTACAATAGACTAAGGAAGAAATATTCATTTGAAAGAGTAATGGAATCATGTAAAGGAATTAATTAACAAATGTGTAATCATTATATTTTGTAAAAGTAATTAATGTGGTGTCTATTAAAAACATAATCTGATCACACCATTAGTAAAATTGTAAATAATTCCAAAAATGATATGAATATTCCCATAATTTTTTTGAATGTATAAAATATAAAAAAATTAAATTAAATAATATTTTTATAATAGTAAAAGAATTCTCGAATATTTTTGAAAAAAAAATATGGATATAGAAGAAAATATTTCTAACTGAATAGAAAAACAATATAAGTTTTCCATAGAAACATATTTTTCACAATTTTGATTACATAGAGAGAAGAAACTGATTGAAAAAAATGCAATCCATAGAAATAACTATAGGAAAATGGGATAAATTATAATTATGATAAATATATCAATAAAATTATATCATAAAAAATTTATGTATAAACAATCATGATAAAGTGATCTTATAACATAAAAACCTAACCTCTTTTATAACTTTCACTATAATCACTAGAAACTCTGTATTGTTTTTAAATTTTTATAAAATAACCATATAAATACTTATAGTATTATGTATGATCCGCTTATAATATTTTAACACCAGTTCTTTAATTTTTTATTAAAATATTCATTCCTAGGTGTTAACTGTTTCATTGTTCATGTATATTTATGTTTGGAAGTTCTAGTGCATAGTCGTTGATAATGGTTCCATCAAATCCACAATTTCCAAAATTTTATAAATATATTATATATTAATTATATACATATTTATAACAATAAATAAATGGTGTTTATAAGAATATTAATTACACCATTAATAGAGAATGTATATCATACGCACGCATGACCGTGGTTTTTATTTTGTAATGAAAAGAAGGAAAGAAATATAAATATAATTTTACCATAATGTAATTATTATTATATCATAAATTTTTATTAAATCCGTCATTTTATCCATAAATTTGAGGTTATTATTTAAAATTTATCACATCACTATGTGGTTGCGGTAGTCCATACAAACGCACAAGTGATACTTGAATTTTAAATTAGAAGGAATAATGGAGGCAAAAACTAGTGAAATTGTTATAAAATCTCTTTATATTAATGATAATATAGTAAATATGTTTTTATGGATAATTTTTTAAATAATTTTATAAAAAATAAAAAATAAAGTTATTAGTTAGAATTTATACCAAATTTGCGAGATACCTCCACTAGTTGACACCATATGCAATGAATTATTGGTATTAGGAGAATTATAGGGGATATTTGATGATGGGATAAAATCTAGGAATTATTTTTGGTAGGTATTGTATTATATATAAGTTTCAATGTTTATAAATAAGGGAGTACAGAATGTATTATTTTATAATTCAAAAAGTGCACACACATCAAATAGTAAAATGATTTAAATAATATAAGGAAATTTTTATGTGAAAGTGGCCATAAATGGACCATAAATTGATATTATGATAATATAGTGTATTAATATATTCAATGAATAATAATTTTACATGTTTATGAGGCATTCTCATCCTTATCCCTTAGTTTAACCATCTTGTAATCCCGTTTAACAATAATTGTCGTAATTTTTTTTACAGTTTATAGAAGTCGTTGTGACAAAAAAGGAATGTAGAATTATATAAAAAACATTAACGAATAATTCCTGATATTTAACCAATTTTAACATGTTCACTTTCTACAAGTGGTATAAATTTGTTTTCAAATAAGCATGTGAATCATAATGAAAACCCATTTTTAGAAAAATGAATTTTCGAGCATAAAACTAAATTTACTTTGATTATATACCTATAAAAAAATATCAACAAATAGTTAAAATATTATATGATATATATACATTTTACTAAAATCACTAATCACTAATAAATTATTTAGTTTATTATTATTAAAACACAATGCAACATAAAAAAACTATAAAAAATAACACTTTTTACCAATAATTTTTATTCTCTTAACAATTAACCATTATACTAATAATTCATGGGTTATTATTAATTTATTAATATAAATTATCACTAAATTTCATTAAAATTAATTTTCACTGGTGATCGATATATTGTTTTATATAAAAATAAAAATCATGTAGGAAATTAAATTTATTTAAAAACACTTGGTATTTTAATCATTAAATTATATTTTATAAATGCGTTCTTATTAATAAATTTCTTTCATTATAAAAAAATTATTGTAATGACACACAATTTCATTAATTATATTCCCTTAATAAAATACTATTTCAGTAGCTTTTCATCCATGCAACACTAGACTAAAATAGAAAACCGAATTTCCTTAATAAAAATATTATCATTATATTAAATCCATTCATTATATGCTTATCACTAGAAGTAACCAATTTATAAAAACTATATACAATATATTATAAAATAAACATAAATTTTTCATAGAAAATATATGTTTCTGAAAATTGTTTTATGTGCGATTATATTAAAAACAACAATCACTTTTAGAGATTATAGGTGAATAATAATTAAAATACTTTTTATCCTAAGGATAAAATTAAACAATGTTGAAATATATTTATATTCATAAGATGATGTTGTTAGGGTAAATATTAATTAACTTGGAAAGAGAATTACATTTTAAAAAATAATAATTTTATAAATAATGTTTATTTTTTAGAATATTAATTTATTTTAAATTAAGGATCTAATATTCTGTTTAATCATATATAGAAATTAATATACACTATTGTAATTTTAAATCAATTTAAAATAATATAATGAACACTTAAGGATTAAAAAATATATTTTGATCTACAAAAATAGTTTTTTCTAATTATTATGTATTTTAATTTGAAAGATATTATTAAAATACATTTAAATTGTTCTAGTATAAATTGAAAAAAAAATACAAAGTCACAACATCAATTTGGGGAAGAAAGGGTCATCATATATTTTTAGTGATAAAATATTTTCCATGATTAATTTTTAATTGAGATTAATAAAGGTAACATTGGGTATCTAAGGCATTTTGAATTTTTAATAATTATATGTTCAATTAATAATTGTAGAAAACCTTTATGGGTTATAAACAATACCTAGATGTCTCATCTTGAATTAATAAACCTAATTATCCTGACTCCCTAAACCCACTTATCACCCAATGTGATTCCATTCTTACCCCACTCCTAACACTAGTTTTCCATGGAAAATGCCCAATTTTCAACAAAATAGAATCTCAAGCCACACAATCTCTCCTCCATCTCTATCCCAACATCCTGGATCATGAAGCTACATTCCATATATATCTATAAATATAACCAATGTGTTTTTTATGGTTATATAGATCCCTCCAAAGAATTAAGAACCTATATAGTAAGGCAAGGGTTCTTATCCTCCTTTTTTGGTTCAAGTACATATATTTTTATAGGCCCTTTGAGAATGAATTTATTATTATTTCATATATAAAAAATTAACTATTTACTTTAGAAAATTTTCCATGTTGATGACATACTACCCTTTCCTCTCATTAAGCCCTTTATATAAAACATTTTTTATAGTTGTTGAGCTACAAAACTAATTCCCTGATTCTCTCCATAAAGCTTTTAATTAAAGAAATTACTTTAATATATAGAATCATTTATCATTTAATTATGAATGAACAGGTTTATAATCAATAATTTAATGTCCTGATTTTTTATTATTAGTGATATAATACCTTTATCATTAATTAATCCCATTTATTAATAACTTTTTTATAGTTGTCGGGCTTCAAAAATCATTCATTGATTTTCCATATTCTTGTTTCAAATACTCAACTATAATATAATTCCATGATATACATGTAAAATAATTTTTAAGGATTTATTTATAAGAAAAGGGTTCATAAATAGGTGACTAATATAGTTATGTTTGTTATGATGGAGTTTAGAGTAAGGTTGAGATAATTGAATCTTAAGATAAGTGTTTTTATCTCAAATTATCATCATTGATACATGTTTTTATGTAATTCTATAATTAATTATTGCAAGGGTGTATATACATTCAATAAATGTTTATCATAAAGCACTATAATTCAATTCTTAGTATTTAAATATACATATTTCATCATATGATCATATTCCATATGATAAATAAAACATTTATAATTTTATCATAGATTAACTCATTGAATATAATATGGGTTTCAAAAATATTTTATCATAATAATGATAAAACATCTAGATAAATATACATATTTCATCGTATGATAATATCCCCATTTTAGAATAAATAAAATAAAATGATGTTATCATAGATGAAAAGTGTATTTAAAAGATCGCTGGAATATTTCATGATGAAAATACCCTTTTCATTTTTATTTTAAAAATTTAATATAAAATTTCAAAATAGACTAAGGAAGAAATATTCATTTGAAAGAGTAATGGAATCATGTAAAGGAATTATTTAACAAATGTTTAATAATTATATTTTGTAAAAGTCATTAATGTGGTGTGTATTAAAAATAAAATCTGATCACACCATTAGTAAAATTGTAAATAATTCCAAAAATGATAAGAATATTCCCATAATTTTTTTGAATGTATAAAATATGAAAAAATTAAATTAAATAATATTTTTATAATAGTAAAAGAATTCTTGAATATTTTTGAAAAAAAATATGGATATGGAAGAAAATATTTCTAACTGAATAGAAAAACAGTATGGGTTTTCCATAGAAACATATTTTTCACAATTTTGATTACATAGAGAAAAGAAAATGATTGAAAAAAACGAAATCCATAGAAATAACTATAGGAAAATAGAATAAATTATACTTATGATAAATATATCAATAAAATTATATCATAAAAAATTTATGTATAAACAATCCTGATAAAGTGATCTTGTAACATAAAAACCTAACCTCTTTTATGACTTTCACTGTAATCACTAGAAACTCTCAATTTTTTTTAAATTTATATAAAATAACCATATAAATACTTATAGTATTATGTATGATCCGCTTATAATATTTTAACACCAATTCTTTAATTTTTTATTAAAATCTTCATTCCTAGGTGTTAACTGTTTCATTGTTCGTGTATATTTATGTTTGGAAGATCTAGTGCATAGTCGTTGATAACGGTTCCATCAAATCCACAATTTCCAAAATTTTATAAATATATTATATATTAATTATATTCATATTTATAATGATAAATAAATGGTGTTTATAAGAATATTAATTACACCATTAATAGAGAATGTATATCATACTCACGCATGACTGTGGTTTTTATTTTCTAATGAAAAGAAGGAAAGAAATATAAATATAATTTTACCATAATGTAATTATTATTATATCATAAATTTTTATTAAATCCTTCATTTTATCAATATATTAGAGGTTATTATTGAAAATTTATCACATCACTATGTGGTTGCGGTATTCCATACAAACGCACAAGTGATACTTGAATTTTAAATTAGAAGGAATAATGGTGAAAAAAACTAGTGAAATTCTCATATAATATCGTTATATTAATGATAATATAGTAAATATGTTTTTATGGATAATTTTTGTAAATAATTTTATAAAAAATAAAAAATAAAGTTATTAGTTAGAATTTATACCAAATTTGCGAGATACCTCCACTAGTTGACACCAAATGCAATGAATTGTTGGTATTAGGAGAATTATATGGGATATTGGATGATGGGATGGAATCTAGGAATTATTTTTGGTAGGTATTGTATTATCTATAAGTTTCAATGTCTGTAAAGAAGGGATTATAGAATGTATTATTTTATAATTCAAACAGTGCACACACATCAAATAGTAAAACGATTTAAATAATATAAGGCAATTTTAATGTGAAAGTGGCCATAAATGGACCATAAATTGATATTATGATAATATAGTGTATTAATATATTCAATGAATAAGAATTGTACATGTTTATGAGGCATTCTCATCCTTATCCCTTAGTTTAACCATATTGTAATCTGGTTTAACAATAATTGTCGTAATTTTTTTTACAGTTTATACAAGTCGTTGTGACAAAAAAGGAACGTAGAATTATATAAAAAACATTAAATTATAATTCCTGATATTTAACCAATTTTAACATGTTCACTTTCAACAAGTGGTATAAATATGTTTTCGAATAAGCATGTGAATCATAATGAAAACCCATTTTTAGAAAAATGAATTTTCGAGCATAAAACTAAATTTACTTTGATTATATACCTAGAAAAAACTATCAACAAATAGTTAAAATATTATATTATATATATAAATTTTATTAAAATCACTAATCAATAAAAAATTATTTAGTTTATTATTATTAAAACACAATGCACACATAAAAAAATTATAAAAAATTACACTTTTTACCAATAATTGTTATTCTCTTAACAATTCACCATTATATTACTAATTCATGGGTTATTATTAATTTATTAATATAAATTATCACTAAATTTCATTAAAATTAATTTTCACTAGTGATCTATATATTGTTTTATATAAAAATAAAAATCATGTAGGAAATTAAATTTATTTAAAAACACTTGGTATTTTAATCATTAAATTATATTTTATAAATGCGTTCTTATTAATAAATTTCTTTCATTATAAAAAAATTATTGTAATGACACAGTATTTCATTAATTATATTCCCTTAATAAAATACTATTTCAGCAGCTTTTCATCCATGCAACACTAGACTAAAATGGAAAACCGAATTTCCTTAATAAAAATATTATCATTATATTAAATCCATTCATTATGTGATTATCACTATAAGTAACCAATTTATAAAAACTATATATAATACATTATAAAATAAACATAAATTTTTCATTGAAAATATATGTTTCTGAAAATTGTTTTATGTGTGATTATATTAAAAACAACAATAACTTTTGGAGATTATAGGTGAAGAATAATTACAATATTTTTTATCCTAATGATAAAATTAAACAATGTGGAAATATATTTATATTCATAATATGATGTTGTTAGGGTAAATATTAATTAACTTGGAAAGAGAATTACATTTTAAAAAATAATAAATTTATAAATAATGTTTATTTTTTAGAATATTAATTTATTTTAAATTAAGGATCTAATATTCTGTTTAATCATATATAGACATTAATATACACTATTTTAATTTTAAATCAATGTAAAATAATATAATGAACTCTTAAGGATTAAAACATATTTTTTGATCTACAAAAATAGTTTTTTCTAATTATTATCTATTTGAATTTGAAAGATATTTTTAAAATACATTTAAATTGATCTAGTATAAATTAAAAAAAAATCCAAATTCACAACATAAATTTGGGGAAGATAGGGTCATCATATATTTTTAGTGATAAAATATTTTCCATGATAAATTTTTAATTGAGATTAATAAAGGTAACATTGGGTATCTAAGGCATTTTGAATTTTTAATAATTATATGTTCAATTAATCATTGTAGAAAACCTTTATAGGTTATAAATAATACCTAGATGTCTCATCTTGAATTAATAAACCTAATTATCCTGACTCCCTAAACCCACTTATCACCCAATGTGATTCCATTCTTACCCACTCCTAACACTAGTTTTCCATGGAAAATGCCCAATTTTCAACAAAATAGAATCTCATGCCACACAATCTCTCCCCCATCTCCATCCCAACATCCTGGATCATGAAGCTACATTCCATATATATCTATAAATAGAACCAATGTATTTCTTATGGTTATATAGATCCCTCCAATGAATTATGAACCTATATAGTAATACAAGGGTTCTTCTCCTCCATTTTTGGTTCAAGTACATATTTTTTATAGGCCCTTTGAGAATGAATTTATTATTATTTCATATATAAAAAATTAACTATTTACTTTAGAAAATTTTCCTTGTTGATGACATACTACCCTTTCCTCTCATTAAGCCCTTTATATAAAACATTTTTTATAGTTGTTGAGCTACAAAACTAATTCCCTGATTCTCTCCATACACCTTTTAATTAAAGAAATTACTTTAATATATAGAATCATTTATCATTTAATTATGAATGCACAAGTTTATAATCAATAATTTAATGTCCTGATTTTTTATTATTACTAATATAATACCATTATCATTAATTAATCCCATTTATTAATCTCTTTTTTATAGTCGTCGGGCTTCAAAAATCATTCATTGATTTTCCATATTCTTGTTTCAAATACTCAACTATAATATAATTCCATGATATACATGTAAAATAATTTTTAAGGATTTATTTATAAGAAAAGGGTTCATAAATAGGTGACTAATATAGTTATGTTTGTTATGATGGAGTTTAGAGTAAGGTTAAGATAATTGAAACTAAAGGTAAGTGTTTTTGTCTCAAATTATCATCATTGATACATGTTTTTATGTAATTCTATAATTAATTATTGCAAGGGTGTATATACATTCAATAAATGTATATCATAAAACACTATAATTTAATTCATAGTATTTAAATATACATATAATTCTCAATCTTCCAATTTATTTTGATTAAAATATTAATAAATTCATAAGTGTTTTGGGAACTCAATTAATTTTTATTGAGTAATACTCATCTTTATTGAACCTTGTATATAAAATTGGGTTTTAATTATCCATATGATGATTTTATGTAACAAAAACATCACCTTTATATTTATTTTTTTATTTTCATTCCGTATTCCAATATGATTTCATCCATAAAGTGTTGTATTTCTATGAAAAATTCACATATTATATATTTAACCGTTTAATATCTATGCCAATATTTTCCATCCATAATTTTTCTCCTCTTTTATTTGGAAGTATATTATTCTTTTATCATTTTTTACCTTCATATTACTCATTCTCACATTTTTAATGGATGTTTAGTAAACTCCTAAAATAATTCAGTTTCAAAAAAGTTTGATTTTTAATATAAAATGATTTCAATTTCAAGATATTATATTTTATATTTTAACATAAATTTTCATATAAAATAAAATTATTCATTAAATATTTTTAATTTAGATAAATACTATATTAAAATAATCTTTTATTATTTTGTAAAATATCATGGAAATGATTTAAATTCTGTTTTATGGGAAATTTTTATTTCTTTTAAAGAAATACTATTTGTAAATTCGTTTCATAAAATTTATTATTTTTATTCCAAATATTCACCTATAATGAAATTTTGTTTCATGATTAACATTATATTTTCTATTATAAGATATATAGTTTTAGGTGGAGTATTTTGATCATATTTTATTATTTTGTTAATCTATTTTATGAGATGTAATTTGATAAAATCATGAAAACCATCATTATTTCTATGGGTTAAGTAATAGGCCAATCCTAAATGACTAGAGATGGTTCATTATTCTATTACATTAGGATGGTTACAAGGAATAAAATCTAAATGGACAGTTACATTTAGCAGTATTTGAAATTTATACTACATACATGGTACCTGTAATACATTGGGAAATAACAATTAAAAGAATGATAATTTAAAAAAACTATGTCATTGAAGGATTATTCAACAACTTCTTATCCATGACCTACTGAATGGAAACCTAATAAGGGTGAGATAAAATTATTAGTAAGGTTATATAATTCAGATGAAATAAAGCATCAATAAGAATAAATTAACATGGAAAGGTAAATAACTGATAACGCAAGCCATTAAAATCAATAAACCAAGAATGAAATGTATCAATAGATATGATGACACAAAATATTATGGATGAATAATAACAAAATCTATATGAGGGAAATTATTGATTATTGGATTCCATGTTTCCTAGGTAAATGATATCATTAACGTTAAGACCTTTCACATGATGGTTTACAACATGTATCATAAAACCCATCTAATAGAAAGAATGATACCTCTCATTATAATTATGATACACATAGGGGATATCTATAACTTGGTTCCACCCAATTCATACCAATAAAAATAATTTCATAGATTTATAATAAAATTTATTTATCAAAATGTATCCATATTGAATAGGAGATACAGATTTATCAATAATTCACATGTTAATCAAATAAATGTCAGTAAAATGTTGTATATAAAATGATAAATAGTTTTTGAAATAATGATATATATAATGTGAGAATATATATATTCAAGTTATCTTCCAATGATAAGTGATTAAAATAATGTTATTTTTATAAGAGATGGTTAAAAATCAAAAAAGGGGGTGAGATTTCAAAGACAATCTTTAAGAATATTTTTTAGGAATTTACTAATTAAACATAAAAAGGTGACCCATACAACATGAAACATTTATTACTTAATACTAATGTTGTAATATTTTTCATAAAACGATTAAAACTTATTTTTAATTTAATTTTTAAAAGATACAGTAGATTCACAATACAGAAGAAGTTTGTGATGTATATAGTGTATGCCTTATGAAAGGAAAAGTAAGAAAAGAATCCAATACCCATAACATCATTGTATGGTGTGGTATTTATCCTCATGTGTACTAGGATTAAATGTGATATAAATTTTAAGAAAACTAAATTAATATTTATGATATCCTAAGTGATCCTATTATAATATCGTATTAAACGTTTGTAAATAAACTTTAAATGTTTAAAAAATTTAGGGTGTTAATTTCCTAGTACGTCGAGTATGTTTTAACATGTTATTTTACATTATTATGAAATATATCATGGTTTCATAAAATATAGAATGTAATCCATGATTTTAATATCACACATATCTAGTGTATATGTATTTATTGTAGTCTATAATATTTTGAGAATAGAAACGATGTATATCATTCATAGAGACGATATGTTATCATATGCATAAACACTACTTTCATTTCATTGTCATATTAATATAATGAATGATATATGATACCTATGTATATTAAAATTATAGTTTCATATCTAGGATATATATGTTACATAGGTTTTTTAAAACCATCCTTTATATGCTCCATGAATGTCATGAATGCATCATATTTCATTGAGGGGACAGTAGTCCACACTTCCTCAAACAATATTATTGTATTTACACATTCTGTAATGAAAAAAGGTATGTTATAAATAAATATTACAAAAGAATAAATGAATTATAAATAACATATTTATCATATATAAAAAGAGTTTCTATCATCATGGACACCATGAGTTGTGTTAAAGGAAAAATTTACAATCATCCTTTAATGATGCATTAGTTCGATGTACATAGAAACATTATGTATGTCACCCATTAGATGGATGGATGTGTTTTTTTATGTTAAAAAATTCACATAATAACATCCTGGTATATTGGGGATACTTATTTTTATATATAATCATATAATAAAGATATTTTTAGGGGATTTAGAATGGAAATTATACTAGAGATCTTGAGAAAAGACATTACCTCTTAATTATGTAACTCAACTTGGATTGCAGCAAACAGATTATTCAGGTTTCTTTCTATCCAATGGGAGGATTATAGGTGTATTTTAGGTATGTTGGGAGACTATTTGGGTAGGTATTGAATAATCGTATATGGTTTTATAGGTGTAATTAAGTAGGGCAGTGCTTGCATTTTTATAGGGGAGGGGAGTGGCACTGTTGTAAATACCAAATAGTTTTCATTAATGGGAGGTCTACCATACCTAATGTTCCAAAAAATGACAAATAAAGTTTTAATGGATAATAATGGTCTATAAATCCTCAAAAACCGAAAAATTTCTTCATTTTAATTATTTTGATCCTTATCATCGTAGATTCCCAAATTTTATAATTTTATTTTTTATTAAGGAATATAATTTTCAAACCTAATTACCTTAACCATTTAGAATAAAATATATTGTAATTTATTAGAAAATATATAGACACTAAATTATTAATATGATATATATTTTCAAAAATTAAAATACCCTTTTTTTGTAATTCAAATTAAATAAAGCGCATGTGACGTGCTAAAATTCTGGTTAAACCCAGACCATGTAAAGAACATTTTCACAGTATATGCGTCAATAAGTTAACTATAAAAGATAAATTGGAACATAAATAGACCATATTTAATATTTATTAATACTGAAAAATCAATTTTTATAGCATATAATTTTTATTAATTTTAAATCAATTAATAATATTTCCTTTTTTTTGTAAAATAACAATAATGTCAATTTGATATTATTTCATTAATTTAATTTAAAAAAAATATTGGAAATAAAATATATTATTTTTACATTTTGGTAACATTATATATTTATAGAAAATTAATTAAGGGAACTAATTCAATCAATGAACCTCACTTTTATTATTTATTGTGTCATTTAATTCAGTTAATTATTAACTAAATAAACACTACGTTGGCATTTACTAAGAATTTAAAGTAACTAAATCATTTCTAAAAGTTATTGACATATTATTCTGGATAATATAACCCATTTATATTTTAAAATGATTCTCATAAACGAAATTATGATTTTATAATATCTCAATGTTTTATAAATGTTAAAGGTAAGGAATGTTCCCTTTTTGTCCTTTTTCATTATATAACCATTTATATAGGGAACTTCAAATTAATAATCACCCAATAAAACATAATACTTTAAAAAATTGGTTATATGTTTGAATTATTTACAATAAATGGATTTCGGACATGTTTCCATGTCATTTTGGTTCTTAAGATTAAGGTTTAGTCTATTATTAGGCCTAATTTTTCTATAACCATTATAATTAATATTAACCAATTTCACTAATATTTTTTGTCAAAAAATTAATTTTATCATATTAGACCAAAAATATTATACTTATTACAATCTTTTCTTCTTTATTTTAATAAATAAAATAATAGTTGTGGGAAAATTAAGATTAACTCAAACCTCAAAAACATTCAAGATAACTGATTTTAAGTAGAAAAATGTGATAAATATTGTTCTGTTTTTATAGTAAATTTAAAAGGGAAATTAATTATAATAAACTAAAATGTACTAATATATGAATATTTGATCTAATAGGAATTTATAAAAAAATTAAAATATAATTTAACTCCAATCATTATTTAAAAAAAGGTTGTTTTTAACTAAATTCTAGTAATTTTTACAATTAGTCAAAAAATAATATTTCATAGAAAAGTACAAAAAAATCATGCTAAAATAACAATGAAAATATCAATTTAAAAATGATTTCTATAATGAACCAAAATGGGTTGAACCTAAACCGGTCACCCGAGCTGGTCCGTGACGTGGCCCGAGAGGTGTTCCCGATCCTCCCGGGTTGGCGACAATCGCCAGGGCATCAACAGAGACTGTGGGAACGATTTCACCCAAAATAAATAAATAAAGCAACATAAAAACTACAGATCAACATAGAATAAAAAAACAAAATAAAAGGACTAAAAAGAAACAAAAGAAGATTTAAAACTAACCAAACTCGATGTCAGAACTAACTCCATGTGACCTTGTGGGTCACTCTCCGACTCAATGATAGAGCATCACCCAATGTGAGCTCAACCAAGATGGAGATTACACATACACTAAAAAGAGAAGATAACTATAGGTGTGAGTATTAATACTCAGTAGGAAAGCCTGATATCTATTCCCAATGCACTACCTTTAAAATTAAGAAACATCAATTTTAAGTTCGAACTAAAATATATAAAAGAATGCATTTTTATAATTTTTACTTGAAGAAAAAGCACAAACCATTACCCTTAGTCTTTTGAAAAACCCAAACAATAGAGTTTGGAACACATTTTCTTTTTAAAAACATTGGCATAGGAGATAGGAAAACCAAAATGTCACTTTTCATGAAAAACACCACACACAAGGGTACTAAGACAGATATAACAAGGGAAATGCAAATAGAAATAAAAATATCTCTACAATAGTTCATTATCTAGAAATCACTAGACATAGGAGAACTTGAGAGATCGAGAATAATCCAGACCACACTAATACCTGCGACCCCATCTACAGTAGTATGCCACATAAGATGAAATCTAACGATCCAAAACACTTAGCCATCCTTTCTCAGGTACGCCGGGGGAATGTTCCATAGCAATAAACCCAAAACATATCTTCCTACTATGGGCCACTAGTCAGTACAATAACCTACGAGTGCAATACTCATCTCAGACAATTCTCTCAATATGTCAGGATCTCATGTCGCATGAATAAAAAAAGAGGTGAGTCAGCAGATGTCTTCGAGCATCAAATCACATTCTATATTTATAAAAATAATTCAAATTTCAAAGGGAGGTGAAAACAAAACATTTATCACACCCAAACATTGATAAAAACTATTTTTCGTATATTTAGGGTACACACTCATGACCATCCATTTATAATAAAATGCTAAAACATGCTAAAATACAATACACACATTTGTAAAATCCAAACCACATGGAAAACCACAAAAAAACTTAAAACATAGTTTTTCATGCTTCTGATACATTTATAAACACCAACCATTCATTTTATATCCCACCTTACTCCAAAAATACAAACTAGCATTTTATAAAGAAAACAAGGCATGCATTGTTTAATAAAACAATTTCAATTTAACACCCAATGAATTATAAACCTCAATCTACATACTGTAAATTAATTTAAATTCTTGAAACTTGTTTTTAACTTTATAAACCATGTGTTTAAACATCCATTATTCAATACTCAACACACCATAGTACCCATTCATCAAAAGAAAACCATTTTTGAAATGGAATGCATGCTAGAAATCCCTTCTTTTAAAATTCAAACTACCAAAATAATTTAATAATATTGATCAATTTATAAAACATAAATCTAGAGGCACACCATTTTTCTCCCTAAAAACAACTCAGTTTTACACAAAAATACTAATTTAATGTTAACTGCACAAAAAAATATTTAACAAGTATACAAAGTGCGGAAATAAAGAATAAAAGTTTCTAAAATAAAAATGGAAAGTGAGAGGGAATTCCTACCTTGAGATCAAGATTGAAATAGAAGATGCACATCTGAATCCACACAGTAAGGTCCAACGCTATACAAAATAAACATCAAGGACTCAAACACATACAAAAAAATCAACTAGAGTATGCAAAACCAAGCAGCGGGGAGAAACCCTCACCTCGAATCCTAAGCATAATGAAAATGCCCTCATGGAATTGTCTCACATGGTTTTAAAAAACTCAAACCTACCAGAACCACCACTTAATTTACATAACCATTAATCAATAAAAACCACTAATCCTACAAGGATAAAAACAAGAATAAAATAAACCCAAAAGAAACGTATACCGATGGAAAGATAAAAAATGTAGGCTGAAGCGACGTTGGAAGGCGCGGGCAGGTCAGGGCAATGCTGGAAGGGGATGGAATGTCGGGAGAGGCTGCAGATCAGTTAGAAAGGCTACTGCGCACGAAACATGAGGTCTGATGGTGTTTCTGGTCAGCTGGAGAGGGTGAGGATTGGCTGAAAAGTATGTTGCGCACCAAAAGGGAGCTCCGAGGGGGGGGGATCACACATTCATCTTGAGAAAGGGGGATTCTAGGGTCTACACCGGTGAATAAGGAAGGCAGTGGGGTCACCTGCATATAGGGGGTGGATTTTGGAGGCACTGAGTAGAGGGGGGAAAGTGGGGTTAGGTCTGCCATGCAATGAGTGTGGAAATGCTGGGGTGCTGGTGAGAAGGAAGGCTGGGGTCCGGGCAGGGCTCATCCCTGCAGAGGAGGATGGATCTGGGCTATGAGGCAATACATGTGGGTGCGTAACCAAGGAAGATAAGGCGCTAAAGGGGAAAATAAAAAACGTGCTGAATGCATAGAGGGATAAGGGGGAGAGGGGTGTGCGCCTGTTGGGAGTTTCAGAGGTAGGGAATCAGAGTTGCGCTGCTGGGAGCAGGAGACCGAGGCATACTGGATAAGAGGGAGGTGATGGGGCTAGACTTTATCGAGTGGAGGAGGCAGCTGGGAGGATCCCTGCACACTCACACACACAAAAGGGGGGGATTGGAGAGAGGAAACCCAAAATAAAATGATATAAAAATGATAACAAATAAAAATAATTATAAAAGGGAAAAATATATACATATATATTTATATATACATTAGATATCTAGTCTAATAACCAATAAGCAATGAATCCAATAATAATAATAATAATAATGATGATAATAAATATAATAATAATCATAATATTAATAAGATAATAAAAAGAGAATTCCTAGCAATATTTTCAATTAGCATTAATTTTAATTGTAGTATTTATAATAACACTAATAATAGTAATACATAATAATAATAATTCATGATGGTAAAAATAAATTTAATAATGGTAGTCATATTATTTGAATAATAATAATTTTCTTAACATAATAAAATTTAAATGACTCAACAATTCACGATCATTTTAAGTATAAATACTTTTTATTTATAATTTTCAATGTCAATGGGATAAGCAGTTACCCGAGTGGTTCCGCATGGAATTTTTCAAAATGCACAGCGCCCAAGAACCAATGATGTTGACGCGAAACACAAAATTTTAACATAAACTCAAAAATCTGGTCCAAGACTGAACACGAACCCAAACAAAATAATTTAAATCCAAAGAAATCATAAAATAAAATAAACAAATGGGTCGGGGTGTGACAATTATCCCCACTATAATTATTTCTTCCCCCGTAAAGCCATAAAACTATCCAAATGATCGATCAACACCTAAGGACTCCACATAAACAAGATCCATCCTATTAACCCAAGGAAATTACATCAACATCCAATGAGACTCAACCTAATTTCCTGAAATAAATCACCAGTAGAGGGGAGGCCTAAATGGGCTCCCCACCATAAGCACCCAACTATCATCTGATAACGACATAAGAGAAAACCCAAAGAGACTCACGGTGGGTCTCCCCACTATAAAAAACCTACCAAATAAAGACCAAACAAAAAATCTAACATAGACCTACACCAGGCCTTACTCAAGCTGGAAAGAACACAACAAGAACATTTAAACCACTCACAACCATCCTAAAGTGATAAGATCATAAATGCAAATTCTGCACCAACTAAAAACCCAAAACCCCTCGGCGGGGAGTGAGGGTCCAAGGATTGGATCTATGAAACCATGACGTACAACTACTCAAGAACCATCATTTTGGGATGTACAAAAACCAAAGTCGCATTTGATTCAAATGGGTGGCCCAAACAAGGTCACTGATCCACAACTTGCATCCAAAAGGCACAATTATCGACTTTGGATGAGGGATAAGTCCATTTTTCACTTTGTGACAAGAGGAAATTTGCAAAGATGGAGAAAAAACAAAAAAAAATTCTAAAACAATCTCACCACAATGGAATAGGATAATCCTTAACCAGACTCCTTTAAATTCCTCGGGGTTCTTGACTACGTGCTAGATTCACTCTAAGGCCTTTTGGCTGGAGATTTAATGGATGATGAATCTCTTGCCTCGAGGTCAGGTTCTGATAATCATAATAAGAGACATAAATCTTTTTATTTGACAAAAGAAAGGGAAAGATTTTAAATTAAAAATGATACTGGCATTGAAAACTGAAGTTCATCAAAATACCCACGACATCTCATACATATCAAAACCCAAAACACCATCAGTTCACTAAAACTCTATGAGATACCTTACACTAAAAGGAAACTTGCACAATAAACATTGAACAAAAACCCAACAACACATAACTTTATAGAACTTCCTCTGTGACACGTTCTAGCAACGCCCCGACAGAATCGTCGCAAGTGACCTAGGTGTCCAAATGCCTGGTAGGGTTTCAGAGCACTTGGACATAATGGTTTCTTGTGACCCAGCATTCGACACTTATAATACATGAGGATATCTCACTCCAAAGAGGATGATGAAAGGTCCTGAGGCATTTTGATTCCACGACCTTCTCCATCGACTTCTGATCTCTTACTCATCTTCTTGTTGGATGTATCCCCACTACTCCTAATAATTGAAGGAGGGAGAACCACTTCGAGCACTCCCACCATCATGGATTCAACATGAAAAGCTTGTCTCACCACATCGACAAAAGAATCTAGGTTAGACTCCGACACCATTGACGGTATATCGGGGTGGAGGCCCGCCTCAAATCATTAAGCCTTCATAGATTCATCTGTGAAATACCATGTATCATAAGGGACTGGCTCCCCAAAGCACTGCAAATATTTCAACATGGATATGTCTCCCTGAAGCAAATAACACATCTACATCCACTTTCTCACCCTTTCATCTTAATAGAAATAACGATGAATGATCAAAGCCTTGAAATGCTCCCATGTAATCTCTTGATGGGTCTTGTTCCAAGACTCTGACTTCCACCACATCCACAGTGAGCCTTCAAGAATGAAGGTTGAACATGTGTCCTTCAATGAATTTAGAAACTCAACAAGGTTAAAGTGAATTTCAATCTTCCACATCCACTCCTTCACCATAGAAGGGTTTTCTTGACCATAAAATAAGGGTGGAGCTATCTTAAAAAACACAATCATAAAATCCATAGGTTGATCAACCGTACTACGATCACCCATTAACGCTTCAAGGGAATAAGGGCGGGACAAGAAGAGTCAAGAACACAATCAAGACCTACTTAATAAATAAAAATCCAAAAAAACAAATATTTCATATATGAAAAGCTCTAAACACAAGAAAACGATCCATCATTAAATCAAAAAGCTTCTATTAAAACAACTTTAATTTAAAACAATCTTGGTGGGTTAAACCCCCTCCATTGGCATTCTTTAGATTGTCACTCACATGCATGTATCTGTGCCACCCCATGAATCTAACCACCATACCAAAAATCAGTTCACATTCCAACATACCATTATGCATGTCAGCACTCATCAGAACTCCATGGCCAAAACAATGAAAATTTATTAAAAAAACAAATCATTCATCCCCATTCTTTTAAAACTATCCTCGAATTTAACATGTCATTTCCAAAAAAAATTTCAAAACAAACATTCCTGAATCAATCCACATTCGGAAATCAAAGGAAACCTAAAATAACTCAAACAATGAACTAGTGTCAGTGGGTGACATGACCATATGGTTGGTGGCAATATTCCAAACACGTCACCGACACAAAGAGCCATTTTGGAATGTTCCCCTAACTCCACATGGCTTGCTAGACCGTGCGGATTAGGAGAAATATTAGCCCAACTCCTTTTGTAGTATCCCAATCGCAAGACATTTCCATAAAAACCCAAATAAACAAATTAAACCGGACATCCCATTGAAACCTGAGGGTCAGAATGAGCAAGAGTTCACGACACTCTTCCAGCACCTACCCCATGAGTACCGACAATCCTACTCCATCAACCTTGAAATACCAAATAAAGAAGTGCACACTGAAAAGCGAGGTCTTCTAAGAGCCAACCCCCTGTGATTCCATTTTGTCACGAACCAACCAAGGTCCACCCAGAACCGGTTACCCGATCCGGTCCGTGACATGGCCCGAGACGCATTCCCGATCCTCCCGGGCTGGTGACATACGACAAGGAATCAACAGACATTGTGGGAATGATTTCTCCCAATATAAATAAATAAAGTAGAAGAAAAATTACAGAGCAACACAAAAAAAACCAAATAAAACGAATAAACTGGAAGTAACGAAAATTTAAAAATAACCAAACTCGACGCCTGAACTAACTCCATGTGACCCCGTGGGTCACTCTCAGAATAAACGATAGAGCGCTACCCAATGTGAGCGCACCCAAGAAGGAGATTGCACAATAACTAAAAACAGAAGAGAACTATAGGTGTGAGTATTAAAACTCAGTAGGCTATCCTGATATCTATTCTCAATGCACTACCTTTAAAATTAAGAAACATCAATTCAATGATTGAACTACAGTATATGAAAGTACGCATTTCTATAATTTTTACTTGAAGAAAAAGTACAAACCATTTCCCTTAGTCATTTGAAAAACCAGAACAAAAGAGTTTGGAACACATTTTATTTTTGGAAACATTGTCATAGGAGTTAAGAAAACCAAAATGTCACTTTTCATGAAAAACACCACACACATGGGTACCAAGACAGATATAACAAGGGAAATGAAAATAGGAATGAATATATCTTAGCAATAGTTTATTAGCTAGAAATCACTAGACATAGGTGAACCCAGGATATCAAGAATAATCCAGACGACACTAATACCTGCGACCCCATCTACAGTATGATGCAATATATGATGAAATGTATCACTCCAAAACGCTCGGCCATCCTTTCTCAGGTAGGCCGAGGGAAAATTCCATAGCAATAAACACAAACATATCCGCCTAATATGGGCCAATGGTCAGTACCCTAACCTACTAGTGTAGTACTCATCACAGAAAATTCTCTCAATATGTTAGGTTCCCATGTGGAAGTTATAAAAAAATAGGTGAGTCAACAGATGTCATCGAGTATCAAATCACAATCTATATTTATAAAAATAATTCACATTTCCACGAGAGCTGTAAACATATCATTTATCACACCCAAATATTGATAAAACTTTTTTTAATATATTTTGGATACATACTCAAGACCCGACCATTTTTAATAAAATGCCAAAACCTGCTAAAAAAAATACACACTTTTGTAAAATAGAAACCACTTAGAAAGTATCAAAAAATCAAATAAAATGTTCTAAACAATGCTGATACATTCATAAACTCCAATAATTCATTTTACATCACAATTTACTGAGAAAATCCAAACGATCATTTAATAAAGAAGACAAGGCATGCATTTTTGAATAAAAAAAATTTCAATTTAACACCCAACGAATCATGAACCACAATCTGCATCCAAAACATTTATATAAATTGTTGAACCTTGTTTTTATCCTTACAAACCATGTGTGTAAATATCCAGTATTCAAAACTCAACATTCCACACAACCCATTCATCAAAAGAAAACTATTTTTGAAATGGAACGCACCCCAGAAATACCCTTTTTAAAATTTTCATTACCAAAATAATTTAATAATTTTGATAAATTTATAAAAAAAATCTAGTGGGACATAAAATTTATACCTAAAAATAGACTCAGTTTTACACAAAAATACTACTTTAAATTTAACTGCACAAAAAAATATTTAACATGTACACTAAGTGAAAAAAACATATAATTAATGTTTCTAAAATTAAAAATGGAATGGGTGAGGGAATTCCTACCTCGGGACAGAGATGAAACAAAAAATGCAGGTCTGAAGCCACAAAGTAATGTCTGACACTCTATAAAATAAACATCAAGGACTCCAACACATACAAAAACCTCAACTAGATTATGCTAAACCAAACGATAGGGAGAAACCCTCACCTTGAATCCAAATCACAATGCCAACACCCACTTAGAATTTCCTCGCACTATTCTAAAAATCACAAACCTACCAAAAACACCACATAATTAACAAAACCCTCAATCATTGAAACACACTAATCCAACAGGTATAAAAACAAGAATAAAATGAACCATGAAGAAAATTAGACCGATGGAAGGGAAAAACGCAGGAAAAGGCGACGTCTGAAGGTGCAAGCTGGTCGGGGAAATGCTGGTCGGGGATGAAATGTTTGGGAGAAGCTATGGATCGGCTGGAAAGGCTGATGCGCACCAAAAGGGAGGCCCGAGGGGGTTTCCAGTTCTCCGGAGAAGGTGAGTATAGGCTGAAAATGATACTACACACTAAACGGTAGGTTTAAGGGGTAGGTCGTGCCTCCTGCTTGAGAATGGGGGAGTCGGGGTGCCGCACCGGTGAAAGAGGAAGGCAGCGGGCTTGCCTGCACAGAGGGGGTGCATGCCTACGGTGCTGAGAAGAGGGGGAAGAGTGGGGTCATGTCCATCGGGAAAATATGGGAGGAACTACAGGGGTGTTGGTACGAAGGAAAGCCGGGGTCCGGGATGGGCACGTTGCTGCAGAGGAGGAGGGAACTGGGTTGTGAGGCGGTGTAGTGGAGAGCTGAACCAAGGCAGACAAGGTGCTACAAGGGATGAAAAAATAATGTTCCACATGCAGGGAGGGCTAAGGGGGAGAGGGGTGTGTGCCAATTTGGAGTTGTAGAGGTAGGGAACTAGAGTTGTGCTACTGGGAGCAGGAGGCCGAGGCGCACTGGATAGGAGGGATGAGATAGGGCTCGACTTGCTTAAACGGGGGAGGCGGCTGGGAGGAGCCCCACGCATTCCAAAACTATAAATTTTCTTATTCCAAATATGTTAATAAATTAATCAGGTATTCACATGAAATATTGAAATAAATAAAGTTACCATAAAACATTATTCAAAACATGTATTCTTCCTTATTCCTTAAGTAAGACACATGTTTTTGGGTATATTATTTCAATCCAAAAATATATTGAACTCTATCAATGATAGCATAGAACACATTAATCGGTTATAACGTGGTGAGATATAATAAAATTAAATCATTTATTCATTTTTATATTATCATCAGGAACACGTTAAATTGTTTCCTTCCCATAATAAAGTGTTTTACAAAATTTTTAACATTCAAATATATAAATTTTCTCAATACATTTCAACATAAGATCTCACATCATTGATGAAAATGTAATGATTTACAATCTTCATATATTACGTAATTATTATAACCAGTACATTACTTATAAAATATTAAAATGAAATAATTATTTAATAGGAATATTAATGATTTCTCTTCATGTAAAAAAGTATCATAACTTAATCATTATCCAATAGCATCATTTGTGAAATATTTCTTTGATGAATGAGATATTAATTTCCCTTGTATCCCATTTCATTACTGTTGAAGCATTGCATGTTGGAAACCATTTTAAACCATTTCAATCAAAATCAAGGAGGAAGTTATTTTAAAACTTGTACCAAACATCCATTCCAGTCAATAAAGTACCATGGTTTTTATTTCCAAAATTATCACCATTGGTAAAAAAGTTTTTCCCCTCCTTCCCTTTAACCACCTTTTTCGAATCCATAGTTTTCATCTCTAGCTTCCCATAAAATCCATAGGACATTTAGAATTAATTACAAAACTTGTTAAAACATGATAATATTTCCCCATTGTATGAGAATACTAATGGGACTATCTCTTTCCTAAATGTTGTCTTAAGACAACAAACAATGTGATCATTATTTAGATTATGTGCATTGGTGGAGTTATCATTATTTCTGCCAGGATCCATTTATATACAATAGAAAATACTGGATTATATATTGAAATTTATAAATGTTTATTACTATAAAGATGGTACAACACATAGCATATATTTATTCATCATGAATCCTTGAGTAAGAAACTTCTGTTTTATCAGAAAAAAATTACATTAAGTACATCATAATGGTACGTAATGAAAATGTGACATATACAAAGTGTATACCCCAGGACACTGAAACTTGGTTCAAAGTAAAACCCATTGTTGTGTACTAGGTTACACCATGTAAGGCCCAGAACACCTTGTCAGAGTTATTACTCCTAGGTTCATCTAAGCTAGAACCACATCAGCTTTTAATATATAGACATAGATGCATTCCTAGGAATACCCACATAATCACTACCATACCAAAATTATAGGATGTTAATGTATAATTATAATTGATACTTAACATAGGGTTATTATCCCTAATCTAGGTTTTCTAAATATAGTTTCCAAGGTTGTTGCTAAACTTTCTTGGCAAACAACTGGAACGACCCGACCCCAGAAGCTTAAAAATGGTGTGTTATTTTATTATCTTAGCATTGTTACAAGGAATAAAATCTAGAAGTAAAATTTATTTTTGTTGTATTGGAAACCCAAATCACATAAATGATACCCATAATGCTTTGGAAACATGAATTACAATCATGAAACATAAAAAAAGAAAACAAATTGCATCCCTGAAGTCTTATTGAAATGCATCTTCTTCATGACCTGGTTAAAATGAGACATAATAAGGGAGAGCTAAAATTCTCATTAAGGGTAATTAATGTGGATGAAATAGTGAATAAATTGGAATAAATTAATAGGGAATGGTATATAACTGATAACACATGCCATTTAAATCAATAAACTGAGAAGAAAATGTATCCATAGATATGTCAAGACAAAATATCATTGACAAATAATAACTGAATCTAAATAAGGGAAATTCAAAATTATTAAACTCCATCTTTCCTAGGTACATGGTTACTTTACCATCAATACCTTTCATAAGATGGTTTAAAACATGTAGCATAAAACATATCAGAATGGCCAAATGATACATCTCATGAGACTGCAGATACATCGAGGGGATACCTATACCTAGACCCACCCATGTCATACCAGTCGAAAGAATTTATCATATTCCTAAAAAATGTTCCTTATCAAAATGCATCCATATTGAATAGAAGATACATATTTTTCCACAATTCACCAGTTAATGAAATAATTATCAAGCGAACATTGTATGTAAAATTATATACGATTTAGGAAGTACTTATATACATTTTGTTCGAATATGGATATTTATTTTCAAATGAAAAACGATTAAAATAAAGTTATTTTGACATGATAATGTCAACAAACACAAAAGAGAGTGAAATTTCAAATATAATCATTAAGAATATGTTTTAGGAAATTAATCATCAAACATACCAAAGTATCCCATACCACTTGAAACATTTTATAAATTATATACATGATGAAATTTTTTTCATACAAGGAATAAAAATAATTTTTGATATAATATATAAAAGGTATAGTAGATACACTCTAAAAAATAAGTGTGTGGTGTATATGGTGTATTCCTTATGAAAAGAAACGTAAGACAAGAATCCCTTACAATAAATTTTATTATATTGTGGGGTCTTTATCCTTCAATATAGTGGGTGTAAACGTGTTACTAAATTATAAAAAAATATTAATATTTTTGATATCGTCTATTATCCTATTATAACATCTTATTAATCGTTTGTTAATAAAATTACATTTTTTAAATATTTCGGGTGTTAATTTCAACATTTTCCTAGTATGTTTTGACTTGTTATTTTTAATTCATATTAAATATATCATGGTTAAATCATATAATGATTTTAAACCATCACTTTAATCTCATTAATATCTATAAATTTTCTATTATAGTAGTATATAATATTTTAATATTAGAAATGAAGTGCATCTTTCATAGAAATGATAAGATATTCGTATGCATGAACACTACTTTCATTTCAATGCCGTATTAATATAACGAACAATAAACAATAACATTGTATATTATAATTACAATTTCATATCTATTTTATATATGTTACATAGGATTATTTAAACCATCCTTCATAAGTTCCATTTATGGAATGAATGAGTCATATAGCTTTGAGTGGGATGTACTCCACACTTCCTCTAATGAAATTATCATATTTACACAACTTGGATAGAATAAAGGTATGCAATAAAAATATTATAGAATAATAAATAAATTATAAAAAACATATTTATCAAATATAAGTAGATTTTCTATCATAATTTATACCATGATATGTGTTAAAGTAAAGTTGTACAATCATCATATAATGAGGAAGTAGTTCACTGAACACAGAAACATTATGTTTGTTACCCATTAGATAGAGGTCTGTGTATGTTTATGTCGAACTATTTTAACCATAATATAATAGTGTATTGAGTATATCGGTTTTATTATATAATCATATATTAAATATATTTTTGGGGGTTTAAAATGGAAAGAAAACTAGACATCATGAGAGTATACCTTACCTCATAATCAGGTAACTCAATTTGGTTTGCACCAAAAAGATTATTCAGTTTAATTTCTATAAGAAGGGTGGATTATATGTTTATATTACGGATGTTGTGAGACTATTTTTCTATGTATCTGATGAAACTATATGGTTTTAGAGGTGTAATGAAGTGGTAGAGTGGTTTCCTTTTTATATTGGCAGGGGAGTGGCACTCTTGTAAATACCAACCGGTTTTCATTAATGGGCGGTCTACCATACCTGAAGTGCCTCAAACAATAACAAACAATTGATTAAGGGAGAATAATAATCTATTAAAACCTAAAAACACAATAATATGTGCATTTTAATAATTTGGTTCCTAAACATCATAGATTCCCAAATTTTTTCATTTTCGTTTTTATTAAAGCATGCTGTTTTCTAATCAAATTAATTTAACCATTTAGAATAAAATAAAGTGCGATTTTTAGATACTATAGATCCGATAAATTCATTAATTATATATCTAATTTAAAAATATAAAACCACATTTTTATGGAAATTTATTTTAAAACTACCACATGTGACACACTGAAATACTACTAAAACCCAGACCATATTAAGAACGTTTTTACAATATATTTCTAAATAGGTTAATTATAGAATGTAAAATGGTACATAAATATACCTTATTTAATATATATTAATAATTAAATATAACTTTTCATAATATAATATTTTTATTAATTTTAAATCATTTAATAAAATTTTCGTTTTTGTAATGTAACAATAATGTCAGATTGATATTATTTGATTAATTTAATTTTAAGAAATAAGAAAAAATTATTGGAAATAAAATATATTAATTTTAAATCTTGGAAACATGATATATTCATCAAAAAATTTAATTAATGACATTATTTCAATCAATACACCTCACTTTAAATATTTATTTAATCATTTAATTATGTTAATTCTTAACTAAATAATAACAATGTTGGCATTTATTAAGAATTTTAAGTAACTAAATCTTATCTAAAAATTATTGATAAATATTTATGGTAATGATAACCCATTTATATTTCAAAATGATTTCTATAACCGAAATCATTATTTTTTTACATATCTTAATGCTTAATAAATGGTAAAGGTAATGGAAGTTATCTATTTTTTCTTTTTTCCTTATATAAACTTTTATATATGGAACTTCAATGTAATAATATCCCATTAACACATAATATTTTAAAAAAATATGGATAAAGTATAATTATTTTCATTCAATGGATTTTGGAAAAATATACAACTCATTTGGGTCCTATATATTAAAGATTATTTCTATATTAAGGTTAATTTTAGCTTCGTCTCTACAATTAATTTTAATCAACTTTAGTAATATTTTTTCATCAAAACATTATGTAGATATTATTAGACCAAAAATATTATACTGATTAAAATCTTTTATTTTTTTTCAAAAACTCAATCCATAGATGTGTGACAATTAATGTTAACTCTAATATCACAAATAGACAGGTTTACTAGTATTTAGTAGAAAAATTATCAAAATATTGTTATGTTTTTACATTAAATTAAAAAGTGATATTGTTTAGAATAAACCGAACTATATTAAAATAGGAATAATTGATCTAATACTACATTATAAGAAATTTAAAATATAATTCAACACCAATAATTATTTAAATGAGAAGGCTATTTGTAACTAAACCGAAGTAATTTTTTCAATTCATAAAAAAATGATGTTTCCAAAAACGTCCTCAAAATTCACCCTAGGTTAATTATTAAATTATCAAATTAAAATTTATATTTATTTTCAAAATAAAATTAATAATTGTTTCAAAATTTATCTTTATAATAGGTTATCCAATAAAAGGCAGCAAAACTTAGTCATGGTTATAATTAAAGCTAATTTAGTGTTATGTGTAAGATATGTTTAACTTTTTGTATAAAGAATAATTAAAATAAATATTTATTCTTAAAAGGAAAATATTTTACATTAATGTAGTGTAACAATCTCCCAACTTAACTAAATTTCTTCCTTTTAATTTAAACTTGATCTTAGTAATCTAATGATTGATAATACACTATTGTTGAAAGAAAAACATCCTAAAAAGGGTAAATATCACATATTATTGATAAGAGGGAAAGGATATTAAAATGTTCACATAAATAGGATCCCTAATAGGAGAAAATATGTGGGAAATGGAGTCATTGATATGGTAGAAAAGTCCAGCAATCATGTTCTAACGGAGAGTATTAGAGAATATAGTTAGGAAAATTAATATAACTAGAAGGCCATAAATCTATTATGATCTAAGGGGTTATTTGATTCATTGGAAAAAAGGTACTATGACACCTTTTTATATTCCAATCCACTTTTCGTAGAGTTTAGTATTTCATTCAATCTTTATAAATATAATTAAATATATATTCTTATTTTATAAAGACAATCTTATCCTTCGGTTGTTCCTTGAACTGTTTCTACTCCTATTATTATATGGTAAAACTGTAAAAATCTATAAAACCTGGTCCAAAAACATTAAACTACTTAATAAATGGTTAAATTTTCCAAAATATTATGATCTAATAATATAGAAAGATATTCAATAAATTTACAAAATGAACTTATCTTTATCCATTAATCAACATGAAACAACTCTAAATTTTCACATTCCAAACAAGTGATTAACATCATCTTGGATTCTATTAAAATATGAAAATAACTAAAATTTCCATAAAATTTTATTGGAAACAATAACTCTTCCTTATTATTTATATAATAAACATGTTGTTGGATATATTCCTTAAATCCAAAAATTTGGTAATCTTAGTCAATGATAGCACGGACCGCATGTCAAAAAGTTATTAATCAGTTCATTGGTAGTTATAACTAATCCAAATAAATCATTTATTAATTATGAAATTAAGATCCAGAGCATATTAAGGGTTATCCTTCCCCCAATCAAGTGTTTTGAGTTTTTTTAAAATCAACTAAATAAATTTACATGGTACCTTTCAACATATAATCTCAACCTTTACTGAAAAAGTAATGTATAATAATACTAATATATTGCATAATTATTATAAATAGTACAATACTGATAAAATTGTCAAATGAAATAATTATTCAATATGAAAATTAATCATTCCTCTTCATCTGGATATGTACGATATCTCGATCATTTTCCAATTGCATCATTTGGGTTATATTTTTTTGATGCATGAGACGTTCATTTGCATAGTGTCCCATTTCATATCAGTTGAAGCATTGCACGTCAGAAACCATTTTCATAAATTTTCAATCAAAATTATTGAGTACTTTGTTTCCAAACAAGTAGAAAACATGAATTCAATTTAAAAATGTATCAAGGTGTTTCAATTCAAAATTATCACTAGTGGGAAAATACTTTTACCCTCCTTCACTTTATCTATCTTTTTTTGATCCATCATCTTATACTATTATGGGAGATTATGTCCCCTATAAATTTTGGATTAAGACCATAAAAGAAATGAACCTTTTTTGGATCACTTTCACTGGTGGAGATCACATTCCTTCTTCTAGGAACCATTTCTACACAATGGCATATACTGGATTAGCTCTTAAATTTAAGAAATTTTTTGACCTCTAAATATTGTATATAACATAACATAAATTTATGCATCGTGAATCCTAGAATCAAAAAAAAATTGTTACTTTAGAAAAAAAATACTTCTAAGTCATTCATAATTTTTGGTAATGAAAATTTGAACTATCCAAAGAATATCCCCCAGGGTTGTAAAACTAGGATTGCAGCAAGGCCCATTTTCATGTACCAAGTTACCCCGTGTAAAGCTTATAACACCTTGTCAAGGTTATTTCTTCTAGGTGATTCAATGTTCGAACCACATCATTTTTTAAGATTTAGATAGTATTGTAGTTCTAGGCATAACCACATAATCACTACCCCACCAAAACTCTAGGATTTTGATGTATACTTATCCTCTAGGACTAACATAGGGTTGATCTTCATAATAAATGTTTTCTAAATCTAGTTTCCATGGTTGCTTGTAGACTTACTTTGATACCAACTATAACACCATATCTCCAGAAGCCCTAAGCCATTACATTATTTCATTAGATATTCATTATTACAAAGAATAAAATCTTGAAGGACTTTATGGTTTTATTGTGTTGTAAATCCAAATTACATAAAAGATACTAATAATGCCTTGGCAAACATGTACAATCATGATGCATAAAAAATTAAATAAATTGCATCCTTGATTATTTAATCAAAGACTTCTCCTTCATGACCTATTTTAAGGAAGAATAATAAGGGTGAGCTCAATTTTTCAGTAATGGTGCATAAATAGGAATAAATAATGAATTAATTGGAATAAATTAACATGTCAAGGTAAATAACTAATAACACATGACATTAAAATCAATAATCTGAGAATGAAATATATCAATATATATGTCGATGAAAAAACTCATGGATAAATATCAACTAAATCTAAATGATGTAAATGATTAATTATTAGATTAAATATTTAAAAGGTACATGGTACTTTTATTGTCAAGTCCTTTTACAAGACGATTTATACCATCTTGGGTAAAAACCCCTATGATTGGACAATTGATTCGTCACATGAGACTGCCGATGCATCAATTTTCTATCATTAAATGGGCCCCACCCTTTTCATACTTGTCCATTGAATTTCTCATATTAATGAACAATTTTCCTTATCAAAACTATTCTATATTGAATAAAATATACAAATTTATCAATAATTTACAATTTAATCAAATAGTTGTCAAGTGAACACTTTATGTAAAATGATATATTATTTAAGCAATAATAATTTACATTAGTTAGGATATGAATATTAATGTTAATTTCAAATGAAAAAACATTATAATAATGTTACTTTTTTGAATATAATGTTAATAATCAGAAATGGGATTAATATTTGAAATATATTCAATAAGTATATGTTTTTTGAAATTAATCATTAAACCACCTAAAGTGTCTCATTCAACTTTAAAAAATTAATTCATAATACCCATGAAGGAAATTATTTCATAACATGAAGAAAATGGATTCAAGATATAATATATAACTGGGGATGTTGATACACTATAAAATAATATGTCTGTTGTGTATTTGGTGTATACCTTACGAAATGAAAGGTAAGACATTAATCCCTTACCATAATCTTTGTGTTGTGTGTTAATTATACTCCTATATAGTTGGTTTAAATTTTTTACTTAATTGTAATATAACCATATTAATATTTATGATATCATATATGATCCTCTTATAATATCATATTACCCCTTTTTAATAACCTGTAATGGTTTTAACTATTTTTGGTGTTAATTATCTAGTTTGTATGGTATGTTTTAACATGTTATTTTCTATTCTTATTAAATATATAAATGTTTCATAATATAAAGAACATAATACATGAAATTTATATCATATATAACCATTATATATGTATGTATATCTGTTTACATTTTTCATATATTAGAAATGAAGTGGACTATTCGAGGAAAGGGTAGGATCTATGTACGCATGAATGTAAGTTTAATTGCATTGTTGATAAAAATAATGAAAGATAAATGATACATATGTATATCGAAATTCCCTTAGAATATTTATGTGATATATTTCAATTAGATTTATTAAATCTATCCATTTTGATCTCCATTTACAACATGGATGGGTCATATCACTTTGAGGGGGCCGTAGTCCACACTTCCTCAAATGAAATTCATGTATTTACAAAAATCATAAAGATGTGTTATAAATAAAAATTAAAAAAAACTAAAAACAAACATATATATTATATATAAATAGAGTATACATTATAATGGCCACCATGAGAGGTGGTAATGGAAAAATGAACAATCATCATTTCATGTGGTAGAAGTTATTCATACACAGAAACAATATATTAATTACAAATTAGATAGAAGATTGTGTAATTGTAGGAAGGAAAATTTTCATAAAAACATCATAGTATATTTAGGATACATCTGTGGTTATATAAGTATAGAATAAATATATTTTAGGTGGTGTATAATAGAGATGAAACTGGAGATATTGGGAGAAGATGTTACCACTTAATCAGGTAACTCCTTTTGGTTTAAAAAAAACGGTTTCATAAGACTTATTTCATCACAAAGGGTGACTTCTAGTAGGAGGGTATGAATTTTGGGAAACTATTTGGGGTGGTATTGTCCAAATTATTTTGGATAGTTCTTGCCTTTTATAGTGGATGTGGGGTGGAACTCTAGTAAATACCAAAATGGTATTTTTTAATGGGAGGTATAACATACATAGATTTCTAAAAAATGGATAGATAATTGATTATAATAGAATAATGTTAAATTAAAACCTCCACCATAGAGAAATTTTTGCATTTTAATTATTTGGTTCCTCATTTCTAATATTCTGCGATATTACCATTTTGGTTTTTATTAATTCATCTAGTTTTCTAATCTCATTAATCAATCCATTAAGACTATACAAAAGCATGATATACCAAATAATATAGAGAAAAATATATACTAATAATATTTCTAAATAATAATAGTAAAATAATACTTGTTTTGTGAATTAATTTTAAAACAAGTGCATGTGAACCACTAAAATACATCTTAAAACCTAGCAGTGTTAACAAGATTTTTACAATATATGGGTCAATATGTTAATTATAAAGGATATTTTGGACCATTAATAGATCATATTTATTATCTATTAACACATAAATATAACTTTTCAGAATATATCATTCTTTATTAATTTTAAATCATTTAATAAAATTTAATTTATAGTAAAATAGAAAACAATGTTAATTTGACATTAATTTTTAATGTTAATTTCAAAAAAATATGAAAAAATTATTGGAAATTAAATATAATAATTTTAATTCTTGATAAAATGATATATTCATGTAAAAAATAATTAATTATAATAATTCAACCCATACACCTCACTTTTAATATTTATAGTGTCATTTTATTTAGTTAATTACTTACTAAATAAACAATATGTTGGAATTTATCAATAATTTTATGTAACTAAATCAATTAATAAAATTATTCTTCAATTATAATGATAAAAATAACTCATATATCTTTAATAGATATATTTAAAACCTAAAATATTATGTTTTTTATACATGTTAATGTTTTATAAATGTTAATGGTAAGGAAAGTTCCCTTTTTCTCATTTTCCCATACTAAACCTTTAATATAGGGAACTTCCATCTAAAAATATATAGTTAACACATAATATACTAACCAAGAGGAGATATTGTATAATTATAGTATTCCAATGTCTTTTAGAATAGCTTCCATGTCATTTTGGTCCTTATGATTATGGTTTAGTCCATTATTAAGTTTAATTTTACATTAATCACTCCAATTAATTTTCATCACCTTCGCTAATCATTTTGGTCTAAAAATTACATTTATATTATTAGACCAAAAAATTTATACTAAATAGATCCTTTAATGCTGGATTTTCAATATTCTAATCAGAGATGTGAGAAAATTATGATTGATGCTAATCTTTCATATGGGCAAGTTAAGTGTGTTTTAGTAGAAAAATTTTCATAAGATTGTTATGTTTTTATATTCAATATCAAAGTTAAATTTTTTATCATTAATTAAATTGTATTAATTTATTTATAATTTAAATAATATGAAATTATATATAATTTAATGTATAATTTAACACTAATCATTATTTAAACAAAAAAATTTGTATTTAACTAAATTGTAGTATTTATACTATTCAACAAAAATGATGTTTACCAAAAAAATCCCAATAATTAACCCTGTTATAATATACAAATTTATAATTTTTTTTTAATTTTTAAAAATAAAAGTCATAAAAGTATCTAAATTTAGTTTGAAAATAAGTTCTCCATTACAAGGCAGTAAAACTCGGTCTTCCATATAAAAACTGACAATTCAGTGTTGTGTGTAGCGTATAGTTAACATAATTTCTAAACCATGCTAACAAAAAATTATATTTATTATAAATTGGAAAATATTTTAAAGTCTTGGTATTTAAAGGGTTATATAATGATGTGATAATTATTTTTCATATGTCATATAAATGTATAGACAATGAGAAGAGTGGTACCTATATATCCCTTAAATTAAATGGGAAAAATATTATTTATCATGAGATATAATTGTTATGTAAATGGGTTAGTGATTAGATAGATCCTAAAAGGGTGGGTGTGGTGTCATTTTTCCCTATTCACAATTTTACATGTGAATAAGTTAGTGAGTATCTTTGTTAAAAATGGTGACAATGAAGGTGTTTATCATTACTCATAGTATTAATTATGAACATGTATGTGTGTAGCCATATTCAAAATGGTAAAAAAATAAAATGTTTATGATTATTATACATTCATTACAAAATTCCATGGATCCAATTATATTACTCATTTTTAACTATCTTATTCCAGGGTAAAAATATTTATTGTTTAATAGGATATATCTTCCATTCAGGCTTATGATTAATAGATACTAGTTTAATTTCCTCTCCATAAAATATTTTTTATTATTCAATATTTATCACATGTTTTTGATATAATCATTAAGGCCTTTTTAATTTTTCCCTCACTAATATTTTTAGGCTACCCCTTTTTATATCTTCCCTTCATATATTGAGAAGATTTTTATGTCTCCTAGAATTTATATTAATGGGTTTATTTTAAAGAAACATTTTCGTAGAATGTAAAATATCTATTTTTCTTCCTGTCTCTAAGATACTAAACCTACAAGTCCATGAGTTGTGAAACTATTTGAGATATGTATTAATTAAATCATTATATTAATGTATTATTGATTTATATTTTTTTCTTGAGTCAATTAAGATAGTATTAGAGGTAAGTTGTAGTTATTTTTTCTGGTTATGATGAGAAGAACAAGTTCAAACCCTATAGATTTGTCTATGGTAAGCATCATTTCATAAAATATTAGTATTTTTATGTGGATTTCCTATTGATGTAATCATTTTCAAAATATTAGGTGGTGTATTTGAATATAGGATATATACCCCAAGGGTAATAACATTGGAAATGTATGGTTTATCATTAACTCGATCCTTACTCTAATACATAATGAGTGGGTCTACGACAACACACCTAGAAAGACAGTCATTGGAGACATGATTTGGTTAATTCACGTTATCTATAATGATACACTATGTACGATTTGGTTATCATTTTTAATCAAATGGTTTTGATAAATCTAGTAGGGTAATTTCCATGGAAATCATAGATTAAAACATTAGTTTATTTTATGAATGTATGTCCACAATATTTTTCAGTTTTTTTAATTATGATTATTATTTTATGCATATTTTTTTTTCTAATTTAAATTTTCTCATCATGAAATTTTTATCTATCAAGGATATTGAGGGATCCAAATTGAACTAACCTAAATATTTCTACAATGAAAAATCTGGTGACTATGTAAATGAGAAAAGAAATAGATTTCAAAATCATATTATAATGCACATTCATCTTTCTCATGTTATAAATAATAACATGGATAATTTAGAGCTAGATAATTCACCCATATGGGATGGTATTTATATTTAATATTTCATGTGTCAATTTATACAATCCATTAATATTCCTTCAATCCCATTGACTGGAGAGAAATAAATTAATGTGATGGAAATGATATTTTTTGTCCTTCAATCCTCATAACAGGAGAAAGTCATTTTGGATTTCTATCATAAAAAAGGTGAGGCTGACCAATGGTGGAATCTATTTAGGAATTCAATGGATAGGGTGGAATTTAATTATATATAATCAGAGGATTTTAAGGGAATATTATTCACTAAATATTTTATTTGGAATCATCACACTAATATTTAATGATAATTTAATGAATTTAAATAAACTAAAGTGAAATACACTAGGTATTTTAATGAAAACATCACAAGACATCTATGGTTTGACTTGGAGTCAATATCTAGGCCAAAAAAGAATATTGAATGTAACGACCTAGAATTTAATCAATAAAATTTCCACTACAAATATATAGATGTTTCGTATATAGTTATGTAATATTATATTATGTACACACACCACATGACAAAACAAATGATATATAATTATATTAATTTATATAATAAATTTTTATAATAAAATATGGACTTATGAATTGATATTATTACAATGGGATAAAAATTGAAAATAACATAACAATAATAGCAAAATTTGGATCGGACTAATCCCCAAAAATAGTGATACACATGAAAAAAAATATAGAAATGATGAACAATAAGTGTACTGAAATTTGATTTTTTAAAATGAAAAAATATATTTAACATTGTGATAAAATTGAAGATAATGAACAATGAATGAATAATGATGTACTTAAATAATGTACGGAACCAACATTTCTATAAAAAATTTAAAATAAATCACAAATGTATTCATACATTCTTATAATACTGAATATACTTATCATACTAACTATGTATATCGTATTGACTATGTTTATCGTACAGACTCAGTCCATCGTACTGACTCTGTCAATCGTACTGACTCTTTTAATCATACTTTCTTTTGTGAATCATACTCACTTTGTATCATATCAATACATTAAACTAAGTAATACTTATATTACTCATATTTTTATCACATGCTTGTTTTTATACTTTATCAACACATGTCAATCACACCCATGTTTATCATCTTCATATATCTTTTGTTTTAACCAAAACGATGTCATGGAATCAGTTATAATCTAATCAAATCGATGTCGTGTTTTCCGTTTCAATATGACCGTTATAATGCCAGGTGTCTAAGTCCCTCTTAGTTTTCAGGAGAAATATGACCGTTGGAGGAAATGTGATCGTTGGAACCTGAGGCCTATAAATAGGATTTCATTTGAAGCTGATAAGAACAACTGAGAGACTTTGATCATTCTATGCTTCTATCATGTTGTAGAGAGAGATGAAATTCCTTCTCTCTTGCTTCATGCAAAAGACTTGAGATTAAAAAACTTGAACAACTTGTGCTTAGTTTTTGTATTTCATTAAGTGCTTTGATCTGCTTTGTGTGACCGATCAGGTGATAATGATCGAGGGATGCTGAGGATAGACAGACGGTGCTTCTGATTATCGTATCAAGGGCTTTAAATTGTTTGAAAGACAGAGGTGCCGATTAACTGCAAAATCGAGGGCCTGCGGGGATAGTAAGACAGACATACTGATCTTCGTATCGAGGGCATGCGGGGATAGAAATATAGAAGAATCGATCATTGTATTGAGGGATTACCAAGGTGGAGGTAAGACATACCTCTTTTCCTAGGTGAAAGGATAACCCTACTCTTTGGGATTAAATAATTGTAATACTTTTACATTTCTACTACTATTTTTTTAGAAATGGAATTGTATTGTTTCCTTTCTTCATTTCATATTCATTTTTAATTTTTTTTCAATTACAAGAATACTGTTACATATTTTATCGATTGATTATATTCGCTTTATGGTAGAATCATTCACTACTGTATTACTCTGATTATTGTATTCATCTTGAATACAATTGTTTTACAGTTCCAATAGTATTACATCATATCATAACATTATATACAAGACAATTGTGGTTAATTGTATTTGTTGTGAATTTTATTAGTTTAAGATCAATTAAAGTAATTTCTTAAGTGTTTAAACACAATGTTTTTAAACCTACAATTCACCCCCTGTTGTACTGTTCCATATAATATACATATACATCTACATATTCAATCCAACAATTGGAATCAGAGGAGGTTTCTACTGATTTGTTTTTCTAGCTTTATATCTTTTATATTTTTGTTTCAAATATTTATTGCACTAATGTGTGGAGTGGAAAAGAGTTTGTTTTATTAGATAACAGGAATGAATATTGGATCAAATGACAATCTAAATCCAACTAGACCACCTATCTTTGATGGGAATGATTATGTGTACATGAGAGATCGAATGAAGAAATTTGTTATCAATACTGGTGTAGACAATTTTATTATGCATATTTGAGGTTACAAAATTCCTGACAAAGAAGTTAGTACTTTCAGTAATCAAGAGAAGCATGAATATCATCAGAATTAAAAGGTACGCAATACTATTATATGTTCTATGACCAGGAATATATACAGCCAGATATCATCTTGTGAAGTAGTCAATTATATTTGGATGAAATTAGAAGTCACACATTTTGGTACATCCAAGGTTATAGAAACAAGAACAGAAATGCTTCTAGAAGAGTATCGTAGATTTCTTTTTTCCTTATAGAGAGCCTGTATGTAAATTGCAACAAAGATTCATGAAAATTGTCAACAGTTTACAATATATAGTAGAAAAATGTCTTGATGACGAAGACTTTGTTGATAAGATTATTGATATAATGCCAAACGAATCGGAGTCAAAAAGAACAACTATTGATGAAAACAAAAAAGTTTCTCAGATTACTCTTGATGAACTCTTTGGAACTCTTATACAACATGATACAACAATTAAGAGAGATACTGATTTCAATAAGAATAAAAATGGTAATGGAAGTGTAGCTTTTACTGCTACATCTAAAGCTAAACACCTAAAAGGATAACAAGTTCCAAATCTATGAAAGTTCTTATGTCAGAATCAAGTGGTTGTGATCATTAGGATAAGGAGATACCCAATCTTGCTTGAAGGATGAACAAGATTATGGGAAAGAAAGACTTTAAATATAGATTCCAAAATAAAGATAGGAATGATAATAAAGATTTAGAGGTAAAATGTTATGAATGTAAGAATTTAGGACATATAAGACCTTATTGTCTTTTAATAAAGAGAAAATATAGAAAGGATAATCATTCTGAAAAAAATAAGAAAAATTATTACAAGACAAAGACAAAGAAATTATTTATGGAAAATGATACTTGGGGTCCATGTGGTAGTGATTCATCAGATGATTCTTCAGAATATGAATCCTCAGGACAAAGGAATATCTGACTTATAGCCAGACTACCAATTTAAGATCATTGTTTCATGGCTAAGGTACACAATGATGAAGCTATTACATATGTTTACTTTAATGAAAATTACACTAATAATAAATATTATGATTATTCAAATGATTATTCTTCATCATCAGAAGATAATACATTACCTTCTTTTGAAGAAGTGTTTAGGTTTTCTAAATTACATGAGAATGAATATTCAAAACTCAAGAAGAAAATTGATCAATCAAATTATAGAATTTCAATTTTAACTAATGAAGTATAAGATCTTTCTAATATCTTGATATGAAAACATATGATTTTGAATGTATTTTAAAAACCTTTGAGAAAGTCAATTCTGAAAAGAATAAACATTCTAAGGATCTAGAAAATTTAATTTATATGAAAAACATTTTTGATCCAAACTATAGTTCAAAATAAAATGTTTTGGAGGATAAATGATTAGTTTTAAAACTAATGTAATAAATTTTTTCTTTGATAAAATGTTTGTCAAACATTACTTACGGTAAGGAAAACATTGATAAAAATTATTCTCAAATTCGACCTGTTTGAAATCATTCTGGTTTTGGTTATACTCATTCTAAACCAATTTTTATTAATAACTATTTTGTTCCTCAAAGTAACCATTTTTGTACTTAGTGTAAATGTGGTGGACACTGGAAAAGAGATTGTTATCTTAATAGAACTTAGTCTTTAGGATTTCACAATGCACATTTTTCAAAACAAATGTGGATTCCTAAAATTCTTTTATCTAACCCTTCTGGATCCAAAAAATTTTGGATTCTGAAAAACTAATTGTTTCTTTTTCAGGAAAATAAGAAGGTTCCCAACAATAATATTTGGTACATTGATAGTGGTTGTTCTTGACACATGACCAGAAAAAAATATTTCTCTGAAAATACTATCAAAGCAAAAGTTGGAAAGGCTACCTTCAGAGATAATGCTCAATGAATGATTGTTTGTATATGTAATATTGTTTTTCATGGAAGAGTTCTTATTTCAAATGTTTTGTTTGTTAAAGGAATTCAGCACGATCTAATTAGCATATGTCAATTATGTGATGAAGGATACCTTGTGAACTTTTGAAAAGATAAATTCTTAGTACACAACTCCAATGACGAGTTCATTCTATCTACCCATAGGCAAGAGAAAGTATACACTATTAACATAGAAGACCTTAGGAGCCAAAATTTACCTTTATTAATTGCAATAGAAGACCAATCATGGCTATGGAATAGAAGACTAGGACACTGCAACCTAAGAAACCATTGTAAAATTTCAATTAAATGACATGTAAAGGGACTACCAGATCTTAGATATGATTCTTCAATGGTCTGTGATCCTTGTCAATTTGGAAAGAAACATAAAACTAGCTTTAAATCACTTAATGTAGTTTCAACTTCTAATGCATTACAGCTAGTGCAAATGGATCTTTTTGGTCCTTCGCTAATTAGAAGCATTGGAAGCAAATACTATGTATTTGTTTTAGTTGATGACTTTACTAGATTTACATGGGTCTATTTTCAAAGAAAGAAATATGAACCCTTTTTATATTTCAAAATTTTTAGAGCACAAGTTAAAAATGGCAAAAACCTACCATTGAAAACTATTCATAGTGATAATGGAGGTGAATTTCAAAATACATATTTTCAAACTTTTTGAAGTTTGAAATGTATTACTCACAATTTTTCAGCACTAAGAACTCCACATCAAAATGGTGTTGTTGATAGAAGAAATTGTATTCTTCAAGAAATGACGAGAACCATGTTGAGTGAATACTCAATTGCTAAGCACTTTTGGGATGAAGCTGTTAGTACTGCTTTTTATACTATAAATCATGTTTTAACCAGACCTATTCTTAATAAAACACCATATGAATTGTGTACTGGCCGAAAACCTAAAGTTTCATACTTCAATGTTTTTGGGTGCAAAGTATTTATTTTGAATACCAAAGATAATCAACACAAATTCTCACCAAAATATGATGGAGGAATCTTTCTATGGTATTCTATAACTTGTAAGGCTTGTAAAGTTTTAAATAAAAACACTTGTACTGTTGTTGAAAAAATACATGTAAAATTTGATGAAACTAATCCTTTTGTTTTCAAACAACCCCAACCTACATCTTCAGATGTTTTCTAAAAATGTTTATCAACCTCTATTATAATATCCTTCTGATGAGGAAAATGTTCAAGAATGTGTTCCTGAAAATTTTACTCTAGAATATTTTCTACCATACGTTGATGAACAGGTTTTACAAAACCCAGATCAATTGCTTCATAGGAATCATCCCAATGATAGCGTCATTAGTGATTTAAATCAACCAGTAAATCCCAGAAATTTTTTGAGAAATGAAATAGAATATCTTTCCTTTCTTTCTCAATTCGAACCTAAAAGTCCAAGTGGGGGCTTAGGTGATGAATATTGGATTAATTCAATGCAAGATGTACTAAATGAATATGAAAGGAATCATGTCTGTACATTAGTTGAATTACCTAAAGAAACAACTATAATTGGTGTACAATGGGTTTTCAAAAATAAGTGTGATGAAAATGGAATCATTGTTAGAAATAAATCCAGATTAGTTGATAAAGGCTATAATCAACATGATGTAATATACAGTGAAGAAACATATGCTCCAGTAGATAGACATGAATCTATTCATATTCTATTATCCTTTACAGAAGACTTTAGTTTCAAATAATTTCAAATGGATGTTAAATGTGTTTTCTAAATGGTTTTGTTCAAGAAGATGTTTCTGTCGAACAACCCACTGGTTTTCTAGACTCAAAATATCCTATTCATGTTTTTAAACATACCAAAGATTTATATGGCCCTAAACAATCCCCTAGATCTTATTATAATAGACATACATGATTTCTTTTACAAAACAATTATTAAAAATGTACAGTGGATCCATCCGTTTTTATAAAAAAGAAAAAAATGTATTGATTGTTCATTTTTATGTTGATGACATCATATTTGTATTAAATCAGCAATCTTTAACTGATTCTTTTGAAAATTTAATGAAATATGAGTTTGAAATGAGTATGATGGGTGAGTTAACATATATTTTAGGTTTTCAAATTTCACAGAAACCAGAAGGAACATATATATCTCAACATAAGTATATTAATGATTCACTCAAAAATTATTGATAATACAATACTAAAAGTATTTTCACTTCAATCGGTACCTCAAATACACTTTATCTTGATGAAACTGGGAAACTAGTAGATCAAACAGTTTTTAGAGGTATGATAGGAAGTTTGTTATACTTAACAGCTAGTCGACCATACTTATTTTTTTTCGTATGTTTATGTGCAATATACCAATATAATCCAAAAGTGTCTCATTTAAAAGCTGTGAAGAGAATCTTTCAGTATTTAAAATTAACTCTGGATTTAGGTCTTTTTTATTTTTCTGGAAATGATTTTGTTTTAAATTTTTTTTCAGATGATAACATTGGTGGTTGTAGAATGGATATAAAGAGTGTATCTAGAAAATGTTGTTTCTTAGGAGATTTCATGTTTTGTTGGTCTTGCAAGAAACAACACTCAGTAGCACTTTCCACTGCTGAAGCTGAATATGTAGCAGCTGAATTTTTTTTTGCGCAAGTGTTGTGGATGCAACACACACTCACTGACTATGGATTTAGTTTTTCCAAAACACAAAGTCTATGTGATAATACCAGTGCCATAGCTCTTAGAAAAAACCCAGCACATCACTCTCGTGCTATACACATAGATATTAGGCATCACTTTCTTAGGGATCACATGGGAAAAAAAGAGATATTATTTTACAATTCATAGGAATGCAAGAAAAACTTTCTGACATTTTTACAAAACCATTACCTTCTGATAAATTTGAGTTTATAAAATAGAAGCTATGAATGATTACATTAAAGTAATCATTTATGTCTAATTCATGTTTTACCCTTCTCCTTACATTAAACTCCTCTTAAAAGAGGGAGAACATTATACATAATGTTTTTTATGATCTTTATTTGTTTTTTTCTTCTACTAGTTTTTCATTCAGTCTTTCTTATTATCGTCTTGACAGATTATATATAGTTACAACTTCTTGTTTTTTGTCTTGATTTCCTGGTTATTGTATTCTTTGTTTTCCATCGTCTTGACAACCTATGGTACCGACTTTGTTTTCCATCTATCCAAAAACCTATCGTAACAACTTTGTTTTCCATCATCTTGAGAACCTATGGTAACAAAATTTTTTTTCATCAACACGTCAACATATGGTAACAACATTGTTTTTCATCGGCATGACAATCTATGGTAACATCTTTGTTTTCCATTGGAACGACTAACTATGGTAATGGCTTTGTTCTCCATCTGCTTGGAAACCTATGGTAACGAATTTGTTTTCCATCCGCCTGACAACCTATGGTAATGAATTTGTTTTCCATCGGATTGACAACCTATGGTAATGAATTTGTTTTCCATCGTCTTGAAAACCTATGTTAACAACGTTGTTTTCCATCTGCACAATAATATATGGTAACAACATTGTTTTTCATCATCTTAACAACGTATTCTAACAACATTGTTTTCCATCGGCACATCAATCTATGGTAACAAAATTATTTTCCATCAGCATGACAACCTATGATAACAACTTTGTTTTCCATCAGCATGACAACCTATGGTAATGAAATTGTTTTCCATTGTCTTAACAACCTATGATAAGGACTTTGTTTCCATCAGCTTGACATTCTATGGTAATGACTTTGTTTTCCATCGGCTTGGAAACCTATGGTAATGACTTTGTTTTCCATTGGCTTGACAACCTATGGAAATGAAATTGTTTTCCATCAGCTTGAAAACCTATGGTAATGAATTTTTCTTCCATCGGCTTGACAACCTATGGTAATGACTTTGTTTTCCATCGGCTTGACAACCTTTGGTAATGACTTTGTTTTCCATCAGCTTGACAACATGTGGTAATGGATTTGTTTCTCATCTTCTTAACGACCTATAGTAATGACTTTGGTTTCCATCGTCCTGAAAACCGATCATATTCCCTCTCCTCGTACGCTTGTATTTTCTTTCACTATGTTAATACTTCTAAACCAACAGTTTCCTTACAGTCTCTGGCAGGTAAATTATTTCCTTTATATTGTTTTTAATTTTTATTATTTCTCGTTTTAAAAAAAACCACTTTTTAATCCTATCCGTCGATTTTTCTCATCGAATCTCAACCATCGAAGATCAACAGTCATGCTTTTGTCACCAATAAATAGTCCCCCCTTCCCCAAAACCACACTGGTTTTTCAGATCTCATGGCGAAGCTCTACCCCTTTAGTTTTAAAACTCTGTACAGTCTTCCATCGGCCACATATATATGTCTCAGTCCTCTGCCATCCCTCTTACTGAAATGTCTTCAAAAACGTTTTCGGAGAAATACTTCCTCAGAAAAAAAGTTAGTTTATTGGGACTTCATTATCACATATGATTTTACAGTGAGGAGAATTATTTTTTTTCATGTATGGGACCATCATTGTGTTGAAAAACCTGTATATCAATATCTGGTTATTATTGAAGAAGTTATCCAATTCTACAAAAATGTATCTTTTGAAAAAAATATGTCAATCAACATTGCTGTGTACGATAGAAAAATCACTATGTCTAGGAAACTAGGAGCCCACATTCTAAATGTCTCAATAGAAGGTGATTTTTTGTTATATATCATAAACTACCAGAGGAGGTTGGTACGTTTAATAATGAAATTTCTGAAAAGTCGTTGTTTCTTATAAATGATGAGAAGAGGAAAGTGGCTCACCTATCTCCGGATAATAGATTTGTTAAACATTGGATGCAAGGTTTTCTTATCCCAAGGAAATGGGATAGAGAAACTCTGAAAGTATTTGATCTCTTCATGCTAGACTATCATGTCAATATGAGAAAGGTAAATCTCATTTGATACATTTTTGAAATAATAAAAAATGTCAAGTCAGGAGTGATAAAATCTCATTTGATTATGTATCCCTCTATTCATAAAAAATCCATTCTTGAGTGTGTGATGTTTTGTAATATTCTTTTGAAAGGGAAATTGAAAGAGGTAAAGCCTTCATGGATAAGTAAGAATAATTTGAAGAAGTTTTTTATTTTATTTTTGATCGAAATTAAAATCTTTTTTTTCGAAGCTGTAGAAGATGAATTGGCACAAAATCAATCGGCACCAAATCAATCGGCACCTATGCTAGAAAAATAAAATCCAACTGTTGTTGCTCCTCAGAAGTCAGATCTGTAAACCAGATCTAAGCCAAATAAGAAACCAAAATACTGCAAGTAGGTTATGGCCAAGTGGAGGAAAGATAGAGAATAAGGAAAATAAGGTGAGCCGATGTTCGGCCTTGATCCAGAAGAATCTTTTTCTGAGAGGATAATGGTAGAGGATACAATTCAGTTTGAAAAGAAATTGAAGACTCTTTTGAAAAGAAAATCTCAAGACTTCGATGTTTCTAATGTTCTGAAAATGGTTGAGGAGGCTAGTGCTAAACTAACGAAAGAAGTATATCAATAACCTATCGTATAGAGTCTTCTAGAGAAAGAGAAAGGGAAAAATATTTTGGAAGAAATATAGGAAGTTGAAGAAGAGGAAGGATATTTTATTTTGGAATTCCTTCAGAGTTCAAAGAAAAGTAGAGAAGAGTCGTTTCAAAAGAAATGTGAAGGTATTCAACATACTCCTCATGCCGATCAAGATCAAGCTCATTCATTTGAAACTCCAGATATAATTCCTTCCCATGAAAAGCAACGTTTTCAATCTTCTCATACTAAAAAAGTAATTGTTATTAGTGAAAATATAGAATAAGAAATAAAGGAGAAAGAAAAAGTGAAAGGAAAACAGCCAGTTGAAGACTCAAGCCAATCAAATGAAATGGATTCTTACGATGAGGATACTGATTCAGAACACACAATATCTCTCAAGAGAAGTGATTAAATTATTTTTTTTAGAAGGATTGAGAATACCATTCCTTATTTTCCTAGAATTTAAGGGGAAATTGATTTCATCACTAACAATCAAAGGAAGAAGTTTCGTTCTGTAAGAGAACTAAGAATGAGAGTATTGTCAACAGAAGACAATTTAAAAGTATTGTCTGAAAGTTCAGATGATCATAAGAAGGATTGCAATAGAATGACTAAGTTGTCATACAAAACAGAGAGCTCAGTGAATGATCATTAAATATCAATTGAAGACTTGAGGAGAATTTCAAATGGTCTTGCAATTGCATTCAATAAGCTTGACAAAGAAAATTTTGAAAGGATGAATCATGTGACAAATACTAATAGAGCTGATATCCCTTTAATAAAAGAGCTGAAAGATGGAATGAATGCTTTTCAGTCTGTGTTTTTGAAGGATTCATCTTTCAAAGATGAAATAGTCTTGTTGAAGAAGAAAATTTCGGTGTTATCTAATGACAACAAGATTATAAAAGACAGAACTAATACTCTTGAATATGTAATCAGTGTCTAAGAGCAGTCTATCAAGAATCAGGATCAGCATTTTGCTGACCAACAACAGCTTCTCAGATCCCAAGGTGATTCTATATCTGAAGACAAGAAGGAAATCAAAAATTTGAAAGTCGTCCTTTATGATTTTATCAAGAAATAAAAGGAAAGAGAAAACTAATGAGTTTTGTATCTTTCTTTGCTCATTTATAGAATTCTATAGACTTGTTATCTCAATGATATTTATGTTACCTTTCCCATTGACTTACATTTCTTTTCTCTAACTATTTCAGGAAACTGAAGATTACCCCATTATTTTTATAAATCACAAAGGGGGAGAATGTTTTATAAATAGGGAGAATGTTTTTTAAAGGGAGAATGTTTTAATCAAATACTTCTAAATTAAGGAAAATATATGAATACAATTATTATGAAAGTACATACCTAAGGGGGAGTTAGTTATATTCAATTTAACATTCAATGGAGTTTTCAATAACTCAAGGGGAGATAAGTATTTCTTTTTGTTTTTACTTCATGTTTGGTGTTTTCCAAAAAGGGGGAGATTGTTGAGTCAAAATTTGTCTTTTGACTTTTATGTCTTGTTTTGGAAATCAAAAATGTATTCATACATTCTTATCATACTAAATATAGTTATCTTACTGACTATATTTATCGTACTGACTATGTTTATCATACCAAATCTGTCAATCGTAGTGACTCTATCAATCATTCTGACTCTGTCAATCGTACTGACTCTGTCAATTATACAGACTCTTTCAATCCTACTGACTCTGTCAATCGTACTGACTCTGTCAATCATACTGAACTTTTTTGAATCATAATAACTTTTTATTATATAAATACATTACACTATGTAATACTTATAGTACTCATATTTTTATCACATGCTTGTTTTTATCATTTATCAACACATGTAAACCGTAGCCATGTTTATCATATTCATATATCTTTTGTTTTAACCAAAATGATGTCATGGAATCAGTTCTAAACTAATCAAAATGATGTAGTGTTTTCTGTTTCAATATGACCGTTATAATGCCAGGTATCCAAGTCCCTCTGTGTTTTCTGGAGAAATATGTCCGTTGGAGGAAATGTGACCGTTGGAACCCGAGGCCTATAAATTGGAGGTCATTTGAAGCTGAGAAAAAAATGAGAGACTTTTATCATTCTACGCTTCTATCAAGTTCTAGAGAGACGAATTCTGACTTCTCTCTTGCTCCGTACGAAAGCCTTGAGATTACAAAATGTGAATGGCTCATTCTTAGTTTTTTTATTTCATTAAGTGCCTTGATCTACTTTGTGTGACCGATCTGGTGATAACGATTGAGGGATGCTGAGGATAGGAAGACGGTGTTACCGATCATCATATCAAGGGCTTTAAATTTTTTGAATGGTAGGGGTGCTGATTACCTAAAAAATAGAGGGCTTGCGGGGATAACAAGACAGACGTACCAATCATCGTATCGAGGGATTGCGGGGATAGCAAGACAGAAGTACCGATCATCGTTTCGAGGGCTTACCAAGGTGGTTGTATGACAGACCTCTTATCCTAGGTGAAAGGATAACCCTACTCTTTGGGATAAAAGAATTGTAATACTTTTACATTTGCACTACTGTTTGTTTTAGAAAGGGAATTGTATTGTTTTCTTTCTTCATTTCATATTCAGTTGTCATTGTTTCAATTACAATCATACTGTTACATATTGTATCGATTGATTCTATTCGAATTATGGTAGAATCCTTCACTATTGTATTACTCTGATTATTGTATTCATGTTGAATATAATTACAATACAGGTATTATAGTATTGCATCATATCATACATTTATTTACAAGAAAATAGTGGTTAATTGTATTTGTTGTGAATTGTATTAGATAAAGATCATTTAAACTAATTTCTTAAGTGATTAAACACAATGCTTTTAAACCTACAATTCACCCCCTCTTGTATTATTCCATCTAATATAAATATACAACTATATATTTGATCCCACAACATCATCTATATAAATAAAAAATAACAAATAGGTTTCTTATAAAATGAAAATTGGATATTTTTATACAATAGTGAATGAAAATATATGTTTTAAAAATGATAAATTACATGATTGTATTTTTCAAAAATATACATATTTTAATTTTTTTCGTTATAAAAATAATGTTTAAAAATAATATTTATTTTCATTAATGGGGTTATAAATTAATATTATGTTCTATTCTAGTTATTAGTTTAATTTATAATACAAAAATTTAATTTTTAAAAGATCCCAAAATTGATCATAATATTAAAATTCTTATATTTAAAATAAATGATGCTTTTATTTAAAAAATAAATTTATCTTATTTTGAAAGATATTTTATAAAATTTAATTATATTTTAGAATTTAAAAATCTAAAAATGGTTAGGGTGCATGTTTTTTTCTAAAATAGTTTATTTTTTGTTGAATAATCAAATATTAAAAAATATGATATTTAACATTAAAATATAATACACGAATATTTTAGTCAAAAATTATTAAAGAACCCATTAGTTTGAAATAATTTTCACTTTTCAATATTTATAATAACTAGATTAATTATTATTGGTAGTCTTGAGACATAATAATTAACAAATGATTATAATATTAAAAATCACCCCTCTCCCCCATATAAATATCACCCCACAAAACCTCTTTTCCTCAAAACACCAACACATTGATTTTTAACAAATGTATTCCAAATTACATTCCCAATCCTCTCCACCAAATCATATATCTAATGGTACCATCCAATAATGATTCTGAGGAGCATTAAGGTGTAGCTAAAAAGGAGACAACCAAAGGGATATGTAAACTCTAAATTAAATTTCCTTATATTTTATTCTTCTTCTCCCACCACCGCAATTTCAAAATGAGCCTAAACATAGTAACATTAGTATATTAAATATTACAATATGTGACTATTAATATAGAATATCCATATTATAACATCCCATCATTCTGTTCTAAAATGAATATATTGTTCACAATATGGTAGATTCACCACATCCTTGAACAACAATCTTTATTTTATCTCATCTCCAAATAATATGGTCATAAAAATAATAGTACGATTGAATAAGATGATAGTAATTAAGTTATGAACTATATTATATTTTTTAATTAAAATATATAAATTGTAATATACCAAATGAATCTACTTCACGATGGTTGGTAAAACCTCACAATTGAACTACCTGTAAAATGTTAATTAATTTACTAAATGTATCCTCCCATTATCAAAATAGAAAATCGTATTTGTGGTAATATAATTTTTTATACTGAAAATAATAACATCTCATTTCACTTATGTATTTTTAGTTCCATTTTACAAGAGCATCAATAATTATCCACAAGTGATCTGACCTTGGCACCACCAAACAAACACCCCTAAACAATGAATTTTAATATGTATCTATTTGATAATGTTTTAAATAAAAATAATATTTTCATAATAATTAAATATATATGGAAATGGTTATGAACTATGTTATCAATGAATGTTATATTATTATTTAGTACACTGAGTGAGCATGTATAATGATTTTGTAACCTAGGGTATGCAATCTCCTGGAACAACCATTTTTTGGGTTATGACCTTTCCCTCTATAAATGATGTTATATATCTATTTTATTTTATATAATTATTATAAATTTGTTTTATATGTATCATATATATATATATATCATTCTTATAATACCATCCATAGTTAGGGTAAAACCTACCTTAATTTAATTTTTAAAATCCCATTTTTAAAATAAATCTCAATACAGGGGATCTTTTCAATCCGTAATAATATTAAGCAATGCTCATTAAAAATAAAAATTCACAATAATGATTTAATTAAAATAATTTATATTTTAGGAATAAAAAATCTGGTTGCTTCTAGTTTTTTAAACATATACACATATTCTTTGTCCAGAATATTTTAATCTATTCTTACAACACAATTTTTAAAGTTGAAGTCTATACCCAATTCCAACCCCTTTCTCAAGAAATTGTTTAATAATAAAGTGCATATTATTGTATATATTGTTATTATCTAAATTAAAAATGTCCAAAATATTTAATTCCTTATTATATTTTTAGTGTTTATAAAATATATATTGATTACGAAACAAAGAAATATTATGAAACCCATTAATTTTAATGGGTAGTTGTTAAGTTTATGCCTTTGGATTTAAATCATTTTTTGGGTACCATCAAAATGTAAATGTTAGTATTGGTGAAACCAGATAGTACTCCATGAACTAGGTAATGTTTTTATCCGATCGGAATATATATATGGTATTAAGGAGGAAACATAATCCACAATGGGACTATGTCCACTATGAGATATTTTCTTGAATTTTAACCATAACTTATAGTTATGTATTATTATATATAACTACAAAATTAATATGTTTCTACAATATTATGATAATATTTTCTTTACATTATTCCTCCATATTATTATTCATGAGGCTTGTATTTTATTATATCATGTTATTCCATTAGATGCTAATGACATACTTTACAAATTTGTTTATTCCATTAAAGGGATTTATAGCTCACCCCTTTCTCTAATATGATCCCTAGTTTAAAATAAATTGTTTTATGATGTTAATGGGATTAATGAGCTCAATTATGTGAAAAAATATAAATTATGTTTGAGTTCCTTTTAATGTATTAGGAACCAAGCCTTTTAAAGACTCCATGCCTCAGTGTCTTTTTGGTGTGTTAATTTCATGTTTATGATAAAAATAATTTAACAATTTTCCTAAAATAATTAGGTCACTATTGTTGGAATAGGAAAATATTATAGTTTGTCTTATATTAGGAATATAATACAATATTGTGAACCCTATAGAATATTATATGTATACAATAATGTCCTCATATTTCAGTGAATTGATGATCTTGTGGTTTCCAAGAAATTAAATACCTTTTTAAACACAATATCTGGATAGGGATTTATCCCAATTATTTCCTGGGGCAATAAACCTAAATTTTTTGGATTGGGTATTAACTTGACCTTCGTAATGTAATTGAAAAGGGGCATCATTTTACAATTTCTTTTATAATCCTTAGTGATATACTATTGAAAATTCTAGAACACATTAAGAAACATTTTGAAGGACATGAATTAATAGTTAGGATAAAAAAGATAATACAAATACTACCATACGTAACCTATATTTAATCATATAGAATCATATGTTATGATTCATGTTTAATTTATATGTTATTTATTATTTTTTATTAGGTTCCCATTTTATATGATATTTTGATTAATTTTTATCGTTCCATTTTATTTTAGAAAATGGTGGGAAATTAGAGGAACTATGATAATAAAAAATATGTTTGGTAATTTGATGATTTACCAAATGAAAATCCAAATATTATGGAATTGGTATCTAAGAATATATTGGTACTACTAGCTTTGAAAAATTATATTTTAAATAATAACTTGAACACTATAGAATTACCTCCTCTAAAGAGAAGCTGAGTTGTGATCGATTCCTTTATATCAAAAATGACTCCTTCATTTATTGGATCATATGATACCGTAATTTTTTAATAGACTATTAAATTAATTTAAAATATATTATATATCAGTGCATGATTTTATAGTTTAACTCTTTTTAAATAAATTTAACCTCTTTGATAGCTTGTGTTCCATGAAACATTGAGTTCAAACAAACCACAATCTATTTTTATGTTACAATTATATAATATTCCTTAAAAATAGATGGAATTAATGAAAATAACTAAATTAATAAAATTTTATGGTTCACATAATTAGAAAACAATATAAATGGTTATTTATAAAATATAAAACAATTATAAAGTAAAATAACTTTTTTTGAGATTTTTTTGAGTGAAAATATATATTTATATCATAACAACTAAAATTAGTCACTATTGGAGAATTATTTAATTTAAATTTTAATACTATATATTAAATAAAATATTTTTTACATTCAACTATATTTTTACTAAGAGTTGTGTAATAATTAATTCAAATTTATGTTTCAATAATTAATCTTTGAAAAAATATATTTTCATCAATTTTTGAAGGAATATTTTAAAATTAATTTCTAAAAAAAATAGAAATTGAATATTGAAAAATGGATTCTTTATTTTTAATAAAATGTTTAATTTTTTTCAAAACAATCGTTTTTATTTTTGGTCAATATGAATTAGAAAGTGTGGTAAATTTTATGACCTATGTAAATGGTAAATCATGTTAACCTCAGTTAATACTAAGTTTTATGTTCATAATATTTCAATGTAATTCTTATTATAGAAAGAGTATTTGATCATTACCAGATTATTCTGGAAATTAATATGTTTAGTGTATACTTATCAATGAAAATGAAAAATATAATATTAATATAAAATATATTTTCTTGAATATCACTCTCTTAGTTTTAAATAAATTTTTTGTACCCACATAGAGAAAAAATAAAGTCACGAGTGAATACAAATGAAAATATTATTAATAATGAAATTTTATTAATTAATAAAATTTATTTCTAATTTTGAGTTATTTTATAACAACCTTAAATTTTCTACAATTCTAATAAAATATTTATTCATTTAGTAAAATAATAAAATAAATAGTATTAAAACTATTAAGAGTGGTATAATTTTAGTTATTTATAGTTCTCCATGAATTTTTTATAATATTATGAAATATTATTAATTTGTTAATTAATTATTTTAGAAATATATATTTTCAATGATGTATTTGATTCCATGAAAAATGAAAAGTTTCAAAATAGACATTAATGATAATTTATCAGTATAATATTTTATTAAATTATTTTAAAATAATTAAAAACATTAATGAGGGAAAATTGGATAATAAAAGCTCAAAAATTTAATTCAGATTGTATTTATGGGTCAATGGTTAACTTATATGTAAAATTTTAACCCATTAATATTGAAAAATATGTTACCCTAACTAATGATAAAATACTTTTAATAAGCGGTTAAACAAAATGATATGGTTAAGAACAATGAAAATCCAGAAAAAGTTTTATTTTTTGATGATATTCAAACCGTTTCCACCCCAAGTGCGATTACCTAGCCATTTGTGTTAATTTTTCTTTATAATAAATTTATTTAATATTTTATGGAATTCTAAAAGTTTCCATAACCTCAATTATAAAGGGAACATCATCCCTCTTTTATTTACACCACATTCATACATCTATCTCATCCAAAGCCAAATAAATATGTTATAAACTAATTTATAAAAATTAAATGGTGGTTTTAATTCCAAAATCACGACCCAAGGACCCATATGTGTAGATTTAATGGCATTTTTTATAAAGGGCATGCAATCACCTTAACATATCACATTCTTTTTTACTTCTTCTTTTCCTCATCTAAATTTATGCTATTTATCCTAAAATTATAACTTAAATGTCAGTAAACAAAACAAAATAATAATATTAATAATAATAATATCATTAAATCAGGATTAAAAGCATCTTTTTCATCACATTGAATGTGGATGTATAACTTGTGGGAACGTACGATATTCTATTTTCATGTTATGATATAATAAAATTTTCATCACCCAAATTTAGGGATGGGTGTTATGATTGGTATAATTTTTATATATAATAATTAGTAGATAATTATACCCATATAATAAAAATATATGATCTGGATTCTTATCATCCAATCAGTTGGTATATAATAACATTGGCTGTGAGTACGTGTCGGTTACCACGTCCACGAAGTGATGTGTTTTGTTTTTCATTTATGTTTTAAATGTATTGTAATATGGATAGGTTTGAAAATTTTTATGATTTTTAAGATCTAAATATAATATTTGGAAATTTTATTAATGATTTAATTTTTTAATTCCATATTTCAGAAAATTAAAAGAAAATTAATTCTTATGTATGAACGACCATTAACATGAACTTCATAATTCATTTTTCTACCTATAACATTTAGGGATGGACATGAATTTGTAAATAATTAATATAAAAGATTATTATTTATTATTCTATTTTTTAGGTGTTATAAACATTATCAAATTACAGGGACCGAAACTAATGACCAAAATATTCATGAAAAAACGAAGAAGATAATACACAAAATATAGATTTCAACAAAATATGTTAAATAAATGGATGATATCGGTTTATAAGAATATAATATAAGTTAGTATATATATATGTGTGTATGGTTATATAATATATATACAATAAATATAATTTTTTTATACAGGGTGTTTGAACACATATGAAGGAATCCGAACTTGAGGTGGGGGTTTGTATCTCAATCTCATTATTAATTGGGTTTTTTTATTTAGGACCCTATAGGGGGAATATTTTTATATCATATACATATTTTACATAAATATATTTAAAAAAATTCAATTATTCTCAAATGATTTGTTAAGGATGTTTTTACCCCTGTTTGAATTTTTAAAAAATGGATTCAATGTTATTTTCTTGTAATCTTATGAATTAAGTACTTGATAACCTTTTCACAATTGTGTGAAAGAAATATATTTTTTATAAAATTAAATGGAATGAAAGTATTTTTACTATATGAGGACTAATATTTTATTTTAAATATTTGTTTTCAAGTTTATATTGTTTTTTTAAAAAAATTCCTTCAAATTTTGGAATTTATTAATATATTTAATTTAAATGTGAAAATGATATTTTCCTCAAGAATTTTCCTATGATATTTCAATTTTTTTTCATCTTTGTCAACATAATTTCTTGAATATAATGATTTACTATGTCTACTATCATATGATATTATATACCATTTTTTATTAGATGGTTTATGATCAGTATGAATGGGGATGTAATATTTTGTTTCCATCCACCATATTACTCCAGATGGTTTTTAATTATGTTTTTTTGACTAGGGTAATTATTTAAATTTGGTATGATAGTTTGAATAATAATGTTTTTGTGGACTATTTTTATCCCCTTTTACTAGAATAATTCATTAGATATAGTTAGTGATGGACATGGATTGCTATATCCCCCCAATTCACTGGTTGGTCTAATAAGATAAACTAAATTGGGTATTGGCTAAGACCTTATCAATTTATATATTCCTTCTCTGCATAGTACCTAGATATTATTTTTATCTTACTTAAGATTAGTTTTTTATGATTAATGAGAAATTTGATTTTATTTCTACGTGAATTTTTGATTAGTTGTGATATCAATTGATAAGTTTAATGATAATGTGATTATTTATATGGAATTATTTAATCATTATTTATTCCTACCATATTTTTTTCATGATTATGTTTCTTATTAAAGGAAATTTGTTGTGAGAAATTTACATTTTCATATTGATAAATCCTTATTTAATAACAATTTATTCCACAGTACGTATACCCTTATTATACATCATGTCTCACCTATTTATTATGTCCATTTCCATACAGATTAAGAAGTGTATCATAATTTATATAAAGGGATATGTTAAAGGGAATATTGGTGTTGTAAAAAAATATCTCTTGTATTTTAAGGTGTAATGAAATATAAACTATGTATCTAGTATTTTAAGTCAACAAAACTATTCATTCATTTGGGATGTAATTTCTTATATCTATTTAAAATATAATAATTTAACCACCAAATATTTGCTACATGGTATAGGTTCATTACATATTCTCTGTCATCCAATGCCCCGAATAACCGGAAGGTGTACTTGGACTTTTTTCTCAGATGGGGGAAGTTGATCTGTGGTAAACACTAAAAATATAAATGATGTCAAAAGAGGAAATTGAAATTGTGGTTCATGAATGATTCCTGGAAATATTTTTCAATAAATATTTTTGCTTAAAATATCCATCTTAAAATTTAGAGTTGGTTAATTGAAATAATTGAAAAATTAGGATGAGTATACCAGGGCGTATAAGGATAACATTAAAAAATATCACTATACACTTCTATATTTGAAATAAATACTACATGTATGGTAGAGGATTCATGTAGTTTCTTAATTCTACGTCTATGAAAATAGTAAGTGGTTCATGAAAATGAAAGATATGAATATATTTCTTATTGTGTCCTCACTATCTAGATGTATATTGTAGACTCTCAATTCTCTAATGGTACTAGAGATAAAACGAATAAAATAATGTTTTTTATAAAGAAAAATAGATACTTATTACAGTGGAAATAAAACCCAACTGCATTCACACCACATATTTGGAAATAAGAAGCCCAAAATCTATCTTAATGGAACTAGGAGGTGCATCATGAAGGACCCCAGAACATAGTGAGAGTGGAAAGGTGAATCAGGGTGTCAAAATTTTCTTTTAAATTGATGGATATTTTTCCCACATTGGTACGAATCGGTATATCCTATCTAATGAGAAAGTTTAAAAAAAATCACTTGAAAAGTGAAGACACAACAATTTTACATGGTTCACCACTAATGACTACATCTAATGAGAATATGTAGGCATGTTTTAAATTATAAAAAATTCCACTAATCTTCACGAGTTGTGAAGTACATAATTGTAGCACAATCACACTATGCCAGACACACTACATTTACAAGGTTTTAGGGATAATACTCTGTGTCCCTTAGATCACTTCTATTGAATCCTTTTTATTAATACATTGGAAAGAATATGAACAAAATTTATCAAATTTAAGGTCGCTTGAATGGTTTGGAATTAAATCATGTATCTTTAACCATAGATAGGTTCTCTATTGAAGTTTTTTTCCCATGGTGATGTAACCAACTTTTTCACATACTATTTTTTCATAAACTATTCCACCAAAATCTATCCATATTACTGTACATAATATAGATCTCTATGTACCACCTGTGCATACTTCCTATGAAATACATGACCTTATACTTCCTTCATGAACAATGTTCATGTACTTTATTATCTTCTTCTATTGCATAATGCTTCTTCCCCATGGACCAACTTCTCCACCACAAACCGTCTTTTGTTTATCACCTTACTTTGCTTACTAAATTGCTCGGAATATCACCTCACAATTTCCTCATACTACAACAGACCCAAATACCTAGTCCTCCATCTATATATTGACTCTCCTAGGTATATACTTCTTCTCTTTTTGTGGACTATAAAAAACCCTTCAAAAAATTGCTTCCACACAAACCTCTTTCATACATAGTTGAACTTCCAAAGAAATAAATTTCTCTAATGAAATTCTCTCTACTCACCACAACAATGGGAGTATTTATCTTTATATAGGCTAATAGATCCACATATTATACTAATATTATTTTTAACAAACCATTGATATGGAACCACCTTCATCGCGTACCATGAATCTCCCACAAACTATTGGCCTATGTGGTCCGCGTTTGGAATTTTCCTTCATAGAAACCAAAATCTTTCACGAACTAATCTTCGCCTCATTTTCACAAATGACATGTCATCCTGTGAACTAATTTCCTTCCACATACAGTGACCCTTCCCATGAACCATAAGTATTCTCTATAAACTATTTACCATTCTAGGAACCGTTATCTCTACACGGTTCACTGTTTTCAATTCTTCGTACCATATTTTGTAATCTGCTAACAGTTCCAGCTATGTGGTTGGTGATTGACCTCCTTTTCCAAAACCCTCCCTTTTCAAATATGATATTCTCCTGAATTTGAGGTCCATAAATTTGGAAAGCACTGGTAAAATTCCCCACCATCAATACATCCTTCCTCCTTAATCGTAAGAGCATATACATTACAAAATATTACATTAACCCACTATTGGTTGAAAAAAACACAAACTACACTATATTCCTAACAAAGAACTACCTTTTTTCCAAAGATCTCCCCCTTTGGGTTTGTTGGAAATCAGCAGCTAAATTAAATAATGCTAAATATGAAATCAAAACCTGTTATATGATAAAAAAATCATTCAATACTCTAATTCTACAAGATCGGTGCTTGGTCTAGAAAAAAAGAGGAGTTTGAATAGGGTTATAGAGTCTTGAAATTCTTAAATATATCGATTCACATCTATAAATATTTCGTCATAATATATAATTTTTTTATCCAGTCTCATTTTTTCTAATTTTTATCTCTTCATTCTATCCCATTGTAACATTTTTTAATTTCTCTACTCTCCATCAACACAAAATTTTGGAATTTCATTATTCTAAATCTTCCTATAACAAAACATAAAAAAATTGCATTATCATTGAATTTATCCATTCCCCTATCTATAATAATCCCAAATAATCAAATATTTACTTGTAGAGATCAAATAACTCTCTACCTTGATCGTACCCCCCCATAAACTAGAAACACTTTCAAAAATACATTACGACAGATAATAAAACTCATGAGAGAGTAGAAACATAATCTCGCTCATGCTCTTGTAAGTGGTTGGACGCTAAGGTTTAACAGATGATTCTTAAACAAATCTGCTTACAATGTCTTGGTTAGTATATCTTCCACTTGACCATCGGCTCTAACATGATCCTTTTTAATCATTCATTTTCATATTTTCCTTAATGAAGTGATATCTGTTTTCATTGTGTTTTGTGTGATAATGATTAATAGGATTCATTATAAGATCAATTGGATTCTTTTTATCACAGTGAATCACCATTGGCTATTTCACCTCATCACTAGCATTAGTTAATTGTTGCTTTATCCAATGTAGTTGAGTTAAAGCCTCTATAGTAGAGATATAGTCATCTTTAGTAGTCCTAAGAGAAGTGATTTCCTATTTCTTACGCAACCAATCTACACATTTATTGCTAATGAAGAAGGCTCCACCACTTGTGGATTATCATTCCACCACATCTCCAGCCTTGTATGAATAAAAAAATGTTTATAGGCCATTATCTTTTCCATTTGGAAATTATAATCTATACTTGTCAGTACCTTTGTTTACCCTCATCATTTCTTCAACTACTTCCATTTGTTCTTCCTATATATTTAATAGAAATCGGGATGCTAAGCATGTTTTAAAGACAATATATGGACGTGTTGTAGTGAAGTATAGTTGAATTTGGATTATTCTCTTGTACATGGAGGGATATATAGAAGTCCCATCCTCTTGCATTACAAGTATTGTCCCAACCACAATTAGAGTCAAAATTAGATTGGATTCATGGATATCAAATTTCATCTACCACACTCTCACAAAAATTTTATGAGAAATGAATGTGTAGTCATTCCTCTGAATCACTTATAGATCTAAGAAGTCTGTGAGTTCACTAATAATAGAAATTTTAAATTTTGATTTCAGGTGACAGGAAAATTTATCAACTAATCCTTGTCTCCTTCCCCAAAATATAAAGTCATCTACATAAACAATAACCACAAACCGATATTTCTAATAATTCTTCTTATAATAATTGTGATTCACTCCTGCCCATTTAAATTTTATCTTCTTTAGATAACAATCCTACAGAGTGTATCGTGCCCGTGGTGCCTTTTTCAAAACATATAGAGCCTTAATTAATCTATAAATAATCATTTCATCATTACCAAGGAGAAAACACATTGGTTGTTCAATATAGACATATTTTTCAAGAAACCCATTTAAGAATGATTTCATGATATCCCCTTAATACACTTTGTATCCCCTTTTAAATTCCATGGAATGAAACAATCAAATTGACTCCATTCTTGCCACCGAAGAAATGTTTCTTCAACATCAACCCCTTAAATTTTTGAATAGTCTTTACACACCAATCATTCCTTATTTATGATCATATTTCCATGCTCATCAAATTTAATTTTTAAAATCCCTTTCTTACCAATCACATTATGGGTATTGGTTCTCTTAACTACATATCATGTTTGGTTCTTATCGATCTAATCCAATTATTCTTTAATGTAATTGAACCATGATTAATCCTTTGCAACTTTTGTAAATGAGGATGCTTCCACAATTGAATGGAATACAAATTTTGCACTATTACTCAATATCTTTGTCATGGATGGAGCTATCCAATCTAAAATGATGTTGGATCAATCAATTTATTCTCTCCAATTTCTCCTATGAGGTTCAAAAAAAATTCTTTAGACATGGTTTCTTCTTTTGATTCTCCTTCTGATCCAACATCAAGATGTGAATCCTATATGTTTATCATTCCTTCCTATATTTTTATATTTGGATATATTACATTTCCACATTCATTATCACCTTATATCACATTAGCATAATAATTATTTGATGAATTTTTCGTTTTTTCTTCAATGATCTTAATGTCACTGCTTTCCAAAAATTTTCCGATATATTAATTAAAACATATTTACAATTTTAATTTTATTGAATATCCACGGACAATTCCTTCATCTAAATCAGCACTATACATCCTTTGATTTACATTTTATTTTAGATAGTGAATTTACTTCAGAAAACATGAAAAATAATCTGAAAGGGCTTCGTTCCATGCTATAACTCACAGGGTGTCTTGGTGTCCCCCTATAAATCCATGTTCAATTATGAATATAATCTACATCTTGAACATCCTCTTTCTAGTAATGGTAAGAGATTCAACTTTCAATCAGCATAGTTGTATCCATAATGTTCACCTGTCGATTTGGGTGCTCAATAACTCCATTATTATATGGAGTTAACATAGAAGCCACCACATATTGTATCCCATGTTTCTACAGGTTGTGTTGAAACTCAAGCAATGTATATTATCTATCATTTTCAGACCATATATCATTGATTTCCCATCCAGTATCATTATTGGATATTAAACAATATGTTTTCTTCCAATAAATCACTTGTCTTTTTCTATGTATAACCATCACACAATCCATTATACTATAATCAACATTTAAAAGAATGAATTAAATTTATACCTGAGTTGCAGAAACATTTATCTGACTTCATACTACTGTATGGATGAGATTAAAAAGATTTGATGCCAATTTTTTCTTTGGATGTTATGAACTGTAGAATAAAATCTCTTGAATTCATGCACCACAAGAATTTTTCTTTTCATGCTTATGATTGTGGATATCCATGAATATATTCAACCTAAGTATCTTTACCACATATTGTTTATTTATGTGACCCAACTTTTAGTGCCACTTGATGTTTTCTTCATCTACAATCTTGTAAAAAATATTCTCTTTAGTATCAAATAAATATAGGTTTCTATTTGTTCTGAATTATTTCATGAGAGAATCCCTTTTTATTCACTGTATAGTTCCCACTATTGATTTTATTTCACTATAAGGCTTGAGTCACAAATTTTACTAACAATAAGAATATTATGACGCAACCCATCCAAATAATGATCTTTGGTCTTCTTCATCTTGAAATTGTCATATTCAATACATCCACTGCCATTGATCTTAAAAGAACAATCATTAATAAGTATCACAACTAGAACATATTTTTTTGTGAAATTCGTTAATAGTTTTACATTTTCCATCATATGGCATGAACATCCTCTATCAAGAATTCAAGGGCTACAGTTCTTGGTAGCTCAGAGAGTTACTCTAGAATGGTTATATTTTAAAATTTTAAAATTTTCCTTACCTAAAATATCAGTTTTACTGAAGGATAAATATGGATATATGAATATATTTCCCATGGGCATAGGTTCATCATAATCACACTTTTCCTCTAGTGGAGGGACCTTTTATATAATAACAACACCATCTTGTAAGTGAGTATTGGACTGTCTATGTGTTTCATAGGAATTGTTTCTCCCATTACTCTACCTGTGATCAACAAAATTATGTCCATAGTTAGAACAATGAAATCATTATCCATAGAGAATATTTATTCTATAATAATTAATATATATATTTATTATCTTTTGGGGACTTTGCATCTCTTACCCATTCAAATAGCTCATTTCCTCTTCACAGTTTGATATTTTATGGACCAGAGAGCCATATAATTGACATTTGATAAGTGTAATTGTATTTTTATGCCTATTAATCCTCATGTAAACATTCTTATAAGTATTCTTTTACTGTCTATCATCTTGAGAAACTTGTGGATTTTTTTCAACCCTTCTTTCTGTCTGATTTGAGAGTTTCTTTGTTTGGAAATCCTATAATGACCCAAAGTTCCATTAATGGAAAATCCCTATTGATCTAGTTAAATGTATCCTTATGCAAAATGTTTTTATAATATTTCAACTTCATTGGTTTTATTTTACGAATTTTGACCGTTGCTAATATAGTCGTTGAACAGTGATCAGATGATTAGTATAAATATAGGGCATTAAGAAATCCAATTTACTCAGAAAAAAGAAGTGATGGCCTCATCCAATAGAATTTCTCCATACGAAGACCATTTGTCAGAGCTTGGAAAAGTGGTGGCTTCTTTGGCCTTCTCTCTTGACCAATCCCAAGCTGAGATTCATCATGTCAAGCTCGAATGGGACCGTCTATGGGAAAAGTGGAAGTTGATAGAGATTACCACACGAGCGATGTTATCCGAGCACCCCCAAGAGTCTGTCACCATCGCACACCTTACCCTTAGGTCTTATGCAGCTGTTTTAAGGGGTTATGTGACAAACCAATAGTACTATGTTCATGTACTTTATTTTTTGTATATAATAATGTATATACTTTCTTGTCATTATTGATACACTGTAAATAGTTTTTAAAGTACAAATATTTTTTTAGTTATTAATTAATTAAGAATTTATATATTATTAAATTACGGGATATTTAAATTAAATAATATTTTAATAAAATTATAATATTATTATTAAAATAATTTTTATTATATAGAAATTATCTTATAATTTTATGAATGAAATTGTAAATTTTTATTAAGGTTTGAAAGCCATTTTTTGTCAACACCCGTGAATTTTCGATAAATGTTGGTTTTTATTTTAAAAGTGAAAATTAACATATTTAGAAAATTATTTAGATAAAATATATGTTATTTCAGGAATCATTATATCGAAATTATCCAATGGTGAATTTTTCATAATTTTCTGAGACAGTCAAATTTTTGGGTAAAAACTAAGTACCGTTTAAATATATAATGTGTTTTATGACATCATAATGACACAATAGTGTTGAAATAAAATATATAAGCTTTATGTTCGGCCAATATATGTTTTACCATTAAAATAATGTGATTTTGGGTTTTATTGACTTACTTTACAAAGCATTAATGGATCCCTCAAAACTTATTAAACACCTTTTCTTTTTAAATTGTTTTCCATGGGAGTGTGACTCACCTCCACATAAGAAACCTTATTATTTTAAGAAGTTAGGACTTTGGCCTTATAAAATATTGTTTTACTCATCCTTTTTCCAAATCCCATTGGCAAAAACCATGGTCTAGTTTGTGGTTTGGATTAATTTAATATAAGGGGTCCCAAACATAAATAATAATGAATTCCCTCACCTTTCCTATAAAAACCCACTAAGATCCCACTTCCTCCTCACTGAAAGCCTTTGTATTTCGTCCAACCTCTACCCTACTCCCTCTATAATCCTCCCAAGGTTCCCCAAGATCCCAGGAAGCCTCTCTCAAGCCTCTCTCAATCCTTTGGAAGCACACTTCCAAGTAAGTTTTTTTTATCCTTTCTCATTTTTTGTCCAATTTTCATTAAGTTTTTTTGCCATTTTAATTTCAATTATGAATATTGGGGTATGGTTTCACACCTCTCTCATACTAACCTATTTATGTTTCAATTATGGGATACCCATTTCTCTCTAATTAAATTCCTCCCATGTACACCCGTTATTATGTTGAAATTCTGAAAGGAACTTCCCTCTCCTCTTTTACATTCAAGCAATACTTTTGTATAATGAATCTAAATTCCATTAAAATTTTTGGGATATGTATGTATATGAACTAATTACTGTCAATTACATTTAAATATGATTAGGAACCCCTTTCTCTCTCATCAATCATTTTTATGAATTCTTATGTCACACCATTACGCTGCCCAAATCGCAACGATTATCTAAGCCAATGTCATTGTGTAGTGAATACCATGCCCATTTCTTAATCAAGGGTATTCACCTTTATGAACATTAACATATTGATTATGATGTTTCATGTATGAATTCCACATTCCTTTATCATGGAATAAATGATTATGATTTATGAATCCATGTTTTATGATCCATGTGGCACACTTATGCATGAAATGAAATGTTTAAGAAGGGTGCGCCCTTATAGCACTCCAATGCATTGGGTAAAGTATAGTATCATGATACGTCATTTGAAATGAGTTTTGACTCATGATAATTCAACTTCAATGAGGCTTTACTCGTGCTTTATGTGTAAAAAGGATTTACTCATGCTCCATGTGCAATGAGCCTTGGCTCATGCTAATTCCATGTTAAGTGTTGTTGCCACATTTCCATGTTATGATTAACATGATTTATCATGCCTTTATGTTCATGTTTCTCTTATGCTCTATTGATATTCATATTTTCTAACATTTATTTTACTCCTCATGTTTTTCCATGTGTACTCCCTTACTGGGCTTTATAGATCACCCTTTTCTTATGCTTGTCTTCAGGTTATCCCATGCAATGATAAGTACGAGGGAATGTAGTGGTAATGTAAAGGATGTTTTCAATAAAGATGTTGTATTTCATGTTTTATGTTTTTATGTAATGATCATAATCCCCAAAGACACTAAACCACTTGATCTTCTTTGTTGTATCAATTGATGTTTTATGTAATAAATCATGTTTATGTTTGTAATAAAAGTAGGGTTTTCATAGTTGGTATCAGAGGGAGGTTTAGTTATTTTTTGGGATTAGGATTAGAAAACCATAGTTAATCCTTAGATATATGACTAAGTATAATAAAAACATCCCTATTTTTTGGTATGTACTAAGTAAGTGGTTTATAAAAAAAATAAATCCCCGTCTGGATACGACCAGGTAGAGGCGGCTCTGGCACAGATGTATCCAAGGGTTAAAACCAGAAAACACTGCTTTAAGCTAAACTCGAACGGGAACTTGTGCATGACAATAGGCCTTGCTGCACTCTTGGTTACGACACTCACAGGGGATATGTTTTGATAAATTCACAATCTTAGTATGAACCCTTATTAAGGGAATTAAAAAAACTCCCCTAAGATTATATGTAAGAAAGTAGATCATGAAAATGCTATATTGAAGCCTATAAATTCAAAAGTTAAGGGAATAAAATTTAATTTATGAATCATGAACTTTTGTCTTTGAATTATCCTTTATGTGTTACCCCTAACTTTCCTTTTATTCCAGCCAATGGTCAGTAATAGGAGGACTCGGGCTAACAACTGATGTGAAGATCAGTGTGATGACTGTACTAATGAGATTCCCAATCCAATGGGAGCAGGAATTGCAAACTTTGTCACTATTCTTTCTCAGCTAACTCAAGCATTGAATAGAAACACGGGTCAAGAGGAACGTTCAACCCCCCATAAGAATGAACAAGTCGCTATCGAGAGATTCATGAGACAAAGGCCTCATACTTTTAGTGGATCATCTGATCCCACGATCGCTGAACAATGGATCAACTCCTTTGAAAAGATCTTCTCCATCATTCAATGTTTTGAACAAGAGAAGGTTCTCCTGGATTTTTAATGTATGGAGGGTAAATCTGATCATTGGTGGGCGTTGATCAAAAATACGAAACTTGAGGAGGAGATCGGGGAGTTGGAATGGAAGGATTTCTGTAAGAAGTTTTTCGATAAATATTTTCCGTGCACCCTCCGGCTTAAGATGGAAAGGGACTTCCTTTCCGTCAATCAAAAAGACGAAGAATCTATTGGAGCGTACGAGGAAAACTTCACAAGTCTTGCACGATACGCTTCCGGATTTGTCGTTACTCCCGAATACAAAGTTGACCGCTTCTTTGGTGGGCTGAAGCCATGCCTATAGAATGAATTAGTGATCCGTGACTTCGAAAGCTATGAGGAAATTGCCCGATGTGCCCTCAAGGTCGAAAAGGAGATCAGAGAATCACAGGGGTATCATGGGGACAAGAATCGTAAGGTGGACTTCAATGCTGGCGGTCCGATGGATATATCCAACGGTTCTAAGAAGATCTAGCACCCCACTTTCCAAAAGTGCCGAAAGAAGCACCCTGGAAATTTCCTCAAGGGGAAGATGAAATGATTTAGGTGTAGAAGAGAAGGGCACCTTGCTGTTAACTGTCGGCAAGAAAGACCCGCAGCTGCGATAGAGGAGAGGAATGCTCCGTTCAAACCATAACACATTGTACAATGCTAAAAATGCAATGAATCAGGGCATTTTTCAAATCAATTCCCTAATCCAACGGTTTTTGGAGGAAACCAACAACTTCCATGGCAGCAAGGAAGAGCTTTTTCCATCACTTCAGCTGAAGTGAACCCCAAAAACAAAGTGGTGACAGGTACATTAGCTATTCATTCAAGAATAGTGAATATTCTTTCTGATTCAGGTTCTACGCATTATTTTATTTCTTGAATGTTTAGTAGAAAAATCCCATCACCACCACAAATCATGGAAGTGAAGATGTCGGTGAGTATGGAAAATGGGGAAATCATTGCATCATATGAATATAAGTCCTCCCCTGTTATAATCTGTGGATTGAATTTCCCAGAGAACCTTTTCATACTCCCTTTGGTGGAATTTGATGCAATTATTTCAATAGACTGGCTTTCCTTATATACAGCCAACATAAATTGTCGGGAGAGAGAAATCACACTCTATATGGAGAATCGACCCCCGATTCTTTACAAGTGTAAGGAGGAATATGAATCTACTTTTTATCTATCATCTCAAGAATGGATATTACTACCCTATGAGGACGCGTATATGGCTCTGATGATTGATTCCATGGAAGAAACTATCCTTGAAGAAATTCCTATTGTGATGGAATTTGCTGAAGTGTTTCCCGATTAATTTCCTGGTCTTCCTCCTAGAAGAGATGTTGAATTCTCAATTGAACTTATACCAGGGGTTCTACCAATATCCAAGACTCCATATAGAATGTTTTTTGTGGATCTTGAAGATCTGATGAAGCAACTACAAGAGAATTTGGATAAAGGGTTTATACGCCCACATGCTTCACCATGGGGTGCACTAGTCCTCTTCTTCAAGAAGAAGGATGGGTCAATGCGGCTTTGCATCTATTATCGTGAAATTAACACAATCACAATAAAGAATAAGAATCCTCTTCCACGGATCGATGACTTGTTTGATTAGCTACGTAGAGAACAATACTTCTCCAAGGTATATTTTCGGTTGGGATATTATCAAGTAAGAGTGAAGAAGGAAGATATCCCCAAGACTGCATTTCGCACAAGATACATGCACTATGAATTCATAGTAATTCCTTTAGGACTCACTATTTCTCTATAAATCTTCATGGAGTTGATGAATAGAGTTTTAAGAGACTACCTCAACAAATTTTCGGTAGTCCTTATAGATGATATTCTAATATACTCCAAAACCAAGGAGGATCATGAGGAGCATTTAAGAATTGTACTAGAGGCTTTGCGCAAGGAGAAGCTCTATGAAAAGTACAAAAAGTGTGATTTATGGTTGAAGGAGGTCTCATTCTTAGGCCATACCATCACAAGCAATGGGATATCTTTGGATCCCTCCAAAACTGATGCAATTGAGGGATGGACGAGGCCAACATCGATAACGGATATTCGTAGCTTCTTGGGGTTAGCTGGATATTATTGAGGATTTTTGAGAAATTTCTCACTATTTTCCAACCATATTACCAAGCTAACTCAAAAGTGAGTAAAGTTTTCTAGGAGTGATGAATGCGAAGAAAGCTTCAAGGAGTGGAAAAGGAGGCTTATCACTGCGCCCGTGCTCACTTTACACACAAGTGGGGAACTTTTGTGGTATTCAGTGTTGCTTCGAAGAAGGGATTAGGCTATGTGCTGATGCAGAATGATAAAGCGATATCCTATGCCTCAAGGAAGTTGAAAATCCATGAGCGAGACTATCCAACAAATGATCTGGAGTTAGCGGTGGTGATCATTGCCTTGAATATCTGGCGGCATTATCTCTATTGGGAGAAATGTGAGATATATACTGACCACAGGAATCTTAAATATATATTCACATAGAAATAGGTTAATATGAGCCAGATAAGATGGATAAAGCTCATCAATGATTATGACTATTCAATACATTACCACCCTGGGAAAGTAAAAAAGGTGGAAGATGCCCTAAGTAAAAAGAACCCAGCGATTCTACCACTGATGAAAATTGAAAAGGATCCAATCTTCTTATACTTAATGAAGATGGAAATGGGTATCATAAATAAGGGAACACCATCAATCCATTCACCAATTGTTGATCAACTGTCTCTTTTGGAAAGGTTAAAGGATGCTCAAAAGGATGATGTGATAATTCAAGAAAAAGTGGAATCTATAGAAAAAGGAAAATCCTAGGAATTTAATGTTAATGATGAAGGAATTGTTCGGTTTGGAAAAATACTATGTGTTCCATCATGTCCGGAGCTGAAGAACGAACTTTTGGATGATGCACATAGTTCAAATTTCTCTATTCACGCAAGGGGCACAAAGATGCATCGAGATCTCCGAGAAAACTTTTGGTGGGATAATATGAATAAGGAGATCGCTGAATATATATCAAAGTGCCTGGTGTGTTAGCAAGTGAAGGAAGAGAGGCAGAAGTCTAATGGGATACTGCAACCATTCCCCATACCAGAATGGAAATGGGGGAACATCACCATAGACTTTTTTACTAGACTTCCAAGGACATCCAAAGTCAATAATGCAATCTGGGTTGTTGTGGATCATCTTACAAAGACTGCACACTTCATTGCTATTCGAGAGGATTTTTCATTGGATAAATCGACACAGATATATATTAGGGATGTAGTAAGGCTGCATGGAGTACCACTATCTATTGTGTCTGACTGAGATCTAAGATTCACCTCTATGTTTTGGAAGAGTCTTCATAAAGCTCTGAATACTAAACTGAACTTCAGTACGGCCAATCATACTCAAACTGATGGCCAATCCGAGAAAACAATCCAAACACTTGAGGACATGTTGAGGGAATTCTAAATGAACATTAATGGAGGATGGGGTCAATATCTTCCTCTGATTGAGTTCTCTTATAACAATAGTTTCCACTTGAGCAACCAAATGGCACCATATGAAGCCCTGTATGGGAAAAGGTGCATAACACCGGCATGTTGGGATGAGGTCGTTGAACGTAAGCTGCTTGGGCCAGAAATGGTCGAGGAAATGGTGGAGAAGGTGAAAACCATTCAGCAGCATATCAAGGCAGCCCAGAGTCGACATAAGTGTTATGAAGATAATCATCGACAAGACATTGAGTTTAAAGTTTGATACATTGTTTTTCTACGCCTATCTCCGTGGAAAATGGTCATGAGGTTTGGAATGAATGGGATGTTAATTCCAAGGTACATTGACCCCTTCGATATTCTAGATCGTGTCGGGGTTGTGGCCTATCGACTAGCACTTCCACCTGCAATGGACAATGTACATGATGTATATCATGAATACCTCTTAAGGAAGTACATACCGGACCCTTCACATGTACTCTCTTCTGAGGTGGTATAGTTGTAGGATGATATTTCTTATGAGGAGAAACCAGTGCAGATCTTAGATTGTAAAGAAAAAGTTTTAAAAAATAAGACAATGCCCCTCGTCAAGGTGTTTTGGCGAAACAAAAAGTTTGAAGACGTGACTTGGGAATCGAAGGAAATGATGAAGTTGACTTACCAACATTTGTTTTAGTGTGGGAAAAGGAAAAATTTGGGGTCGAAATTTCTCAAGGGGGAATATTGTAATGACCCAAAGTTTCTTTAATGGAAAATCCCACTTGATCTAGTTAAATGTCTCTTTATGAAAGATGATTTTATAAGATTTCCAATTATTTGGTTTTATGTTAATAATTTTGACCGTTGCTAATATAGCCGTTGAATAGAGATCACATGATTAGTATAAATATAGGGAATTAACAAATCCAATTTACTCAGACAAAAGAAGTGATGACCTCATTCAGTAGAATTGCTCCATACAAAGCCCATTTGTCGGAGCTTGGAAAAGAGGTGGCGTCTTTGGGATTTTCTCATGACCAAGACCAAGATGAGCTTCATCATGTCAAGCTCAAACGGGACCATCTACAGGAAAAGTGGAAGTTGATAGAGATTACCACACGAGCGATGTTATCCGAGCCCCCCCAAGAGTCTGTCACCATCGCACACCTTACCCTTAGGTCATATGCAGCTGTTTTAAGGTGTTTTGTAACAAATCAATAGTACTATGTTCATGTATATTATTTTTTGTATATAATAATGTAAATACTTTCTTGTAATTATCGATACATTGTAAATGGTTTTTAAAGTACAAATAGTGTTTTTTGTTATTATTTAATTAAAGATTATATTTTATTAAATTAAGTGATTTTTGAATTAAATAATATTTTAATAAAATAATAATAATAATATTAAATTAATTTTTATGAAATAAAAATGATCTTATAATTTTATGAAAGCAATTGTAAATTTTTATTAAGGATTGAAAGCCATTTTGTCAAAACCCGTGAATTTTCGATAAATGTCGGTTTTTATTTTAAAAGTGAAAATTAACATATTTAGAAAACTATTTAGATAAAATAAATGTTATTTATCGAATCAGGATGTTGAAATTATCCAACGGTGAATTTTTCATAATTTTCTGATATAGTCAATTTTTTGGGTAAAAATTAAATACCGTTTAAATATATAATGTGTTTTAAGACATCATAATGACCCAATAGTGATGTAATAAAATACTATAAGCATTATGTTCGGACAATATACGTTTTAACATTATAATAATGTGATTTTGGGTTTGTTTGACTAACTTTTCAAAGCATTAATGGATCTTTCAAGACTTATTAAACACCTTGCCTTTTTAAATTGTTTTCCATGGGAGTGTGACTCACCTCTACATAAGTAAACTTATTATTTTAAGAAGTTAGGACTTTGGCCCTATAAAATATTGTTTTACTCTTCCCTTTTCCAAAAAACATGGGAAAAATACATGGGATGGTTTGTGGTTTGGATTAATTTAATATAAGGGGTCCCAAACTTAAATAATAAAGAATTCCCTCGCATTTCCTATATAAACCCACCCAAGCTCCCACTTCCTCCATACTCAAAGCCTTTGGAGTTCATCCAAACTCTAAAACACTCTCTCTAGAATCCTCCCAATGTGCCCAAATCTCCCAAGAAGCCTATCTCAAGCCTCTATCAAGCCTATAGAAGCACACTTCCAAGTAATGGTTTTTTCTTCCTTTCTCATTTTTGTCCAATTTTTTGAATGTTGTTTTTCCCTTTTAATTTAAATTATGAATGTTGGGGTTAGGATTGAAACCTCCCTCATACAGCACTATTTATGTTTGAATGATGGTAGACCCCTTTTTGTCTCATTAAATGCCTCCCATGTACACCTGTTACTATGCCAAAATTCCAAAAGATACTTCTCTCTCCTCTTTTACATTCAAGAAATACTTTTGTATCATGAATCTAAATTCCATTAAAATTGTTGGGACATGTATCTATATGACCTCCTTACTGTAAATTACATTTAAATATGATGAGTAACCCCTTTCTCTCTCATCAACCATTTTTATGAATTCTTATGTCACGTCGTTACGCTGTCGAAATCGCACTGATTTTCTAAGCCAATGTCATTGTGCAGTGAATACCATGACCATTTTTCCATCAAGGGTGTTCACCTTTATGCACATTTGCTTATTGATTATAAATTTTCATGTATTAATTACACATTCCTTAATCATGGAATAAATGATTATATTTTTTGAATCTATGTTTTATGATCCTTGTGGCACACTTATGCATGAAATGAAATGTTTAAGAAAGGTGTGCCCTTATAGCGCTCCAATGCATTGGGTAAAGTATAGTATCCTGATATGTCATGTGAAATGAGTGTTGACTCATGCTAATTAAATTTCAATGAGGTTTTACTCATGCTTTATGTGCAATGAGTATTAACTCATGCTCCATGTGCAATGAGCCTTGACTCATTCTAATTCCATGTTAAGTGTTGTTGCCACATTTCCATTTTATGATTATCATGCTTTATCATGAATTTATCTTCATGTTTCTCTTATGCTATATTGATATTCCTATTTTCAAACATGTATTGTACTCCTCATGTTATTCCATGTGTACTCCCTTACTGGGCTTTATAGATCACCCTTTTCATATGCATGTCCTTAGGTTATCCAATGAAATGCTATGTACGAGGGAATTAGAGGTCATGTATAGGATGTTTTCAATAAAGATGTTGTATTTCATGTTTTAAGTTTATATGTAATATTCATAAGCCCAAAATACACTAAACCACTAGATATTCTTTGTTTTATCAAGTGAAGTTTTTTGTTATAAATCATGTTTATGTTTTTAATAAAAGAAGGGTTGTTATAAATCCGGTCTCTTTGTGATATGTTATACATTCATTATAACTTTATATTTTATCATTTTACATCTACAATTCAATGATTCAGCCTTAAAAACAATTCTTATGTTTCCCATTCATGGGGGTGTTAAAACATTCATAACCTTTTGGTATCAATAACAACCATACTTGAATCACACTACAAGCTCATCATCTGATATTTTTCAACACTAAATTATGTTATTTGTTTCTTGTAGATTTTATTCGCTTTCATATTTAATCCTTAGTGAAAAACCATCTTCATCAAGACCATCATCTATTTTGAAAATCTACTACAGTCTATGTGTAAGTTCATTAATGAACATTCCATGTTTTTAAATTATGATCTATAGTTAAATAACATCTTCCAATAATCAAAAGAGTTTGAATGTTCCTTTACTACCTCCTCTAACCAATCAATTTTATCTTCCAGAATATCAATATATTCTGATCAATCATCCACAATTGCATTCCAATTTTTCTTTGTCCTGCATTAATTCTCATCCTTACCAAAATCATCCTTAAGTTGTAACTTGAGATCGACATCAGTGGTCAATAGATTATTTATAGCATTATCTCTTAATGGTTTTTATTTTTCAACAGTATCCATAATTAATTCATGGGTTCCAGATTTGAACTTCATTTCTTCTTCTTCAAATAATTCAATATCATCATATTCTTATTCGCATAGAAAAACCATTCTCGGTAGTTTCTTACCAGACTTAATATCTCCCTTTTTGAAATACCTTTTAAGAGGCTTCATCATGTCTCCATATTCACTTTCTTCATCATATAACTTTCTTATCCATTGAGAGGCAATGTGCTCAACTATGCCACAAATAAAACAATCCATAGCTAACTTGGCATCAAATTTCCCATTTCCCTTATTTAATTTATCAGAAATGAGAGAAAGAATTTATTTTTCCTCATTATCTTCGTCAATACTATCACATATAATTTTTTTTGTCTTTACATGGATTTTAATTCCATTTCCATGATTACGTGAGTCATTGCATTTTCGATGTGGACTATCATCCCATATGACACCAGGCTATTTCTCAGTAGATCTTCTAGAAAATGTTTTGGAGGATCACTTCCATCACAAGATAACAACTTTTCTTTGTTATAAGGTGGAATTATTTTCATGAATTTCATCAAAATATTAATGAAATTGATTTCATTAAAAAGTAAGTGAATTTGTCCAAAACATTCTATAAATTGATTGAAAAATGTGTCAGAGTATTTATCAGGATGAATCTTCAGATCATGAATCCAATTTTGATAAACATGTAGTTTTTCCACCATAACATTATTGCCACCTTCATAAATATTCTCCAGTTTTTTCCACATAAACACTGAAAAAATAAAAAACCTCACCAATAGTTATATCTAATCTGAAAGAGATACAATGAGGGAATTCTATTATTTGGCATCTTCATCATGCATTTTCCTGTCTATATTAGTCATAGACAACCCCATAGGATCAGTGACCGGTATTCCTTGTGTAGTGGAAAATAGTACTTCCCTTTCCATGAGATCCGAGTTGATGTCTTATTCACTACATCCACATCTAGATGTTGATTCTATCCAAGTGGGGGACTACCCATACATTCACCATATTCTCCATGGTATAAATAAAGGATAAATTTAACACCATAAACCATTACTCTCTAATAGCACTTGATGGACCCAGGAAAACCCTGAGAGTGGAGGGGTGAATGTGGGTGTATAATATTTATTTTAAAATAATGGATCTTCTTCCCATATTGGTAGGAACTTATTAAACCTATATAATGAGAAGGTTTAGAAAAAATCAATCACATTAATATTGTACACAATTTTTTTTACAAGGTTTATTACTAAGGGATATGTCTAAGGAGCATATGTCAATAGGTTTTCTATTGTACCCAATTCCATTAATTTTCATTAATTATGGGGTAAAAAATATTATCCGAGTCACTCTATGGCTAGTGAAATTCCTTTAAAAGGTTTTATGGATAGCATACTTTGTCCCTATGATCACTTCCATTGACTCCCCCTTACTCACAATTTTGGGAAGAAAAACTAAAATCAGTTTATTTAATTGAAGGTTGCTTTAATGGGTTGTAATTTAGTCAATTAATCCTTAACTATAGATAGATTTTATATTAATGTCATGTTTTCCCATGTATATATAATCTACATTTCTGTGTAATGTTTCCCCGTGAAGTAGTCCTCTGCGAAAAATACATCCTCTTCTATGTACTATAGTTCTCTACATACCACCTTGGAATACTACCTCTGAAAACCATGACTGTGTAACGCCTCCACAAACCGGATTTGTGGATTTCCTTACTTTAGTTTATCATTTATTGATTCATAACCACATCCCCATGTCTCCTCTGTTAACCATATTTCACATACAGGATTCCTTTTCAAACTTTTGTGCTCTAAATACTACCTCACATTCTCTACGTACTACAAGAGCCCAATAGACATTGTACTTTTTCTGCATACTGAATCTCTGGTGCAAACATGTCTTCCCTTTGAGAACTATATAAAACCCTTCAGAACATTTATTTCACATGTACCACTTTTTGACTTATCCAAATTTCTTGAAAAATCAATTACCCTAATAAAATTCACTCTACTCACCTTAATAATGACATTAGAACTGCTTATAAAAAGAAATGAATCTCAATAATACTCTAATATGATATTTACCAAATCATTTGTATGATCCCACCTTCACCATATACCTTGCTTCTCCCTTGGACCATTTCCCTATACATTGCATGTACCTATTTTTCCTTCATGACTGCCAAACTCTTCCAACACAAGAATTATGTAAATGATGGAAATTAAAAAAAATTCTAAAGATATATGATGAAAACCAAATATATGTTGGGTGAATTGAAGGTTCATATCAATACTAATCCCATAGTACAGTGTATAAATTTCATGTAATATATAATTTTTGAAAGATAATTCTCTAATTGAATTGTTTATAGAGATAATAAATTCCAACAATCTCTAGAGCCTAAAGAGAAATGAAGGGTATATACTAGCACAACTACTGAGGTGGGACTCAATAATGTTGTCATGGTAGGTGAAATATTTATTCATTTAATAATATATAACATTATTTTTGAATTTGATTTTACAAATAATTTCATATCTACATGTTTAACAAAACAATTCGAATAACTTATCAAAATGTGTGAGTTTACTTTTAAAGGAGAGTAATAAACCAAGAAAGCGTTACATCCAATATATATAACTCCAACCCATAAAATATCTATAGAATGTTCCTTATAGAAAATATTTTCTTACATAATTTAAAGGAGGTTGATTTTATATTGTGAATGGTTTTTTGTCCTTATATGATGTTAAAAATAATTTTTGGGTGGCGAAGATCCCTCTTAATATCCTGATTCATCCTCCAATTTTATACTAGTGTATGTAGGAGTATGAATCTCTATATGTATATTATTAAAAATAAAGGATACCAATCCATGACTAGAATTAAAATCCATAATAAATAATGGAGACTATGGAGATAATCATGCATGATGATATTCCCATTGTGAGTGATTTTACTAATGTGTTCCTTGAAGAGTGTCATGTTTTTACTCCTCAATGATAGTTTGAGTTATCAATTGAAATTATACTCAGATTTCTCCAAATATCCATGATTCATTATATAATTACCACAACAGATTTATAAGAACTAAATATTCATTTACTAGATAATATAGAAAAGGATTTTATATGCATAAGTAATATATCATGGGGTGAACCAATCCTCTACATCTAGAATATGGTTAAGTTAGAACACCTCTTAATTTATTATTATGATATCATGAAAATAATGATAAATAATTTTTTCCCTAACCATAGATAGATTTCATGTTTGATCAATTACATTGGGACCAAAATTTCTATAATGTTAACATTATGTTAGGATATAAGAAATTAAAGTGTGCGAAGGAAGATATTTTTTTTCATTTAAATTCAAAAAAGGTATTCAAACAATGATTTCGCAGTGATTCCCTTTAGAATAACCAATTTGGAATAATTATATAAGTAATTAATGAATATATAATTCATATATTTCCTTGAAAATATATTATAATCCATAAATATGATATTCCATTATACTCCATAACCAAGGAGGAACAAGTGGAGTATTTGAATATTATTATAATTACCTTATAAAGGGGGAATATATATTCAATTTATATTAAATATGAGTTTTGGATGGAGGAAGTATTATTCATAGGTAATATTATCTCCCAAAAGGGAAATATATAAGCCCTTTCAAGGAAAAGGAAATAGAGGAGTGGCCGAGACCGTCAATTATAATAGAGATCCATAGATTAATTTCAATAGATGGGAATAAATTATGATTTGTGAGAAACATCCCATGACTGTAAAACCCTCTATCAAAATTCCACCATAAGGGAGTATAGTTGTTTAGACTGATTAATGTGAATATAGATTAACAGAATTGAAGAATATTCCTAGCAGAAAACCATTCCTAATACTACCCTCATGTGGGGGGCATTTCAAGGTATACATAAATGCAACATAGAATGGTGTGGGATGTTTAGTAAGGATGAATAAAAAGAAACTATCCCATTCCTAAATGTAGTTAAATATCCATGAACATAAATATCCTATGCATGATCCATAGTTTGATAAATTAATATTCATATTGAGAATATCGAGACATTCTCTCTATGGGGATAATCTTGATATATATAAAAATCAAAAAAAACTAAAATATATAATCTCATAGAAGGATAATAATATGTTCTATTGAATATCGATCAATCGTATAAAGGATTATGACCACACAATCCACTAATATCCTGTGAATGAAAATAATGTGGTGAATTATCTATGTATATAGCATCTAGAAATCATATCAATGATGATAATTGAGAGGGATCTGATATTATTCCACTTGTATATGCTAGACATGTTGAACATAAAGGAAGGAATATAATCATTCATTTTTTAAATGAATTATAAAACATCGCATGTGGAGAAGGTAAAGAATTATCAAAGGGATGATGATGAAATTCATAATATGGTAGATGATATAAGAAAATTGAAATCTTTTTAGTCAATAATAAATGATGAATATTTAAGAGTTGTTTCAAGACTATGTGTACATTAAGTACCATGATAAAAAATGAGTTATTGAATTATGAACATTGCATGACCTTCTTTATCCACCCAAGGAGCATAAAGGTGTATTGAGATATCTATGACCACAATTGGTATGGAAATATGAATAAGTAGATCCTAGAATATCCAAAATATTTCATAGAATTTCATCAGTTTAAGGATGAAGAAAGAAAATATAAAGTGGGTGAAGAAACCAATACCATTTCCTACATGAATTTAGAAACCAACACCATGGAATTTTCCATGGGTGTCTCAAAGCCATCAAGAATAAATAATTCTATATTTTGTTGGGAGTATAATCTTTAAAATACTAATAATATCCATGAAATTTTAGAGGAATTCCAATCGATCATCTATTAAGGATATACATTAGAGTAGTTTAATGGCTTTATGGAACACCAAAATCGATTATATATAACTGATATCCATGATTTACATGTTTTTTAGAAAATTAATCAACATGATTTAACCACAAAATTGAACTTTAGTATGGATTAACGTGGCCAAACGTATCTCCAATATGGTTAAAATATATTAACACTAAAATAAATATTGAGATCATGCTTGATTGGATTCAATGGATGATGGGATTAACATCATCAAATGGTCAAGTTATTGTACAAAATTAGCTTTTCCTCCAAAATCCAAATAGATGAATATAAAGCCCATTATGGGAAGTGATGTATAAGAACTAAGTGTTGGGATAATGTTGGAGAACGAAATTTATAGTGTCAAGAAATGGTTAAGGAAATTTTATAAAATGTCAGGTCCATTCAACAACACATCATGAATTATCACAGTCGTCATCAGAGCTGTATTAATCATCATCGATGAGAATTGGTGTTTAAAGATAGACATTATGCATTCCTCCACAAATTATTATGGAAATAAATCAATATATTCTATAAGAATATAAAGTTAAGTTCCATGTACCCCACACCCTTTTATATTCTTGATCGTATTAGATTTGTGGCCTATCGAGTATAACTCTCACTAATCTATCTCACTTACATGAAATATTCCATGTATCCCACTTGAGAAATTTCACACTTGATCCCTCATAGGTACTAAATTCAGAGGTGGAAAAATTATAAAATGATATCCCTCATGGGGAGTTTTCAGTAATGATGTCAAAACTATAGTGATAAAGTTATATTGAATAAGGAAACATATCTATTCAATGTATAATGAAAGAAACAGAAGTATAAGGAGAAGAAATGGGATCTAGATAATGACATGATGAATAAGTACCCTTACATGTTTTCAATTTATTATAAAAAAATAATTTTAATGTGAAATATATTAAGGATGAATATTTTAAATACCTATGATTTTATCAATAAAAATTACCATTTCAGTATATAAATGTATCATACTTAGGATAATAGTGTTACATAATTCACACACACTTCACGATAAAAACTACTATTTTTTTAAATTAATTTAAATATTAAATTAAGATAAAAAATAAGGGCATAAAATTTGAAAGTAATAGAGTGAGATAAAAATAAAAAAATTAACAAAAATAGTAAAATATGTATCCTCTTGATCCCCCAAAATAATCATATTAATGAACAACACTATATAATTGAAGCTGAATATTAATAATGAAATATGAACATTGAATATATATATATACATATAAGTGGGATAAAAAAGAAGTTAATATTGAATAAATTATAGATGAGTTATTTATAGACTATGAAACCCATATAACCATTATAAATATAAATGATGGAATTGAAATATTGTTGTTAGAATAATAATCAGACCATTTGAATTGTAACATGACCATTAAGAATAGTATCTGGAGTATTATATTAGTTTCTTATAAAATGTAAACAAAAATTATTATTTAGTTATCTTATAAATTTAAAAAAATTTATTTTTATACTATGGTACATATAAATAATTGTTTTTAAAAAATATAAATTAATTTTTTGTATTCTTGAAGACCAAAAAATTTCTAATTTCACTTTTCTAAAAAACAAAATGAATCAAATTGTTTTTCATCATAAACTGGGTTTATATATTAATATATCGTTTTATTATACTGATAATATAATTTACGTGACCATAATTAATTTTTCAAATGGGCAGGAAATTGAATGTCATATTAAATGTTGTATTATTCAAATTAATGAGGATATTATGTAAAAATTTAAATTTATCAATTTATAAATTTATTTTTATAAAATAGATTTCATTTTAATATTAGAAATGTCCAAAAAGGGATTGGGTTATTTATTTTTTTTATTAAATATATTAGTTTTTTTAATTATTGAAATACAAAAAAGGTTTGATATTTAACATTATAGAACAATACATGATTTTTTGAATCATGAATGATTTAAGAACCAATTAGTTCAAACTCAAACACATAATTTACATTATAAGGTCTCTATATTCATCACTATTCTTATTAATATTCCAATAAAAATAATGATTATAATATTCAAAAACACATATCTTAGCCCCTTTTAAATACCACTTGATCTCGTCTTATAAGCCTTAGATATTTCCAAATTTCAACCCAATTACATTAAAAATATTCTCCCATGTGTCCTACTACTACATGTATCATCCATTGAAAATTCCAATGATCCTTAAGGGGTTTCCCAAAAAGAGATATTTATTAGGGGAGATAAACTCTAAAATTAATTTATTTTAACTTTCTTCATTGTATAACACCCCCATATAATCTCTATACACCTAAAAATTGTGACACCCTATGATTTTGTGAAATTATTTTTTCAAAATAATTTACACTTTTAATATTTTTCATTTTACTCAATACTAAAAATAGATTGTTTTATATTAAATCATTATATTTTTCTTTTGTTACATGCAACACCATGTTAATAGTGAAGTAAAAAATATATAAATTATTTCTTTCAGTATAAAGAGCACTGATGTTAGTATACACTATAGGCACGACCATGTTTACTAAACAAAAAAAAATTAATAAAATATTATTATTATATAAAATAAGATATAACATAGTCGTTAAGTTGGTATTATGTAAGGGATTAACCAACTTACTAAAATACATGTTTGAATTCATTGGTCACAAATTAAATTAGAAATTAATAAAGGTACCAATTCGGTATAATTGAAATGTTTTTATAAAAAAAAATTTATGATCATAAAAGAATTTTATAACAAAAAAATAAATTAACTAATATTGGTGATTATATTAATGAAATATATAATTTATATAAGAAATAAAATATTATTAACATTCATAAGATTCATTTTATAAGAATAATATATAAAAAATCCCAACATTACACATAAAAAACTATATTTTTATAAAATTATGTTCCCTGTATTATAATGGGGAACCTATTTTATATCACAGTTTTAGAAATTTTATAAATTTTGTATATCAAAAAGAAATACATTTTTTAATTGAAAAAAATTAGGTTAGGGTGAATTTATGGTATTTTTCTGTGAAGATTCATTTTTAATGAATTGTGAAAAATAATATATTTTAATTTAAAATTGCTTTTACATCTCATTATTTTATAAAGACAAATTATATTTTGAAATGGTTTTTAAAGAGGTATTAGATTAAATTTTTATCAATTAATAAATTTTAGGTTATTTTAATTAATTAAACTTTTAAATTTATTAAAAAAACATGGATATATTTTGAACATTTTGCCTTTAACAAACGTGTATTGTCACTCTGTCTGCGAGATTAAATTGAAATTAATTTCTACCACTTCTTTGTATTGAATTTTTAAAAATTTATTCCATATTTTCAATAATAATAATTAATAATTTATAATAATATCAACTTATATTTTTAAACAAATATTACTTAATGTAATTAAAATTAATTATATCAAATAAGGAAAAATTAAGATTAATAAGGGACTAAACCTTAATCATAATTTAACAAAAGAATTATACACTAGTAAAAGACATATTTTAGGGACTTATTTAATAAAAAAAACCTCTAATGTTCCATAAGATTCTATTTTGATGCTTTGATAACAAGTAATACATGGGGAACACACAATTCTTTTCAAAAATACATTTTTTTCCTTTCCCTCATCTATAATAAGTCAATCAACTATCCCACTACAAAAAACCTCTCATGATTATTCATATATAAAAATAAATCCCCAAATAGCTCTTATAAATTCCTACCCTAATATTATACACCTAACCATTGGTACAATTCCATCCAAGGAATTCCATTGCTGAAAACCAAAAGGAATTACACAAATAAGAGGAACATCCTCCCTCACGGTTCATTATTTTATTTTCATTATTCAAAGGCTAAAATATTCTTTTTAAATAAATATATAATAAAATATTCTCCTTAATATACTTATATTTTGTTATTATATGTGTTTTAACGGTACATACACACGCTTCCATCTAGTGGGTAACAAACTTACCGCTCTTGTGTATGGAGAACGACCGCTTTACAGAACGTTGTAGTTTTTTTCCATTACCACCTTAATAGGTTTGGAATTATAATAGGAAAAATTTTAATATATGAAATATTTGATAAGTATAATGTATTTATTCTTGTGTGGTTTTTTCTATAGAACATACATTTATGCTATCCATTTTCTCTAACTATGATAACAACGTTTGTGGAAGTGTGGACTACAACCTTCTCCAAGCCATGTGATTAGTTCACAGTTTTCATGGGATTTATTAGGGAAGTGTTTAGTAAATTTTTATGATATATATTAAAAAATATTTCTACAATAATTATCATATATATACATATATTTCATTAACTATTTTTCTTTCAATACAATAGTAAATCAGAAGCAGTGTTCATGCATATGTATGACCAACCATCTCCATGAACGATGAATTTAATTTTATATTTTGATCTTATATAGATTATTATAAATAAATTTATATTTATTATATATTATTTTATACCATTTTAGCAGTTTTATAAATAATTAAATCACATTCTAATTAATAGGATCAAGAATAAAATCCCAAAACATATACAAATAACAAATGTGATATTAAAAGAAATATAACATTTTCAAGGAGGTGTTAATAAATTTGTAACACATAGTCATAAAAAATAATATATGGTATTAGATATTTTACTGATTCTATGGTATATTTATAAGAAATTTATGTTTTTTGTACAGGACATTTGAACATGTACAATGAAATACTAGACATAAATTTATTCTAGGACTCATATACTTAAATTAATGGGAATTTAAATATCCATTTTATGATCATTATTTCACTGGGGGTTTTGTTTCAAAATTTACACATTCGATAACGGAATTTTATCTTAATTTGCCTTCATTGGCCCTATGTTGTGTAATGCATCTATATGTGTATATGAGGAGTATATAAAAATATTTTACATGTCATATAATTATCCTACTTATTTTCATGATAGTTTAAGACTCTTTTTATGAAATTATTTAAATTATTTTATAATTTAGAGTTACGAAAGTTGTAAAAGTTTATAGCTTCAATCATATCATTTATCCAGATTGGTTATGATTATGCTTACATCCATCCCTCATGACCTCTATTGATTTTTTTAAACATTTTCCTATCATATTATATCCATGTAATGGTACCATTTTTATACTTATTGGTACTTATGAAAAATAGTAAAGATTTTTTTATGAAAATGTGGCTTCATTTCTAGTTTTGGTCATAAATCTTCGTTCATTCATTTTTGAGTTTTCAAAAATGGTTTTCAACATTTTTTACTTTAATCCAATGATGTTTAAAGGGAATTTTTACCCTTTTATTAGATATTTATAAAATTGGTTTTAGAAATAATCTTCTTCTCATTTTCTTATCAAAGAATTTATCTAAAATTTTTATGATGAAAAAGGAATTCTCAGCATGTACGGAACTACCATCCATCATCCCGAAAATTTCCTTTATTATTCCTTCATATATTTAAAAGGTTTTTGTGAAGAAATATTTTTTGGAAAAATTTGGAAATTTGTTTATTTTAAAATGGGTTTCAATGAAAAAGTGTGTTTTATAAATTATTTTATGATAATAAAATATCAGAAATTATTTTCAAGGAATATTTTATATATTTTGAAAGCATATTTTCAAAGAAAAAGATTTCAATAATCTCAAATATTATTTTATATTTTTGAAAATAAATTTGGAGGAAAAATTCATTCCAATTTTTTTCAAGCTTCTTTTATTATTTTCAATGAAAATAGGTTGTAAAATCTGTTCAACCATATTTTATATGTTTTCATAGAAAACAATGGTAAAAATGTTTTTTTGGATTTTTCTATTACTTTTCAATGATAAAGGTTTTCAAAATGTGTTCACGTCTTCTCCCTATGTTTTCATTTTATTTTCAAATAAAATGATTTACAAAAGGAATTATAATATAATGATCCATTTTAAATTAAGACTATTTTACTGAAGAAATTTTTTAACAGATATTTTAAAATTATTTCAATACAAGATGACATTCGTTGTTGTTAGTGAGGCCCTTCAATGATATGATCCAACGATTCCATCTATATTATTTCTTTAAATAGTTTATGTTTTTATGGTATGTTTTTTATGAATCCAATCTATATTTGATGAGATATATATTTATGAAACACATTTCTTGTCCATGGGTTATATTTTTCTCAAAGAAAATTATTTTCATGGGGTTGTACTCGATGAAATGGTTATGTGACCTATCTCTTTTCCATTGGTAATGATATGACAAAATGTTTGAGATAATTATTTTATTTAATTGGTTATGATATGATGACTATTAATAATCAAGTGACGCACTTATAATGTGATTTTTGGGACCTATATCTACCACAAATTAAATGGGTAACGATCGACGACTCATGAGTATAAATTTTATGAGTAAACCTGATTACAAGTTAAAAATATTTTTCCTAGATATGGTTTCATGTCCATTAGTTTATAAGTGTACTTGATTACATGATGACAATTTTATGAGTGATTGTTATTATGTATTCATAACATTTTCCATTAACCCAATTAGATGTTCACAATGTTATGCATGGACATAGTGGAATATCCCAATGTTTATGTGGGAACCTAATTAAATTTTAACATTGATATATTTTATCCTAATTACAAGTTCACAAAATTATACATGGACTTGGTTTTAGGTACACGAGTCAATTAGAGGACCTTATTTCACGTCTTTAACTTAATTAGTGATCATGTTTCTACTTATACATGTTAACAACATTATAATATATGTGTATTCCATAATTCGATGTCTTATTCCTATGTTATGATTTCAAGGCATACGACCCGTATTATATTATGATTCATGTCTTATGAATAGATAATTATTACACATTCATTCATGTTTAAAATAATTGATATGAAGGGTATGATATTTTAATTATATATTCATGTTCTAATGCCCTTATGCACCTATTACGCTTACAAAAATTCATTATTTACCTTTATTGATCATCTGAGCTCACCATTGTTTAAATTTACATACCCTAGGTAATCAAAATATGTTTAATATATGATGTGTCTAATAAGGGGAATAGCCATGAACAATCTAGAGGTACATAGTATAGAAAACTTTTGTACCCCTGTTTATGTTTCCATGATTCCTACAGAAGTAAACTAATAGAGTCATTGGGCATCTAGTTTGTCCCATAGTAAAGGTTTAGTAAATGTTAAGAAACATGGATGACAAAAGATTAGTGATATCTCTTTAAATATTTCCAAGGATATATATAGGGATGCCTTTAAGAATATGTTTAAGGATGAGATGATGTTTAAGAAAATGTCCTCAAATTTTGGTAGAGGATAGAGTGAGTGGTTTCCTTTAATTATATCGATTTTTGATACTACATACATATGTTACTCAAGAAATTATGTACCTAGGGGTAATAAATTGAATAAGTCTTGTTGGTCATGAATTGTTTGTAAACTAATACATGATAATGAGATTTGATACACACTTGGTATGACACACCCATGAGACATTCATTGGGAATTCAAAAAACTCATTATGAACAATAATTATATATTTACATATAAGTTAACTTGGAATGACAGAGGATGAAAATATGGTGTCAATACAGACTTAGTTTTTTCTTTTTAGGAATTTGACAAATTTGTACATTTATTTGTAGAGATAATCACTGAGACAATGTGCGATTTCACAGCCAAGTGTTCCTAGAATGAATTAACAAAAATATGAAGTATTATTATACCATGAACATAAGGGGAAAAATATATATCTCTAATGGTAGATGGACTAAGAAATATAGTTCTATGATTGAGTCTGGAACATGGTGTTTACCCTAGGTTGGAAATATGTTTGGTCGGAATAGGCCTTCTGTAGAATCAACCACATAGGGTGAAACCGTAAATAATATAATTAAATAAAATTATTTTATCTCTGATGTTTTTCAAATTACATCTTAACAAGGACTCAAAATGGAAATAGTAAACCACTATTGAGTATCGAGTATGGTTTTTACCACATGTGTAACCTCAGGTGAGTGGGAGAAGGTGGTTTAAATTCCACGACCGTGGGTCAAATCATATAAATAGGAGTTCAAGGAAATGAGAATGGGATGGGTCATTTATCCCTTAGTAGAGAGAGATCCAATTAATTTCTTGCAATTTGAAAAATCGATGCCAATTCTTGGTCATATCATGACGAAACATCATTTTCGAGTAGACCAGAGCACAATGAAAATGAAGATGGATCCAAATTCCATGAAAGTTTCTTGTTTCAGATTCTATATTTTCTGATTTATTTTTTTTACTATCAAAATTTCTCCTTATTCATTTTCGCAACATCATCTATGTTTTTTGATGGCCAAACTAACAAAAAAAAGACCGAATCATATTTGGAACATTTGTTCTTCGTCATTCTTCACCGTTAACTTTTTGCATCACCTAAATGACCTCAAAACATTTAGAGATGCCTAAATATATAAACTTCATGATCCAAGGATTAAATATCTATGATTGCTTTAGATTTTAGGTGCCAGGGGAGGCTCCGTGGTGATCATAAGTGTCTGCATGCTTTTCTTCACGTTTAAACAACAACAGATATTCGAGAAGAGCATGAGTTTGTGGAGATGAGGACCTTTTTATCCCAAATCTTTTCTCATTTTCAGAATCTGATCACCGAAGAGGTCTCGGTGGTCCAGGGAAGGGACCACCAATATGCGGTTTTCCAATAATGGTTTGGTCGCAGAAGGTGGCGACTGCTATGGGAGGCGCTGAGGCGACATCTGCGGACCACGGGGCATGGTAGGGTGCGCATAGGAGGGCAGATAGGCCGAGGTGGCTGGCCCGCAGGTGGCGGCATTGGGCCTGGCTGGTTGGAGGGTGTGCCATCCTGGAGTAGGCTGGGTAGAAGGGTCTAGAACGGTCTTCAGGCATAGTTTTAAATCTCCATATATTTTAATTGTTTCATTCGTTATGCATTCCGTCTAAAACAACACAATCATAGTTTTGAGGAAAACTTATTAATTCTAGTTTGGGAAATTTATATTTTGGCCTCATGGATCAGGCCCCCAAAATTCTAACATAATTATAATATATTATTATTATAACAACTTTGACCTGCCATAAATTTTTCATAAGTCACCCAATCGATGCACTGTGAGAGGAATCATGACCCTGAATTTGAGGAAGAAGTTTCAAGTCTGATTTTGAGAGTTTAAAATGAAATTGAGGTGTGGGACCCATGAAGCCCATTTTTGGTTATTGTAGTGAAATGTGATTTCTCATTGGTTTTACATTTTGTTAGAATTTATTTAATATCCATTTTTTTACCATGAAGGGTCATATTGTGTGATATGTATGATATGTTCCATGATAGAGCCCCAGGACCAACGAATCATTATTCGTGCACAATGCTGAGATATGTATCTTCTTTACCGAGAGTTCATTTTGGGAGACTGAATTATTGATCCAATGTTCATTTCTACAAGGATCAAAATGGTGTGATTTATTTGGTTATCAGGGGCCATTGGAGTAGGCTGGTAAGTAATGTTATAATTTTTCCTTTTTGGACAGTGATGAGAATCAAGCGCTCTTCATCCATTTGGAAGGATGTTCAATGAACTCTAGGAGTGAGGTGGCAGGCCTAGGGGTACTAATAAATAGTTTGGTACCCAAGTATGGCTAGGTAAATTTCTATGAGATTAGGTGGGGCCACATGTTGTGTGGCTCCACACATTTCATACACCACTTTATGAGTCTTCTCTCTCCCGTAGCTTATTCGTTTTGACGGGAATGCTTGTATGTGAGTATCCTATTCGGATTGTTTTTCCACAAATAATGTGATGGTTCCCTTCATAGTGTATTTTGAGATATGATGAGATGTATATTGGGAGTGACACATATCCGAGGTGATACTCAATTATAGTAGTGATTAAGAACTGGTATATCAGAGACTTCCGAGCTTACCCTCTATCTGGGAAGAAAGACGGTGTTCCATGTTGCTTTCCATGATGTAAAATACAATAGGGACGACCAGTGTAGTTCCTAAACATAGTATAAGTGGAACCCTCTAGATGAGAAGGGTACGTGTCCTCAATGAAACTAGAGTGGAACCCTCCAGCCATGTTGGGCATGATTCCTCGATCTATTCTCAGTGAACCCTCAATCTTAGCTAGGAATGGGTCCTAATTGACACTATAGTAGAACCATCCATCCTGGATGGGCATGGGTCCTCGAAGAAACCAGAGTTGAACCATCAGGATGGGTTGGGTATGGGTCCTCAATCATTAGGCATGATCTCTGGACTATGTATATAAGTGAAAATACATGGTTTGACATAACATTGTACCCACAATGAAGTGGAAAAATTTTCCCACCAAGACGCATCCATGCGACAAGCCTTGAAAACCGAATTGGCAAGGAAGGTCTGCCCAAAGAAGATAGTATCTAGGTGCGATGATATAGAACCTCTGACTTTCATGTTTATAAAAGACATTTTGGATTCTAGGAATTGTTGATGGACACTCTTGGTACTGTTTTTTACTCTTTTCCAGTGATGAGCTAGGAAACGGAGATCCCATTACTCTTTTGTTTGGGCTTCTTTGACTGGGAATATATATATATATATATATATATATATATTATAAGGCCCCATCCTTAAACCTTACTTAATCTTGAGTTATTACAAGATTACACATTGAGGAATATTTCTGGAGTACAGTTTTAGATAATTAGATCATAAAACTTGCATTACTTTCCACATTTAATCAAAGTGGTTACATAAAAGATAGTATTCATTTTTCCCATCAACAGAAACATATTTATAATAAAACATGGATCCTTTCTTGACACTTCCTTGACACTATCATCATATCATGTACCCTTCCCTTGACCTGTGAAAAAAATTTCAAAAACATGGGATGAGTATAAAAAGCTCAGTAAGGGTTATAAAAATAGGGAAAGGAAACATGAGTTCATATATACATAAGAATGAAATCATACTTTACCCATTAAACATAGGCACTTTTACATACCTCATCAAATCATGAATAAAACATAGAAATCATAAGACATAAAGGTAACTTGAGGAATTCATAACATTCTTACGTAGGGAGTAACCCTCTTGGTTACATTTGGAATACCTACCATAGTATATTCCCTAAATCTCTTCGGATAAACCTTAACGTTTCACTCCTTCGCGTTACCCAATGCATTGGAGAGCTATATCGGGCTCACCCGCCCTTAGTTAATCACGAAACCACCTGTTTTCATAACAATTCCCAAGAACCATAACATAATCGTAGCACATAAAATAAGCATAAAGGAAAGATAACATTCCCACATTGCAAAAACAATCTATCATTTTAAGATATTGAAATAATGAATCCATTCTAAAAACCATTTTCAAAACCATTTAAAGCATTTAATAAAGAGACTTTTGAATAAAAGTGTCCCATACCACCTTGAAGCTTTTAAAATTTTAAAACATTAATATCCATGTAAATAAATTCCTAAAACCATTTTCAAAATATGGATATTAATAAGAACAAATCATTAAAAAATTTATAGCGACATTTTGGTTAAAGGGTTGTTACCAAAATTAGAGACACTTGAATACAATAATTGAGGAATAACATTTAATCAGAACTTTATAATATCATGAGAATAAATGGATTCATGATATAATATTCCAAAGGATAGTATATACACCATATAATATTGAATTGGTGCATAACAACAATGAAGTCTCAATAGAAATGTAAAATGCGAGGAAATCCCTTAAAAAGAAGGTATCCTTAAATTAAGGATAAATCAATATCAAAATTTATGTGTAACAAATATAAATACACCCAATATTAGTGGATATTAAGTGTAAAACAATAAAAGGTCATTCACACATATTCAAAGGATGACATATTCAATAACTACATGTTGAACCCAAAGAAATCGAAATTGGGTTAAAAAGTTCCCTTGGTAAAATTCGACAGCCTAACTGCATCACTTAAAAATTCAGAAAATGTGTTGATGAGAGATAAAAAGGGTATCCCATCACTTGGAAATAAAATTTACATAAATAATGATATAAAATAACATATCTCAACATAATAGTATGTTAATTAAAAGACATAACAAAAGAAGTCTTTTAAAAAGTGGAGGGTGAAAGGTCCCCTTACCGAGTTGGTTAACTTTCGAAACGTACACCCCATGGAAGAAAGGTCATACAATGAATATGTGAATAACCATAAATAAAATTATACTAAAAAAAGTGTATCATAATGGGAAGTACATACACCACTCAATGGATATTGTGGAAAATGTAGCATAAATCTCACGGGAATAAAAGTGAGATGAAAAATCTCTTACGAAAACTTGGCAGCCTAACAACACCACTTAAAACATCCAAAATGGATTGATGAGATAGAATATGGTCTCTCATCATATTAACATAAAGTTTACAGAAATAGGAATATAAAACAACATCCCCCAACATAACAAATAGGATCTTAAAAGAAGTGAAATAAAGGAGAGTACTTAAAAAGAAAGAGAGAGGTTAGATCTCTTACGAAAATTCGGCAGCCTAACGGCGCCACTCAAAACTTCCAAAATGTATTGATGAGAGAAAATAGGGTCTATCATCATATTAAAATAATAATTACAGTAGGATTAATATATAATAACATCCCAATCATAATAAAGATGATCTTAAAAGGAATTACATCAAAGAGTGTACTTAAAAAGAAAGAGAGGAGTAGGATCCCTTACCTCGGGTCCGACTTGACTGGATCGTTCTTTAATCTCCTGAATAATAAACATGAGTTAATTTATACTTCCTTAAGAAAATTTTTCAAGTTCATTATTCCTTTTTTATCACTTATTACGAGGTCATGAACACTATGTAATTATTTTACTTAATAACGGTCGTTTAAACGATCATTAGTACTTGAGTCAAAATATGCTCTTAATAATTACAAGTTGTTCATATATCCATTATATCCAGAGTTATAATAATGATGTGTATATTATATATATCATATATATCCAGTAAATATTCATTTTATACTATTCCATATCATTTGGAGATAAAAAATGAAAAGCACCGTTCATGGAGACGGTAGGCCGAACGTAAGCATGAACGCTACTTTCATTTTTTTATTTTTCATATTAATGGAATTAAAAATAAATGATATATATATATATATATTATAATTACAGTATAATATATATGTTATATAGGTAAAATATGTTCATTAATTTAATTCTTTATACATTTCATGTATTGCAAGTACGAGTCACATCACTTGAGGGGGGCGGTAGTCCGCACTTCCTCATATGAAATTATCGCATTTACACAACATGAAAAGAATAAAGGTATGGTTTAAATATAAAATACAGAAGAATATAGTAAAAATAAATACCATATATATAATATATAAAATAATGTGACATCATAATGGCTACCTTTAATGGTGTTAAAAGAATATTGAACAATCATCGTTCTGTGAGGCAGAAAATCGCCAACCACAGAAACAGTATGTTCTTTAACCATTAGACGAAGTTGTGTGTAAGTGTAGCTAGAATACTTCTTATAAAAACATCCTAGTATATTGAAGATACTGGAGTTGTTACAAAAGAGATGAATAAAAAGTGTTTAGGGGGTTGGAGAAGCAAAATAAAACAAAAGGACACAAGTGAAGACATTACCTAAAAACCGGGTAACTCCATTTGGTTTGAGCTCAAAGGCTTCCTCGGGAATACTTATGCCTAATGTGAGGCTTCAAGGAGTTATAGAGGGATGTGGAGAGACAAAATGGGCGGGGGTTGGCCGATCCAAATGCTTTAGAAGTGTGGGTAAGGAGGTATAGGTGGGGGCCTTTTATAAGAGGCGGGGAGGGGCACTCTTGGAATGCAAAGAAATGTTACTTTATTTTAGAATGCGTTTCAGATTTTAATGGTCCAAAATTGATGTGTTTCTAGGATAAGGTGATAAAGGTTCTAAATCCACCCATCCAATAGGTTTTTGACATGTTTAGGTCTTAGATTTTACATTATCTTTCCATTTTATTTAAATCGTTAATTAATGAGGTCATCACTTCATCATCATGATGTCATAAATAATTTAATTTATTTAATATCTAAAAATTATAAAAAAATACTATGATGTGGGAAATATTTTTATATTTCCATTGAATATTTATAGTCAAAAATATGACTTGTATAACCCCATGTAAAAATTGTTTTAGTAAAACATCTCATGTTTGTGTGATTTTTACTTTAACATTAAATAAAAAGGTATTTATGTCATTTTCCATCCAAAGTGGCTCCATGGGGTCCCCAAGTTTACCCATGGATTGTATTGGTAGGACATGACACATCCAATGAGGGTAGGAAATGTGTCTAGGTCATTTCATTTTATTAAAACATTATTCATACCTTAAACTACACTAATTACCTCTAATCGCGTTTAAAAACATAATAAGTTACTATTCACCAAAAAATTATTTTAATTCCATTGAACCACATTTTACTTCTTAATGACAACCATGTATGTCGGATTTTTTAAATTCAAAACACAATGATGGAAAAATTTTCATTTAAATGGAAAATCAGTTTTTATAAGTACCACTTAGTGGTTTCACTATTAATCAAAAATTGAAGATTTTCAGAAAATTACCAAAAGTTCACCCTAAGATATATTTGATATTCCGAATTTAAAAATGATATCTATTTTAAAAAATTCAAAAAATATAAGTTTCATTAATTAATTTAATAATTAATTCCCACTGTCAAAACAAATAGTGTGTTTTTATGAAACAAAATGTATCAAAAGATTGACACTATTTTAAGTCCGATTTCAAAGTGAAATTAATTCCAATGACCACTATTGGATTAAATGGTAAAAATATATTCTAATTTCACTTTATAACCAATTAAAAAGATAATCTAATCATATAAATAAATTATATTAAAATAGGTTTTGAATTAAAATACAACTTTTTTCACTATTCATTAAAAATTGAACATTTTCAGAAAAATACCAAAAATTTACAAAAAGTAAATTTTTATGTCCCGATTCTAAAGAAGAATTTTATTTTGTCAAATATAACACATAAAATTGTCAAAAAGTGTATTTAAAAGAGGATCACCATCAAAAGGCGGTTAATCGACCTTTTAAAGAATATTAGAAAGTTTACGCTTAAAATTGGATTCATTTGCATTTTTAATCCTCTAACATTTATTGTAAAAAGTAAAAATATTTAAAAAACATATATAATCATTTTTTAGTTAGTTCTTTTCATTCCCTCCATTACAACAGCTAGGCGTTAACTACTATTTAAAATAATGTTATTATAGTGCAATGTAAGATTTCAAAGGAACTTGTTGTCGCGTATTGGGTACGCCATCAAGCATAGAGTTCCCTTTAAAGTAATATTAATATTTTTTTCACAAATAGGGATAAATATAAAAATGTCATATTCATTATTTAACTAGGGTGTTACATCCTTCCCCCTTATTGGAATTGCGTCCTCGCAATTTCAAAATTGGGCTCGGAAACATCCTTAAAAGTCCCACATCGGAACAAGAGTCGGTAAAACAATCACTTTAAAATAATGGGAGAGAAGTACCAATGTCACCCGAGTTAACCCATACTAGGATTCCAAGTATGAAAATATGGACATGGATGAAAAAAACAAAGGGTCATGTTCTGATGGAGAGTGATAGAAAACATGTTTAGGAGAAAGTTAACCACAAGAAAATCACAAACTTGTGATGGGTTAAACGGTATTAGATTCCCCAGAAAGAAAAGGTAATAGACAAAATTTTAGTTTTTTTTATTGAGGAATAAGGTAACATAATTACTTATCATGTTTACTTTCAACTTTTATTATATTTCTTACACAAACTCATATTTTCTCCAAAAGACGAGTATTTAGGAAGACTTGTTCACTATAATCAACTTCTAGAGAATCACCTAATCCACAAAAGAGAACTATATACTTCCAATGTCTTTCGACTTTAACCAAAACCAAAACCAAAAACGTTAGAAGAAGATCAGATAATCCAGACAAGGATAACCCTTCAGAAAAAGAAAATCTACTCTTAATCTCCAAAATTTTTCCAACAAAACCAAAAGTTCAACGAGGATCATTCGATAAACAATTTGTCCATAAAATTATTCAAAGTAAACCAAAATAAGATTGAAACCCAAATATTGTAAGGATTTAGTCACATAGTCTTCCAAGGTACAAATTAACTTTTATCTCCAAATAACATCAGTTGCTCTTAAATTCTAATATTGAAAAGTAATTAACCTAATCACATATCCTTGATTATAGGTTAATAATTTCCATAGATGATACAAAATAAACTTACTCTTGATTACTAAAATAATCTAACTAAAATGAATTATTCAAACTAATGAGGGAATTCACATAGTCTAGTGGTGGGCGATAAATACAAGTTGCACTTTGGTTGTGGGTTCAATTCCCGCAGCTTTGTCCGACACAACGGGTTGTCACACGGTCTGCATGTTGTCCTTTTTCCAAAACTGTATAATTCTCAAAACATTCCCCCAAACGAGATAAAATCTTCAAAAATAATCATAACATATTTTATCCTCAAGTTTATCTCATGCCTTTCATTTTCCATCATGACATATAATAACCCATAATTACCTCAAAAGTAAGGATCATATAAACCCAAATGGTTACCTCTATAATTATTACATGAACTTCCACATTGATTGGTCATCTCGTACATGGTGCATTACAGAAAATACAACGGTTCATGTGGTTTATCATGACTCCTTGATAGTTGGTTTAGAACAACCACGAGTTTTCTCATTGAATACCCCATTTCATCCAGTCTCTTAATCAGAGAACCACCACAGTTTCCTTCAAACATATTGTCACTTTGGTGCCTGCTAGATCCATCCACTCACTAAAAATAGAAATGTCAGTGTGAGTATATCAAAAAAACCATCATGTACTAATGAGGAAGATAACAACTAATATATACTTACTCATTCACTTTATCTAAAACTAGTACTCTTTATGAAATCCTAACCACTATGGTAATTTAACTTATGCTTAATGAATACCCTAACCTCTAAAGTTATCTAAACCGACCTTTGATACCAACTATAAGGCCCCAGCCTCAAACCTTACTTAATCTAGAGTTATTACAAGAATACACATTGAGGATCTTTTCAAGTTTAGAGTTTTAGAGAATTAGATCATAATACTTGCATTACATTCTACATTTGATCAAAGTGGTTACATAAAAGATAGTATTCATTTTTCCCATCAACAGAAACATATTTAAAATAAAACATGGATCCTTTCATGACACTTCGTTGACACTATCATCATATCATGTACCCTTCCCTTGACCTGTGAAAAACATTTCAAAAACTTGGGATGATAATAAAAAGCTCAGTAAGGGTTATAAAAATATGGAAAGGAAACATGAGTTCATATATACATAAGAATGAAATCATACATTACCCATAAAACATAGGCACTTTAACATACCTCATCAAATCATGAATAAAACATAGAAATAATAAGACATAAAGGTATCTTGAGGCATTCATAACATTCTTACGTAGGGAGTAACCCTCTTGGTTACGTTTGGAATACCCACCATAGTATATTCCCTAAATCTATTCGGAGAAACCATTATGTTTCACTCCTTCGCGTTACCCAATGCATTGGAGAGCTATATCGGGCTCACCCTCCCTTAGTTTATCACGGAACCACCCGTTTTCATAACAATTCCCAAGAACCATAACATAATCGTAGAACATAACTTGATCATAAAGGAAAAATAACATTCCCACATTGCAAAAACAATATAACATTTTAAGATATTGAAATAATGAATCCATTCTAAAAACCATCTTTAAAACCATTTAAAACATTTAATAAAGAGATTTTTGAATGAAAGTGTCACATACCACCTTTAAGCTTTTAAATTTTTAAACCATTAATATCCATATAAATAAATTCTTAAAACCATTTTGAAAACATAGATATTAATAAGAACAAATCATTAAAACATTTAAAGAGATATTTTGGTTAAAGGGTTTTTACCAAAATTAGAGACACTTGAATAAAATAATTGAGGAATAACATTTAATCAGAACTTTATAATATCATGAGAATAAATGGATTCATGATATAATATTCCAAAGGACAGTATATACACCATATAAGAGTGAATTGGTGCATAACAACAATTAAGTCTCAATAGAAATGTAAAATGTGCTGAAATCCCTTTTAAAGAAGGTATCCGTAAAATATAAATCAATCTCAAAATTTATGTGTGACAAATATAAATACACACAATATAAGTGGATATTATGTGTAAAACAATAAAAGGTCATTAACACATATTCACAGGATTACATATTCAATAACTACATGTTGAACCCAAAGAAATCGAAATTGGGTTAAAAAGTTCCCTTGGTAAAATTCAACAGCCTAACAGCGTCACTTCAAAATTCAGAAAATGAGTTGATGAGAGATAAAAAGGGAATATCATCACTTGGACAAAAATTCTAAATCAATAAGGATATAAAAGAAAATATCCCAACACAATAGTATGTGAATTAAAATACATAACAAAAGAAGTCTTTTAAAAAGTGGAGGGTGAAAGGTCCCCTTACCGAGTTGGGTAACTTTCGAAACATACACCCCATGGAAGAAGGGTCATACAATGAAGATGTGAATACCCATAATTGAAATTATACTACAAAAAGTGTATAATAATGGTCATTACATACACCACTCAAAGGAAATTGTGGCAAATGTGGCATAAATCTCAGCGGAATAAAATTGAGATGAAAAATCCCATACGAAAACTCGGCAGCCTAACGACGCCACATAAAACTTACAAAATGGATTGATGAGAGATAATAGGGTCTCTCATCATATTAACATAAAGTTTACAGAAAGTGTAATATAAAATAACATCCCCCAACATAACAAATAGGAGCTTAAAAGAAGTGACATAAAGGAGAGTACTTCAAAAGAAAGAGAGAGGTTAGATCTCTTACGAAAATTCGGTAGCCTAACGGTGCCGCTCAAAACGTCCAAATTGGATTGATGTGAGAAAATAGGGTCTCTCATCATATGAAAATAAGATTTATAGTAGGATTAATATAAAATAACATCCCATTCATAATAAAGATGATCTTAAAAGGAATGACATCGAAGAGTGTACTTAAAAAGAACGAGAGGAGTAGGATCCCTTACCTCGGGTTCGACTTGACTCGATCATTCTTTAATCTCCTGAATAATAAACTTGAGTTAATTTATAATTCCTTAAGAACCTTTTTAAAGTTCATTATTCCTTTTATATCAATTATTACCATGACATGAACACTATGTAATTATTTTAGTTAATAATGGTCATTTGAACGATTATTGGTACTTGAGTCAAAATATGCTCTTTATAATTACAATTTGTTCATGTATCCATTATATACAGAGTTATAATCATGATGCATATATCATATATATCATATATATCCAGTAAAAATTCATTTTATACTATTCCATATCATTTGGAGATAAAAAATGAAAAGCACCGTTCATGGAGACGGTAGGTCGTACGTACGCATGAACACTACATTCATTTTTTTCTTTTTCATATTAATGGAATTAAAAATAAATCATATATATATATATATTATAATTAAAGTATAATATATATGTTATATAGGTCACATATGTTCATTAATTTCATTCTTTATACATTCCATGTATTGCATGTACGAGTCACATCACTTGAGGGGGCGGTAGTCCGGACTTCCTCATATGAAATTATCGAATTTACATAACATGAAAAGAGAAAGGTATGGTTTAAATATAAAATAAATAAGCATAAAGTAATCATAAATACTATATATATCATATATAAAATATAGTGACATCATAATATCCACCTTTAATGGTGTTAAAAGAATATTGAACAATCATCGTTCTGTGTGGCAGAAAATCGCCAACCACAGATTCAGTATGTTCTTTAACCATTAGACGACAGTGTGTGTAAGTGTAGCTAGAATACTTCTTATAAAAACATCCTAGTATATTTAAGATACTGGATTTGTAACATAAGAGATGAATAAAAAGAGTTTAGGGGGTTGGAGAAGCCAAATAAAACAAAAGGACACAAGTGAAGACATTAACTTAAAATTGGGTAACTCCCTTTGGTTTGAGCTCAAAGGCTTCCTTGGGAAGACTTATTCCCAATTTGAGGATTCAAGGAGTTATAGAGGTATGTGGAGAGACAAAATGGTCAGGGGTTGGCCAAGCCAAAGGCTTCGGAAGTGTGGGTAAGGAGGTAGAGTTGGGGGCCTTTTATAAGAGGAGGGGAGGGGAACTCTTGGAAAGCAAAGAAATGTTACTTTATTTTAGAATGAGTTTCGGATTTTAATGGTCCCACATCGATTTGTTTCGAGGATAAGGTGATAAGGGTTAGATATACACCCATCCAATAGGTTTTGGACATGTATAGGTCTTAGATTTTACATTATCTTTCCATTTTATTTAAATCGTTAAATAATGAGGTCATCACTAAATCATCATGATGTCATTAATAATTTAATTTATTTAATGTCTAAAAATTATAAAAAATACTATGATGTAGGAAATATTTTTAGATTTCCAATGACTATTTATAGTAAAAAATATGACTTGTATAACCCCATATAAAAATTGTTTTAGTAAAACATCTCATGTTTGTGTCATTTTTACTTCAACATTAAATAAAAAGGTATTTATGTCATTTTCCAACCAAAGTGGCTCCATGGGGTCCCCAAGTTGACCCATGTATTGTCTTGGTCGGCCATGACACATCCAATGAGAGTAGGAAATGTGTCTAGTTCATTAAATTTTATTAAAACATTATTCTTACATTAAACTACACTAATTACCTTTAATCGCGATTAAAAACTTAATAAGTTACTATTCACCAAAAAATTATTTTAACCCCATTGAACCACATTTTACTTCTTAATGACAACCATGTATGTCAGATTTTTGAGATTAAAAACACAAAGATGGAAAAATTTCATTTAAAAGGAAAATCAGTTTTTATAAGTACCACTTAGTGGTTTCACTATTAATCAAAAATTGATGTTTTTCAAAAAATTCCCAAAAGTTCACCCTAAGCTATATTTGATATTCCAAATTCAAAAATGATGTCTATTTTACAAATTTAAAAAAATATAAGTTGCATTAATTAATTTAATAATTAATTCCCGCTGTCAAAACAAATAGTGTGTTTTTATGAAACAAAATGTATCAAAAGATTGACACTAGTTTAAGTCCGATTTCAAAGTGAAATTAATTCCAATGACCACTATTGGATTAAATGGTAAAAATATATTCTAATTTCACTTTAAAACTAATTCAAAAAATAACCTAATCATATCAATAAATTAGAATAAAAGAGGTTTTGAATTAAAATACATCATTTTCACTATTCATTAAAAATTGAACTTTTTCGGAAAAATACCAAAAATTTACAAAAAGTAAATTTTCCTGTCCTGATTATAAAGAAGAATTTTATTTTTTCAAATATAACACATAAAATTGTCAAAAGTGGATTTAAAATAGGTTCTCCATCAAAAGGTGGTTAATCGTCCTTTTAAAAAATATTAGAATGTTTACGCTTAAAATTGGATTCATTTGCATTTTTAATACTCTAACATTTATTGTAAAAAGTAAAAATATTTGAAAACATATATAATCATTTTGTAGTTAGTTCTGTTCATTCCCTCCATTACAACGGCTAGGCATTAACTACCAGTTAAAATAATATTATTATAGTGCAACATAAGATTTCATAGGAACTCGTTGTCGCGTATTTGGTACGCCATCGAGCATCGAGTTCCCTTTAAAGTAATATTAATATTTTTTCACAAATAGGGATAAATATAAAAATTTCATATTCTTTATTTACCTGGGGTGTTACATATATTATTTTACTACCCACTACTTATTTTTTGGTCACTCTCCTTCTTATAGAGAAAAAGAAATTTTGGGTATGCCATGTTCTTTTTGTGTCAATATTCTCATGGATGGATAAGTCCACTTTCCTTATGTAGGTAGTGAATACTCGACGAGATGTTCATCTTCTCTCGGTTTCAAGATCCTTGTGTTTGGATGAGTTTACATTCCCTCCCTTATTGGTTTGAACTATAATGTTCATTTGTAACTTGTTCTATCAACTTATTTATTCTTAATTTTTATCTCTTAATACCCCCCCTTCGCCTTTTTGGGGTGCCCTACTCAGTGTTTTTATACTCACCCTCCACATGGGATTCTCCCTCCTATGTCACGCCGTATGAAGATAATAGATAAGTTGATCATGAATTAAGTGGATCTTAGTGAAATAGATTCTTGGACCACATACAGTGGTCATTACATGGGATCTAGGAGCGAGGCTCTCTCGGTTATTTCCCTTTTTAATTATTGCATGCTCGAAACACTTTTCTTGTCAGGAAAGTATTTAGCCTCATTCTATTTAAGTGAACAGTACTATGTTGTTACTATTTAGAGGTAAATTAAAGTTTGGTTTCCTTTTGTCGTTCTTTTTTATATTTTGTTTCTATTCCTCTAAAATTTTAAAATGATTGGTCTATGAGAATGTGTATATGTACTTTGACAAAGGCCTCCTTGAGTTTTTTGTGCCTTCAGCGCATGTCGCCACCCCTTGGGAAATGGAATCGGGCATGGGAGAATTGCTGCTCGAGGCTCGACATTGGTCCGGTCATTATAAATTCATAGATTAATGATGTTGGATTCATTATTTAGACATCATATGAGTAATTGTTTTCATTATTGTGTGGTAATATGCTATGAATAGTTTATCTCATCCATATGCTTTCTTGTTTTAATAAATAGTGGGAACTAGAAGGAAATTAGTTAACATAGAATTTTTATGATGTGGAATGTATGGGAATAATGAAAATATACTGGAATCCTCCTGAATAGAATTAGTATGGTCCTAGAGTATTGGTCATACTATTTTTTATAATGAGATTGAAAACGACATGTGAAAGGTATGTGATGTTATTATCGAATTATTTACATTAAAAAAAGAATCATGATTTCATTGATGTTGAAGAGCCTGATGACATGATCAATATTTTATATTCAAGGAAAAGGGGTATTAAGGAATAAAATTATAATGTCTATGATACAATTTAAGAATAATTTTTGATGAATGATATATTTAGATTTTTGTAATTTTATGATTTTGTTTTCCGAATCATGAAATATATAAGTATTTTCAGCATATTTTTTAATTATGGATTGAAATGGATATATTCAATGGAGATAAAGATTTTTAAAAGTGATTTAAATTGATGGTGATATCTAAATTAATGGAAGGTAACCCCTAACATGTTCATGATGTAGAGGGAATTGTGTTTATCTTGGATAAATTGATGGTGGAGATTGATAAAGTAAATTGGATTGTATAAATGAATTTAAAACCAAATAATGAATTATTAATTTAGTGGTTTTTGTTTTTATAAATGAATTTTAAAACTTCTTCTATTTATAAAATATATTCATTAATCATTGGAACAATAAATCTTGCATGTTTCTCAAAAGGATTTGTTGTAATTCTGTTTATTACCATGTTTCAAGAGATTATACAATGAAGGTAATAAAATGTTCAGAATGTGACAACCAAGATCAACATTATGATATATGGTGGTTCAATGCTATTATTTTTTAGTGATATTATTCAAAATATTTTAATATTCATATTCTCGAAGGGTTACATTGTTATCCATTTATGGGATGTTTTATGTTAATCATCAGACGAGATTTCAGATATTAAGGAATTGTCTCACCATATGAGGGTTTAGGGGTGTTGGATAAATTTTTATAACCATTATGGTGTTGTGATAACAAAACTAAAATTGAATGATTTAATATTATATTTATGGTCCACATGATGTTTTTTTCAAGAATGACCGGTCACCCTTCATTTTTGGTGTAAGAAATGAAGTGGAAATTTTCCAAGAATAAACATATGGTGGGATCATGATGAAACCAAGTAAGTATATTTTATTTTCAATGATCCTAAACTCAAGGAAAATTATATTGAAACCAAAAAATGTTATACTAGTACCTACATTTCTGAATAATCAAGAATCCCATTCATTCATCAAGGATTTATTGTTTTTTGATCACCCACTTCTACTAATCAATGTTCAATATCACTCCCCATCAGAACAAGGTTGTTATATTTTCATTCCATGTCCATGTTTTCACATCCATCATATATTATCCTCTATGGGAAAATAGTTATGAATTACCTTGGGTAACCATTATGTTTCCAAATTTATCATCTTAAAGGAATTTTTATTAGTTATATTTTTGATTTGGTTTTCTATAAAATAAAGATTGTGTTTTTGATCCTTTAATACCTAGATGACTGTCAAGTATGAAATTAATTTTAAGTGTCATAGAATGTTACACCCCAAAATTTTGGGTAATATTTATTTTCAAATTAAATTATTCTTTTTTATATTTTTCATTTAATGAAACACTAAAAATATATATTTTTATATTAAGTCACTATTTTTTTCTTGCATTATATACAAAACTATGTTAATCATGCCAAACACGCAAAAAAATTTAGTGAAATTAATTAAAATTAATTACATCGAGTAAAGTAAAAATATACTTAATAAGAGAATACACCATAACCGTAAGGGAAAAAATGTCCTTATACATGATTAAAAAACCTAATGGATGGAAAACGTTCAACCACTAAACCACTATGGTTCTATATTGGTATATTTTTACACTTGGATAACATGTACTATTTTTGTTTCACACTAGTATGTTTTTCTAAAATATCATGTGTTTCAATTCCTTCTAATATAAAAAGGATCTCACATATCCCACTTTCACACACATCTAAAAAAACTTTTTATAGACTATTTTCTTCCCAAATAGCTCTTAATATCCCCACCCCTAAACCTATAATCATAAAATTTTCTATAATTCTGTAGAATAAAAACCTTTGTTGAAAACCAAAATGAGTTACCTAAATAAAAGGTAATATCCTACCTCAAGATACTTAGTATTATTTTCATTATACACCACCTCCATCATTATTATTACCTTATTATATAATAACACGGGTATCCACAATATACATAAATTTTTTATTCTTATGGGTTTTACCTTCACTTATAAAATCTTTAATGAAATGGGTAAAAAACTTTTGGTTATTGTGTAATATAAACTACAACCTCACTCAAACATCATCTTCTTCTACCACATTCAAGGCTGGTAATAAAAATATAATTACAGTTTAAATATGATGATAATAATTATATTATGACTTCTTTATTGTTATATAATGAATATATAGAACATATATTAAATAAAAAAATCAAGGTCATGATGTTTGTTAAAAAATATAAATGAACAAACCGTATAACATTAACATTTATACTAACATAATCGTCCCAATGTTGGAACAAAAAATAATATTTCTATCCATTTAAATTTCTAAAAGGAATATAATACAATAACAAACCAGATCTTTATTAGACATCAATACTTGTGTAATTACATTAAATTACATATAATTCAACCCCTAAGATCAAAAAACATACAATCATTAAAGAATTTATGAATATTACATAACAACTAAAAACTAGTAAAGTAACATCTTTATTTAAAACATATTGAACATGACTAAAAAATTCATTCATTCTTAACACAGTATGGGATAACGTGCTGACATACATAAGAAAAGGGTGAGTTATAAAGCCTTTTAAGGGAATAAAAGAGGTATAACATAATGAAGACAATACATGTTATAAAATAGGTATATCAATGGATCATAAAATAAACATGATTAATAAGGCATGATATAGCTTGATAATCAATACATGGAAAATGTGGAAACAAATTAAAACATTGTATCATAAACCTAGGTCAAGGAAAAAACATCCAATACATTATGGTCGAAAAGGTCCCATAATGGAATCCGGTAAATCCATTATCCCATCATGAAATATCATGATATTAACCAATACCCGATGCGTTAGAGTGATATCAGGGTGCACCCTTAATAATAAACTATTTCTCAGACATAAGTGATCCAATTAGATCACATAACACAGATTCATTAAACATCATAATTTATTTGATTATAAAGGAATTATCATTACATATATTTAATTCTAAAATAAATAAGTATATATGCATAGTGGTAAATGTGTTAATGAGACAGAAAGATTTATATAATCATTTAGAAATTAAATTGGTTGTAATAGGGATATATAAATACATTACCTAATAAATGCATTTGGGAATAAAATTCAGATCATAATAATGAAACTTGAAGAAAGAGGAAAGAGGAAAGAACACATACAAAACTTTATCATGGTAACGGGTGAGCATAATGGTTAGTAGGGGATAAATGAGAGTTAAATAGGATATAATCATTTATAAATAGAATTTAAATTCATTGGGATATATAAAAACATATCCCAACATATGAAAATTTGTATTAAAAGTCATTTCACTAAAATAATTGCATGATAAAAAAGGGGAGTGGAAGAAGAGATTCCCTTAAAAAAATTTTGGCATTGCAACAACTTATTTATGATTCCAAATGAGGGAGGAAAAATGACACCAATTTAAAATAACAAAAAATTTATAGCAAAATAAACATTATAAATGAATGAAAATATAATCATTTGAAATTACAATAAGTAATTTTGATGAAGTTGATTGAATTTAAAAGGTGGAGTGTAATGTGAGGATCCCATACTTGAGTGCATGACTCCAAAGGCATGGGATGGGATTCATGAATTCTTGGGAGTGTGTTGGGAGTACTCAAGGGGTAAGAAAGAAGATTTTGGTCACTATACAATGAGTTTTAGTGAAGATAATGGGAATCTTGTTTGATCTTATATAGTAAAAGAGGGGGTTTTCTTTATTATTTTGGTTTTTGACACCACATAATAAAATATTTAAAACCACAAACCATACCATGTTTTCCCCTTGTTTTATATAAAAGACTATTGGATTAATTTATTTAATTAGTATAATGGATGAATATCATAAAATTATTCCCCTACTAAGGTGGAGGTGAGAATCACTCACAATGAAATGATTTTAAAATCTAAAAATATATTACAAGACTAAAAGGATTCATTAAGTCTATATATAATAAACATAAAATTAAATGATTTTAAATGTAAAAAATATATTTCATTGGGAATTCCTTTTATAGATTTTATCACATCACAATTGTGCCATTATGAAATTATAAGATGCACCATATATTTATATAGAATTTAATTTTTACCAAAAAATTACACTTTCTCAATAAATTATGAAACATTCACGATAAGATAAATTAATATTCCTATTTCCAAAAACAATATTAATTTTATCAAAAAAAATTTCTAAATTTTTAAATTTCTACTTTAAAAATAAAATCCAGCATTTATTGAAAATGATGGTTTTTTACAATAACGTTTTTTTAACCCTTATAAAAAATACATTTGACTTTGTAAAAATAAAATGATTATTTATATTCAATAATATATATTTAATTATTCTATTGTATTATAATATTATTTAATTCAAAAATAAATAAATAAATTCACTAAATTAGAATAATAACAAAAAAATTGTGAGTTATTGAATCAAAAATAAAAAATATTTATAAAGTAATAATAATATGATGAATATATATTCGTTATATAATAAAAAATAATGTAAATATTACTATTTATAGGGTCTTGATACATATGCCTTGAATGCACCAACATATACCATAAGAGTAAGGTTCACAATGGCGGTTTTTTAATGGGGTCGTTCAATTAAAATGGTTTGTGTTGAGATCTCAATGAGTTTTTCAATTTATCCTAACTTACTGACATACTAGTAACTTTGATGTATAATCTGAAATCTCCTTTCTTTATGTTATTGAAAAAATAATTATCTCAGAGATCTCAATACATCATTTTGTTTCCTAGGTGAATACAGAAATTCAAACAATGTGCCTCATTTATTAGTTCCCTATATAGATAAAGATATTTTGGAACATGTAGTATTGAACAAAGTCTCACAATTAATTATTCATTAACAGTTTACTCCAAATATTTTACTATTCTTATAGTTTCCACATTTTTTAGAATTCCAAAATCATATTTTTTAGCTTAATTTTATCTTTCAAGAAGAGACTGTTGAGAAATAATTTGTGAAAGTATTGATGATGTTATATTCTTTATGATTCACATTTCCATCCTCTTCAAATCTAAGAAGATCATTTCCTTCCCAATTCACATTGATGATAGAATTTCTATATCCTTTCTAATTTGAGCATCCAATAATCTATTCACTTTCCCAGGATGGTATATGATTGAGCAGTTATAATCCTTGACGAGCTCTAATCATTTTCATTGGTGTACATTCATCTGTTTCAGTGTGAATTTATATTTCAATCATCTATGATCCATGTATATTTTACACTTCTCCCCTAAGAGAAAACACTACTAAATTTTCAAATTGAAGAGAACCATTTCCTAATCCTGATCATATATCGGATAGTTTATCTTAGTAATTTTCAACTACCATGGAACATAGGATATGAATTTGTAATATTTCAACAACACACAAACCAATACCTTCTTTTAAGTATCAGTAAATATTATGAAATGTCGCGTAATTTTAGGTAGTGTGAGAATAAGGGATGTGATAAGACACATTTTAAATTCAAGGATTCTTTCTTCACATTCACCATTTCATGAAAATTTGACTCCCTTCCATGTTATATTTGTAATAGGGTTGGAAAATCAGGAGATGTTTCTCAGAAGTCGATAATAATATCTTACTAACCCAAGGAAATGATAGATATATGTCATAGATGTTGGACTCCACCATCCTTCAATTTCTTTTTTCAATGAAGGATCCACAAATATCTCATTTTTTATGTGGAATAATCCTAGAAAGTGACATATTTCAACTAGATCTCACACATGTTGTACCTTTTAAAGAGCTTTCCCTTTTATGAGGACTATAGTACAGTTTTCAGTTGTTCGTCATGGTTCTAATTTTTATTAGAATATATGAAAATATCTCATTTAAATACTACCTATAATGTTTTGATATAATCTCTAAATACTTTATTCGTTAGGTCCTTGAAGATTGCGGTAGAGTTAGTGAATCCGAATGGAATCACTATAAACTCATAGTGCCCATACCTTGTACAAAAAGAAGCCTTGGGGATATCTTCTTTCTTCATCTTAACATAATAATATACCGACTATAGATCCACCATATAAAAGTATTATGATCCCTATTTTTGATCGAACAAAACATCAATTTGTTGAAAAGGATACTTTTTCTTTATCTTGATATTGTTGAGATCATGATAATAAATAAAAATTAAATTAACCCATCCTTCCTCTTGATGAAGAGGACTAGTGCAACCCATGGAGAAGTAGTTGGACATAATAATACTTTATCCCAATTCTCTCATAGTTGATTCTTCAGTTCCTAAATTTTAACAATTTCCATCCTATATATGGTATTGGATATTAAAAAATCTCCATATGCATGTTCGATGGAAAATTTCATCTCTCGGCTAGGAGGAAGATAGGAAAATTCCTCGTGAAACATATTAGAGTATTACCTCACAATAGACATGTCTTTGAGAAAGGTTATTTCTATAGACTCAACCATTTAATTTGTATACTATTTCATATATGTAAATAATATCAATTCATGCGACAATTGTGCTAAAAAGGATTCACCCAATTCATTGAACATCTATTGAATCGGGGGTCAATTCCCCATATAGAGTCTGATTTCACTCATGTAGAAATTCAGTTTTCCTCTACATAGGTAAAGCCAATACATGCCTAGAATTGAATCCAATTACACTAAAGGAATTATGACATGGTTTTCTTGGAATTTTGTCCCTCAAAAGGTAACATGGGAGATGTTATATAGTTGGGATGAAATAATGGAACCATTTTCCATTTTCACCGATATCTCAACATCCATGATTTTTTGTGGTGTCCGAATTGTTTTACTTAACATTCAGTACACGATGCAATGCATAGAAATATGGATGATAACCCTACATTTCAATTTTTTGTTTTTGGTTTTACATTATCCAATATAGAGATAGGGATTATTATTTTTAAACTATTCCACATATAAAGGGTAATCCAAGGACATTAAAGGGCTAACTTATAAATTACATTTATCTCCTAAACATATGAGTTTCGTGGCTTCAATTTATATTAGCCATAACATATGTTCTTGAGTGTCTTTTTTAACATAATAATGGATCATATTTAGCATATGAATTTTCTAATGAATACCCCCAGGAGTGTCAAACTAGGTGCGTAGTAAGGACTGTTGTCATGTACCGAAATACCCCAAGTCTGGCTGAGAACATCTAACCCTAGGTGCATCAATTCCAGAGCCATGTCCACTTGTTTTATTTATACAGGGATTTATTTTCATGATAAACCACAAACATTATACTTTTAAAAAAATATCGATGTTTTCTTATACTTTTTCTTATCCATTCGGAAAAATCTATATATATCTATGTTTACATCTTTAGATAGATTTTTGTAATAATAATCCATAAAATAGCTAAACATATCATGTGATACCATCTATAACATCCCATATTATTATTAGACACCACTACATGTTTTATTACATAAAATAAAACTTAATAGAACCCAAAACATTGAGACTTATATTTTATTTAGGAAATTAGGTATATTACATAAAAAATTAAAACATGAAAGGTAACATATTTATTGAAAACTTATTTAACATTACCAATACATTCCTTTGTACTTAACACTACATGGGATAACCAGAGTAAATACATAAGAAAGGGGTGGGTTGTAAAGTCTATTAAGGGAATAAACACAGGATAACATGAATATAACAATACATGTTAGATTATTGGTATATCAATGGAGGATAAAATTAATATGAATAATAAGGTATAATATAGAATGATTATTCATAACACGTGATATGTTGTAATAACTTAAAATTGTTCCTTATAAACATAGGTCAAGGATAATCTCACCAAGACATTATGGTGGAAAATATCCAAGAAATTAATTAGGTAAACCCAATTTTACAATGGGATATATAATTTTACAAACCATTACCCTATGAATTTGGAGCCCTATTAGGGTGTCCCCTAAGAAATCATTTCATTATCATGTTAAGTCTTCCACAAAGATCATATAACATAGATTTATTCAACATCATAATTCATCCCCTGAAAAAGTAATATATAAATAATACATGTATGTCTAAAATAAATAAGTATATGTAGAAAAAGGTGAATACCCTTTATAGAAAAATGGGTATGGTATTCCCTACAAAAATTATTTTTCCATGGAAAATCACAGTGAAATTTCCGCAGCTTAACGACATCACGTAGAAATTTATAAAATTGGTTAATGAGAGAGAAAGGGTCATTAATAATTTATAAATTAAAAATATAGTATGTGGGACATTAAAAAAAATTATCTTACATATTTAACATTATATATGAGGAATAACATAATAAATAATCTTTAATAATGAGGTGAAAGGAAGGAACCCATTCCAAATTTTGGTATGGTAACAGGTGTGCATAATTGATCATTGGAGTGAAAAATGAGAGTTACAGGGGATCTCATCAATTATAAATGAAATGGATAGTATGGGTATATGGAATAACATTTCCCAAAATAAAAAAATGGACATTAAAGGACATATCCTTAAAATGATCGGTTTATAAAAATTGGGAGTGGAAGATGAGGTTCCTTTATAAAATTTTTGCATAGTAACATCTTAGGTAAGGGTCCAAATGAGGAAGGATAAATGATCCATAATTCAAATAAAATAAAATTTAACATAAATAAATGATTATAAATGAATACAAATATAACCATTTTACATTACAAGATTTAATTTCAATGAAGTTTCTTAAATTTGAATGGTGGAGAGGAATGTGAGGATCCCTTACTTGAGTGTAAGACAAGAAATCATGGGTGGGGCTTATTGAAAGCTTGATTGAACCATTTTATGACTATAGGGAGTAGATATTAGAGTTTTAACATGCTCCTAGGGGTTTTATTGATGTTAAATTGAATCATGGTTGGATTTATAAAGAAAAATAAGGGGATTTATTTATTATTTTTGGATTAGAAACTACATAATGAAATATCCAAAAACAAATAACCCATGTGGTTTCAATTGTTTTATATGAAGATGGACTATTTTACATTATTTTATATGGAAAATGGATGAAAAAAATAAAATAATCCCCTTGCTTTTATGGAGGTGATTCAAATGCTCAATGAAATGATTTTAAATATTGAAACATATTAGAAGTCATTGAGGATTCATTAATTAATTATAAAGAAATAAAATAAACATAAAATTAAATTATTATAAATTGAAAACATATATTTGTCTGAGGATTATTTTTATTGTATATATTACATCGCTATTGGTCCATTTTGATGTCATAAAACACAACATATTTCCATACGGTATTTTATTTTTTTCCAAAAAACCAACTCTCTATGAAAATTATGAAAAATTTTCCATTAGATAAATTAGAAGTATTGATTGCAAAAATGATATTCATTTTATATAACTAATATTTTAAATATTATAATTTTTTCCAATAAAATAAAAACTAATATTTATTTAAAATTATTGGTTTATAACAATAACATTTGTTTGAAACATTATAAAAATTATATTTGACATGGTAAAAATTATATGACCATTTATAATCAATTTTTTTAATGGTAATAGTTTATTAATTTTTTTTACAAATCCATTTATTAATTAATTGAATTCAAAAATAAACCATAAATACAATTTTTTCTTTATTGAATCAAAAATAAAAAACATTTATAAAGTAACAATAATTGGATGAAAATATATTCATTATTATTTAAAAAATAATATACATATTCCTATTGGTAGGATATTGATACATATACCGGTAATAAAATAGAATACTCCCTAAGAGTATGCTATATGATGTTAGGGCTTTCATGGGACCGTTCAGTGGATATGGTTTTTGTTGTGATGTCAATGTGTTTGAAGTTCTCGCGTAAACAGTTTTTCTCATGCTTGTGTTTTTAATCGTAGATTTGGGTTTGTTTAGGGAAAAGAACTGAAATTTTATCTCCCACTAAATCTTCAATAAATGGGATTCTTAAGGAACAATCCTTCTAGTTTAGGAAATTACTTCCTTTTCCTATGCCAAAAGGATTTTTTAAAACACTATATTTATATTATTCATGTGATCTCTATTTAATAATTATATTAACAATGGTAATTATACATAATCACTTATATGCAATTGGATATATTGAAATAAAATTATTTCCTGTGTTTTCTATAACAATAATACATTTAATTAAATCAACAGAAGTGTATTTTTATTCATAATAATTTGTGTTGTTACAAATACCATTTAATATTACATAAAAATATTTTATCCAATTTGAAAATGACATAAATAATTTTCTACAACTTATCTGGCACTATAAAAAAGAAATGAACGCCCTCATAATAATGAAATTAAACATTACATCTTATATAAATGGTTTATATAAACATAAAAATATAATAAAACAAAAAATATATGTATAAGGATCATAATTACATAAATAATTAATTTAATATTATTATTCGGAACATTAATATAGATGATTCTTCATGAAGGGATAAAAATTAACTTTTTCCCTATTTTACTCATTTAGAAGCTCCAAAAGATTTAGTGCTTGATAAATTTTCATAGTTATACAAATGAATTTCTTCATTCTATATCCTATAACATTTTGTTGTTAAATACTATATACATTGAAATTTCCATTAAATTCATCATTATCATGGTTATTTATTGTTATATAAATTGAATATAATCAAAATTCAGAGCTTGAGAAATAATAATAATAACAAGAAACCATATAATTAAGAAAATATTTTATTGGATGTATAAATAATAACACCTCATTTTAAATCAATGACACGTTAGTATTTACCCAATTCATCCTTGGTCATCATCTATTCAAATCCATCATAATGGTTAATAAATAAAATTTTGATTAATTAAGTCATATCCCTTGGGAGAATCTAGAAATGTGTGTAGTATTATATACACTCCTCATTCGTATGTGAAGAATGAGTTGACACACAATTTAACTCAATCTGAGGTTCTTACTCTAGGTAAATTTGTGAAAGATGCAAATCCACAATATAGTATTCATATATGGATTAATTTCCCTTTAAAACTGCACAACCTTCAATACCATAACAAAAGACATTCTCCTATAAATAAGATTATCCTAATGTATAACATTATGTTTTTTTCCATCCTAGTTTATACAAAAATAAACCTCGTTATGATACTGACTAGGGTGACCGAGAATTTACAAATATTAATATTACATTTTACTAGATTAAAATTACTTGCATATCATTACAATACATGATGGAACCATAAGTTTTTATTATATGTAGAAACATCAATACAAATAAAATCGTAAATAAAATTTCTACATCATCTCCCTCTAGGTTTTTCAGAATTAGAAACATTCATAGATGTATAAAAATTCATGAATTTATTCATATCATGGAGAAAAGGAAAACTATAATGGTTGAGATTAGTTTAACAGAAATATTAAACATGGGAAATATCAATCAATAATCATTTTTAAGAACAACATCATAATTCTGGTCTTAGAACATGAGAATAATATTTGATAATCATTTGAATCAATTAATAGATCACAATCACAAGCCATGTTATAAATCACCAATGTTTATAAGACACGAATCATAAAGGAATCAAATAACACAAGACATTACATTGTAATTTTGGCATAATATCATTCTATAAAGAGATATATAAATTATGGAATTAATATTATCATAGAAATATTACGTAAATGATACCCACCAAGTAATCCATCACATGAACGGATTGCTATAACCACCAATGTACCTACTTTATACTTGGGATAACCTCCCATATACACTAAAAAATATTTGGATAACCTAAAATAAACACTTTGAGATTATAAAATATTAATTCTTTATACCATTCATTAGAGAGATATAATAAACCCACACATCACATAATATGTTTATATATATATTCCATAAGGTCATTGAAAATGCATCATTTATTCATATATTATTATAAACCAATGAATTTTAAAGGGTTTAATGGTTATGTTTTACAACCCATGTCAACAATGTGCACTATTAAACCTAGAATCTTACCATATTATAACTCTATTTTTAACATGATTGGGTTGGATTAGTCATCCGGGGGTGACCACCTAAGATGTTTCTCATTGTTTGTCATAGTGAGTAAAAATCACACAATAAGATTATGTCTTGACCCATGGGATAATTCATTAGATTAATTATCCATTCAAGCATGTATGTGGGTCCTAGGTTAAGGACACATAGTTTTGGAGGAAATTGGTTGTTGATTGTGGTCTAAGACCCGATAACCATGTGGCGGAATGGTTTTTGTGTTCTCAGTGGGGGAAAGATGGTATAACATTACACATAGATAATAAATTGTGTTTAATGAATATTCCATTATAAAATTATAACCCATACAGGTAAATAACAGTTACGGTATCGTATGATCATTTACCCAGTGAAAAATAATAATATCAAATGATTTTATTATAGATTTTTTTAAAATATCAAGGAAATATTTCATGAAGGAAACATCCTTTTAACATTGATATCAGTTATTAAAAATTTAAAAAAAATTACTGAATAATTATTTGTTGAATTTAAAAATTGAAACATGATAAGGAATGTTCAAATAAAAAAACATGACTTTGGGAAAATTCATTCATGAATTTTACATTATAACAATGATTACATTCACACCATTTTTAAAAGTGTCTTATTTAAACCAAAATGGATATCCCTTTTGAAAAAAATTATTGAATGTAAATGGTGGTCAAAATTGACTTCAATTAATATTTGGATAATATTATTCACATTCATGAAAATGTTTTCATGGAAATATGTGAATATTACAAAATATTAAAAAATTAATTGAAAAATAATCTTGTATTCCTAAAATGTTTTGGCGTTTTATGAAAATATAGTGGAGAAAATTATCCCTGTTAAATGTGAGATTCCAATATAAAACCCTTACCTCTAGTAGAAAATTGCTTCTATGAACAATAACCACCTCTATAAAAAATTTAAATTTATTACATTTATGTAATAGAACTATATACAAACATATATTACTATATATTATCCCCTTATAATACATGGACACCCATTAATTAAAAATTATTTATTAAATTTAGTGTTTACAGTATGGTTACTGTTTCATTTTTGTTGTGTGTTTCAGTTCAAATGTTCTGGTCCTTGTAAATTTATCAAAGTCCCATAAAATATAAAATGTTAAACTGGATATAAATATCATATATTTTATTTATATGAATATTTATTACCATCCATAAATGGTAGAAGTAGATAAATTAATAACTCCATTCATGGAGATTGTGTTCTACAGGTGCGCAAGAATACTACATTAATTTTCTATAAAAGGAAGGAATGAAAGATATAAAAATATTTTATAAATAAAAAATCATCATTTTCATAGAAATATAAATAAATATATAAATATATATAAATATATATTTCAACCATCATTATTTCCATCATTTCAATGTTGTAATGGAAAATGAATAAAAATTTTATGCGGATGAGGTAGTCCAAACCTAAACATGAGTGATTGTTTTATTTCCCATATAATTAAAAGGAGATAGAGAGTAGATTTTACATCATACAAATAAAATCCTAGTATATTTATGATACTATATTCAATATGTTATGATGGACACAATATTTTTAGATATGTTGAAAGGTGAAATAAAAATTAAATTTCTCAGTTATGAGTTTTAACTATTCTTTGAAAAACCTCCATTGGCATACACCTTAAGACTTGAAATACTGGTCTTAAGAGAAGAAGTGGGGATCTTTGATTATGGTATGGAATATTGGATGTATATAGGCTAGTAATTGGGTATTATACTGATGAAGAATGAATATTTGTTAATTTTGTTATATTTTTCAATAGAAATAACTCAATAGATATTATATATTATAAGAAATCCATGAATTTTAGTTACTTATAGAACTGTGTAATGTAAAATTAAATATTATATAATAACGTTATATTTTTTTATATTAATTTCTTATTTTTTATTTCTGAAAATTTAATTTAAATAAGAATTTTTATGGTTCCTAAATCATCAATAGAGTTATTCCAAAAACAATTATAGGAAAATTATGGGGTTAATAACATTAAAAAAGGGGATGATAATTATAAATTTTCATTAATAATAATAATTATAAATAATGACTAAATAAAATTTTCATTTTTCATTGGATAAATCGAAAAAATAAATTCTATAGTGATAGGAAGCATGATCATGATCATGTGACCGTGAAAAAATTATATTTGGAAAGGTTGTGACTATGAGTTTTGTTATTGTGGGAATAAAATTGTGCCCTCAGATTTGTTAAAATATTTGATCCGTATCTATGACAATATTAGACCATTAAATAGTACATAATAATTCATATATGTCTTTAAACATTCTTCCTTTTACCGTGAGTTTGCAAACTTTTCCTTGTGACCATGGGAATACGACTATGAACTACCATACATCCATCAGATATCTACTATAAGTGTTTTTACCACAGAAATTCATCCATTATTCCATTTTAATTGAATCAGTGACACCTCACCATTCCATATATGTTCTCATACTTACATTCTATTACTTTTTTGAAGATTATTAGGGATAAAGCCACACTAAGAGTCAATTAGTTGTAATAAAGAATTCTATTCTTCCAAATCATTCAACATTAACAGATTTTCTAGGTGAAATAGTGTTTCTGAACTAGGGTTACCAATCAAAATTCTAATTATTTTTATACTGAATGCACCATTTAAATATGATACGAATGACCACCAAAAGAGAATATGAAAAAAATTATTATTTATATCACATGAGGAAGAATGAAACAGTTTATGAGCTCCATTTATTAATGTTGAGTTCAACAGATTGAAAATGGAATCTGATGAAGTGAAGATGAAAGATGATGCTGTAACAAAAAATTTGAATAACTGAGTTTGAAATTAGTTGTATATGATACTTTTATGATTGGTGAAAAGAATTTCCAATACCATTGATCCCTTTCATGTTGAATTATGGAGTAACTTGATTTTTTGGATGATGGGTTTATTAGATAGTGCTAGAACCATTCAAATCTTTGAATTCAATGATAAATTTTCCTCCTGATTCAGGTTATGATTAAATTTTACACCTCTTTAATACGATCTGATTTCACTAAATATGGTTCCATGAAAATGTTAACAACTAGTACTTACATAATTTCACCAATAATACTCTAAGATTGAGTGAGTAGGTGATCGGAGATCGTGGAAATAGAAGGAAACTATTTCACAATCTAGGATCATTATAATAAATATCAAAATTTCATTACAATTGATTTTTTATTTTGGATGAATAAATGAGGAAATCAGACTATCACTGACTAAAATAATCCCAATCATTCAAAAGTATATGAATATTCTGGTTTTCAAGTTGTGTACAAATCATTAATTAGTCTCACAAAATGATGATGATATGAAAATTGGTGTTTCATGGATTGGATAAAAAAATCAGGTACTAATGTTGATGTTATTTGAAGATAATGATTTCATCATGTGTTTTTTTCTATAAGATACTTCAATTGGTGGGTCTATTATCAATGAGCTTAATCCAAGGCTTTTATTACTGTATTAATGAGTCGAAAAAATGAGGATGTTGAATACTAAGACGATGTTGGATTGATAAAAAGTACATAATGTGAGTTTCTATCTAGATATTTCAATAAGTGCCAATATGGAATGATAACTTTTCATGGAAGAGGTAATGTTCACTTCATGAACATGTAAATTATAATATAAGGGGAGAAAATATCACAAGATTATATTCCTTGTTGCATTGAAATTATATAATTAGAGGTCGGTAGAATGAGATTATATTATTTGACCTTTAGAGGGAATGAATTATGTTTCAAAAAGCCTTTTAATGAAATTCATGGGAATATTTTGGGAAATTAATTAGGAACATTGTACCACTATATATTTAAGGATATTGGGAATCATCACTATGAAATCTAGTGTTGACTAAAAAATAAGTTTTTTTATATATTTGTAATTGTCATCATTGTAATTGAATATTATATTTTTTAATTAATGTTTTCTTCCATTAATTTGTATATGTATCTATCATACAATATACTTACTCACCATAATCTATAATTATCATGGTTATGAGTAACTAAACTGAGGCATGAAATTAGGATAGGTTTTCATGGTGTTACAAAATTATTAATTTTCAATTTTTTATGCTTGTACTCTATTTATAGTGATGGGGAAAGTGGTACTTAAGATTGGTGTGATGGTCATTCTTCCTTCTTGTAGATACTTTTGAATTAATTATATTCTTTATTAATCATTAATTCCCTTCCTTATTTTGAAAAAAAGTATTCATATAATAGAGTTGAGTGAGTTTTATGGATGGAAAAGAACACAGTGTAGCTGTGCCTTAGAGTATGTCATGCTATTGGTAATGTTTTATCATCAACATTGACTTCTAGAAGTGGTCATTTTTGGTGTGACAATGTTCTCTCTTAAGTATTATAAACATCAAACTCAAGATAATTGATAGTAATTATTGTACAATGAGAAAGGAAATCAAATATAATATCGATAATAATATGGGATAATGAAGGAACTCAAGTATCCAAACCTACAAATACAAATTGTTATTCAAAATATAATTAATATATCTATATTTTCATATTTACATCATTATTTTTCAATCCACTATCTCAAGACCATATTTATTATATTACAATAAAGTATAAAAAAACAATAAGATAATTAGGAATATTTATTGTTTAATTGTAAAAGAAAGTCAATTGAGGTTACCCTAGTCAACGAATATACACTATTAGGAAATTAAATTGTATAATTTATTACATTCATATGATAGTCATGTGAAAATATTGAACTACTGATGGGGGAGCCAATTAGTGGATCATTCACAATTTCTTTCTCATTTTGTTAATAGATTTTTTATTTATATACACAAATATATATCAAAATATTAAATAGTTGTGTTAACATACCATTTCCTTGGAAGAGATTGTTTCATTTAATAAAAAGAAGGTGAGAGGAGCATGAAAATCCAAATCTGGTGGGAATTAATTTTGAGGAATTTAAGGAGGGAATGGATCAAGTAGTTTTATATTCCTTATCTAATGAACTCATTGAATTATCATAACTTTTCTTAAAATTTCATCAAGAAATAGATGTGTCATAAAAATTACATCGCTTAACTCCTTGAAATGTTTAAGAGGTTGGTTATTAAGTGGAAATAAAAAGAAAAATATGTGTTTTATATTGATATAGATGTATTCTTAGAAAACATTGGAGAAAAAAAAGAAAACATTGAGGGTATAGTATAATTATTAAATTACTATCACCTTTCATCTCATGAGAATTTACTCAAATAAGAACCAGAACCAAAAAGACTGGAGGAAGATGTAACACAATTTATATTTCATGTATAACATCTCGATGAGGGAATAGTGGAGCTATATGATTATATAAAATCTTCAAACCTCGTTCAAACATTGATAGAGGGGACTCATGAAGAATATTTTCACACTGATACAGTCATGGGAGATTAACAAGATTTGGAATATTTTTTTATATAATATTAAAGTTTTAAAAGGTAAAATTGACCTTATATATTTAATGAAGATGAATCAAGTCCACTATATCACTATCTGGATATGATAGAAGGAATAAATCAAGTGGTTTTATTTTAAAAAGAGTTAAAAATCATAAATAACTACCTCCAACCAAGAAATTTATACTACATGAGCCTTTTTATATGAACAAAAATTTATGGAAAATCAAATACTCATGTTAATCCAATCATAAAATTAATCTTAGTAAATTTCATTGAAACTAAATCCAGAGATAAATACAGATGTAAGGTATTTTCATATTCAACTATGTTTAACATTACCCTGGGGGATGAAAATTTAAATGATGATGCACCTGCTGAGGATTACATGAATCTCCAAAAACCTATAAAACTTATAATATACATAATACTTAAAGAGATTTTATTGAATTCCATCGAATAACCTAAGTCACATGAAAGCTACATTATATGGGATGATTTTGATACAAATTTTTTATGCCTCAATATGATCAAATTTGAAACACTATCAAAATTTACCAACAGAAATTATGTTGATATAAATTATTATGAGATAGAACTGATGGATGAAGAAGAGGAAAAAAAGTTTTGGGTCCCATTATTTATCCTAATCCCATGTTGTATGTTTTACATGAAAATAAAGGGGATGTATTTTCTGTAATTTTTCTATGAATTACTCAACATAAACAATTATAAATTTATAATGGTATAAAAAATATTTCGTTCATGTGTTTTTAATTTGTGTAATTATTTTTTCAATAAATTAAATATTTGTTGATTATTTTTATTATTTGATTAAAATTTCTACCATGATGGAATATAAGTAGTTATAATCATTTTATCACACGCACATAACATGTTCTTATATTCAAAAAAAATTATAATATTTAATAAGTTTTGATGTTTTATATCACATGTTATATTTTTTATTAATTTCTTATAAAACATGTTATATTTATATTTATTAAAATACATTAAATATTATTTTTCAGATATATATTATATATATAATATATATTGTTATATATATTTTTAGTTCTTATATATATACACTATTTCTTTACTATAGAAGTAACATCTCTATTACATATTCATCATGGTAGAATCCACATATATGCCTCAATGCTTTAGCAAAACATAGACCATTACTACCTTTATGCATTTTTTTGTTATTCACTTCATGATTGGGAAGGTTCTTTATTCTCATGGTTTCACATATCCACTATTGGATAAGTTCATAGAAATAGTGAATTAGTACTAGACACCAGTATCCTTTCAGGATGCTAGTATCCCAGTCCATCGATAGTGGCGTTGACTGTGCTATTAGCATGTACATCTTTTCTCTAGAACATCACATACACAATGACTTTTTATTCTCATTTTCAATGATTTCAGCACCGTCAAATTATACCACCCTTATCTCACTGGCATAGGAAGCACTTTTTGGCAGTTGAAATGTATTCCAACTGTAGAAAAAATTTACAATGACAATATAATTTATGTACAAAATTATCAGTAGTTATCCAAATAGATCATATCCTAATCATTTTCTAACTCGTAGTGGTAGCATAACAATGGTAGTCATGCCTCGGGTTTAATGGTAGTATACTCCTCATCTAAAAGTAGTTCCCATATTTTTCATGAAATGGTAGTAGATTCTATATTTTTTCTGTATCTATGTCTCAATGGATGTGTTAGAATATATTTCTACCATTAGGTAAAAAAATGTTTCCAGAACCATTTATTTTTTATACTACCAAAAATTAAATTTTTCTTCCGTCCAATGTAATCGGTTGTCTTAAAATAAATTAATATAATCTGTTATAATTTTTTATTGAGTTCCTAAATATAATTTTATTTCATGAAAATATTTTTCTAATATATCATTATATATTCGAATGTCAAAATTAATGAATCTATGTTTTAAATGGTTTTGCTATTTTCTTTTTTCTAACATTATATTTTAATTGTGTCTTGTATATATGAATAGTTTTTAAATGTTTTAAACAAATTTTGAATATTATATTCATATTCCATTTAAAAATAGAACATATTTATACTTCTTGATTTTAAAATATTTTTTATTCCTCAAAATACTGGAATTTAATACATATAACATTATTTATTATTTTTAAAAAAAAATTCAAATAGGATTAAATGTATTAAATAAATAAATAAATGTTATTATATTTTATTAATTTTTAAGAAATATTTTTTATTGTTTTATTGATACTAAATATTCATGTGATATATATGCAAATATTAAAACATGTTTTATAGAGATATTATGAACTATTTAATTTATCTAACTCACTTAAACATATTCAAACATTGTATTTAGATTAATTTGAATTATATAATGTTTCTGAAAACTGTTTTACCTCTTCTAGAATAAAGGATCAATAATTTTTTATTATATTGAATTTTTAAAATAGTTTTATTGAGTGGGTATCCAATATAATTTTTTTTAACGGATTTGAGGATTCTTGGTTGTGGAACAACAATTCAATGAGAATAGACTATTACATATCCTTATACTCCTATGAAAATAAATTGATACAATGATAATTTGTTTTCCTTAACTGTGAATAACTCTCAATGGAGGAAGAATTCATCCAAAAAAATTATATCTCCATAAGGATTTTAACTGTACCTTTGTTGAAATTCCCAAAGTACACTACCTTCAAAATTCATGAAGGTTCTAAATGAACAAAATCATCACCATCTATTATTATTCAACTATAGAATTATAATATTTGTTCGAAAATTTCAGTCATAGTATATGTATGCACATAATATTTTATCAGATTTTTATACGACCGGAAAAGTAATTCCTTGGTTATTTTCACTTGACCAGAAAGTAGAACACATAGGTTGGGGTTTCCCCTATAGAAAATCCTAGATTTTATCCTACTCCCACAAAAAGTTGTGTGTTGTTATATTCTAGGTGTCTCCTCCCAATTTCCTGGGTTGAGATTCATCTCATTCATAATTCAAGGATTAGATAAACCGCATATAGATGTATATACCTCATTCATAGTGGGTTCATACTCCATAGATTGGGGTTTTAGGAGTAGACAATTCATATTGTACTTAACTACTATAAAATTGTCTTTTTCCTCATTCATTTTTTACCACGTCATTATCATGCTTAATTTTGATGACATTGAAAATGTTAAAAAAGGTCTCTAAACCCCTATATACATTCTTCCATTTATGTATATATAATAACAAATTTTACCATTGCTTAATATTCATAAGGATTACGTAGCACATTTAGTCTTCTCCCAAATTCATGTAACTGGTATCTAAGGGATAAACATTAAGGAATATTCAGTTCTTCTATATTTTCATTTTAGTCATACCAGAAATTTTAAATATAGATTACCATAAAAGTATTCAATTAACTATTTATATATATTTTATTTGATCTAACATGTATCCCAGTCCTTAATTATACTACACAAAGATCTATTTTATTTATAGATAATAACGAGATTGCATTCTTTAACCTCCTGAGGCCACGAAATTTTAAGGGAATGGATTATGTAAATTAAGAATATAAATTAAGGCATTTTTAGAAAATATTGATATTAAATACTTTACAATCTTGTATAGTAATTATGAAGAAATTGATGTTGAATATGGATATTTATCTAGAAATTATTATAAAAACTATTTTTTAAATTATTAATTCATAAATTATCATTATTTATAACTTAGTAGATTTATTTACAATAACATATCTTCTTGTAAAACTAATTCCATAATTTGGAGGAAATTAAAAGTAACTCATATGGGAACTAAACAATTGGAGACAACTAATCTTTATAGTCAATGGGATGAATTTCATGAATTTTGAATTTCAAGACAAGAATGTGTGAATTATATATTCAACATATTCACAAATATCATTAAAAACATCGTAACACATAGTGAAACCATGAAACATGATGTTATTATTGAAAAGATACTTTAAGATTTACTAAATAAGGGCAATTCAATGAAATAATCCATTGATGAATGAAAATATTTTGAAGAATACTCTCTATAGGATTTGACTGGTTCCCACGGTTTTTAATATTTTATTTATTGTCTTCACAATCCAAGTAAACAAATTTATTTCATATGTTAAATATTTGTATCCCCACCTAACATAGAACCTAACCTTTTTTAGACTCTGAAATCATTGAAATCTATACTCTAATTTTTTTGAAATTCAGAATCCATTTTTCTGAAATTCAAACTCCAAATTATCTAAAATTCAAAATACAATTCTATGAAATTCAGTCACCCAATTCTCAAAAATTCAAACTTTGAATTCCTATGAATTTAGAATCCGAATTAATTAGAATTTACACTCTAAAAATCCATTTTTTTCAATAATTTTATTGTTCATATTCTTATAATCTGATTTCTAATTTTCTATGATTCTGATTATTCATAATTTTTAAAGTTACTTTATTTTCTAAACATATTGTTTCGATTTTATTGGATCATTATTTCATAAACAAGATACTGTTTTCCATTTAATTTTTTTCTTACACATGGTATAGTTTTTAATATTTTCTAATACAAAATTATTTCATGTAATCGTTTTGAACATATTTTTTTCTAAATAAAATATTTACAAATCCCTTCGATATTTAAGGAAATATTTGACCGTTGGACGAGGGAGTCTACCATGGGAACCCTTTCATGTAAATATGATATCACTTGAATGATATCATCAGATTGAGGAACATGAATATGTTGATGATGTGAAGTGTTTTATAAAGGGAGAAAGATTCGCATGCTTTGTGTGAAATGTGAACAACATGTTAAACCCTGAAAAACTTGTTCATCATGCCTTGTGAGAAATCTATTTTTTCTTTTTACAGCCGAGGACTTCTATGTAACACCCCATTCTTCTACGATATGCTTCTCTTTGAATAATACAATAGCGTGTGTTGTACGCAACTTCGAGTTCTAACCCACACCACAATCAATAAAACTAGCCATTATGAAATGTAATACCCACTTTTTGAAATAATATAAATTTTATATTTCAAAATGGACTTCATATTTGGTTTCGGAATATAAAAATTATCCTAGGATGAATTTTAGGTATTTTTCTGAAAACATTCAATTTTTGATGAATAGTGAAAAAACACTAATTTATAGTTAAAAAACGAAATTTTATTTAAATAATTTTTTATTTTATTTAAATTTATTTAAGGTCAAAATAGATACATAATACCTATATATGGTCAATGTAATTCATTGGAGTTAGTTTAGAATAATATTAGTTATATAAAAATTTGATTGAACTTTTCATCGTCTTTTACCCACCACCTAGGAGAATTTGGAAATTCATGTAAAACATAATTTTACATATTCTGTGAGTGCAATTTAGAAACAACGAGAGACACAGTTAGTATCAAGGAGTAAAATGTGGTTCAATATGATAAAAATAATTTTTGGTGAATAGTAACTTTTTACTTTTATTTACCATGGTTAATAGTAAATAGGGAAATTAAGGGTAAAAATGATATTAATATTACCCTAACACATGTAATAATTCTATTGGAAAAGTGTATCTCGACCAGAAACAACCTTAGGAATAAAATATTATCATTTATGTCCACTTGGATTAGATTAGGACATTTATTATTATTTAATTCAAAGAAGAGTTAAAAGAGTTTCAATCAAAGTTTAATTACAAAAACATTAATAATATAGGGTTATACATAAGATAAATTCGATTATAAATATTCATTAAAAATATGAAAATATTTCCTACATAATGGTATTTTATTTATAAATTTTAGACATTAAATAATTTAATTTATTTATAACACAATGGTGATGCGATAATTATCTAATTAATGAAATAATAAAATAATTGATATTATAAATATCAAAATAAATTTAATTGGACACTTTTTATGAATTTTACTAATTTTATAGGTTAATATTAGATGTTAGTATTGATTTAATTAGTTTTTTTTTGAATTAATCATGCTGTTATGAGTTTCACAAAAATCATATACCAAATAGTGTCAAAATTGACATAAAAGTGTTTTTAAAACAAAAATTATATTATTAATTGATATTCAATTCCTAAAAATCTAATGTATGGCCAAGAGACTTATATAATGACAGGTTGATCATTAATGAACAAATTTTGGTTTTATTGGATGTATATAGTATTTTTATTAACTATATAATATAAAAATACAAAGTGACATGGTAAATGTCAAACTAATTAACAAAGATTTAAAACTAAAAGATAGGGTTAATATAATGACCCAAACCTGTCTAAAATCTATTGGATGAAATGATTTCAAACCATCCCCACCTTATACTTTGAGTAATTCACTTTTTATCCATTAGAAACCAAATATGAATTTATTATAAAATTATACTTTAAGTTTTTTCTAAATAGCCCCTCCTCCCCCTTATAAAAGGACACCACTTCTATAAAATTCATCACACCTTCAAAACCTTTTGGTTCATAAATAACCTACCCAAATATTCTCTCAAATTCCCTCAATTAATCCTAGAGTCCTTAGTTTGACCAGAAAGACAACCCAAATAGCCATTTTGATCAAATCAAAAGGAAGAACCCGAAGAAGAGGTAATGTTTTCACCACCCTCTTTCAAGTTACTTTCTTCTTCAACTTATTCTTTCTTTGTTATTTCCATTATAAAATAATAACTCCAATATATTCTATATACTGTGATGTTATTATAATTATGTTACAATCATATTCAGTATCCTATACATCCTTTGAATGACATGTCACCATACGTGAGTACGTACGACTTATCGTCTCCACGTCGTGGTGTAATTGTTATTCAATACATTATTATTTGAATGGGTGTAATAATGATTTTTAATTCATATAAATAATAAATATAAAATGTTAATCATTCGATATATATCATATACCATCCAATTATATATTATTTTAATATCAAAAGAATGATATTATCGCTCGTGCGTACGTGCGGACTACCGTCTCCACGAACGCGATGAGATTGATTACCCATCATATCCATTCATGACTAAATTTCATTTTATGATTAAAAATAATGTTTAAAGATTTAATATCATTCTGGTCATGAATAAGATACAACCTATCCATAACAAACACAGCTTATGTAACAAAACATATAAAATAAAACGAGTAAGTTAACACCCGAAACGATGATAATATTAAGATATTATTATCCAAGAAATGTTAAAAGATCATATATATGATTCTTTTATAATTTAATAACAATGTTTTCACCATTATGCAGGAGGCTAACCTACCCTCAACCATGGAAAAGTACAAGTTAAGGGTTTATTTCACAATCTCTTCATTATCCGAGGTTTTTTATACGTATTATCTATTGGGGCCTCTTTATCATCCACATCCATGTTTCTTAAAAATGTATTTCGAATCATTCATATTATTTTATATAAAATGGTTTAAATTAATTTATACCCTTTTTTACTTCTTTTATGATTCTTATAAAGGAATCTTTCTATCGTTTTACAAACAAGGTCCTTTTTAACCTTTTCGACAAGAATTAAGGTAAGAATGTGGTTTTTAACTTATACGGAAGGTGAGGCTATTTTCCGCCTTTATAAAATCATCGAAGCTTCCCTTAAAAACTTATAAGAATATCTTCAATGTAAATGTTTTAATTATGTGGCTTTTAAATGATTTCAAGAAATGAGATATTTCTCTCAAATAGTTTTGATTTCATCTATGTAAACATCTTTTGATGGATTTTAAGCTTATTTGAAGTTGATTTATTATGATACAAAACATCAATATTGTATTGAAGGTTTTGTGATATGTTTGACTGTGGATTTTTTATTTCTATACCATTCCTGGTTTATGGAGAAAGTGTTGACATTTAATATGCTAATTTTAATAATAATGTTTATGTTATGTCTAAAACTATTCATATGAGGAATGCATTGGACGTAATAAGTGACGGGTGGATCCCACTATAGCTCCTCGATGCACCGGTAGGTCTCATGAGACAAACTAGTGTCTTGGAACAAGGCCTTGTCAAACTCTTATTTTTAGTCTTGGCACAAGGCCTTGTCAAACTCTTATTTTTAGTCTTGGCACAAGGCCTTGACTATGTGGTTATGATAGTCTGGCATTATCAATTCCATCATTATGTAAGTGGTTATTGATATTGCATGTGATTATTTGACTAGTAGAATATTCATGTAAATGGAATTATTTCATATTATATCTTCCATATTGTGAAGATGTTAAAGTTTAAAAGGTTTTTGTTTTAGTTATACATTTACTTAAATGTTTCTGATTATTTTTTAAAGTTTCTGCTATATTGTTTTCCTTACTGGGCATTTGAGACCACCCCTTTCTATGTTTTATTTTTCCTAGGATGTGAATAAGTATTTTATGATTGACCTGTAAGGATAGTATATGGGGATATGAGTGTGGATACAAGATGTAGTTGTTGTTTTCACATTATAATGTAATTTAAGACTTATGAATGTATCTAGTGATTCCAAGGCTACTAAACTAATCAGTCTTTCAAGACATGATCTTTTGTGTTCATGCCAATGTTATGTAATAATGCACCGAATCTGGGTAACCGGGGTCGCGGTGTATTAGTTGGTATCAAAGGAAGTTTAGTACTAACCTTGGAAGCTATATTTAGATAAACTCTGATTAGTGCACATAGACCTAAGATAGACTTTGAGGATTAGTATAGATGAACTTCCTAGAATTTTGGTATTTTAGAGATTTGGTGAGTTTTCTGAGCAATAAATCCCTGTCTGGATATGAGCAGGTAGAGAAAGCTCTGACATAGATTTACCTAGGGTTAAAACCCAAAAATAGCGCTTTGAGCTAGACTCGAACGTTAAATGGTGCATGACAACGGGACTTGTTGCACACATGGTTATGACACTCCCTGGGGATAAGCTTAGGATAATTTTAATTTTCTTTACAAACCATTATGAAGGGTTTATTAGTATATACATCCTCAAAGAAAACTTTTTTTAATGATTATGGATTATATCCATAAATAGTTCAATTTATGTTAAGTCCTTTACAAGAATGTAATTATGTATTTTGATAGATAAACTGATCTAGTTTATGCCATTTTTTAGAAGTGGCTCCTAGTGGAAGGAATGGAAACCGTATCAATTCATGCACTCCATGTAGGGATTTCCCTCCTTCTCCAGATAATTTTAGAAGATTTGGTGATGCAACTGGTGCTTATCAACTAATCACCATACTGGGAAAACTCACTCAGGTTATGAATAATAACCTTACCCGTATGAAGCACCCTGATCCACAACGTGGGGGATCATTGTTAGATCACTTCATGAGGCTAAAACCACCAACATTCAAGGGGAGTACAAATCCTTTAGTATCTGAGCAATGGATAAATTCTTTAGAGAAAATATTCCTTGCCTTGGGGAGTAGTGAAATGGAAAAATTTATCATGGCATTTTACCGCCTCACTAGAGATGGTTATCAATGGTGGTCATTGATTCAAAACACGAAAGAAGATGATGAAGTATCAAATATGGAATGGAGGGAGTTCAAAGAGATTTTCTTAGAAAAATAATTTCCTCGTGACAATCAAGCAGATATGGAAAGACTATTTCTGAGTCTAAGGCAAAAGGAGGATGAAAATGTCGCAATGTATGAGGCTAACATTACAAGGTTAGCGAGGTATTCTGCATATTATATACGTAACCCAATAAGTATGATTGATCATTTCTTTAATGGGTTAAAACCGTTTCTCCGTCGAGCATTAGTGTCACAAACCTTCTCATTATACGAAGATATTGTCTCATGTGCTATCAAGATAGAAAAGGAATTCTCTATGTCTTATGACTTTAAAGAAAAGCAAGAGAAGAAGAGATCTGCTGATCAATCTGGAAATGGAAGTAAGGGGAAGAATGGAAAATATGAATATCCATTATGTAGTAAATGTGGGAAGATACACCATGGTACTTTCATGAAATGAATGGGAATCTGTTTCGAGTGTGGTGAAAAATTCCACCAAGCTCATGATTGCAAGGGGAATAAAGAAGCTACCGATGTTCAATGCTAAAACTACAGGGAGATGGGGAATTATGGAAATGAATATCCAAATCATCAAGGGAACTTACCTCAGAAAAGGCCAAGGGATCAAGGGAAAGCTTATGCTATCACTACTGCTAAGGTAGAAGCTCCAAAAGACGCGATGGCAGGTAATTCAATGGTTTCTCAAGTTTAGAAAATGCTTTATTTGATTTTGGATCATCACATTGGTTCATATCTTCCCAGATATTTCCAATTTGATTTAAGATGGGAATTGTCAATTAAAACTCCCAAGGGAAGTATCATTGCTTCAAATTTCTGTGAATTAGTTCCCATTAGTGCACATAAATGTTCTTTATCTTCTAATCACAGCATCATAACTATGATTTAGTTTGATATAATCCTTGGTATGGATTGGATTTCCGACTATAATGAAAATATTTATTTTAAGATGAAGGAGGTTGTGATTTCTGATGATGATGACAAGGAAAACCTTATATTTAGAGCAGAATCATCACCATCTAATTCTTATCAAGATCCTCCCCTAGTAGCTAAACTAAATTAAATTATTGGGGATGAAGAGAATGAAATGAATGTGGGTGTGCAAAGGAATGTTAAAATAGAGGATGTACCTATTGTGAGAGAATATGTTGATGTGTTTCCAGAATATTTACCTGGACATCCTCTAGAACGAGAAATTGAGTCTTCCATTGATTTAATTCCTGGATCAAGGCCCATATCGAAGAATCCTTATAGAATGGCCACTGTGGAATTAGTGGAACTAAAGAAACAACTAGAGGAATTGAATAATAAGGGATTTATTCACCCTAGGGTTTCCCCATGTGGAGCCCCTGTCCTTCTTGTTAAGAATTAATATGGATCTATGAGTTTACGTATCAACTACAGGGAGATCAATGCTATAATAATAAAGAACTAGAATCCCCTACCTCGCATTGATGATTTATTTTAACAAATTCGTGGATCTCAATACTTTTCAAAGATTAACCTTCGATCGTAATACCATCATTTTTGTGTGAATAAGGATGACATTCTGAAGACAAAATTTAGAACCAGGTATGGGCATTACGAGTTAACAGTAATGCCTTTTGGGATGAATAATGCACCCTCTGTTTTCATGGATCTAATGAACAGAGTTTTCAAGGAATATCTCAATGATTTTGTTGTGGTATTTATTGATGATTTCTTGGTATACTCCAAAAGCTACAAAGATCATGACAATCACTTGCGCATTATCTTGAAGACTCTGAGAAGACATGAATTATATGGGAAGTTAAGCAAGTGTGAATTCTGGCATTAAGAGATTTCTTTTCTTGGCCATATTTTCTCCAAAGATAGAATCTCTGTTGATCCTTCTAAGATAAGAGCAATCCATGAATGGACGTCACCAATGATGATAACTGAGGTATGAAGTTTTATTGGTTTAGCATGTTATTATCGACGTTTCGTCGAGAATTTTGCCCGATTGGCTATCCCATTAACGAAGCTCACACGTAAAGGGGTTACATTTGTTTGGAATGAAGAGTGTGAAGAATTTCTCAAAGATCTGAAGAGAAGATTAGTCAATTCTCCAATACTGACTATACCATTGGGGAATTATGTGTTCATTATTTATAGTGATGCATCGAAGAAAGGACATGGTTTTGTCCTTATGTAGGATGATAGGGTTATTTCTTATGCGTCACGATAGTTGAAAATTCATGAGAAAAACTATCCTACTCATGATCTCAAGTAAGCAGCTGTGATCATTGATTTGAAGATATGGATTCACTATCTCCGTGGTGATAAATTTCAGATTTATACTAATTACAAGAGTTTGAAGTATATTTTCTCATATAAAGAAATCAACATGAGGCCAAGGAGATGGCTTGAAAAACTCAAGGATTGTGATTGCACGATACACTACCACTTGGGGAAGGAAAATATGGTTGAAGATGATTTGAGTAGAAAAGATCATGGAGTTTTGAAAAAGATGAGAGTTGAGAGGGATCCTATTTTCATGGATCTAGTAAAGATGGATATGGGAATCACCATGGAATGTGAAACATCAATACTTTTTCAACTGTTTGACAAACCATATTTACTTGGAAGGATAAAGAGTTCTCAGACCGATGATGAAGTGTTTCAAAAGAAGATTAACTCTGTGAATGATGGGAGATTGAGTGACTTTGTGTAAGAAGAAGTAATTTAGAAATTTGGGAAGAGACTATGTGCTCTCGATATACCTGATCTAAAAATGGAATTGTAGGATGATGCTCATAGTTCTAATTTATCTATACACCATGGGAGCACCAAAATGTATAGATATTTGAAGGAACATTTTTGGTGGGAAAACATGAAGAGGGAGATTTCTGAATTTGTGTCAAGATGTATAGTTTGTCAACATGTGAAAGTTGGAAGGAAACAACCTGGAGGAGTCATGAATCCTCTTTCCATACCTCAGTGTAAATGGGATAATATCACAATGGACTTTTTCAATGGACTACCATAAACTCCTAGAAAGAACGATGCAATATGGGTCATTGTTGATTGTCTTACCAAGTCAACACATTTTCTTGCTATAAGGAAAGATTTATCACTTGAACGTCTAGAAAGGATATATATTAATGAAGTTGTGAGACATTATGGAGTACATCAATCAATTTTTTCAGATCGTGATCCCTATTATACATCAAGATTCTGGAAAAGTCATCAGAAATCCCCTGATACTAAAATCTATTTGTTCACTACTTACCACCCTCAAACAGATGGACAATCAGAACTCACTATTCTGACCTTAGAAGACATGTTGAGATCATGCTCACTTGTCTTTTAGGGTATATGGGATCATTATTTACCTCTGGTAGAATTTTTCTATAACAATAGCTTCCATTCTAGTATTCGTATGGCACCATATGAAGCGTTATATGGAAAGAGATGTCGCATACCAACCTGTTGGGATGATGCTGGTGAAAGAAAACTCGTAGATCCAGAACTGGTGGTGGAAACGATGGAAAAGGTGAAGGTAATCCAAAACCACATCAATGCAGCTTAAAGTAGGTAGAAGAGCTATGTTGACAACCAAAGGATGGATTTGGAATTTCTGGTAGGAGATCATGTTTTCTTAAAGGTATCTCCATGGAAGTTTGTTATATGTTTCACTAAGATGGGAAAATTGAGTCCCAGGTACATCAGACCATTCAAAATTCTAGAATGAATTGGGGCTGTAGCTTACCATTTGGCAATGCCTCCAAGTCTCTCCAAAGTTCACGATGTGTTTCACATATCACGGTTGAGAAAATAAATATCTGACCCAATGCATGTAATCACCTATGAAGAAGTAGAACTGGAACCTGATCTATCTTATTGTGAAGATCGTGTCAGGATTCTTGATACAAGAGAACAAGTGCTGAGAAACCTGACGACTCATCTGGTAAAAGTTCTATGGAGAAACCATCAAATGGAAGAGGCAACGTGGGAACCCGAGGAATAAATGATGAAGAATCACCAGAGTCATTTTATGCAATAATATTCTAGAAATTTAGAGGATGAAATTATTTGAAGGATGGGAGAATGTAACATCCTAAGCTTCTATGGTAGGCTTCTCTTTGAATAATACAATAGCATGTGTTGTACGCAACTTTGAGTTCTAACACACACCACACCCAATCCAACTAGCCATTATGAACAGTAATACCAACTTTTTCAAATTTTATAAATTTTATTTTTTAAAAAGGGAATTCATATTTGGATTTGGTATATCGAAATTAGCCTAGGGTAAATTTTTGGTATTTTTCTGAAAACCTTCAATTTTTGATGAATAGTGAAAAACACTGAGTTATAGTTTAAAAACGATTTTTTATATAATTATTTATTTTATTTAAATTTAATTAAGGTCAAAATAGATACATAACACCTATATAAGTTATATTTAATTCATTGGAGTTAGTTTAGAATAATTTTAGTTATGTAAAAAGTTTATTGAACGTTTCACCGTCTTTTACCCACCTCCTTGGAGAATTTGGAAATTTAAGAAAAACATAATTTTACTACTTCTGTGGGTGGAACTTTGAAAATCAGAGAGACACGGTTAATATCAAGGAGAAAAATGTGGTTCAATAAGATAAAAATAATTTTTGGTAAATAGTAACTTTTTACTTTTATTTACCATGGTTAAAAGTAAATACGGTAATTAAGGATAAAATGATATTAATATTACCCTAACACATGTACGAATTCTATTGGACAAGTGTAGCTCGACCAAAAACAACCTTAGGAATAAAATATTATACTTTAGGTCCACTTGGATCAGATTAGGGCATTTATTATTATTTAATTCAAATAATAGTTAAAAGAGTTAAAATCAAAGATTAATTACTAAAACATTATTAATATAGGGTTATACATAAGATAAATTCAATTATAAATATTAATTAGAAATATAAAAATATTTCCTACATAATTCAATTTTATTTATATTTTTTAGACATTAAGTAATTTAATTTAATTATGACACAATGGTGATGCAGTAATTACCTAATTAATGAAATAATAAAATAAATGATATTATAAATATCAAAATAAATGAAATTTAAGACTCTTTAGGAATTACAATAATTTTATAGGTTAATATGACATGTTATTATTTATTTAATTAGGTTTTTTCGAAGTAATCATGTTGTTATGATTTTCAAAAAAATGAAATACCAAATAGTGTCAAAGTTGACTTAAAAGAGATTTTAAAATAAATATTATATTATTAATTGATATTCAATTCCTAAAAATATATTGTTCTGTCAAAAGACTTATATAATTATATTTTTATCATTAATGAACCGCATGGGGTTTGGTTGGATGTATATAGTATGTTTATTAACTATATAATATAAAAATACAAAGTGACATGGTAAATGTCAAACTAATTAACTAAGAGTTAAAACTAAAAGATAAGGTTAATATAATGACCCAAACCTGTCTAAAAGCTATTGTTTGAAATGACTTTGACCCATCCCCACCATATACTTTGAATAATCCACTTTGAGGACACTATAAAATGAATATGAATTTATTATAAAATAATACTTTAAGTTTTTCCTAAAGATCCCCTCCTCCCCCTTATAAATATACACCACTTCTATCCAATTCTTCACACCATCAATGAATTTTGGTTTGGCTAACCCCTACAAAAATATTCTCTCAACTTCCCTTACTTAAACCTAGAGGCCTTATTTTGAACATAAATTCAACTTAAGGAGCCCTTTTGATCAAATCAAAAGGAAGAACCCGAAGAAGAGGTAATGTGTTCACCACCCTCCTTCAAGTTCCTTTCTTCTTAAACTTCTTCATTTTTTTTATTTCAATTATAAAATAATAACTCCATTATATTCTATATAGTATGATGTTATTATAAATATGGTAAAACCATATTCAGTATTTTATCCATCCTTTGAATGACATGTCACCATACATGCGTACGTACGACTTACCGTCTCCACGTCGTGGTGTAATTGTTATTCAATACATTATTATTTGTATGGGTATAATAATGATGTGTAATTAATTTAAATGATTAATATAACATGATAATTATTCTTCATATATGATATAACATCCAATTATATATTATTTTAATATCAATATAATGATATTGTCTCTCGTGCGTACGTACGGACTGCCGTCTCCACGAACGCGATGAGATTCATTCTCCATCATATCCATTCAAGACTAAATTTTATTTGATGATTAAAAATAAGGTTTATAGTCTTAATATCATTCTTTACATGAATAAGATACAACATATCCATAACAAACACGTCTTATGTTACAAAACATATAAAATAAAACGAGTAAGTTAACACCCGAAACGATGATAATACTAAGATATTATTAACAAAGCAATGTTAGAAGATCATATATATGATTCTTGTATAATTTAATAACAATTATTTCACCATTATACATGAGTTTAACCTACCCTCAACCAAGTAAAAATACATGGTAAGTGTTTATTTCACAATCTCATCATTATCCGAGGTTGTTTATACGTAATTGTCTACTGGGACCTCTTAATCATCCACATCCATGTTTCTTAAAAATGCATTTCAAATCATTCTTAATATTTAATAGACTATGGGTTAATGTAATTTATACCCTTGTTGACATCCTATAAGATTCTTAAAAATGAATCTTTCTGTCATTTTCAAAACAAGGTCCTTTTTAACCTTTTCGACAGAATTAAGGTAAGAATGTCTTTTTCTACTTATACAGCGGGTGCGGCTATTTTCCGCCGTTATAAAATCATTGAAGCATCCCTTAAAAGCTTATAATAATATGTTCAATGTAAATGGTTTAATTGTGTGAATTTTAAATTATTTCAAAAAATTAGATATTTCACTCAAATAGTTTTGATTTCATCTATGTCAACATCCTTTGATGGATCTTATGCTTATTTGAAGTTGATTTATTATGATACAAAACATCTATATTGTATTGAAGGTTTTGTTATTTGATTGACTGTGGATGTGTTATTTCTATACAATTCATGGTTTATGGAGAAAGTATTGACATTTCCTATGCTAGTTTTAATATGAATGATTATGTTATGTTTAAACCTAATCATATGAGGAATGCACTGGACTTAATAAGTGATGGGTGGAGCCTGCTATAGCTCCTCGATGCATCGATAGGTCTCATGAGAAAAACTAGTGTCTTGGCACAAGGCCTTGATAAAATCTTATTTGTAGTCTTGGAACAAAGCCTTGACTACGTGGTTATAATAGTCTGGGATTATGCATTCCATCATTATGAAAGTGGTTATTGATATTTCATCTGATTATTCGACTAGTATAATATCCATGTAAATGGAATTATTTCATTTTATTTCTTCCATATTATGTTGAAGTTCAAGTTTAAAAGGATTTTGTTTTAGTTATACATTGCCTTAAATGTTTATGCTTATTTATCAAAATTTCCACTATATTGTTAACCTTACTGGGAATTTGAGCTCACCCCTTTCTATGTTTTATTTTTCCTAGGATGTGAAGAAGTATTTTATGATTGACATGTAAGGATAATATAAGGGGATATGATTATGGAGACAAGATGTTGTTGTAGTTTTCACTTTATGATGTAATGTAAGACTTATGAATGTATCTAGTGATTCCAGGGCTACTAAAATGATCGGTCTTTCAAAAATTGATCTTTTTTTATCATGTCAATGTTAGGTAATAATGCACCGAATCTGGGTAACTGGGGTCGGGGCGTTACAATCTAGGGATAGGATGACAGAGGTGCCGACTACCTTAAATTTTGAGGACCTGTTAGGATAGGAAAATAGAGCTTCCAATGACTTTATTGTTTAATGGCTTATGGGGATTGCAAGATAGACTCTGATATTATTATTGAGGGCTTACCCAAGTGTGGGTAGGACAAAAATTCCTGAAAGTATAAATCAAGGGGCCTTTATCCATGGTTGTTGGATACCCATCTCTATGGGTTAAAAAAAATTTGTTGTTCAATTTTTTTATAAGTTTGATTTCTACTACCATTTTGTTAAAGAAAGAAAGTATATCATTCTTATACTTTCTTATTTTTTTATAGTCTAATAAAAATATTTTATACTCTTTAAGGTAGAATCATTCCCTATGTAAACCATTCTTATGTTTCTTTTTCATATCCATTTTTCCAGAACCTAAGTAGGATTTTCTCTTAGTTAAGAACCAAAGTGGGTTTGTGAATACACCTTGTTTAACATTTTTAAACTTAGATATCCTATTAGGATTAAAATGGATTTTTTTAGACCAACAATTCTCCCCCTCTTTTATTTGAGAATCTAAATCATTATTTCGATCCTATAGTTTCTGTCATAGTAGGGTTATAAAATAATTATAATTACATATGTGTTTCCTAGCTAATATTTTCTTCCCTAGATCTACTAGATTATGTTTTTATTAAAGATTTTTTTAAAATTATTACTATTAATAGGTCATGTGGAAAAGGATTTTTCATATAAAATGGAATGTATTAATGTTGATTATGTTAATTATATAATTCCTACTAGACCACCAATCATTGATGTAAATGATTATGAGTACTGGAGAGATAGGATGAAGAATTTTATTATTAACACCATAGTTGATAATTATGTCATTCTCACTAGTGAATATAAGATTCTTGACAAAGAAATAATTACCTTCAAAAATAAAAAAATAAGAATATCAACTAAACTAGAAGTTACACAATACTCTTTTATGTTACATGACCTGTAATATATTTTGTCAAATATATTCTTGTGAAGTTTCAAATAATATCTAGAAGAAACGTTATGTAACTAACTTGAGATCTTCCAAAGTGATAGAAACTTGATATTTTAAGATTTTAATATCATTGATTTTTATTTCTTTATGGAGAACCAATTTTTGACATGAAACAAAGTTTTTTGACCATCGTCAACAATCTTCAATCTATGAGAGAGAAAGTACTTGACAATAAATTTCTTGTGGACAAGAATATTTATAATATTCGTAATGACTGGGAAAGAATAAAATATATTGATGATAATAGGAATGTATGTAACATTACTCTTGATGAGATATTTGAAACTCTTCTTCAGCATGAAAAAATAATACTTAAATATGGTGATTTCAATTAGAAGAAGAATTGTAATGGAAGAAATACTTTCACTAATAAATCTAAATACAAGACTCTAGGAAGGGTTACTAGATCTAAATCTAAAAATTAGTTTTTATATCGCAGTCTAGTGATAGTGACCTGTCTAAGAATGAATTATCTAATATTTCTTGAAGGATGAAAAAGATTTTTGTAATGAAATATATTCAGAACAGATATAAGTAGAAAGATATAAAAGGAAAGAATGATTCTGAAGTAGCATGTTATGAATGCCAAAGGGCAAGACATATCAGACCTAATTGTCATATGCTTAAGATAAATGATAAAAAGGATAAAAATTATGAAAGGAACAGATATAAGAACAAAAAATATAAGGATAAGAATGTTATGAAGACTAATGACACCTGGAGTGCTAGTGGTTGTGACCCTTCAAATGAATCCTAAGAATATGAATCTTCTAGTCTGAAGAATATTGGTCTCAAAGACTGATTACCTATTAAAAATAATTTTCTTATGGATAAGGTACACAATGTAGAATAAATAACCAATATTTATTTAAATGATAATTTTTCTAATGAAGTATACTATGAATATTTTCATGAAGATTCCTCCTCATCATAAGATAATACCTTAAGTTAATTTAATGTTGTTTCTAGATTTTCAAAATTACTTGAGAATGAAAAAATTATGATAAAAAGAAGTTAGACAATGAAAATTCTTGATGTTATATTTTAACAAAATAATTATCAGATATTTATAAAGATCATGATAAAAAACTCTTAATTTTAAAAATATTTCTAAAAACATTAATAAAGATAATTCTGTGGATAAACATTCTAAGGATCTTGAAAATGTTATTTTTAAGAAAACCATTTTATAGAATATTTCACACTCCAAGTATAATGATTTTGGGGATAATAATTTAGTCACTAGACTAAAACCAGAAATTTTCTCTTTCAAGAAATATTTATCAAATTTCCTCTCTAGAAGGAAATTTTTTTAAAAAAATGTATTCACATATTTTTTCTACTATAAATTATTTTTGATTTGGTTATACTAACTCAAAACATGTTTTTAGTCACAATTTGTTTATTCCAAAAAAATTCTACATTTTGTACTTAGTGTCAATGTGCTGGAAATTTGGAGAAACATTATTCTTTAAATAAAACACAATATTTAGGTTTTCATAAAGCTTATTTTTCTAAGAAAATGTGGATACTTAATCTTTTACTTTCTAAAATTTCAGAATCCACAAAATATTGGATTTCTAAAGTCTATCACTTTTTTTAAAAAAATAATGGAAGTTCCAACAATAATAAATGGTACATATATAGTGGATGTTCCCGACACATGAATGGTAACAAAAACTTCTTTAAAAATATTATCTAGAGGAAATGATGAAAAGAACCTTCTGAAGATAATGATGAGGGAGAAATTGTTGGTATATAAAACATTTTTATTCATTGAAAATCACTAATTTCGAATGTATTATTTGTTAATGTTCATAAGATCAACCTTATAAGAATAATCCATTTGTGTGAAGAAGGTTACCTTATACATTTTTGGAATGATAAATGATTAGTACATAATTCCAAGGAAGAGTTTTTTTTCCTGGCTAATAGGTATTACAATGATTATAAATAGAACATAAAAGACCATAAGAGCAATTAACAACCTTGCCATAGTGAAATGGAAGATCAATTTTGGCAATGGAAGGGAAGAGTAGGACACGGTAACCTTAGGAACCCATTAAAACTCTATATGAAAATACATGTTAAGGATCTACCAAATAATTTATTTTATTATTCAATAGTATGTGATACTTGTCAATATTTCAATCAATATATTTCAAGCATTAAATCAAATGGTAATGTCTCATCTTCTGATGCATTACATCTAGTGCACAATGATCTTTTCATACCAACACAAATTTGATGTATTGAAGGTAAATACATTTCATGATTATTAGACTAGATTTACATTAGTCTAATTTCTAGAAAATAAATATGAATACTTTTAATATGTTAAATATTTTTCTTCCAATGATAAAAAGGATAAAAACATTCCACTGATAACTATTCATAGATATCATGGAGGAGAATTTCAAAATTCAAATTTTATAGATTTTTTATAAATAAAGGCATTACTCACAACATATCATCTCCAAGAACTCCTCAACATAATAGTGTTTTTGAAAGAAGAAATCAATATTTTCAAGAGATAACTAGAACAATGTTGATTGAATATTATATTGTTAAACACTATTGAGTTGAAACTATTAGCACTGCTTGTTTGACTATATATCGAGTATTAATCTTACCATTTCTTAATAAAATTTATTATGAATTTTTGAATGGGGGAAAACCTAAAGTTTCTTTCATAAATATATTTAAGTTATAAGTATTCATCATGAATAATAAATATTAATTACATAAATTCTCACCCAAATCTGATGAATGAATTGTCATAGGATATTCCAATACTAGTTAGGATTATAGAGTTTTTAACAAAACTTCATGTACTGTTGAAAAAAAAAATATTAAATTTGATAAATTTGACCATTTTGTTTTTAAACAACCCATACCAACATCCTCAGATGTGTTTTCAAATAGTGATTATCAACCATTGATGGGAAATTCTTCTAAAAAGAAAATACTGATGAAAATGTTTCTGAAGTATCTACCCAAGAATATTTTATACCTTAGGTTGATGAAGTGGTTTTAAAAAACCCAAATTAGTTGTTTCATAAGAATCATCTCAATGATAGTATCATTGGTGATGTAAATCAGAATTTATGGACACGAATTTATTTACTAAATGAAGTATAAAATCTAGAATTTCATTCCCAATTAGAACAAAAAATCACGGATAATGCTTTATGTGATGATGACTGGATTAAAGCAATGCAAGATGAAAAAAATGAATTTGGAAGGAACAAATTCTTGACCATGGTTTAAGGACAAACAAAAACTTCTGTAATTGGAGTGAAATGGATCTTTAGAAATAAATGTGATGAGAAGGGAATCATTAATAAAAATAATTTTTTATTAGTTACTAGAAGATATAATAAAAAATAGTGAATATACAATAAAGAAACATATGCTGATGTAGCTAGATATGAATTGATTCATATTCCATTTTCCTTCGTAGAATTGTTCAATTTAATTTTTTTTCAAATGGATGTGGAGTTTGAATTACATAATGGATATGTTAGAGAGGATGTTTATGTCAAAAAACATACTAATTTTTGAAGACCCAAAACATCTTGAACATGTTTTCAATCTTACTAAAAATTTATATAGAATTAAACAATACCCTAGAGCCATGTATGATAGACATACCTGATTTTTCTATGCAATGATTATGTTAAGGGAACTGATGATCCAACCATTTTTATAATTATAGATTAGAAAACTGATTTTATTGATCAACATTATCTTGATGATATTACATTCAGATTAACATGACAATCTTTAATCGATTCCTTTGTTAATATCATGAATCTATGTTTTAAATTACTATGATGGGTGAGTTAACATTTTACCTTGGTTTTTAATCTTCTCAAAAACCAGAAAAAACATATATATCTCAACATAAGTATATTAAATATATTTTTCAAAATTATGGATATGGAAACACTAAATGTATAAGTACGCCAATTTGTACCTCAAAAATCTCTTGATCTCAATGAAGTTGGAAAACCAGTAGATCAGACATCTTTTAGAGGTACTATATGAAGCTTATTATACTTAATAGCTTGTCATCCAAACATAATGTTTTCAGTTTCATTATGGAAAAGGTATAAATATAATCCAATGGAATATCATTTAAATATAGTGAAAATAATTTTTCATTATTTAAATGGAACTATGGACTTAGAAATTTTTTATTATTCTAGAAATGATTTTTAAAGAAATATTTTTCAGAAGATTTTTTTTGTGTATGTATAATGGAATGGAAACAAACATATGGAACTTTTAATTTCATAGGAGATTCATTAGTTTCTTATTCATGCAATAAGAGACACTAATTAGCACTTTCCACTACTAAAGATTAATATGTAGCAGATAGAAGTTGTTGTGCTCATGTGTTGTGGATGAAACACACACACACAGTCTATGGCATGAGTTTTACAAAAATATATATATTTTATGATAATACAAGGGCTGTTTCTATAAGAAAAAACCCCTCACATCACTCTTATGAAAAGAACATAGATATTAGGAATCACCTTTTTAGGGATCACACACTTAAATGATATATAATTTCAATTTATCTGAGTGAAAGATCAACGTGATGACATTTTTAAAAAATCATTAACCTCTAATTGATTTTAATACAATAAATAAAAGTTAGGAATGATAATCCTAAGGTATTCATCCATATGATCATTCTATTGAAGCCTATATCCTTACATAAATTAACACATTTTAATAATGGGAGTAAATTTATTTATTATTGAGAAATTTTCATTGAATATTTATTTGTGCACATAAATTTTTTCCTTCCCTTATGAAAATTTCAAAAAAAAATTATTTTCTTTTTCTTAATAAATTTTTCAAAATATTAAAATTTAATTACTTAATAAAATTTTTTATAATCTATGTTCCTCAAGTTGAACCTTATCAATATTGAATATTGTTTCTATTAAAACTAGTAGGTTTGATTCCTTACTTAAATAAATGTAATTATAAATTTTATATGTTGTTATTTTTATCTTGTTTTAAGAAAAACCTCTTTTGATTTAGTTTCATTAAATTTGATTTTTCGTTAAACCTAAAAAAATTAGAACCATAAAATCATTCATCGGTAATGATATAAACCATCACATATAATCAAGCTTATGTCAACTGTTGGATTGAATCAGAAATTTGATATATCACTGAAATTCCTTTATAAAGGCCCCCTTATATGTGTCCCACATCAATGGTTTCATTATTTTTTTGTCGATGTTCTTCCGAACTTCAAATAAGCAGTTCAAATTTCTCATTTTCCTCTAGTTCCATATGTACCTTCACGTTTCATCACAAATTCATATGGCCTCAACCAAGGAAATAAAATTTTGTAAAATTTAGAGAGAAAGGATGGTCAAACCATATTTCATTCTGATGTATGATTCCCTGATTTCAAAATTTATAAAGAAGAATAGCTGAGAAAGTATTTGGGCATCCAAGATAATGAAACGGGATCTGATATATCATGATCTCTTTATTGAATTCTAATATAAAACTAGTTTTTATAAACAAGGAGGAAGAGACTGATTTTCTTTCATGATGTACGACAAGTCATTCTCATTATCCTTCATCAAAGCAGCTAGTATATTGGATATACCTTATGAGGGAGAGGCTATCATTTTACGTCACAAATTTCTAGACACGGAATGATTTTTTTAGGTGGTAAACGAAATTGAGTGATTAAAACATAAAGGAGTAAAGTCACCCAATATCAATCACCTTACAACAAACTATAATATTTTACCCTTGTGGATTCTAGGTTTATTTATTCCGAGAAAGGTAGATAAAGATTCACTTAAAAAGATTGATATTTTTATGATCCATTTCTTGGTGAATCTAATAATGTTAAAACATATAATTTATATTCTACTAACCATTAGAAATATCAAAAATGGCACCCTCAAGACCTAGATTATCATGTATCCCACAATCATGTCAAAGATCATTGTTCTTTGTTTAGAATCCTTTAAAATTCCATTCAGTTCAATATCTAAAACCTTTAAGTTTATGTGGTTTTGTGATGATACTCTATGTAAAATGAAGATTAGTTTCATTATTTAGTCTGGACAGTTTAACAGTCTTCCTTAAAATGAGATTCGAGCTATCAGCAATAAAGGTGATGTTGGTGGAAATTTCAAGAAAAACTCTAAAGAAGAGAAAAGAGAAAGAACCCGAATAAAAAAAATCACCAATTCTAGAAACTCTGTCATCTTCAGCCAAGCCAAAAAAATGGCCTTGTTGGATGAATTGGTTGCTAAGTTGAGATAGAAAAATAAGATGAAGAATAATGGTTATTGCATTTTTTTTTTAGACCCTGCTAAGGCTAAGGCCCTAAAAATTTAGGTAGCAGAAGAGATTGAGAATCAAGATAAATAAAAAAATGTGAATAAAAATATGTTAAAAGTTGATATTGTCCAAGACTTGCTTAAAGGTATAGATAATTCTTTTGAAAAAAATCAAAGTAACAATATCCTTCTTAAAAGAATAGGCTCTAATAGAAACTTCAGGAAAGAAATATTCAATTTCAGAAATTATTGATGAAGAAGAAGCACAAATACAAGAAATGATGAAGAATTAGAAGAAGTGGAAAGTGAAGTTGGAACAAAAAATGGTGGAAGAACACCAAGATAAGGAACATACTTTAGAAAATTTGTCGATCAAAACATCATAGGTTGAATCAATAAAAAATTATATCTAATGGGAATGATGAGGATGCACAAGATGGGATAAATAAACCAACAAATGTTGGAAGAAACAATCATGATTTCAATAATATTGAAGATGTTTAGGAATGTACTGATATTGATTATTTTGATGATGATAAGAGTATAAATGTATCTGATAGTGATCATGAGAGTCCAGAAATTGAGAAACCAATATCTAGAGATGACAATGAAAAAAATTTTATTGTTGATTTGCCCAGAAAAGCAGTGGTTTTGAAATCAAAGAAAGATGTTGTTGGAACATCCAAGAGGAAAGATGAAGAGAAAGATAATGTTTCCTCAGTAGTAATGGAATATGTATCAAAATCCTTATCTTCCATTTGATAGGAATTTTTTGATCAATATTTGGAAAAATTATCAAACATCATTAATTTATTTATATGTATTTATTTGAGAAGTCAGTTGCTTCAGTATTCCTTCAAACCGAATCTAAATTTGATAATCATGATCATGGAAAAGTTTGTAATCCATGAAGCGCAATTCAAATCATTTCACATTATTTATCATTCTCATAAGATATCAAGCTTGGAAAAGAAATGTTGTATGTTAGTTTATAGTGATCTAAAAATTGGGGATGATTTGTAGGATTCAGTGAAGGATGCCTTTTATCAGTTATATGAGACCATGAAGAACCTTACATCAATTATTTCCAAAAATCTGATTATAAAGAAAGTAGAACAGATTTATGGGAATAAAAAACTAAATGGAATTCTCAATTAAGTTTCTATAAATTTGAAAAGGGAAAGGGAACTGATGGTATAATTGGGAAAAAATTCAAACAACAACAATAAGTTGTTAATTTTCATGTTGAATTTTTTAAGTCCAAAGATAAAAGAATTAATGTTCTTGAGAAGATGAATTGAAATCTGGATAAGTTGATCATGATATTTGAGAATGATCATAAAGAGATGAAGAAGATGATGGAAAAATTGAGAAAGTATATGACAAATGAAAATAATGATGAATTATTTTCCATAAAATCTATTCTTTTTTATTGTATTATCCTTGTAATTTTTTTTCAATCATAATGAAATTTTATTGTACATACATAGTTTTGTCTTCAATATTTCTAAACATTCTGGTTTATTTGTTTTCTATTACCTCAATTTATTTCTGAATATCATGAAGTGGGATAAAGTAATGATCTAAATAATGATAAGTGAAACGAAGAGAATTACCTATGTAAGGGCAAAATTAAGTAAGGGTGAGATTACTTAAAGAAGATAATCTTAAAAAAGAAGATGTAACTACTATAATTAATAAGGAATATGATCCATAGGGATTTCAAAACCTAAGGGGGGGTTAGATGTATTCATCATGGTCAATGTAATGGTAGATAAGCTTTCTTAAAATTTTCAAAAACCAAAAATGTTATTCCTTATATTATTTTTCAAATATATATTTTTTCCCTAAAAAAGGGGAAGATTATTTAGTCAATAGTTCCCCTTAGTAATTTTTCATTCCATTTTGTTTTGAAAATAAAAAAACCTTGTCATTAAGGAAAAGTTTTCATTATCTAAAAATTTTTTTAAGGAAAATTTCCTTACTCTAAGAAAAGTTTTACCCCCATCATCGATTTTAAATGTATTATTTATGTTCTTCTCAATCCAAGTCTAACCATTTTTTTCTTAAGTAAAATATTCAAATCATTACCTATAGAAGAAAATAACTTTTTTTAGACTCTGTATTCTTTGAAATTTAGACTAAGAATTATTCGAAATTCAGACACCAAATTCATTGAAATTCAGAATCTTAATTCTCTAAAATTCAGACTCCAAATTATATGAAATTCAGAACCGAAATTTTGTGAAATTCAGGCTCCTAATTATATAAAATTTAAACTCCATATTCTCTAAAATCTTGACTCTAAATTCATGTGAATTCAAACTCTTAATTCTTTATAATTTAGAATCTGAATATCCTTTTTTTTCAGAATCTGATTTTTCATATTCCTAGTGTCTAATTTATAAATTTCCTAGACTCTGATTATTCATTCCTATTAAATTTACTTTATATTCTTAATAAATTTTTTCTAGTTTATCAAATCCTAGTTTCATAATCATGATATTTTTTTCCTTAAATTTTTTTATTTCTTAAACTTTTCATAGTTTCTTATATTTCTTTATAAAAAATTATTTCATGTAATCTGTTTATAATTACTATTGGCTGAGTGACACGTGTAGAGGTCCCTCCGAGATGTAAGGAAAAAGATTACTGTTGTATAAGGGAGTCAGTCGTTGGAACCCTTTCCTATAAATAGGAGCTCATTTTAACGATCTCAAAACATTGATGAACATAAATGATGTGACATTGTTACAAGTTTTTTTAGAGAGATAAATACTCTCATGCTATGAGAAGACCGTGAACAACTTGTTCAACCATGAAAAACTTGTTCAGCTTACCTTGTACGGATCTAATTGTTGATGAGTACAATCAAGGGATTCTAGGGATATAAAGATAGATGTGTCAAATATCGTAATCTACGAGGACTTACGGGGATAGGAAGACCTGAAAAATGACTACCTTAATGTTTGAGGGATTTTGGGGATCACAAGACAGACTCCAATATTCTTATAGAGGTCTTACTCTAGTGTGGGTAAGACCAAATGTTTTGAATGTATACCTGAAGGGACCTTTATACAAGGTTTTTGGATACCCTTCTCTTTAAGTTGAATGATTTTCAACTTGTTTACTTTATATTGTTACATGTTTCATTTCTGATGCAGTTTGGTTAAAGAAAGAAAGTATAACATTCTTATAAATTCTTATTTTTTTATACTCTAATAAATAATAATCTATACACTATAATGTAGAATAATTCCCTATATAATCCTTTCTTAATTTTCATTTTCAGATCAATATTTTTATATTCTATGAAATATTGTATCTATGTTTTGGAAAAAACTGGGTTTGTTAATCCACCTTGATTAACACTATTAATCCTAGATTTCCTTTTAGTCTTAAAATGGATGGTTTTAATCCTAAAATTTACCCCCTCTTGGAAGTTATCGTATATATCTATATTTCGATACTAAAGTGAATACTTTGATTCATGTAGATAAAATAAATTTGCTTATATAATTAATGTTGTTAAATTAATTCAAGAACTCATACAGAAAAAAGAATATTACCAAAGAGGATTTATAGAAAATAAAGACATATAATAAAAATTTCAAAAGGAAATGAATGATAGGTAAATTCACTACTATTTTTTTGAATATCAAAAACACTACAATAACATATATGAGTGAATAATGTTAAAATATGAAGGGAATGTTAATAATTTAAAAATGGAAATTAAATTTCTTATCAACATGGCTAGAGTTGTACTAAATAATCTAAATCTAGGAAACTATCCCTTTGTGAAAAATGGACTGGTGACCATACTCTAGTGGGAAAATATACATAGGTAACAAATCTATCGGTTGATATGTTAAACTCTATTAGTTTGTCTTTAAAGGTAACATCGAGTAAGTTTATGAATTCTTCTAATTAATATTTGGATACAAATCATCATTAAGTCCCAATTGTGGTAAATATAATGTTAAATACATAGTTTATTTATGTGATGTATTTAAATATAAAATTGACTGTCCTTTTTTAGGTATTAGTAATATGATTGTGGATCAAAATAACATTTCAAAGGAAATTCATTTTTTTGGAAAATGAAAAGTTGAAAAAAATATTTTTTAAATTAAAACAAGAAAATTAATATAAAGAGTATAAACATTTCTATACTTGAATAAGAGAATAAGAATTTGATAAATTTTTCCTCAACTACTAAAGGGAATGTTTTGGATTATCTTCATATTCTTCTGAAAGAACCTTTTAATCTATAAAATAGAATTTTAAATATGGAGGAAATTATAAATACCTTTGTTTGAGTGATTGAAAAATATAATAAGATAATAGAAATGATAGAACCAAATATAGAGAATACTTGTTTTGGTTATAAAAATTTAATTCTTAATATTATATAGAATTATTTTGTTTATATTTATACAGTTGTGTTTTCAATAGATACATGCTTCAAAGGTCAGATACAAGGAAATTATACCTATGAATGTTCTACCACGTTACCTTAATCTCTAAAAATAACTAGAGTTTCTATCCATTATAATGTATCATCTATTGTACCTAATAATAAATGTATTCAATGTACTTGGATTTTGAGTAATTTTGTTTTTAAACCAATTGGACCCATAATAGCATGACTTGTAAAATGTGTTACTGTTTCACTGACTCTACCACATGTGTTTAATTGTTTAATCAAATGGTGTCTACTCTATAAATATAGTTTCTTTTAATGGATATATAATAATTATTAAAAAAATATGATCTACCAATTTTATACTTGTGTATATTTTTTTGAAGTATAAATTTACGATGAAATATACATATTTAATTACATTCATACTATGTGATAAATAATTTTATCATGGGATGTGTTTTTGTAATTTTTTTTAATGTATATATTATTAGAGTTTATATGGTCTTCAATGTTTTCATGTATATAAATTGGTGAATGAGGATATATTTTTTAATAATATCAATGTATATATAATTATTAGATTTGTTTTCAAAAATTTGGTGAATGTTTTAGCACCCCATAATTGGTATTGTAATCAAACAAAAGGGGTAGGATTATTATATTTTTGTATGTACATTTTTGTTGTTTATTTAAATTTATCATGGTCTCATTATTATTATTATTATTGTTGTTTTATTAATTTTTATTATTTTTGGTACTTTATGTTTTCATACTCTATATCACAATTACATCACATATTATTATAGTAACATTTTAATCATATTTAATAAGTTTCATTATTTTTTATCTCATGATTTATTTAAATTAACATCTTCTACGTCATGTTATATATAAATTTTTTAAAATATATTGAATATTTTTCTTTAAATATGTCAAATATAGTTTAAATTTATATTATATGTATATATATATATGTATTTTTATTATATATAAGTAGTCAGTGTTTATTCATTATAGAAGAGACAACTCTATGGTATCATCAAAATGGTAGAAGCACCATGGGTTAAATGGAATTAAGATCCTCTTCTAGCGGTAGTTCCCCGGTTTCACATGAAGACAGTAGTTTCCACACCTATAGTGGTATCTATATTACAAGGGTAGCTGTATAAATCTATTATTGCCACTAATTAAAACATTATTATACAAAGAATTAATTTTTGTTCCATCATAATCTATGGATAGTAGATTTACATTTTTTTGAATTTTATTGTTATAATTATTTTAATTAGTTTTAAATATAAAATAATATTCTTGGTAATATTTTATTTCTTTTTTATTAAATTTAAATTTATTAATTACAGTAATCATATTACAAATATTTGTATTATTTTATTTGTTCGAAAATTAAATTTTAATCATGTTTAGTTTGTATGATTAATTTAAAAAAAATCAACCTAGCTTGAATATTATTTTCATTTTTTTAGAAAAATAAAAAATATAAATTCCACTCAATTTGAAAATATATAACATTAATCGAATTATATATTTTAATTCTATTTAAATTATATATTAATATTGTTAAATAATTTGTATTCATTTTAAATTTTTCAAATGCATAAAAAATAGGATTTCATATTTTAGATATTTATAAATAAGATTTTTTAGTGTTTTATTTAGATCTAGTTTTCACGTGAAATTAATGAAATTATTTGTCCAGGTTTTAAGGGGATAGCTCAATAAAGTTTATTTGCATTATTTAACTTATTCAAACATTTTTTTTTAAGTTGTTCTGAATTTCAAAATAGTTTTGGAAATTATTTTCTCATTGAGATTGCATAATGACTTTATATTTGTAACATTGAATTATTCTAATGGTTTAGTAAAGTGTCTAATACAAATGGAGTTATTTTACCCGAAAAAAGGATTATTTTAAATAACTCAACGGTTGAATGAATTAATATATTATTAACTACGTTCATATACTAATGGAAATCAAATTATCCAATGCTTATCAATTTACATCCATTGGGATGAATTCTATAGTGGTGAAAAATTATTCTTTTAGTTCCATATACACATTATGTGTTGAACTATAAAGTAGATGGAACACCCAGAGTAGACATTATACTTCATTTAAGTTGGAATGTGTACAATATTTCATCACAATTATTCATTCTCGTAATATGCATTTGTAATTTTTTTCTTATCTTTCCTGTCTTGGTATAGGCATGCACTTAATATTTTCTCCCATAGGTTTTAACACCTATTAAATTTATTCCTTTGTATTAACCTCCTGAACTAAATGTAGAAATCTTATGATGGTGATGCTCCCTATAGAACACAATGGGTTACTATCTACTCACACAAAAGACTATGTGTTGTTATGTTTCAGGATACTCCTAAAAAATTATTGGGTTTCATTCATCCCATGTAAATGTATGGTTTTAGATTTATCATGTGTAAAAGTATCTTGTTCATTCCTAATGGGTTCTATAATCTATCAGTTGTGGTGTGAGGAGTGGACTAAGATTATTAGAATTAACCATTATAAAATTCTAAGTTTTCTCTTACTTTATTTTCTCTACTTTTCCTTACTTAATTTTAATAAATTTCATTATTTTAATAAAGGAATATTAATTGATGCTCTAGTACATTTTTCATCAATATATCAAAAATAACATAAATATGTGAAGGTTCATCTCATTGGAACTCCACCCACCGTCATATTATGGTTGACCACTAGTACTACCCATCAGGGGGTAGTAAAAATCTAGTACCATCTTGGGGGGATTAAACCATGATTTATCCTTATTATATTTCACTTTAAATTATTTCTTAGACATTATTTTATGAATATATTAATATATTACTTTTAATTTTCTTAACATTATAAGCATTATTCAAAGGGACATTTTGGTTTGACAAAATTATTTTTTTAGGTCTGCAATGCTGATGGTACAAGGAAGCCCGTTATCAATGAGTGTAGGAATAAAGGAAATTAATTCACATAGAAAGGGTGTTATATTTCAAAATAATATTATTTTTTATTTACAATATTTTTAATTCTCTTTTTTGAGAAAAATATAATTTCATTTCCAACCTTAGACTTCATACAAATATTCTAATCTATGTGAAAAATATTACTTATTATAGACATAAACTTGTTCTTTACATTTCATTCACTATAAGAATAGATGAGTAAAAAGATGAATGAATATGTAATGGAAATATATGGGGGGAGAATTTTCTGAATCGAAATTTAAGGAATGATTTAATTTTTTATTGATTAAATTTTCCTTAGATTTGGTATGTTTTAATTTTTTCAAAATTTTATGGATTTTGTTGTTGTTTTTGGAATATCTATGAGTGATTGAAAAAATATTACAAGATTCTCAGTTATGATAGGACATTGAAACCGATATTATTCATATTATATTGAGCTTGTCTTGTTAAATACTCATACATTTTTTCTTCCAAAACATCCCTTAAATACTAATATAGGTACAACTGAAGAAATTCACAATTAAAATGATTGGGGTATTTTATTATAGTAACCATTAATTTTTTTAAAATTGTTTTAATTTAATAATAAAAATAAAATATAAATCATAAATTAACAAGATAATTAATGGGACACATTCCATGAAGATTTTATCCATTTCTACTGTTACACGTGGTATATTCGATTTATATTTAATTAGATAAGCGTGGGAGAAAGGAATTGTTTCGTGGTGGACATGGGATGTTACAAAAAGAGGATGATATATGAGTATTTTAATTTTATTGGGATGGGAATCCATGATTTATAATTCATAGTAATATAATGTTCTACCCCCTTGATAAAAGAAGAAGAGAACCCTTGAAAAAAATAAAAAAAATGAAAAACTATATAAAAATTGTATATGTCCAGTGTAGGAAAAAAATCAATATTAAAAAATTGATGATATTATGATCATATTAGGTTAGTGGATGATTTTATATTCATCCCATGTGAATCATTAAAAATATGAGAAAAATAAAAAAATAAAAAAGAAAAGAGCACATGAGGGTGAATAATTATTTATGATTACATGCATATCATCAACAAATTTTGAGTCTTTAGGGGAATAAGTATATTACTTGTTCATTTTTTAGGAGAAATTTATTTCAATTTTTTATATCATACATTATACATTTGATAAAACTACCATTTTGAGACCTATATTTTTATCATCATTTTATTCTAATTGTAATGCTTATATACAATATAACAATTATTAAATAGCTCAATATTAATTTTGAACATTATATTTATATGGTTGGGATGTTTTATGACATTTAGTCTTATAGTAAGAGAAATATAATTGTTATAAAATGGAAAATAAAGTTACAACAATTACAAATAGTGATGAGTTGTAAATATTCCAATTCCATTATATTGGAAGTGGAATAAAAATTAAAAATGAATTGAGAAGTAATAGTGGATGGTAGGAAGAGATTTTTTATTTTAAAATATGGAAAGTAAAATAAAATATTTTATTGGTTTCCTTGAATTCTATGTATTAGGAAGTCTTCCATTCCAAATATATGAAAATTCATTTTTCATTGAAAATCAGTGGATTTTTTTTGAACTATAATGATTAAATATTTATAAGAAGAGGTTCTTTCGTGACACATGTTGAAATACATGATTGTGGAAAAGAAAAAATCTTTTTTTTTGTGATTATGCATGATGTTTTTAATTTTTTTTAATATTTTTATTAAAAATAACCCCAAAATATTCTAAATTATGGAAAATCCAATTTTGTTTGTAACATTCAGAAATTCATAAATTAATTTTAAATTAGAACACATATTGGTTTTTAAATGATTAATTAAATTTCTTGTTTGAATTTTATTTCAAATGATTGAAATTATTATTTTATTATTTATTGAAAATTTAAGATATTTATTTTAAAAATGATGAAGGAAAACTATAGGCCAGATCATGTTATAAAAGGAGAAAACAATTATAAATTTTTATTGTATGAACCTATTTTAAATAATCAGTAAATGGAATCATGATTATTCATTTTAAATTTATAATAATGGAATTATAAAATTATATTTACCTTAATCATGAGCTTGTGACTATATTAACTTCATCCCTGGAAATGATGTGACTCTGAGCACTATGACCATGTGAATGCTACTGCAGTAATTCTTTCATGAAGGTGTTTAGTAGGTGTTTATTAAGAAATTAAAATAATGTTTTGACCATGATATTTTATATGTGTTATAGAAACTATCATCCTTGGAATGTGAGCTAGCATCTACGAGCCTATTCCCATGGGAGTACAACCATTAACAACCCTACATATATCCACCATCAACCATGAGTGATGTGACTATGGGAATGAATTAATGACTCCTTTGAAATTGAATCTGTGAGAAAAACCACCCCACATTAATGATCTTACATCTATGGAGTTCAACCATAAGGGTCTATTGAGGATCAAGAAATTATGAGAGTCTATATTTTGTCATGAAGAAAATTATTCTTCCAAATCATCCAACATTTTTTTATCTTTAATGGAAAATAGAGTTATCAAATCATGGGTACATGCTGGAATTATTTGATTTAGAATACAAAGATACCATTTGATATTGGAACAAGGATCCCCTATAATAATAGACAAGAACCTAATTTCAGATCGTTGTAGGAATAATGAAATGAGGATTGTGGTTTAGTTTCATAATTTAAGCTCATTGGATTGGGGATTTTGTTGGATAATGATATGTTTGAAGAATATGCTGAAACCAAAAATAATTAAAACCTATTTTGATGATATTTACAAAATATTGTTTGATTATTACTCAAAATAATGATGAATATATTTGATATATTGTTTTTAAGGGATGAATACATGTGAATATGTGGATGCTGAGCATATCTCAGATTGCTGGATCTAATTAAAGCCATGAATAAAATGAATAAATTTATTATTTAACCATATTACTATAGAAAATAGTTAGGATTTCTATTGACACATATTCAATAGATTTAGAGATATGTAAATTTGAATAGATGGTTCTCACCTTCCATTATAATAATCAAATATTAATGGAGTATTCTAGTGATGAACATGGAAATTGAAGGAATCTGTTGCACATGATGATCTCATTATCATCAATATTAGAAATTAATTACCAATAATTTTTTTTCAATAAAAACATGATGATATTGAACTATTGAAAAAAACAAGGTTTATAAGATTTATTCACACATGATTTAGATAAGTGACTACCAAGATCGAGCGAGTCACATTCATTTAAGATGATCTGGAAAACTATGTTGCTGAGTTTGGATGACAAAAATTATTTTTTAGGATCAAAAAATAATAATGATAATGTTTTTAAACTGAATTGTTTTAATATAAATACATAAAATTTATGTTTTTCATGATGCTGATAAATAGAGGTTATGTTCAATGAAATGATTAGACAAAACAATGTGGATATTGAAAATCAAGATGAATTTTTAAGGAGGAGAATTTCTTGTCGTGGTAGACGATATGAAACTTTAAATAAGTACAACGATTACATGATCACTGTACATTAACTATTGAATGATCCTTGGTTGAACATATTGGTAAAAATATCTAAGGAAAAAATATCCATGGATAATATTCCATATTGGATAGAAATTTAAAATTCATAGGTCATGATGATTTAAATATATTCTAATATATTTGGAGCATAATTAAGAATTTTTTATGAAGAATTTTAAATCATTAAATGAGAAATATTTGAGACCTATATGGGGATGATGGTTCATATATATATAGAAAATGATAAGGCCACGTCACGTTGAAATATCTCTAAGAATGATGCATTAGTTTTCCAGTGGAATTTTAATTCCATTTTTTCTAATAGAAATATCATGTTTTAAATTATATTATTATTAAATTTTATAACCCTCTATCCATATCTCCTCTCTATTTATTCATGGAAAATTTTATTAACTGTTTCGTGAGTAGATAACATTATTCTTGGAATGGGGGGGGGGGGGTTCTCAGTGTTCCCAAATCATTATATTACAGTTATTTGTTTCTTTCTATTTGTAGTGAGGGAGAAAATAAGGCTTATGATTATTGAGATGGTCATCCACCAGTTTGGGGAGAGAATTAAAAACTCATTCTATTCCTTATTTAACATTAAATAAGATCCTTATCTAAAAAAACTTCATTATATAGAGTATTTTTTTGTGTTTGAGGGATGAAAAGAAATAAGCTAGAGTTGAGTCCTTGAGGGATCCGCACCTATCGTGAATGTGTTCCATCAACCATGACAACAAGAGATGGTTAGGTTTAGTGTGAAAAATTGTTCTCTTTATAGTTATATACATCACACATAAAATAAGGGGTAGTTTTTAAACTGTGGTGGGATGAGATATCAAACAGAATTTTTACAATAATAATGGATAATTAATGAACATGATAATCCAAAAAAATACCCATACCTTTCCTAATTTCCCAATTAATTTGGATTGTGTATTCATGTATAAATACATATTTTTCATTAAATATTTCTAAAAAAACATATATTATACTTCCAAAAAATAAAAATAAATTAATACAATATATGAATTAGGAATTGAAAATGTTTTATTTTGAAGGCTCATCAGGTGAGAAGAACATGGTTAGCTATTCTACTGTATTAGGAAAATAGAATATAGTTACTTGACTACCGAATATCAATAATTTCAAACACCCTCCAACTCGTAGGTTTTCCCTTTAATTTTTTTCTTAGTATATTTATATTGAATTTATAAAGACACTATTGTGTCAGGGTAAAAAATTTGGATATTAGTAAGAAATTGGATTGAACCATGGTTTTTGCACAAATTTTAAAATTAATTTGATAACCATGTGATTTGGATTTGATAGCTCCAATTGTGATTTTCATTGTTTTATAATGGATTACTAAACCATGTGAGTCACTTTAAAAATCATGTAGATGTTATGGTTTTGTTTTTGAGGCTATCAAATATCTTGAGCATAATGTATTTAATATTGTAGTTAATCATAGAAAAACATGCACTTAATTTTTCAAGGTGTAGTAGATTTGGTGTGGTTATCATATTTTTTTTCCAATCATGTGTATTAATAATACAACATGTTCCCAAAATATTAAAAAATTATAAATAACTCAATGAATTTGACATTTTGTATGTAATATCTTTTTAATCTATATTATAAACCATTTTTTGTTTTTTTAAAACTCCACTTTTTTAAAGTTTGGGAAACCATAAATAGAGATACATAATTAACGTATATCCCCATCCACATGACACAATAAGTTTAACATTCAAAACCCAAATTCAAAATTGAAAACCCAAAAAAGAAAATTGCCAAAAAACCACATCAAACCAGGAGCTACCCCCAAAGTTCCACATAACGAGGATACCATGATAATTAATTTACCACCATCATCATGTCATTGACCTGACATCCCATTACTGTCACCAACCTCATGTCTAAAAATCACCAAGACATCATCCTAATCAGTTGTCACCGCAAGGCAGTTCTTCGATATCTACTGCCTGCTCCTACCAACATCGCAACAATCACACAAAACCAATGGGACTTCCATGAAAACCAACCCAAGACCACCATTTTCATCCCCATTCAAACACCACAACAAAACATCATCATGTCGACTTTCCCCATCACCCGAACACAAAAGAGAAACAAAAACCCATTGCATCACCCGACTAAAGAAAATGCCTCCTGGATCACTGATAACCACTCGAGAAGAGCCTCCCAAATCATAAAAGATAGAAACTTTTCTAGTATGAATCAGGGAGGATAGGTGGTAACCGAAGCTAGAGAATATTAGTAGGAGCTCTGAGCCTTCACATAGAGAAAATAACTTTGTAGACATTTCATGATCAAACTAAAACTCCACCGACACCAGAACGCTTGTCGGTCCACCTAGAACCCCCACCAAAATGCACAAAACCACCCAAAAACTCTTAGAATCCATAAAATATGACTATAATATAAGGGAGTAGTGGATATTGGGTCAAGATGGAAGTACAAGTGGAGATGGGCTTTCTAAGCAAGCCATGACCAATCACGCACTATCAGACCCCCCAAAAAAACCCACCAGCAAAATAGGTTCCTCAAACGCAACCCATAAACACCGTGGAAACTAGGAGAGAATATGAATTAGTAGCTAAATTAACTGCAAGGCTAAAACCTAATGAATATAAATAATTGGAAAGATTAAGGGAGTAGGGGTGAAACCCTCAACAAATGGAAAATGTAGTGGGGGATGAAACAATAGGGAGAAGGATAGGAAGAAGATAGAAGACAGAAGTTGGACTCTCCCGATAATAAATAAAGGGGCATGAAACCCTTGGAAAAGAAAGGGGGATATCTCTAGGGGGCTCTTCAGAAGAGATAAGATTCTGAAAAGATACTCCAATTCTAGGGGAAGTATGCTGAGGAAGATCAAGAGAAGCACGTTTGGGGGAGAATTTAAGGAGGTAATGTGGTCATCCCAACATCTAAATCTTTCATTATCACATATCATCCCCTTATTGATGTTCTAGAGGACTCTCCCCTTGGTTCTTTAGTGATTATCGATTGTTTTGGGTGGATATATATGAGTTATTTTATGATTTCTCCCTATTTCTCTACTTTTATGTAGATCTATCCTTGATGACTCGCACTGTTAAACTATTTGAATTGATAAGAGATACGATGGTCAGATCAAGATTTGTCGGTCAAGAATTAGTGATATTTGTAGTAGATATAGGCTTGTATAGACCAGATATATTTTTCCCATCACTGAATTTAATGTAATCCATGTTTCCTCTAAAGGAGTGTTATGTGTCTCAATCCAACAGATTCATTCCCATTGAATACATGAAATTTCATGGGATATCATTTTATTTTGGTACATGAAATTTTTTTGTTTTAAGTTAATAACAGATAAATTTAAATCCACCATTCATAATTAATGTTTGGTGCAGAAAATATTTTTTTAAGTGTGTTTTCATTGAAAAAAATTATTATTAACCGTAATTGATTATACTGATGAAATGAACCTAAAATTTAATTTTTTTGTATTATATTCTCTTATATATATTAGTAGCCTTTTACACAAGGGGATGTCTTTTGGATATGTGTTTTTGTTGGGAACTATGATTGAATATGATTTCTAGAGTTCCTTGAATTTCTGGGAATCATTGAATCCATATTAAATACCATTTGTGCATTGTTAGTTGGAATTATATGTATTATTGTAATTCAGTCTCCCACTTTTTTTAATATGAATGGACTTCATGGTTGTTAACCATTATTTAATCAAATAGGTTTTATATCCATGTTCATAGGTTTTGGTAGATGCATAATATTTTGATGGAAAATCAAATTGATGTTTTAAAAAATGTATTTTCAAATGTAATGTTGTAAGATACTAGTTTTTTTATCTTGAACTGATTATTTATTAAGGAAATACATTGTATTGCTTTAAGGTGGTATCCCACTAGTAATTTCCTCACACTTTACATAATCCTTTGGGAATATGTATTCTTGGTTTAGTAGGAATAAGGTAATGTTAAGGGTGACAATTAACAAGGAGATTCCAATTATTTTATGTATTATTCAAGAAGTTTTGGGAAGTGGTCATTGATGGGAAAAACAAGTTAGAATCATGGATTTTAGTTTTTTGAGTGTTCAAGAGTATTGGGTTGTTTTCTTCATATGTCCCATTTTTATATTCCGAACTCCACCATGTACTCTAATTTGGTTATATAAATATATATTTTTTCCATGATACATATCTTGGTGATGTTAAGGGTTAAATCATTCCCATTCCCCCATATATTCAAAACCCGGTGCTTATTTCCATCCTGTGGTTATTGGGAACATGCTTCCTATCTTATGGAATCCTATCATGGGTGACATGTCAGGTCATATCAAGTGGGTTCATTAAAAATTTATATGATAGGAAAAACCTGGTTGGATGTATGATGACACTACCTTTTTTGGGTTGGGTTTTATATTAGGTAGGAGTTTGGAACCGTGGAACTTGTGTTTAATGTGTGCAAGGATGCCTGAACATCTCACTATTTTTTTGATCTCAACATACCATGGGTTTCATGGAAATTTTATCATGTACATGATCTTGATTCTATTCTTTCAGCATGAATAATAGCATTCGTAGATGTTGGTCGTGATTCTCAGGGTTAACCATATGTGTTTTGTAAATGAGAGACAGAGTTTCTAGGTGAAACTTAAAAGGAAATAGAGGCACAAAATCAATAAAAATGGTTTTACCTACCATATGACTATTTATATGTAACTATTTTAATTTTTCTATAACCTTATATTGGTACTCTACAGTGAATGGTTTGAAGAACCATGCCCAGTGGGAAAAGAAACAAATTTCAATTTTTTTACTCCTTTATCCTCTAAATCATTTAGTTTTTCTAATTCTAATTATATTAAGTATTTTAAGTAGATTAATATTCTTTCAATCAATAAATTCAGAAGTTGATGTAGATAAAAAAATTCTTATCTCTTGTTTTTTAAAGGTAAATATTCCTATGATAATCACTTCAGATAGTAGGGAGGAAGGTACTAGGGATGTTGTACATGAAAATTCCCATGTGGACCCTTCTCTAGTGGAAATAGTGATATATACATTCCAATATCTGGTTCATGAATGTGGTGAAAACTAATAATTAATGGTGGAAATTTTTTTGGAGTTTAACTACAAGAACCCACCTATCATTCATTATGATAATGTAACCCATGAACTCAAGAAATAGATCAAAAGGATTAAAAGATTATTCCATTTTTTTGGAATGTTGAGTACTCTATTGTGGGATATCACACTTATATGATTTATTGATCTAGATGGAAGTGGTGTAAATCTATCATGATTTCTATAATACAAAATGACATCACATGGAACACCATTATGAAGGACGTAAACTAGTATTTCTACCCTGAAATGTTGTACACATCTAATGCTCTAGGGTTTGTGACCATAGAGAAGAAATACTGGTATGTGATGATATTACTCAACACATTTCACAAATTTTTTCTACTTGTCTCTAGATATTATAAATCATGAATACCTCAAGGCATGACAGTTTGTGATTGGAATAAATCCCGAGATCTTGTTGAGGTTTATTCACATGTGTTTTTCATCATAATAAGAGGTGGTTGGAGAAGAATCTATTGATTAGGTAGGGATATATGAGGATACTAGTACCAATGATATTTGATTAATTATATAGGAAATATAGAATGTTTTTTTGGATAGAAGATAATTTTATTTGAGCCATTATAGTTTAGTATTAGTGGTGAAAATTAAAAATTAGGATATAGTTTTTCCATCTACATAAAGTGTGGGATATATGAACACACCATGGATGATTATAGGAAAAAAAATAAAAAATTAAATATATGTGGATATTCTTATAATCTCTAGAGTTTTCATAGAAAGATACCTCAAGTTATCATTGCTGGATCCATAGTTACAAAATGATCATAGTACTTGTATAATGCAGTTAAACAAGTTGGATCTCTCTCATATAATAAGTGCGATACTTAGGCTATAAAGAAATCACAAGGAGGATCTGAGGATTCTAATATTTTGATAATGGGGTATAACCAAGATGAATCTTAATTAGGGGAAGTTACTATGAGATCTAAAATGTTTATTCCATCCTCAATGGACTTAGAAAATTTTGATACGAGTGTATCTCATTACATCATATCATTTAAGTAGATTGATATGATGGGTTTGAATATGAAGGTTATTCCTTTTATGATGGATCTTTAAAATCATTTGGGAAGGAGATAAGTTAATGTATTTATGTGATTGGAGTGTTTAGTGATGTTCTCCAACTTACTAGTTGGGTTGTATTTCTTAGTTCTTCAAAATTATATCTTTGACCTTATTATTAGCATAGATTGAATGATCTCTTTTATGGCCAAGATCGAATGTTATTTTAATTGAGTTTATAATATTAATTATATTGAAATCCATTATGATTTTTTGGTGGAGTGGGACCCGAGATTTTGTAGAGTCATACAACACACTAATATTTTAATATAAGATCTTTATGTTCAAAAACATCTTTAATACGCAACATTGATATTAAAAAACCAATGGAATATATAAACCTCATAATGTAGACATTAAATTGGAGGGTATGAATTGTATAAAATAATTTATGACACACACACATAGACATATATCCAAATTAATATAAATTATTAATAAATTATCCATAAATCATCATTCAATTTTTAGTAAAGTACCTTTATTACTCAAATTATTATTTCATTAAAAAACAATTATTGTGTTTTGTAAGATAATATTTTAATTAATTTTTTGATGATTTATATAATCTATTTGATAAAATAAAATTTATTTTTTAAATATGAATATAAAATATAACATTGGGTGAAATTTTGGTCTATTTCATAAAATATTGATTTTCCAGTGAGTAGTGAAAATTCATATTTATATAAAAAATATCTACTATATAAAAAAAATATGTTATTTAAAAAAATTAATATTTATTTTATTTTATTTATCAGTAAATAATAATTATGAAATTATATTTAATCTACTTAATTAAATATCAACCATCTATTTATTAGAACATAGTATGAGTTTATTTTTTTGATTAAAAACATGATATTTCTAAAAAGTGTTTTAAAGTTAATAATGTTTATCCATATAATTTTTTAAAATATTCCATAATGAGGATGGTTTTATATTACATATAATGATCATATATTAGTAAAAATTAAATTATATTCACATAATACTAATTATAATTCATAAATTTTAAATGAAATTGTTTTTTTCTTCAAAAATAAACATCTGGGAAAAACATTATTGCGTCGCATCTAAGGGATTAGTTTTAATTTAAAAATTTTAAATTATATGAATGAAGTTATGAAAATATTATTAAATATTTTTAATCATCATTATTTTTATTATATAAAAATTTCAATTTTTTTACCATAATTAATAGTGAAATCAGTAATAATTAATTACCGTGGTTGTGGTGAAATTGGGTTTACCAGGGATTAAACTAACAACATAATGGTAAAAGTTCTAAAAATATGTACAAAATAAATTTTGTGGCTATATATAGACCTTATAATTTCTGAGGAACGATAAATTCTATTTTATATTATTTAAACAGGTAAAAATGGGTATACCTTTTTCTTTTCAAAAATTTCAAGTTGACATTCACATCACTTATTAAAGGCCAACCAATCTCCACTTATATTCACACAATGAAATAAATTTTCACAACTAAAAAATTACATTATTAAATCATAAATTCACTATAACTGACCTAATTTTTTTTTCAAAAATTCATCCAATGAATAATTTTGGGGAAAACATAAGGACATTCTCTGAAGAAATTGAATCATTCATACTGAAGTGTTTTGATTTCATTTTTTTCCAATACATTCAAAAACTAATACATTATTAGGATAATAAAAAATGGTATCTCCCATATACATATATGTTATTATGTTAATTTAATATCCTAAAACTATCTCCTATTGAATCAAAAGGGATATGAAATCATCATTTGTGTGTATGGTGGATTGCCACATCATTAAATGAAGTCATTTAATTATTATAATTAAATCTCACGAATTTTTATAATGATGGATTTAAATTATAAAAATGATATAAGAATAATAATTAAATTTATTTATTTTTTCTGACACAGATTACTTCTTACATTCCATTTCACAGTGGATATGATAATATTTCTTCTGTGTACGGTAGGCTACCACCTCACGAAGTGATGTGATTTCTTTTTCATTGACTCTTTACATAGATTTTATTAAGGATAAATTTAATAATATATGTGATATATATGAAATTTTTTGGTAATTAATGAAATATTTCTCATTATTAAATGATAATATGTCATTTTATTTCTTACACACAAAATGATAATGTCGCTAGTGCATATGAGTTGACTACCACCTCCACGTGCAATGAGACTATTTTTTCGTAATGAAATCACATTGATATTATATATAATTATATTTAATGAAATAATATGTTATATATTAAATGATTATAATTATTTGAATGGAAAAATTTTCATACATTCATTCCACAATTATTATTGTTAAATGTAAATGTTTTTCATATGTAGATAAATTATATCATCCCCATGATCATTACATAGTTCATTTTACATAACTGTCATTCATGAATCATTTTGAAATTATAATTGAATAATAAATATGTAAATTAAATCTGAATTATTATTATTTATATATTCAATTAATGAACTATTTAACCAACGTCAACACACAAAATCCGTTTTCAAACAATGAACCGAGCATCCTCAAAACACACGACATTGGCTTAAAAAATTAGGTATTTTAATAACATATTAAAAAAATTAAAGAAATGATTTAATTATAAGGTACTGAACCTGGAAAATGTTCATATGAAATCATATAATTTTTTATCATATTATACATGAGTCAAAGTAATGACATTGACGGTCCGACATGATGTATTAATTTTCTAGTCCTACTTATAATTTCTATGGGAAATATTTCATATTCACCACTTGTTTTTTGTGAGGAATATAAAAAATTAATATAATTCATGATTATTGTAATGAAAATAAGTTTTATTTATTAATTGATACGAGGTTATTTAATTCATTTTATTTTTATCTAGATATTACCAAATCCGTACGGGAATTTGTATCAGTTTTCCTTCTTTATGAAATATTTTATTATTATGAAAATAATTTATTTTATATGGTGTATATACTACTGAAATTATATATAATAAAATAAATCCTTAATACATCCTGGTATTTGAAATTTTAATTTGAATTAGTTTATAGGATGGTTTTTGACAAGAATGTTTCAATGTGTTAAGGAATCTAATAACTCAATTTATTTTCATTTGGATGTATTTCATCTTCATTGTATTCAATAATATATGATTATTTGTGTAATGATTTATTTTATTTTATGGGGTATCTAAATTTTTTTATGTGGATATAATGTTGATACACCTAATTTATTCAATTATTAATTATCACATCAACATTATTATAATTATAATTTTTCTATTATAACATTTTTTATGGATACATATATCATATTCACCAATTATTTTAATTTTGTTGGGTATATACTAAACATGAATGAATTTTACTACTCCATTCATGAAAATTATTTGTATATATGAATCAATATGTGGTTGTGTCTTTCATGTGGTTTTGAGAATGAGAATACCAATATAATAAGGGACTTCATATTAATTTCCTTTCAATGAGACATTTTTCAATTTTATGCACCGAATTTTTTTAATATTGTTTATATACTACCCCTAATTACAAGTAATATAAATAATTTTTCATATTTAAGGGTGATTTATGTTTCAATTATAATTATTTCATCTGACTTGATTTAAATAGAAAGTCACCTTGTTCTAAGGGAAGTCTTATCATAATTTCCTTTCTTTGGGTTATAAATCTTCTTCATTGGCTCTGTTATGATAATATTATGATTTAATTAATATATTAATTTTTTTTGTATTTAATCTATATTTTGGAAGGTTTGAAGTTTTTACCAAAAATCATTCATTTTAGTAACTCTCATTTTAAGGATCTGTTATTTCTAGGGTTTAATCACCCCGAATTCATTTCTTTGGGACATGTTTTTATGATATGTACATATAATTCATTTTTGAAGTATATATACTAAAATTATTTCATTTTATATGATTTATCTCCTTATTTTCATGATATTTAATGTTCAATTTCATATTATTATTTAATGGGACTTATGATTGATGAGTTACCAAAGTGGAAAAGGCTTTATGTTAGAATATCCATTCATTCAAGACCTTTTATTTTCAATCTTTCTCCTGTGGAAGCCATATGATATTATTTTAATGAACGGAAAAATAATTACTATAAATTTTTTATTACTATTTATCACATTTTAGATTTCTATTTCTTTCCTAAATACTTAGTAAAACATCCGAAAATTAATTTTTATGTGATAGTGATCAAGGAATTTTTTAGATAAGTTGTATTTCCATATCATATCGATGTTATGAAAACAATTTTGAAAAAAGAGATTTCTAAAAATTAATCATTTCCTAAAGATATTTTACATGGTATTTGTCATTATTTTGTAATGTTTTAAATTAAATTTCTAAACGTTTTCCAAATAGGTCATTTTGACTAGCATTACAATATCATTGAAAAGAATATTTACTTTTAATGTCTACAATATGAACTAACTTCCCCTCCATCATTCCCATTATTTTTTGTATAATTAGTTTCTATGTATCAATTTTTTTATTTAAATTTAATTTCACAGATTTTTTTTAATTTTTAGTATTTAAATGTTATTTTCAAAATGAAATGTTTATTTTCCACAATAATGTTTTAAAATTTTTTAATGGTATTTCCATTAATTAGAAACCAAAACCATAGTGTTACTCATAATAATATTTGTGATATGTGGTATTTATACGATACTAAGTCATTCTATGGATGGATTGAGAGATTAACATGGGACTCATGAATTTTACAAAGGTGAATCAACAAATTAAATAAAAATTATTATTATTATTATTATATAAATAAATTGAATGATTCTTAGTATTTTATTAATTAATGGTACTTGGAAATTATTGATAATGAATTTTTATGCCTATATAATTTAATGTGATATCGTTATTGCCTATACATTGGGTGCTCCTATATAGTGCCATGTGAGCCCAATATAGCCTAAAGAATTGGTTCCCACCTATATCATCAAGTGACACTGATATAGTTTTTCCAATGCGTGATAACAGATAGTTCTCTAGTGCATTGGGTAATATTTCATAACTTTAGATGAATAAAATAAGGAGTTATCAGGGGTGGTTCCTTTATAAGTTTAACGTGGTACCGTTTTTTGTCACATATGATTAAATTTGGTAATAAAGATTATTTCCAAAGATACCAATATCTTTTCATTATGCTTTATATAAATTTTTAGTAACTTATTTGGTCAATGTTGGTATAATATGGATCATGATTATAAACTATGATTTATATTTACATTTCTAAATCATTAAAACAGAATTTCTTATTTTTTTATCAATTTATTGATGTGAATGATTAATATTAGATTTGTCTCTTGCACTCGGATTATTTAATCATTCCATTATGCTCATCACATTCCCCCTGATGAATTTTAATTATTAATGAATATGTTTACCATGAATAAAGATTCAAGATCACCCATCTTATGTTTCATTTGACCTATATTATACACAAATGATTTTAAATAATTTATATATATGAGGGTTTAATGTGGATTATGATACTCACCTATTATGAAATTGGATAATTTTTGTTTAGTGGTGGAAATAATCAATTGTATTCATGGGTATAGTATTTGTAAGACTTTTTTCCAATCCATTATATATCGAATCTTAAAAGGCCCTTGAGAATATATGGGATCCAATATTTCATGATGATTTTTTATGTTTTGGATGGTGAATATTTGGTCACCTTCAATGGTATAAATGTAAAAAAATGTATTTATAATGTGTTTTATCATTATATATAGGTGTTAGGTTTCAATGTTTTTATAGTTTCTATCTGAGGAGGTTTTAGATAACTTTTGAATATTGTATGTTTTTATTTGGTATCATCTTAATGGTTATGGATACAGTCACATGTCTATAAGATTATGGTTGATTATAAATCCACTATCATAGACACCCAATTTATTTTATTTTCGTGATGACATCATAATATGATTAATGAATTTTTATAAGAATTTTTATTAAAAAGATTTATATTTAAAACCTTGGTTTAACATGAATTATTTATTTATATTTCATGGGAATATGTTTAATTTTATTAATAAACATTACCATTTATATGATTTAGGATATTTATGTAATAATGGGATCCCAATTTTTATCATATAGATTACCATGAAATTAAAATGATATTTATTAACTTATTGATTATTGTTATATCATATGAAAATCAATATATTTTTTGTAATATAAGATGAAAGGTATGAGATAATATTTTTAGTTAAAACACTATTTAATTTAAACATTATCATCATTATCTGGTATATAGGCATAGTTATTTATAGATCAATTTATTTTGAAAATTGGGTATTCTTATTAAATTTTGGACATTAATGTATCTTATGAAAGTTTACTCATTTGGGGAATTATCTTCCATTGTTCTAACCCTTTTGGGTTTTATTAATGTTTGAAGGTTGTTAGAATAGTTTTTTTATTCCTTTTATGTTTATGTGGTATTTGAAAAATTATTTTTGTGCTTCCGGGATGAAAAATTCATCCTCAATACTAATCTTATAGGAAAAAGGATGAGTTTTTGGTTGAAATTAGCTAAATGATGAAATTATACTTTTTAATTCTATATATTTAACTAGATTTTTAGTATAGTTTCACAATTAATTCCATATGATTTACCTATTTCCTGAAGTATAATACGATGAACCTGTTTCCCCTAGTAGATCAGGATCTTCCTATTTCTTAAAGAATATTGGAACTAATATATCTCCCACAGTAGATTAGGATGCACCAATTTACTATTGTGGATAAAGAAGCACATGTTTTCTAATGTGGGATCAACACATCGACATTTTTCCCAATATCATCTCATGAGATATTTTTATTTACCCAATGAATTTGTTGGTGATATAGGTTACAACCATCAAATAAATTAAATCATACATATGTGAGCCACATGTTCAGATAACATTCATAATCACAACACTCAAGAAATGAAATTGATTTTATAAACATTACAACAATCTATAAACAATGGAAAGGGGAACCGTTTTCACCAAAATATTATCATTAGAAAATAAAACATACATAGGTTGAATAAGGATTTTATCCTTATATTTATTTTATCTAGTAATTTTCAATTTAAATCAAAGGTTGTCAAAAAATATTGAAAATTATTTTTATTGATCACATGGAATAATTTTTGAGGAAAATACGTTTACCATTTTGAAATCACATATTTATTTAAAAAACATTGCACATTAATAATTAATGAAATTTATTTTAACACAATCTAATAAAATATTAATGTATGAATTAAATAAATAAGGCCACATGATGGAATTAAAATGGAAACATTCCATATAAGTTAAAAAAATAACATTCCTTCAGTATTGTTTTCCAAAAAAAAAACCACAATGTCCATCATTTGGAAAATAAGAAAAAGATTAATTTCAAACCATTTAGTAAAATGTAAAACATTTTAAAAATGAAAATATACAATTGTAGGAGAATATTAATAACATGATTTATTTTTTTTTATAAAATTTTGACATAGAATAGAAATATTTCTGAGTAAATATTAATCCTATGTAGTGATGGATAGTGAAGGCAGTATGAAATATACTCCAACCTCAAGTTTCACTATTTTTTAATCTCATTAAAACCCCATGTTTAGTGAATATAGATTTATTAGAAATGTATTGAATAATAATATATAAATAATATCATGTATGATTTACTTAGAGAATATTATCAACTGTTTGTTAATATGTTTTCATTAAAATCAATGTTCTTTGTGATAACTAATTAGTTTTCCAAATATGTATTGGATTTGTAGTCCTAGTAATTATATATTAAACATAGTCCCATTATTTCCATAATTTTAATTATTTTATAATCATAATATATATTAATTATATATATATTTATAATCATTGAAATAAATTATAGACAAAAAACTGAATGACACTATTCATGGAGATGGTTGGAAGTACAAACATATGAACATTATTTCCATTTTTCTATTGATGACCTGAGAAAAGGTAAATAATAATTCACCTTCATAATTTTTTTATTATATCATATATATTAATTGAATTCATACTTATTAACATGAATGTGACATATAAATTAAAATTGAGTCACATCACATCGTGAAGATGGTAATTCATATGTATACATGAGAAAAGTTATCATTTCTTAAATGATTGAATGATAAGAATTTATACATAATATTATCATTAAAAAATTTATATATTTAATATATAATAAATAAAACAATCTAATTCAGATCCATAAATTATTTTTATGAAAAATGAATTATATCACTACATGGATATGGTATGCCATACATACGCACAACTCATACCTTCAATTTTTATTAAATGTGAAATAGGGTTTCTATTGGTTTATTAATAAACATAATAATATTTATAAATATTTATGTAACTGGTGATATTATTTTATTATTAACATCATAGAATGAAATTAGGTATAAAATAGTTGAAAAAGAATGTTACAGGTTAGAGTGACTGCCTCATATTCAAAATGACTCCATATGATTTCTTCTGAAGGGCTCTACTGTTCCCCTTGTGGGAAGAAAAAACCTCTATAATGTGCATAGGGAAGTGTATACTATAATTTTTCATAGCATTGTGGATATATAATTCTCAGTGTTTTGTTATGAAGTTAGGTAGGACGTATCCTTTTATAATTGAGGTGAGAGAGACATTAGAAATTTATAAAAAGATTAAAATATATTATTTCTATTCAGGATCCAAATGATCTCAAATTGACTATAAATTATTATGATATGGTATTTTAGACTATATCATGTCCTATTTGTTTTAGATATAATTTTTATTCTTTTTTAGTTTGCATGATAAAATAATAATATCATAAAATACCATTATAGTCAATTTGGATACTAATTGCATTGATTTAAAAAAAATATGTAATAAATAAAACTAGAAAAAAATTATTTTTTATATCCTAGAATTATCATGGTAATATATATAATATTGGGATCACATTAAGTATCATAAATTACGTTACTTTTAATTCTTTAATTATCATTTATTTTATATAATATTAATCTAAAAATTAATGCTTCAATATTGTGTAAGAATATAAGGTAATTATATCCTTCCAAAAATTTAAAAATAAATTACCATGATTAATATACATCTTTTATATTTAAAAATAATAATTATATATTAACATATATTTCAAATAACCCCATAATAAAATTTTGTTGTTATTAAAAACAACTGTGTGACATGATTGACTATTCTTGAAATAAAATACTATAAAGGTCATATCATCATTGAAATGATAAAAGTCCCTAAAACAAAATAATAGAAATGTATGGAGGAAATTAAATCAAGAAAAAAAAATTTGAATGTTTTTGGGTTATTTAATTGTCATTATCATTTAATTATTTTACCAGAATTACATGATTTTCCATTACCGTATTAATAAAATTACTATAGTTGTGGTTCATAATTGAAAAAAGGTACCAATTTAAAAAAATTAGTACAAAAAATTCTATATATAGAGACACTTTTTATTTATTTAATTCACTGTAGTGGAGGAATGTAATTATAATATAATCCCACAAAACACCACAAAAAACATTTTTCATTATAAAATGTATTTTATGCTGAAACAATTACCTATATGAAAATAATGTATAAAGATGAATAAAATATATTTAATTATAATATTTATATATAAATATTATATAACTAAAACTCTAGATAAAATTCATATCCAATGTAAATTTTAGTATAAATGAAACAGTGATTTAATTGAAATCAGTTTTTTCATATTTAATTGAAACATTATTCATTTTAGATATATCTCAAAAAATAAACCAAATATAATTTTTAAAAATTGAATTAAAAATAGAGTTATGTTTTATAAATATATTTTTTAAATGTTTCAGAAATTTTATAATATATTTACTCAAAAGAAAAATCATTTTGGAGAAAACATATTTCAGAATAATATATGGACTTTACTAACAAATAAATGCCTTTTTACTGTGAATTTATTAATACATTTATACCGAGTAGAATATTTATAAATATTTCATAATGTAGTTATTAATATTTACATAATCTAAATTAATGGCTATGTAAAAACTATCACATTAGATAATAATGTTTTAAGTGTGTATCATTTTTTTAATCAAATTATTGTGTGATAAAAAAATTATCCAAAGAAATAAATTTACTTTATAAGATGTATTTCATATAAATAGAAAGGTTTTACATTATACACCCCTTAAAATGAATTTCAACCTCCGAATTCATCACTTAGATACAAATAGATATGGATAAATATACCTCAACGCATCCTCATGTTCCCACATAGATTCCTCAAATTGGTGGTTTCATCATCAAACATTGATAATGAAAGTTGTACGGTTTTATAGAATATTTTCTCTATGATCCATAATCCATAAAAAAATTTCTTTATAAAGAATTTATTTATCAAGTGGTTTTATCTATGAGGTTAATGCATGTGAAGGATTAGGTATGTACATCCTAATGATATATATATATATAGGGTACATCCTGTTCCTGAGAGTGGTTCATTGGAAACAACAAATGATAAGCTACTATCTTGATATTATTACGTATTTAAAAGGGTCCATTATACCTATGGATTTTTTCCTTAATTTTTCCACATAATTTATTTATAAATACACTCGCACGAGCTTTATATTATAGATCAAATCAATTATTATCATCATAACATTTATATCATTTTTTTAATGTCCTTACGTGTTGCAAAATGGATCTAACCCTCTCTACCTCCTTATTAGCTAGATCAGGTCTCAATAGCTTTATTTTTGGAACATTATACAAGTATATTGTTGTTAAACACTTAATTTTATAATTGCATTCATAAGGATCCATTTGAATTCTTTATTGAAATCTATTATTGCATGAAAACACAATAGAAAGACGGTGTTGATACAAACCAAATTTAAAATAAATAGAACAGGATCATGGCATATCATAAAGGGTTTTAAGTGTTATCTCAAACTAATCATCTATATAAGGATAATACACTATGTTGAAACACATCTCTATATCAAGAGAGGGATGAATACCTTTCCAAAAAAATCAATGTAAACTTCATATCCCAATTAAATAAAATTGATTGTTGTGGTATAAAAAAACATAGCACTTTTTTAAAGTATATTTTTGAAAGTGGATATTTTGAGAAATCATCATTAATAGAAACAAAGTGTTATATGTTCGTATACTAATCAACCATATGCCATAATTAAAATTAAATTAAATATTAGATAATATCTAATGGTTTCTAGTTCCCTAAATCATATCTCCAAAATTTGTACTAGAATTCCACCATAAATAGAATTTTCACCAAAACACAAACCAAAATTAAGGGTTCTAATTAAATAAATGAATCTGAAAATAACCATAATCATGATAAAATCACATCACATAAAACCTCATAATTAATTTAAATGACTTTGATATTTTGATACCATTAAACTAATAAACCCATGACGGTATACATAACTCTTTTGTTAATAGAGAAATATAAACTTCTAAATGGAAATTCACACTTCATTCCTTATATATTATCTTATCTTATATAATAAAATTTTCATTTAAATATTCATTTAATTATTTTACTGATATAACATCATATGTAATTTGATTATTCCCTAATCCACATTGAGGAACATTATAACATGAAATTTCACTATATAATGAACAACAATATTTTTATTAGGATAATTTATAAAAATTATACATAAAAAAACCAGCTAAGGAGTAGAGGATAAGTATACCCTAATTATCATGATTTAATTCAACAATTAAAATACATATTGTTTCCTTTTTTATTTATTCATCTTCTGTTTTTATGCCTTATCATCCAATTATCCTTAGATTAGGGAATTGATTCACATAATTACCAAAATCCATGCACTTTAGTCAACGGTCTATGGGTGGTAAATTAGTTAGCATAATCTTCTATTATTTTTAATTAACCACCCCTTTAATATCATTTATAATTTAATTGTGATTTAGGACCTTCCTTTAAATATTAAAACTCCTCCTATGTCCAATCAATAAATTCCCAGGATCTGTATTTTGATATTTTGTGAATGTAGAGTGAATGAATTTCATCCCACCATTTGAGTTTTTCTGAGACTATATCATCCATTTCATATTAATACAATATGAATGGTTGGAATATCTAATTTAAATTTCTACCATTAGTTCACATTGAAAAACTTATTCATTGATAAATAAAGTTATGAATAGACAAGGCCTTTTTAGGACATTTTTTTAGACAACCAATGAATCACTCAAATTTTCTTTTAGGGATGATTATTAAAATTGAATCATACAATGGAGACATTATAAAATTTTCATCATTGATTTAGATATATCTGTCATCATTTTTCTTATAATCAATTAATTCCTTATCTATATTTTTTCCTAGAATATGAGGGAAGTTATTATAGAGAAATAACCACATAAAATATTCCTATTCAATAGATTTAATTTCACATTGTTCCCATGTGTTCATAATAAGATTCATCCATTTATCTACTTCACCATCCAATTGATAAACATATAGGATAATGTTTTCATGTCCCATGTGTCTAAGAACAAAAAATATTTTCTCAAGTGTATTTTTTCAGAACATATTCACCAGTGAATCAAAAGAATCCCTAAAATTAGGTGGATGTTTCCCCATGAATGATGCAATTGTATATAGTTACATTGATTGATCATTTGGAAATTAAACATGATTTATAGCTGTAGAATGTTGTGTGAGCATTGTATCAAGATTCCACATTCACGATATAATAATATGAGGAACCTTATAAGGACAATCACTGCATTTTCCATCACAATCGGCATTAAAAAGTCCATTGATTTCCCTAGATTAAAAAAACCTCAATGAATATCATGAGAAATAGTAATTATACTGAAAACTTTATAATAATTAAAAATCATAAATAAGACTTCTAAATCCTGAAATTTTAATTTCATACCATGACACATTTGGAATAACCAAGGCCATTAATGGTCCATATATAAATCCTTCTTGATGGTTATTAAAGAAAATGCGACTTTACAAAGCATAAAACATGGGAGTGAAAGACTAGGTGTGCATAAATGCTAATTTTTGTGTACCTGGTGATGATCTAGTAGATCTCATTGAACTATATTCAATGGTTTTACCCTCAGGTACATATATATTAGATCTATATCCACATGTATTATCCATAGAGGGATATAATTTCATTGAATCCCCTTTATATATCCTTAACCAAAATTAAATGATATTTTCCAATGCATATAATTATACTTGGACTTATCCATTGAGATATCCTTATAAATATACCAATAAATATACTCAAGAAAAATTCCTTGGGGTCTCACTAACGATTTTCTAGTTCAAATATTCAATGATTGAAGAATACTATCCTATGATACCAATAGTAATGACCCAATATTTTCATACATATATATTACATTATTCTAGATAAATATTTAATAAATTTCATAAACACACACCCAAGAAACCTATTTGTTTAGGGTCTTTTTAAACTAGAACATATACTTCTTATTTTGTAAATAATCATCAACATCTCCCATAATTATCATATTAAATATAACTCCTCTTAGCCAAACCAATACTATAAATTTACTAAAACCCTAGTGAAGGAAACATATGAAATGGTTATCATACACTCTTAGAATAATTAAATATTGGATACATCAATCTATGATCATTATCAAGCATAAGATAATAATAAAAAAATCATATCATGAAAATAACTTATAATTTTAATACCCAACCAATCATGTATCATAAACATGATTCATTTAATTAAGCATTAACATTTCCAAAAAATGGTACAAAAGAGTCATAAATTATCATAAATAAATAATGAACCATAATCTCATTTCATAAATGTGTGTCGCCATCACATATATATAAAAACATTTCATATTTCATGGTTAAGAACCAAGACAATAACCATAGTAGATTAAGAATTATCACCTGAATATCATTGTGGATATGGATGAACCTAATTATAATTTTATATCAATATATACATATTTAAAAAGTATATTAGGACACAAAATTTTCCCATTGTATATTAGGACACACGTTTTTTCCATAGTAGAATATGACACACCTGTTTTCTATAGTGGGATCATGCTAATCGAGTTGTTTCCCAATGTTTTCACATGAGATATTAAGCATTAACCAATTAATTGGAATGAAATATAGGATCCCACATTACATAATGTAGATCATATATATGTGATCCACAATATCATAAAAAAATAATCATCACAAAACATAATAAATGAAATAGATTTCATAATAATTATATAAATTCATTAATAATAGAAAATGAATACGTTTACACCAATATCTTGTAATTATAAACAAAAAACATCAATAGAATGATTATGAATGGTAAAATTTAAAAATATATCTATTAAATATTATTTATAATCAATGTATTTCTTCTAACATGGAAAAGAATTTTGAATGATCACATAGAATAATTCATGAGGAAAATAAAATTTCGATTATGAAATCAACAATTTAAAAAAACTATTATTTTATTAATGATAAAATCAATATTGAGAATATAATTGTAATATTATAAAGTAATAGTCATGTCATTAAGTCTTTATAATGGTATGAAAATACACTCATTCTTTGTAAGATAACAATTAACAATCCTTTATTATTTTTTCAGGAAAAGTCACAATGTTCTTCATTTGGATAACAACAAAATGATTAATTTGAATCTATTTAAAGAAAAGTAAAACCTGGGTAAAAATTACATAAATAATTGTAGGAGAACTGTAAAAAACATTTTGATAACATTTTGAAAAAACATGTACATAAAAGTGAAATATTCCCTAGTGGAGATGTATACATAAACAATCCTGAATAATGGTGAGATTATAAATAATCATGTTCCTCCCATAAAATTTATTCCTCTTTACGTTCAAAACCGCTATATAATAATTATTAATTTATTATACATTTATTACAAAACCATATATCATTAATCAAATTAAATATTTATTTTTCATATCTAATATATATTTAATGAACATTTTTTTTACTAACATCATTATTATAGATGATAAATTCTTCATTTTCCAAAATTGATTGCATTTTTTCATTACCCGACCCATTATAGGGATCAAGAGAGAAATAACCCAAGACAAACTCAATAGGCCAGGGGTTGGATAGAAGAACTTATAGAATAAAGACGCCCAGAAACACACACAACTCAATGAAAAATTCCAGAATGAATTTAAAACAAAATACAAAACTTCTATATATAATCTAAAAACATGTATCTTCCTCTATACATTACATGTAGCGATGCTATAAAGTAAAATAAAATGAGAAACGAGAAAAATATACACCCAAATAGAAAAGTAAAATAACTTAGAGATCCCCACTACTGGATCTCAAGCTATGACAACCATATACACTCCAAGCACAGAATATCGCTAAGCTCTTATGAAATCACAATCAACCTATCTGTCATTTTCATAAGTCATGATATGTCAGAGAAATGCCCAAGCAGGGTAAAATATAAATATTCCCTATAGGACTCAAAAAATAGTCAAAGGGGGAGTAGTAGGAGATAAACTGAAGTGGAAATAAATTGATTGAATAAGGTTTGGTAAAATAATATAGATCAGCCAAAAAAGATAACTGATGAAAACTCATCGAAACAAAAGAATCATAAAATTGTGAGAATATTAATTTCTTGTTGAGTCTTCGCTACCAATGGTAGGAGTGTAGACTCATCAGCCATGAAAAGAAATAAACAACAAGAATGTGGCAAAACCTATGAGTCTTTGCCTCTCCTGGAAGGAGAGTAACCAAAAATGAGACTATGGGTGATAAAACATGATATATATATATATATATATACATCTTCTCAGTCAAATCATCCCAAATGAGAGAATAATTGGTTATAAATCTCACAGCTCAACCGTAGAATGGGTCACAAATAGTTATATAATTATCAACAAAAGATTCCCAACATCCCACATGTCCACCCTAAACACACAAGCCAAAGGGTATCAATTACCCCACCTTGATACTGTTCGCTTTGGGAGGCACTAACTCTCCCACAAAGTTTTAGGTTAGGTCACAAGGTTGTGTCTCGGTGGGGAAAGAGTCCCTCTTTATCATCTATCCAAGGGTACATCAAACCAAATCTCACCACTAATCCACATAGTCAGATGGGGACAACTCAAAGAAGAGGACCCACACCCTATTACATTAGGGTAATTCAACTATATTAGTATCTATAGAGGAACCCCACCCTAGTTCATCAGGAGATTCCACTCAAGTCCTTCGGGATCCATTCTCTAGGGCACCAGGGGGGATGACCACCCAGGAGTCAATACGGACCCACTACCCTTCCCCATTGAACTTTAATATACTAAAGGGTAATTCCTAATAGGTAGTTTCGAAGGATCAGTTCCCTAGTGAGTCTGGGGTCTCCACTCTGATAGTCATTATAGAGGACCCACACCCTAGTACATTAAGGAAATTATACTCAAAAGTCATTGATTAAAAAACTATCCATCTATATTAGATGGAACCTCTCTAAAAGAATCGAGGAACTACATGTCATCAATATCGGATGGTATCACTTTGAATGAATTAATGAATTACACTACCAACCCCAACTAAACGGTAAGATCAAAAATCATTGATAAACATTCCTCATCAAAAACTCCATCGTACATCACCAGAATAGGCATCACACCTTGAACATTTCACCTCATATATAGAAAGAAACAACATAGATATCATTATGTTCCATATAGAAATATAACCAGGATAGGCTACTAGTGAGCCAAAATATGAATCCAAAATAAGGTGATACAAGAAAATGAAGAATAATAATGTGGTAGACAACGTGTTTCGAGAAAAAATGACATGTGACCCTGCCTAATTTTCTAGCTATGTATGTAGCCATAATCGGGAACTTAATGTTTCACAAGTACCTCTAGACGTGCCAATATACTCCCATAGGACATGTCACATCTATCACAAAAGGTTGACGAGCACACAAGGCTCATTTCTTATCTGATGGGAAAAATTTAATTTTTCTGATAGGACTCTACTAAAACACCCAATTAACCATACGTATAACATAGTTGTGATACTTATGGAAAACCACACAGGATCAACTATTAATTCACTCAAATCGAACACTCGATGAAGAAATCACATCTCTTAGAATTGCTCATAGAACTCATTTTGTGGGGCCCAGACATTGATACTAAACTAAAAAAATGTGAAACACACTAATGAAATACTCATAAATAAATGTGATCATGTATTCATTTTTACAAAATGGACACCCAAAAATGCTATATATCACTACAAATTCCCAAATAGGGCCACGTGTTGCATGCACCCTGTTTTTGGTATAAGCACTCGAAATTAGATTTCAATCATCTGCCTAAAATTCATGTTCTTGAAGCCACTGATGGAAAATCGATTAATGGTTCTATTACAGATTTAGTACCAATAAAAACCTAAATAATAATACTTTTTTTTATTATTATTATATTTAGGCATTTCAAGAAACCGATCAAAGAACCATAATGATAAAATTACCAAACCTACTTCAAAAGGTTTTTCAATAAAGTGGGGTCATGTGTCCGCATGTGGAATGTCAAAAGGATTCATCGTTTAGAAGTTATTGGGGTTTTGATGTTCTGTGCGATGACTGGACCGACCCACTTTGGCCTTGTCTACTCTTCCTGGGCCCGACTCGCTCCAACCAGCCCAACCCTATTGGATCAGCCTCCCACTACACAGCCTAGCCACCATTCATGCCCCACTGTCTCTCGGCCACCACATGTTATGTGTCTCATACCCGGTTCTTCGTTGCCTTTCTAGGGCACTCCACCACTACCCCAAGGTTCCACCACCTACTACGATCGTCACACCCCACCTCGAGCCACTATGGACTAGCGAACACTGGTGGAATCTACCACAGACCTACAATACCCCCCAGTTCCTGAAAAATGAAAATGAGAATAGTCCTATAAACCACATGTCCCAATCTACATAGATGCATGCTTCACTCGATGATTTTTCAACATTTCAAAATGATGTAAAGTAGGAATCACTTCCACTTGCCACCATGCCTCCTATAATATATAAAAATAGAAACCATATTAGATCCAGAATTCTTCAGTCATTTATTTCACTGATCAATGCTTTTATCAATTTTTGGATGTCGTTTCAATGAATTGAATAGTTTAATAAAGAAGAATATGAAGAATGGGATAAGAGAATCAAGAATGAGATATCGTGAATTAAAACGATCAATGATTGTGTTAGTTGGGCCATTGAAAAGGGAACACAATGGAGAAAAAAATGATCAAAAAGAAATTTTAAAGAAAAAACATTCAATTGGGGAAATGCAGAATCTGAAAGAAGAATCATACATAGATTTTAGATCCATTTCTACATTCGTCTTGCTTTCATCTTCTCGGATCAACAATATTGTTGTGACCTGCCATGGATATGGCATTGATTTTTATTGTAAGTATATTATGAGATACACCAGATATGGGAGAAAATTTAACAAACCCTTCATCATTTACTTAAACAGCTCTTTATTAGATTTAACAAGTCTCCCACCAACCGTCATGGAATCCGAACCTCCCATGCCCTCTAACATGAGGTCGCACCTAGGGGTAACAGTACAATATGGTCTTTGTGGTGGTATCATATTTCCAATATGAGTCCTTGTATATAATTTATCCTAGGTAGCATCTAAATAAATAATTTTTATTTAATTATTTTATTTACAGTTACGTCCTCAATAACTTTTCCCACAGAATGTGTATGGAGACAAAATTTATACCATTTATAGTGTAAAATTGACACTGCAAACTCAACTGTGGCATCAAATTTATTATCCAAGATACCATTTGAGATATTTACTATTTCCTACACATGAATTGTATAATTTTTTTAATATATTTAGAAATTTAATTAAGGCATACCGGGACTTGGAATCACCTAACATATCATCACATAGCATTGGAAATATATGTTGATATTTTCAAAATTCATATAATGAAAAGGAAAGTCCTCAACATCATTACCTCCATTCTAATTTTTATTCCCAACAATTAAAAATAAGGATACAACTCGCATATTGATCCCACACATGGCTCTCCTGCACCCAAGAACTCTTTTGTATGTTTCTTTGTTGCCACAACATTCGAACCAAAGGGATGGTTCATCCTTGTAAGCTCTTTTCCAGTCGACGACATGAGTATCATCACAAACATATCTCCTAATATATAACAGGTGGAAAACATTGTACACATGGTCTATCTATGGGGGTATGGAAAGATGTTAGGCAACTTCATCAAACCTCTAAATGATCTCGAATGACCTGATGAACCATGCGAATGGAGTGCCTCCATAGTGGAAAACCAACACGTAGGCCCTCATCATATCCTCCAGCACCATGATAGTGCACATGATCAACCCATCGTTCTGCTATGAGAGTATGTACATATACATAACAGGGTCCCAAACCTCTCTATAAGGATTCTCCTCAATAGTAATCTAAACCTCCCATCATAATCATAGAAAAAGATTGAAGGAACCTCCTGAAGGTGGACAATATTCCATAGGTACAACTTCCCATTAATACATACCAAACACTACGCCCTAATTGGATAGAAGTACTCTGACTCTAAGAGTTGGTCTATAATCAACTTGATGGCATAATGGCCCTTCATTTCTTGCAGAATCCTTGTGATGATGTCCCAGGATATGTCCTACCATTTATACTTTGGGATCTCAAGTGGCTACAACAAACCCACCAAAAGCTGGTGCACATACTCCACCTGCTGATAGGTGAGGTATCATGAGACAAACATAGCAAAACATTGTATTATTATAGACCCCCAAAACCGATGTTGAACATCTATGTACATAATTCCCATATTGGGAAGTACAACTAATGGAGAATTGTGGAACTCTCGCATCACCTCCTCTTAAATCGCAAATGAAACCACTTTTTTTCTAGAACAATGTCTCATGATTAACACCTTTAGAATATCCATCTAGGGAATCACATGTGGATATACGATCAAGAAATGTCCAAATGTCAGTGTCACACAACTAGGACACTCTAAAATTCTCATGATGTGAAGGAGTCAACATCATATACTAATGGAAGACTACACCCTCCTGCTCTGCCAGGTACAACTGTAGAGAAACTATCTTTTTCCGAGATTTTCCACATTAGATGAGCCAGGGAATTACTAATAAGGTAATCTTATACAACATTTCCCATTCCTAGAATACAGACTATCTCGAAGTCATAGTCCTGTAGTTGGTTCAACCAATGTCTTCACCTCTAGTTTAAGTCTCTCAGGGTGAAGATTTACCTAAAACATTAGTCTTTTGAGTAAAAAAATTGGTTATCCTAGAAGGTAGTGTATCTACATCCTAAAATAAAAGACTAATACAACTATAACCAAGTTGTGAGTCACGTGGTTCCATTAATGGGGTCTCCATAAACTCAACCTATACTTGATAACAACTATATCAATGTTGAAATTGACCCTGCAAAGGTACCAACAAATAGGGAAGGTGAGTAAACATATCCAACTACAAAAATCAAGACAAGGAAAATACCTACCACACCCTGTGTGGGTTCACCTATTGAAAATAGAGTAACTGAATCTAGACACTTCCCCACACCCATTAATTTAATCCCTTGAAAATGGAGTTAAATCATAAAAACTACTCAACAAATGTTAGGAAATTCATTAAAACACCACTACAAAACCCCACCAAGATTGAACAAGTTATAAATACTCATCCAACACACCTCGATACTATCCACTTTAGGCAGCACTGACTCACACTAAAGGAATTTCCTATGTCACAAAAATGAATCTCAATGGGGGATGGACCCATCTTCCTCATTCATAAAATTTTATTCCAAACAACACACACACATTCTTACATCAATTCCCAACATCACACTGGTAAAACCTAATGAAGGAAATGGGGAGGAAGGAAAATCTCACAAATTGACCAACAATTTCTATTCAAAAAATTAGATGAGACATATTGTGTACAACATATCATCTCGATCACTTCAGGACAATAGACATGCATAGCATGCATCTACCCGTGGTCCCAACCATTATCTCCCTAACCCAAACATGACCCCCATGTGGTGGTGGATGGAACTAATATAGTCATCCACCACCAAAAGATCCTCCTTATCCTCTACTATAACCTACTACATTTGGAAAACACTTTCCTCACATAGGATATCACTAATCACTATGTTGTATGTGTCGTGAAGGTCCATTTACCATCTGTTTGGGAAGCACACCATGCTTGGTCTTGCATTCTCATGCCATGTGACATCACCCATTATAAGCATAGATTTATCCCTTAATAGGTTGTCCTAGTGCCCTGATATATCCCTGACCATGTGTCTAATTCTAATCATATGAAGGGATCCTATGTTGAGGCCCTATCAACAAAAATCTACAAGCTATGGTTGAAATCTTATGTCTGTTCTGCACACTCATAGTTCCAACCAACTGGTGTCACTATGATAGATATCCCTATATCACTAGTGCTCTATGTGTCACCCTAAAATGGGGGGAAATCACAAGGGTAATATGATAACATGGATCTCTATATAGTGTCCCTACTAAAACATCCGGGCTTGGATGTGACCATCATGGATCATGTCCAGAGCATACCAATTATTGTCTACGAACCTAGTCATGTACTAATCCACTAACATCCCTCCCTACTGAATCTCCAAAATATTCCTGAATTTGGATGGAGTGTAGGAAAGAGGGGTATCACTCCTCATAGAAGATCTGATTGAATTCATCCCATTAGAGTGCTGACTCATCGTGCATATGAGTAAGCAATATACCCAATGTCCAACACTCCATGGAAAATTATAGCTACTAAATCCACTATTTGATTAGTTGGTTTTTGAAAAACCCTAATGTGGTTGAAAATAGACTCCCACCAATTATCTATAACTTTAGGATCTGGTTCACCACAGAACCTCAATGGTCTTTAGCTGTAAAACCTAGTTCTTCCTTTAAGATATAGATCTTATTATTTTGGTTGGTTTTATGTATGTTGATGAAAAATAGTGTTAAAAACCATGTATTTTAAAGTACACATAGTGTATGATGGGTACATTCCATATACTTACTAGTACACACCATGTGACGGTCTAGCCATGGACTATATGAAAAAAGGCACTATCCGATGTGTAGTTTTAAGTACATGATGTGTGCATTTTTTGCTAAAATGTGATATAGCCTCGTGTTTCATAATACATATGAAAACCTAATCTGGGTTCGTGTACAGTAGCATCGAGGTCTATTATCCTACCTTTTTTTATATGAACTCCGATTCAAATGTCATCAAATACATTGGGACCCAATCAGTAATCCCTCAATTCCTCTTGAGTCATTCTTCGTGTTTATTTCTCTTGATGATGTTATCGAACCTTCATTGTTTTTTCTTCATTTTGTATATCTACTCCATTCTATCTTGAATTAGATTCCAAAATTGGATGAGGAGAGTCACATGAGGACAAGATAAGTTGAATTTTTTACTTTCATGAATTTTCAAGATGTTTATATATGCTAGAGTGTCACACACCCATTTTTGTGTTGTCACATGATTTATAATTTAAACTTATTGTTTCTTATTGGTGTTTATGTTATAAAATAAGTGTTTAAATGTGTGAATTAATTTGGAATATATTCATATAAGGCATTCCTTGTAGATCTTATTGGGTTTTAAATTATGAATTACATTTATAATGGAATTGAAATAATGATAAATTTTGTTTGAATTGATTAAGTGCTTGGGATTAGAGATTTCCCCTTTTCCCCTTGTTTTTCATATGCCTCTTTAAGCATGATTGGAATGTTTTGGTCCAACTTTGATCCTTCCAATGTGATTAATTGATGTTAAATGATCTGATAGATTAATTCTCATGTGTATTTTATATATGTGTTTTTCCCATGTGAGTTATTGATGTTAAACCATGTTATAGTTTAATTCACATGTGTTGTTTGTCATGTGATATGTGACCACATGAGTTAATATGTCAAATCTATGGAATCGTTTAATTTACCTGTTGGTTCACGTATGAAATGACCAAGAATGGGTAATTAGAAATTGGAGAGCCATAATCGTAGTTTAAAGACATGGTTGGTTTACTGTTTCTAATTGAACCATATATACATTTGGTGAACCATTTTCCTTGTTAAAAGTAAATGGTTGAGTTCAAGAGGATAATTATTTTAAGGTTGTGATGGAGACAATTATAGGGTGTTCAGGATCATTGTGGCTTATTTATGATGTCGAGAAAACTGAGGATCCATTGGGGGATAGCTAGGCTAGGATTATTTTAAAATGATTAAATACATTACCATGCACATAGTCGAGGATTTTTTATGCCTGTAGGAGAGGATTGGTTTTTCCCAAGGGTGTTTATTTGTAATGTATGTGTGTGGGGATTGGTTATGCCTTTAGGGGACGTGTTGAATTGAATATTTAATGGGATGATTCCTGAAGCGTTTTCCAAGCCCATGAATGGGTTTGGATTTTGTCTTCAATTTAATTGTTTAGATAAACTTCTATGGTATATTTTGTGCATCCTTTATATAAGGGATTGAAGGCTCGGGATGGATATCAAGACAAATATAATTCAATGTAATTGAATGGTCGAATTGAACATAATGAATGAAAATGGAAAATCGGACTTGTAGGATTGTTTACATTTGAGTACTTCTTAGTTTTCTGTTTTTCCTTTTTTCACTACTTATTTTATATAATAACTGATATATAGGCATAGATCTTGGTTGGTTTTCGACAAGGATTTATTTATCACACCCTATTTGGTCCATGCATTTGGTCCCAGATAAACTATATTGTTTCATGTCTCGATAAGGGAATTTTTTCTTATTTAGGTACTTGATTTTCTGTTTAGGAGAAGGAGAAAATGTGACCCAACAGAGGATTGTGATGCTCTTGAGTTTTCAATTTTATGTTTGTAACTTGGTATCATATCTTGTACTTGATTATAATGTATCGTATTTTATCTACTTTCTTAGAACATGTGACATGCTGCATGATCTCTTGTATTGAAGGATGCTTGATTATTTACTTTATACATCTTCTGGTGTTTATTTCAGATGTATTATATTTAATTGTTCCTATTTTATATTCTTATTTATTCAGTTGTGTTACACTCTTCCAATGAGTGAATTGTTTCCCCATTATCTCACCCTTAGACCTCGCTTCATGTTGGGTGCCTCTGGAATTTGGTGAAATGTGATTAAGGCCATGTGGATAATCGAGTATGGGCCACTAGTTGAGTGGAATTCGGAACCGAGAAGTTTAAAATTTATATCAAAGGAGTTTCTTTTCTAATTTTACTTATTATTTTTTGAAATTAGATAGGTTTATGAAAGAAATAGAGTTTGGTTAAAAACTGTTCTTCGGAGTAGGTACTACATATAGGCAAAAGCCAAATTTCGTTGAATTAAATTGTATCTTTTTGATTTTGAGTTTTTATATTTAATCACCACTGAGTGACACACCTATTTTGCCCTGTTATTATTGATAATATTGTGGTTCTATTTTGATTCATCCGGATGATATGAGGGTATTCCATCTCATGCATCATATAGGCACTTGTTAAATATCACATAACATGCATTATTTCCATTCAATTTGAAGATAATTACTGATTCATTTCTATTATGATATATGTCATGCAAGAAATGAATAGTTTTGTGATAGGTACCATGATAAATTGTTATTCCCTTGTGATAGGTGTATTGGTACACAATATGGTTGAAAGGGATGGATTCCAAACATTGGTCCCATAGAAGTAAGGTCCCTCTTGGATTAAAATTTGGTGGATAATGTTTTGTACGTGGGATATATATTTTGTTTTTATGTACCGTATGTGGCTTCCATGATTTTATTCTCAGGGAGTATGGGCCCCCAAGGATTATAATTTTTCAAACTGTTTCATTATTTTTAAAAAATTGGGGTTCTGATGATGATTCTGAGGATGATTCTAAGTCTTACTGTCCGGAAACCCAGAAAACATGGCATGTGATTCTATAAACATGCACCATGTCTTCTTCTTTTTGGGAAGAGAGAACTTTTCCTAAGTACACACCGTGTCCTTGGATTACAAAATGTCTCATTTTCTACCGTGTGCCAAGCTGTGTGAGATTGAACATGGGTTATTGGTTTTTTTTGTAGAACATGGCTTATATCATATGCACACCTCGTGTATTTTTATATAGGTAGACACGTGTGACTCTAGCCATGTGAATGAACATGTCTAGGAGGAAGAATATTATTATATTTTGTGTGTCATAATGACATGCCATGTACCTCGGATGTTTACACGCTAAGGTACATGGGATACATGCCCATGTGAGAGATTAATGGGACACATCATGTGTGGTTACTATACTACACGTACTCAACTTTTGTAAAACATTGAGAGTTTTATACTAATTTTTTATCTCAATTGTCTCTTTTGGATACATGAGTACCCTTTATATGTATTTTTTCACTTTGATCGCGATAGTGAAGCATGCAGAGAATTCTGAGGAATCTTAATAGCTGGTTTGGGGATTCTATCTAAATAGATTGGTTCTTCCTCTAGTTATCGTTTATAGTTCTTACCTGAGAGTGAAATTGGAGTGAATGATTAGTTGGGTGTTTGAACCATCCTAGTCAATACCTTTGATCTAGGATTACTTGTGAGTTATCTCTCATGACATATGCTTTGAGGATGTCTCATTTGTGCGAGGCATACTTTTGGCCTATGATGTCATGATACAAGTTGTTATCAAGGATTCCATGTATGATTCCATTACTTATGTTTCGACCTAGAGAATCCTATATAGGATTTCCCTGGCTTATTTCTAGTTACCAAGGATACCCTAAGGGATGCCTTTGTTTACATGCTATTATTGGTATTCCCCTATTGGATCTATCTTTTGTGTACCGATTTTGACGATCCATGTTGTAAGATGCCTAAACTGTTTATCCATTGATGATGCCATGTAGGATTCTTCCCTTTCCTTTTTTTACTTAAGGATCCCATGCTGGATGCCTTCACCCATGTTACCTGGAGGATCATTAGATGGATGCCACTTATTGTTATGACAGTTATGCTTTGTAAGGGGCTAACCTACGATATATCTTTCCATCGTTGGTATCTCCTTTGTTTCATTATCCCTAGTTAGAGGTTTCAATCATTAAAGAGGACACCCTTGATTGAATGGGTGATCATTGTATCTTGAAACTTGATATGATAATGAGCATTATGTAATGCTCATTTCAATAGAGTAGGCATGCCTCAAACATGGTCATCTACTTAAGAGGTCATTTTGGCCTTTCATTCCATAAATGAGGGGTGACTTGGTACGTCGCCATCCATGTAAATGGATGTGTTGATGATGTAATTTTGAGAAAGTTCATGATTGATCCATCTAGTACTAGGTTTCACAGGGTGGAAAGCCTGTGAATAATTCCTTGAATATTCGATTTGATCTTCTAAACATTGGGTAGTAAATTTTGACGTACGTGGTACCCATAGAGTATTAAATTTTAAAAATGAGCTATTGAGTTCGGTTAAATCATTGAGCATTGAGCTGTTGTGACTATTCTCAGTCATCTCTAGAGTATAGTGACAATAATTCCTTAGAACAAAGTTCATCCCATAGATCGAATGGATTTTTTGGGGTTCTGGTGTTTCGAAATAATAGTGGTTTTAATTTTTTTTCAGGCCATGTGTTTTTACATGGTGATTGTGGTTGGTGGAACGACACTAGTGCATTTAAGTTTGTTATGAACTCATGAATTTGCGAGCATTTTTTCATTCTGCATGACATTTTATGACACTCCTAGGTGGGGGAGTTTCATGTAAGTTCTATGTAAATGAATTCTTATAGGGAGAAGGATTACTATTGAGGAACATTCGGAAATGGTTATTCTATGTGAATTCCATTGAGGCTTGCGATTCTTATTTCATGTTTATTTTTTCTTCACAATAATATAGTTGTTCAGGATGAATATGTGTGTAACCCTTATAAGGCACCAATGATCATGGATATACCACAGTGGTTAAGTGTACTCTATCAAAAAAACCATTGGGATAAAGGCATTATGGTCGGTTGAATAACAATGCCTCAGTAAGAGAAGGAGTCCAGACAGTAGTGGGGAAATTATCCATTTTCTACTAATTCGTGAAATCTTCTTAGTGTTCTATTAGATAAGAGATGAACATGTCCCATATCTTGACATCATTCCAGAGTCACTAATAGAGTTCCATTTTTACATCGTGCTATAATTGAAAGTCGTTGGCCTATATCTTGACCTCTTTCAGTGTGGTGCAGTTGATGGATAGCCTTAAATGAGAATTTGTTAATCCCAAGTGATACTTGGGTTCATATGTAGGGACACTATGGATAGAATTAGGGATTCATGCTATTTTCTTTGACATGACTTCTAGGAGGATGTTGCTTTAGGTTTATTCAATGTTCTTATGTGTAATTTTGGCCAAGTACCACTGTCTCACTTGTAACGGGGAGTATGTACCACCTACATGTGTTCCATGGACTACGAGTTATTGAATTTGAGGTTATCTCAGACTAATAGTTCGTATCTAACGTGATTCTTAAAAAGAGGTAATGTTATTCATGGGGTTGATTTGAATTATACATTCACTCCTGTTTTGACGTGACCTTTTAATTGATCAATTTATGGCTTAAAAATGGATCATCACTGAGAGATAGTTATGCGCTTCGGTTAACTAGATCATCCAGGGAATATAGTTCCTTGGGAGGAGGTATAGTTTCATGTTTCAATATGCTAGCCTTTTATGTCCAGAATTTCTATGATGAGTCAACCAGTGATGGTTTGGATCATTATCCTTCTTATCCTTCATGTTTGGTTCCAATGGACTGGTTTAAACCCTCTTCCCATCTAAGGTGGGTGTGGTATAATAGTCTGCAATGCCTTCTGTGTAAATATTGTGTGACCACTTTTGATGAGATCGATCAGTGTTCGATTGTTCTTTGATGTGGGGCCGCTGTTATGACACCAGTTATGTTTTGGTTCACCCAGTTAAGGAAAGATCATGTTTGTAGCATTATTGGAATTCTTTTTGGTGTGCTTTGTTGGGTTTTCCAATTTTTGAGGTATTGTGGTAATGATTCCATGTGAGTTGTTCTTAACAAGATAAAAAATGTTACACTTTTCCTACCGATCAAGGAATCCTTCAATGTTGATGAGCTTGGGAGGTTTTACATCCATTTGATTTTACGATTGTTTGGGTTTTTGTAGTCTTACTTCTCAAATCGGGGATGACTAGATCAGTTCTCATTTTTAGAAGGTGCTAAAGGGGGATTTGGGAAAATAGTTACATCTGATCACAGCTTACCACCCCCGGTTAGATGTCCATTCAGAGTGCTCAATTCAGGTACTAAAGGAAATGAATTGGTATTTCATCTTGATTTTTAAGGGTTCTTTGGAGAGACACATACTCTTAGATGAGTTCTCCTATAATGATATCATCCAGGATAATTTTTAGATGGTTCCATGTGAGGATTTTTACAATAGACGATTCTGATCACCATTGTGTAGGATGAATGAAACATTGGTAGCTATGTTGGGAACTCTTCTTTTTTAGGAGACCATTGAGAAGGTGAAGTTGATTAAAAAGTATATGGGTACTATGTAGTATTTTCCGAAATCTTATGTTGATCATTGTAGATGACCTCAAAATTTCGTGATCGGGGATCAGGCATTCATGGATGTTTAACCGAGTTTGGGAAAAAAGAGGATCAAGAGAAATGACATGCTTTTTCTTAGATACATTGGGCCATTCAATATTCTAGAGGGAGTCAGGACAGTTGCCTATTATTTATAGTTACCTCAGAGGTACCGAGATAGGCCCAAACTCTTCCACACATCATAGTTGTGACGTTACATTTTAGACGCATCTCAGGATTTTCAGCATAAGGAGGATGAGTTACATGTTGATGCGTCCTTTCAGGTGCATCCTATACATGTTCTGGATCATAGAACGATTGTTCTCTATGGCTGGTCTGTTCCTTTAGTATGGGTGTCATGGCAGCACAGCCGAGTTCTGGAAAAGACATTGGAGTGGGAGACTGATGTACAGTCACAGTGTCTAGAGTTATTCTCTTATTTTGTCTTCACAAACCTCGAAAGTGCAATTCAGGGACGAATTGATATAGGGGTAGGTGGAGTTTGTACGAACCCAATTCATAGCATACGGTCCAGATCATTAATGTTATGTAGGTTTTAATAAGTTGATGAAATGCAGTGATACATGCCATGTATTTTCATGTACATACCGTGTAAGATATTTATAAGACATATAATTCCTCATACATGCAATGTGACGGTATGGCCAGAAGAAGTACGAAAAAAGGCCCTACATGGTGTGTCGTTTTCAGTACACTGCTTGTAATTTTTTTGGGCTAAAATGGGAAGTAGCCTTGTGTTTTTTTAGATGGACAGAACCCTATTCTAGGTTAGGGATGAGTAGGTTTGAGGGCCATTTTTTCTATTGTTTGTCTATCTGAACACCGATTTGAACACAGTTGGATGCATTGGAACCCAATCTGTAAGATCTCAATTCTTTGTGAGCCATTCTTAGTGATTTCTCTCTAGAAAAATTTATCAACCTTTTAGTGTTTTCCATTCCTTAGATCTACTCTGTTCTATACTTATTTAGAGGCTAATAATGGATGAGGAGAGTCACACGTGGATGAGGTAGGTGGTCGTGTGCATTTATCAAATTTACATGATGATTATATATGATGGAGTGTCACGTGCCCATTTTTTGGGTGTCTCTTGGTTTATAACTTACACATGTATTTCTATTGGTATTTAGGTAATCTAATAAGTGCTTTAATTTATTAATTAGGGTTTTTACCTTGATTAAGGGCCACCCAGTGGGTGTGTTTCCTTAGAGTGACTGCTTATGGCAGTTTGGTCGAGGTTTCCTTTGAGGCATGCCTTATTTCCCTTATTGGGATGGAAAGTATGAATTAAATTTAAAATGGAATTACAATAATGATAAATATTGATTGAATTGATTATGGGTTTGGGATTAATTATAACCCATTTTTTCTAAGTTATGCCTATGATGATTCAATCCTGTTTGGAATGTTTTTCTCCACATATGAACCTTTCTATCTGAGTTATTGATGTTAAACCATGTTATAGTTTAAATCCCATGTTTTATTGTATATTCATTATGACCATGTAAATTATTAATGTTAAACAATTTAATTTTTTAAATCACATGTGTCTTTTGTTATGTGGTATTTTTCCACATGAGTTAATATGTCAAAGACATGTAATAGTTTAATGTACATGTGGAGACATGTTTTAAATGATCATTAAGGGGTAATTAGTAATGAAAATTTCATAGTCTCAGATAAAATGAAATTTTAGGATCATGTGACTAATTGAACATTATATAATTTGTGTGAACCATTGTCTTAGTTAAAAAGAAATGGATTGGATCAACCGGTTAATTATATAAAGTCTATGAGTGATCCACAAATAGGGTGGTCGGTCTCATTGGGGATTATTTAAAATGATGACCAAACCTATGATCTATTGAGCGATACCCATTTCGGGTACTATTAGAAAATTATTAAATAATTTATTATGCCTGTGGGGGAGGATTGGTTATGCCTGTGGGAAAGGTTTGGTAATTCCTACAGTTATTGATTTGTTATAACCGTGGTAGAGGATTTTTTATGATAATTGGTGAGGTGTTGAACTGAATATTGAATGGAATGATTCATGATGTGTCTGGAAAGACAAAGTACTATCTTGGATTCAGTATTCACTTTTCTTTCTTATCTTTCCATCTGACATATCTATTGTGGATCCTTTATATGGGGGATTGATAACTTAGTCTATATATTGATACTTACAAAATTCAATGTAATTTAATGGTCAAACTGAATATAAAGAATTAAAATTGACTCCAGGACATGAATGATTGTTTACATTTGAGTACTTCCTAGTTAAATTTTTCCCTTTTTGTATAATACTAGTTTCATATACTCATTGATAGATAAGAAAGGATATTTCATGGATCCCTACTGATATTTATGTCTCACAAACTGTTTAGGCCATGCTTTTGGGTCAATATATATTTTACTGTTGCTAGTTTCGATAAGGGAACACTCCCTTCTATAGGTACATGATTTGGTGTTTAATAACAGGATAGAATCGCACCATGTCGAGGCTTGTGATGCATCTGAGTATCCCTATTTATTTCTATAACATGATATTGTATCTTGTACTTGATTACAATGTATCTTAGTTTTGATGATTTCCTTGAACATGTGACCTACGCCATCATATTTTGTATTGAGTGATGCTCGTTTATTTATTTTATTAGTATTCCATTGTTTATTTTAGATACATGATGTTAAATGATTCCAATATTGTATTCTTATTTTATTATTCTTTGTTACACTCTATCAATGAAGGAATAGTATCTACACTATCACACTCTATTACCTCGAAGCTAGTCATCGTCCTATAGAATTTGGGGAAATGTTCTTGAGGCCATGTGGCCAATCGTGTATGGGGAACGAGTTGAGGGGTTTCCAGAATAGGGATGTTACATTAGAACTACAACGTGTGGAGTGCACTCAGTCTGTGCAAGTCATCATCCCAATATTTTAAGAATAAATACTACTCCAAAAGTGGAGGTGATCAAACCTACCAACCTGGAGGAAGGATCTCGCATGAAAGAACCTGAACTGAGGCCTCATCGAACATATAATCATCATCCCGAACGTGATCCAGTATCCCGGATTACCATCATTGTGGAGGAATCCTGATACTTATAATGGAGTAAAATATTCAAATGGACATATTTATATATATATATATACTTTTATTTCAACCACAATGGGGAGATGAATGAATATGTAAATTCAAGGATTGAGTCCTATATGATGCATGTACCAAAGTTCCCTACAACAATTGTCTTCGCACACAGAGTTGATAAGAAGGTATTCAGGGTCGTGATGAATGGATATGTCAACCGCCACACCATTAATGGACACCCTAACCTGAGAGGAAAATTAAAGACACTTTGACACTATTTCCCTAATCCCAACCAATACATTTTTAGGAAAATTTTCAAACAATGTCCCAAGGCTCTAACAACCGTTCATACAAAGTTTTCAGGACCCGACTCATACTGGGGACTATTCCACAACAACCGAAAGCATACTTTTATATGCCAGTGGTAAAGAAAAGTACCAAAGGCACAACAAAATTGGGGAGGGATTTTCCTAAGAACCATTACATACAGATGAATCCAAATTAATGAAAAAGATCCTAGTGAATGGAAAAAGATACAATAGTGGTATATATAAATCACAAACATGAATTAGCCTATGAATAGTACATGTACATGTGATATAAATTAAACTGAATTGAAAAGGGGAAAAATAAATCACCAACCTGACAAGTTACCCTACTAGAAAAGTAAAACAACTAAGAGATCATTGCTCCTAGATATTATTCTATGACCACCATTCACGGTCCAAGAACATGTTTCCCTAAGCTACTACAAAGTCACAATTGACCCGATATTCGTCTGCATAAGGCACACCATGTGTGCGGAAAACCCATGTAGGGGTGAGTATAAAAATTCTCAGTAAGAAACCCAATGAAGGTGAAGTGGGAGTTGTATGAGATACAAATGAAGGTGAAAATAGTATATATAACAATATATAGTGAGAGAGTACAACTAAACCCAATGAGAGAGTAGAAAAAACTCATCCAGACATAAGGTGCTTGAAATGGAGAGAAGCTGAACTTATTATTGAGACTTCACTATCTTAGTAGGAGAGTAGACTCATCTAACCCTGAGAAGATATACATAGAAAGGACGTGGCATTCCCCACGTGTCTTCTCCTCTCCTAGAAGGCGTATAACCAAAACCATTGTAGTGGGTTCTGAAATATGATATATATATATATATATATATATATATATATCAGTACCCACTCCATGGGTTTTTATTACCCCCATTTCAAGAGAGGTGAAGACAAGAATGGTACACCATGTGGCTTCTGTGTCTATCTTCTTGTGGTTAGAAGAGTCTACACTCCAACTATATATAAATAATACTCGATGATAAGTTCACCTAATTACTATTTTGATATTCTTATGAATGGATGATATTTGTTTAACTCTCTCTTTGGTTTGAGTTGTAATCACTTATTGTACCATGTTATATCTACTAATTTCCTCTTCAGGTTTATCGCTTATGTCCCCCTTCACCATTTTAGGGAATCATACTGAGTATTTCTATACTCATCCCTTAATAGTCTCTTCCATCATGTGTTGTTCCTTATGAATACGATTGACAAATGATCGTGACATCAGAAGAGCTTAGGTATATGAGTGCTGGGAACACACATGGTAGAAATTGATTAAGATCCAGGATAGGGGATCTCTCATCAATTATACTTATATGGTTGGGAAACATGCCTATTTGGTAGTGTATTTCTCCCCTTATTCCCTTTAGTTTTCATTATAGAACCTGTACATATATTGTTTAGAGTACGATACATGTTTGTGGGTTATATTTGGAAGTGTTGTATCTTTTTTTCATTCCCCTCTAAATGTTCTAATTATGTTAGTTTTATGTGTGTATAGGTTCTTAAGAAAATGCCTCACTCTGTTTTTTGTGCCATCGGTACTTGTTTTCAACCAAGGCCTATGTGGGTGGGCTTCAGGTTGTTGCATCTTGAGCCTCAGCGTGGTTTGGGTTGTGACAGGTTTGGCAGTCTCAGTCCTAATACTTTGATCATTATAATATAATTAATATAATTTTAATAATGATATCAAACAAATATATATTAATTTTATAAAAATTAATTATTTTTCAAAGAAAGTATAAATTGAAAAATTAATTACACCATTCCTTGAGATGGTAGGTCGTGTGTATGCATGAACACTATTTATATATTTTGAGTAAAAAATGAAAGAAGGGTAAATAATAATTAAAATTTACCTAATTATTATTATACCATACATATAATATATATTCATTAAATTACTCATTATTACCATCCTTTAAAATATAAAAAAATGAATGACATCGCATTGTGGAGGTGATAATCTATGTGTACACAGGATAAACAATATCATTTCCCAAAAAGATTCGATGATAAGAAGACATTATTGATATTATTATTAAAGAAGTATAATAATGTCATAAATATCATATATAAACATTATTCCCATCAAAATTCCCATAGATAATGTATTGGGATGAAAAATGAATTTTATCACTACATGGGGATGGTAAGACATACATTTTCTTGAGTGATACCCTTACATGTTAATTGATGGGAATGTGGTGTATAATCTTTTTCATAATCGTAATATATTTTTTGAAATTTTAGGATACTAATTATATAATTTTATGAAGATTAATAATTTTTTATAGTGGGTTTAGAGGAGTATAAAAAGAAATTGATCTATTAGAGTGATTACATCTTCATCGAAATGACTCTTTTAGATCTTCTCTATAGGGCTCCAGGGTTGGTGTTTTGGGAAGACTATAACCTAAAAAATGTGAATAGGTATGTATATAGGAGAATTTGGTAGATTATGTTAACTATTCAGGGATCATAGAGGTTTCATTAACTGAGGGATGAGGTGCCCTTTTAAAATAGATATGATGGTCACTTTTAAAATATCTCAACATTTTAAAATATATTTAGACTATTCTATACCAAATGCTTTCAAATTTCTAATAAATGCACGTGGAATGAAATTCTTCACCTTATATAATTCAGTTTTTTTCTTATTTATTATTTTATTAATTTTATGCATAATTTAAAAAAATATTATTCCCATAATTATGATTATTGTAAATTTTGATACTATTCAATACATTGGCAATAAAAAATTATATAAAAGAATTAAAATTAAAAAATAAGTAATATTATATCAGAAAAATGTCATGGTAACCTATAATATTCTTCTATAATAATAAATATCTAAATTTTTTGACTTTTGTGTTTTTAATAAAATTTAATTGATTTTTCATTTAATATAATTATTACCACATCAACACTGTGTAATAATTTAAGGTAATTATTTATTCCCTTAAAATTGAAAAAATCACCATGATGAATAAAAATATATTATATTTAAAAATAATTTTATGGTCCAACATATCCTCTTTTTATCTAATTATTAATATATAATATTTACTTAAAAGAAGAACGTGCCATCCATGAATTTTAATGAAATAAAATAAAATATTGTTCATAATATCATCTAATTTAAGAAAAAAGGTAAAAACTACGAATTTGAATATTATTCTAGAAATTAACTAATCCAATCAAATTTATACTTGTATTTTGGATATTTAATTATCCTTAAGTTTTTTCTAATCAAAATTACCAAACATACTGTTTTTGAGGTTATAAAATAAATATTCAAACTATTCTAAATGAACATAAATTATTGTGAATTATTTACCTTATTCATCCCCACTAATTCCAAATATAAAATCCATTTTCTAGTATTTAACTTACATAATTGGAATAATTTAATTTAAAATTAATCCTGAAAAATACAATGAAAAATAGTTTTCATCAAAAAATGTGTTATAAGTTGAATAATATAATTATAAAAAATAAGGTATAAGGATTATTAATATTAAATTCGATATAAAATAACATATTAAAGTGTTTCTAAGTTAACTTGATATAAAATTCTAATAATAAAGAAAATTTTTATTATAAACAATATTGGAGTTTTATAAAAATATTTATTTTTCACTGTTTACCAGAAAATTAATCCTTTCCTAAAATTTTCAATAATAAAAATCCAAATATAATTTTGAACAGCAGAATTGAAAAATTAAATTCTTATTTTTAGAATATAATCTGAAAATTTAATTAAATAATAATAATATCAGCACACTAGACCAAAATTTTTTTCAGATAATATATTTTTGAGGGAAATAATGTCTATACTAAATGTTGAATGATTATTTTCTAATAATATTTCAATAACATTATATTGAGTTGTATATTTATATAAAATTAATAAAATTCTGAATCATATTCATAAGAACCATATTAACAATGAGTTTATAACTATAACATTAAATAATAATATTTACATAAGGTATCATAGTTCTATTAAACTCGGTCGGTCATTCAACACAAGAAGTCAAAGAAAAAAATTATTTAAAGAGATTAATTTCATAAATATACTAGGGTGTTACATTTTTCTATTAATTTATAGTATTATCCATGAGGAAACCATTTGATATGTCTCTATTTTATCTGGAGATGATTTTCATGGTTTTAACACAATTTTTCAAAACACGTGATTTACCAGGAAAACTATGTTGTTGTATTGGTTTGGGTCCTAAGGTTATCAGTTGGATTTATAAATTCCTATCTAACGATGACACTATTATCATGATACATTGAAAAATATTTTTCAACGGACAATACCTACAATATGGTTAGTGTACAATTTTTCTCAAAATGCATTCTAACCATGGAACCCTATCTAAACTACATAAAAAAGAAACTTACCTTGATTGCATTAGTTATTTTCTGCCTATAATCCTTCTAATATCTCACTATCTTTAACCAAACCCTCCATTATTCTCTATATGACTGTATCATTTATTATTTGTACATTCTCAATCAATTATATCTTTATTGGATGTTTTAATTTATTCACTTTTTCTTTAAATTGTCTAGATCTACCCTAAATCTACCATTTCCTTAATCTGATGGAAGCCCTAAGGGACGATATGGTCAGATGTTGTGGTTTTTAGGATAATTTATGTTTTTAAATGAAAATATTGGCTTTTGTAGACCATGATTCTTTTTTTCCATTACTGATTTCGAGGACATCAATATTTCCATATATGGTGAGGTAGGGGTCTCTATATGATGGTTTTTTTCCCATATAATTAAAAAAATGTATTTTTTTATACTCATATTTTGGTATTTGAATATTATTATTTGGATTTTTGTGGGATAAATTAAAATCTATGATTTATACTCAATCATTGGTGGGTATGGTAATTACATTTAAGTGGTCATATTTATGTTTAGGTTTTAGATTATGGTACACATTATGGTAGCCATTGAGACATTAGAATGGCATTGATGTACACTTTTTTATACAGACCTGGGATTCAAAATGATTTTGTGAGTTTTTTTGGATGCATTTTTATAATATTTTCCATATTGTAGTCTATCTGTGAATTTCTAGTAGAGATTTCATAGATTCATATGTTTTACTTACCCACATGTTTTAATAGGCATGAATTTATAGTTTAGTTATATTTATGTAATCAGTCATGTTTTACTTTGAAGATATTTTGTATTTTGATATGGATTATTTTAAAAATAAAAATCAATGGGATTTTTTCAAAATGGATTTTACATATTTATTAATTAATGAATCTAGATTGGTATTAAAGATATAACATAAAATTTATTAGTGAATGAATTTGTGTATATTCATGCTGGTATCCTTTGGAAAATTGAATCACCTAAATATTCTTTTGTTTTTATGTATACATGGTTCTATAGGATATAGGAAAATGGAAGGGTGACACATAGCTTATAGGATCTTCATATTCAATACAATTTTTGGGTAGTTTAGTATGGTGGTGACTAACGACCACACATTACGTGAATTTTTCTAATGGTTTTCCATGTGATCTAGATCAGTGGGATTTTTCTTTGTTATGTATAATATATTAAATTTAGATTTTCTAATTTTAACCATATTTTATGTTACATTAATATTCATTTTATTTTCTACCAGATATTTTCATTTTAGTGTTTTGTTTTAAATTCTTCTCATTCATTCCTAAATTGAAATCCATGTGCTTTTCTACAACCCGTGGTGATTAGGATTACACATCAGGTTTTTTGGAAGCCTATCTCTGGTCAAATTTCTAACAAAACATGGTTGGTTAATTACATTTTCTGATCTATGAGGCTCAAAAATCGTGAATATGGGATGATATCATATCCACATTTATATTTAATGAAGAGGTCACACATGGAATTACATAAATTATTAAAATTATATAAGGTGTCTTTCATGGGAAGGTGATCCAAATTCCTATGTTTTATAGGATATAATATTATTATTTTTAACATTTTTTAATCAATAAGAATTAGAAAATTTTATGTTTCATTTATACCATTTTTTCATAGTTTAACCCCCTCCAAAAAAAAACAGGTTTGGACATTAACCATAGTAACAAAATTTTTAATGACATTAATATTTATTTGAAAAAATATGAATAGATCCACATCACCCAATTATGAAATTATGATTCTAAATATGTTATAATTTTATTAAATTAAATTTATATAATTTTTATATATTATTTTTATAATTGTTACATGAAATGTAATGAGACCAATTTTTCAAAAAAATACATTTTTATTATTAAAAGTGAATTTAATTAATTATAGACCTAATAAAACATAAAATGAATGGTGAAATATATTAATTAATATGTAATTAAATTTAAAAAATTAATCAACAAATTTAATTTTATTTTATTAATAAAAACACTTTGCACACATAAAAAATAGTTTTATGAAAAATATCCAATTTTACCTTCAAATGATTTTATCATCATTATGAACGACATAAAATTAGTGTATTTATGATTACTAATTTGTTAATATAAATTATCAATAATTTTTTTGAAATAACATTTCAATAGTGGCTAGTAAATGTTTTTAGATAAAAATATATAACATGTGGAAATATACATTTCCTATGAAATCTAGGTATCCTAATAATTAAATTATTTTATTAAATATGAGTTCTAATCAATAAATTTTTATCACCTAAAATCATTATACATGTATATAATAAATTTTTTAAACTTAATAATACTAACCAATCTAGAGGATTTGTTATAAATGTGTATTGTATGAGAGTTCATTTAGACTCTATGTTTCATGTAAATAGATCTATTAGATAATTTATGTTTATTTCAATTGAAATATATATAAAATATTGGGTTGTTAAGATATGTTGGTGTACAAAAAATATTTATTTTTATTCATTGGAATTATTTCAATTAATTACACTCTACAATAGTAACATATGAGATTCATTAATAATGAAGATAGACATGTTTTACATATATGAAGAGAAGAGTTATCTTCTGCTAGTGTTTGTGTGTGGATTGTGATTGGATGGTTATCTGAGCATCAGCTTCTCATAATGTTCTATATAGAAACCAATATTCTTACTAAGAACTATTTGTAACTCCTGAGAAGGTTGGGGACCCCATTAGATGATCGGGTATCCTCATGTAACGATATTGGATCCTTCAGTCGGTTACCAACTGAGAAGAAGAGTGGTTTTCCCTACTCCTCATGATTTTCCAAAATTATTCTCTGGAGATAAAAAGATTTAGATGCTACAACTTTCCATTATATGATGCTATGTTTACCCTTATTTTCTAAATAATATACAAGTTTAATATCATGGAGAAATATCCTCTAGTTTTTTTTTTCATTTTTTCACTACTAATAATTGTTATATGATTAATTGAAACCTGTCACATAATATTAGATTATTGTACATCTATATGGAATAAATGTGTAGGGATTGGCAAGAAAAAAATAAACAAAATATAGAAAAGGATTTAAAGTGAATGGGGACTAAACAAGTAAGAATGATCAAAATAAATATTGATAAAATTATGGAATCACTTATCTACTACCATTGGTGGGGTTACATATATATTCATATTAAATAGATAAAATTATGTTGGAATAATTATGAAATAATGATATGATATTTCTGTGGTCATATGAAAAAATTATAGAATGGCTAAAATCATATCACTAAAAATTTATTAATCATATCACATTTGATTAATATTTAAATTCATTAAATGAATTATTGAATTATTAGATATCTAGGTTCAAATAAAAATTTTAAATTGGGTGAAACAAATTTAATAGTCGTCCATCATTATAATAAATTCATCATATCATTTTTAATAAATAGTATTTCATATATTTTTCATAATTGATTAAAAAACATTCCATTACATCACATACACTACCACACCTCCGCAACCTCTATATAATAACTACAACACCACATCACCACATCCGCACTACCACAACCACATAACAACCAACACATCCTCACCTCATTTATTCATTTGTATAAACTTGATTTACAACTACCCAATACAAGACATAAAACTAAGTGATTTAATATATAGGGAAATATATAATTTTTATAACATTAAAATAATGAATCCTATAAATAGTTTAACATGATGAAATATTGAGTCATTATAGCCCTCATATGAATACATATACACTTCAGTATGTGCCATAATAACTCGTGTAAGTTTATAAGTGAAATTCTAATACATAATCCATCAAAACATGTAATAGAAATACATACAATAACCTTGATCCACGAAAACCCATTTATAGGTGCACTATATTGAAATTCATTAGAACCCATTATTGTATAAATATAACTCAAATCCATCATTTTCCACAATATATGACCATACACTAACAAGGAAACAAACAAGAATTGTCGTTGAAATTCAGTCAAATAAAAAACAAAAAATATAGGCAACCAATCCGGAAGAAAATAATACACAATATTAATAAAATATATATGATAATTTAGAGTAATAAGATATAATTAAACCAATAAATATATGATAATTAGAATGAAATGATAAAATTTCCAACTCATTTAATCTAATAATAATGAAAAAATTCAAGATACCACCTCCTAATATTACTAAAAAAGCCTTTTTAATATTGGACTAACTAATTAATAGCCCATTTATTTTATTCCAAATAATAAATGTGTTATTTAATCATAACCCCTTAACATTTGATGACTATGAACCAACTAAACTTGAACACACCCTAATAATAAAAATACGATGAAAACTAATAAAATTTCCAAAAAACTATCAAATACCATGAATCCACCATCATGAATTTAACAAAAACTATGATACCTTATAATGAACAAAATAAATTATCAACCATTAACTATAGAATTTATTTCAATATTTATCATTTTACAATAAATATATCATTTTTAATTTACACCTTTATACCCGATATAGAATAATATAATCATTTTTGAAACAATATCTTGTATTATAATGATCAAATATCTGAACATGTTAATTCTTCCACATTTACATTTTGAATTCATTTTTAATAACATAATATATTTTTTACTATTAAAATATTATCAATATCAAAAAATTTCCATGTAGATATATGATTTTATCATATTAAATTTAACACAACATTACTAAATAACACACATAAGTTATTATTATTATGTTAACGATGATGTAGATATATTCAATATGATCCATCATGATATCAATATTTAATGAAAAAATACATTTATAGTGAATAATGGAAAATATCAACAAAATAGATGTTTTCTTCCATATTTTAATTTCAATATTATCTCCCCCATCCCATGAGAAATAACATAAAACCAAAAATAGAAAATATAAATATATATTCGTATGACAAAAAAAAATATTATATCACAGTGTTATGAGAATAATATATAGATAATCAAGACCTAAAATGGTAAATTAAATAAATAAATGAAATAATTAATACAATCTTAAAAATTCCTCAAGAGAAATACAACAACATAAAAACCTATAGAAGATCATAATAATATGAACAAATTAAATGAATACCCCCAGAACAAAAAAATATCCACCTAGAATGGGCATAAGGATTAAAACTATCATATCCTCTAGAGTTATTCCAAAGGATGACTATTTAATTTTGAAGTGATACAGAAATATGTATTTGTTATATTTTAATGGGAATTTTTTAGTCATGAAAATGATAAATTTTGAAATCCTTCATTGCAAAGGGGTAAGAAATAAAAGGTGGATGATGATAAATCAAGTCATCCAATTATAATGGATAATAATTTATAGTAAGTAATTTTTTTTAAAAAATAACTTTTCAGAATAAAAACTATTCATGATGATGATAGTTATAATAAAAAAGAAAAATATTATCAGTCCCCAATCCTATTAGATGAGTGATTCCAGGTTGATTAAACTGAATATGTAGAACAATAAATCCCCCACGATTCTATATCACATAATTTTACATTAAATTAACCTTAAATGGTTAGTATAACCAATAATACTACATTCCTAGAATAATGGAATATCTAATAAGTTTATGATATAGAGTGACACTTTAAATTTAAAGGATTAAACCATAGAACCTGGAAGTCCATGAATCTTCCATGGGATATAAGGAAATTAGCAATTAGAATCCATGAACACCTAGGTTTAAAGAGTAATAAAGTTAGAATTCAAGTAAAATCACTGAATTTATAATTAAATTTTACGTATATAGTATGAAGGGATCAATATATGTTTTTTAAGGTCATACAGTGTTGTTTCACCGTAACCCCTTTTCTAAAAAAATGTTCACACTATTGATATAAAAAATACCGAAGGATTTCATGTCTCTATTATCATCAGGATGTCTAAAAATTGAATATCCCAAAATTATAATAAAGATTAGATTTCATTAAGGGGAATTTTACATCACAATAATGTTTCCAAATTCAGTGTTTTCCGATTAATATTTTATATATAATTATAAAATATGACTATTGAAAAAAATTAATAAAACCTAAAATTTTCACAATGTAATCACTATTATTCAAAGATAAACACAACTATACTTGGGAAAGATCTGACTCTTAGATTTTTGGAATTTACTCTTACTTTTTGGAAAATTGGTAAAGGGTTTATGTTTACCAGAAATTGAATTAATTTTACAAAGGAACAAATTATCTTATATATTCACATTATTAATGGGGGTGAATATTATGTATTAGGGATCTGATTTTATATATATATATGAAATGGGTCTTAGTTATACAAGGATGAATTATATGTATTCAAAATTCTATAACCACCTCAATATGTAATTTTCATTTTTTGGAAGTGAGAACAAATAAGGGTTATTACAAAGTAAATGAAATATATAAATATCAAGGAATGATACTTAAATTTCATTCTCAATAAATGGGGACACATAGGTTTTATATTCATGAAGAATATTAATACATAAGGGTCATATGAAACATAAAAAAAGATAGAATAACCAAAAAAATTATATATTTGTCTTAAATTGTAGATAAACATGATATTAACATTCCCCAAACTACAACAATTATAGAAAGAATATATGATCCCCAAAAAACTTGAAAATGATAAAGGGAAGTGTTTGGTAATATTTGATTCCCTTAAATCATATTCCTCCGATACAATTTTAATCCTTAGTAATTAAAGTAAAACATAGAGAAAAACAAAACCAACCCCAGTAAAGTGAAGGGTATCCTAGATGAATAAATAAATACCTCTCGTATAATTATTTACCTCTAGAATGCATATAATACTTGAAAAAATAAATTCCCAAAAGCTAACATCCATTGAGTAATTCCTCATAAACAGTATGGATACACTACGAATACTTTATCTTGAAGAGTTAGGAAACAAATCCAACTCACATTAAATAAGGCAACATCGAGAAACCATATTTCAATTTATATATAGATTTAGAACTTGTTATAAATCATTTTAATATCATTCATGATTTTTGGAAAAAATATCCTTCCAAAAATTTAAATATTTTCCCCAAAAATTTTAGTAATAGAGTGTTTATTTATTTAAATACAACAAATAAAAATTCACCCTTTTTAAATATAGTGTCTTTTAGAATTCGATAAAAAATTCATAGTTTTATAAGGGAATTATTAGAGATACTGGACACTAAGACACCTCAGTCAACAAACTAGAAACACCCACCAATGTCCAAGTGTGTAACTGGGTATCCGAATATTTATATTCAAGATAACCTAATGAAAGAATGGGAAAACAATAATGAAACCTTCTCGAGACATGATCCAATAATCATATCTAGAAATTATGATGAATCAAAAATTATTTCCATGAAACTCCAAACTAGAAAATGGATATCAAATATTTTTTGAATGATATCTATAATGGGATACACATCATATCCATCTAAAAATCCAAAATCCATACTCTTTTCTCCTTTCAAATCACTTAAGTGGATCTACATTTTAGAATATATATATATATATACTTGTAATACAAGCACCAGTGAAAAAAAACCAAAAAAATTATAACTAACTAGAGAAACCACATGTCAAGTAAATAGGAAATGATAATTAAATAAACTTGCATTGTGAATAGTCGACCCTAACTATTAATTTCAATAATATTATAATTTTATTAATATTTTAAATTTCTTAATATTCTATGAAATGGTTTCAGAATGAAAAAATAGCTATAGTCCCCATAGAGACATCAATATTATGTAATGTAATATGAACAGTTCATTTATTTATCAAATCGTGTAATTTAGAAAATATAAGTTATCCATCTAGAAAATATATGATAATTTTTTTTAAATAAGTGGCTCTAAGAAAATATCTATTCATTAGAAAATACTAAATAGACATTTGAAATAAAAAATCATTAGATAAACCAAAAAATGATATCAATAAGCCACTAGAAGCTGACCACCACCTTTATTTCAAGGTCACCATCACTTCATCCTATAAATATTTTCATTCCATCCATTCATCATAGTCATTACCTACATAATATAATATCAAATCAACCAAAATATATCAAAAAAATTATAATGCTTTTACTTGTAAATGGTTTAATTAAAATAATTAATAGATAACAAAATATTTAATCTTGAGGCTTATATAATCTTATCATAAACAAGTGATGCTAATATTTTAGTAGTCTAGTTAAAAACATAATAGATAATATATTTCCATTATTTTATGTAATATATCATGGATGATTTCCATGGAATATTTATATTTAATTCTTGCATCGTTAAAAAATATCATAATATTATATTGAAATACTATAACAATAAAAATTAAATTTTTTTATTCAATCACGATTTCAGATAAACACATTATTTACACATATTTCCCATTAACATATTACATTTAATCACAATATTGAATTATATGTCATGTAATATTGTTGAAAAATGTTGGGACATTTGGAACACATCATGCTGAGGAGACAATAAATAAATTAACATAACATATAATTAACCAAGATTTAATAAAAAATAACTTACTTTATTTAACAATCTTATACATTCTATCTATAATAATTAATTTTTGTATATCACAATACACATAAATTTAAATCATACATTAAATTTTTTATTTAATTACAATATGAATTATAAAATCAAAAAAAATTATAGTCCCAATTGTTATGTAATATTAGTTTACAACTCTAGCATGCATTTCAATTAATTTATCTCAAACATATGTTATAAATTTATATCAAAAAACATCCAAATTATCATTTTATCTTAAAACTGGGATTAATATTTCATGTTATGAAACTTGAGAATTTAAATAATTTTTACAACATTTATTTTAAATTATTATAAAATAATAAATAATTAATAAATGAAAATATTAACAAATAAATTTTCTAGAAACTTTTTTGTTGACATGAAAAATATTTTAAAAATTCATGAAAAGTAATGAAAAAAATTAGTTCAACATTTTAAAATTATAGTTCCAAACATTCCATTGATTTTTAGTTAACTAAAATGATTTATCCATTTTATATTATTACTAAAATGGAATATTATTTAAATTAGTCTTCATACATGTCATGACCCATCAATTAGGGCCTGTGCCGGGACTACCCCAAGCTCACCTACCATAGGCTAGGGGTTGGAAACTAGAACTGGAAGACGTCCCCGAAAAATAGGAACACATTTCATTTAAACCCGAAAACACACTATCCAAGAAAACACTATGGACAACCCATGTAGAAAATCTGCAGTAGTAAAAAGACGTGTACTCAATGTAAAAAAGGCGATTACTATAATTAAAGGGGTATGGAATACTAGACCAACTGAAAAGTACAACAGTAATAAAAAAACAGCTCTCGAAATCGTCCACCAAGGTTCCTACCTTAACGGTAGGAACAGATCGTCTCCACAACACTCCAAGTCAGCCCCTCTCCTCGGCGTACCGCCTGTTACTGGCTCACTCAAGTCACAACCTAGCTGCTCATCAACTTCACTAGACCCAACAAGGAGCAGGAAATGATCGTGCAAGGGTGAGGATAACAATACCCAGTTGGGGTCCTCGAGACCCCCCAAAGGTCTCTCAGTGATCCAAAAATGAAAAACATCACAGGATATTCCTCAATGGTAATATCACAAGAATGATCTAAACCATGAAGAACAAAGAAAAAGAGATAGCTCAGACAAGGTATACAACTCAGATCTTAATAATATAGATGATTAGTTTTAAGATGTATCATTTTTTTCTATTTAGAAGTTCTACAACTGATCCACAAAGATGTTGCTTTATTACCAATCCACTATTGGAAAAAAGACATTGTTCCATGATGGGCCACTATAAGGTTGGTACTCATTGGGTCATGATATTTTTGATCCACACAAGGTCACTACAATATTGATCCACATAGGGTTTCTGGAATGTAGATCTACATAGGGTCGCTGGAATGCTGATCCACACAGGGTCATTGGAAGGCTGATCCACACATGGTCGCTCGATGTTGGTCAACACAGGGTCTCTAATTGCTGATCCCCAATAGGCTGCTCTAGAATTGGTCCACATCAGGTTGCTACTATGATTATTCATAGCATGTTGCTATTATGATGATCCACAAAGGGTCATAACTTCCAAGAAATAAAGTCACATGATTCTCACTCATAGCACACATGATTCTAGGAGGACCACTTCTCAGGAAATAATTCATATTTAAATTAGTACAATGTCCTTTAAAAAGCATACCCAAGGGACTGAACCATTATAGGGGTCCCAACATTATAAATGGTTCGTTAATTAGTTTCACTGTCTATGAGATATGGGCACTTTTGTAAAAAGGGAATGGTTGGATTCAATCCTCATCCAACCCAAGTCGCATGTCAAACTCTGTAAAAACTCACATAGATTATGTCCAAAGTACCGCCTTGTCACAAGAGTCCTTATGCAATAGAACACGCGTCAATCAGATGGAATGTGTGTTAGTTACATCACATTCTGTGAAATGGGGGTGATCACACCTCTGTCTGGCCCTACTCAGTCGGTCCTGTCAGAATATTCCAAAGGGACAACTTTCAAAAATGAGGGCCAATTCAACTGATGTCCTGCCAAATGGACACACGATTCGTCAGTTATATGTGTTTAATTATTTAGGGGCCGATTGGGTCTGGGGCCGGTCCGACTTGTTCTGATCGGCTAGACGCAACGGTTCTCGGTGTCTACCAGACCCTGCCCAGTTCCAACTCGCTCATGGTCGGCCCAGTTGACTGGGTCTGGCCCATCGGGGTCGGCCCATTGGTTTTCAGGCATGGGCCGTGGTTGGCCCTAGTCCACCTGGTGGGGCTCGGACCACCCACACCGGCCGACTCAATGGGCTTGTTCGGCCCACTCGGTCAGCCCTTGTCCAGCCCGATCCCCTAGAAGGTAGACCACCTTCTCCACTGGCCTTGCAGTTGTTGGGTCGTTTGGCCCAAACGGTGGGGCATTACGCCAATGCATGAAATGGTCAACTATTTGGCCGACAAAATTTCTCAAATTTGGCATGACTCTGGGCCACACCGCAACTTCCTACAGTGGCATGTTGGTCATGGATGTTGACTCTGGCGGTGCCTATGTGCACTGCCCTTGCCCTACATGGACGGATTGGGCCGACTACCTCTGGCCTCCAGGGAACATGACAGCACACCCTTCCCACCACATGCAGCTAGTTTCGAAGGGTCTCATTTGGCCCCCGCAAACTACCACTGAAATGGCGTGTCGACGGTTTCTTATGTGGTCTAGCAGACGTGCTTCAGTGGTCTATTTTTAGTCTCTTCATCTCCAATGAGGAAATTGGGTCACCACCTTAACTACATGCCCTCGGGTATCATCATGTATCTCTATTAGAAAAAATGTTCCTGAATAATGAGACATATACCGAAGAGGCGGAGGGTCTGGGCTTGGTTCATTTGTCTTGCGGCCTCCGTGTTAACATTGTATCAGGTAGTCTTCATGTTATCTCAGAAAGATGAACTATACAACACACCACATACCTAGATAAGACGTTCACTGATGACTATCAATATAACATCCTTTGTTATTTATGTGGGTTGGTGATTGGGTGGCGCACATCGCTGATCGCTAAAACTAGTCTCATCCTCTAGGTGTTTTGTGTCTTGGTACTTTGCCAGTGTTTCGTCGCTTGGTGAAGGTGTGCCAACACCCCACCCCGAGCTCCATATAAATAGGAGGGGGAAGAGGTGAGAAATGCTCTGAGAAATTTTTGAGGTTCATTTAAATAATGGACCACAAAAATTACCAATGGTTCCATTACATGTAAAGGAGAGTAAATCCATTTAAAGGGTTGACATGTCGTCAGTCCCACCATATCTTCTAGTCCGTTATAGGAAAGGAAAAATGTGAAATAAAATAGCATTTTTTTATTATTCTTTTAAATGTAAAAAACTATCTTTTTCTCAAAACTATCTATGGTCGATTTGAAACCTCCCTGAAGTTAATCCTGAGGCTGTTGATTACATGATGGCTTCATATTGTTAATCCATTCACCAATTCAAAAGATAGAAAATCCCACCCATGTGTTTACTAAAATCACCATAAAAAGGTTTTTAAATTCATTTTGGGCTCACCAAACTTCAGAATCACACGCCGTCAATTTTCGTGTACATGTAATAATTCAAAATAATTAAATAATGTTACATGTAAAATATGGGTATTTTCATTCTCCCCACATTTTGTTTTTTCATCCCATAAAACCACAACATCAATAAAGGAAACAAATGGGGGTACTGAGCATAAATTTGAGCCTCCCGCTTCCATGTGCTCTCCTGGAGGTTCCTATGCTTCCTGTGAAACACACAATAGAGGGATCGATCATCCAAGAAGGACCCACTCTTATTGATCCTCAATCTCCTATAGAACCTCGTTAAATGTCATCTTCTCATTAACATCCATCTCTCCCCGGTCTATAATGTGTGATGTGTCATGCACGTACTTCCTCAGCTACAACAAGTGGAAAATGTCATGCACATGAGGCATCTGTGGGGGAAGATCTAGGCGATACACCACCTTTCCAAATCTGTTATGAATTGGAAAGGGCCCGATGATCTCGGAGATATCTTTCCACCCCGACCAAATCTCCACAATCCTTTTCAAAGTGAGAACCGAAGGAAGACATGGTCTCCCTCATGAAACTCATAATGTCTCCATCCCTTGTCAGCATAAGAATTTTTTCTACTCTTTGCAGTCTTCATCCGCTCTTGGATAATCTGCACCTTCTCAATGGTATCCCATACCAACTCTGGACCCATAAGTTGTGACTCTCTTTGTCATATCCAGTGTAGAAGTGATCTACATGGTCGAATGTAAAAGACCTCAAACAGTGCTATACTAATGGTTGAGTGATAGATATTGTTGTATGCGAACTCCACTATGGGCAGGTGGTCCTCCCAACTACAGATAAAATCTAGGACACAAGCACAAAGCATATCCTCATGTGCCTGTATGGTATAATCCATATGAGCAACTATATGAGGATGAAAGGTAGTGCTAAAACATAGATGGGTCCTAAACAACTCCTATAATCCCTTCCACAACTAGGTTTTCAAACTCAATCATGGTCAGAGGCGATCGTCTATGGAACCCTAAGGATCTATACAATCTCATGTACGTGGAGGCGTCCCAATCCCTCTACTGATCCCTGCTCTCAGATTTTTTGCAAATGGGTCGACATAGTTAGTCAATCAATGATCACCCAGATGGAATCGTGACACTTAGGAATACGAGGTATCCCTATCAAAAAATGATTTGAAATACCATCCCATATCCACTATGGTACCTCTAATGGCTGCGCTAAGCCTACTGGAGCCAAATGTTAGGCCTTCACTTGCATACAAGTTATGCGTCAGGAAACAAACTATGCCATTGCCTTCCACAACCCTAGCCACTGGTGTTGATGCCTGAGGTCCTGTTATATCATCACCACATTGGGATGTACCACCAGAGCGGGTGTATGGAACTCCCCCAACACCTCCTCTCGTATCTCTACTAGTACCATGGTGCGTCCTCTGAAAAGGATCACATGCTCTACACCTTCATAAAATCCATCAAGTGAATGTCCTAAGGATATCTGATCATGGAGAGCCTCATAATCAATGAACCCATGATGTTCCCCTTGAAATCATTGAATAAGTGGGGGAATGACCATCATAGACTGGAGGAAATCTACTCTATCTCTATCCATAATGTATATATACATTGTGGCTAGCTTCGTTGTCACCTTACTCAGAAATTGTAGACCTGACCTCCAACTGAGTTCATCTTCTACTACATTCTCCTTCTCAAGAGTGAAGAATATTTCAAAGTCATTGTCCTAGAGGAACGTTATCCAACGTCGATGTCTCTGTTTCAGGTCCTTCTATGAGAAAATATACATGAGACTCTTGTGATTAGAGTAAATAGTAAACCGTTCACCCATCAAGTAGTGTCGCCACATATTCAAGCTGATGACCACATATAATAACTCCAGGACATCAGTATCATAGTTAATCTCATGGTATCTCAACAATCGTGAATCCTAAGTGATCACTTCTCACTCCTGTATCAGTACACATCAATATAGGATTCCTAACACATCACATAAGACTAAATAACCAAAACCCACTTCTTTTAACCTCAATATGAGGGCACTAGTCAGTCTTTTCCTCAGCTCCAGAAAAATTTTCAAGCATCTCTCAGTCCATACAAAGGGATGTCCCCTCATCGTCAATGCTCACAATAGTGTCACAACTCTGGGAAATTCAGTTATGAATTCTCTGGTAGTACCCATCCAACCCTAGGAAACTCTACACCTCGGTCACAATCATGGGTGGATCCCAAGAAATAATAGCTTCTATCTTCACTTTATCCACTGCAAGCTGAGCCTCCGAGATAGCGATTCATAGAAAGTGGAACTCATGTATCTAGAACTGTTACTTCAAGAGATTACCATAAAGCTGGTGCACTCTGATTGCATTATGAACTATCTGCAGATTATAGGCATTCTCTTTCTCTGACGTCGATTATATCAAGATGTCGTCTATGAAGACCACCACATTACGATTGAGGAATGGCTGATTGATCCTACTCGTGAGTCCAAAGAATAGTATATGGGCATTGGTTATGCCGAATGACATATCCAAGAACTCATAGTGGCCATAACAATTTTTGAAGGTCATCTTTTGCACATACTCATCTCGTACCCTGAGTTGATTATAGCCTCATCTGAGGTCTATCATTGAAAACCAATGAGCTCCCATCAGCTGATCAAAGATATCATTAAACCCCCAAAGTGGATACTTGTTCTTCATAGACACCTGGTTCCGAAACTAATAATCCATGTAGAGCCTCAAACTCCCTTATGCCTTCATGGAAAACAAAATTGGGGTTCCGCATGGAGAAAAACTAGGCCTTATGAACCCCTTCCTCTACAAGTTCACGATATATACCCATAACACACAAAGCTCTGTGGGATCCATCCAATATGCTGGTGTAGATATCAGTGTCATCTCAGGGTATAGGTTGATGTAAAAGTCCACCTCTCGGTGAGGATATAGTCCAGAAACATCATTAGAGAAGACATAAGAATACTATACATGATAGCTTGGTATCTCAACATCAACTGCACCGAGGGTAAGGCTGGCCAAATGATGTGTGATTGAGTGCACCCACTTACAGGTATGTCCATCCTATGATGAAAAGGTTCCCTTCTCATTGGTAAAGGAAAACCTGATCCCATCCTCACAGACACACCACACATTGCGCCTAATGCCGTCAATCGGAGCATGGACTATGGATAACCAGTCCATACCAAGGATGACGTCATAAGGCCTCGACGCCGCTACTGGAAGATCCCAACTGAAGCCCTCACCTCACAAAGTAAGATCTCACTACTGGAAGTGGTGTTTAATCATCGAATCTTCTATCGTAAGAGTCTCTAATCGTAAGGATCGATAAAATAGCTCCACCAAATTCTTTGAGCTTCAAAAGAGTGTCCTAGAAATGAAAGAGTGAATGGAACCATTATCTAATAAGTACTATAGCTAAGGTGGAGTAGACATAGATTGTAACTCGAATAATATATGGAGCACCATGGTTGTAGGCCTTAGCTGCCTAGGGCTGATATCCTCCTTGTCCTCCTACTCCATGTGGTTGGGGTGGACCACCTAATGGTGGTGGTGGTAGAACCTCAAACCATCATCCACAAACTATTGCACGAACCAATCCTATGCCATGTCTGCCACACTGAAGACCTCCTTTCTTGAATCTCTCCCTCTACAATGGTGGTCCCCAAACTCTGTGATGGTCATCAGTGCGGCTGGTCGGGAATTCGGGGGACATGTGACCCTGTCAGCCCCACGTGAAGCACAATATGCTCCTCTTCTAGCATGCTCTACCTCGTGATCCTTGCACCTCCGACCCCATTTCCTTGGGTCATCCACCAGAAGGTCTGTCTTCTTGGAACTCTATGCCATCTACATAATTCCAGCTGTAGATGACTCTGCTACGTGTCTCCCAGTGGTGGGTCTCTCTATCTGTGTATGTTTAGCAAATAATCTCTACATAATGAGTTCTCTCTCATGTACTCCATCCTGCATTGGGATGCTAAGAGATACAAATAAAGCTTTGACCTTCCATCAGAGCCCCTTCTCGGAGGTTTGTGCCCTAATGAAAGGGTCTGACACCATGTTGGTAGTGTAGAGTGATAGGTCGGTGAACCTCACCGAGTACTAGGCCACGGTCTGGCTGCCCTGTTGTATGTGTAGCAACTCCTGTATAGGCTCAGAGCATAGAGCCTCTAGGACAAACTCTACACAGAAGTGGAACTAGAAATATGCCCAGGTGAGGGTTGACTCATCATGTGTCTGGAGTGTCACGCTCCAACAACTCCCCTACTGCTCCATGGAAAATACTAGCAGCTAGGATCACCATCTGGTCGGCTCATGTCCCAACCAGAGGAAAAAAACTGGTCACATCCTCCAGCCAATCATCATCCTCATAGGGATCTATCTTTCCTCAGAACCTCGGAGTCCTCTACCACTAAAACTCATGCAACACGCTCAATCGACATGCTCCATCTACTGGTTGGGCTGGTGGAAACGACTTCCCAATAGGTAGTGGTGCTGCTGGTATACCACCCGATGGTACTATCGTTGTACGAGGGCCCTACACTAAAGAGTCATCGCTTGGTGGGCCGTCATCACAAACTCTCACTAGAATCCTCACTGGCTGTCTACATGGAAATATCCTGAAATAAAATAGGTGTGCCAAAGTCAATAAGTAATACATATTGAGCTGAATCAATGAGATTAAAAAAAACATCCAAAACACACAATCAGTGTTTCATTCACCAAGTCAGAAATCAGAATTCATTGTCCGGGTGTATGGATACGTTAGCCACCTCACCAAAATTGGACTCCCAGTACTGAAAACCACACTCAAAACACTTAACACTATTGCTCTATTGAAATATCAGAGTCTTAGTTCATTGGTAGAACCGAATCCTTTGATAACACATTTTTAGGACCCATCACCAGGGGCCTGTGATATGACTACCACAAGCCTGCCTTCCATAGGCCAGGGGTTGACGACCAGCACTGAAAAGAATATCCTTGAAAAATGGGAAGGCGTTGACTTTAAACCTACAGACACATAGTCCAGGAATACAACGAGAACAGATTATGCAGTAATACTGTAGTAGTAAAAATATCTGTACTGAAATTAAAAAGGGTGAGTATGATAGGTAAACAGGTATGGAATAGAAGCCCAACTGAAAAGTACAACAGTAACAGAAAAAATGATCCTGGAATCGTTTACCAAGGTTCAATCCAGAAGGGTAGTTATAGATCATATCAACTACACTCCATGTCAGCCTATCTCCTCTGTGTACCACCATGTCTGAGATCCCTCATGTCTCATCCCATCTTCTTGTCGTCTGAAAAAGACACAACAAGGTGCGGGCGAAACCCGTGAAAGTGTGAGTATAACAATACCAAGTAGGGGACCCCGAGACCCCTCGAAGGACTCTCAGTGATCCAGAAAGGAAAACATCACATGATACATCACAAAGTTAGTATCACAAGCATGATATAAACCACGAAGAACAAAGAAAAATAGATATCTCACACCCGGTATAAAACTCATATATCAAGAATATAGATGGTTAGTCTTAAGCTATATCATCTTATTCCATTTAGAAGTTCTACAACTGAACCACAAAGAAGTTTTTCTATTGCTGATACACTCTTGGAAAACGTTTTTGTTCTACGATGGGACACTGTATGTTGGATCCACATCAGGTCTCGATAAAACTGATCCACACATGGTCACTAGAATGTCGATCCACACCGGGTCACTGAAATGCAGATCCACGCCGGGTTTCTAGAATGCTAATCCAAACAGGGTCGCTGGAAGGCTGATCCAGGAAGGGTCACTAGATATTGATCCAAATAGGGTCTCTAGTTTCTTATTCTTAATGGGCGGCTCTAAAACTGATCCTCATCCGGTAGATATGATGTTTATCAACACATGGTATCTATGATGATGATCCACATAGGCTCGCTACTTCCATCATAGTAGGTCACATGATTTCTGCTCATAGCATAATTCATTCTGGGAGAAACGATCCTCAAGCCATCAGTCAAATTTTAACTAGTGGGAAGTCTCGTAAAAATCATAATCCGGGGACCACCTTTTCATAGGGGTCCCAACGTAATAGATGGCGTGTTGATCGCACGCGCGTTCTGTGAGATATGGGTAATTTTGTAAAAAGGTCCTGGTTGGTTTCAAGCCTGATCCAACCCAAGTCGTACATCAAACCTTATCCAAAATCACATAGAATATCTCCAAATTTCAACCATGTCACACGAATCCCTTTTCCATAGATGGTGTATCGATTGGATTCTAGGTCTGTTAGTAACATCTCTTTTTGTGAAATGGGGGTGATCATACCTCTGTCCAGCTCGGCTCAGTCAGACCCACTGGAATATTCCAAAGGGACCGCCTCCCAAAGGGGTCCCGAATCCACAAAAAATATGTCAAAAAGACAGCTGGTTCGTCAGTTACATGAATTTATTTATTCGGAGGCCGGTTGGATGTAGGCCGAGTCCGACTCAGTCCGACCGGCCCGATGCAACAGTTCACAGGGTCTACCTGACCCATCCGGGGTCCGTCCCATTCATTGTTGGCCTGGTTCACTAGGTTCGGCCCTTCGGGGTCGGACCATTGGTTCGGGGGCCCTGGCCACCATTGGACCGGCCCGCCGGGCGGTGCTCGGCCCACCCGCACCAGCCTACTGGGTCCTGGGTCTAGCCCGACCAGCTCGGCCAGCCCACGTTTGACCCGGTCCGCCGAATGGTGGACCACTTTCTCCATAGGCCCTGTGGTTATGGGGCCGTTTCTCCCAACCGGTAGGGTGATTACCCACCACATGAAATGATCGGCCGATTGGCCGGCCGACTTTCGCCAACGCAGCACAATACGGGGCTGCGCCCCGCCCTCATGTAGCTAGCTTTTCCTATGGGCACCACCCTGGTCCAGTTAAAGCTAGCTTGCACTCGCTGCCTCTGGCTTCCATGGCGCTCGACGACGCACTTCTTCCCACCGCCCTCGGCTAGTTGCCGCAGGTCTCCTCCGTCCACCGCTGACATGGTGCATCGGTGGTTTCTTCTACGGTCCACCAGTATCTCTCTGATGGTCCGTTTTTGGGGTCGTTAGTGCCTACGAGGCTCTCAGGTCACCATTGTAGCTGCATTTCCTCTGGTTACATCCTGCCTCTCCATTTGGAAAACTATTCTAGAAAAAAAGACAACTAATGAAGTGGTGGACAGTTTGGGAATAGTTCTTTTGGCCCACGCCCTCCGGATTAGAGTCATATCAGGTGGTCAACAAGTTATCTCATAAATATTGACTTTACAACAATCCATCTACCTTGATAAGATGTCCAATGATGACGGTTGATGGAACTTGCTTCATCATTGTCGTCGGTTTGAGATTCGGTCACACTCATCACCACTCGTGGAAACTTGTATCGTCATCTATGTGGTTGGCATCATGGAACTTTTCCAGAGCTTCATTGCTTGGTGAAGTTGTGCCAACACCCCATCCCGAGATCCATATAAATAAGAGGGGGAAGATGTGGGTAACTATCTGAGAAATTTATGGGGTTCATTTAATTAATGAACAACCCAAATTTCTAATGGTGTAGTTACCAGTAAAGAAAATTCTATCCATTTAATGGTTTGACATGTCGTTGGTCCCGCCACTGTTGTCCGCCCATTTGAGGAAATGAAAAAAGAGAAATAAAATAACATTGTGAATTTATTATTCGGTAAAATTTTCAAAAACTATTTTTTTCTCCTGTCCATCTATAGTCAATGTGATGCCTCCCTTAAGAGAATCTTGGCATTTTATATTTAACGGTGCCCTTGTATTTTTAATCCGATCTCCTGTTAAAAAGATCGAAAACGCCACCCTCCCGTTTAGTGAATGTTCCTTAAAAAATGTTCAGAAATTTATTCCGGGCACATCAGTCCTCAAGATTACATGCCATCAATTTTACCAGACTTGTGATAATAGAAAATTATTTAAAAAAAATTACATGGAAAACACAGTTCTATACAATTAAGGTTATTTTTTGTGAAAATAATTTTTATATACCATGAATTATTTTCTTACAGATAAGTGAATACTAATTTAATAGATTTCATCTTGTTAAAACATTTATTCATAAGTAAAAACCAAAAATATAATTATAAATCAACATTTAAATTTAAATTACACCTATAAAATGATGCATGAACCCTTCATTAATTTTCAACCCTCTAATCAATGATGTTTCCCAACAAAACATACTAATTTAGATGTTAAGATCCTTATGTCAGATCATTGGTGGCCACCATATACATTTTCATAGTAGTATCCATGAAAAAAAGGTTCTGACATGAATTACCTGATTCCGAGAATTTTTTTGTAATATCCAGCCCCTACCTCCATAATTTTTTAGATTATATGACACTATTATCTTAACAATCCTTTCCAACCCTCCCATTTTTCTAACACTATACCAATTATTATCTCTAAAAAAACATGTGATACCTAATTTTTGATAACTAATCCCATATATTCTCACCTAAGATATTATAAGAGATAAGTGTTACCCATCAAGGTCCACCTCTAATAGGTTATCGGTTATTGACATGCGCTAATGATATCTCTCATGGATATTTGATGAATTTCCCTCATTAAATGTAATAAAATAATGCAGACCATATGATCTAATCTATATTAGTTGTTTTGAAATGGAAATGATAACAATCCCACATTATCATTAAATTATAATGTAAACATTTCAATAAGACAGTACAAGGATGACTTCCTAGAATCCAGTTTTTCAACTCAATCCACAACATCAAAATATATCATTTTTGAAATATGATTCCAGATACTTTAAGAGGGGTAAAAACTTGGGAGCACATAGTAATGTTATATATATAAAATATTCTTCATCTAAATAAATTAAATGTGTTTATATATATATATATTTGTGAAATCACCTAAGGAGAGATATACATTAATAAATTATATGGTGAAAACAAGTATGTATGATTAGAATTGATCTAATAATATTATAAAATTACATAGTTCCAACCATTGGTGGTGTTTCCTGCATCATAATTTCATCTTGATATGTTTTTGTTAGGTTAATTCAACTATTGGGATTTCATATTTCTAGGATCATTTATAAAATATTGAGAATCCCTATAACCATAACACTATATATTTATTAATCATAGTAATATAAATTGACTAATTATATCACATTTGATTAGTATTTAAATAGTATAACCATAGGAGGGTACTATCATATTTATAGGATTACATCGGAATAATGAACTAGGTGAAGATGAAATTCAACACTATTTAATTATCATAATTAGTTCATCATGTCATGATTAATGTATACCACATCATTTACTTGATAAATCTTTTGAACAAAATTTCCATCACACCACATCTACTGCCACACATTCAGAATAACCAAATAATCCCCACAAAACCACATTATTATAGAAACAACCACATAACTACACAATCCACAAATTAACTAGTGTTATTACCATTGACGTACCATAACCTAATACATGATATAAATCTATGCCATCAAATCTTGGGAGAAATTTGCGCATGTTACATCCATAATCCATTAAAGCACATAAATAGGTTCATGTGAAGAATCATTTTGAGATTTCATCCAACAAATTTACATATATACAAATCACCTTAGTCAACTAGATACATTTGAAGTATATAAATTATATTCATAACCTTAATCCATTATAGAATTTATGAAATATAATTGCAATATTCTAGATTCATTAGAGGTCATGTATAGGTTCACTTTACCTTAATTAATTGTAGATTGTATTGGTATAAATATAATTGAAAACTATTACTCCCTTCATGTATATTATCAAAATATTATAGCCAAACATGAATAATGAATTATCACATATATTTGATAAAATTAACAAATAAAGATAAATGAAATTATTCAAGAATTCAAATACATAATATAATAACAAATTCAACATCATAATATTAAGTACGAATAATCAATTAAATTATGAAATATTTGATATTGTGAAATAATAGATAATTTACCATCAACATTTCATAATCCAATAATTACAAAATCATATAAATTCTAACTTCTAAATATCACTAAAATATTATTTCTAATAATAAAAAAACTAATTGATGACCTGGTTATTTTGTTCTATTATTTAAACGATATAATATAAATGTGGAAGACTTCAAAAAAACACATCTAGGACACAACACAACATTTTAACAGGTTTGATACATTAATAAATTACAAAATTATATAAAAATAATCAAACCAAACATCTATAATTCAATTCTATTAAGGATATATCTATATAAAAAGCATAAATTTACAAACTTTAAATAATGAATTCTTTTAATATTTATCATGACAGCAGCCATAGATCATTTTCGATTTATGATTTTCAGCCTATTATGATTTCATATAATCACCTTATAAACATTTAGTGGAGTTATAAATCAAAATTTTATAAACATTTATATTTTTTCTTTTTCAATTTTTGAGTACCAATTAATTATCTAATTAAATTTTATTATTAACATATTATCAGTATATAATTATTGCCCATTGAGACATGAATTTTTCATACCATTCGTAAGAAAAAATTTCCAAAAATATAAAAATACATTATTATTTTTATTTAAATGAATCAATAGATATATAAAAAATGATTTATAATGATATAAATATTTAAAATAATTTTTTTTCATAGATTATAAAGGATATATTACATGGGAGAATTCCCATTATTCAATATTTTCAACGACTAAATTCATTCTTCTTCCAATGAGAAAACATGTCAAATAATTACTATAATGATATAAAAATGCATCTTTTAATGATAATAATACTGTTATTAAGTGGAATGTGAAGTGAAGGATAAAAATTTACAATAATGGAATGAAAATGTAAAATAAAAATTATTTGATGTATCAAAAAATGGTCACATTCCTATAGATAAAAAAAATGGGGACTAAGAGTAGTGGATGATAATAAAATGAATAATGAAAATGAAAATTCCTCCCCCTGGACCAAACCATATCCACCACCAATTTTGAGAGAGTTTAATCCAACCTTATTCAATAGATTATATTCACATAATTTGACATAAATATTGTGGGGATAAATGATTACATAGTTTATATGTTTTAATGGGATGATTTAGTCATGATAAAGTATGATGTTTCCAACCATTCATTTTTAAGGTTATTTTAATCCAAGGTGATTTATCCTAATCACGTTCATCAAATTCACGAGATGATAATAATAATTATTTAAATGGTTTCATAGGAATAACATAGATAGTTCATATCATATCAACTACATATTAAATAATATAGAAAAAAATTCCTTCAGATCTCATACATGAAGAGCTAAGAAATAACACATTGATACAATTGAAGTTATAGACTAAATGGTATCCCACCATTCTAAATCATGTTATTTTGTGTTAAATAAACCATAAAAATTATTTATACAACTTATAGAAACTACCAATAATAAGGGATGAAATAAAAATGAAATGAGACAAATATAGAGGGGAACATTTTGTTAAAATGAATCAACCCCATAAGTTTAATAGACATGGGTCCTCCATGGATTCCATGGACAATACAATTAGAAGTGGAGACCCCAAATGCTTGGTAGAAACATGTTATTAAAACATATTGAAGAAAATAGAAATTGATAATCAAAATGAAACTTCATGGATCATAGGTTCAAAAAAATTCTAATGATGATAACAATGCGTTTCACTATATAGTATACACATTTAAAGCATGATTAGCGCTATAAACTCAAAAAATGCGGGTTTTATTGGTCATATGATCATCATCATAATAGAAATTTTAATATACCATAAATTACGACATATATTAGTTATTTAGATGAAAATTTTATTTCATAAATAAATTACCAATTTAGTGCTTTTATTATTAATAATAAATATATTAATACTTAAATATGACTCAGGAATAATAATAAGAAAACATGAAATATTCTCATAGGAAACATTCCAATACATGGAGGAACATACATTCATGTGTAAATAGGATGATAGTTACACATAATTAATTTAATCTTATTTATTGGATATTTAGTAATTGGGTAACTTTTATGCATGATGTAACTAATTTTACATAATAATATATTACTATTACATACTAATAATACAAATGGGAATGTTCATTATATATCATGAATATAAATTTAAATATCAATTAAATTATTCTTTTTTTTATAGAATATTCATATGTCTTTACAATTCAAAGAATCTCTCAATACATATGGTTCATTTTATGTAAAATGGAATTCATGAGGGTTATTTCTTAGAAATTGATATAGGTAAAGTTCATGGGGTGAAACATAATGTTATCTATCAAAATAAATAGGTTATTTAATGTTCATCATCATTAGTAAGAGTACTATATAAATTTAATGAACCTCCCCTACTGGTACTCCTCCTATAATGGTTGTGAATATTTTTATATCCCTTGAAGTCCACCTAAAATTGGTAATGGGTTAACATCTATAACACATGGCATATAATATATAGAAATATGATTAAATACACTAATATTACATGAAAATGAAAAATTAACAAATAGAAAACTCTTTATTAAATAATAAAAATACAAATACAAATACGTGATAAGTCATATAAACTTAATCACATGTTGATATATACAATACCCTGGGATATTTGGTAGCAAAATCTTCCAATAAACTATATGTGTATAATTTTAAAAAATTTATTATAATGGGTTTAAAATTGATTATTTAATATGTAATATAAGGTAAAAATTAAACTTGAAAAATATTATTAATTCATAGTAATGTTTTATAGAAAACAAACATGAATTAATGTATTACTCACCATGGATTATCACAACATATTGAAGTGTAAAATTTAATGATTCAAAAAATCGGAGAAATCCAAAATCATATTCACCCATGAGGATCACCAATATTCATTGAAAACATAAAATTAGGATGATCGTCATGAGATAATAAATAATGTTGCGAGTTTTAAATGAGAATAATGAAAATGAGAATTCTAACATAAGAGTTGAAAATGAAATGTTTGATTATTGAATGTCTATTTACAGAAAAAAAATAAGGATGTTATAATTATGGTCATTTCAGACATCATTATTGAAAATATGGTAATTGGGTATACATGTATGAAATTTGTTTATAATGGATTTGTATCTTTAGTAGTAAATTTAGAATAAAATAACGAATAATTAAATAAAAATATAAAAATAATTTTTTTTTGTAAATATAGATATATATATTCAATACATATTAATATTAGTATTGTTGTTATTAAATATACTATATGATTTAATTTTAAATTAGAAATAATATTTTTATTATTAATGTATTAGTAACATTTAATTTAATAATATAAATATTTAACATTAATGGTATTTTATTAATGTTTATCTTGAAAAAAGTAATATTTTTTAAAGATCCATTTTATTAAGTGTAATATATTTTAACCCAATTAATTAAATTAAATAATTTAAAATATTGTTATATATAAACTATAAAATTAACCATGCTAGGGAAACTAGAAAAATCGCCCTGGTGGGTTCTCCATTGGGAAAGGTTCAACAAAAACATAAAAAACTAGTCTCAAGTATAAAAAAGCTAAAATACTGGAGAAAAACATGATAGAAAGATATACATCCATGAGATATTGAAATTCAATAAAAAGTTTAAACAATAATGATAGAACATTAAAAGATAAAAATAGTATTTGTGTGACTGAAACCACCACCAAACCATCTCATTGTAAAGGAAATGAAAACAAGATAAGTAAACATTCTATACAATGATCTTACATTTACCACATCCCTATATGAAAATCTATAATTGACGAAAGGTAAAAGTATTGTGTGAGAAAAAATCCTGGTAAGATTTAACCAAAGAATCTATAAAAAGAATAATACCGATAATACAGTAGGTTTATCTATAAAATAATTCCATATTACAATGTTTTTTTCATAAATCAAATTTTTTTTATAAATCATCCTTTGGTTTTCATAAAAATATGTTCACATTCTCAAAATAATGATGAAGACCAGCACATGTGATATATTACAAAAGTATAATAAAAATGAACTAGGGATACTTCATGAGATAATAATGTGAGAAAATAACAATGAAATATTCCTTAATGTGAAAAAATACTCATAAATGAAAATGAAATGAATCTAGGATCTAATAAATTGTAATACATGTTAGAAATAAAAAGAAATACTTAATCTAAGAATTAGGTGGATCAAACTTGTATAACCTCTAGTGACATTACACACACTAAGGAGGCCCATAACCTATAGTGAGATATTACAAAATAAAGTAACAAGTCTATTTGTTAATCCACACAATGATTACCTATCTATTCCTAACCCACAGTGGCACACCCTTTTAGAGGATGGTCAAGGTGAAACTACCAGACGACGGTCTCCATATTCATGGGGATATAGACAAGTGCTGACAAATAACTTATAGAATGAGATACTATTCACTAATGTACATGTATACATAGACACACACACATACTCAAGCCCATAAATTGATGACATGTAAAACAATTTAAAAACATGTATGAAAATATCTATAATATCACAATTTTATTGTGATATAATGTACTAAAAAAAGGTGAAAAATATATTCCATCTGAATACTAGAAAATAATTTCAAACCTGACTAGTAGGAGGGGACTGTAATCAACTCCACACCCTTATTCACCTATGTCAATCTATTATAATCTATTCTCCACATACTCCAAGACCTCCAAAGAATACATGAATGAGAATGTTGTCATTATAAGTTTAGAAATATGTCTAAAGATCCAATCCATAGATGAGTGTAATACTAACCAATAGGATGCCTGGAAACCACCCAACCTAAAGAATAAAGAATGGTGATATTATCAAACACATGTATTTAAAATATGATATGAGTCATAAAGATTACCATGTATATCCCAGATATACTCATAAATGAAACTTGGTAGTAAGATTCCTTAACCACTACCGTTTATTTATCCGTTATAGATTTCATGGTAACACTTGTATGTGAAGTATTACTCTATGAATTATACTTACAAAATTTAACCTCATCCAAGACACCAAATTTTTTAGGTCAAGTCACAAAGAATAGAATAAAAAACCTAAAGTTTCAACCTGAGAAACAAACTCCATAAAACTAATTCCTCATTATAATGGTCAGATCTCAATACACAGATAGGGGTTTAATAACTACGGCTCATTAAGGGATACCAAAAAATACTCCCAAAATCCTCCTAGATAATGGATTGATTCCACTATAAGTGTGGGTAATAAAAATTCTTTTAAACATTCCCTTGGTAAAACATAATGGACATGAGGATTAATATAAACCTCTAAGAGGGATAAAATATATAAGTCACTAAGGGGTCCAAGGTCTGATTTGTTGGACTATATGCCAAAGTAACCATTGTATAAGTGGGATAAGATGAATCACTATAGAATATTAACATATACAACTGAGATAGTTCATTTGAGATACATAATACACTAGAAAAATACACCAATGGTATGATCTTATCTTTATACAATTATAGTCACTGAACTCCCAGTGCTCATTGGGGGAACAAAAGAACCTCCTAGAAACATGATCCATGATAGGGGATCGATGCACATATATTTATTTCCCATGGAAATTCATCAAACCCTACCTTGGGGATAAATAAATGATATGAGGATTACTCTAGGCCTCTTCAAGGGATACATGCTCTAATACACTTAAGGTTTTGTGGTTGGATGGTTGGTAACATATTCCATACTAACCCCTATATAAGTGGACTAAGACAACTCACTCTAGAAACAGTAAAGATTCACATAAAACTCTTATCAATTGGATGCTATAGTGGGGTCACCATCCTATGATTATGACATCAAGTTGAACCAACCCCTTATATGAATGGTGTAGCGAAACACACTCAAATTATTTTTTTAAGGAATTTCATAGATTATGAAATCGAAGATGAAATGAGATGAAAGGGGAATCCACCCTATCCTGAAATGAGTAAATGGAATGCCCCTACGGGCACACAACATTTCTAAAAAATATTATAACAACTCATGTATTACACTAAAAGGGCATGAAATGTTACCCAATACACCGTGTTTCCCAAGGGTACATAGTGTGTAGATGTATCCTTAGAACTAAGAGTGATATTTTCACTTGTAGGTGTATTATAGACCATTTCTATATACTTGGTAGTGTCTATGTACAAATATCTTTCCTTGTACTTCATACTACACATGTACTCCCTAGGTAGAAAATTTGTGGGGACTCATGGCCAATATATCATGTAATCCTTATAAATGATATTTTTTCGACTATTTTTTTAAGGAATGCGACTTGGCCCAGATTTTTTATATCAGAAAATAGTTTCCTTGTTACGTACAAATTATAAACACCATGTTGTTCATCATGGTGTCACTCGATGTGGGATATATAACTCTAATAGGAAACCACAGGATAGGAAAACAAGACTATAAGACATTTCTTCATATTAATAGATGTCTTATAGTAGGTTTTTTCATAGAACTCATCTAATAATTCATTAATCTTTTGATTATTACTACATTGCCGAATATTACTCTCAATGAACTCAGAACTCATTCAACTGAGTTCTATCATCACCTACGCACTAGATTTAGGAAATGACCTTTTCTCTTGAGACACTCTTTATCGATCCTTTCAACTAAAGTATGAAAATTAAATTAACTAAAAATCTTGGTCCTTATATGGATATAGATTCTATTTTAAAAATCAAAATCTTAATGTGGGATATCCATCCACAAACCTTGGTAATGTTTAATTTCACCAAATACTGAATGTGCAATTATAATTCACCATGTACTCATTTAATTGATGCACAAAATAGAATCTGATTGATAAATGCACAAAGAAATGTTTGATAAAATACAAAGAACCCTAATAATTGTATCATTTATCATCTAATGTTCATGGTGGCCTCGATTCATTATCATAGGGGGAATAACAGAGATAAATAAATAAACCAAAGCAATATCAACTCTTATAAAACAGTAAGATAATTTAATTAATTGAATTAAGATATAAAATTGAGAAATTGTTTTTAAGAAGATTAATTCATGTTCATCAAATCTAAATAAAAACATTTCAAATATACAGAAATAAAATCCATTTGTTTGTTTTATAAATAAATAAATAATGAATGCACATCATTTTTTATGATGAAACCCACATGTTGAAATTTCTTTGGAAGTCCATACGGTAGTCTAATCATTGATCCATGATCAAGATTCCCATTAATGTTCCTCCAGATTCTCCTCTAAATTCTCATGGTCATGAGGATTAACCAATTAATTTTTTACAACAACATATTTATAGAAGTAAAAACATGGTCATCTTGTCAATGTAATAAATAAATGAATTTAATTAATTAATTTCCATATATTCACCTCAGATGACAAGTAAACTAGAGGCCAATGATTTTAAATATTATATCACACATAGTGTAAAATCCACATTCTGAACTCAATAGCGTTCTTATTTCTCTAATATGATACTCTATTATTTATTTAATTTTTTTAGGAAAACTATTCACGTATGATATTTATATATTCTAATGCCATTAAAATTTCATTGTTAAGATAATTGGACCTTATAATCTCACAAACTCTTTGTGCATGGCTTCAAAAAGTTTTCTTTATATATGACAATTTCATATATGAAGAAATATGATTTCTACATTATTACAATATTTAAGATTTTTTCATTAAAATTGAACAAGGTAAACAAAAATGTGGGGAAAATGAGCTCTCAACTGGATCTGCCACTCCCACAAGCTCCAATGATGGTTTCCTATGATTCCATTAAACACACACTTATGGAAAAGTCTTCCCTATGAAGGGTATTTATCTTTTGGGTCTCAATGCTGCCAGCTCCTTGAAAAATGAAACTCTACTATCAAGACACCACATAACAAAATTGATATCATACAATGAGTTTGGAAAATACCATATATGTTATGAAATATGGAGTACATAATCAACCAATCCTACTATAGTTTTGAAGTTATGTAGTACACCAAATCACTCACTTAACATAACAGCTGGGAACATAATGGGCCTAAGAACCCCAAAGAAATCCTATAACCATAAGTGAAACTAAAAAACTCTAAAACTAAAAAGGCATTAGAATTAATAGATAGAGGATTCGTGATATTTTTTGGGAAATACTTATATACTACTAGATAACCCACACCCTCACAACCATCCCGATCACCAAAACTAAGTCCCATGATTTTTAACCCATTGGATCCGACTAGTATGACAGTGGCCTACATTGTCCCTTATACATTTCTTATAAAAGGAGTTACAATAGTGTGGGGGTGATAATAATTATGGAAACCAAACTCGATTAATATTTGATGATAATCATATCTATGTTTTAAAACCAATCAGTGAACCTAGCTAATGTTTTCTAGAAGAAAAATGGTGCACATTAAATTAGTAGCTGACAGGGGGAACACACTAGTCTCAACTACAAACTTTTCCCAAAATAATTCTCACATCCTCTCTCTAATATTACCATGATTTATGAATCTCAGTATGTAGTGATAATTAAGGGAATTTAATAAATATATTCTAACTCATGTATACAAATGTGTCTCAAACCCTCCAAAAATATCTCTTGGTGATCAACCTCCAATAGGTGAGACAAAAAATGTTTAGCTTTACAACATTTCATAACTCCCAGGTAATCCCAACCAATTCCAATATATCCTTGAACATCATATTCTACACAATGTATACTTTTATGGAAAAACAACCTCCTCAACACATCCTTCCATAGAATGGTAGGTGTCATCAACTATTCTTTAACAAGGATGATGATATTGCCACTATTGTAAATCCATTAAAGAAAATCTCTGATAGATTTATAGCAACACAACATATCATAATCAATATCCCTATGGGTTACCTCTCTGATTCTCAAAATAATCAGAGGGGTGGCAACTATTGACAGGAGGTAAGCCTCACTATCCTTAGGTGTCTCATGTTCTCTAAATCAAACACTGAGCACACATGGGAATCATCAAAGAAGACTACAAATAATTTATCCCCCAAGGGTTAAGGATCCATTCTATAAATATTATAACCCTACAATGGCATAAAACATGTGAAGTGGAATTACCATGGAATCCAAACATCGAAAGTAGCTATGGAAATCCAATTTAATGATATCTATATCCAAATATATAGCTAGTGATAACCTTTATTGAGGTTAAATTCTAACAAACACATAACCCTAAACCACTGATTGAAGAAGTCAATTATTCCAGGGATTAGAAACTCTTACTCACTTCACCTTGTTCAGGTGATGCCAATTCACACCAACCTTTAGAACTCATTCACCTCTCATGTGAAAAACCCAAGGATGACTTGTTAATGAAAATTAATCATTCAAAACCCATTTCACTATAAAATAATGATTTTACCTTCAAAATATTATTATAAATGTGGTATATATGAAATTATGTTGCTAAAACAATGGGTGATCCCTGGTAAAAGTCCTTGGAAAAAGTAAATCATTCAGTTTGGAGAAAATATTAACCTGCCACCACTGTAGGAAATACGTTTTCCTAACACCCACTGATTTAATGGAATTACTATCAAACTATTAAGAATGGGGGAAAATCCTCCTACACATGAACTCATCCTACTATTCCAATGATAAATTATTATCAATGGATGAATAATACATCCTAACAGGATGAAAACAATGCCATACCAACTGGGGAAAATGAGCACTGATTGTTGGAAACCATTCAATATTGAGGATACCATCTTATGGTCTCACTTACACATCCAATGGATTCCACATAAAATTATATCTCTCCTCCCAATGATTGGTGACACTATTTTTAGAAGCATGTAATCACCAATCATCATAAAAGGATATTCCAATAGAAGGGTTGAGAGAAAGGGCTATGTTTTTGTCAGTGTGTCCCAAACATGGGATAAGCTCAGAGATAGGTGGTTCAGGACTCCATGTGAAATATAAAACTGGGTTAGTGAAGAAACTCATCACAGCTCAAAATGAACTCAAAGACTATGCGATAAATTACTACTTGGAACTCATACTTTCTCATTAATATATGTTTACCATAATTAGGTATTACTCTAGAAACTGATCACATCAAAAGGACCTTGGAAAACATGTAAATGTAACTCATCCCCATACCATAACAATATCCCCCTTGGTTGAAAATTAATCACCAACATAGATTTGAATCATGTATAATAAATGTGTTATGGTGGGGGAAATTGACCCCTTCCTTGGATTCCCAATGTTTTGTTAAACATCTCTAACACAGGGATTTACTAAGGCCCCATGTAACACTAGATAAGGCTTATAAAAAGGAGGAAAAAGAGTTTATCAATCCTATGACTATCATTAATACAAAAAATGTATAAGTAACATAGATTATATATCAAAAAAACACTAGAAAACTATGCATAGGAAACCTCCAGCATATTATTCTATCAATGATTCTGACCACTAGCTTCCCAAGCCTAGATTGGTCAAAATGTGAGTGGCTATTGTACTTTCAATCTAGAGTGACATCCTCATCCTATGGATCAACTAGACCATACATCACACAAGTTGCTCCAAAAACATCCACTCTCCAGCCACATCCTCTCCCTAGGTTGATGACGAACCACCTTTCTCCTCAATCTATTGTGACATGTTGATACCCACAAAATGTATTGCAATGATAATGCCTCAATGTATTAATATATCTTTGCGGTTTCCATGAAAAACCTCTCCTCATATGATGAAACTTTAAACACACGTCTTCTATTGATTGGTCATTCTAACCCCATATCTTTGGAAATCCCTTCCTAAAAAGATCATGATACACACTCCAACCCTGTGAATCATTACCATACACTGAAAAAGACATCCAAACCTAATTATTACATGATTCACGCACCTAAAACACTATAGGCATGTATATTAACTGATCAATAAGATAATTCACAACCTGCTGAAAATACAATAGAAAGACCACCTTTTTAATAATCATATTCAAGGAGACCTCATCACTCATCAGGTCATACTCTCAACTATAATATAGAGAAATCAATGTCTATCATCCTGGAAAAATTCTTTAATAGAAAATATTCACTAGAATCACTGAGTATATCTGGTGATCTAGCATAGAAACGACATGGAATCAAAAACTCATACCCATATAATAAATGTTCCAATATTTTCCCAACAACCAATGTATTAGGATGATGAATCAACAAGAAGGTGGTCAGAGTAACGGTGTATAGATACATCATCTACCACACAAACATTGGATTCACTATCTTGAAATGTGAACTCAAGAAACTCAATCAATTTTTTCCTATGTCCAAACCAATCCCCATAAGGAGAAAACTATGATTCCTATATATAGAATGAAAAAACCTTTTTATCAATCTATCATAACCTAAACCACCAAGATCTCATGTACAGTAGAATTATAAGCCTCAAATACCCTAATACAACCTCCATAGGCTTGGGGATTATGATAAGTGTTGAGAAGGAATATATAAAATTAGAGGCTTTTCTTAATCTAGCTATTTTCACACACACACATCCCGTACATTTTGTTTTAATGTGTAAAAAAATTGACAACAATTCATGTGGGCATCAGTAATCCCATTATTACTGTAAGATATATTGTAATGGAATGAAATATAGGGGCCAAATACACAGCCACTCAAAAATAGATAATAAACCATGAATTACTTAGAAGTAGGTAACTATTTTTAATATAGAGTATATATACACCTTCATGTGTCTAGCCTAATCTGAGGTCCACTTTTTCCTAATCACCCATGGACATAGTGAATAGTTCCATCATCTTCATAAGTCATGACATGTGTAGGAAAATATCATAAAGTGGTGAGTATAATAGTACGCAATAGGAAACCCTAAAAACACCAAACATTAAATTTTAACAGTAGTATACTCATCAAACACAGGTATATCGAAAAATATGTGAGACATAAATATAACAAATGATTTACTAGATATATTCATATAAGGCTCTAAATCAAAAATTGTCCCCACCACATACAGAATTATATCGGCTATAGGATTCAATGTAATGCTCGTCCATGAGGTACTAATCCCCAAGCAATACTAAATTTTTTTACACTATTCCTAGTGGTCACACTCATCGACTCTATATATGAACATGAACATAAGAAACTGAGACGATTTATCATAGATACACATGCCATCAGACAAATAACATATAAAAATATCATATATCGATTCAATGATAGAGGTCAATTCATAGGTATCACTAGAGAACCCCAGACCCTACTAGAACAATCATCATTGATATGGGTTTATTTTCATATAATTTTAGTTCAAAACATTTCAAAAACCCAAGGGGAAAAACAATGTACAAGTTTATCACTCTAGTAATCTCACATAGATATAATTTTCATGACGTTGAGTGGTCTGATTTATGATGCTTAGGACAATATTTCATTCTATCCTCCATAAAATAAGAATAATATTTTTCACTCCAGAAGATGCCATTAGAAAACTTATAGGATTCATCTGAGATACACACTCTATTGAAAACATTACCCAATTGAATGATCAGATCTTGATTCACTGATTAGGGGTAAGAATCCAGGGCTCACTAGGGAGACACTAGAGACTATGAAAAATAGTATCATAGGTAGTGGATTGAATCCCATTTATGTTATGGGTAGAGTAATTCCTCAAACAAAACCTAGGTATGAAATGAAGGAAATTAGGATTACTTTGGGCCCATCGGAGGAATACCTGATCCAAGTCACTAAGAGGTGTGAGGTTAGATTATCAAGACAATATTCCATACTAACCCCCATAGAATTTGATAATGAAAATTCACTAGAGAATAAAGGAATTTACCCACACATTCTAGATCATTAAGAAGGTGTATAATGGTCACCATCCATTTATGATGATGGATACATAATCGAATCCCATTTGGAATTGACCAATGGATCACACTAAAACATTAATGGTCCATGGGAGATTACATGAGATGAGAATGAAGGTGCATTAAGAATATTGAGTACTCCAACCTACCCTTTGAGAATAACACATAGTTTCCAAAGGGGTACATGATGCATCTCATAAATCCTAGATATTTTTATAAACTTCACCCAAAATGGTTGAAATTTTTCACAATAATGATCATGTAAATAGGGTACATGGAGTGTCGATGTAACCTTGGAACTGAGTGTTCCAACTTCATGAGACCATGTAAAATTTTCCGTTCACATGTAATTGGTTGTGCCTAAGTACATAGCTCCACTTGTGTACTATTTTATATCCATATAATTCCCCATTAAATGGGGTGTTGGGAAACATGGACACATGTGAATGTACTCACTTTACCCTCTATTTACCCTACCATGTGCTAAATGGTGTGTGACGTGGAGCACATGAATTATAAAACATCATGTATTCCTATTCATATACACATCGTACATGACAAGATGGTAAAAATAGATTAACAAGGAATGTGCTTCTAATCAATGTGAGGAAACCCTATAACCATACATGGGAGACTACATTGAATTTCAACATAGAAATACATTTCATATAGTCAGGAATTTTACAAAACCCATAGAATACATCATTTATATTCAAATTCTAACACTGTTTCCATAGATTTCCACTAAGGAACTTGGATATTGTCATAAAATGTTCTACCATGGCCTTATAACTAGATTTAGAACACATCCTCTACTCTAGAGAGAACTAAAGCCTCGCATATCCACTATTTAATTCCAAATCGATGAAAAAAAACATTCTAATCATCTGTTAATCTACTCATTTCATTGTGAACAACAACTGTAAAATCATATCCCCATTTAGAACATCTGGTACTGATCCATTGCACGACAGACCCAATGCGAAACATTTTTTGAATATATATTCATCATATAGTAGGATAATATAGAGTTCTATTGATGAATGATCATAGAAACAGGAGAAAAAATACCCAAAACACTAACATTTGTAATGTCCCATAACAAATTATCATAATACCTTGATTCATTTTAGCTAGTTGATAAAAGATGTGAAATAAATAAATCAAAAAAATATGAATTCATAGACCATGTGATAAGAATGAAATTTCCCAAATTAAACAAAAAATACCAATTTATATGTTATATATTAATTAAAGTTCATTAGGAGTAATTCAAAATAGGGAAAATCCACAAAAAACAAAATCCCCACTTTTATTTTCATCAATCAGATATGAAACATTATTTCACATCACTGACATTAAAGAGATCTAAACACAATGGCATCACTGGAAATATTTATAATACACCAATCATCAATCCATGATATTGATGACCGCCAACGTTACTCCATGTGATCCTCTAAATTTTATGTGTTTGGAGGCTAATCCCATTAGTTAGTTATAATACTGTATTTATAAAGCGAAAACTGGGACCCTACATTAATGTAATAAATAATGATATTTAATTAATTTGTTTCATTATTCTTCCATGAAAAGGTTTGTTTACCAATTTCACAACATCGATTAACATTATGTCACACCTAGGGTAAAGTCCGCATTTTTACTCAATAAAGGTATCAGATTTGTAATTGGATACTACATTTGGATGTTATTCCAGTTTTCAGGAAAAATTAATGCACATGATATTAATATATTTTGATATTATTAAAATATCAATTCTAGGATCACGGAGCCTAAAAATATTTTTCATTATCTACTGTTGGCTATGATAATATTTCTTTATATAGTTAGAATTATTACAAGGGAAAACAATAATATATGGGTTCTACATTCACAAAGATATAATTTTTTTGAAAGATCTTTTAAAACCTTGTTCACAATATTAAAACATATTGACATTAATTTATAAGGAAATCAATGATTGAATGCCAATTTTATTACCAAAAGTACGATTAAATAATTTCACCGAACACCTAATGTTTACTAATATATTAATAAAGAAAAACTCCTTTTAAAACATGAATCTAATTAAATAAATACAAAATAATAATAATTCAATCAGATTCCTTAAATAAACCAATCGAATTTAATAGAACATAAAAAAACTCAATAATTAACCCCTTCTGTTGATACAACTATGATAGGACTTGAATGATAACAGTTTTTCCATTAAAATAGTGATCGAGAATGATTATGCCCAGCCCCCATGTTCCAAGATTCATATAAAAAACCTTAATGGGTTTTTCAAAAAACTAAGATTCATCATCCACATCCAATTTGGGTATTATAAAACATATGTAGAAGAGATATATAGAGGATCTACAAAGAAAAAGGGAATAAAAATAAAAAACCAAAATACTGAGAAGTGATCGATCAACAACAAAGGAAATACACCAAAAATGAAAAGTGAGAATCATCTAGATCATTGTGAATGGTTTAGGTTAAGCGTATTTAAAATTAGGGGGAGATTATAAATAAATAATATCAAGGGAAAATGGGTAATTCTAAAAATTTTAATGGTATGTAGGGATGGACATGTCTAGGCCACTCAGTTAGACTTACCATGCATCAACCATGTGTGGATAATATCTCAATACACACAAATTACTAGGTAAATACTCATGGATTGGGTAAATAATTCTCAATCCTTATGAAACCACTAGAAAATCACCTAAACCCCATATAGATCTTTAGTGAGAGATAGTGTACATCTAAACACCCTGAAATAATAAAAATCTATTCTATATTATTATAGAATCAAATATCATGGTTATTGCATGGTTAGTGATAATCGTGCACCAACTGTGAGCCTAAAATATCTTCAAAAAATCTCTCATTTTCAAAACAAGTTCTATGTAATTCTGTTGGTCATAACAAAATAAAAACCATGTTTAATTTAAATCATAATTGTGAATTGAAGGCATACCAATTTTTTGAAACATAAATGATTTATGTCCAAAAAAATTTCTAATGATTCCATACAGGTAAAGAGATAATCCAACTATTGTGTCATAAAAAATTCTCATTGTCACATCTCATTGAAATATAGTTCATCCTTACAAAGTACATGAACTAGTGGAATTGTTTTATAGTGAATTATTTTATTTGATCAATCGATAAAATAAAAACGTTCCTCAACCATTGTAGTGTTGAGATTGAGATCGTCGTCTTCCCATTGAATCACATGGGAATATCCAGTTCAAAGATCTATAGATTGGAATCATGAAAAAATTTCATCCATTGAGGTCAATCATGATATAAAGTCCAACTGATCTGCCACCATTCTATGATGACCGATAATCTCCCCAGTTCCCTGGAACCTAATTTCTAACATAACATACTTCTCCAAAATACGATGTCCCCTTCAAAGTGAAACATGAAGAAAAACAAAATTACCATCCTCAAACTCCAGTGGTCGATGAAGATATTATTCATGAGATTTAAGATGACCATATTCCATAAAAAATCTCTTTCACATCTTTAACCACATTTCTTTTATCTCCAAAACTAGACTTGGTCGAACAAATAATCCATTCTCCCAACTCTTCCAATAATAAGGGATATCTACATGGACACCCCAACAATTCTTCAAAAGGAATCATACCTATTGATTCATTGTATCTAACATTATTGGATACATGACTAGAGGAAAATGTTTTACTCATGAACCTTCCAAATCACCCAAATCGTCCTGGAGAAAATCCTCCTGAATTTATGTTTCCCCTGCTGTCTTCCCATATGTACATGGATGGAATTTACTTATTAATTTCAAATAGGAAACGAAGGACTCTTGAAATGATTTTTAGAACCATGATAAAAACCTAAATAACCTTTTATAAAATATTATAGTGAGATCCACATGATGTCTCAAACCCTCTCAAACATACAAGTATTATATCCCATACACCTTTGTCAACTACTTTATAAGAAGGAACATGATCTGATATAATAATTCAATCAATGATCACCAATATATCATCCTTCCCACTGGGAGTGTGTGGAAAGAAATAATTTATTCTATGTAAATCTCATCCCACTTCTATACTAGAATGTGGAAGGTTTGCGATAAACCTTAAGGTATATCATGTTATGCATATATTATTTGAAAATTATCACATCATAACATGAAATATCTAATATGGCATCTAATTATCAGAAACCAATATTTATGATTCAAATAATGACACAATTTTTAAGTCCTGTGATGAATAGACTGGTAATACTTGTGTTCATTTCCCATAACATCATACCTCATAGAAATTATAACAACCACCCTTCAACAATGGTAAATAGTACCTATGTGATAATGAATGAACTCTTTTGAGGGATCCCCCTATTTAAAATTTTATAAAAGTAATGGAAATATGTTTATAGAAACAACTATTGTTGATATATCTCATCAAAAAATTAATAAACATTCACTAAAGCTATGGAAACCTTCATACCATCCACCTCAACTCCCAATATCATTTTACTGATCAAATTATTTTGAGACCATTCCTATAAAGATTTATTCAAGGCTTGAGTAATTAATTTCATACACTATGATTCTAAAAACACATTACCTTTCCCATCTATGTAAGAGATTTAAAAATCAAGATTCTAGAGATAATCAACACTATGCATCTATCACAATTTTATGTTCCTTTGAATAAACTATTATTCATAAATTTAGGATCAGAATATAATATAATATAATCCCCAAAGAGATAGTGGTTCTATATTTTTATTACATTAATATCTAATAAAAAATAATGATTATGGGCAGGGTAGTTCTTCTAAAGAGGGAATAAATTGAGATATTCATAGGATACCGCATACATCACCAACACAACTATTAAACATAGTTACAATGTTATAGCATATAAAAAGATTCATATCTACAACCCAGTATTAGAAGAATCAAAATTGGAGCTTGAATTAGCCACACAATTAGTTTATAAAAGGATCTCTAACACATATATTTCCTATCAAATGTCACTATTAAAAATGTAGAAATTAAATAAAGATTATAAAACCTAATATATGATTATGAAATTGAATATTAATATTTTAATTCTCCTTCATTACCTTTTTTTTGTGGACAATGGAGAATTTAGAAATCCTAGGTGAGGACTAAACCTCTATGATTTGTTTTTTATCAATTTTTATATATTCTCTTTAATATTTATTAACAAATAATAATCTATTATTAAACACAATTTAATCATATATAAATGTAATTTTTCTTCTCAAATTACTATATTATACCAAAAACCAACTTTCATAATCAAATATAACCATTAAATCAGGTCTGTTCATGTTTCAGTCGGTCTAACCTCCTACATGAACCATTCAATATAATAATATACTAGATGTCAATGAGATTATAATTAATGATAAAACATGATATAAATAAGGAAATAATGAATTTATTTTTTATTTTTAATAGTAACATTAATTTTAACTCATTAATTAAGATAAGACCATTGGTTTGTCAAAAATCACAAAAACATACTCATCGCTAATTTCATCCTCGATAATGAAAACAAAAACAACCAAATAATGAAATTATAATGTTATAAATAAAATAATAATAAATTATATTTCCAATAAATATATATTATTGATTAAATTTTGTTTTTAACTAAATATAACACTACCAATTAAAAAAAGATCAAATTGATCTAGATTAATCAAACCCAATATTAAAAATTGATATCAAATAAGTAATATACATCATGAATGTAGTTGTAAATTATTTTTATAGAATTTTATACATATAAATATGGTTATGAAATAATTTATTAATATAGTTATTTTTGTTAGAAAGGTTACTCAAATACTTTAGTGGAAGTTGTGAATTCAGGAAAGATGTCCTTTATATAATATTTAATTTACTAAGATATAATATTTATTGGACACTAAGATATCATAAATACACTGTTATTACAACATATTTAAAAAAATCCATATTCATGTAAGAAAAGATGTTTTCAAAATCATATCATGTTAACTTAATAAATATATTTTGATTAAAAAGATTTAAAAATTGTAGTGTTTTATTTGGCTATATTTTCAATTCCATGAGACTATTTCAATATTGTGCACCATATTTTATTTTATTTTGTGTAATCACTACCATATTAAATAAAAATATAATTAATATCTTTAATTTAACGATATAATATTTTTCATTTATTTTTAACCCTCTATTGTAATTTTGACTCTTATGGTACCATTATAGTAAGTCTTTCATTTTCAATCTCTATTTGAATTCATGATTGCTTTTGAAAGATAATCCATTGTGGAAATTTGTGTTTAATTTTTTTATGTAAACACACATAATTTTACACAAGAGATAGAATTTTTGGGGGTTTATAGTTTTTTATACTTATTCAATTTTTCCACATGGCTCCTCATTTACCCATTTTTATAAAACTGGAACCGTCTGTTATTCTATTTAGACAAACTCCCAGTTTTACAATTCAATATTCATTAACTGATTGTTTTTTTTTCAAATTTAATTATCTATTATTTACAAATTTAATAAGTTCATTTTAAACTATAGTTATTTATTTAATCCTTTTAATGAAATCCATAGTAGTTTATAATTGGGTCATTTCCATAAAGTGTGACAAGAATATTTTCTAAAATGTGAACATATTTTTTGTTTCATTTTTCATTTTTTATGAAGCTTTATTTATAATTTTTAATGATTTATAAAAGAAATTATTTTTTTGATAAATTTATAAAATATTTAATTTAAAAATATTTCAATGGATCAATAATATTTCATTATTTTCAAAACATTTCTTCTAAAACTCCCATAATAAGTTATTATATATGTCATTATATTCTTAACAATATTATAAATGATCAAGGATATTAATGAAATGAAACCATATACCTAAATTATATACATAACTTATTTTGTTTTCTTTTCAATTAATTATAATATCCATCACTATCTTTTTCATTCAAATCCATCTACTATGAATAAGTATATATTTTATTCCATTGGATTTGTTTTGTGAATACTCTGTTTTACATTACATTGATTTAAGGATTTGAAACTATATTCCATACAATTATTGATTGGTGAAATTGGTTATAAGACTGTATTTAATTTATCCATATGTATTGAAGACCATATTTTTTAATTTATATTGATTTAAATTTATTTTCCAAGATATTTACTAAAATTATTCATATACATTGTTATTTTCCTTAGGTATATTATGATTTCATTATTAATGGAATTTTAATTATTAATTTATGTGATTTTATTTTAGAATGACATGAAACCTATTTTATTTCCATGGTCTCTTTTTAATATGATGAATTATTGTCTTTATGTTGAACACAAATTTATGAATGATAATAGGTGGGGTACTATATCACCTTGTAATTTATTGGATCGTGATTTATATCTTAATATATAACTATTCATGGGAACGTTGCTGATAGTCATATATATGGGCGCTGATGATGTTTTTCATGAATGTAATGTCCCTTATACTAATGATTGTGCAAATTTCTAAGGTATAATGTTATTGAAATCTCATGGATAGGGTTTTTGACTAATGTTTCCATATTTCTCTACGTATTACTTGTTTCTATGATATAATTATTTTCCATTATGTACGATTATGTTATTCAATGCATTATTCCATGATTTTTAATCTATTAATTTTTAGGTATAACTTTCATATATATCCCAATTATACCCATTTACTAATAATATTATCACTTTTTATCTTTGATTGTTATCACTTATGTTTTCCCATACTGAATATTTTATATCATCCCTTTCATGTGTTTCCATTTTCAAAGTTATTAAGTTGATTATAACCAATTATAAGTATATACGTATTATATTTCTTATCAATTAAATGTAAATGTTCTCAAGGTATTGTTAAATATAATCACATATACAAAATTTCCCCATTAAAACCCAACCATCTATTCGTGGTGTTTTTGAAATTTTTATGAGATACATAGTTTAAATTTTGTAAATGGTGCAAAATGTAAAAATATTTATCTTCTTTCACTATATTTTTTATCTAGGTTGGGTGTTTCAATTTTTAAGGAATAATATAGTTCATTTTTCATGATTAGTATCAATAATTTTTAGTGAATACAATAAGATTGAGTCTATGTATTGGATTATGTCCCAAAATTTGTGTAAATTAGATATTTGGGGTATATATAGAAATTAGATCTTTATCTATATAAGGATTAGGGGATAAAACTATGTCATGACTCACCTAGGGGTACTCACAATAAAAAGAATTGATGTGTATGAAATCAATATTCACTCATGTGAATAATGAGAGGGACTGACACTAATCCCCTAGCATGACACTCTATAGGGACCTGACTTAGTGAGTCTCATTATATTAAAAATCAATTATTAATAAAATTAACCACGATTTATTAAAGAAAATATTACAAGTTTCATATTATAGGTTCTATATTCTTATATTTCCAAGATATTTTTAGTTTAGAGTCAGTGATAATTAGGAAAAAATGTAACACATAAACATTAAACATTTCACCCAGTAACCAATTTTTCCAAAAAATGAATTGATATTACACCTCCATTTAATTCAATAAAATCATTATTCATTTATGATGGGTAACTAAAGAGAAATGATAACCTTGGTAAAATATTAACTCATCCCTAGATCCTATTGAAAATAATTAAAATCCGGGGATGTGGAAAAAATATTAATAAACGATATAAAAATAATAGAATATCATTATTTCATTGAAGATATGAAAAAACTAGAGGATGATTACATTTTTCACAAAAATGATTTAATAATATAAATAAGAAATTTCCATAAGTTATAAAAAATATTTTCTAAAAAAAGCCCTTAAAACCAATTAGAAATTCATGAAATCCCAAGGCACATGGAAAATCCTGAGATCAATATTTGAAAAACCAAACCTTCAACATTATAAGTTCAAAACTATTCCTTAAATAATAAAATAAAAATTTTTCTTTTAAAAATACCATTTCAAAAAATAATAGAGGTATCTCGGAGAACCATATTCATACCCCGTGTTCACTCAATATCAAACTATTTTAGAATAAATAAATACATATTAATTACATATGAGTATCCTAATTGGGTAACAATCTTTTTTTAAACATTTAATTTTATTTATTACCTAATTCATTGGATATCTATAGAGGGACCGCCTATTTTTATGAGATATATCATGAAAACCAATCATAATGAGAAATATAAAGATGAATCATTTTCATATATCACAAACGAGTACCATATAATGAATAAAACAATTATAAATGTGTAAATTTTTAACATAAAAACAATTTATAACTCATTTTATCCCATTAATAGAACACATTCAATTTCTGAATAACCATTTTTAAAAATATCATTTTTCATTAAAAAATCATAAAATTTAATATCTCCAATAAGAGTAGGATTATGATATTCATTAAACACCCATGTTATATTTTAGTTTAATCATTATTAAATTTATAGTGTGTGATTTTTGGAAAATTTAGACAATAAATATTTATTATAAATCATTATTTCATACTATAGTAAAAATACATAAAAAAGACCCATCATGTAAATGATTAAAGGATCATTTTATAACCATTATAAAGAAAGTTAAAATTCATTTAAAATTTATTATAACTATATTTCTTCACTTAAATAATAATTTTTTTGGAATATTTTATAATCATGGATATATAAGAGAATAATTTTAATGGAATAAATTTAAATGATATTTTAATGAAACATATATTTCTTTATTTCTTGTCTAACTTTAGAATATTTGTTACTCATAAATTATAAAATTATATTTGATATAAAATTTCAAAATAATATTTTTCATCTTAATTTCATTATTTTTAGTCATTTATTACATTGTTTTATTCAGTTACTAAAATGGATATATTAATATTGGTTGTTTTTTGGCATGTTGGTGATATAACCTCAAAACCACAATAGTCCATTGATCATGGATAAAGGGTTTTTGTTCCATTATCTATAGAATCTAAAAGATGTTATATTTATCATATTTACACATTTATACACTTATAAAACCATCAATATAATGTGGTCATAAAAATAAATCATGTCATCTCATAGAGAAGATAGTTATTAGGCACACGTGTATTAAATTTTAATTTTTATAATGATTCAAAAATAAATAATATTTATAATATTTATCTTTTCTAAATTCATACATATGTTTTATGGGTAATATTAATTAACTATTTCTATCCTTATGACCATCCTTATTGGGTGAAAATGAAAAATTAATGACATCACTTCAGGGATATAGAATTCCACATGTATATAAGAGCAATGTTTTAAATTTACAATGGATAGGTACATATACACACGAGGAATGTTTTCATTTACAATAATATAAATATGAAGATGAAAAAGTGTTGTACAAAATTCTTAAAAATTTTATTTATATGGATGATAATTATGTTTTTACATTTGTGTGGTTAAAAAAATATTTCATGGAGTTAGAAGAATAAAATAAATCGAAATAGGTTGGTTAGGACTAATAAATTATCATCAAATATCTCACATTGTATTATAGATTATGACTTATACGATTTTTTTTCTGAGAATACCAATACCTTTAGGATGTGGGGAGGGATTTTGGGGAGTGAATTTGGCAGTGATTTAATGTTATATGGTGCTAAAATGGTTTAAGGGAGGGAGAAGAGGATGTTCCCTTTTATATGTGATGGGAGTTGTATAGTTGTAATTTTTCTAAGAATTTGGAAATTATAAAGTCTAAATAATGTTAAATATTATCCAAAATTGTCCAATTTGAAATATAATATAATAATTTTTGAAATAACTTCATCAGATAAGAATCAAGATTTTATTTGGTTTCATTATAATTCAATTTTTAACATAATTACTTGATATATCCTTTATCATTTTCACACATTTCCACTGTGGTCACAATTCATAATGACAAAAAGTGAAATTAAACTCATATAAAAAATTTTAAAATATTGTATAAAAATATTTTATCCATTTTTAAAGATTAAATTTTTATAATGTACATGTGTTACAATTGATATAAGTGTTAAAAATGCATTAAAACTAAATTTTTAGAAAATTTTGTTTTTATGAAAAAAATGAACATATAAAAAAATAGAATATATTGTAGATTAATGAAAAATGATTTATATAATTTTTAATATAACCTATCTTATTTTACTTAAAAAAATTACAAACTATGGCACTATCAAATTACTTGTATAACAAAAATAAAACAATTTTACAAAAACCATAATTTCATTATTCAATAAAAAAATTCATTTCAGGAAAAATAATAATACTAATGTATCTTTGATATATTTATTCCAAAAACTATTTATTTTTTCCCCATTAAATGATTAAAATCATTAAATTTATTTTTTTAGGAAAAACATTTGATTCCTAGAAAAACATATTAGTAAATAATATAAATCAATTTTGGACAGAAAACATTTATAAAATTAGTTATAAAAAAATTATGATTATAAATCCAAAAAAATGAGAACTCATAAATAATAAAATTAATTTATTTATAGTATTCCATGGGTTTTTAAATAAGAATTATTTTTTAGGCTTTGGATTTATGTTAAGGAATACATGAGAAACCAACCTATTGAATCATATATTGAACTATAATTGACATATGTAGAACTAATAGCCAATGTGATAGTTTTCAAGAGTAATATATTTGAAGGATGATATTTTAATAATATAAATTATGATATTAATATTTTTATTCTAATTATTCACCATTCATATTGACCACTTTTTTAGTAATGGATGACACTTAATGGATGCAAGTTAATATTGGATTCCATGGACAGTGTGGAGACTATCACTATGAGTAATCTAATTTGACAAGGGATGAGTGAGAAATATTGCTTTCATTCAAAAATTATTTTTTAACAATTGTAACTAAAAAAGAAAATATTTTTGTTACAAAACAAGCAAATTATGTTAAGGATGAAGTCCTAGGGAATTTTAGTTGATGTTGAGGACTAAAGAAAAAAGATTCAATTTCCATCAAGTATAAAATTTGGGAAATTCATCTTTGTGATTCTCTTAACGAAACTATATGATTATTATGTATCGAAAATTAGTGTATAAAATAGATAGCTTCCATGGAAAAGTTAATATCTTAGGGGAAATGGTAGAATAAAAACGTTTCCTTCATATGTTTCCATTTATATTTTACTATATTAAATAAATAAACCTTTTTAATTACCCAAATCAGTGAAATGATCCAAGAAATAATAAGGATGATATTAATTAGTAATTTAAAAGACCAATGGAACAAGGTAAATACAATTTAAAATAATACTTGAGTTTTTTTTTAAATGATGTGGAGTGATGATTTCCAATCATCCACCCAAGAACATCAATTATTGTAATTCTATATTGTCCAATACACTATTTTTTACCTAGTAGGATTTATAATAATAACTATCCCTTTATGAAGTATACAAGACACACTTTATTCATTCATTATAAAGTGTTACAAAAAAATCATTCGAAACTATGTATTAGTCCCCAAGGATTGTTACATCCATTAAAAGTGAATAAATTTAATGCTGAGAATGAATTGAAATCAACAATATACATAACACTAGGAGACCTTTGGATTATATTCACCGTTGATGAAAACAATTAGATAATGAAAAAAATAACGAGTAAGAACATCACGAATGGATAATTAATGTTGTGAGATATGAATAAAAACTATGAAAATTAGATGTGTGACTTAAGAAATGAGATTTGAATTATTGATTTTAGGTAATCAATATATTATTAAGAATGTTGGTCATAAAAAATTGTCATTGTTTGTATGGTCATTTAAAATATATTCAAATATAATATTTTCATTAGATATACTTTTATCCTGAATTTGATACTGAATTTGTGTATAGTTAGTAGTAAACTAATAATAAAATTAAATTTTATGATGTAAATAATTAATTTTCAAGGGATTTATGTAAAGTGTATTAGTATAAAAGTAATAATTTTGTAAAATTTTTTTCTTAAATGTGTAATATTTTATTCTAATAAATTATATTGGTTAATTTTATAATATTATTATATATTTACTAATATAATTATATTTTTTAATTTGGAAATTGATATGATATAATATTAAAAACACTTAACGTTTTAAATAATCGTTTTTTGTAAAATAAGTTTTCCATTATATTTAAAATTATATTTAAAAAGAAAATTTTCAAAATATTAATTTTTATATTTAAAAATTTGAAAAAAAAAATTAACAAATAATAACATAATTGTCTTAGGATTATTTTTTGTTAATTCTTAAACAATTTTGTTCTTACATGAGTAAGGGAAAATATTGTTTTCACTAAAACTATCAATTTATGACAATAAATGAAAGTCATAGATGTGTATAAAATCATTTAATTAATAAAATATTTGTCGGATATGTAAAACTATACTGTTTTAAAATACTATTTTTAATTTATTGAAACCATGATAAATATTTTATGGACATAAAAATATATTCTAATTAAAGTGATTTATTGTATTTTTTAATTAGATAACATTTTTTTAGAATTTGGAATTTTTGTGACTGGAAAGACTAATATATATTTTCTTATAATTAACCAAATATATCATGAATATAAATGAGTTGGATAAATGTACATAAATTTAAATTTTAATCATGAAAAAGAAACTTTTTCAAAAAATAGTTTTTCAGCATTACATGATCTAATAATAAATATTTCTACATATAAAAATTTTATCTAGTAAAATTGATTTCACATTTCGAATCATTAGGTAAAAATGTTTTAAAAAGTGACATTTTTTCTATTAATTAATTTAATATTACTTTTAAATAAATTATTTACCATCACCAAACAAAAAAAGAGTAAAAGTTAAAATTATAAGACAAAAGGACAATAAAACAATCTTTTCCACATATAAAAATGAATTGTTTAGGAATTTTAGACCATTTATCATATAAAACCACATAAATTTATATTTCTATATCAGATTAGCTATTTTAATAGGTTCTCGCTTTATATTAAGTAGTTATAATTTCTAAAAATTTCATTCTCACAACTTATAAAAGGGTTCTTCGACCACACCTTCCAGACCAATATAAAAATATTGTTTAGAATTGAAAATATTCCCCTTTATTTATACCATATAATAATAATATTTTTATTTTAGCTTATGGTATCAATATATGGGACTATTTCTTCCATTTTCGTGGATTCTTATAATTGAAATCTAAAGACTTCAGCATGAGTACTTTTTCCACTAACATTTTTTTCTCTTCATTATCACATTACCAAGAATAATTTTCAAATTCCTATAAAATGAAATAGTTATTTTTGTACACTTATTTTACTATGACATGGTAATAAGTACTTAAAAATTTCCCCATTTTTTAATTTATGGAAAACCATCATTCGTGCATTGGTTTGAATACCACCCCCTTAAAGAGAATACTTTCGCTTCTTCACCACCAGCCCTATTCACTGATTATAAAGGTGTAATTCATTAATAAATATATAATATATAGTATAATTCTTATAAATTACTATTGAAATTATAAAAAACATTTATTCCATATAATTTGTTTGGGAAATGAAAATTTTAACCATGCAATGTGTGCACCATTGCCTCATTGAAGTAATGTTTTTAAATTTTAATATAAATTAATTATTATTTAATAAAGTATCTAAAATATTATTGACCACATTATATGTATCAAAATATAATTATTTTTCTTCCAAAATTGGTATTTTATTCCACAATAGAATTATTTAATTATCATAATTATCTATTAATTATATTATTCTCATGTTTGGGTCGGTCTAACCCAATTACAATGAAAATAATAAAAAAATAATATCACGATAGAAATGTGAAGTTTATAACTAATAATATATTGAAAAATAAAAAAATAAATATTTTTTTATTGTTAATGGAATGGAAATATTTATTCTAACACATTTATTAAGATAAAAATATTCATTTGTTAAAAATCACTAAAGCTTTTTTTCCCAATATATCTATAATAAATATTCCTAAAAATAAAGTAGACTAAAATTATAACATAATATATAATTATAAAAGAGCAATTAAAAAAATTTCTTATATAGGAATGATGAACATTATAAGATAATAAATAATAACACTATTATTAATAAAGTAGTTCAGAAGTATCAAGGATTCTCACACAAAATATTGGTAATACATAAAAAATAATTAAAAATGATGTTTACAAAAGGTAATATATATGAATAATTTCATGATTTAGGTGATTAATATAATTATTTTCTTATACTAGAGATTTGATATATTTTGTGGTATTCAGAAATTACTGTAAGGGGTTATTTGTCTCAAATTTAATTTCATAAGAAATAGATATTGTTGTGCATCATTATATTGTTAATATAGAATGATTAACTTTTAGTATATTTAATTTACCACACCATATAATTCATTGGTTCTAATATATATTAAATTTTCAATCATTTAATGAATATCCATTCATATAATTTCATGGTTATTATGTTTTATTTTTCTATACTTCTAATTCCATTAGACATTATTCATATTGGACAACGTAATTTAATTTATATGGTGTATTTAAAACACTATTTTTTAAATTATAAAAAATATTACTCATTTCAAGATATTTTAACTTCCAATTCTCGATAAGCAAGTTATATTCTAGGGATTTATACGTTCCCATTTCGGTAACAGTTTCTTCTTCACCATCAATATCAAATATCGATATTTTAGATAGATAATATAGCTCATAAATTTTTATTCCTTTTTTTGGAACCACTACATTTTATTCAGCTAAAATTATTTTTGTGGATTTATATTTCTTCTCACAAGTTAATTTTCCCTCCTGGATCATTATTTACTGATGTAATGGAAACTGAACCCATCTCTCCTAGCCTGAAAACCTCCATTTTCCATGTCCATATTCATTGGATTCAATATCTAATGTATTTATCTATGACATATAAATTTATAGAGGACATTTTATAGTACATGAATTTTCTTAAAAGTTTTATTGATATTTTTTTCATTTCCCATGTGGTTTTTTCAATTAAAGTGGGAAAAAATCTATTTTTAACATTTTTCATGTGAATAATTAATTATAACACCTTTAAATTTTATATTAATATTTATCCCTATAATTTATAATTATATAAAATAAAATATATTTATCTAAATTTATAAAATACTTCTTTTTAAAATTGCATGAAATGATCATTCATATTTATTATTTCCATGGTTGTTTTCTAAAACTTATAGAAATAATATTTTATTTTAGTCATAATACTTTGAAATAATATAATTTTGATTGAGAATATTACTTAAATTTTAGAATATATCTTCATTATTTTTATAAGATATGTAATTATATTTTCGATTAATGATATGGTCCATCGATAAGTATTCATTTCCCAACCATCCTCCATGGTTATGCATAACTTTTCTTCCACCAAATTTTTGTATGGAAAACATATTATCTACTAATATGATTGGATGTGGTTAAACGAGATTACATACATCCTTTAATTTATGTAATTATTTAATAAACCACATGTCTTTCATCAACATAATTAAAATAACATATAAATTATTATACTGATTAATGCATATTTATATTGAACGTTACTAAATATCTTTAGATACCCATTTATTTTCCATCAAATTACCATGTTACAATTATTGATAGAATAATAAATGATAATTTTATGTAGTTGTATTTTAAAATTTTATGGAACACATTTTATTTTAGTGGGTCATTTAGGATATGATGAATTTTTTTTTCAAGTTACACTCATATGTATAGATGATGATGTGTGGGGTCCTATATGTCAATCCAATTAATTGGTTAATGATTTAAAACTAAATAGATTAATATTATAAATTAATTTATTATATCTTCAATTCATGGGAACTAAGAATGATACACATAAAATTAGTTATTTTCCATTTTATACCATACACCATATTTTTAAGAATCATGGAATTAAGATATAATGGTTCATGTTTATTGACTAACATTTTCACAATTTTATAAGTATGTATTTTTATATTATTTTTGGAATTTATTTGAAGATTATTTTTCCATTACAATCCTTATTATAGGTTTTTTTATCTATAATTTACTTTGTGCAGCATTCTTATATTTCTTCATTACACCCATATTCTTGACATATTCTCCCATATGATTATGGATTATTATCAGTTACATTTATCCTTTCTCAGTGTTTGATCTGATCCCATTATTTTTATTCCCTTCCTTGGGTTATGAAGATTAGTATAACCTATGAAAATTCTAAGAGTATTGTGTGGATTAATAATAACTATATCTTTGAAATTATTGTAAAATAAAATTCCTTATATAACTTTTCCTCTAGGACACTAAACCCTCATTTCGTTGTATTGTGTGATATTTTTTGGGTAAAAACATAATTCATACCTTTATAAATCATTTTATTATCTTTTTTATATTTTTAAATTGAATTTATTGATGTTATATTCATTATAGGTCTATTATGTTATTTTTCAGAAAAATGGAAAATAATCTTTTAGGAATTATATGGTATTATTTAAATGATTTATTTACAAATTATATATTTAAATTTTAAAAAATTAATATAAATTTATTTATTTATCATTTTAAAATTAACATATGAAAAAAAAATTAGAATATTTTGAATATTATGATATTTTAATTTATAGTGAAAGTATTTTATTTTATTAAAACATTATTTAAATTTTAATTATTTATTTATGAGGGCGGGATGAAGGCGACGCTCTCAGGCGATAGGAGTGTTAACCGTAACATTACTGATCAAGGGTTCCAAGATGAGCGATCCTTCGCAGATGTGGTCTCGTGTAGAATCCCATGCACAGAATTGAATGCCTCCGGCATTATTTCTCCAAAAACCTACAGACATAGAGGTCTATCGGCGATTGAGTTCTCCAAAGATGAGGTACATGATCTTGATTCAGACCTAAAATTTGTTCTTGTAGGCCACTTTATCAAAAATTTCCCTTCTCTGTTCTTCTTATGAAAAACTCTTGAGAACATAGGTTTTACAAACTTCCAGATTGGACTTCTGAACTCTCTGAATGTTGTGTTTCGGTTCTCCTCGGATAATGACTATAAATGATTTTGGATTCGAGGTTCATGGTCTTTTGGGGGGGATTCTATGAAGTTCTTCAAGTGGTCTCTTGATTTTGAAATAGGTTCTGAGCCCCCTATTGTTCCTCTTTAGATCAGTTTCCCATGTTTCCCTCTACATCTCTTTAAGCAGTGCGCTCTAACTACCAGTGCAAGTATATTTGGAACTCTGATTAGATTAGATTCTGCCACCATGAAATTATCTCGTCCTTCAGTTGCTAGGATCTTCACTGATATTGATATATCACAAGAATTGCATTCCAGATCTTGGCTCGAGAATAGTGATAAAGGTTATTCTCAAGAGGTAGTATTTGAAAATGTTCCACCTTATTGTAATTGCTGATACAAAGTGGGTCATTCTATGGAGGAATGTGAGTCAAAAAAATTTGAACCACCTCATCCTCATTGCAATGCAGTTTTGGTAGAAAAATCTAATGCTTAAATAAACTTGGATCCTCCTAAATCAAACCCTGTTGATGATATTGTGACTCCTATTACAAAGGATTTCCCTGGGACTTTTAATGTGCATCCATAACATTGTGATTTTTTACTCACCTGGAGGGATCATGAAAGTTCTTCTCTAGATACGGGCGAGGAGGAGATTTCACCCACTATGGTGAATACAAATGTTCATCATAGTCCCTCACCCTTACTTGAAGATAGGTCGATAGCGAAAATAAAAGAAGGCACTCAGGAAGATGAGGAAAAGTAGAGGTGTGATGCATCTGAAGATAGTCTCTCACAAAGTAATGAGGAAGATAAATCTACTAATATTGAGGAGAAATACCTAAGGGACATGTCCAGGAAAGGTAAGAAACCAATAGTGGATGCAGATGGGTTTATTACACCCAATCCTAAAAAAACTAGAAAACACGGATATTTTTCACACGTGGAGAGGACTATTTTCACTCGTTCCTTGGACAATGCTAGAAATAATATATCTGCCCCGATTACAAATCAACATGTAGAGAAGGAGAAACAAGCTGAAAGTGTTGATAAACATAATATGCCAGCTTGTGAAGCTCATGTTTCTTCGGCAGGACTCAGTGACGAAATCCAATATAATTCTTTTAGTAAAGGAGAGATCACTAAGAGCACCTTTTTGGATTCAAAGCAGGAAATATTCAATGAAAGAATCACGAAAGATTTCTTAAACTGATCATGTTTCGGAAGTCTAATTTCCAGCTTAGATCCAGTTTTGTTTTTTCTTTTCTACAGGATGATATTTTTCTCTATGAAGACTGGATTTGAAATTTCTTACTATCTTGATGGATCTGTTTTAGAGATTTCTCTGAAGAATTTTCTTTTATTTCTTCAATCCTTTGCCGTCATGCTGCCTAAAGTGATTCTGGATTTTCTAAGAAGGCATGCAATAGGGATGCACTGTTTGATGGTTTTTCTTCTTCAATTGATGTCTTAGATTATCATTGGAGAAAAAGGGATACTATTTGTATTCTGATACAATGTTTATTGAGGATCTTTCCCCCATTTTTTTGAAGTCTATTCCGCTGCTCCTGAGAGCTATGCACTGGATATGCAGTTTAGAAGGTGTCCTGATGTACATCTATTCTTCCTTGCCTGAGGATCTCATTTACAAAATTCCATGGCTAGATGGATATTATCATGGTTTTTTTCTCATTAGGTAACCGATTGAGCTCCTGGATGTTGCCCCATATTTGTTGATGATGTTCTGGTCTTATTCTGCATTGAGCTGGTTCTTTCTCCTCCTTGGTCATAGTGTTTTGATTTGACTGTTTTCTAGGGTTCCCTTATTTCTGGTTGCTATTAATATGTTGTTTTTTGGAATGATTGTTTTCTTGATTTCACATTCAATGATAAGGAACCGAGATTCCCTCTTCCTGAATTGAACAACACATGTGATTATAGATGACGTATGATGAGTTTTTTTGGATGCTGATTGGATTTCTGGTTCTGATTTACCTTGCTAGACTGCATCTTTTCAGATTAAAGTGGTTCTATAGATGATTCTTGGTCTGATTTCTCTTGATCTTCTACAACATGTTTCATTTTGGATGCTTTATGGTTCCTTTTAAGTGTTTCTATGTGGTATGGTTGTCGGCCAGTTTCATAATGCTGCCGATCTCTCGTGTTGGAGCTCAGGATAGAAATTTTGTCTTTTGTTAGAAGTTTGTATGCACCTCTATTTGGCTTGAAGATATCTTCTCACATCATCTGGACTTCATGAAAACTTGTAGAGGAGATCTACTATGTCTCCTTGCTACTGATTTATTTCTGACTTTAAACAGGAAGGTTGGTTGCCTTCTCTGTGAGCTCCGGATTTTATACAATCTCTCATGGAAAAGAAGGGTTTTCTCATGAAGTAATGAGCAGGTATGGAAACTCTACTTTCACTTTGATATTCTTCATTGTTAATCCTGAATTGTAACTTTAACTTTGTGGTGGTGTAAGCATATTACACCTTGAATTTCCTTTGTAACCTTTTGATTTAATAAATTCCCTCGACATGAACTGGTTTTCCAGTTCATGTCACTTTTAAAAAAACCTTTAAATTATTTATAAATTAAAATTATAATATGGATAAATTATAAAATGTAGTTCATTTAGTTATATAAATTATAATCCAATTATATTCACTTTAAATAAATTTATATATTAATTTAATACAAATAATTTCTGTACTGTAATTGCTAATTTATTTAAAGAAATAACTTTTTCATATCATTTTGAATATTACTTTAAAATAAAATTAAACAAATTAAATGATTCGAAATGAGTTAATTATTATTTTTTCATATTTTGAATTTTTAGATCCAAATTTGGTAAATTTATCCCTTTTATTTTTTGTCATAATGAATAGTAACCCAATTAAATTTTCATGACCTTGAAAAATATTTTATTTTAGGAAAAACATTATTTCATACGGAGCCCTAAATGACCCTTACACTGTACTCAATTTTATAGGATAATTATAACCCCTTAATTAACATCCTAATGAAACTATATGAGCTCTTATTTCCATTGGTATACGATTTTTCATTCATTACATTTAATATATAGAATAGTAGAAAATTATATTCTCTTCATTTTATTATCCTAATTTTTTCGTATATGGATAAATAAAAGGTATAATCAGTTTTAGAATGTTTGCGTTAAATATAAATGATTTTTTATCTCTTTAATTCATTTCAAAATTTCATTGATAAATTAATTAACATAAGGGCTTACCAAATCATGATACAATTATCATTTAAATAACAATAAAATTAAATAACTGATTTCAAAAATTATAAAATAAAAAAAATTGATTAATATATTATTGTGTTCCAATATTTTAATATTAAAATATGATAGTTTAGAAGGGTTTATATTTTTTATACTCGAATTAAATGTTTTTAGTTTATTTTTAAATGCCAAATTAAATTAATTGTTCCAAAATTGACATTAATGATATTTTAAAAATATAAAATATTATTAATTTATTTAATATTCATAAATATCATATACTCAATAAACTTAATGGTATATAGTATATGATATAAAAAATGGTCAGTTTTGTTTTCATTTTTCTTTATATAGTTAATATATTGACCCCTTAAAAGTGAAAACATTATTTCAAGGTAATTGTAAAAAAAGGATTAAAGTGGGTTGAAAAAATGAGATAAAGGTAAAAAAAAATAAAAAATTGTTAAAATTTTATTGTTTGATGTTAATTTTACTGATAAAAATTCTATATTTGAAAAAAACAATGACACTAGTATTTTTAATTTACTAAGTATTTTTTATTTATCCTTATACCTCAACAAACAATAATGAAGCCATTGTAAAATAAATGAACTAGTATATTTAATATACCCATATGTTTTTTTTAAATTTAATTACATATATCTCTATCCAAATACTTGAAATGGTAAATGATACCCCCATTCTTGTGTTTGGAGGATTAACGCCTCTTGATCCAATGTATTTTTTTCCATACCCACATCTCAAGTTTGGAAATAATTATGGATTTAACGTATAAATATATATGATATTAATGAAATAATTTTCACTCTTAAAAGATAATATATAAGTTACATTATTACCATTACATTAACTAAATAATAATAACTTCCTTTATTCATACGAGTTGACTACCAAATCTATGAAGCATTTTTAATCATTTTTCGTCCCCACATCATATTGATATAGTATATAAGTGTATCTAAAAATAATATCTTATTAATTATATAATTATCATTTTTGAATGGGATTTTAATACTTACTTTCTTTTCATAATGATAATTGAAAATGGAAATGTTCCTCATGTGTACATACAGTTTACTATCTCCATGATTATAACGTAGTTCCTTTTCCATATCATAATTCATGTGTAGTTTTATAAGTATAGTTTATTTATTAAAATTATAATAATTTCACAATTATTATTCTTTATATGACTATATAATGAACTATTTGATCATTGTCAACCTATCGAAGCCATTTTTGACATATGAGATAAATATTTTCAAGAAGTATGATGTGACCATAATAGATTTAGAAGTTGATTATAATAATGAATTAAATCAAAAATAATAATAATTAACCTCAAAATGGTTTTTAATTACATATATTTTAAACATATATTTTGTAGTTTTACCGATAAATGATGACCACGATGAGTTCGACTCATTATACGAGGAATTATTTTAATAGAATCCATTTTCATGTCTCTCAAAAAAATACTTGCCTTCCATATCCATAAATTGAAAATATATTATTGAAGTATTATTATGGAAGTAAAATAATTATAAATGAATTTTTATTTATACCTTGAATTTATTTTAAAATTTTTCAAAAGGAATATTTTTACCGAATGTTTAGACTTTCACTTCAAAATAAAAATTGACAATTCTATTTTAATGTGCAGAAACAAAATTATCCACCCCCATATATTTTATATTATATTTTTATTCATTTTTAAGATTTCCATTATTTTTAAAAAAACACATTCCCTTTTTTGTGGTTATTTCTTATGGAAAAATAATTTTTAAAAGAAATGGTTATTTCAGAATCCTAAAGTGTTTTTCAGAGGGGTTCAAATGAGTTTTTAAGAATTTTTATGATGAAAGCGTGCAAGCATAAAATTTTAAATTTATGAAATGATATATGTAAATTGTTTATAATGATGGATGATCATAATATAGATCATTATTATTGGTGATCATGCTATATCCTATGATTATGGGTGCTCCAAATGTAGATTATACAATGGATTATCCTAAAAGGTGCTCCACTGCATTGGGAAATTATATTGGATGTCGACAAAATGTTTATTAAAATATACAATGGTTCTGTAAGGTTTCTATAAATATTATTTCCCCAAGAACCAACATGAATTCTCTACTATTTCATATTATTTTTCATCTAAATCATTTTATTTCCAAGGGTATGCCATTATTATGTCCCATTTGTGAAAAAAGGTGTATTTTAAGAATAAAAATTATGAGTTCCCAGTTTTTTAGAAATACTAATGATAGTGATTTTTCCTATGTGATTTCTTATAAATGATTTATGAAATTTTTGGTACAAAAAAACAATTTAATGTATCATTAAACTATTATTTGAGCACAAGTTTTATTATATTAATGGAATCCCCTATTTTAGATAGCATGGTTTTAAAATCGACTAACAAGTTCCCTTACTTTTTTTATTCCCCTAACTAGGATTTTTATGCCCATAGCATGTGTGAAAATGACATTCAAATGGTTTAATGATGGGTAAGAACAAAGAATATTTCATGTTGAATGTCATTATGTTTTTCATATTAATATTATTTTGTTAAATTTAGATGTCTTTATGTGTGGAAAAATGGATACTATATAGAAGTATCCACATTATAATATGTGTGTTTGTTATGTAACAATTATTTCTTAACTCTCTATGTGTCCAATATATAAAGATATGTGGTAATTCTAGTTGGTGAATTATAATCTAAAGATATTAATATATGTTATTATTAGTTTCATTTCCCTATAGTTGGTATTAATGAAAGGTTTAGATAACATTCTTGGTTACGAAGAAAATTAATAGATTACACTTAAAAAATGTTATGTTATTTTTAAGATAAAATGAAATATAATTTTAATATTACTATATGGAGTCATCTAAACAATGTATATTCAAAATAGATTTTTATATATGAAATATGAATAATTGGGTAGGATGGATCGATGTGGATGTTATCCTTATGAATGAGAAACTACTAATAGTGAGAATTAGAATGGATTAGATTTTTGTAGTAATGGATTGGATGACATAGTCTAAATTTTTTTGTTGTATTAATACAAGATAAATATTATTTAAACTAGAATAGAACATGTCTATAGTATAGTATTTCATGAATCAAAAACCTTAACCATTTAATATATGATATTATCTTGTGATAGTTTATAGATGGATTAAAACCATGGAAATTATATTTAAAATTATCGGTTGTTTGATGTATTAAATGTATCAATATTAGTATTATATTTTGGAAGGGATGATGACCAATTCTGTTAATTTATTATGATATTATCAAATGATAATATATTGATTCAATTTAATGGAATGAATATAAAAATATTTCCTTCTAGAATAATATTAAAAAATATGTTTTACTTTGGTTGTTGAATAATGATTTTAATTGATAAAAAATGATGATGTATTTTTTTCCACATACACATGAAACATCACCCAGTTTGAGTGTTATTCCCCAAGTTTTATACAAGATTTTGACAGTAATTCTTTCTTATTTTAATCAAAATTGATATCAATATAATGAAGGGAGTTATCATACTATGAGTTACAATGTTATGGGGAACATTTTTGATGTGTTGAGAATGTATAAATTGAGTTTACGAATATTACGCTTCCCATAAAAAACAGTAATAAAATGTCTTGTTACCATGAAATGAGGAATCAACCATCAATGAAATATAAATTCATGAAAATCATGGTCTCATCATGTGATAAGTGTGGTAAAAAGTATCCTTGAGAATGTGTTATAAAACATGGGAGGTGTTTCTGATGTGGAATATTTTTACATGTAACTCTTGAATGTAAAGAAAATGACAAGACAAGAAATGAGAAGTCATTGGTAATATTTTTTTAATAGTAATTAGTGGTGGAATTTTTCCAATGTCTATCCAAATTTAGTTAATCAGTGTGGATATCATCAATAATGAATGAAAAATAGTTTGGGAAAATTATTTTCAACTTCAACAGTTGAATTTGGGTGATCTAATGATGTTGTAATATGTATGTTACTTGTTTATTTAAATTATACGAATACTCTTTTTGACATTGGATCATTACATTCCTAGATTTTTGATAAATTTTTAATTTAAATATGAATATCACAACTTAAAAAAATCTAGGACTTTTTATTCAAACTAATGGTTGAATCACCAAAAAATATTTGTTTAATTGGAATCTACCCATTTATTTGTAATATGGTATTTCATACCATTATTGTTTAACTACACATAGTAGAGTTTGATTTCTTTTTGGGTAGGGAAGGATAATAATTTTATCATGATATTATAGTTTTTAAATCGAATAATTTTTTGTTAAATGATTTTATTCTTTTGATAACCTACCATGAAAAAGGTAAATTTATAATTATAGAAAATGAATGATACTCAGCTTATATTATTAAAAAATGATAATCAATTCAAAATATTTTTCATCTAGTAGTGAATGAAAATGCGTATTTACATCTGGAGGAATTTAATTGTTTCATTTTTGAAAGGGAGGATGAATTTACTATTGACTCAATGCTTTATTATAATGATATTTTAATATCACTTTATCTAATGTCTTATGTATAAATTATGATATTGAAAAGGAAATTATATGGAGTGTCTAGAAAATGTTTTATTTATCGAAAAAACTAAAATGTGGAAAACACGTTCTATTTTTTAGATGGAAATGTTGTTTGATAGTACTATGTGTTAATCATATAGCCTTAAATAACATCAAAGTTAGGAATAAGTGCACTTTTTCACATATTGATGAGTTGATTAGTCATACCTAATAATAATAATAATTTTCATTGATTTACCATAGAATGGGGTATTATTAGTCTAATATAAAGTAGAAATATATTCCAAAGATGGAATTTTAGACTAGATATGGGTATTATGGGTTTTTAGTTCTACCCATTGGGGTTTGTAATTCACTATTTGTATTTATGGATCTTATAAAAATATTTTATTTGAAAGCACAGAAATATTTTTTCTCTTTTTTATTGAAGACATACTGGTATATTAAAAATTTCATATGGATCATTAATGATACCTAAGGTTCTTTTTTGAAAACTATAAATTTAACTAACATGTATGGAAATTTTAGTAAGTTTGAATTTTAGATTCAATAGATTTCATTACATGGTTGTATTATTTCAATAAATGGAATAACTATAGACCCTTCCAAAAGAAATGTATTTGATGTGTGGTGAAAACATACTAATGCCATCGACTGTCTGAGTTATCTTAGATTAGTTGGATATAATTGTTGGTGTTTTGATATTAGTTTTAGTTTTATAGACCAATGACTAAGATTTCATGAAATGGATTGACATTAATTAGGAAAAAATGTGTTGATTATTTTGAGGAACTCAAATTATGAAAAGTGAATGATCTATTTTTAGACTTCTCCGGAAAAACAAGGATTTTTTTTTTCATCTATAGTGATGTATCCTTGTAGTTTATAGGTAGTTTGTTGATGTAGAATTACCACTTAATTGATTATGATTCTTGGAAAATAAAACCAAAATATTTAAAATATAATACAGATGATTTTTAATTAGTTCCTTTGTTTTTTACTTAAAAATATTATGGGATAATTTCAAAGGGGTGAATTGTGAAAAATATAATAATAAATTTTTTAAAGAATTTATCTACTCAAATAAGGATAAAAATGAGGTAGAGAAGATGGATGAAACTGATTATATACTCTAACTAAATGATTCAATATCTGATGGGAGAAGATAATTTTTTTTAATGTCTAGATTCATAATAATAATGTTTCACAAACTATGTTATTATTAGAACATTCCACTTTGTTTAATTATTTGATGAATTTTAGGCAAAATATTTTAGTTTAAGGGAGTTCATTTTTCTATTTTACATGTTATTAAAATAGTTTTTATCATAAATAATTTAGGAATCCCTTCAAGAGATTCTATTTTGTTGGAAAATTTTAAATCTGATAATAATTATATGATTACATTATATTAATTTGAAAATTATATTTTAATATAATTGGAAAATATATATATACTCAGTGATTCTATGTTGATGAGAAATTTTTTATATTGAAAATAAAAGTTACACTTTTTTAATCATCCAAGATGCACCAAGATGTATAAATATTTATTGGATTGAAAGGATTGATGGAATGAAAAGATATATTCTGACATTACAGTGACTGTTCTAAATTGACAATTGGTTAAAGAAAACTAAAAACCACCGTAGTGGATGCTCTATCCACGTCCAGTTCCATAGATAAAATTTGAAAAATATAACCACGATGTTCTTTTAAATATTTCTAAAAAACTCATGGTAATATTTATTTTTTTATAGATTAAATATATCTTAATTATTTATTCAAATTTGTGATACTATGTCTATAGACCAGTGAATCTCATTTGTATTGTAAGAATATTATCATGTTGCATGGAGTTCCTCTCTCTATTATATCTGACTATGATCCTAGGTTCACATATTATTTTTGCAAGGGATATTAGATGTTTTTTATAGAATTAAATTATAGTACAGCCTTACATCACAATATAATGGAAATTCATATTTAACAATTCAAACCATGGAAAAATTATTTGTTTTCATTTAATCAATTAATAATGATGTTTTTATCAATATCATTCTTTTTATGAGTTTATTATAATATAATTTACTATTCTCATATAAAGATAGATACTATTGAAGAATTATATAGAAATTTGTTGTAGAATATATTTTTCTTGGACGATGTATTCGAATGGATGTTTTTAGGTCCATATATTATAGACCAAATAGTGTAGAAGGTGAAGAATAATAATCAACCCTTAAGGATCTCTATGATTAGGCATCATTTATATATGTATAATGATAGGAAATATAATTCATTCGTGGTATGTGATTATTATGTGTCTCTGTGGAGTGTTATGTGTTTTGGTAAAAATGGGAATCAATGTCAATGTTTTACTATACCACAAGAAATCCATGAGAAGGTTGTATTTATTCCATACTGAGTGTCCATGATTATATGTTTATACTAGGCACATAATTTAATTAATGATTCAATGTTATGAATATATGTTCTATATTATTCTCATGTTATGATCCTTGAATTATTTCAGTTTTAATAGAGGTTTCATTTTAGGAATGATGCATTCATATTTATGACCATATAGAGATGGTATTATGGATAACATTTCTTCAATAGGTTCTGTTTTTTGGGAAAACCCATAGGTTGAATAAGAAACATTAGAATCTAATAATTCTATGTGGTGAAGATATACCAACCTATTCATAAGTGTATAAAATTGTTATAAAAAACATTAAAAAAGGGGAATAATTTGACCACCCATGAAATTTTATGATAAATCATTTTAATATATTATTTTTAAGAATTATTTGAATTTTATTTAGATAGATTAATTATATAAATATAAGGATTTTTTAACAATAAGGGAAAATATATCATACATTATATATTATTTAATTTAAGTAATTTATTTTCAAATTATAGAATTATAATTTGAAAAACTAAATTTCAAATTTTCATTTACCCTTTCAAAATTAACTTAAGAACAATTTTTTATAATTTTATAAACATTTTTATTTATCCATAAATAATGATAAATATTTATTTTTTTTGGAAAAGATTATTTTATTTTATAGTATTTATAAACTAAAATTAATTTTTTCATTTTTAAAATATCATAAGATTATTTTGATTAAAAATAATCAAATGGTTTTATTTTAAATGAGTTTGTTAAATGAGATTATTTTTAATTTTTTTCTATTATGAGGTCATTCATCTAAAAAAATTGTTTTTCATAATATGTTAGGGGAATTATTTAAAATTACATTATTCCAATAATGTTTCCCTATATTGAAAAATGGATTCAATAATTTTAATTAGGATTTCATTTTTTTAAAATAGGTCCCATTTATTATTTATCATTATGAATAAAAATGTTATTAAATTTACTTAAATATTGTAAGTGTAAACTGGTAATAATGTTTCAAAATAATATGATAAGGACTCAAAATCTACCATACCATTTTTCTTAATTTTATTGAATTGGAACATATCACACTTCAGAATCTCATCCTCAAATATACAAAAATTTGTTTTCATTTGGACCTGATATTGAAATTTTTATTATTTTATATAATGAAAAGTAAAAATTTAATTCTTATTATTTAAAAAATATATTTTTTTTAAATAGGGACAAATAGATTTTTTTTTGGTTTAAAATGTTTATTTTAAAGATATGTGATTTTTAGGCTCAATTATTTCTAATTTTTTGTAATATATAATTCCCTTAGGATCTTACATAATGCTAATTTAGTAATTTTATAATTAATAGAAAAATAAAAAAAATAATTATAAAAATGATAATAATAATAAAAATATTTTATTGAATTATTATGTCACATTATTTTTGAAGATAAAAATTACAGTTTATAGATGATTTAATTTTTTAGATTTAAATTCAATTTCATTATTGTTGTTTTCAAATATAATTTAATAAATAGATCCAAAATTGACATTAATGATATTTTATAAAAATTAATTATTTATTAAAAGTTTTATAATTTTCATAATTTTTATATTATTATAATTTTAAAATATAATATATATTTTATACTTCTTACCTTCCCATTTACTTTAAAATGATAACATAATTCATGCATATATGTATACTATCACATCCATAAAACGATGTGATTTATTTTTAATCAACGGATAACATGGATGATAAAAATTATAGTATTTAAATTAATAATATGATGTTAATGTTATAATATAAATTTCAAATAAAATATAATAGTTATATTCATTCCTAAATTCTGGCATGAAAATGAATTCATTTTCCATGAGTACGTATGACCTATCATCTAATCTATTGAAACACAGTTAATTTTTCATAACCACAATTAATGAATTTTTTCATGTATAATTCATAATTAAAAAATATCATCATTATAGGATTATATCTTTTGATATGATGTAATAATGGCCACATTTTCCACGGATAATCTACCAATGTTATTTTGGACATTAGTGATGAATATTATCAAAATGCATGATGTGATTTTTTTTGAAAATGTAATTGTATAAAAAATGGAAGTGAAAAAAATAAATATTTTACCAACATGAAAAAGTTTCAAATTAAAGTAAATAAAAGATATTTTTTTTATCCAGAATGATTAATAATAAACATGATTTGTCAGACTCAAGGTAAAGGAACATTTTTTTCAAAATATCATCGTTTAAAGTGTGCCTTCAAACACTTTTTATTCTATTTAAATATTTTTAAAATAACTTTTTAACAAATTTGTATTGGCATAACATAATTATTAAGTAAATATTTTCTCATTTTTACTCTCTTTAAAATGTAAAGTAAATGAATATTTTTACGGAATGTATTCACATTTATTGCAAAAGGAACAAATAATATTCTATTTTAGCATACATTGTGACAACGACTTTCCCACCACCATAACCTATATTTTTTATTTTCAACCACTATAATATTTTAATTATTACTTAAGGAAAACAAGATTTTAATTTTTTTAGGTACTTTACTATTGAAAATGGGTTTTTAAAATTAATTTTTTTTAATATCTAAAAGTGTTTTTCATATTGGTTAAAATGTGTTTTTCATGGGTTTTATGATTAAATGACGAATAATAAAAATGTTTTAATGGTGATGTGGTACATGGAAATTTATTATTATAATGGGTTACCCAACTATAGATTGGGATTACATGTGAGACCAATGTATCTCAATATTAATGGTGAGTGTGATATATATTTTACAGTTGTTCTTCCTAGATATTGCTCCAATGCATTGGGTAATTAAATTGGAGGTCTACTATATTGTTTTTTTAATTTCTATGGGTTATATAAGGGGTTTAAAAAGATGATTTCCCAATGATCCTACATTAACCTTATATGCATTATTTTGAGATATCATGGAAGTCATTTAATTTCTAATGTGAATCCATGATTATGACCCTTTTTGGGTATTTTTTATTTTTTATGAAAAAATTCATTCATTGTTTATCATGTTTTTCATGATGCCCCCAATATTATGATTTTTATTTTTTTATTTCATATAATGTTTTTTATGAAACAATTTTGGAATAAAATATGATTCCATGAATATATAAAAAATTATTCTAGCTCTAGGTTTTTTGTATTAAGGGAAAACTCAATATTGATTTCATTCTTTCAAAGTGTAATAAAAAGTTCAATTTTTATTGTTTTACCCAAGTGATTTTTTAAACAAATAACAAATTTTATAATGTTTTTCATTATGTTTAATGATGGTTAAGAACTAATTAGAAGGTATGATTTTGGTCATAATGATTTTTTGTAACATCCCGATTTTGGAAGCTACCCTGTGGTTCCTCGTACCTGGTTGGTCACAGGGCCTCAAGCGCATTTCCCTGAACTACAAGGGCTACCAACTAGCAGCGAGGGCCTTGGGTGTGATAGTGGGGAAACTATTCCCTCATTGGAAGAGTGACATAGAGAAATAAAAACAATATCAATATTGGAAGATATAGTAATCCATAAAAAAGTAAACAGTGGAAGGCTAGAAAATAATAAAATGGAGCACACACACACAAATATATATATATATATATATATGACTGATACATGATACATATATCTATTAAAGCAGCCAAAAAAATCACAATACTAGAATGCAACATTACTAAAACAAATACAAAAGAATGCAAGTAAACAACTCCTCAGCATCGCAAGCCATAGTTTAGTCCCATGTTCTCCAGCTCCATAGACCATCAAGAACCTCATGTAGAAGGGAGTTTTCCCTTATGTATACCTGCAACAATATATTCTATTTGGGACCAAAAGCTTGACCCAAATTGGGTGGGTGACTAAATATAAATAGGCAACCACCCAAGGATCTATGCCTAACAGTCGGTGAATATATACATAAGGGGATAAGTAAAAGAGCAGTAAAAAATTCCACAGTTTCTAGAATTTAATTTTCTATACCAAATAAGCAGCTAATCAAAACATGTAACCCTCTAGGAAGTACCCACAGACTACCCCCTCTGGTTCAGCTATAATAATATAAAAAGATTCTCTGAGGAAGCACTAACAGTCAATTCCCCTTATAGTCTAAAGTTATAAATGACTCTCTGAGGAAGCTCACACAGTCAATTACCCTTATAGCCTAGTGTGGTCCATGACCCTTTGAGGAAGCTCAATTGTTTAGTTCTCCTTATAGCCAAAAGTGTTTTAAAGACCATATAAGGAAACTCACAATGTTAATTCCCCTTATATTCTAATGTATTCAAAGACTCACTTAGGAAACCAACTTGGTCAATTCCCCTTATAGTCTATTAGACCAAGTTCCCATGACCCTATGTAAGTCAAAAAAGCATAGTAGTGCAATACGGCCAAAATAAACCTCATGAACTAAATGGTTAAATAGTCTATATCATATCAACCATGTCAAATCACAATAATCACATAATCCTACAACTAGGAATGGAAAGTATGGAAAGGTACCCTAAGAGGCTAAACAGGACCAAACAGTCGTAAACAGAACAATGCATGGGCAAGCACATCCAAGACAAATCAATCAACCATATTCATATCCAATTAACCTCTACGCAAGTATACAATAATGGAATAAAATTAACAAGAGTAAAAAGGTAAATACGCAATACCCTATCCGAGGGTATTGGGAAACATTTCATATATTATTCAATGACTGTCAATGGAAAGGCATAAACCACCTACCTCATTATTGGGATATCTCTATACATGAATCTCAAGCCTTGAATCACCCAAGAACACTGTAGATCTACAAAAACGTCCAAAACGTTCAATAGAGGATAAATTGATACAGGGGAGGAATCATTAAATGATGATCAATAAAAAGGAAGAGCTTATTGAGGTGATTCCAACGCAGTCGACAACGATCGAATCAGACTTCAGATGCTCAGTAGGGGGCTCAGAAGAATATCACAGCCGTATGGGAGCTCTCCGCCGAATGAAACCTAGATGTAGGGTGTTTTATTGATTAGACTCAACCTCAGTCTATTTATTGAAAAAAGTACACGACATGTACTTGACATTTTCATACTCCACTTTAGGTGGCCTCCATGTCACCCCACACAGCAGTGTGTGTGGTCACTACATGACCAGCACATGACCTCCTTTGGCAATGCATTACACGACGTGTACTAATAAAGTACATGGTGTATACTTTAAAAATTTCCAGAAAATAAACTTTTTCTAAAAAACAACCAGAAAAAGAAAACATACCTGAAAAGAAGGTACGGATTCTTAAAAAATTCCCCCCTTAGAAAATTCATTACAGAATTTCCCAAGTGCAGCGTAGAAGAAAAACCTCCAACGGCAGTATCCACTGTACTCGTACATCGGAATCCCTCTCCCAAGGCTCTTCCTGTACTCTCCTGTTTTGCCATAGCACCCATACCATAAGAACAGATTAGCCATCTAGAATCATTTTACAACGACCAACAATCGAGATAAGATGCTCCTCAAATGACGCATCCACTTTGATCTCAACCTCCTCGGGATGAAAGACCTGATATGGGTCTGAAAAGTACAGTCAGAGCTGAGAAACGTGAAAAACATCATGCATATCCCAGTACCTTTGCGGTTATTGTAACTCATAGGCAACCAGCCCAAGTCTCTCCACATCTTCAAACATCCTGACATACCTCAGTGAAAGCTTACCCTATCTCCTAATTCATTTGGTCCCCATCCTCGGTGTGACACGCAGGAAAACCTGATCCCCAGCCATGAATTCCAGAAGTCGCCTCGGCTAATCTGAATAAGTATTCTATCAAGACTGTGTAGAAGCCATCCTCTCCCGAATAAACTCTATGTTCTCTATGGTCTCCTGAACAATACAAGGTCCCTGCAGAGCTGCCTCTCCTACCTCTAGCCAATACGAGGGTGATCAACATGGCCTACCGTTCAAAGCCACATAAGGTTCCATCTGATGAGTTTATTGAAAACAATTGTTGTAGGAAAACTCTACAAGAGATACATACCTCTCCCAAGAACCTCCGTAATACAGGATGCATGGTCAGATCATGTCCTCAAGCACCTGAATCGTATGCTCAGACTTTCCATCAATCTGGGGGAGGTAAACTGTACTCAAAATTACATGTGTTCACAACGCCATCAGAAGCCCCTACCAGACATGGGGAGTAAAACGTGCAACCAGGTCTGATACAATTGAGTGTGGAACTCCATGAAAACATACAATCTCATGATTGTACAACCATCTCGGCTCAACAACACTGAAGGAATCCTTGATCGGTAAGAAGTTGGAAACCTTCATGAGTCTTTCAATGACAACCCAAACTTAAAAATTCCCTTGAGGTGACCTCGACAAACCAGTAAATAAATCCATCAAGACAACATTCCTCTTCCACTCGAGAATGGGTAACTACTAAAAAATCCATACTGGTCACTGATGCTCACCCTTCACCAACTGATAGGTGGAACACTTCTTGACAAAACCGACAACATCTCTCTTCATACTTGGCCACCAGTAATGACGGTGTACATCACGATACATCTTGGGGACACTAGTATAAACTTCCCAAACTGAGGAATGATATTCCCACATCAGATACTCGTGTATGTATGATGTCTCCCATAAAATCCCATGGAAATGGAATATCTCAACCTTGTCTATGTTCCATCAAGTAATAGGGTCCTCTCTTGACATGTTATCCTATAGTACTAGGCCTTCTGAGTCTGATAGTTACCTCATTCATGCTCGATCAAGAAGAGTGGAGGTAACATCTACCGAAGAAAGAAATGTCTACCACTGTCTGTCACGAACCTCCAAATGCAACTCATACAACAGAAACATAAGCTGCAACTCATTGCTGGCCTCCTGAACTACATGTATCTAGGTCCTCCTGCTCAGCACATTAACCCCTGTGTTGCCTTTCCTGGGCGTATTGGAAATCTCAAAGTCAAAATACTGAAGGAACTCAACCCATCTATGTTGTCTCAAATTCAAGTCTTGATGAGTGAAGATTTACATGATAATTTTGTCGTCGGTGGAAAAAAAATTCTCTCCCAGTAGATAATGTCTCCAACATCATAAGGAATGAACAATTCATTCCAACTCGAGATCGTGAGTCTTTTAATTATTCTATATTGGTATCAACTGTCGAGACCACATATGCAATGACACCATATCCCTATATTAGCATAGATCCCAGCCCGATACATGATTCATCGTAGTAATCAATATATCTCTTGCCCAGCTCTAGCTAGACAAGTATCAGTGCGGAATTCAGTCTCCCATTCAGCTCCTGAAAGGTCGAATCATAAGAATCTGACCATAAGAACCTTGCACCCTTCTTAGTCAAACCTGTCAGTGGTGCAGCTAAGCGTGAGAAGTCTGTATGTAGCATTTGTAGTGTCCAACCAGTCCTAGAAATGTTCTTACCTCAAATACGTTCTTCAAATTCTTCTAGGAAACTATTGATCTCACTTTCTCCAGGTCTCCTGATACTCTTGTACCTGAGATAACATGATCGAAGAAGTGTATCTGATCCATTCATATGTGAAATTTTGAGAGTATAGCATATAATTATTGCTCTCTCAGTGTTCCCAGAACACTCTCAAGATGTGCAGAATAGTCGTGTCGAGTGTGAGAGTACACCAAGATATCATCCTCGAAGACCACTACAAAATAATCCATGTTTGGATGGAACACTCAGTTTATGAGTACCATGAAAACTGTAGGAGCATTCGTGAGACCAAATTCCATGACCATATACACATATAGAGCATACCTACTCCAGAAGGTTGTGAGAGGTATATCAGATGGTCGAACATGTAACTGATGGTAACAGGATGTCAGGTCAATCTTCAAGAACACACGGGCTCCTTGAAGATGATCAAAGAGATCATCAATCCTAGGCGAGGGATTTCGGTTCTTGACAGTCAAATGGTTCAGCTTCTGATAATCCACACAAAGCCTGAGGGTACCGTCCGCCTTATTCACAAACCAGACAGAAAACCCCAAGGATAATTATTGGGTTGGATGAGACTCATTGCCTCCAACTCCTCTAACTGCTTCTTGAGGTCCTGTAAGTCTAGTGTAGCCATCCTATAAGGAGGAATGGAAACTGTTGCTGATCTTGGAACGATCTGAATAGAAAACTCTACCTCTCGCTTTGGAGGAAAACATGAAAATTATTCTAGGAAGACTTCCCTGAAATGATCCACCACTGGAAGAAATTCTAACTGTGGCGTCCCCTAGTCATCCAAGTATAGACTAGCAATATGGGTTGTAAACCCTCCAATCCCATGATGCTCAGGTCCGGATCTGCTCGCCTGGACATCCCACTCGCCCTTATGAAGAAATGAACTACCCTATGGTAATGTGAAACTTACCCTATGTCAATAAAAGTCGACGACTTCCTAGAAGTGAACTAACTAGTCCATCCATATAATGAAATCATTGCCTATCATCTCTAGGACATAGAGGTCCCATAAAAAGTGACATCAACCAACCTCTAGAGGGAACTCCCTACAGTAACATACACTAGCCATTCTTGTCCCCAACAGAGTGTCTAGCATCATGATATAAACAGAAGAAAAGATGAAGAGGCCAAGGAAGTCCACGACAACAACAAATAAAAAGCTATGGAAAGCCAATATATTGAAAATAGTAGAAGCAAAAACTGAGTCTACTAAGAATGTACCTCGAACTGTAGATGGAATGGGATCCTGTTTTTGCTGGTTCAGCTCCACTGTAAAAGTCTGGCCTACACCGTGACCCTGTGACCTTGCCTGACCACTCTAAGTTGATCCACCTTGTTGCCACTAAAATCCTAGTGACTGACTTCCACGACCATGACCTCCACCTCGTCTTGAACGAATAGATTAACTCCATTTACCAGACTAGTGAGAAACTAGATGCACTTCTCCTGAATGAGGAGTCATAGAAGAACCCAGGTCACCTGCTGCTGGTGAGAAGGTCTAACAGAAATGCTGAAGGTGACCCTTCTTAACACAAGATCAGAACTCCAATGGGTCTCTTAGGTAATGTGGTATCATATTTCCGCTCTTCCCGCAAAGGTATCACACCACATGGCAACCAAAAGATATATTTCACCTACTCGGATCTCCATGTGCAGTCACCTGGCGGCACATCCTGCAATCAGTAGGAGGAATACTAACTCTGGATGCCGAACCGTTGTGGCTCACAACTCCAAAATCCCCCAAATTACCCTTCATAATCAGCTCCTGGTTGACGATAGAGGATATCAAAGTCAACCTGGAGATGTTCACCTTGGATCAGACATCCTTCTTGAGACCGTTCTAAAACATCTATGCAAGAAACAACTCATCTCCCCTAGAAATGGATTAAAGCACTATAGCTCGATGAAGCGATAGGAATACTCTATAACAGAAAGAGTACCATGCACTAAAGTCATGAACACTCTGGCTGGATCGGCTCTCAAGGTCCCCCGATATAATTAATCGTATAATATGCACTAAAACTCATATGAAGCCTTATTTTTTTGGTGTCACACCTCTAAGACCACATCCCACCACATCTTGGATGAGTCTCGAAGCATGTATGTAGCGAGATTCACCCTCCTCTTTGGAGATATTTCTAGATGCTCATAGATCATCAGCATGGCTTCTGGCCATGACTCTGTAGCCTGGGGTCCTCAATCCCTTGAGAAAGTGGGAGGATGCTACTACTGAAAGACCTGCATCAATTCTTCCATTGATGGGGCATGAGACGACACTCCTTGAAAGTTTTGCATCATCCTCATGAAACCCACTCTGAATTGTTCATTAACGCCTATTTCAGGTACAACGCCTGATGCCAAGACTGGAACAACTTGAGGATCTACAGGAAGTCCCTGATCAGCCATGTCTGGTGTCCGATCACCGCCTAGAAATTAGCATTCAACTGGAGGACCTCTTGGTGGAATGACTCTATAAGGTCAATCACACACCTTAGATCATGATTATCATGGACTAAAAAATAGAACTGTAAGGAGGAAATAGGAGAAAGATAACATTCATGTAGTTCAAAACTCATGGTGTGTACTTCTTCCAACACTGGTCGTGTAACGCCCAAAACACACACAATTTGTTGTCCTCACACATGGTGTGTACTTGAATATTATTCCCCTACATGAGTACTTCTACATGGTTATGCTACATGGCCCTCCTGAGACATGACTACACGGAATTTTCAAGATAGATATGATGTGTAGTAGAAAGGATAATGATGATCTGTGTTGTTGGTGACATGGTCGAGTACCTGGGTTATACTACATGGCGTCTTCAATGCTGATAGAGTGTGTATAACTCAAGTTGTTATCCATCTGTGTCGTTAGTCACACGGGTGGACACACAGTCAACACAAAACAGCTTGTATGAATAGTACACAGCGTGTTAACTCTAGGATTTCCCTATCCCGTGTCTCTTCCCACACAACCTATGAAAGAGCTTGAGACTACATAGAGTGTACATGTGGTACATGGTGTGTACATAATAAAAGCAGTTTCTTCTCGGATAGAAGAACTCATGGCATGTATTCAAAACTACACGACGTGTATTCTGGGTTTTTCTAGACAGTGTGCCTCAGAAACTACTCCGGATCCCATAAAAACACTAAAACAAACATTAAAGTGCCAAATTCCGATCCATGAGGGCCCATACTCCATGCAAATATACGTTTGGAATCTTATTCATGTTATAACAAGCATAAACAAGGCAATTATCCACCAAATTCCGGTCCATGAGGGCCCATAACACCTCAGGAACCAATATTTGGCATTCATTTATACAATTCTTACACAAATTCAATATCCTATCATGCAGTAGGTATTTATCAAGGAAACTTTCACAACATCATGCATATTTATCATAACATCTATCACAAAAACATGCAATCGCTAATTCACTGTAAATGGAATGGAAAAAATGAATGACATGTGATTTCTTGAAAGTGCCTATATGATGCATGAGATGACATACCCTCATCTCATCAAGATGAAACAGAAATAGAACCTCAATAACATCAATAGTAATAGCACAAATCATGTGAGTCCCCCAATGGTGAAAATCAAAACAGCCGTAACATTCAAAACCAGAAAAAATGAAATAAATAATGTAGATTGGCTTTTCCCTGTACACCAGATAGCTACTCCCATGAACAAATTATTAAAAAGTCCATATTCCTTCCTAACCCTAGATAAATGCTCCCAATAGTAATTCAAGTGAAAAGGATTCCTCTAATACCACTTTGTAATATCCCGGTTCCGGAAGCCACCCAGAGGCCCCCCGTACCAATTTGGTCAGATGGCATCAACAAATTTCCTCGAACTCCAGAGACTGCAGACTAGCAGCGAGGGCCTTATGTGTGATAGTGGGGAAACTATTCCTTCATTGGAAGAGTAACACAACGAAGGAAAAACAATAGCAATAACAGAAGCAATAATAATCCATACAAAAGTAAACAGTGTAAGGCTGGAAAATAATAAACTGGAGCACACACACACACACACATATATATAAATGATGAATTATACATATGTCTAGGAAATCATCCAAACAAATCAAAATTCTAGAATACAATAGTACTAAAATAAATACAAATGAAAACCTGTAATGAACTTCTCAGCATAACAAGCCATTTCTTGGTCCCATGCTCTTTAGCTCCACAGTCAATCAAGAACCTGAAGTAGAAGGGCGCTATCCCTTATCAATAACTACAAAAATATAATATGTTTGGGACCAAAAGAATGACCCAAATATTGTGTGAGACTAAATACCAGAAGGAAACCAACCGAAGATCTGTTCCTAACAGTCAGTGAATAAATATGGCAGGAGATAAGTAAAAGAGCAGTAAACAATTCCACAGTTTCAAGCATTCAATTTCATATACCAAATAAGCATCTAATCAAAACATGTAATCCTCTGAGAAGTATGCACAACTTATCCCCTCTGGTTTATCTATAATAATATACAATGACTCTATGAGGAAGCTGTCACAGTAAATTCCCCTTATAGTCTAAAGTGATAAATGACTCTCTGAGGATGTTCACATGGTCAATTCCCCTTATAGCCATGTGTGGTCAATGACTCTTCGAGGAATATCAAATGGTCAATTCCCCATATATCAAAAAGAGGTTTAAAGACTCTCTAAGGAGGCTCACAAGGTCAATTCCCCATATAGTCTACTACACCAAGTTCCCACGACCCTGTGAATGTCAAACAAGTATAGTAGTGCAATACGGACCATGTAAACCTCCTGAACTACTTGGCTAAATAGTCTATAACATATCAAGAATGTCAGATAACATTAATCACATCATCTTACAACTAGGCATGGAAAATCATGTAAATGCATCCTAATAGTCTAAAAGGGACCAAACTGTCATAAACAGAGCAACACGTGGGAAAACACATCAAAGACAATGAAATCATCCCGAATCATATCCAATTAACCCTTACACAAGTATAAAAGTATGGAATGCAATTATGAAGGGTAAAATGGTAAATACACAATACCTCGTCCAAGGGTATTGGGAAAAATTGAACATATTACTCAAAGACTGTCAATGGGAAGGTACAAACCACCGACCTCAGCATTGGGAGATCACTATATGTAAATATCTAACCTTGAATACCCCAAGAACAATGTAGATCTACAAAAATGTCTAAAACATTCAATAGAGGATAACTTGAGAAATAAGAGGAAACATGAAATGAGGCTCAAGTAAAAGTATGATATTACCAAGTTGATTCCAATGCAATCAACGGTGGTTGAATCAGAGTTCAGCTTCTCGTTCGGGGGCTCAGATGAAGATTGCACCCATACGGGAGCTCTTGGCCGAATGAATCCTAGAAAAATGGTGTTCTATCGATTAGACGTGACCTCATTCCGTTTAATGAAAAAATATAAAGTACACGGTGTGTACTTTTTAAGTACATGGTGTGTAGTCTCTGTTTCTATACCCCACTTTAGGCGGCCTCCAAGTCACCCCCACACAATCATGTGTGTGTGGTGACCACAAGACCACCACATGGCCTCATGTGGCAACATAGTACAAAGCGTGTACTTCTGAAATTTCCAAAAAAATCCTCTTTTTCTAAAAGACAACTAGAAAAGGAAAACATACAAAAAAGGTCTGGGTTCTTACATTTTTCATGAAAAATAAACATTTATCTTTTAAGATAATTTTTTTTGGAAAAAATGAATATTTAATAGAAGTATCCACATTGTAATAGATGGGTTTTATGTAATATTTATGACAAAAATCTATAAAACTTCTGACCACAAAGGTTTTTGCTAATTCAAGAAGGTGAATTATAGTGTAAGGACACTAGAATATGTAATGTGTCCATTATATTCCATAAATTTTGTGATATGTGTTGTTTAAATATAAGAAATAAAGAAAAATAAAAATATTTCCATTAAACACTATAAAATACATCACAAAATATCTTATGATATATAGAATGAACACCCTAAACAAAAAAATAACCATCAAGAAGCTAGTAACATCCAAACAGAGCACTGAGACCATCATGTAGGCTGAGAATATATATATATATATATATATACAGATTTCAACAAACAAGTATATTGAATAGCACCCTCTCAGAAACTGATTCTAGAAATATAGAAGATGAATATCAAATACATCGTAAAAAAAAGGAAACCCAATCACCTCCTAAAAATGTAAACTATATTTCCATCTTCACCAAGGATCCATTATCATGTATCCAATAAGAATAAATATGAAAATAATCAGTAATTATATATGATAATGCTAGAGGACTGCAAATATCCAACTAAACCAGTCTATAGAAACCTTTACTTTATTCAACCTAGTGATTCTAAACCCAATATATATGATATATCAAAGCATTGTGAATATACATATCATAACTACATCCATATGACCAGAACCACATCCCATCAGAATCCCAATCTATGTAGTAAGACCAAGAACCATCAAAACCTATGTAATTATACACTATACCTTAACACATTAAATCTATTAAATAATTACACCTATAATAACCACATATCAATCAACCGTGATAAAATAATATTCTATTACCATAAGCATCAATATCCCACATATACGAGTTGATCATAACTATGATACATTATATACCATATGAGAACATTAATTATAACAGTAAGATAACACATCCCAAATATGTATATATAAAATAGAACTTTGGAAGAGAGATCATGGAATGGGGAGTAGTCCACCATCCAATACAACAACATTAATGATGTAGGAAATACACCGAGAACCCTATCCAAATATGGGGGTGATCCTTCCCAATTATCTATGGTTTAGGTGCCAAAGAAATAAAATAATATAATGATATATATAAACCTAAAAACTCTTAGGAAATATAGTCAACCATAGAGTCATTGTAAAGGTAACTTATCATATGGAGACTAAGAATACATATTTATTGACATATGTGTATAAAAATACAAGAAAAAAAATTTAATGTCTTTCTTAAACACCTAATAAATCTGCGTTCAATAAATTTTATTCAGTTTTAACCTAGAAAAATATTTATATTAAACACAAATCCAATAATAATAATTTTATAATTATATTACCATTTAAATCCTTTAATATTTTAATCTATCTATAATAATTAATATTAATTAATCTATATTTAATAATCATAAACCATCACATTTCACTTAATTCATCATTTAATTTATATTACATTATTCACGGAATAAAGGAAAAACAATTGTTATATATATGAAGATAGAAACATTCATAATGGTGAAAAAATAAAAAGTATAAATCATCAACCAATTTTGAATTCATGTGACATAGAAATGAAATTTAATAAGGATCTAAACATAAAACACCATTCTCAAATTTGATAAAGACCTTTTCCAAACAATCATAATCATTTCTTCATCATTCCTATCTAACCAATATAGAAAAATAATACCACATAAATGATTTTTATTATAACCACACAAGGAATTCAATAAATAATTCTATGGGATTAAATAATTAAAACAAGGAAATTATTTCATTAAATAATAATATCAATTTTAATAAAATATTATGAGAAAATAATTTTCCATAAGTCAATAATGTAAAATATTAGTAGGTTCTAAGTGAGTGAATCTTTTTTTCAAGAATCATTACATTACATGTTCACCTTGATTGAAGAATTTACTTTTCATTATAGCTCAATAAAATAAATCATATTTCAAAAATTCTATTATTCATAATTCATATTATAAAATATATGAATACATATGAGATTATAATCTCTAGAAATTTATGAAATATGTCATTTTCTTTTCATTCATTATCCTAATTAAATGTCTATATTTACAACACTTATTAGGTATTCAGGAACATAAACCAAATATTCAAATCAATATATTAATCTATCACACAATGAAAGAAAATCATGGTATAATGAAAAAAATATTATTTCATGAAGCCTCAAAACCACCTATTAATTGAATTTATTACAACATTATTTTCTTACTAGGTTAATTTCAATATTTATTTACCATGAAACTAAATAATGATTATTGTACTATCATATATAATATAATTTTATATTTTAAATCCCTAACATAGATGATACGCCTCAAAGATCACCTACAGGGGAAATAAAAGAAGACTTAGGTGTGAAACTTATTTTGCTTGTGTCCAAATATAGTTAATAGGTACTCAATGTAGATGGGATCAGGCAAATAACCCAGGAAATCATTAATTACATCAAACCCTTATTATACCAATAACAAAAAATATTAAATAAAGGAAATTTTTTATTACATAAATTACTAGGTATATGAAAGGTAAACTTTTGATGAATAAGAACTCATAGGAAATCATAAAGGATGTTCAAATATTAGATCATTTGAGGTAACCTGAAATAGAAAAGAAAGGTCTCTAATAATACAAGTACATGAAGAAAAAAGGTGTAATTTAAAGTGAAGAAATATTTTATTTTAAAATAAAGAGATATTGATATTTCATTGAAGGTTATTATATATATTAACCATTTAAAATAATTCAACGCACATTTTATTTTCATTAAAATATTCACTATTTTAAACTGAAAACATTTAATTCCATTAATATTTTTTAACAAAAATTACAAGGGAGATGGATTTTCATTCCTCTCTATGATTTATTAAATTATATTATTTTTTATTAATTCCCTTTTTAATGATACAACCCTATAATATAGAGTTTTAATATTCATTCAATTGAATTATGACCCCTTGACATCATAATAATTAGTTCAATTTGATTAATATATATCAAATTCATTTCACATATTTTCCATTTATTAAGACATATTTCTATCATAAATATCATTTATAACAAATCTATAAAAATTACGATGTTCATCAAAGAACTATGATTGTGTATTATATATATAGATGATATATTATATATTAAATATGTAATATAATATATAAAGAATTATTTATATTTAATATTTAATAAAATGTATTCAAATGAAGCACCATGAAAAATTGATATAGAATATGTTTTTTGCACATAAGATAATTTAAATGTGAAAAAGACACAATGTGTTAGATTATATTGATGATATATAATATAATTTATTTTAAAAAATAAAAATATATTATTTTATCAAAATATATGATATTTTAATGGAAAACATAATATATTCTCAACATGTAATTTTTTTCATCCAATTCATATGGTTAATAACTTTTAGAAAAACCTATACGTAATATTTTTATAATTATTCCAAATATAATATTCAGTGTGACTTATTTTAATAATAATATATAAGAATTATTTTTTAGGTATAATATTTATAATATTCAAAAATAGGATTATACAGTTATCCAAATATATATCTGAACTCATAAAATAAAAGAATTATTATACCCTAAATTTTTTAAAATAAATCCATTCCAATTATACAAAACTATATGAAAACACACCATACATTCTCGAGACCCTTGAAATTAAAACAGATGTTCTTGAGAAAAATATGATCCCTTATAGGAGACAACTCTATAAACATTATAGTCTTTGGGAATCCAAATTTGACCCAGGAAGAGAATATATATGTAAGAAAATAACAAAACAAACATCCCTTGATATACTACTCAAATAGAGATCTCACAATATTAATAATAATTAAAATTATTTTAAAAATTATACGAGTAAAAAAATCATTCGTCAACTGAAATATGATTTGGAATGCATATCTTATAAAACCAATAAATGATAAAACATATTGGGATACTGAGTTCACATTTTCATCTCTCATTTAAATATAAACTCTTTTAAAATCTATATAATAAAAAGAATGGAAATAACACACAAATGTAGTATCATATCATAAAGATCATGTATCCCAAAATTCCATTACTTGAACAACAAATAATATTCAACTTCAAAATAAATCATATCAATTAAATGGGGTTCATCATGTATATACTAACAAATTTATAATACATTAAAAAAAATATGGTTTTAGTTCTTCTTTTGGGGTTCTTTTGACCAATATAAAACCACAATAACATTCTGTAATAGTCTAATAAGATCAAAAAAATGGGGAGAAAACATAAACCAATGAAAAAAATATCACTTACTATGATGATATGATACATTTAAAAATATTCGATCTTTAATTCCAAACATTATATGCATTTTTATTGATAAACAAAACACTTTCAAAAAACCTGAGATACTTTCATCCACTCATGAATCATCATACTTTTATTTATTGTGATATATGTAAATTTTTGGATTGAGAATATATTAATATCTAGATTCATTCCAAAACAATATAAATATTTAAGGCCATCCATATGATTCCTTGAACAATGACATACCAATGGTAGAATGATATATATTAGTATATGTGAAGTCAATGAAGGATATATACTTTACTCATGATCCTCAAAAACCATGAACACATGCATCTGTCATGTCTTATAATGTATAAAAAGTCAACTATGTTTGATCATACATCTATTGTTGAAAACTAGTGATAACAACTAACTATGAACGAAAAGAATCATATATACCTCTCAACACATGAGTGGTTAAATTGGGATCATGATTGGATAATTTTACCTTAAAAACACAAATAATCCTCATAATATTTTATAAATAATTTTTTATGAAGTCAATTTATCCTAACTCATTAATTATCATTAAATGAACTCACATCATCCAGTGGTCTACTATCACTCAAATAATACTAATTTAACCACGATCATGGGATAATCCTAGGATGAAATATTTCACAACATCTTATCTATTGAACTAGGAAACATCCATGGGATAGAGAAATCTGCAACGAACATGAGGTTTTTCCTTTACCATTAGAATTACCAAAAATTGGGGTGTATACTCTAAAATAGAATCTTCATCGCAAATAACTGGAGTGGACTCTTCAAGGCATAATATAACATTGGCACACTAGGAGGTACTAATAATGGTATGAAATGAATCTCTTGAATTACTACATTTATATAATTAGATGAAATGATGATCATTCCATAAAGAAACACTCTATTTGATTCATTATTAGAGAATCCCTTGGGAGAATATCCACATGAAACTCAATCACGCAAACACTCATCCTCAAAATCACCCAAATGAGATTATTATAAACATTCCATAATGGATTACTGAACTATCATGTGATAGATACACCTTTTACTATAAAATTGACATATATTAAGTTGTAATTTAGAAATCTATAAATTCAAAACCTAAACATCTAAAAAATATTAGACAAATTAATGATAGGAATTGTTGTTCAGTGCATTAACAAAAACATTCCATTTACCTGGTGGATAAGAAATATAAATGTCATAATCCATTAATAAATCATTCTAAAATTATTTAAATATATTCAAATGACATCGAGAGAAGAATTATTTGAATCTCCCGTGATTTTAGGATATTATAATGTGTTATCTAGTGATATAGTGTCATGAAAAACATTATCAAAAAAAGTTATTGTAACCATGAAATCATGTGTAGCATATTTACATTTATCAGGACATATCTTCTTAAACCGAATGGATATAACTTCTCTATAAAACATTAGGATGTATCCCAATCTAAGTATAGAGGAGTAATTGTATACCTAAATCATGACACCTTCCACTGGAAAAAAGATAACCCAAGAACTGACGAACTTTTTTGTTACATACTCAAATTCATCATAGAAATAGTTAGTCTATAAAGATTTCCTATTCATTATATTATATGAAATTTAAGAAGCCCTAATATAATAATATTCAAGAGTGATTATTTTTTTATATCTTGTAACACCATGAAAGCATTGAACACTTAAAAACTTATTATGGTCTAATAGTTTATGATGACAACAATCTTCAAAGGACACATAGATACCCATCCCAAAATATGAATTATCCTAGAGAATTCACCTAATGATCAATGAAAAAAAATTAAATATATTATTTAATAGTTAATGACACTAAATATACCCTATAATGAATCTCAAAATTCTCACATGCTCTTCATCTCGCTCAGAGTACTCATAGATGCCATATATGAACACTACCAAAAACTTCTCTAGTAACTCATGGAATGTGGAGTTCATATTTCTCATGAACAAATATTGTCCATTTTTTAAACCCAATGGAATTAATATGAATTCATAGTGTCCATAGATAAATATATAGGAATTTTAAAGGATATATTCTTTATTCACATGCATTCAATGATATATTGACTCTAGGTATATCTTGATGAACCTTATAGTTCTGATTAATTGATTAAATTTATCATCTATCTACATAATATTGTAGAGGGTTTCTACTATATCATTATTCATTTAGAAATAATCATTTCCCAATTTCAAGATATATTTAACATTATTCAAAAAATACTACAGCACCCTAATGAGATACACCTATCTGATTAAAACATCTCTATAAAAGACCATAGAAATAAATATTTAGATCTCACAAATAAACATTTTCAAGATTATATTGTGGCTACAAGATTAGAGAGGAACCAAATGGTAACAAATTCCTAAATTCAATGTCATGATGAGGTGGTAGTGTCACAACCTTTTAATGAAATACATTAGGGAACTCTTTCACATCCCTAGGAAACACAACTGTTGAAATCTGACCTAAACATAAAAGCATCTAAAACCAAATAATAGATAAAGAATCAGTACACCATTTACGTATCAGATGATCCCTATTAGTAACATACATGAGATATACTCCTTCAACATCATATAATAAAACTCAAAACCTAATGTGATCAATAATCTCATGTAGCAGAAATATCTTGTACATGAAAAGGATGATATATTATAGATGTATCTACATGAATAGGATACCTCTTAAAGAGAAATTCTACACTAGTATCATCTCTAAATCTATACACATGTTATAAAAGATAGCTATACATCCAGATACCTAGTCAATACCAAGGGAATAATAAGCCTCTCCCATTCATGTCCTTTATCCCACAATAGGTAAAGTGAAATGAAGGAGTGTATGGATCCCAAATCAAGAAAATGTATACATCTTATTTAATATAAATAGATAATAACATGTATGATATCTAGATTTTTTCTTAATAAACACTCAGGTGAATGTATCTAACTGAATCTGTATTTATGTACGTTTTGTCCCTACATAAATCCACCTCCATATATATGATCTTCTCTCTATCCTTGAGGATATGGGAAGTTGTAGGTATTTCCAAAACCAACTCTATCTCTTCACTAATAATGATTTATTGGAGAAACACAGTTCCATTATTACAATCATGGAGGATATTATTTAATCAACTAAACCCAAATTGGACAAATGAATCAACATTGAAAACTATGAAATTTTAGACACTCTAAATTCTAGTGAACATAACATCTATATAAAAAGCCCAATTTTGATCCTCTAGTACGGTTTCAGGAACGAATGGCTTTTCTTAAAAGGGAAAACCAAGGATGAAGCTATCTGCCAGCTCTATGAATCTTTTTTTAACAAAAAATGAGAAAATATAACCACAAGCCTTCTCTATGGGATTTACTAATAAATTACATACCATGGTGATATGGTCTGGATTTAATCATCTTAATAAAAAAACATTTTGTAGCACCTTATGAAATAAAAAAAATTTGAATAAGGTGAGAGAAAAATAGATATTTATTAGTAATTATTCCTAGAAATTCATATATATACCCTCCTGAATGAGAAAAATTTCTGAATCATAGAAAATAAATTTCAGGAATTGTATAAAAAAATATTTCATGTTAGAACTTCCATGGAAGTGAGAATTAATCTCCTTCTTATGTGATACCATCATGTTCAAAGATATAATATCATCCAATAAATAATAAAGAAACATCTCCCACAGTACTTATAACTCATCACATTAACCTAGATATAAATTCAATCACTTTTTGGTATCTCCCTATAATATTCAAATGACCAATATAATTTATTTCTTTAACCTATCAAGGGACAAGTAGAATGAAAAATATACCTACACCAACTATCATTTATTCTATAGATGTGAAACATAGGCTTCACACATCGGTATAACACTATGATAAAAATTACATAGTACATTTATACTAGAATAACATTCATGGAATTCAAATGTATAATGATATAGTGGTTCATACTATTGAACCTCTATGACATGATCATGATAGAGAGGTCAAAATAGATCCATACACACAAAAAATAAAATGTTAGGTAATCTTAAAATCTTCAATAATGAATAATTATGATCAATTATATTATTTAGAATAGAATTCCCATTATATTGCAAATCCAACAATTTGAAAAACAAACATCATGCATGATCTTAATATAGTACTCTGAAATGAATGTAGTATAACATTTCCTAATTCATTTTATAAATTTTTGTTCTTTATTACCGATTATATGGGGCCAAAAATAAAATTTCTTTTCTAGTATTCATTATATATATCACATCTTATATCCATATGATATTATTTATAGACAAACCCATGAATTCCTCACCAGTTCGTACTCCAATATTTATTCTATCCCTAAACCAAAATCTCAAATACCATTTTTTTACAACCCCCACAACTAGTATAATAAAGAATAATTTTTATATAAAGATATTACATTTTAATAGATAAATATTCATTAAATAAAATTACCATACAAGATAAAAGCATATTGTTTCAGTGTCATTAGAAATATGTATTTATAATCAAATAGACTCTAAGATATCTACATCATATCCCACTAACATCATCATATAAAGCAACATTCATAAAAATATATGACATAAAATAATTCTTCATAACCTCAAGAATGAAAATAAAAGAATGGGTGAGATTTTATGCTGAATGATTCTAAACAAGGGCTATAAAAATACTACATAATCATAAGGGTACATGAACATGTGAATCACCTATTAAAACCATACCACACATTAAATAGATCCTAATATTGATACTTCGCATAATTTATGATTGTCTACAACACATGAATTATAATTAAATAAATGAACATGATCCCCGAGAGCATCAAATTTCTATAAGGAATTTGTTTTTGTCGTGTATATAGTCATAAAAAATCATTTACATATTTAAAGACCATATACAAGACTACCGTAGTGGAATAGGTTCACTCCCCATTACATAGTACCCATTTGCTAGATTCACACTTAAAATAATCAAAGTTGATATGGTCCCTTATTGAACTAGGGTAACTTCCCATTTCTAGTCCTTTTTATATGATGATATATCTATCACTACCCAATGAAATGGAGTAATATATAATTTAGATTCCACCGATTTTGTAATAATAATAAATTTATATTTTTTCCATAGGATAAGAAATAATTTGTTTTATATCATATCCCATTGAAGGGAAATGAGTTTTGTAAACATTTCAACATTTTGTAGTAACATAACCCTTGGAAAATTTATGGGTTTCAGAATCACAACATTATCGTAATAATAACCCATATAGAGGATGAAAAAACAATACATTTATGGATAACAACAACATTAAAGAATATATAACATTTAAGTATTTTAATGTTGATGAAAATTGACAATAAAAGATCCATATAAAATTTCATCGAGAAAACACCTTTTTAAATTTGAACTAATATCTATAAAATCAATTTTTTTCAAATACTAGGGGAAATTTTTCATTAAATAATAACATGGAAACTTCTCATGGAAGATTCAAATCATTTTTTGATCCTGGTAGTGGGAAATTACAATCATCTCAAGTACATAGTGATAATATACCATTCCAATTTTATGTAATAACTCAAAAGAACCGCATTATGAAATAAAAAAGAACACTCCATTTATACCAATTTGGAAAAAAATAAAACATTAATAAAAATGAATATAAATAATCACTTTATTTTAATAAAGGAAATAATGAAAACATTTTATAAAATGAGGATTTGGAATAATATGGTTTTTGGTAAAGAGATAAATAAAGTTTATTTTCTATAAAAATATTCTGTTAGTTTCATGAGTTATTCAGTATAGTAAAATGATTGGTTAACATATAGTCTCTATAAAAGAATATAGTATAATAAAATTCAAGAGACTTTTGAGATATAATTCTTAAAATTTCATCATTATAAACATGATCGTAAAGAATACCAATAAATAATGAAATTTTAACATAAGTCCCTTACCTCAATTTTTACTATCATAAAATGTGATATGAAATCCAATATAAAAAATATAAATTTAATAAAATTATATATATAATTTAATTTTTAATATTTTTAATATTATATCTGTACCACATATAACATTTAAACACCCTTTCTATTAATAATTGTTCAATATAATCGTCATTTCCACGAGTTATCTGCTTTGTTTTTTATTGAAATTTAAGTTCAAAAATTTTGTTCATTGTAAATTGGACATGGATACAACATATATAGAATAATAAACATTAATAAACTATAATATATATTCATTATATATATATAAATATATGTTTACATTCAACCAAAATTTAATGAGAAAGAAAATTTACTTACACTATTCATAGAGATCGTATGTCATATGTATGTATAGTTGATATTTTCAATTTTCAATGGATGGAATGAAATGAAGATAGATATCCTTTAAAATTTAATGAATCATTATTTAATAATAATATTTATATTTTATATTAATTATTTCTATCCTTTTTACCATCAATGTAATGAAGGAATCAAAGTTGAATCACATTTGTTGGTTGAAGTGGTAGTCCACATTTACACATGAGGGACATTATTAATTTCAAATGGACAAGAATATATATTGGTAGATATCATATTATAATACTAGTGGAATCATTATGTCATAAATATCATATATATGTTCTGAACCCATCATTATAACGATCCAATAATGATAGTGATGGATACTAACTTGTAGCTCTATTTGGAGGCGGTAGTCCACACATACAATGAGTGATACATTGACTTCCAATTGTATGGTAAATTGGGTGAATAAAGGTGTTTTATTAATTATAATAACAATTTATTATATTAATAATAGTAATGTTTTTTAATAATGAATACCATTTAATTAGAGATGCTTATAGAAGAAATAATTTGAAATAGGTTGGGTAAGATGATTAACATTCCTTTAGTTTTCTTCATTTATATACTTTTGTAGATATCATTGGAATATTATTTCACAAAGTATAAAACCTAAAATTTGTGGACATATAATTTTATAATATAATTGGGTAGTGTATCATAATTATAGAAGGCTGAAAGTGGTGTAAAAAAGATAAATGAGGGGTCTCATTTTATAAGTGGTAGAGAGAACACCCATGGAATTTATTAAATTATTAAAACAAGATAAATTTGTCATCAAGAAAAATGATCCTGAATGGAAATATATTTGAATGGATGGTATAATGAGGATGGAATATTCCACCAAAATTGGATTTTGACCATTCTAAATTGAATATTTACACTTATCTTTCTATTTAAAAATATGGAAAACTCGTTTTAATCCCTAACCATATCAATAAATTATTTTGATTTTTTCTATTCATTTTGATTGAAAATAAATTTTTATTATTACAATATTTTTAAATGATGATTAAAAATAGGGAATCCATTTTATCAAAATCTGCATCTAAAAGTTATAGAAATTATATTTAAAATAAACATGAAAAACATGATGAAAATTTATTATCATGGAAAATTGATTTCATAAATATATAATGTTTTTATTTAAAATTAAAAATACAAATAATTAAAATGAAATTTTTTTTAATAATAATATAAATAATATAACATTACTTCAAAAATAAATTTAATAAAAAATCGAATATTTTAAATACATTGTGTGAAAAGAATTTTTTTAAAAAAATAATTATTTATCAATATTCATTGAAAAATTATTAATTTCAAAAAAATGCTCATAAATTCACTCTACGAAAATTTTACATTTAGATTACAAAAAATGAATTTAATTTTTTTTAAAATAAATTTCTGTGACTGTAAAAAATATATTAGAATATTTTCTAAAATAATTAAATAAAAATCATTTATGAGGAAAAATATATTACTAACATATATAATGAATTTATTAAAAATTAGGTGATTTTTATAAATATAATTCCTTTATCTAAAATCATTATAAATTTTTTTAAAATTTCCCTTATTTCTAATCATAACACAAATTTATTTGTTTAGTTATGGTTTTATACAATTATATGATTCATTTATACAAAGGATTTCATGAATCAAAAGTTATTGAGTAAATTAAATATATTTAATGAGTAATAACTGATAAACAATTAAGGTGTTAAATTCTACCACCTTTAAAATGAATATCACCCTTCAGGTATTATCACTATAATACAAAGAAAATTGGATATCTCTGTTTCATCACATCCTTTAATTGAAATATATATTATTCAAATATATGATTTCTCTAGAGGAATAAGACAGGTTCCATTTCACATTATCACTATGATCCATGATTTCTACTGGTTATTCATCATAGGGAAGTTCATTTAACAACTATACAACCTATGAATTTAGTACATTTTATGGATCTATAATATAATTTCCCAAGAGTTACACATGGAACACATCATGTAATTGTGAGAGGTTTGGTTGAAAATCCATGTGATAAGACACAATCGCTACATGATCAAGAACCTAAAAGTGGAAAATAAACCATGGTTAGGCGATTCCTTTATTCCCAATCACATAACCATCTTGCATTGTTAAATTTGTAGAAATATATTATATGGAACACTAAATACTATATATAAATAAGAATTTTCCTTAATAACTTTTTTGTCGACTCTAAGCTTCCTTGATGTGATAATGAATGTATTGCAATATATCTATTATTTCCTCAGTTATCTCAGGACCTAATAGCTCTATTTTTCCATCATCGTCCATTCATATCAGAGTTATAGACTTCTTTCTATAGAGGTATTCATAAAGATCATTTTGAATACTGAACGGAATACTATGTTTTAGGAACTCCAGAATATAGGAATGTGTTGATCCACAAAACTGTTAAAATCCATAGAATAAGACTTCATTATATACACTAATAATTGAATTATTATATCATACTGACCATCTTGGTGAGGGTGAATATATGTACTAAATCTCAACTCTATATCCAGATCTAATGGAAGACTTAACCATAACAATTAGTTAAACATTAAATCCTTACTAGTAATAATAAAATATGGTACTCCATGAATCCTTAAAACATCTTTAATGTATACTCATTCACGATGATAAAGAGAGAAATATTACCAGATTTAAATGAGGTTTAATGACTATTTATATTGATCTAATTTAACCCAAATATCATTATAGATCTTAGACAATTTTTAGAGTATAATGGAATAATTCATAGTGACGTTTTCCAATTTCAATTACAGTGGGGGTAATGGTTGTGAAATCCTCCTATAAATTAGTCTCTCATCCTTAACATGTTAACATAATAAGCACAGTGATACATAATCTACAACAACTTTCTTCATATTGTCCCGCTATAAATACTATTTTATATATCTATATATCTTTATACTTCATAGATTAATTGAAAAAAATGAAATATTTACTCAATCTTACAACTCCTTCGCCAAATATCAAATATATGTGAAGAAAAATGATTCATAAAACATTCCATGCTATCAAAATAAAAGATGAACTCAGGAAACATTTTCACCTTCTTTTTTAGTTCTATATATCCTTCTATATATCTTTATTACTAATATAGATAAATAGTTAAACACTCATTTCAGAAATATTTTATTTCACCACATATTTTGTTATCTTATGATAAATCATTTTCAAATAAAAAAATAGTTTTTTATCCTCATCATAGATATGTTTGCAATATCCTTTTTAATAAGATAATATTCTAAATTATTGAAATTTCAATTTTGGTATTATATTGATAATTATAACCATTAATAAACACTAACATTTTTTTGGGGAACATAACATCCCTTTAAAACATAATATATAAATTTAAAATTTATAATAAGTATATATATAACAACATTCTCCATAATGATAATTATTCTATATAGTATATTAAAAAATTACCATAGCTAAATCCAAATTAAAATGTGGTTAATTTTAGTAATGAACCACAATAATCATCAGGAATAAGTTTTAACTGCATTATACGACATGTGGAAAATTACTAGACTATTCTTTGATGCATCACTATAGATGAAAAACCCATATAAACTATAGGTTTGTGTATACAGGGGTGTATAAAATTATATTCTCTTTATTTCATTCAAATCTTATTCATTATTATCTATATAATGGATCTTGACTCCATAGATAGTGTACTGGGATGTGGATTATAAAATTTTGAGAAATTATCCTAAAATATTTAATAATGTCCCGGAAAAAATTTATTGATATTTGTCATAGTGCTTGATCTGGGGAAATGTATGATAATTTTCTTCATTAATGGATGAAATAATATACAATTTCATAAGATTATATTTCTAAAAAATGAACATTTATGTAGCAAAAATTGACAGATGGTTAATTTGTCATAATAATTCATCATTTATATGATCAGTACTAAAATTCTTAAGTGATCTTCTGTAACACCTTGAGATTTTGTGAGATATATTATTTTCTTTGATGCATTCTATTATACACTACACCAAGATTAGATTTTACTATACGCAACACCATATTTTCTTGCAGTATACGCAACACTATTCTTGGCTCGTGTAATACAAAATTTCAAGTTCGTTTTGTGGAAATTATTCTACGCAACATTAAGTATAGATTTTTTTTAATGTATAAATGAAATATGTTTTTATTATGTTATACGCAACATCAAACAGAGCTTTCCCTACATGCAGCCCTGACTTGGCTTGCATTACATGAAATCAAGACTTTCTTTGATGGTGTGCGTAGTACACAATACTGATTTTCACTAAACGAGATATTATTATAATATTATGACGAGCTAGCTGTTATGAATAGTAATACCCACTTTTTGAAATTTTATAAATTTTATCATTCAAAATGGACTTCATTTTTTGGATTCGGAATATCGAAATTAGCCTGGGGTAAATTTTTGGTATTTTTCTGAAAACTTTCAATTTTTGATGAATAGTGAAAACACGAAGTTACTATTTAAAAAAATAATTTTTATTTAAATTTATTTTATGTCAAAATTTATACATAATATCTATATAAGTTCAATGTAATTCACTTGAGTAATTTTATAATAATTTTAGATATATACAAATTTTATTGGACTTTTCACCGTCTTTTACCCACCTCTTAGGAAAATTTAAAAATTTACAAAAAAATTAATTTTACTACTTTTATGAGTGGAATTTCGAAATTCCGAGAGACACGGTTAATATCAAGGGGTAAAATGTGGTTCAATAAGATAAAATTAATTTTTGGTGAATAGTAACTTTTTACTTTTATTTACCACGGTTAAAAGTAAAATAGGGTAATTAAGGGTAAAAATGATATTATTATTAACCTGCACGCATCTGATAATTATATTAGATAAGTTTAATTTGACCAAAAAAAACTTTAGGATTAAAATATGACCCTTTAGGTCCACTTGGATTAGAGTAGGGCATTTATTATTATTTTATTTAAAGAAGAGTTAAAAGAGTTAAAATCAAAGTTTAATAAGTAAATCATTTTTAATATAGGGTTATACATAGAATAAATTTTACTATAAATATTCATTATAAAGATAAAAAGATTTTCTAAATAATGGTATTTTATTTATAATTTTTATACATTAAATAATTTAATTTATTTATGACACAATGATGAGGCAGCGATTACCTTATTAATGAAATATTAACATAATTGATATTATAAATACCCAAATAAATGTAATTTGAGACTTTATATGAATTACACTAATTTAATATGTTCATATGACATGTTATTATTGATTTAATTAACATTTTTCGAACTAATAATGCTGTTATGATTTTTTAAATAATCATTTACCAAATAGTGTCAAAATTGACATAAAATAGTTCTTAAAGAAAATATTATATTATTAATTATTATTCTATTCCTAAAAATTTAATGCTTGACCAAATTACTTATATAAGGTTATATATATTAATAATGAACCACTTTGGGTTCGTTTGGTCTGTTATAGTGTGTTTATTAACCATATAGTGTAAGAAAAAAAGAAGACACAGAAAAAGATAAATTATTTTACATAGAGTTAGATCTAAATGATAAGGTTAAAATAGTAACCTTAACATCTTGAAAACCTATTGTTTGAGAGGATTTAGACCCATACCCACTTTAGCTTCTAAATAAGTCACATTGGAGCCATTATAAACCGAATATGACTTTATTATAAAATAATATTTTACGTTTTTTTCTAAGGTGCCCCTCTCCTCCCTTATAAAAAGGAACCTCCTCCCTCTTCTCTTTACAACATTTTGAGCTTTCATGATCGGAAAAACCCAACCCATTTCCCTTGTAAATTTCCCTAGAAACATTATAGAGGTTCTGGTCTACTCAAAAGGCCAACTCTAGTGCCTTAATAGGAGGTTAAGAAGAGGTGCGTCAAAGAACAGGTAATATCCTTTACTGATCCTTTCCAATTTATTTCTTCTTCTACTTTTTATTATTTATCTTTTTCATCATAAATTAATAACATCAGTAACAATAATATACCTATACATTATTATAAATATTAAACAACCATATTTCATCTTTTATCCATCCAATGGAAAACTAAATCACCGCGCGTGCGTACGTACGGAATATCGTCTCCACGCCGTGGTGTAATCTGTTTTTCCACCACCACCTTACATGGATTGGTATAATGGTGTAAAGAATAACAATATATAGTTATTATAACATCATACTAATTCTGATATATTATATCATTCACTCCAATTCAATTCAATAATTATGGGAACGATATCATCCCTCATGCTTACGTACGGATTACCATCTCTACGACGCGTTGAGCTTCATTCTCCATGTTAACCCTTCAAGAATGATTATAAAGTATTTATAATGAATAATAATTAAATATATTACATGATAAATCTACTGTATTTATGTATATATATATATATTTGTCATTTACTTACTTCCATTCAAGTCAATAAGGAATGGAAAACAACGTTCATGTGTAAGTACGACCTACCGTCTCCATGAACAGTGTATTTCATTTCATTTATCTATCTATTATATATGTATATATAATGAATATATATGATATATAAATCATTATTTACATTCTGGAATTAAGTAAATTATGATATAAGTAATAATAATATCCATAACAACAAGTCCAAACATGTACAATAAATAAAACGATTTTACACAAAATGTTGCATTAACATGGAATTTACAAAATAACGGGTAATATAAAGTCATAAGTGAACAATATATGATATAATAACAATTAATATGATTCTTTAATAAGTCAATGACAATATTTAAATCATTATTCAGGAGGTTCAGATACGTACGAAGCATATCAGACCTAAGGTAAGGGATAATTTTGCAAATCTCGTTTTTATCTGAGATTTCTTATACGTAAGTATTTACTAGGGTATATTTTTAATCCATGTCCATAAAAATGATTTTCATAAAGTTATAAATATTCTTCCATGTATCTTTAAAGTCATTTTTAACCCTCTTTGACTTTTACATTGTGTTATGGAGGGAATCTTTATTTTGTTTACCATACGTGGTACTTTTTGACTTTTCCGTTAAAAGTACGAGGATAATGTTTTTTTTGACATTTACGACATGAATGGATTTTTACGGTTTCATAAAGAATTTTTTCAATGAATATTCCTCTACAATATTTCATGACTATTTTCAACCAAATCCTTTTTTTTAAAAATTTCTTGGCATTTTGTGAAAAGAAAATAATTTTGAAGAAGAAAGGATATTTTCATCAAGAAGTCATTTCATGTGTTTTATCAAAACCATTTTCCATATAAGATGAAATTATTTCATATGTGTATCTATCAAATATAATGTCTCTATGATTTAAATGGTTTCACTTTTCTTATGATGAAATGATATCCATTTGTTTTATATGGGTTATGTTATGATGGGATGATGTTTATGAAACCCATTTTATTCTTTGGGTTATGATGAATGATTTATTTTTATGTTGTGGAACACGTAAGAATGATTTCATAATGAGATGTTTGGGACCTATATTTCCCTCCAATGCATTGGGTAAAGATTTATATCTGATGAGATAGACATGTCTATAACAGTAAGTTAATCTGGTTCAGTGTTACAGGACTGGAACGAGGAGTGAACTCGATTCAGAAAGGGACTTTGTCCACTAAGATGGTCATGGAAAAAATGCCTTGGAAACTATGGAAATCATAACATGTTCTTAATGGTTTTCACAATTACATGTTTTATTCCCATGATATTTTATCATGATTGATGTTCCATTATGATCTATGCTTTACGTACTTCCATGTTTTATGTCATGGCTCAATATTTTGATGTTTAAATATTATGTTCAAGTTTTTAAGTTCAAATGTGTATTGTTTGTTTTATTTTCTTCATACATACCCTTTCTGAGCATTTGAGCTCACCCTTTATATTTTTTCTTTTCCCTAGGATATAATGAAAGGTTTTAGGTACGAAAACAAAAGGGTATGATCTTTATGGGAGATGTTGAAGATCTTTCACCATGATTAAAAGATTATATTCTGAGTTTCCAAAGACACTAAACTATTACGGTCCTTCTGTGTTGGTTTTTGTTATTAGAGGAAAGGCTTAGTTAACCTTTGGAAACAAGGATGCGAAAACTTTAGTGACATCCCTAGAGATATTTCTAAGGTATGTCTATGGATGTCTGTAAGGTTAGGTATAAGTATAGGTTACCGTCCTAGAATTATGATAACGATCATGAATAACGTAGGATTAAACCTATGATGTTAGAGATTGAAAGTACTCCCCTTGATTATGTTTCTTTCCTAGCATGATTTTTTCCTCTCACTCTATTTATTTTGGGTTTTAGAAAATGGTGGGAAACCAGAATATTAGTGTTAATGGAGAATATGATGGACAATGGAATGATATTCTTCATGATAAAGAAAATGAAATGGGATTTGGAATGAGAAACATCGTTATTATTCCTAATCAGCAATCTCATAAAATGACCAATAATCTCATCTTTGGTATGTTTCCTGACTCAGTTAATAAGAGAAAGAAATATTTTCCTGATGATCATAGAGGTAATAAAGTTCAATTTTCCTCATGTGAATCATGTGGTAGGAGACATCAAGGATAATGTTTCAAAGGAACTGGAAGATGCTTTGGGTGTGGAAAACAAGGATACAAATCCAGTAATTGCAAAGAAAAAGGATCAGTTAACACAATGGACAAGAATAATGGTATTTCTAAAACATCAGAAATGGTTAAATGTCATAAATGTGGAATGTATGGGCATTATGCAAACCAATGCCCTAAGGGAAAGTCTCATGAATAGAATCAGCTTGGTCGTATGGGTAGTATTTATGTTGATGATGATGAATAGACTACAAATGATATATGAGATGAAATAATTTTAGAAGCACGGTTAATGGTTTTACAAGGTAGTGGAATGATTTAGGTTTATCAAAAGTTATGTTGTATAGGTAATGGTACAATGGAATAAATACACATCTAACGATTTTTACACTAATTTTTTTCCTAAATTATTTGAATGTATATGTTGAATGGTACCGGTAACCATGAAAGGTTATTCAGATATTATTGTAAAGTAGATGATATGTGCATAATGAAGGGATAAAGAGATAATGGGATGTTTGGTAGTATTAATGAGCTAATGACTAATATAAGGACAAAGTTATATCATGGTTTGAGTATATAGAAATATTGTGATTTTTGGTATGTGAAAAGTGTTAACTTTTGACAGCATTCATGTTTTCACTAAGGTTCAATGGGTATTCATTTTTCAAGAGAATACATGATTAAGGATTTTGAAAGTTTGGAATGTGACAAAAAAGACATATCTTATGATATATGGGGGATAAATGATGGTATTCACGTGCTTGTTATGTGACCTTTCCTGTAATAGTTTTCTTTATACTATGAGATTGGACTGATGTATTTTGGATAATTCTAACGATTGGGAAGGATTATTTCGGACATCAGATAGTATGTTTAAAGGCTAGAAATTTTTTTTGAAATTATTTTAGTAATGTTATAATAGTGTGGTTTTAGAAAAAGGACAACCTGCAGGACGGGCGACAACCTGTCACGTCAGAAAAGGTTGCGGGAATCGAACCCATAACAGAAGTGTGATAGGCCTTTATCACCTACCTCTGGCCTACATGACGTCCCTAGTTTGTAGAAAGTAGTTTTATTTTATTAAGTGGTATAATAGATGATGTATAAGTCCATTTTTTTGAATCATATACGATTAACCTCACCATAGATGGACATATGTATATTTGATATCTTTTGTTAACCTTTTGATTGAGACAGATGGAATGACTCATCATTTTATCTCATGATCTGCTAACACTTCAAAAATGACTAATTTAACTTCATTTCTTTAAGAGATGAAGAGGAAATTGTTCAAGGAACGAACAATGGTGAGATTATACCAAAATAAAGTAAGTATTTCTTCTAATTCAAATTCTTTAACTATTGGGAAATGATCTTGAAAACAAAAAATGTTGTCCTAGTGTCCTCATATATGATGAATCAGATGGTACCATAGATCATCACAAATTTATGGCTTTGTTATTGTTGGATTTTCCATATCCATGTTCTCTACCACTCTTCATTAGAACTTGAAAGTTATATTTCTCTTCCATATCCACATTTTCACCTATATTCTCCTATGTGGAAACCCATGGATGTGTTACTTTGGGTGTCCGTTATGTTCCTAATGTTTCTTTTTAAAATGATGATTTAGTATTCCTTTTAACAATGTGGGTTTCTATGAATGAAACTTTCAATTAGAAAACCATTTATAACCCCGACGAATTTCGAGGGAGAAATTCATTTTATGGGGGGTAGAATGTAACACCCTGAGATTTTATGAGATATATTATTTTATTTGATTTCTTAAATTATACACTACACCGAGATTATCTTGTACTATACAGAACACTGTATTAGCTTGCAGTATATGCAACACTATTCTTGGCTCGTGTTACACACATTTTCAAGATCGCTTTGTGGAAATTATTCTGCGCAACATTAAGTATAAATTTTTTTATTGTATAAATCAAATAAGTTTTTATTATGTTATACGCAACACCAAACAGAGCTTCCACTACACTTATCCCTTACTTGGCTTGCATTACATGAAATCAAGACTATCTTCGATGGCGTGTGTAGTACGCAATACCAAATTTTCACTAAACGAGATATTATCATAATATTATTATGAACTAGGCGTTATGAATAGTAATACCCAATTTTTGAAATTTAACAAATTTTATCTTCCAAAATGGACATCATTTTTAGATTCGGAATATCGAAATTATCCTGGGGTGAATTTTTGTTATTTTTCTGAAAACTTTCAATTTTTGATGAATTGTGAAAACACAGGGTGTCTATTTAAAAACCGACTTTTTATTTAAATAATTATTTATTTTATTTAAATTTATTTTAAGTAAAAATTGATACATAATACCTATATATGTTCAATGTAATACATTTTAGTCATTTTCTAATAATTTTAGATATATACAAATTTTATTAAACATTTCACCGTCTTTCACCCACCTCCTAGGAGAATTTTAAAAATTACATAAAACTTAATTTTACCGCTTCTATGAGTGGAATTTCAAAATTCCCAGAGGCATGGTTAATATAAAGGAGTAAAATGTGGTTCAATAATATAAAAATAATTTTTGGTGAATAGTATCTTTTTACATTTATTTACCACCGTTAAACGTAAATAGGGTAATTAAGCGTTAAATGATATTATTATTACTCTAACACATGTCCTAACTATATTGGATAAGTTTAATTTGAAAAAAAAACAACCTTAGGATTAAAATATGACTTTTTAGGTCCACATGGATTAGATTACGACATTTATTATTATTTTTTAAAGAAGAGTTAAAAGAGTTAAAATCAATGTTTAATAACTAAAACATTTTTAATATAGGGTTATACATAATCTAGATTCAACTATAAACATTAATTAGAAATATAAAAAGGTTTCCTAAACGATGGTATTTTATTTATAATTTATAGACATTTAATAATTTAATTTATTTATGACACAATGATGATGCATTAACTACCTTATTAATGAAATATTAACATAATTGATATTGTAAATACCCCAATAAATGTAATTTGAGTCTTTTTATGAATTAAAATAATTTTATAGGTTAATATGACATTTTATTATATATTTAATTAACTTTTTTAGAACTAATCATGCTGTTATGATTTTTAAAAAAATCAATTACTAAATAGTGTCAAAATTGACATAAAATAGTTTTTAAAACAAATATTATATTATTAATTGTTATTCTATTCCTAAAAATCTATGGTTCAGAAACATGACATAGATAAGGTTATATTTATAAACAATTAACCACTTGGGGTTCGTTTGGCTTGTTATAGTACGTTTATTAACCATATAGTTTAAGAAAAAAATAAGACAAAGTAAAAGTTAAATTATTTAACTTAGAGTTAAATCTAAATGAAAAAGGTTATAATAGTAACCTAAACTTGTCTAAATGCTATTGGATGAGAGAATTTAGACCCCTCCCCACTTTATCTTAGAAATAAGTCACTTTTAAGCCATTATAAACCGAATATGACTTTATTATAGAATAATATTTTACTTTTTTCCTATGGTGCCCCTCTCCTATTTTATAAAAGGGAACCTCCTCCCTCTTCTCTTTACACAATTTTGAGCTTTCAATATCGTCCATCCCCTGAAAATTTCCATTATAAACTTATCAATAAACATTATATAGGTTCTGGTCTACCCAAGAGATCAACTCTAGTGCCTTAATAGGGGGTTAAGAAGAGGCACGTCAAAGAAGAGGTAATAGCTTTTACTGATCCTTTCCAATTTATTTCTTCTTCTACTTCTTCTACTTTATTTGTTTCATCATAACTTATTAACATCAGAATCACTCATATAATAATATGTTATTATAAATATGAAACTACCCTATTTCATCTTCTATCCATCGTACGGAAGATGAAATCACTGTGCGTGCGTACGTACGGAATACCGTCTCCACGCCATGGTGTAATCTGTTTTTCCACCACCACATTACTTTGAGGGGTATAATGGTGTAAAGAATAAATATATATAGTTATTATAACATCATACCAATTCTGAGATATTATATCATCCACTCCAATTCAATTCAATAATTATTGGAATGATATCATCGCTGATGCGTACGTACGGATTACCGTCTCCATGAAGCGATTAGATTCATTTTCCATGTTAACCATTCAATAGTGATTATAAAGTATATATAATGAATAATTATGAAATATATGACATGATAAAGCTACTGGATTTATATATATATATATATATATATGTGATCTACTTACTTCCATTCAAGTCAATAAGGAATGGAAAACAACGTTCATGTTTACGTATGGCCTACTGTCTCCATGAATGGTGTCTTTCATTTCATTTATCTATCTATTATATATGTATATATACTGAATATATACGATATATAAATCATGATTTATATTCTTGAAGTAATTAAATCATGATATAATTAATAATAATATCAATAACAACAAGTCCAAACACATACGATAAATAAAACGATTTTACCCAAAACACTGCTTTAACATGGACGTTACAAAAGAAATGGCAATATAAAGTCATAATTGAACCATATATGATATCATAAAAATTAATATGATTATGTAATAAGTCAATGACATTATTTATATCATTATATAGGAGGTTCGGATACGTACAAATCATATCAGACCTAAGGTAAGGGATAATTTTGCAAATCTCTTTTTTATCAGAGATTGCTTATATGTAAGTATTTACTGGGGTATATATTTCATCCATGTCCATAAAAATGTTTTTCATAAAGTGTTTAATATTCTTTAATGTATTTTTAAAGTCATTTTTAACTCTCTTTGACTTTTACTTTGAGTTATGGAGGGAATATGACTTTTTTTTGCCATACGTGGTACTTTTTTTCTTTTCCGTTAAAAGTACGAGGAGAATATTTTTTTAACTAATAAGGCATGAACAGATTTTTATGGTTTGATAATTAATTATTTCAATGAAACTCCTCAACAATATTTCATGACTATTTTCAACAAAATGTATTTCTTTTAAAATTTCTTGGCATTTTGTGAAAAGAAAATGATTTTGAAGAAGAAAGGATATTTTCATCAAGAATTAATTTCAATTGTTTTATCAAAACCATTTTCCATATAAGATGACATTATTTCATATCTGTATGTTTCAAATATAATGTCTCTATGATTTAAATGGTTTCACTTTCCTTATTATGAAATGACATCCATTTTTTTATATGGATTATATTATGATGGGATGATGTTTATGAAACCCATTTTATTCTTTGGGTTATGATGAATGATTTATGTTTTTGTTGTGGAACACGTAAGAATGATTTATTTATGAGATGAGTGGGACCTATATCTCCCTCCAATGCATTGGGTAAAGATTCATATCTAATGAGATATGCAAGGATTGAATGGGAAGTTAATCCGGTTTAGTGTTACAGGACTGGAACGAGGTGTGAACTCGATTCAGAAAGGGACTTTGTCCACTTAGATGGTCTTGGCAACAATGCCTTGGATACTATGGAAATAATAACATGTTCTTAATGGTTTCCAAAATTAAATGTTTTATTCTCATGCTATTTTATCATGATTGATGTTCCATTATGATCTATGCCTTACGTACTGCCATGTTTTATGTCATTTCTCAATATTTGGATGTTTAAATATTATGTTCACATTTTTAAGTACAAATTTATATTGTTTGTTTTATTTTACCAATACATACCCTTACTGAGAATTTGAGCTCACCCATTATATGTTTTCTTTTCCCCATGATATAAATAACGGTTTTAGGTAAGAAAAAAGGGGGAAGATATTTATGGGAGATGTTGAAGTTCTTTCACCATGATTAGAAGATTATGTTCTGAGTTTCCAATGACACTAAACAATTACGGTCCTTGTGTTTTGGTTTTTGTTAAATATTAAGTATTCCGAAAGTAATGTGATGTCCATGTACATCATGCTTTGGGTCACTACATCATCATTCTCATCATAAATATTAGAATATTTAAATATTTAATCTATAAAGACTACCATAAACGGATCTTTGTAATGTATGAACATTATATTAATTAAAAAAATGATGATAGTGGGGTAATTTGAAATTCCAAAAGGATTCACGAAAAAAACATTTTCTCTATACCTAATATAAAATGTTTTCATGGGTAAATTTCCACTTTTAAACCACAAATAATAATATCTAGACTGAAGATCTATTATATAAAAATTTATAGTTCCTTGAAATTTATTGAACAAGTCATCAATACAAGGTAGTCCAAACTTACTATTTATTTATAAATTAAATATTCCTGATAATAATTTCTTATTCACAATTATATTTATTTCTTCTTAATAAAAAGATTACATTATCCCAATGTTGATGCACATGGATAAACTTACCACTTATCATTATTCTCCCAGTGTTTCTTATTCCATTCTTATAACTCAATCACGAACATTTTATTAGATGTATATGAAATTGTTGTATTGATAGGAAATATTTATATTGAAAAATATACATAATAATTTATAAGATGACTAAGAAAACATTATTTAAAGTAATAAAGAATCTCCTATAAAATTGGTTTATATTTGGTGTTGTTCTTGTCCATAAACATCTTAGAAAAAACCCACTTTTTAATATGAATAAAGTTCCATAAAATGGATGACATTTTTTTAATGTTTATTTTGTAATGGCATAGTTATATTATCATTAATGGGTTTGGAATATCAATAATGATTTATCAACCATGGTAACTAATTTCAGATTTATGTTAACAAAAACAATCAATGACCAATGAAACATTACATTTCAATAATGGGAGAAGAACATGATTTTTAGGATTTAAATTCAAATAAAAACTCATCAGAGAGTATTCATAGATATTAGATGTGATTATCATATCTGTTGGATTTTTATCTTCTAAATCAAAATAAAATCAATAAGTAGATTTATTAACAATCATAAATACTTTTACAGATATATATAAATTCATGAAACTAATCTGAAATTGGGTATAAAAATATTTAAGCTTAACTACAACCACAAAATATTCATTATTATGTTTTCAATTCCATAATAAAAATATAAGTGATATATTTACCATCATACATATTGAATTATAATGATCAATCATGAAAAATAAATCATAGGCTATCCAAATCATGACACCATATAATCAATATATGAACTATTTAGTTTGAAAAAGAATAATCATTATTATAATATATAAAAATAATTTATAATGGATCATAATGAAAATGTGGGTTATCTATGAATATCCCACCAGAGTGTGAAAACAAGTGTGATTAAATGATTCAATCACCACAAAATAGAATTATGGACATGAAAAACTCAACCACCACTTTTGGGGTTATTAACCCTAGATTCATCTATTAAAGAAGCAAATCCACTTGAAGTATCTAGAATGTGTTGGGCATGGTAAAAAAAATACCTATATATTTTTGAGGAGTACCTATGTTTTTGGGAGAGCCTTGAAAAATATAAATTTCGAGGAATGTGGGTTTCTACTTTGCCATTTCCCATAGAAGAATCCATACACTAAAAAGGAATTCAAATTTAATCCGAGTTTTTTTTTGTTTCAGAAACCTAAAATTCAAATCGAGGTCCACTTGTTGTAAATAGATGAGTGGTATGTTAGAGTTTTAGGTTCTGTTGGATAGTTTTTGGGTATGGTGAGACATTATACTAGTTATGATGACATTATTATTATCAAATTCCATAGTGTGTGTAATAATCATTAGGAAATTAGGGTATGGGTCATTCGATCAGTAGTAGGGTGTTGTTGCATCTGGAACTCTAGAAACAATTCCTCACTAAATGTCATTTAAGATTGAGCCTAGTAATGGTATTGAGGGCTAGATGTTTGGTGGAAGATTTTACCCCTTATATAAATGATGGGACCTTTCTCCCTTGCTTAGACCCTTTATAGATAACACTATACCCATCGATTCCCTTTAAGAACCTTCCCTCAGGATCATGGATTCAATGGGATCCTCATAAAATGTGTTTCTAATATATTTTTGATGTGTCTCACACTTTTGGTGTCATGTGTGGTGGAGGTGTTATCCCCAATAGGTGGGGTTTATTTTTCTTATCTTTCATAGATTCTTCAGGATACGAGTCTTCCTCAAGGTAGACACATCTTCTATTATTAGGGATCTAGAGTTCTGTATCAGAAAATTTATTGAATATCATATTATTGGAATATATTATTAAGTTATTCACATGACTCTTATAGGCCATATTTTATACCATTGGGAAATTACATATCATATTCTTCATTGTAAGTAGTTAATCACAGATCGGATGAATTTCATTCATATGTCGAGAAAGGGTAATCATGCATTGGAATTTTATTTCTCATGGCTTTCCAAATATCATGATTTTTAGTCCCTTGATATTATGGAATCCAATCCTAGTGGGTCTCAGAATATCATTAGAGGGATACCCTTGGTCTTCATTATTTTATACCCCTTTGATTTTCTTTATCTTCTTGTTAATCTTTACTATGATTTTCGATAATCTTTTATAAAATTATTAGTGTTATGGTAATTAAAAATTTCTAAGATACAAAATTTAACTTCAATTACTTATTATAAATATATATTAATTCTATGTATATGAATAATCAATAAAGTAAATTATGAAATACGCTACAATCATATTGGTTTTGTGTATAGAAATTTGGAGACATAATAAATTATTTCATAAGAGATATATATCATCTACATATATTTTCTTTATATATATGAACCTTCACAGATATTTCAATCATAAACCCTGATATTAAACAATAGGAATTAAAATATTAGATAGGGAGAGATATAATGATCTTTAAGGGGAAATAATGGATTTATCAATATAACATGAGCCTGTGGGTATTCGAACATCAACTAAAATATTGGAATCCATACACTACATATTATAGATCATAATCCTTTGTTATGAAATATAGAATGGTAGTTTATAAAATAGAAATCATAAATTAATAAAACCAAACCATCCATGAGAGAATAGAGTTTGCATTAGACATAACTATGTGAGATAAAAATAAACAAAAATTCATTTATATAGAAATGGATCACATTCAAAACAGTAATAGTGCATTGGGTTCTCTCAAAATTCCGTTATATCCTTAGTCAAGGTGCACTCCCTGGATTATCGTAGTGGACATAATCCCTTTCTGATCTTGGTTCAAACCATATTAAAATCATTATTATCTCAATAGAAAAATATATTTTCCTAATTAATTATATGGATAAATATTTATTATCCCACTAATCATATAATCGTAATCCATTAATATATGTTCCATAAAAACATAAATCATTTTTCATATATCATTACCCATGGAATAAAAATGATTCCCAAAAACATTTATTCATTTCAATAAAGAATTACCCTATGCAAATAAATGAATTTATTGAATATCCAAATAATATAATCACAAAACATCATAAGATATAATTTGAACCGAAACCATGGATCATAACTTAAGAAAATCATAAGTAACATCATATTATGTAATCCTATATGAAAAATTATATTAAAAAACAAAAAAATAGTTCATGGGGATAATATAATTTTAAAATTGAAATAAAATATATAAAATATAGGAAATTCCAAAAAATTAAGCAAAAAAATCATTAAAAAATATAATGTAATATAACAAGAATATTTAATGAATTTAATGATCTAGATTCCTGGAAATTATTTTTTTTATTGGTATTAAAAAAATCCTTTTACTATATCAGTAAAAATTCGAAGTTTCCTAATTCAGAAAAGGAAAATATGATTAAATTGAAACAATTCTGTTAAAATTAATACATGGGTAAAAATGAATTTAAACAGTAATTTGATATTAATATAAATAATTCCTCAAACATTCTAGAAATTTAGTGTACGGGGGAAATGGATATTATACCAAAGAGGATAATAAAGTAAATTTTCTATTAAAACATCCATTCGGTAATATGCGTTCATAGAGAAAGGAAAAATAATGGAAAAAATATAATATATATAAATGAGATTTTTATAATAAACTAATGTTTTTCATCAGATATATTTCATAATGTCCTCAATGGAAACATGATCAGAAATAGTCTAAAAAATAATGAGACTATATCATAATTCCATCATCTCATGTTTGAATTTCATAGAAAGTGCACTATACTCTTGTAAAAAAACATTAATCATATAATAATTATATATTATTTCCATTTAAAAACCTATAATGTTATATATTATCCTCATATAAAATTTCAACAACCATTATTTAACAATTACTTATTAAAATCATAACTTCCGGATGATAATTGTTTCATTTTTCATTTGATGTTTTGTTTGATACTGCAGGAAATTTAAATATCATTATGATTCAGTAATATATATAATTTTATTAATAATATAAATATAGTATATATTAATTATATATATATATATATATATAATTCCTGAAAAAAATATTTTATAGAAAATTGTTTTACACCATTCATGGAGACAGTGGGCTATACATACAATGAATACTATTTTCACTTTTCGATGGATGGAAATAATGAATGATAAATAATAAATATCCATTATATAATAATTAATAAATAAAATATATGTATATATCATAAATATTTTTTAAATATATCCATATAACCATCCATGTAATTATGAAATGAAAAAAAATTGCATCGCTTCATGAAGGTGGTAATTTATAGGTACACAAAAGCATTATTGTCATTTTTATGATGATTTGGATGATAAAAAGATATCATATGGTATTATAATTATAGAATGATTATTTTTTCATAAAAATCATATATAAAATTTAAACTAATTTTAATAATCATATATAATCAATAATGATGGAAAATGAATAGTATCATTACGTTGAGGTGGTAGTCCACACATACACAATAGCTATACATTCACTTCTCATTTGGTAGAAATATGGGTTAATAGTTTCTGGTAACATAAACTAAATAACAGTTCGGTTTATTTAGAATTATTAATTTTATATTATATGGTGTATACTATATAATTAGAATAGGTATATGAAATAATAATTTAAAAGAGGCTGGGAAGGCTGATTTCAATTCTTTCAGTTTTCCCCCTTTATATACATTTTTAGAATAATTGGAATTGTAATTTTAGAAGATATTGACATCTAATACATTTATAAGTATTTTTATAAGATAATTTTTTAGTTTTTGATAATCCTTGAAGGTATAATGTTTTGTAAAGAGGATAAATTGGGGGTTTCCACTTATAAGTGGCCGAGAGAATACAATTATAACATATTAAAATAATAAAACATAATAAAGAAGTTCTACTGTTAAATAATTTAATAAAACCATAGATTTGAAATTGGGATTGTATGAATTAAAAATATGTCAATGTCCTGACCCCCTCACTCTAAATATTCCCTTACTGATACAGAAATAAAGAAAGGGAGAGTATGACCCCCCGAGTCTCGCCTCTAGTAAACACGGGGTAGCGGCCGACCCCAACAAAATATAATCTCACAAAATGGGAGGTATTTACCTATTTAAAGAAAAAATATATCATGATATAAGATGGTAAATACCAAAACAAATTAATGTTATATATATATAAAAGGAAGAAAAAATCCATCCCACATGCATGTTTAAAAGAAAAGTATTATAGTGGAATAAAACTCCAAGGTAAGTACCAAAAGTAAAACTAAAATAGCGACTCTGAAACTATATAAATGTCCAAGATTATAAGGTATATCACAGTCTATGTAATCATCTTGGAAACCTAAAATCATTTTTTTATACATAGGGTGAGAATACAAGTATACATCATAGGGAAAAAATTATATCATGCTCGTGTGATAGAAGCATACTAATGGTCCCATGAAAAAAGATGCATTAACCAAAATCACCTAACAAGGTATACTTTCACACCAAGACTCAACAAGGCACACTAACCATGTAAGATAATTCATTTAAATTAATATAGTAATATCATTGATTATAGGGTTCCCTACACCAAATTCCTACTGATTAGATGCTCTCACACCCTTATGGAAAACATCATGGTGCTCCCATCACTTTCAAAAGAACCACATCATAACTTGTATGCACACTCCTGGACCTCACAACTAGTCATGTCACATGGGAAAACAAATAAAATCATATCCCAAATACACCCACCTAGGACTCATAGCTAGTCCGATCGCATTGGAAATGGAAGCTCATCACATTCTACCTTCACACACTTGGGCCTCACACCGCATCACATCCCAAAAACACATGTCAAAGTACAACACATCTCATAGTGAAAAAACTGAGAAAAAAACTCCCTCTCACACAACTATCCCATACACTATATAAATTCCCAAAACACATTTGAATTCAAAACTCATCTCATCCTAAATACATTAGGGAAAATATAAATCCCCTACACACACATAGGTCGAACAAAACATATCATTCCTAAGGAATCTTATGCTATAACCACCCAGAAGAAGGAGTAGGGAAGAGACGGTGGCCCTCCATCCATAATCCCATCATTATGTTTTGGAATGACACTCTCCCCTAGGATGAAGTGGGAGTTCATCACATAGTGCTCAACTAGGGTGGGGTTTATATAGAAATCACAAGGAAAATACTGTTATATATATATAATACCCAACACTAAAGCCCGTCATATGGGATTCAACCAAACTTGATTAATGAAACCACCTTTTATGCTACCTCTAAATTCAGAACAATACAGAATATGCCACATACCATATTGATACCACATCCAATTAATTTAACTAATTATTGTTCTTTATTAAAAACGCATTTATCGATTCTATCTCAACCTAGGAAACTACAAGGCATAAAAATCAACAAGACACACAGAGAATGTCACATAGAGGGAGAAGAAATATGAAAAATTAACCCATTTCACATTTCTCTTTGTTTAAAACCCATTCATTAAATATTGATCCAATTATACATGAAATCATTCTAATTCTTATTAGTGGAGAAGAACCCATTCCAACCACTAAAATCATCACTCTTCAAAGTAATTCCACTAAATCCACCTAATCACCAAATTAAATCCCTCAATTCAAAGCCACACACTGAAACACAACCCATAATAATCATTATCGATAGATGAAATCCATAAACACACCACACCAATCATATTCTGCAACATAGACATATCACAACCCGATCACATCCCCAATGCAGAACACTGAACATCCATTCCATGATCAATCAAACTATCAACCTATGATTACATTGCACTTTATCAAACACACCATAACACATAACAATTATCAAACCCATACAACTACTCTAATATGACAATCATATTCACATTTAACATGTAATCTGTACTTTAATTCAACAAGTTAACTTTTACAATTATCATTGAAGGTATGATCTTGGGGAATCCATTTATGAGCTCTGTATATAGGGTTAACAGATTCCATGTATTTGTTCAATGAGAAGGGGAATGGAATGCATTCATTAACATTTTTTTGCTACCAAGGATCCCTAATGACCATGATTTTTAGTAGGTATATAGCCTAAACAATTTGAAATATTGATCAAAATAACAAATAAATAGTATGATTGCACTTTACATTCCCCCGGACCTCAGTGATTCATTTTTTACGATTTAGTTATCTCTATTAATAATAATTCAACTATGTTCTCATGAAACATTTATATACCCACCCTATATGACACATAATTTATTTTTATGACATTAAACATAATTTGGTGAAAAAATGATTGGAACATATTTATTTTACCAAGATTGGGCATTTGAACAGTAGGGAAATCTATGGAAGAAACGAACAAACTAGTTCCGCACAAAGGCATGAATCCTTAGGGAATAATGGTTCTAGGAACCTCATAGTAAGAGAAATGAGATGGAAAGAATAATTTTATGTCCCATGATATATAAGGACTAGATCTGAGGCTCAGGGGATATTAAACGGTGTTGAATTTCCATTAAAACCAGATAACAACTAAACCACACAGTTTGACTAATTAAAATCCGTGATATTTTCGTTGAAGGTAAATATATTATTACGCACATTGAATCTTCTTCAAAAAAATTTAAATATGTTACTAAATTTATTTTACCCCATGGAAATTGGTAAAGTAGAATAATTGGACAAAAACAAGAGGCATTCTAGAATAATTTGAACAATAGAAAATTTTTGAAAATGCGCCACCAATGTGAGCTACTGGTGAGAGATACCAGTGTGAGTCACTTGTGAGATTTACTGGTGAAAGATATCATTGTTAGTCACCAATAAGAGTCATCAGTAAGAGTCACTTGTACAAGTCACCAATGTGATTCATCGATGAGATCTACAACTACGACTCAGTGTTGCAACTCACCTGTACAATTCTCCATTGCAACTCACTATTACGACTCACCGGTCTGACCTAAAATTGTAAAAACTAGAAAAAATGTCAATGTATTTAAATGATTCACCGGGACCACAAAAACACTTAAAAAACATGATTTTAAAAATGTAATGGACCTGACGGGTCCATGACCTTACATGAGATACCTCTCAAACTATTCTCATACTTAATAATTTAAAACAAATCCAAGAAGAAATATGGGTTTGATAAACCACCATGTGAGATACCACTTAGAGATCTTGATATACATGATACACTCTTAACAACCAATGTCATCAACATCCAATGGAAAGCCATCCATTATTATTTGAATGATCATGAAGCATCCTTTACATCCATTACCACCACCTCTAACATCTGCTAACCCAAATGACGAAAAAAAACACACCAGGAAAGCACAACAACCATACCATCCTTCACTCACAAATTAGGGAATCATATCCTACATTTCAATATACAATCTTCTTTCGGTCGCACTTCTTTTCCTGCATGGTTTTAATCACATCACAATTAATCCATCTCAATTAAGAATCCATTCCTCCAATTTTCACATGTTAGGACTTCATTACAGATTACAAATCAATTAAGCAACTCATCTCATAAAAAAATGTTCAAACATCACATCACAAATAAAAATAGAACAACGAAAAAATCAAAATCACTCTTGGTATTATTAATTATTTTTTTCTTCTCACTACCAAGTACTCTCCTCCCGACCACCATACCTCTACAACACATGAACCATTAGGAAGGTATGCCCATGATGCACATTACCCTAATGATATTGAATATCCACTAGCTTCTCTATATACACACTTCATCCTCAATATCAAAATCTCCCCATTTAATGTAATGGGTGTCATCATGAAGATACATACAGACCTAGGAGATGTGAAAGATGTCATAGATCCTATCTAACTATGGTGGCAATGCCAACTGGTATTCCAACATTCCAACATTCCCCAACACCTCGAAGGGTCTGACAAAACTGGGAGAAATATCACTCCATCAATCAAACATATGCTTCCACATAAAGGGGAGACCATCAGGAACACGTGGCCACCATCCTCAAACTCCAATGGCCTCCTCCTATTTTTTGAATACCACATATACCGTTCTAGTATTTAATTCATTATCTCAAGAAGAAGTTGAACATTCTTTGTAGTGATCTCCACTACCTCGACACGAAGAATAGATATCTCTCCAACCTCTATCAAAGAAAAGGAAGAACAACATGGTATTCCATACAATGATTTGAATGTATACATCCAATAGATGAGTTATATATATTATTACAATAAAATTGTACCAAGGTCAATTGTTGTAACCAAGATCTTCCAAATTCAATGACACAAGATCAAAACATATTCACCAATGTATGGATAAACTATTCTGTCTGCCCATATTTCTCAGCATGGAATGTAGTACTACAGTGTAACAGGGTTCTAAAATAATGAATCAATCCAATCTAGACATATGAGGGAAATACTGTATCTGGATCCAAGACAATGTATCTCAAAACAAAAGTAGCCACACCACCTCATACACATTCTTCTTTTGCATGGAATCCAATGAAACCAACTCCTTGATCACTAAGTTGTGGCCAAATTTCATTAACCGATCAAATATCACCCTGATAGCATTTTACCCTCCCTATTCCGTTGGTAACACTGTGATTAAATATTTTGAGAAATCACCCCACTTCTAATAGGGGACATATAAGGGCTATGACAAACCATCAGGAACAGGATGCCTAGCCTTCACCTGTTAACATAATAACCAGGTCAATAAAAACTCTACCACTGCACATTTCATCCCATGAAAACAAAACTGCAACCTCAATCCATTGTACATCAGGGAAATTACTAGGTGTACCGCTATGGGTGAGTTATGAAACTCATAGAGGATTCCCTTGGGATTCTTTAATGTAACAAACAGTCTTCCATGGAAGTTCATTCAATATTAATCATCCTCAAAGAATCCCTCTAGAGCATTAGTACATCCAACACGGTTGTGCATCTCCATTTCTCTAAGTATCCCCATTTAGACACCTCCACATTATTTATTAGAGAAGACTTCATCATCATCTGAAATAAATATCCTCTACCACCATCCATTACTCCACCTATGTTCATGGTTTCAAACTCCTCCATTACCTTCCATGAGTCTATAGATTCCTAAAAAACCAACTTCTATGAATTTATGCTCAATGAATCTTCCAAAAAATTCCCCTTTCCATAGGTGTAATATTTCAAAAAATCATTTTCCTAAAAAAATGTATAGAACTCCACAATCATAGATTCAGATCATGCTATGAAAAGATATACCTCTTTCTCATGTGGTATGTGAAGACCAGAAAGTCCTCCCCAATGAGGTAGTGTTTATAGAACTTTTGTGTAAACATGATCGTTGTTATAAAAATAACATGGGAGGCATAGTTACATTCATGTGGATGCAAATATCTAGACAAAAAATACATCAATACCCATTTCTACAGAAATATGTATCCAAAGATCTGTTTGAAAGCATCAAAAAACACATCAAACATTACTCCATCGAAGAAAAAAGCAATAGAGCCCTGACTAACATCCACATTAGATAACTAAATGCTTCATGAAAATAATCACTCCAAAAAAATTTTATTCTCCAATAAAAGATATTAATAGAGTTTGAACATGAGAGAAATCAAGAACAAGCCTCTAGTTATAACATGCGAGGCCAATAAAACTATGATGTTCTACCACATTCATGGGTGCTTCCCAGGAAACTAATACTTTTGGCTTCATTGAGTGAACCACCACACCCTATTGAGACACTATATACCCCAGGATGTTCACCTATTGTTTCCATAACAAACACTTGGACAACATTCCATAGAGCTAGTGGTGTCAAAGGACCTATATGGTGCCCTGGAGATGATCAACATGATTTTATTTTGAATTTGAGTAGATCAAATTGTCATCGATTAATACAATGAATCAGAAGTCCATGAACACCTGAAAGATAGAGTTCATAATCCCCATGAAAATGGATAGCACATTTGTAACCAAAAATTGCATGACCAAAAATCTGAAGTGCCAATACATGCGTATGAAAGCAATATTTAGGATGCCAACCTCCTCCGCCCTCAACTGGTGATATCTAGGCCATAAATATATCTTAGAAAAACAACATTCCTCTCTTAACAAGACAAAAATAAGTTATATACTAAGAAGAGGGTAAATATTCCTGACAGTCACCTGATTTAAACTCTGGTAGTCTATACACAAACATATAATAACATTCAACATCATTTCGAACAATAGTAGAGCACCCCATGATGAAAAAATGGGCTAAATATAACCCTTCATCATAAAATGATATCTCTGAATCCTCAACACCCACATCTCATAGAGTGTCATTCGATAAAGAGATATTGAAATCAGAGAACCACTAGACTGCAAGTCTATCTTGAACACAACGCCACATTGTGGGGGAACATAAGATCCCCCCTATGGGAAAACATATAAGAAATACCTAATAACTCTGGGAACCTCTTCCATATCAACATCCACCAATACTACTAACAAATCATCCATTAAGTAATGAAGAGTCTCTACATGTTGATTCCCCACCAGACAACTCCCCTCACCATCAAAAACCACAAAATGTTCATCCATGTCTGAACAAAACCACTTCTCGAGATGATGTTCGTAAAAGTATGCACATAATACAACCATTCAATACTGAGAATGATATATTATGGCTATATATATAGAAATAAAATATCCCTATGTGACTGATGTAGTCCAAATATCACTCAACATCCCTGGCACATATCAGACAAGATAGTGTGGCCTCCAAATAGTTTACTCAATACCCATGGAACAAGAAGTATATCTATAAATATTTCAATATAGCGGTATAGATTGTGTGGAACAAAGAAGTTTGAATCTCATGAATCAAACAAAGAACAAGAATGGTTACTAAATAATGCAATCGTACATTTACTGATCATTATCCCTACTAGAAATGTTACCTCAGCTACAATCAACTAATGACACCCAGCTCCTCTAACCCTATGGTTAGGACCGACCCCATGAACACTCCCGGGTCTAGGTCCTTAAGGAACACTCAAGGGTCTTCCTCAATATATTACATCTACCCACATTGGATCATGAGCTTTATGTCCTTGCTATTGAGATGGACTAGATTGGAAATTGATGTTGAGGCTATCATAAAACATGTCCACCTCCGCCATACAAAGCTCAAGTAGCCACTAGAAACATTCTATATTGATGGCCACAAACACCACATTAGAATCCGATTAGAATCAAGACTATAGGAAAGGAACAAGGACCATAATGTTGAAACAAAAATCGCATAGGTTGAATCGCTACTAGTAGAATCCTTGAGAGGCATAGCACCTGAGGCCTATTATTGGTAACCTTATAACTCAATGAACCCTGGTGGATCCTCTATCATGGTAGACCGACTCACAAGTCCATCCAATCAATTATAAACATATTCTTCTAAATGTCCAAGTACATCAACAACATAAATGATGTAACCACATATAAGAATGAAGAATGATGTTCCTCCTCTAGGAATCGTGCATGTGACTCCTCATATAGAAAGATATCAGGAGAAAAATGAAGGAGGTCCTTAAATACAATCCCCAGATTCCATAATGACATAATCCCCCACTAAATAGAGATTAATTCTAACCTCTTATCAGCATTCATGGATGATGAATGGAATTATGTTGATAACTCCATCTCAAAATAGATACATAGATCAAAATCCATGTTCTTCTCACCTAGGTAAAATTTCCACCACTGAGGCATATCTCCCCTTATCTGGCTCACATCCAATGTAACACTATACTCCATCGGATCCCAGATCAAAAGAAAGGTGATATCAAGCTCCTTGAGAAATATCTTTATCTCCATGTCTGAAACACTACCCTAACACTTTTAAAAGTCCCACTACTAGAAAACAAATAATCTTATCTTCCACTAGTCATACAACTCTACTAGATCACCCCTCCTCAAATCAACCAGATCTGCATGCTATGACTCAACCTCATGAGAAACGTGTAGACAATGAAGTGTTTCCATAACTGAAAGGTAAAATTTGAATACAAAAGTCTGAGTTGTATGATGATTTATTTAACACTCATTTTCTCACATTAAACTCATTTTTTATCCATTTAATATTAAAAAACCCAATTCACACACAATCACAAGTAATTATGATTTATGTACTTATCTTAAGATATCTACCCTACAAATGGAATAGCCTCACATGGTCGTTCGGTAGGATTAGAGCCCTTGAAACAGATCATGGGGGGACATAAAATCCCATGTACTGTCTAATATTCCTTGGCCTATTTCACACCCCACGATCATCTTACACTATTCCCTACTAAAACATGAAATCCTCCATGTGCCTAACTCCAATATCCATCCTATCTGTCAACCATTGCCTCTGATACCATTCTGTCCTGACCCCCTCTCTCCAAAGATGCCCCTCCTGAGATGGAAATGATGAATGAGAGATAATGTCCCTCTGACTCGTGCCTCCAGTAGGCCATAGGGTGGCGACCATCACCAAGGATATACAATATCACAAAATGGGTGGAATTTACCTTTTGAAAGATAACAATCACAGTAAATAATATTGTCCATACCAAGACAATCACACGTACAACATAAATAAAAGGAATAAAAAATTCATCCCACATGCATGTTTAAAAAAAACTGATACACTCTATTAATACTTCATTGTATGTACCCAATGTAAAACTAACATAGCGACACAGTAACTATGAAAATGTCTGAGCTAGTAAGGTCCAGAACTACCCATATAATCCTCCTGGAAAACAAAAAGTAGTTTATATATTTATAGTGATCATACAAGTATACTATGTAAGAAACCCGAATTCTCTTATTCACAAAAAAGTGAAGCATCCTAATGATCTTGTGAACAAAAAATAGCAAAACCCAAAATCACCTAACATGGTATACTGGCCATCCCAACCTCACTAAGTCACATTAACCATGTAATGTAGGTAATGTAATGTAATATAATATGCACATCAATGATAGGGTACCCTAACCACTTTCTCCCTAATTATCCACTCTCACACATAAACTGATAATTTCCTAGTGCACCACCTCTTCCAAATGAACCACAACACAAGGAAACCACCCCCACATGGGCCTCACAGATAGTCCAATAACCTAGGTAAATGAATATCATAACATCTAGCCCATACACACATGGTCATAACACCTAGTCGCATCACCATGGAAAATAAAGCTCAACACATCCCTCCCACAAGCACTTGGTCCTCACAATACCCCAAACAAAATTTATGTTTTTTTATGTTTTAGAATACCATGGGAAGAATCAAATGGGAAGAAATATTCTAATATAAAAATATAGACTAAGGGAGATCACATTATAGTCTCATATAATCATTCCCTATTTAAAATTTTTTCAATTTGTTTTATTTTAATATAAAATATAAATGGTAATAAAATTACAACATTTAATTAACATGATATATACTAAAAAAACTCATAAAGATTATTGATTTTGAATCCATTCCACATGATATTAATTATATGATTTCTAATTAATAAAACACATTTTTCAAATTGAAAAGTATTAATATGGTGTTTTAAATATTTTATTAACATAATTAATCACCCTCCCCCAAAAACATCATTTGTATTTGTTATAATCTATTAATATATATATTTTTCATTTTACATTTTTATAATTAATAAATTCATAATTCAATCATAAATGTAGTTTGGATTAAATAATATAAATGTAATAAGATCACTATGTTATAGTGAATATTATATATATATATATATGATATTATATATTTATATATAATGTCATATAATAGATTCACAACATATTTTTTGTTATTATGTAATTCTAATAAAATCCACACATAGAGGATAGAAAATATTATATATACATATTTGGTTATTTATTTTAATGAAAAAAAAATCAATGCATAAGAAAATATATATGATATTTAATATAATTTCATTTAAATAATTACATACCTAAAATATTTACACTATATATATGATTTTCTCTATTAAAAAAATAATATATCTTTAATTCAAATGGTTTTATATCGAAAACCTTTATTTGTTTATTTTTTAAAACATGAATTTAAGGGTTTTATAGCCGCTCATACCATAGTTTTTAGAGTATTTTTTCTTCAAATTTAATATGTAACAAATATTTTTCATATGTATTATTTTTAAAACTCTTAAGTATAATTTTAGTCTCATCCAAAAATTAATCTAAATTATACATACACCCAAATTTCGTAATACCCGATTTTAAATGAAATAATCCTTTAATATCATCATAAAATTCTAGATAACACAGTTGGCATTCCTTGAAATCCATTAAATGAAAATGGAATGGTTTTTGAAATGTTCATGCTATTACAATATCATTGTCCCTTGATATAACAAAAATCAATGTACAATCCTAAAATTAATTGTCTGTATAAAATATTATCTAATGTCAGCAGTAACATCAACCATTGTGAAAAACTACCTGGATATATCGTTGAACACACCCAAAAACTGATAAATGATAATGGTATGGTTTCTAAAAATAATATTATCTCATAAATTCTACACACAAAATTTATGAAATTATATTCTAGGTGTTCTGTAAGTTTTAATATAGATTATGAAAAAGTATATGTTTGATTTGTACTGTTATATACTAATTATTTCTTGCCATTATTATTTAATATTTAAAGTAAAAAATATTCTTATAACTGAAATCACTCTTGATATTGGATCTATAAAAATTGAAACTTAATGATATACCATTTACTAGTCAGGGAAATTAGACAATATCTACAAAAGTATGGGATGAATACCTATTTCATCAAACATGATATTTTCTAGAAGTTCATTTTTTTATTTTTCAAATATATTATATGGATGTTGTTTCATGAAAATATTCTCACGTGACACATCATTGTTTGATTAGAATAGTAAAATTAAGCCTTTTTGTAATCGATGCATAGATTAAAACTCAAATGTTATCAGTACTTCACATTAATGTAGAAAAAAAATTTTATTTTGTTTAATAAAAATCATGCTCATATAACGAATTAATAAAAATATTCATTCATACATGAAATTAATATAGAAAAGTAATCGTGAGAGCATTTAAAATAATAAAAATACTAACCTTTAGATTATCTACAATGAGATAAATTATAAAAACCTCAATAATCCAATAAGAGTTGAAAATTATAAAGAAAAGTTCTGATGAATTATCATATGTAATGTGTGAAAAATATAGGTGGACCTAAAAGTTAAGTTCATATATTTGATATTGAGATATGGGTCACACTCCGACTAGTTGACCCTGACCATCAGGTTCCCAACAGAATGATGTTAAGATAAATTGTTTGATGAATTTGGGGTTGTTTCTTGGAACCAAATGAAAATAATATCATATATATGGTATAATTTATAAGATTTTGTACATAAATCACCATAATATGAGAAAAACGTATATTCTAAACAAGAAATTAGTGAAATGTGGATATTGATCAATAATATATATAGTGTGAATGATTATAATTTTATTTTGGGTATATTTAATAAAACTCCATACTAAATACTTTAAAAACATGATACTCACTTCTCGTGTCTTTGGATTCTATAACATTAAAACATTATTGGTATCTATGATCCATCCCAAAGAAGAATTAGCAAAATAGTAAAAATTCACTATAATTGTATTAAGATATGCTATGTTTTGTTATCCATAATGAAAAATAAAATTAGAAAAATTATATTACTATAATTGAAATCAAATTTTATATTCTAAACTCCTATATATGACATACAAGTTAGGTATGAAAATTATGTGAGAATGTAGGAAGACTGGAAAATAATGTTAACATATTAAAGAATATGTAGATAAAAGTGTTTACAATTAATAAATTTTATATTTATTGAAGTTAAAATATATTATATCTAATCACTTAGGGGACTTGATTTAAAATTATATAGTTTTTATTGTTTTCCTGAAATAATGAGAATTTTATGGTCATTACCATTTAAAAAATTATTTTATTCTATTTTTAAGAACAATTGATTATCATTATATATGAATAAAATATTTTATATCATTGCATGTTTTATTATTAATATGTAATGTATTTAAAAATAAAATACCATTAATAATATAAATAATAATAATGGTTAATAAATATTTTTAATTAGAAAATAATACAACAATGTTTTTTAATGAAATAGATAAAAATATGGCGAATTGTTAAACCTAATATATAGAAATATATGTGTAGTTGGTTTTTTACAAAAAAATGGTGGTTTAATTTTGAAATCTAATAATTGTTTAAGATGCACAAAATATGACTATAGGTAGAATCATAATAGTAGTAAGAATTATTCAATAGATTTTTTTAAATAACAGTTAACCTAATTGGTTTTTGAATAAATAAAAATGTCAAATAGTTCCATGATTTTTTCAATAAGACCATTAATTTCATTCATGTTAATTTTTCTTTCAAATAAAACAATGTAAAATACACCATATTAGATATGGATTTGATAATTAATGTTTTTTATTTTAATATATAATGTTTTTTTTAATTTATATATAATATTTAACATAAAATGAGTCCAAAATATTATTTTTTTATATATCTAATGGATCTTAATGTATTTTCCTAAATATGACAAAACATTAAATTCATATGTTTATTTGTTGGAGTGTGCATTGGGAAAGAATATATCTTATAAGAAAAAAATGGGAGGGAGTTATGATTTTTAAGTCCATTAGTCATAATTTTTTGTTTTGAAGGATTATGAGTTTGTAGGAAAATATTTTTGGATAATTGAACTATTTCATAAATAACTAAATTATAATTGATATATTTTATTAAACTAAACAAAAAATTATGAAAAAAACTAAAAGAAAATATTTTTTTCATGGTGGGAGAAAATAAGGAATTCTATGGTCATCCCCTAAGATATTCTCATCATAGATAAGTTTATGAGAACTAATAATCATATACATAACAATATTATCATCTCGCTTATCTTTGAAATAATGAATATCAACCAAAATGTGGACATATGGACCTGATTGAATAATAATCAAATCATGATGAATAATATAGTTATAGGATCTAGTGAAATTAATGTTATTCCATAGGAATTCAAATATAGCCCTTAAGATAATTGAATTCATTGGATGATCCTAATTTGACCTCACATTAGGAGGTATTATAACACACATAGAGATTAATAACATTATTTATTACAACTTATATCACCAAGACAAAATGTCCCTCCCTAATGATTTCCATGATATTTTGGATGATCGATCCCCATTGTCTAAAAAAACTACCACCACCTCACATAAGCCCTTGAGAAAATGATCTATCAAAATTCAATATTAATCCATGATAGCGAGCCTAACATTTCCCCCAAGAAACCATCTCCCATTAACTATTGGGTGATGTGTCAACTGAGAGATGATGGATGAGAGATGATCCTAAAAATCAAGAGGCCGATTATCGTTTATTCATTAATGGATGAGAGAGTGAATGGGCTCCATGTATTTTCTGTTGATGTAAAGAATATTATTATCGATTACCTTATAGGAGTGTAATTGTGATATATATGTTTTTTTAAATTATATATTTAACATTATACAGTACTTAAGGATGATTCTTATTTATATAAAACATAGTTATTATTTTTATTCCTCAATATGATTCGTATGATGGTAAAAATACCAATAAAATTTTGGTGATTTCCACTAGATAATATTTAATAGTTTTGAAAAATATATTATAGGAATAATGGGTGTGTTATGAGATTGAGTGAAATATATATTAAAGGAGTTATATTGTTGTTAAGTGATGCATCTGAGGTTTAAATAGGTTAACATGGTATTGTACATTTTTTGTATTTATACTTTGAATCAGTTTTTATATTAGTAATAAATATTGAGATTATCATGGAACTGTTCTATAAATTTATTACTATGTATTGATATTTTCATAACTAGGATTGGATTTTACCTCTAATTTTTTGAGTATGAAATTTGAATGGATTATTATGTAATATGGATGAAGTGTTTGACTATACATATTTTATGTAAAAATAAACTACTCATATACATTACAAGAAGACATGTGATGTATTCATATGTATAGGTTAGTCTATATTTTGGAATTAAGAATAATGAAGTTGGTATATATGGGATTTATACACTATATCTTTTATAAAGAGATTATATAACTATATATTATATATGATTATACATTTAATAGATGGTTGTATTTTGATACATTCACTAAATTTATACGACATCATATCATTATGTATATTAATTAAAAATATTATTTAAATAATGGATATATTTTATTATAACGGGTTGGAGTTGAGGCCCTTTTTTGTTTAGAAATAAAACTCTTTTTATGAATTGAAATATTTTACATATTTCTATGAATTAATAAGATAAAATCAATCTTAGTTCTATAACGGTGTATTTGTATAACAATAAATTAAATGATGTTTATTTAATTTTGGGAATAAAATTTATAATTTTTTTTGAATTTATGTCATCGTTCACCCCAATGCGTTTCAGATATTAATAAAAAAATGTTTTTGGGTATATTTTTATAAGAATTGTTGAAATTGAATAATGTCTATGAGGTTTTAGTATATAGGAATATTAAAATAAAATATAATAACATGAACACATATCATGTAGTATTTTGAATAATGTCACATAATAGTTTATGCATAATTCATGGAGTTAGGTTATATGATATTTCAATACATGACTATTAGTTAGGAGACATTTCACTACCATTAAATACACCCTATATTTTTTCATATGTATATTTTTTAATACATTATTTGATGATGTGTGTGTGAAATAAAATTAATTAAATTATTTCATTAAATCCTGAAAAATTAAGTAATCATAGAATAATGGTGGTAAAATTTGTTAAAATTAAAATAGAAAAATCATTCATCAGATTAATTTTTAGGAAGTTTATGACTCCTTCAAAGTCATATAATTTATTTAAGGAGTGAAATTCAATGGACTCTAAACCACTTTTCATTTATATATCATGGTGTAAAAACTCTTTGGTATAACACACATTATCTCTATATCTCTAATTTTCATACAGAGGTAATAGAATGGAATAAACATACTATTAAACAAATAAAAATTTAACTATTATTTCTCTTTTACAATGAATTATCCAGGAAGTAAAAAACCTGATAGTTTCTTCTCAGTGATCATTATCATGTCAATAGATGATTTTAAATAAATCTATGTATAAAATATATGAATACTCTTTATAATATTAATTATTATTTTTCTAAACCTATCATAGGATTCATTTAGAAAATGTTTTATATCCCCAAAATCCATTATACATTTCCTATGATTAACATTTAAAAAAATTGAAAAATATTAGGCAGAAATTGATTGATTAATACATTATACTCATGAATAATAGTGAACTACTTTAAAACCATATAATATATTTAAAATATGTGATATGAATTCATGGAGAATACAAGTTATTGTGATATAATACATGATATTTCATGAAAGAACATGACAATATATATTTTTACCACATATTTCGATATAATTTAATTATATAATAAAATGAAAAACCCAAAATAATTTCTTGGTGTTTCATATGTTAATTTATTGTATCATAAATTTGGGAATATATGGAGAATCTATACTATACGTCATCAAGTTAAATATTTAAAAATTCTTTAAAATTCATCCCAAAAGGATTATAAAATGTTATAATTCATTCAAAAAATAGAAAATTAATGTATTTGTTATGTATCAAATGGAAACACATAAAGTATCATATTATGATTCTAGATTTATTTTTAAGTATCTCTAGTAAAATAGATAGTTTCATATAAAGAGGAATTTATTTAAATTAATGATTCATTTCAAAAATACATATTTCACAATTTTATGTTTTTATTATTTTAAATTATCTCTTACATAAAATATATCATGTTAAATTAGGTATTTATAATTATGGTTATTAAAAAAAATTGTACTTATAGTGAGAAATTAAATCCTTTATTAATGTTTTTCATATTTCATTTTTGTAAAATTCAAAAATTTATTTTCTATATAATTTTTATGATTTTAATTTTAAATAACCATTAATATAATAATTCATTATCTTTATCAATTATTTTTATAATAGACTCTATTTATTAAAGAAAACATAAGTGGATATTTTATTTTTTCTAATTTAATTTATCCTAAAACATAATAATAATTTTTATTTTCATTTATATCATTGAACATTGGTATAAATACTATATTCATTATATTGAAAATTTATTGCTACCATGAGAAATCATTTCTACTTAATTCATATAAATTTCATAAATAATATATCATTTAATAAAATTCATTACATTTTATAAATTTTTAACCCATTATTTAAACCCCAAATGTTTTTATAAAACACTATCGAAATTATTTCATTATTGGTTTGTAGAAAATAGTTCTTTTAAATTGATCATTTTAACTTTTTGGAAAATTCCTTATTCCCAAGATCTCATTTACCTATGGGTTTGAAACATAATTGTCCTATGATGAAAATATTTTATGGAAAATATAAATTATTAATTGATGTAGGTTGATATTAAACTACCATTATTTAATGGTATCTTTTCTACGTTAATCAGAACCTATAATGTACTAAAATAAGGTAAATTAAGACACCTTTTCTTACATTATTTATTGTTATATTTCATTTTATTTTATATTGTGGTAATTTTTCTGGTTTTGATTTAACACTAAAATTCAATTCTAAATAATATACTTATGACTGTATTTCGAATTTTTTAAATGTATAATTTGATCGTGATCCAAAAACTACTTACATGTTATAATTTAAGTTGAGATTACTAGTTATATTGGTTATGTTTATTCATATGGTTCTATAAATTTAATGCAGGTAAACTTCAAAAATACACATTATTAAAGTATGTTTTACAGAAAATAACAGTCTTATAATAAATTATGATTTATTATAGTTACTAAATTCACTAATATAAATAAATATATACTCTTCAATATTATACAAAAATAATTCCAATTTATAGGATTTTAATTAAATAAATATAATAAATTTTATTTAAAATTTTTAGTCATATATGACACGTAAAATTTCAACAGAATAAATAATTTTTATTGGATGATAAATATATTTTTTATATTTTTTAAATGATAACTAATAAAGGTTATTTAAAAAGATTATACAATAGTTAATAACAACAGGGGATGATAAATTCTAAAAATTTCAAAAAAGTAATTTCCCATTAAAAAAAATAAATATATAGAATGATATAAAATATTTCATGTAAAAAATTAAATAGAGAGTCATTTAATGATGGTTTTATATTATTCATGGTTTCTCTAATGATGTTTGTTGTGTATGGTTTTAAATAAGGTTAGAAATGAAAAACATTCATAGTTAGTTTATCCAATTGTTACAATTTTTTACATGATATAATTTTTAGATAACATATATTGAAAAATGAAGTGTTGATATGAATGTATTTTTGGGAATATATATCAAATAATAACTTTAATGACACATATATTGGAATTTAAAATGTATAGAAACACAAATTTTTTATAATGTAACTATTCATCCATTTAAAAGGGAAGTAGTTTTACGGATGTTTGATAATTATTTAATAACAAAAAATGAATTTCCTCCCAATATATGTCACTCAAGATGAGCCTAAATAATTTTAGTGAAATTATAATAATGGAATTAATAGTAATGTTTAAAGGATACATGGATACTATATTTGGACTAATATCCTCTTATATAGTGAAAAAATTAAATTATTGGTTTTTTCAAGTGGAATAAAATTTTAAAAAAATAATCATATTATTAACGTAAAAGAAATTCCTAGGTAGAAAAAAGATCATGAATAATATGGATACCCATGACATAAAGACAAATTTTCATAAAACATTTTATAGTTTATAATAAATATAATCCTATGATATATTGGGTGGTGTCTTTATAAGATGATTCCTAAAAATATAACATTATAACACATGAAATAATTGTCTTTTTTAATTTCCTAAATGTTATCCAAAATCAAAAAGATGCATTTAATATCTGTAGGCTAACTTGTTGAAAATTGTTATGGATTTGTGTGAGTTGGAAATACCTAAAAGGGAATAAGCATGATAAAATACCATAACATGGGAGGCATAACATGATATCATAAAGAGAATGATCATAAACATGGAATCATGGAATACTGAATTGATAACATAAGATCACATAGAAAACATGAGAATATAATATGAACATTTATTTAATGAATGTGGAAGCACTATAAAATGAAATCATAAGCATAATTCAAGGATCCCTACCACATTAACATAAAATAGTTGGCTCGGACAACTGTATGCAGACTATATTTGGTTTTGATAACTTCCCATGAACTACAATATATTATATGGAAACATTAAAGAATTAATTTATGTGAAATATAATTTTGGGATGACCCTTTAAATAATATATATGATTCATACGTGTGCTTCATAAATAAAAATAATCAAACCAAAAGTTCTAAATATTCTAAAAATCCAAGAGAATGAACAAGTATTAATGATTATATCTCAATGAATATTTGAAATGTATATCAAATTTATTCTAATGAAAAGAAATAATTAAAATTCATTATTTGAACAAATATTAATGTAAAATATGCATTGATCATGGATTCCCACTTTAGAATAATCAATGAGAATGTTTATAGAAATACACATACAAATGATCCACTTTAGCGATCCATTCTGAGATATATAATGAATATTTTACAAAAAAGTTATCATAATTTTCCGTTAAAAATATAATTAATCCAGAAGGGTTCTATATGAAATAATATGGAATTATAATTGCTACTCATGGTTTAAAAACATTTTATGTGGGTGATGGATGAAGTGAAATAAAAAATTGAAAATCCCTTTAAATCAGGTTTCCATGAAAGTGGTCCTTTCTAAAGAAATTAAATTATGTCTAACCCTTAAAAATTAAATCATATTAAGATAAATTAATATTTAAGAGGCATTAAAATAAAATGGGTCCATGGGAATATTTTTGCATTGAAATTAATAAATGAATAGAATATATAACTGGTATGTTATGAGGAGAGTTTGAAAACTCAATTACCACGGTGTTCGACTATATTATACAATTGAAATTATGTTTTTATGTTTTTAAATTATGTTTTTTAAAATAAAAAATAAAAAATTAATAACCTATAATTAGTTTTCCTTTGACTATATAATTCTATAAGTTATTCATTTACTAAATCATTTCCACTTATGTCGTTTACTCAAGGTGGTTTGGTTGATTTTTATGGGAATCTCATAGCATGTTGACCATGGTTAAACATATTTTTTAAAAAGATTCAAAATTCGAAAATTATAAATAGTGTTTTTAATATATTTATTATATAATGGAATCATATTTAAATTTATCCTTAAATGGAAATAATGGAAAAAACTTCTCACTCTATTGAGGTCATAATCTACAAAAAGACACTGTCAAGAATTTATTTTAAATAAAAAACTGGGTGGTAGAAAAAACCATATAATTTATAAATATTAATAAATATATATAGAAAATATTAATTCATTAATTACCCATTTTTATACTTCCATTCAATTTTGTTAATAACAATTGGACACATCATGCACAGAGTTAATAGTATGAACATATGAATGACTATAGTTTCATTTTTCTAATGGTTTTAGAGGGTGGAATGAAATGTACATTCCATAAGTATAATAATGTACTAAAATATCATTAATATTTATTTCATCACAATTTAAGGTAAATATAGTCTTTTAGGTTGTATAATAAATTAATAATAAGAATTAAATGTTTATATAGACATGATAACCTAGTCAATACTTGGATCAACCTATTAAATGTGTTGTTAAAAATATAGGAGGTAGGATATATTATGGTGAATATTGGATTTAGGTAATGTAAGGGAAATTTTTTATATGTAATTATGGAATATTATTATGTTGGTTTTTTATTGGAGGTTAGGTAGGGAAGGGGTGGAAGTGTTCCCCATTTGTATAGAAAAGAATGAGCACTTTCCATGGAAATGAATGGAAAGTATGTGGTAAGATTAAAATTCTATGTCAGTTCTATGAGATAGGTGTGGTTTGGTTTGTGATATATATGGGTTTAACATATCAGGTAAGTAAATAAATATTTTATTTTCATATTTATTATTATCTGTGAATTAAATATTAATTTTACCTTAAAGCGGTTGCTATGTTCAATGGCGTTCGCGATATGCAACAACAGGTATCTTTGAAATCTAACGTTACACAATAATATTATAAAATTTTTATTTTAAATGGTAGTTATCACCTAGTTGTTTTTTTGGAAATAATGAACAGAACTTACTAAAATATTATTATACATGTCTGTTAAATGTTTTTCTATTTATCCAATAAAAGTTAGTGACTTAAAATGTGAATGTATCTAATTTTAAGCAAAATTTTCTTTAAAACGTTGATTTTCTGCGTTTTGATGGAGAACCCTATTTCAATATAGTATTTTTCACTTTTTTATGTTCTATTTGAAAAAATAAAATTATTCTTTAGAATAGGGATATCAAAATTTAATTTGGGTAAATTTTTGGTATTTTACTAGTAGAATTCATTTTTTAATGACTAGTTGAAAATACTGTATTTTAATTCTAGACTGCCATTTAATATAATTTATTTATATGGTTATACTGTCTTATTAATCAGTTTTAAAGTATAATTAGATTATATTTTTACCATTTAATCCACTTTTGGTCATTCGAATTAATTTCACTTTGAAATTAGACATAAAGTGTCAATCTTTTGATTGTTAGTATTTCATAAAAACACACTTTTTGGTTTTAACAGTGGGAATTAATTTAAAATTAATTTCTTCCACTTCTGTGTTTTGAATTTGGAAAAATTTATTCCATATTTTGAATCATGAGTTAAAAATTGTGTATATAGGTAACTTTTATTTGTAGACATTATGAATATTTACATTAGTAAATATTTTATTTACCATGGTTAAAGAGTAAATCTGTTAAATAAGGGTAAAAAAATATTAATATAATAATACAAAATTACCATACCATGCATCCTAATACTATTGGATGACACAAGTATGACCATTATAATCCTTGGGTCGATTTTGGGTCTTCATGGAGCCACTTGGGAGTGATAGTGACACTTTATTTTAATTAACTTAAAGTAAAGACAATAATGACATAAAGAAATATATTTTAGAAAATTATTTTTGACATTTGGTTATATAAGTTATCATTTCAAATATAAATATTCTCTAGAAATATAAAACGATTTCCTACATAAGTATATTTGTTTTATTATTTAAATAAATCAAAAAAATAAAATTATTTCTGATAGAATAGTGATTCAATGTTTAACTCATTAATAAATGTTCTAAATAAATAAGATTATCACGATTAAAATAATATCAATCACCTATCCAATTATTATTGGATGATTGTATTTCGACTATTAGTCATATTATCTTTGACTTTAATATGTTTTGGACTTTTATAAACCGAATTTCATTATATAATAAAATAATATTTTCACACATTTCTAAAGAGCCCCCTATAAAAAGCACTCAACTATAACCCATTCCTCACACTTCACAAGCCCCTTGGATCTTCCAAAACCTACCCAAATAAGCTCTCAATATCCCCCTATACCACCTAGAAGCCTTAACATAGGTATAAAAACTCCAAGAAGACATTTTGGTTCAAACCAAAGGTAGTTACCCGAATTAAAGGTAACAGTTTCCATTAAAGTTTTTTGTTTTATTTTGTTTTATTTTATTTCTCCTACCCCGTAAACTCTTTTTATTTCCTTATTTTATAACCACACCATTTTCCTAAATATACTTGTTTTTTATGAGTATTATTCGAACTACACTTACACACACCTCCGTCTAATGGGTAAATAACACATTTTTTCTGTGGATGGAGAACTACTGCCTCACGAAACGATGATTGTTCAAATATCTCCAACAACCTCTCACGGTTGAAATTATGATGGAACTATATTTATATATGATATATATTATATTTATATTATTTATATTGTTCTTTATTTTTCATTTTTATCATACCTTTATGGTTTCTTATTATTGGTAACCACGATAATTTCATTTGAGGATGTGTGAACTACCGCCCCCTCCATGTGATATGACTCATTAATGCCATATGTGGAACATATAAAGGATGGATTAAATGATATTATATATGATATTATACAGTAATTATAATATAACTATGTATCATTATCTTTTAATTCCATTAAAATAAGAAATATAAATGAATGTAGCGTTCATGTGTACGTAGGGTTTACCGACTCCATGAAAGGTCCATTTCATTTCTTATCACCAGATGTTATGTAATATTATAAATACATACATATTCTGGATATATATGATATATATGATATCTAAATCAATAATATCATTCTGATGATAATGGATATTTTACCACATGAACAGTTTTTAATTATAAGTAGTTCATTTTCGACTGAAGTACCAAATATCGACAAAATGAACATTTTTAAAATAAATAATTACATAATATTATAACACGGTAATAAGTGAATTAAAATGAATGATAAAATAAAAAAAGGTTCTCAAGAAAGTAGAAATTGACTTTAGTTTGTTATTAAGGTGATTAAAGAATGAACAGGTCATGTTGTACATGAGGAAAGGGACTTCCTCTCAATCTCCTTTAATTGAGACATATTTTTTTAATACATGACCTTATTTTATATGTTGTATAAACACCTTTTAATTTTTATTTCAATCAATTGGAATATTTTTATATGAATTTTTTTATTAAGTGTCAAAAAATATTATTTTTTTAACGTAAGAGGTGACAATATCCTTTAGCTACATCGAGTATTATTTGATCTTTGGATTCCTTAAAAATCCATACATTTTTTAAAAGGAAACTAAATTCCATATAATCTATTATGTATTTTTGTTATTGAAAATGGTATTGATAATGGATTTGTTATGTTAATATATTTAAGCGTTATATTTTGATTGAAATGTGGAAATGTTTTCATTCCTTTATATTTTTTGTATGTGTTATGATTTTATAATGGTACTTGGAAATTTAATGGGTGGTTATGTGATAAACCAAATTACGGGTTCTGTCATGATAAACTAGGATGGTTGGTTACGTTATAACCTCCTATGCATTGGGTTTGGAATTCGGCCATATGGCTATTCCATTTAGTGATATATGTGGAAGTTGACCGTATGGTTATTCCATTTAAGTATGTTTATGTCCCAAGTTACCTTTATATGTTATGTGTTATTTATATGGGTTTTATGGTAATATTTGGGTTACAAAAGGATAATCAATGATCTTTTATTCAGTGAAGAGTACATACTACTTCATAAGTGTGAAAAATGTTACTTATGATAAATTATTCATGGTTTACATGTTGTTTTTAAAAAACTAATAGTTTTCCATCTTTGAGTATCCCATTCTATGATTTTTATGCTCATCCCATTTTTTTGAAATGTTTTTCACAGGACATAAAGTAGAGTAAGGTCACAGATGGGATCATGGAAAAGTCATGCAGTTTAAAACATTTAACTAGATATGTCACTTTTTTCAAGTGTTTTATTTTATGAGAAAAATTGATATTGAGAAGAAGTGTCTACATGTAATATTCAAGTTGTTATTTTTATGTTATGACCTAATTCTCTAAATATATAAACATGAAAAGATCCTCAATGTTAATTATTAACTTAATTCAAGATTATGTAATGTTTAAGGTAAGGTACTTATAGTTGGTATTAGAGGTTGGTCTAGATAACTTTAGCAGTTAGGGTATTTTTAAATTAATATCTACAAATAAATTTATGATAAGATTGATGTGATATAGCATTTATTGATTACTATGTTGCTTCGCCTAAGATATTTCTTTGTATAGAATGGTTTTCCATAGTGGAAACATGGAAGCTATGTTGGGACGAAATTAGGAGGAAGACAACATTCCAAATCAGCAACCTGAGATGGTTGAAATCAGAACTAAACAGTTTGTTGTAGTGATGGAACAATTGAATCAGGCTATAAATGGTTGTGGTATCCATGCAAAAGGTCATCAAGATCAACCATAGAGGAACATGTTAGTAGTGGATCATTTTATGAGGCAACATCCCCCATCATTCAATGGATCATCTGACCTTATACTAGTAGAAGGGTGTATTAAAGCAATGGAGAAAATTTTATATGTCATGGGGTGCTATGAACATCAAAAGGACAGTCTCACTATTTACCATTTTGAAGGTGAAGCTGATCAGGGGTGGTTGATGGTGAAAAATATCATGTATGGTGTGGAGATTAATGATCTTTATTGGGATCAATTCAAAGGTATGTTCCTTGAGAAATATTTTCCTATAGTGGTTCGACTTTGGATGGAAAAACATTTCTTGTAATTGAGGTAGGATGATGAATTAGTGGCTGCATACGAAGGAATGTTCACTCGACTAGCAAGGTATGCTCCAAATTTCACCTCAGATCATGATAGTAAGATAAATCAATTTTACTCAGTACTGAAGATACAATATTGACGAGCATTAGCCTCACATGAGTTCAAAAGTTATAAAAAACTTGTTCGATGTGTGGAGAATGTGGAAATAGAGTTTCATGATGATCATGTGTTATTTGAAAATCAATAGAATAAGAGGTCCAGTCGGTAGGAAAAGGGAACTAATTTATCAAAGAATCCTGGAGGTAATAAAACTAAATATCCATCTTGTGAGAAGTGTGGTAAAAAGAATCTAAGAGATTTTTATCAAAGTCTGGAAAGTGATTATAGTGTGGTAAGTCTAGTCATATTGCTCATAACTATAAGGATAATGATCAAGCAGGCAATGAAAAGTCTGCGGTTAGATGTTTTAGGTGCAATGAAATGGGTCATTAGGAAAATGAGTGTCTAACTAATAACTCCACTGAGAGAATGTATCCAGACTATAATAATAAAATGGTAGTGATATCTTTTGAAAATACTTTAGCAGATATTGGGCCATCAAATGAAGTAATATCATGTACACTTTTTGTTTGTTCAAATTTTTCCAATGTGTTGTTTGATTTAGATTCTACAAATTCTTTAATTTTTGAGAAGTTTTCTAGTAAATTGGGAATTCCATATCAATAAATGAATCCTGAACTTATGGTAAGAACACATGGAAGAAATTTTGAGACAAAAAGAAATTATAAGAACCATCCTATCATTGTGTGTGGAAACAATCTACCTGTAAACCTTATTGTTTTTACTCTAGTAGAGTTTGATGTTATTTAGGGTATGGATTGGATTTCTGTTTATCATGATAAGATTGACTGCAGATATAAAGAGGTTTCTATTTCAGAAATATTTTCAGTTTGTGTACAATAATGAACCCTTAATTTTGATAACATATCAAGTTTCTAAGAAACAATTAAAAGATGGAAATGAATGTTACCTTACTCATATTGTTGAAAAAAAAAGAACTTTTCAGATTAATGATGTGGTAGTGGTAAATGAGTATCAAGATGTTTTTCATGATGAGTTTCCTGGTAATATACTAGATCTAGAAGTTGAATTAACTATTTGACTTAGTTCCAGATTCTATTCCAATTTCAAAACCCCCTTATCGAATGGATCAAATTGAACATTTAGAGTTAAAGAATAAAATACAAGAGTTGTTAGATAAAGGTTTTATTCGACCTAGCACATCACCATGGGGTGCTTCTGTCTTGTTTGTTAAAAAGAAAAATGGTTCAATGAGACTGTATTTATTATAGATAATTGTATAACATCACTGTTAAGTACATGTTTCCTTTGCCTCATATCGATGATTTGTTTGATCAGCTCCGGGGAGCTGAGTATTTTTTGAAGATTGACTTGATGTTGGTGTACCATCAGCTGAAAGTAAAGGAAGCAGACAATCCAAAGACTTCGTTTCATACTTGATATGGCCATTATGAATATGTAGTTAATACTTTTGGTTTAACCAATTCACCTATTGTATTCATGGATCTTATGAATAGAACATTCCGTGCGGTTTTTGGATAAATTTTTGGTTGTGTTCATTGATGATATTTTGATTTATTCTAAAATAAAAGCATAACATGAAAGTCATTTTAGGGTCGTCTTGAAGGCATTACAAAAAGAATCTGTATAGGAAATTCATCTAGTGTGAGTATTGACTATAAAAAAATTCTTTCCTTGATCACACTATTTCAAAGAATGGAATACGTGAAGATCCTCCTAAAAAGTTGTTGGAGAATGGCCAAGACCTAGAAATATAACCGAGAACCGTAGTTTTTTGGTTATGGTAGGTTATTACCAGAGTTTTATTGATAACTTTTAATGTTTATCTAGTACAATGACTAAGTTAAATCAAAAAGTTGGTCAGTTTGTTTGGAAAAAAGAATGTGATGATTGTTTTTAGGAATTCAAAATAAGATTGGTGAATATTCCCGTTTTGGCACTGCCTTCCAGAAATGGTTTGCATGTTCTTTATAGTGATTCTTCATTGATAAGAATTGTCTATGACCTTATACAGAATTGTTAGGTAATTTCTTATGCTTCACGTCAGTTGAAACCTCATGAGTTAAATTACCCGACACATGACTTAAAATTAGCTATTGTTATTTTTGATTTTAAAATTTGGAGGCATCATTTTTATGGAGTAAAATTGGAAATATATAATGACCACAAAAGATTGATGTATATATTCCCTCAGAAATAAATAAACACAAGAGAAAGGAGATGGATGGAATTAATCAAGGATTATGATTACATGATCCTTTAACATCTGGGAAAGTCAAATAATGTGGATGATTCATTAAGTCGAAAAGGTAATGCTTCATTAACAATGCTATGTTTGGAATGAGATCCTTCAGTTTTTTATTTGATTAAAATTGTCATTAATGTTTTTGGTGCAGGAAATTCATCTGTTTTGTTTCAAGTGTCAGTGAAATCATCTCTATCAGAAATAATAAAGCAAGAACAGAAGGAAGATAGTGAGTTGTAGAAAAAGGCAGAGTTGATTCTGAAGGGTATTTTTCTTGAATTTAACATCGATAATGATTGTTTTTTTAGATTTACGAAGAGATTATATGTGCCTTATGATTTAAAGTTCAAGAATGAGTTGTTATGTGAATCTCATAGTTCCCCGTTTTCAGTTCATCCTGGCAGTACTAAGATTTAAAGAGATCTTCGGGAGTATTACGTGTGGGATTGAATGAAAAGAGATATTGCATATTTTACTGTGAAGTGTTTGAACTATCAGAAGGTAAAGTAGAGGGGAAGCTACTGAAAGGTATGCATCAATATTTACCTGTGCTAGAGTGTAAATGGGAAAATATATCCACGGACTTCGCTGTGGTATTACCAAATAAATCTCGAGGTAAAAATGAAATATGGTTTATTATTGATCGATTCACTAAATATACTAATTTCCATCCTATTTGAGAAGCTTTATCTCTAGATCTACTTTCTTGGCTATAAGTTAAAGAGATAGTGAGGTTACATGGTGTTCCCCTATCCATTGTATCTGATCATGATCCCGGATGTACTAATTTTTGGAAAGCAATTCAGAAGTTTTTGGGCACTGAACTAAATTATAGTACATATATTCATCCTCAATCAGATTTCCGGTTAGAACAAACAATTAATACATTGTAGGATATGTTATGTTCTAGCTTGATGGATTACCCGGGAAGTTGGGACCAACATATTTCTTTGGTTGAATTTTCATATAATAATATTTTTCATTCTAGTATACAGATGGCTCAATTTGAGGCAATATATGGGAAGCAGTGTCGAACTCCATCATTTTGGGATGAATTAGGTGATGGTAAGCTTATGGGACCAAAATTGGAAGAAGAGATGGCGAAAAAAGATCAGTTGATTTAGAAGAACATGAGAACAACTTAGAGCAGGCAGAATAGTTATGCGGATAATTGGAGGAAGGATCTTTATTTTGAGGTAGGTGATAATGTCTTTCTCAATGTTTCTCCATGGAAGAGTGTGATGTGTTTTATTAAATGAAATATAAATGAAATTAGTACTGATTTTTAGTTATGTGTCTTGTGTATTATTATGTTTTAATTCCATTAAAGAATGAAATAGAAGTGAAAGTCGCATTCATGTGTACATATGACTTATTGTCTCCATGAACAATGTATTTCATTTCTTATATCCAAATGTTATGTAATATTATAAATATATACATATACATGATATATAATATATATATATTATATCTAAATCATGAATATAATTCGGGAGATAATGGATATTTGACCACATGAACAATTTTTAATTATATGATGTTCATTTTTGACTCAAGTACCAAATATCGACAAAATGACCTTTATTAACATAAATGATTAAATAATGTTATAACATGGTAATAAGAGATATAAAATAAATGATAAACTTGAAAATAAAGGTTCTTAATCATGTAGGAATTAACTGTAGTTTATTATTCAGGAGATCAAATAATGAATAGGTCAAGTCAGACATTAGGTAAGGGATTTCATCTCAATCCTCTTTCGTAGAGGCATATTTTTAATTAAGACATGATTTTATTTTGTACATTGTACCAACACCTTTTACATTGAATTTCATTAAAAGGGAATATTTTTATACGATTTATTTTACTAAATGACAAAAAATTAATATTTCTTTTAACGTATGCGGTGACAATGACCTTCCCCTTCCCCGGGTATTTTTTGATATTTGGATTCCTTAACAAGCTGTAATTTTTTTAGAAGGAAACTAAATTCCATACACTCTATTTCGTATTTTGGTATTGAAAACAGGTTTGATAAATGATTTTTTATGTCAATATATTTAAGAGATATATTGTGATGGATATGTAGAAATGTTTTCATTCCTTTATATTTGGTGTATGTGTTATGATTTTATAATTCTACTTGGACATTTGACGGGTGGTTACGTTATAAACCAAATGATGGGTGGTGCTGTCATAAACCAGGACGGGTGGACACATTATAACCTTCAATTAATTGGGTATGGAAGTGGGTTGTATGGATATTCCATTTAGTGATATGTGTGGAAGTCGATCATATGTTTATTTCACTTATGTATGTTTGTGTCCCAAGTTGCCTTTTTATGTTATGTGTTCATTATATTGGTTTTAGGGTAATGTTTTGATTAATAAATGGTAAGCAATGATATTATTTCCATTAAGAGTATTTACAACGTCATAGAAGTGAAAAGTATTACTTATGATAAAGTATTCATTGTTTTCTTGTTGTTTTCAAAAAAAAACTAAGAGTTGTCCTTATTTGTGAATCCTTTAATGAGATTTTTATGGTCATCCCATGTTTTTGAAATGTTTTTCATAAGACATAAATTGGTAAAGTGTCAAATATGGGATCAAGGAAAAGTCATGATGTCTAAAACATGGAACTATATATGAATCGTTTTTCCAAGAGATATTATTTTATGAGAAAAATGGATACTGAGTTGAAGTGTCTACATGTAATAATCAAGTTGTTATGTTTATGTTATGGACTAATTCTATAAATCTCTAAACCTGAAAAGATCCTCAATGTGAATTATTAACTTAATTCAAGATTATGTAATGTTTATGGTCAGGTCCATGTAAAGGGTATGTGCATACATCCAAACCAATGGGATTTATATAGTCTAAACATGATGCAAACTATGAAATTTCTTACCCATTTAGAATAGTCTTTTAAACAATAACTAGTCTTATCATAATATTTATAATGGTAATTAATTTATCACAAAATATATAAGAGGGTAATTCAAAGGAAATATAAAATCACGGAATACAAATTTATCATCAGTTTAATCTAATAAAATTTCAAAATATTAGGAAATATACTTTTAATTCAAAATATATAATATTTCAAAAAATAACTTTAATAATAAAATTATTCTTTTGTTAAAAAATGATTATCATGTGTTTGTTTACATGATTTATTAATTATAATAACATATATAAATATATATTTGGTAAATAATATTTCATAAATATTAATTTAGTCCATATTTTAAATAGAGATAAAATTACTCATGATCGTTATTATTCACAATTAACCTAAAGCATAAATATTTCAAAAATACCAAATAATCAAACTAAGCTAATTTGGGATTTTTTTTTTCAAAAGATCATGTTATTTAATCAAAATATATTTGTAAAAAATATATATATAAAATTTATTTAATAAAAAATAATATATAGATTAAGAATATTTATTAACCAAATGTGTTTTTAATCTTTAAGAGTTTTTTATAAAAAATTTCGGAAAAATTAAATTTGGAATAGTTTAAATATATTAAATCATATATTGATATATATTAATTTTTTTCATGTGGACAAAATAATTTATTAATGTATCATATTTTTCATTTTAGTGTGTCTGATGACTATTATCAAATATAAAGGAATTATCTATAACAACATCTTAGTTTGTTACAACCCCCTTTAGAAATTTCTCCCAAGAAATTTCATTACAAAATATATAGTGAAAAAAATATAAGGGTATATGTAGTTCATGGTCTCCCTATGTTAACATGTTGCTTCTTAAATTTTATGGATTCTCTAAATTACATTAACAGTGTGAGTTGTCTTGGTGCACAAAAATTTTAATATGAAATCTAAGATCTTCCAGGGATAATGATCATTAGAAAGATTATCCTCCAGTTACACCACATAAGTATTTAGTACATCTATGTGGTCTTGTTTATAATTCCTCAAGAGGGATGGAAGGAATACATCATGTAATTTATTAGGTTCTGCATCAGTGAAAACTGAAATTCCATATATATGATGTGATCCAGGATCTCAGAGGGTCCAATGTATCTCATATATAGTTTCAATTTATAGTAAATATTCATGAATCTTTTTGATGGAGATATTTATAGAAACATTGTATCCCAACCTTAATCTCCAGGTCTCCTTGATGGTTATTATTATAACTCTAATGTTTTCTTCGCGCTTATTTTATGTATTTTTCAGTTTTATTGTCATTTATTACTTTTTCATAAACCATATTAGGTCTTATAATCATTCTCTCACCTAATGACTCCAAACATGTACGTGTTAGAAATATTTTCCTAGAGAAGACTTAATATGGGACTATTTGGATTCCTGAGTGAAAACTATAGTTTTAAAAAACCTGACGGAATGAAGATTCTAATCCCATATTCCTTTTATGTCTATTGATCAATCTCTCTTTGTATCCTCATGATTCTAGATAGTTATTTCGAATTGGAAATTATTTTTGGGAGGATAGGCCATACTATAGTTCTATTATATCATTGCAGCTTGCTGATTATTCTTGTAGAATGTTGTGGTAAACATTAGATCTCAATTAGAAAATATCGAATGTGGTGTTCCATGAATCCATAGTATTTATCAAATTTATTTCTTTTAAAGGATATTGAGTTAGAATTAATCTCAAATTGAAATGATGTTAGTATTGTTTATAAATGGTCCACCTCTACACATTCATCATTTTTTACTTTTTATATCTTTGGAACACCCATGAAAAAATTCAATAGTGATGATTTTCTATTTCCATGATGGTTTTAGAGATGGATTTATAATCTGTTTAGAATTATTCCTTTCAACATTCACATGTTGAAACAATTTGAAAATTGATTTACATTTTTTAATATCCTACTTCATAATTTCCCACAAATAGTTTTCCCAAATATCTATATACGAATCCATTATTAAAAGGTGGTTAATGAAAGTCAATATACGAGATCCATTTGGATACTTATTCATCAACATTGGTTTTGAGGGTACACATATCATTTTCAATAATATCAAAATCCCCTCTTGATAATCATTTACCAGAGATGTTTTTACCTTCTTCATTTTATCCACCTTCTTTGGTATCTTCATATCATCTGTATAAGATTTACTGATCTCCACATGTTGTAATGGATGATAAATAATTTTGGAGTGGAAGGATGTTGTTCCTTTTTTATTCTCATGTATATACATTACATTTCCATGATGATCAGATGATTTAAACCCATAATTATGGATATGGTTGCATGATCCTTCTTATATAGAGAAACTACAATTTTTTTCACCATCCTTGGATGATAGTGTATGTTGAAATCATAATATTTGATCATCTATAATAATATTTTTTGATATAAGACGATATCCTTCCATGTGAATATATATTTTAGGATCTTCTTGCCTATATATATATGTAGATCACCTCTCTCAATATAGATATTTTCTCTAAAAACCCATGTGAAGGTATCTGTAGAAAACTCCATGTCATAAGTTGGATAGTTAGGATCATAAAAAGATAACAATCATGAGGAATGGGTTGTTAATTTATTGTTCTGTAATAGTAAACATCACAATATTGTCTTCAAAACATCCCTATAAATCACAAATCCTTCCATGCTTATGGGTATGATATGTACAAGTGTCATAGTTAGCTTATTATTCAGATTCATGAATATAACATCAAATTCATATATCCACACATACTTCACTCCCTTATAAGTAATATTTGTTATAATGTTTTAAAATATTGATAATATTATCAAAAATACCCAATAATACCTAGAAAATGCATGGAAACACCAGTTCTCAATTTCAGATGATGGTCAAGGCCAATACTATATCACCTTATTAATTGAGGAATATACTCATATACCCTAATTTTTTGTAACATTCACCATGAATTCAAATTATTAAATTGAAAACTCACATTAATTATATATTGAATATTACGTCACATTATTTATAATCATATTCACAATAACCAAATACTCTACATGTTCTTACTTTCATAGAAGGTATATAATAATATCATCCATAAATACTTACAAATGATTTTTTGTAACTTTTGAAGACGTTATTTTTTAATTCCAAGAAGAATAATCAATTATTCATTAGCACAGACAACATGAATATGAAAAAAAATTGAATTTACCTTGTATGAATGATAGTTTTTTGAATATCCTCTATCTTCACATTCAACATAGGATATCCGGAATAATGTTCCACATTAGATAGTGATTGGTATCCTCAAATGTAATCAAATACCTGTTGAATATCTGGTAGTGGACACTTATCATTTCAATCAAACATTTGAGTTATTGATAATTAATATTAGGGTTCATTAACCCATCATGATCGATGAATGAAATAATTTCCACACCCTATAGTGATGGACTTAGGTTTATAAAACCCATGACTAAATATTATTGTAATTTCTTCTTCCATTATTAATGTTCAATGTGGGTTATTCTATAAATAGTCATTATATATGTATAGGTCCATGTATAAGTCAAATTTATAAATCAACCTCTAAAAATGGAGGAATATTGGGTAACTCATTAAAAAAACATCAACATACTCCCTTATAATTTCAATATATTCAAGATAAGTCGTTTACATTGATGTAATCATTTTTTATATAAAATATTACTCAAAAGAAAAAAATTTACATTCCATTAGGGATTATTATGAAGAAGATTCATCCATATCCATACAATTTTATATAATTAAATAATAATTCATGACATAGAATTTGAATCCCATTTCACAACAATTGATGTGATCTCTTATTAGATCGAGGTATACTATGAGAGGGGGGAGGGTGAATCTAGATGACGGATAAATTTAAAAAAAAATCAATCGCCTATTTTACTTTGTTAGAATAATATTCCCAAAATATCTTGAAATATGTTTAACCTATCAACTGAAACTCCTTCCTCTCAAAATAAATATGTGATATTTTTTTTGGAAAGTAAATAATATATGGGATAATGGGATTTTTTAAATAATTCCCCACAAAGGGATTGTCTATGGAGTATAAGTCAATATTTTTTTTACCATACTATAATACTTTTAGAATCACTAATTAAATAGATAATAATTATCAAAAATGGAAAATAAATTCAAAGAACACATCATTTACATGATTTAGGGTTTGGACACGCTTTAATAAAGGGACACTACCACACCCTTACCTCTATAGCTATTTGATAACTGTACATTGTTATACGATAGAAATATAAGTCATATTAAGAATATTATAAACATTATGATTTCAAATATAATAGAATATAAGTCTACATTCCTTTTATTCCATATTTTATTCTCTTTAAATACACTGTTCAAATAAAATGGTTTTTCAATACATCTCTTTTTCATAACTTCTTCTTTTATCAAATTCCATTTTTTTCAGAAATACTTTTTTTAAACTATGCTATTTTAAGAAATAGAATATTAAAATTTATTAATACTATTATTTTAAACACTATATACATTATCCATACAAAAATTCCACAACAAATGTTTCTTTTTAGAACTCATTTATTGATGGATGTTTTCTCTAAAACTCGGTGGTCAAAAAACTCATTCACATAACATCTAACATTGGCGAATTAAAAGTGTTTTTATAAAAATATTCTTACAATAAAATGTATAACAATCACTTCATATTATTATCATTATTGTGGGTCAAATATTTATTATTAAATACCAACCATTCATGAAATATTAACTTCTATAAAACCATCAGTCTTTGATGATTTTTTTGTGTGATGCAGATTGTTTTCAACAAAATAATCATGCTTATTTCCCATATTCATGATACTCCATGAATTATCTAACATAATCTATTATTTCAACCATAGAGTCACCAAAGTATATTGGTTCACATCTCTCTATAGTTCATTCAAAATATTTCACCTTTATTTCCCCAATGTATAACCTTTCACAAAACTCAATTTTTTAGATAAAAATATTTCAAAAAACTCATTCATTTTCTCCAAAATAATTATCATTCTTTATAACCAGTAATTTTGTGCATATTTGATCTCCATCCAGATTTTTTACCAGTTTTGGAATAATTCTATGAAATGGTGCAACTTCATGTTCATATTCTAGGATTATGAGTTCATTTTATGTTCATAACTTTTTGAATACACCAATTATATTTCCAAAAAACAAGATAACAACAAAATAATGATGTGATAATTAAGTCAATATATCCCATAACAAAAAAATGATATGTGAATATACATCTATGTGACAATAATTATACATTGGGATCATTCAATTTCACTAATCCATTATTATCTATATATTACATTGATGGTCTTCCTATCTTCAACTATGCACCAAATGATGACTCAGTGTAGAATGAGTGATGAACATCAGAAACTATATCCATTAAATAAGTTTATTCAAATCCATTGATGAAATTCAGTTGGCATCTTCCTCATTTTCCAGAATTACTCCTGATAATTTCATCAGAAGATGAAATTTATATCATCAATTATTTTTTTATTTATATCATTATTATGGAATCGGTAGTATGTACATGTCTATAATATCTACCCTCTTATAGAAACTCTAATTACAATTCCAATACAATTTTTATATTGTATGAGGTTGTGATTAAAAACCAATACAACACTAAAAAATGGTTTGGGTCCAACATTCTACCCCTTTATATTTTTTTCTTTACTTTCATAATTCCATCATCTATCTGATAATCCCAAAATTTCCTTGGTATGGATATTTGATTCCTAATTTTTACCATTGATAACTTCTCTCTCCACATTTGACATAAAATATATTAGTTTGTAAGACCCCAATTTTATTATTCTCATTCCCTTCCTCGTAGGGTTTTAATATCATAATTTAATAAAATCTAGCACTTTTAAAATATAATGAATAGGTTGACATTGAAAGAACATTTAATTTATTTAACCTCCCCAATCATTGTGAATTTTATAGGGTAAATTATCATAAAAAAAATACTCCCTATTAATAAATAATCATCATTCTATAGAATTCAATTTCACTTTAGAGACCATTGCGAGAACACTATTCAATTCCAACAATGGGAAAATAAATATATATTTTTTCATTATTTATGCTCTATAATTTTATTTTGACACCATCTGTCAATTTATTATTGAATACCTTATTATTCATTCCACTATATAATATTAGAGCATTTTTTTTAAACTTCACAATTTATCATCTTTTCATTATGTGAAATTTCCATATAACATCGAGTCATTGAATATTCCTCTAAACCTATAATGTAATTATTAATTACATGAATAATTAGATTAATCCTAGAAATACAAATTTTTTTCATCAAAATTGCTTAATTAAATGGATTATAATAACAAATTTTTCTTATAAGATCTAATGATCTCAATCACATGAACACAATTTAGTTAATGAATATGAAATTTTGAAGTGCCTGAGAGATACCTCATATTAAAAAAAATAACAGAAGTTCAAAAATATAATATCACCATACCACATTGTCTTTAAGATCATCAATTCATCATATGAATACTTTTTTTGGATAAGGATAAACATCCTAGAGTTATAGTTTACATCTGTCCTATAATATGTCCATATTTTTTGTATAACAGTAGTTGATAAAAATTATTGGGCTTCTAAAAAAGATAAAATTATACTTCATAATGGTAGGACCACTTTTTGAGAATTATATTAACTTTTTAACTGCTTAATGGTATCTGAGAAATAGTAGATTTATTCTTGATGTTGAGAAAAAAATAGATAAAAATGAAATAAATGATTGTATGTAGCTCTCCATATATATTTATATATATAATTTATCAGTGGTCAAATTTAACTTGAAATGATAGAAGATACCAGTGCCTAAATATTAATTATGAATTGGAACCACTGGACCATTAAAATATATATGTGATGTCTTTTTATATTCACATCAGGTTCTTTATCATTTAATCCTCAATTTAGATTATTTATCTATTGACTTTTAGAACATAAAGAACCCATTGATCATATAACCCCCTTAAAACTATAACAACTCAAACATGTATTATTTATTGTTAAATACATTTGGATGTTTATCTATGGTATCCTAAATAAGAAAATTGTTGTTGATTCAGTGGACCAAACCTATAAGGAACCAAATATTTACTAATGAAAATTGCTCTTGATCTAATTAATTGACATATTATGTAAAATGGTTATATAAAATATGAACTTCCTTGGTTTTTTTAGTATTTCAAAACACCATTATCAATTTTTACCATTTTTAATATAGCTATTGAATAGTGATCAATTAATTAGTATTAATATAAGGGTTTAACTAATACAAATTACATATAAAAAGGAGGTGATGCCCTCAAAAAATAGAATTGATCCATACGAAGACCATTTATTGTAGCTCATAAAGGAGGTTGTGTTAATGGGATTCTCTCTTGACCAAGCCCAAGCTGAGCTTTTACAACTTAAGCTCAAACAGAATCACCTATAGGAGAAGTGGATGTTGATAGAGATTACCACCCGAGCGATGTTATCTGAGCCACACAATGAGTCTATCACCAATTCACAACATAACCTTATGACTTATGAGGTTGTTATAAGGGGTTATATAACATGACCATTGAACTATGATTATGTGCATTATTTTTTATATAATAAAGAATAGACATTAATTTTATTATTGTTACATTGTAAATTGTTTTTAAAAGCAAATATAACATTTTTAGTAAATGCTACAATAACAAATATATATTGACGAATTAATGTATATTAAAATTAAATAATATTTATTAAAATATTATAAATAAATAACTTTTAATTAAACATAAATGATCTTATAAATTTTATTAGTACAATTGAAATTTTTATTAAGGTTTGAAATCCATTTTTTTCAAATCCCATGAATTTTCAATAAATGTAGGTTTTAATTTTAAAAGTAAATAGTTCAAATATTTAGAAAATTATTTAGATATAATTAATATTATTTTTGGAATAAAGACGTTGAAATTTTCCAAAGGTGAATTTTTCATAATTTTCTGAGACAGTCGAATTTTTGGGTAAAAAATAAATACCATTTAAATATATAATGTGTTTTATGACATCATAATGACGCAATAGTGATGTAATAAAATTAAATAAATGCAATTTTCGGCCAATATATGTTTTAAATTTATAATAACTCTATTTTAGATTTTTTTTGGTTATTTATATTGTGCCTTAGTGGACCCTCCAAGACTTGTAAAACATTTTATCTTTTAAAATGATTTCCTTGAGAGTGTGAATCACCTATACATAAGAAATCCATGTATTTTAATACATTAGGCCATTGTAACTATAAAATAATTCATTCCACTCACCTTGGAAAGAATCCATGGCTAAAAACCATGGGTTGTATTTGTATTTTGATTAGTTTAGTGTGTGGTGTCCAAAACCTAAATAATAAATAATTCCCACTCTTTTCAAATATAAATCCACCAAAACACCAACTTCCTCTTCAATCATAGCATTTTGAGATCAACCAAACTCTTCCCTTTATCCCTATAATAATTAAATGTATCCCCATGATCCAGAGAAGCCTCTCTCAATCCCCTCTAAAGCCTTTGGTTTCACGCTTCAATGTAAGGGATTTCATACTTTCTCAATTGTGTCCATATTTCCTTATATTGTTATATCCTTTTAGTTTCAATAAAAATCTGTGGTGTATGATTTTTCACATCCCCAATGCATCCCTAATTAATTTTTAATCATTATATACCTCTTTATCTCTCAATAATACCTCTCATGTACACCCGTTACAGTGCTAAAATTCCGTAAGGAATTTCTCTCATCACATTTACATTCATGAATTTTTTTTGTATTATGAATATAAATTCCATTAAATATGTTGGGACATGTTTTTATATGACCTCCTTAATGTATATTTCAGATATATTTTAGGAGGAAACCATTTCATTCTCATTATCCATTTTTTGAAATTTTACGTCACGTTGTTATGCTACCGAAGATACACTGCGATTTTCCTTGACAAAGTCATTGTGTAGTGAATACCATTCCCATTTATCCATAAATTTTATTAACCTTTATTCACATTTACCTAATGATTATAGAGTCTCATGTATGAATTCCATATCCCTTTATTGTGTAATAAATCACGATGTTTAATGAATCCATGTTATATGATCCATGTGGCACACATATGCATGAAATGAAATGACTAAGAAGGGCACACCCTGATAGCGCTACAATGCATTGGGTAAAGATTTTTATCATGATAAATTAAGAAAAATTACGGGTTAATCAAGGTAATAAATGTTAAATTAGTTTTTACTCATGCTCCATGTGCAATGAGCCTTGTCTCATGCTAATACTATATTAAGTTTTGTTGCCACATTTACATGTTATGATAACCGTGCTATATAATTATTTATGAACATGTTTCTCTTACGATCTATTTATATGCCTATTTACTAACATATACTTTATTCTTCATGTTGTGACTTGTTTAATCCCTTACCAGACTTTATAGATCACCCTTTATTATGTAGGTCCTCCGGTAATCCCATGCAATTCTAAGAATGAAGTAATGTGTGTGGTCATGTAAAATATGTTTTCTCTAAAGATGTGTAATTTATGATTTAAGTTGTTATGTAATGTTCCTAACCCCCAAATACACTACACCTCACATTATTCTATGTTGTATCAAGTGAAGTTTTTTTAAATAAATTATGTTTAAGTGTGAAATAAAGATCATGGTTGTAATAGTTATTATCATTGTATAGTTTTAGTCATTCTTGGGATTAGTATTCGAAAACCCTAGGAAAATACATAGGGATAAGACTAAGTATAAAAAACATCCCTAAATGTTAGTGTGTATTGATTAAGTGGTTTATCAATAAATTACAACCCTATCTGCATACGATCAAGTAAAGGTTTCTCTAGCAGATATGTATCTAGGCATAAAACACGAAAACACCGCTTTGAGCTATACTCGAATGGGAACTGGTGCATGAATATGGGTCTTGCTGTATTATTGGTTATGACACATTAGGGGAATATTCTGTATTGAATTCATTAGCATAGTATGAATCATTATTAAAAAACTCCCCTAAGAATATATGTTGTGAAGTATATCATGGATATAATGATTGAATCCTATAAGATCATATATTAAGGAAATAAAAAGTTATTTATATGTCATCCATTTTTCTCTTTGGATTAGACTTTATGTGTTACCCCTAAACAAAATTTTTTCCTGCCAATGTATAGTAATAGGAGGGCTCCGACTAACAGCCGATGTGATGATCAATGTGATGACTGTTCTAATGAGATGTTGAATCCAATGGGGGCAGGAATCACGAACTTTGATATGATACCATCTCAGTTGTCTCATATTTTGAATAGAAACATGGGCCAATAAGAACATTCAACCCCCACCCCCAAGAAATAATAAGTCCCAATAAAGATCTTTATTAGATAAAGGCCTCATCCTTTTAATGGATCATTTGATCCCTCAATCACAGAACAAATGATCAACAATATTGAGACGATCTTCTCCATCCATCCATGTTAGGAATAAGAGAAGGTACTTATAGATGTATATCGTATGAAGGGTGAAGCTGATAAATAGTGGAAATTGATAAAAAAATATGAAGCCATAGGAGGAGATCGAGGCATTAGAATGGAAGGATTCATTGAAACTATTTTTCAAAAAATATTTTTCACACACCCTGTGATATAAGATGGAAAAGGACTTCAATGCCCACAAGAAAATAGATGAAGAATCCATCAGAGCATACGATGAAAACATTACAAGGCTTGCACGTTATGCCTCTAGATTTGTCATTACCACTGAATTCAATGTTTACTTCTTCTTGGTGGAATAAAACCTAGCCTACAGAAATACCAAGAGATTTGTGACCTCAAAAGGTATGAGGATATTGTTTTTCATGCCCTAATGATCGAAAATGGAGATAAATGAATCTCAGGGTTATCATGGGGATAAGAAGCGTAAGGTGGAATTTAATTCTGGTAGTCCGATGGAAAAATCCAATGGTGCTCAGAAAATCCATCACCCCACTTCCCAATTCTGTGGAAAGAATCACCCCAGAAATTTACTAAAGTGAAAGAAATTTTTACGGTCTGGAAGAGAAGGGAACCAAGATATTAACTGCCAACAAGAAAAACCCCCGACTATGATATAAGAGAGGAACACTCCATTTGACCCTCAATTCATTGTTCATTGCATTAACTGCTAATACCTAGGGAACTTTACAAACCATTTCCCTATGGTAAGGGTTTTCAGAGGCAACCAACAACCTCCAAGGAAGCAAGGGAGTGCATTTTCAATCACTACCGTGAAAATGAACTCCGACAACGAAGTGGTGATTGGTACAGTAGTTATTCACCCAAAAATAGTGAACATACTTTTTGATTATGGTTATAAGAATTTTTTTATATCCCAAAATTTTAGTAAATGAATCCCAACATCACCACAATTCCTGGAAGTAAAGATGTCGGTTAGAACAAAAAATGGGGAAATCATTGAATCCCATGAATATAACTCTCTGCTGTCATAATTTGTGTATTGAAATTATAGAAAAACCTCATCATACTCCCTTTAGTGTAATTTCATGCAATCCATGTCATGGATTTTATTTCCTTATATAGATCCAAAATAAATTTCCTTGAGAGGTAAATCAATTTTCATATGGAGAATCGACTCCTGATTCTGTACAAGTGAAAGGAGGAGTATGAATCTTCTTTAAAAACATCATCTCAAGAGTGGATATTACTTCCATATGAGAATGTGTATCTGAATCAAATGATTGAGTCTAGGGAAGATAGCATCCTTTATTATAAGGACATTTTTATGGAATTTGCTGAAGTGTTTTCTGAGAAATTTCATAGTCCTCTCTCCTAGAAGAGATTTTGAATTCTCAAATGATCATATACCTTGGTAATTTCCAATATCCATGTCTCTGTATTTAATGATTTTTTGGAGCATGAGAAGCTGAATAAACAACTACTGTAGAGTATGTATAAAAGTTTTATACACCCAAGTGTTTCACCATGGGGTGCACAAGTCCTCTTTGTCAAGAAGAAGGGTCGGTCAGTGCTCCTTTTCATGGATTATTGTGAGTTTATAGAAAACTAGATAAAGAACAAGTATCCATTTCCCCGAATTGATGACTTTTTCAAACAGCTACATGGAGCACAATATTTATCCAAGTTTGATTTATGTTCGGTATATTACCATGTTGGGGTGAAGAAGGAGGATATCCCTATGACTGCTTTTCATAGAATATTCAGGCACTATGAATTCATTATAATGCCTTTTGAACTCACTAATTCTCCAGAAATCATCAAGGACAGGAGGAATAGAGTCTTTAGAGATAACCTCATGAAACTTTTGGTAATATTTATAGATTATTTTACAATATACTCCAAAAAAAGTAGAATAATGAGGAGCATCTAAGCACTGTACTAGAGACCATGAGAAAGGAGAAGCTCTATGTAATGTACAGAAGTTATGAGTTATGGTTGACAGAGGTCTCATTCTTGGGTCATATCATCACAAGCAATGGTGTATCTATAGATCCGTCCAATATAGTGGAAATTAATGGATGGTCATTGCCATCATGGGGAACAAATATCTGTAGCATCATGAGGTTATCTGGATATTATCACCGATTTGAGAGAAATTTCATATGATTTTCAAACCTTCTTACCAAGATAACTTGTAAGGTAGTAATGTTTTCTTAGAGTTATTAATGAAAAGATAGCTTCATGGAGTTGAAAAGTAAGCTTATCACTATGCATATTCTCACTTTACCCACAAGTGGAGAACCTTTTGTGGTATATAGTGATGCTTTGAAGAATGTCATGGGATGTGTGTTGATGAAAAATCTAAAAGGTTTTGCATACGCATCAAGGAAATTGAATGTTCATGAGAAAAACTATCCAAAAAATGATCTAGAGTTGGATGAAGTAATCTTTTCTTTAAAAAATTGGTGACATAACCCCTTTCTGGAGATGTGTGAAATATATATGGAATACCAAATCCTCATGTATATATTCACATAAAAAGAGATGAACATGCGCTAATGAAGATTGTTAGGGATGATAATAGACTATGACTCCTCAATCCATTACCACTATGGGAATGAAAACAGGGTGGGAGATGATCTAACTAGAAAGGAATCAACAATTATATCCTTTATGAGAATTGAAAAGGCTCCAATCTGCTATGATTTAATAAAGATGGACATCAGAATCATAAAGAAGGTAAAATAATCAATCCTTTCACAAATTATTGATCAACCAACTATTTTGTAATGGTTAAAGGATGCACAAAAGTATGATGTGGGAATTATGAATAAAGTGGAAACTATCAGAAAAGGGGAATCCTTTTAGATCAATGTTAACTAAAAAGGAATTGTGAGATTTTGGATAATACTATGTGTTCTATCAAACCTGGAGTTAAAGACTGTACTTCAGATGATGCACATAGTTTGAATTTCTCCATTCAACCAGGAAACACAAATATGTATCAAGATATCTGAGGTAATTATTGGTTGAATAACATGAATAAGGAGATCATTGAGTATACATCAACATACCTGGTATGTCAATAAGTGAAGGATGAGAGGAAGAACTCTAAGGGGATGATGCCTCCATTACCTATACCTTAATGGAAATGGTAAAACATCGCCATGGACATTTTCACCATACATCTGAAGACTTCCCAATAAAAAAATGCTATCTGGGTAGTTGGGGAACATGTTGTAAAGAATGGAAATTTCATTTCAATTTGGTAGGATTTCTCATTGGATCAAATTGCTTGGATATATATAAGAGATGTGGTAAAGGTTCATGGAGTTCTACTATCGATTTTATCCAATCAAGATCCAAGATTCACCTCTCTGTTCTATAATAGTCTTCAAAATGCTCAGAATACTAAACTAAAAATCAGTACGACTTATCATCTTCTAATTGATGTCCAATATGAGAGATCTATCCATACACATGAGGACATGTAGAGATCATGCTCAATGGATTTGAAAGGATGATGGGATCGACATCTTTATCTGGTTGTGTACTCTTACAATTACAGTTTCCACTCATGCATCAAAATGTTCCTTATGAATCCATTTGAAGGAAGTGGTTCAGAACACCGATATGATAGGATGTAGTTGGGGAGTGAAAATCCTGGGTCCAAAAAAGGTCTAAGAAATGGTGGAGAAGGTTAAAACCATCCAACATCACACTAATTCTACTCAGATTCAACCAAAGATCTATTCAAATAATCATCAATGAGGCTTGGAGTTTGATGTTGGAGATCTGGTATACCTCTACATATCCCCATGTAAGAGAGTTATGAGAATATTGAAGAAGGTAAATCTTATTCCAACATGCATCTAACTTTTTGAGACCCCTGATTGCATTGGGGAAGTGGCCTATCGACTAGAACATTCTCAAAAACTATCTCAAGTACAAGATTTATTCCATGTATCACTCTTGAGAAAGTATATACCTGACCCATCACATGTACTAAATATAGAGGTGGTACCATTGTAGAATGACCTCTTTTATGAAGAGAATCCGATGAAGATCATATATCATAGAAAAAAATTTCCACGAAATAAGAAAATACCTCTCATCATGGTGTTGTGGGGAATCCAAAAGTTTGAAGAGGCAGCATGGGAATCAGAAGATGTAACGAAGCATAGTTAACCACATCTATTCTAGTGTGGGAAAATGAAATTTCGATGGCGAAATTTATTAATGGGGAAGGACTACAATGACCCAATATTTTTCTAATTAGAATTCATCTTGATCTAATTAAATGCCATATTATGTAAAATGGTTATATGAAATATGCACTTCCTCGGTTTTCTTTTTTTGGATTTTAAAATACCATTAATAATTTTTACCATTTCTAATATAGTCGTTGAACAGTTATCAATTTATTAGTATAAATATAGGGCTTTAACAAATAAAATTTACTCATACAACGGAAGTGATGGCCACATCCAGTAGAATTTCCCCATGTGAATCCCATTTGTTGTAGCTTAGAAAGGAGGTGGAGTCACTAAGATTCACTCTTGACCAATCCCTATTCGAGCTTCAACCCATTAAGCTCAAATAGAACCTCCTACAGAAGAATAGGATGTTGATAGAGATTACCACATGAGTGATGTTATCCAGGACACCCAAGAATCTGTCACCATCGCACACCTTACCCATAGGTCTTATGTGGGAGTTATAAAGGGTTATTTAACAAGACCATAGCAATATGATGATGTTCATTATTATTGTGTCTAATAAATAATATACATTAATTTTATTTTTGTTACATTGTAAATGGGTTTGAATGAAAAAATAGTATTTTTAGTTATTATTCAATTACAAAATCTATTTTGATGAATTAATGGGTTTTTAAATAAAAAATATTTTAATAAATTATTATTAATAAATTAATATTTATTAAATATAAATTCTATTATTATTTTTGTGAATATAATTGTATTTTTTTAAGGTTTGAAACTCTTTTTTGTCAAAACCCATGAAATTTCGATCAATAACTTTTTTTATTTTAAAAGTAAAAATTCAAATATTTAGTAAGTTATTTATTGAAAATGAATTTCATTTTTGGAATCAGGATGTCAAAATTATCTAATGGTGAATTTTCCATAATTTTATGAGACAATCGAATGTTTGGGTAAAAACTCAATATCGTTTGAATAAATAATGTGTTTTATGACGTCACAATGAAACAATAGCGATGTAATAAAATACTATAAATGATATATTTATACAATATATGTTTTAACTTTATTATAGTGTAATTTTATATTTGTTTCATTAATTTTATGGTTCCTTAGTGGACCCTCCAAGACTTATAAAACATTTTAACATTTAAAATGATTTCATTGAGAGTGAGACTCACCACTACATAAGAAAGAAAAATATTTTACTACGTTCAGACATTGGAAATAAAAAATAATTTTTTCCACTCCCCTTTAGAAAAAACCGTGGTAAAAAATACGTTTTGGATACTGGTTTTGATTAGTTTAATGTGTGGTGTCCAAAACATAAAATAATAAATAATTCCCTCTCATTTCATATATAAACGCACCCACGCTCCAACTTCCTATTAACTAAAATTGCTTTGATCTCTTCCAACCACTAAAATCCATTCTCTAAAAACCTACCAAGGATGCCCCATTATCCCAGGAAGCCTCTCTCAAGCCCCTCCCAAGCCTTTGGGATCACACCACCAAGTAATGGATTTCATCCTTTCTCATTTTTGTTCAAATTTTGTTATATTGTTATGTCATTTTATTTTAAATTAAAAATGTTGGCATATAATTTCTCACCTACCCCATACTACCCTATGTATGTTTTATTGATTATATTCCTCTTTCTCTCTCATTAGTTCATCGAATGTACACTTATTACTGTGTCAAAATTATGTTTGGATTTTCTCTCTTCACATTTATATTCAAGAAATTCTTTTTTATTATGAATCTAAATTACCTTATATATGTTGGGGTATGTATCTATCTGACCACCATACGATATGTTTCAAATACATATCATCAGACACCCATTTCCCTCTCATCAACCATTTTTATGAATTCTTATGTCACACCGTTATGCTTCTAAAATTACTGAGTGATTTTCCAAGACAATGTCATTGTATAGTGAATACCAGTCCCATTTATCTTAAAATGGTATTCACTTTTATGAACATTTACTTATTGATTATAGAGTCTCATGTATGAATTTTACATCTCTTTATCATTGAATAAATGATGATGTTTAATGAATCCATGTTATATGATCCATATAGAAAACTTATGAAGGAAATGAATGAAAAATATGGGTTCAACCTGATACCGCTCCAATGAATTAGGTAAATATTAGTAACATGATACTTCCCGTGAAATGATGGTTTTATCATGTTAATGCATGTTCAATGAGGTTTTAATCTTGCATCATGATAACGGAGCATTCACTCAAGCTAATACCATGTTTAGTGTTGTTGGCACATTTCCATGTTATGATAATCATACTATATCATGCTATTATGTTAATGTTTCTCTTATGATCTATTGATATGAATTTTGAATAACATGTATTTTATTCTTCATGTTATGGATTATTTACACCATTAATGGGATTTATAACTCACCCTTTTCTTATACATGTCCTCAGGTTATCCCATGAAATGCTAAGTACAAAGGAATGTGTGTGGTCATGTAAATGAAGTTTCTAATAAAGATGTGTATTTAATGTTTTATGTTGTTATGTGATGATCTTAAGCCTCAAATACACGAGAACTATTGATCTTCTTTGTTGTATCAAGTGATGATTTATTTAATAAATTATTTTTATGTGTGGAATAATGAGAAGGTTTATTATAAACCCATTTATAATTTATTGAAAAATATTAAAATCTTTATTTATTTATTCCAACATCCTATTATAATCTAAATGTCATAGATATATAAATTGACGTTATTTAACCACATGATCAGTTAATTTCAATACATTGGTACTGATGAATTATCGTTTTTGATAGCTGTGGATTCAAATAGAATTATATGGATTTTATTCATTCACAGACCAATTATGCTTCATTTTACATGATTCCCCCTTTGATCAAGAAGATTACCACTGGACCTATTATGTTTCCCCTTATACTATTAGTGATATCCTCAAGAAGAATTCATATATCTTTATGAAATATTTATTAAATTTTACCTATTATCATTTGGATTGTTTCTCAATATTATAAATGTACGACTCCTTACCCATTTTCGTTATAGGTGATTATTTCATTAGGTTCACAACCCTATAACTAGAAATTGGAAAAAAAACTCCATGTTTTCCAAATTTATTTACATTATCTCTAAAATAGTTTTTGTGTGTTAATCGTGATAGGTTAACTATACACTAGGAACTGACAATCTTGTTTTCCTCTAGTGAAGTGTATATATTTTCTATCTAAACAGGACATTTCCCATGATAGGATATTTCCATGTAATTCACCATATTAGATGTAATTCTTAAAGAATATTTTTACTTCAACGTATTCTTAAAACTATATTTACATTTTATATGACTTGGGTGAGGAAAAACTAAAACATCTTTCGTTGACCACATATCATGTATCATCATTTCTTAGTTTAAATGATGATATAGTTTTTCTTTTTCCATTATCTTGCCATCAATAATATTGAAAGACACTAATAATGTATCCCATTTTTTTACAATAGTAGCATCTCAGGATAACATCTTCTAAAATTCAATAATATACTTCCATTTATTTTATAATTTACTATTTGGATTCTTGTACACTCCACTCATAAATTGTTTTCTATCGGGGAACTACATATAATAATTTACATGACAAAATCTATACTTTATCAACAACTTCTAAATCTTCTGGTATTTATCATTAATCTAGTCATCCATCAATGTTAATTTAACACTATATTAATTTATTGTTCTTATTATATGATCAATAATTACTTTGAGAGGGATAAGGCTAAATTTCAACTCATTCTCTATTACTATTTTTCATTTGACCACATTTTATATTTTTTTAAGAATATATCTTTTTTTAATATGGGAATAATTTTCTATTTTTCATAATTTAGGGCTAGTTTAGCTCAATTCAAAATTTTCATACCTCTAAAAAGAATTATATGATGGAATCTCCGAGAACAACTATCATCTTCCACCGATGTATGTTATTTTGTATAGATTGTATCTCTTATTGATCATGGAACCAACTCAGTCTAAACTAATGACCAAATTTAATAGCCTCTACATCCTTGTTAATGTTCTAATCATATATTACTATTTTTATTTCAAAAATATTTTCCTCAATGATTTTATTTTCAAAAATATCATCATAAAATGGATCCATAAAAATAATCAGTTAAATAATTTAATCTTGAGTGGTATGAGATAATTTATTTCATTCTCTAATATTAGTTATAAAAATTTTAATATCTTTTGCAATCTTTTAATGTGTTTATTTAATCCCCATTAACTAATTCATGGTCACATTACTTGTCAGATGATCTATATTTCATTCTCATCTCATAAAATATCTACTTCAAGTATCCACTTATTGTTTTGAAAATTTTAATAGAGCCCAAATTTTTTGATTTTTAATCTTGTAATATATAATTATTCATGATAACCTTAAGTATCTACATAATGTATAATAAATAAATCTTGTTTATTCTATTATAGTGAGAAATAGGAATTTACTAACTTACAATAAACACCCAAAACATGTTTATAGTTTGATGAAATCATAGGGGAAGAATCATTCACCATGTTTTTAGTACATGTTCTTGTTGTGGTCTTCTTCTTTTTATTTTTCTTCTTCATTACATTTTGAATAAGTCTCTCTTTACAGAACCTTCTAATTTCAATTTAAAAGTTATTATTCTTGACAGAATATTTTTATGTTTGTTTCAATACCTGATGATTATATATAGTTCTTATATAAATATATTCCACATCCATCCAAATTTCGTTAAATTGAAAAATCACTATCCTTCTTATAAAAGTCACCAAAAAAGGATCTATTTAGAAACAAATCAGTTTGGGAATTACCCACTTATGCATTTCCCCTTACAAAGTCATCATCTCATCATATATCCTTCATAATCACTACACTAAAAGAATAAACGTGTTTTAGAATTTATTTCATCCTTCCATCAATGTAATTTTCATCCAATAATGGAGGAATCATTAAAGAATCAATTTTAAAAAATCAAACTACTTCTTCGAAATATATGGACTAAATCTCATCCATTTCCATAAAAAACCTATTATTGGAATTAGATACACCCTAATTGGGGTGGAGGGAATTAGTTTAATTGATTAGGATTTTACCTTTATTATAGTTAATTATCATTTAGGATCATTTTATAATGTTGGTATGAGTTGTGTAAAAACTATGACTTGATTACTCCTTTCTCTTCAAAACATGGGTGATAAAAAAATATGTTAGTAAGTAAAAAATCCAACGGACAGATGAATTATTAATTAGTGAACAGAAAATGGCTAGGAAAAGGTGTATAATATGATGTTGTGTAAATCAAATAAGAATCTTATAATTATAACTAGATTAGTGGATACATATTATTTAGATATAGTGAATTCCTTCTAGGTTCAATACCCTTTCATGATTTATGTTTTTGTAACTCCTCACCCATGGATAAATGAATACTCATCACACATTCATACAATATTGATGAAGGTACATCAAACTATAAAGACATGTTTGTATTCTACATTAGATTTGAATCATAAGGCACTATACTTAACTATAATGAGACTCTCCGTCCATTGTAGTCATGACAGTATACTCTTTGAATAAAATTTCCACCTAGAAAGATGTTCATTAAGTCATATTCACCAAATAATTTCTTTAATTAAACTACTTATTTCTCAATGTAATTACCATATATGTACTAACACAAGAATGTTTTTGAATTCTATTATTTTTCATAATATAAAATATCATTTCAAAGGGGGTTGCAAAAATAGTTTTATCATTGGAATTATATATTTTTAGAGGCACGCTCATGGAAATCATGGGTTCTCATAACTCATTCATGTAACCTCATAATTTTTATAATCTAGAGTTTATTCTCTCAAGAATACCCATAAACAAGGTCCTTATATTTCTACCATATTTATTCCAATTGGGTTTGTAATTTATAATAAAATATATTCCCTTCATGGAAAATTCGTTATCCATAAAAGGATTTGTCATTATTGATATTTTATCACATGAAGCTAACTATTTTTACCTGAATTATCACCTAGTTTCCTTTAATGTTATATCCACCATTGCATTTCCATACTACAATATATTATAGAAAATTCTATTAACCAATGTAAACTTGTTTGTAGTACTATTCCATTCCATAAGAACATGTCTCCATTGATTCTCCAATGTATACTTAATTGAAAACCTGATCATTCATGAATAATTTTTTTTTCATAAATATTTTTCTTTTGGCCAATATTATTTTCTATCTTCCAAACCATGTAATTTGAAAAAATTGATCTCTATCCCTAATTTATCACCCAAAATGGATGAAATTAATTGATAATGGGTCAATATTAGGTTTCTATTCAAGGCTTCAAAAATCATTCATTGGTCTTTATGTTGTCGATTAACACTTATTTATTACAAAAATCCAAATAATACCAATTTCTCATGATGCAGGTTAAGTCCATGTCTTCATAAAATGATAAAAACAAATTGAACGTCATTTGCATTAGATTAATTCTACACTAGAACTATTTTATTACATTCGTCCATCAATATAAAGATATCACGTTGGTTCCCTTACTATCTCCACCTATTCCAAAAATGATAACTCTCTATGGACTAATTTATCAACTTCAAAACCCACTTCCCTCAACACAGTATGTTTTTAAAAAATAATATATGTAATCATTATATTATTCTTGTTCATGCATAACTCTATATCATAGTTTTTATATATGCAATTTATAACTTATAGAAATTTCTATTCTTATAATTATCCTAGATGGGGTGGTATCTATAGGCCTGTAATACCTTCCCTATAATAGATATTATCATTACCATTCCACTACTATAGTCATACAGTATGACTAGGATATTAAGAATAAATTAAACACAAAACATATGATTGGATTAAATATTTTCCCCATATGTTATTTTTATAAATACTATCATAAATCCATTCAATATAAAATATTAACAAAATTAAAGGAAAAGAATTTATGATTCCTCTATTTTTTCCTTGATAATTTTTCTATCCACCATTAACATAAAAATGTAAATTTTTATAGAAATCAATATTTATTATTAAGGTTACATTTTCCTTTGTTTTGTTAGATATTTTTTAAAATTTTATTTCCCCCTTTTACATCTATAAAAATATGGAGCCATTGAACACAAATTTTAATTGTCTCCTCCACCAATTCATGTGAATTCAATAGGGGATTTAGTAATTAAAAAACTACACCCCATTGATAAAAAAATATAAATTCAATAGATTTACAATGTGATTTGAAACTAGGGGGAACACCCTTCTCTTTTTACTATTGGATAACATTTTTATATAATTCCATTAGATATTCTCCATCATTTACCTTTTATACTATCTATCAGTTTTCCATGATTGAATATCTCTTTTTAATAACTTTTTGACTGAGATGTATATATTTTTTCATAGTTACACACGTTTGATAGATTTTAAGAAAGTGAAATTACCACATGATATGGAGTTAAAAAAACATACATTGTGCTTACTATGTGAGAATTAATTATAGGAAACAATATTTCATCCATCATACCAAAACGTTTTCTATGTCTCTTATATACATGACTATATTCTAGTAGTGTAAACAAATTTTATGAAAAAACTATTTTCAAAAGCATAATAACATAAAAAATTAAATAAAAAACAAATTATGTAGATCTATGTATGTTATTCCACATTTTAAATGAACTGAAACTACTTCATAATATAGAAATCATGGAACTATATGGAATACATGATAATCAATTCATCATAGTAAATCATTGTCAGAAAATTATACATAACCTAATCTTATTACCATCAATTCTCCCTAAAGATATCATACTATAGACTCATACCACTTATTGATTCCAATAATTGAGATTCTAAATGGTTATTTCCACATCATAATGGGTAGACCAATTGATGGAAAAAATATTTATTTTCTAGTATATTATTGATATCATGAATATAGTCACCTGATACAAAATTATCCGAAGAAAAAAGATATAGATGAAATAGAATATAATCGCAGATTATCCACAAATCTATCATTTTGTGTTGTTTGAATAACATTTGATTAATTAATATAAATTTTTTTGAATATTAAAGGTGACCGTGAACTATTTTATCATAAAAATATAGCTATGAAAACTCTTTAGTTTCACATAGGATAATTTACCGTATGATTTTAAATTCATATTCTATGTATTTGAACCTTTAACAAATATAAAACCCATGATTTGTAATTCTCCCTTACTATTATATGAGTTATAACATATATTATAAATATTTGAATACATTGGGATAGGGGTACCTATATAATCCTCAAAAATAAGATTTTGGTTGACCATGATGGACTAACCCTTTTGTTTTATTTTTGAAAAACTTTTTCTACTTTGATTATTAAAACATCCCAAGAAACTAAAACTATTGAGGCTGTATAATTAGATATTATTTATTGACCTGATTAGTATTCTATGGATATGTAGGTACTACTATCTTGATAATTTTCAGAGTATTTGATACAAATATACTCATATAGAATACTTTCTCAAACACCCCCATGTACACCGTTTTACATGATTCTTCCTATGAGTATGAATATTACCACTTGTCTTATACTATTTCTTCTTCCTCGAATGGATAGATCTTAAAAAATACTTAACTTTCATTTTTTATATATTTCATGGTATTTTACCTTGGATTCCTTTTTTTCTATTCAAAAAAATTGTAAGACACCACACAAATTTTCATTTAATAAGGGTACTTCTATTGGTGAACATCCTTTATAGTCAATATTAGAACATAATCCCATTATTATTATTATTATTTTTGTACATCCATGAGGGATGTGGTAATTTCAAAATTATAGGTAATTTTAACATTAGATATTAGACATTATGGCCTTCCACAAACACAATATTCTTTTCTTCAAGCTTAACTGGACATTATCTATTATACTAACTATCACTCTAATACACTAGTAAAGAGGACCTCCTTATAGAATGTATTTCATACAACACATTCTTCAAGGTGCATATACATTCCATGTTTCCAAGCTGAGAGATAATTTGAAATAAGCCATTGAACACATACCTTATATCACAATGTAACTATTTAGATAATGATGCATCAATTCATATTTCATCATTATGCCTTTATGATTATAGAAACACAATCATAGTGTTTCCTATTCCTCTACAGTAGTTGAATCTCATCGCTTCCTTAATATATGATTCAACAATATTCTTCATTTCATTTCTGAATTTATTTCATTGATCCATTCATGTTGTTCTCATAAATGCATCTATAGAGGGTAACTCCACCTTATTGTTTCCATTATAAAAAAATATATCTTTCTATAGAACCATAATATTAGGGCCTTAAGTTTTATGTTCAGCTTATATATATATTAATTTTATACTAGCTAATTTATATATTAACTTATCACATAATTTATTTTCATGAGCTAGATGAAACTCACTTTCAAGTCATTTCTATGTGTAGTTGGTGGCTAAACTCATTAGATATATCTTCAACCATATTTTTTTCTTTCATTTTGGAATGTATATTTTCTATGTAAACAATTAGTGTCACCTAGTCTCTATTCAGTATCTTGTTATCTATCAAAAATTCATTCCTTGTTTCAATGTGCACTTTGAGTATTATTTCTAATTGATCCAACTTATGTTGAAAGGATTGTATTTATTCATTATCATTGAACAAACTCGCCCTTAATTAATTACCATGCATCAAATTAGATACTTGATATATTACACATCATAAGCTTGTTATTTATCTTCACAATCCCACTTATTTTATTCAATAAAAATCATTGTAAAATGGATGCATAATTTTTATTCATCAATGGATATCATCATAAAGTATCTCAATATATTTATTATGTTCACAAACATATACCATCACATTTTCAACCTCATTAGCATGCTCTTCAGTTTTTTATCTGTTCAGTAAATCCACTTTTGAGTTCACCAAAATTGTCGATTAAACTTTTAGTTCATTCCCATTTACTTAAATATCTTCATCCACATTATACACTAAATAATTTATATATTTAACAACCCAATTATTTTTTTTCTAATATCTCTCTCTTTGAATATCTAATACATTATGATCATAATAAAAACATACATTAGATCTAAAAACATTCTCGTGATCATTATTTTATATGTTAAATATTAATTTATTAAATTATATGAATCCTCAGGAAAAAATTTATATTTAGATAAATCCTGGAGTTATAATAATTCACTTTAATTTCCAAAAACTTTCTTCGAATTGTAATTTTTTTAATTTTTTTCATTGAATTTTTAATAATACTCTCTTTACTAATCTTTTCTGTGGTTTAGAATAATATCCATTTTTGAAACATAGACTTGAAGTTGATATCAAAAATAAATTCATATACTTAATGTTTTTATATAACATAATCACTATTTATAATTGCATACAAATTAGTAAAATGAGTCATTTTCCTATAAATATAACAATGAATGTTTTTTTTCAGAAACAACACCTTTCAAAAATTAAACACATACTCATTAATTGTTACCATGTTAGTATCTATTTGGATATACATAAAATTATATTCACCACTAGCATGCAAGAACAATATAATTTCATTCATTAATTTGTTGAAGTCAATTTGATTAAAAATTTGAGGCTGCCTAATTGAGTCAATGTAAAAAAATTGATTCCCAAAATATAATGTTTAACACAAAGTTTTTACTTTTATGCTCTACTACCACATGATTTAACTAGATATACCATTATAAGGGTTGGATGAATAAGTTTGACTAATAAATTTAAAAATTTACATACAGTCTATTAATAATATTTTAGGATTTTTTCCCATGTTGGTAGGGGATATCTCCATTTTTTATTAAACTACTACTTCCACCCAACCTTAGTGAGGGATAATAAAATATTTAGGATAGTAAAAAATATATAAAACAAAAGGATTTTTACATAGTTTAACATAATGAGATATTTTTAGAAGAATATGTGTAGTGACCCAAATATCACATACATAAATATTACATCTTCCTAGATGAATATTAAATAAATTGCATAACTAAACACAAAAAAAGTCATTTAGGTCTAGAGACTTTTCAAATATGTACACACAAACAATTGTTTCCTAGGTGATATACATAGCCTCCCGCTTTGTTCATCCAAAATAGAACCCGTATTGAACATATCAAACATAAAACATTGCAAAAATTACATGTGAATACAAATATATGAATGGGTGATCTGAGATGATCTATAAGGTTAAAAAAGTGAGATATCATCATATAACGAGCATAAGGGTATGAGAAATGAGAATAACATTTGTAAACATTTACCTATATAACATAGATCATAATCTTGAGTCTTGGAATAAATCAAAGTTGTTCATTAGACATGAATCATTAAGGGGTCAAGTAAAATGGAAAATGAGAACCTAACACTAGAATAATACACATATATGTTTAATATATATATATATATAATATATTATGACATTCCAACCCATTAAAACTTTCATAATATGTTAGAATTCGGAAAACCACCAGTGTACCTACTTCTAGATTAGGATATCTACCATGTACCCACTTTTTGGATTGGGATAACCCTTGGGGTACCCTCTTTTGGGAATGGAATAACCTCACATGCATACTCTTTCGGTATTGACATAACCTTCCAAGCCCCTCTTTTAGGATTTTGATAACCTCCCACGTACCCATGGACCTCATATAAAAATACACATTACCAAATTCATTTTAGGGATATATAGGTCCACATGTCACATGATGAAAATAATACATAGGTGTTTCTCAAGAACATAAAGAATTAATAATATCAGAACCCATTAAAATGGGATTAATAATCATTTAATCTTTTAATCAAAGCATAACCCCTGAAAAAAGAGTCATGTTTTAGAATAATTTTTTCATGTATTAACCTAAGGAGTTGAAATTGTTTTTATAATAATATTTTCATAATAATAAAATCAACAATATAATGAAAAAAATTCTATCCTTGGATCGTATCCCCATTATATTATATTTAACATCAATTTATATCATATTAGATGATAAATGATTTGGAAGGATAATTTGGAATGATTAATGATGAAACAAATTTTTATTTCAAAATCAATTTTTAAACCAAAAAAAATATTAAATAACTTTGAAATAATTTTTATTAAAAATAAACTATTAAAATAAATAAAGGAATATTTAAAAATAATTTAAAATATTTATTGAATAAAATATCATTTTCACTCACAATATATCATTTTATAAAACATAAAATATTTTTAAAATTGAAATCATTGAATAAAATATATAAAAATTAATGAATATTCTTCATAGAAAATAATGGTAATGATAGTGGGAAATTATTTTCCGGGTTTCCAAATTAAAACAATGATTACTTTAATATTATGGGTAAAATTCAAATGATCCTTCTTTGGAAAATTAGAAAAAGATTTTTATTATTTTTCTAATGATAAAAAAGGACATAAATTACATTGAATAATAATATTGGAATGGAAAATCATATTTAAAAAAAATTATAAATCAAGGACATGAAAGACAATGTGTTTTCGACGAAAGAGATCTATAATGTCAGTTTTCATTAATAATATTCATTGGAAATATTAAGTGTATAAAGAGAGGAAAATGAAAGGAAAACGTGTATTAAATTAAAATAACCATTGGAAAATAAAACTCATGTGTTTCAATATAGATGGATCAAATGATTTCATTATTTAAAACATAATAAAATGCATCATATTTAATGATGATATTGTATCATAAAACCCTATCAACATTGATAATATTGAATCAGAAGACCAGTGAAATAATAATTTTAAATGAATCCTAAAATATCATTTTAATATATAAATTAATTAAATTTCATATTGAAGGTTATATATATGAACCTCATAAAATAATATAGTTATGAAAATTATATATATATATAAGAATTAAAATTGAGATAATTATCCCTTAACACATTTTTTATTATTTTAACTATAAACCCCATGGATTAAAGATACCAAAATTGATATTTAAATCCCCATAATTTCCAAGAGAATATTCTTAAAATTATTTTTTTTAAATTTTATTCACAACATCGGAAATAATTTTTTGGTAAATAAGTAATGGGCCTAATAGAGTTAAAAAAGTGAGAAGTAAATCCCTAACCTTATGTTTTGAATTTTTGCATAAATTTTCTAAACACCGGTATAGTAAATATAAGTTTTTTATAAATGTATTAACGATCTATTATAATATGAATTATAATATATATGATTTAATTGTGAGTTATTCTTAACTTTTAATCAATAACACCTTTTCAAAATATTGTTACGTATAATAACTAGAATTATGGTGTTTATGTTTTGATTATTTATTTTTTCCCTTCTACATTAATCATGGTCCCATCATATCCGAAATGTTAAGCATGATATGAATAAAATATATATATATATATAGTAATCTGTAAAATATAGAAACAAAAAATGAAATATAACTTTAATGGTGAAGGTAGAATGTACATTCCCTTTAATGCTCATTCAATTTTTCCAATGGATTAAAATAAGGAAGTTTAAATAATATATTCAAATCACATTTCTTCAGGAGGCGATAGTTCGTAGTACCGACAAATGGTGTTATTATATTTCCACATAATTGAATCTTAGAAATAATATGAGATACAATGAATCAAGAATCATAGTAATATCATTAATATAATATATAAACAAAAAATACACAATTACTTCCATCCATTATAGATTGTAGTGGAAAATTAATAATAATAGTTTGTGAAGTGGTAGTCCGTTGTAAACAAGAATGATTATTTCTAAACCCATTTGATTGTAAATAAGATAGATACAGATAATTCCCTTAATATAATAAAATTTAGTTCTATTAAAAATGACTTTGTTAGGATATCATAATGTCTAAATAATACTTGAATGAGGTGGAGTAATATAGAAAATAAAATACCCAGTTAATGAAATTGCATCTTTTCTGAATTATATCTTCTGGTTTTCATGAAAATCCGTTATATGATGAATTTCACACCATAATATGTATTATTGTATTGGAGTTTGGAATTATTTTTTTAATTTGTTTAGGGCTTTTTTGAACCAATGGGTTTCCCGAGTGTGGATAGAAGTGGATATGGAGTGTCTTTTTAAAATTGAGGTGAGTGGAACAAATGTAATTTTATAGGATAAAAAGTATTACCCATGGATTTCACTTCTAAATGGTCCAAGATGGACCAATATCGATCTTAGAAGAGGAAAGGTTGAGATATAGTCATTAAAGAGGTGATGAAGAAGATTTGGGCATATTATAACTCATATATTTTTAGTTTAATGTTCACCTAACAAAATTTAACATATCCATTGTAAAATATTATGCGATTTTTTACTATTACCTATTGTAAAAAATTATATTCACCAAATTGGATAATATATATTATGATGATTTGAAATTTCTAATCCATATTTCCAAATTCCATTCCTATAATTGTAAAACATTAATTTAATATTAGTCCATTATATGTTGATTAGAAAGTGGGTTTTAAAAGAGAAAATGATCATATGTTTAATGTATTTTTTTTGTCAAAATTCAATATGAATTATATTCCAACGACTAAAGTTGTGATATTCTATGTAATTGACCAATTATTAATTTAAAAAACATTTTTATATTTTTTTAAAAATAATTAAATGAAATGAAAATTCATAATAAAGACGATTATATTAACTATTCACTAAAAAATTTATCTTCTCCTAAAATTATCAAAAATTTACTGTAAGGAAATAATAACATGTTGATTTCAATATTAATTATTATCTAATCAATAAATATTATATAATTGGTAATTGTTAATTTTTTATTTCCTCAAAAATTGATGTTAATCATTTTTTTGAGGAAATATGATTTTTAAAACATATAACTTATTTTCTAGGAATTATGTACATTTTTATCTATATTATTTCCTTATATTTTAATATTATATGTAATATTTAAATATGAGTTATTAGAATTCATAACCCTATGTTTAAAGGATTTGTTATAATAGTTCTGTTCAAATAAAAATATTCTCAATATATCACATATTTGGAAAACACAATGTCGTGTGTAACCCATGTTAAAAAATTATTGATTGAAAGGAAATATTTAGTTAGATTATGAGTAAATAATAATATTTAAAAAAATAAAATTTATTGTGAAAAAATAATTCACAGAATCATGTGGGGATACAATATGTAAAAATTTTGATGGTAACACTTTAATCCAATAATATTCAGTAGTTTGGTGGTTATAAATGATTTATTAATGGTCAATTTTTTCAAGGCACGCAACATTTAAAAGGTTTAGTTTTTAAACACATATCACTCAAGTAAGACTTGTTCTTCTTCACCTATGTAAACATATTTAATGAACATAATTCAACTATTTTTTTAAATTTTAATATTATTCAAAAGATTTGAAAAATAATTCTTTATATATGATTAGAACAAGCTCATATATACATAATAGTCCTGATATATATATATTTGAATGAAATATTCACATTAAATGGAAGATCAATACAACTAGTTCGTGTAACTTCTTCTTGTGCCAGAGAAATGATTTCTTCAAACTGCATCTCTCAAGAAACAATTTTCTTTTTAAAATTATTTCATGAGTATTTCTCTGAGAAAAGTTTTCATGAAATTTAATAATTTTTTCCAATTAAATGTTAGTATAAATATTGTTTTTACAAAAACATCTATTCTTGGATGATCACATATAGATCATAGTGGATTAGGGAACTCATTAACATAACTTCTAACTTTGGTGAATTCACAACGTCTTTCTCTTATTAATCTCCACCAATAAAGTCTCTTTATCATATATTTGTTTCCATTATCTATGGTTGGATATTTATAGTCAAATACTAACCCGTTATGAAATAGTAAACATTCATAAAATTATCTATCATCATTGATAGTTTTCTTTTGAATCTCACCACCTCTCCAAACTGATCAGCTGTATTTCCTAGATTTGGGATACACCATCACTTCTCTGGAAAAACATTTTCCCCTTTGTCATCAATTCACCAATATATTCTATGTATAATTACTCTACCATTCCAAAACAACATATCATCATAGACTATATAATGTATAACTATTCACAAAACCCAATCTCTTAATAAAATACTTCATTATAAAACTTGTTAAATTACACCAAAACACATCCATGTATTTCTAAATGTGACTTTTAAAAAACATGATCTCATAACAGAGTATGATAGTTTAAATTATAGAAAATAATGTCAAATAGAAAAACATTAAGTTTCTCATCTAGGATTCTAAATTAATTCTCTATACTTTTATACTTCAATTCACTCTTCTTTATTAAATAAAATATGATAGATAAACAAAATAAAGATGAGTTTAATTTCCATATCATCCACAAAGCACAATAACATATAACATTATTCATGTGAGACTAATTATATCATGTAATAATTTTTTTTCATCCATATTTCAATATCAAAATATTATAATGGTGATATACCTATCTTCACCCAAGAAGGAAATGATCACTCATTATGGAATAAGTGATGAACATCCCTACATACTTATAGAGGTCATATTTTACTACATTGGTGTTACATCATTTTAAAGAAACCAAAATAAAATAATTACTCAAATGGGATGCAATGTGTTAGTTCCATAAGAAAATTAGGACCATACATAAAATTTAAAAAATAATACATAAACATTTATTTAATTCCTTCTTCTCTAGATTCTTATAGGTTTACACATTCTACTTAATATATGTAATCCCCAGAGGATAAATAGAAAAAAGGGGTGATATAAAATCCCCATAAGAGGATAGATAAGGAAATGAAATAGTTTTACATTGGGTGATAATAATCATTATCATCATAACATATTCATAAGATACTAATCATGAGTTGAATCATTAAGAAACGTAATGGAATGTGGCAACACATAAAAATGAAACATCGTGCCCTAGAGGTTAACTAAAACCCATAGTTGTGAACAAAGCTATCATAATGTTCATGCAGATTTTAATTTTCTCATGAGATACATCAAATTAACCAATGTATTAGAGATATATACAATTCTGGTCACACCCATCACGTAATATCATTTACTTTACACTGTATAATTCTGGGCTCACCCATCACATCATGAAATTTACATTTTTATGCATGCTGTATAGAATGAATATCAATAATTTACATAAAAGAGACCATGGAAATGAATTGGTTTAATTATATAAATCATAAATTCATAAACATTGGGTTCCCAAATGATGTTGAATAACATATATGATAAAATAATTATCGACATTCAGTGAAGAAGAAGAAACCTCAAGATGTAAAAGGAATTTTTTTAAAAGAGGAGTTCTTTTGGGAATCTTTTGGTTTGTCATAAACTCTATTAAAATATAGGTATATCCCCTTAAGGGTAAGATAAATCTAAAGAAATTATATTTATGTAATATCTATAATTTAAATGGGGTGAATGTGGGAAACCCCAATCAAAAAGTGTTGGGTTTGATTTTTCCCTTCACCTTGAGTCTAAATACTTTCATCACTTTAAAATATTATATAATAATTTTAGATTTAGTAAAAAAAATCCAAAACATTTTATAAATTAAATTTATTCATTATGGTTTTATTAAGTTCATTTATGGGTTTCTGACAAGTTATTTATTTTAATTTCTTTTTTTTAGAGCATTTTTTCGTTGTCTTCATGATTGATTCATTTTTAAGCATTAATGGATTTCATGTAAAATGACTATAAATATATATAGATTTTTATTATAGGTGTGTAATGATATTCTATATTCATAAATGATTTATGAATAATTTGGTTATATGTTTTGAGGATGAATCAATAGATATATGTTTATGATGATCTTTTTAGCTTAATTTTGGTGGTTTTTGATCACAAAAAATTTTGTTTTTTCATTTACTATTATATTTGTAAATCAATTCAAAAACATTAAGTGGGTTGTAGAATAAAATTTATAATCTTTTTGAATAATTATAAGGGTTTTATTAATTATATTTATTTCATTAAAAAAATTAATGTGCATCGCCCACACTATTGGTAAATTGACACATCACGAGTGAGAATTTCATTTTTAGAATAAGAGAGTGAGAGGGGGGGGGAGATTAAGGGTGGTTATTAAAATCACATGCTATAATTAAATTATATCAAACATAATGGAGTTGTAATTTTTTTTTTAGATAAGGTGAGGATAGGAGAATAATATAAATGAAATTGAAATGTAATTAAATAAAAAAAGAAGGGGATTTTACCTCATCATTTATCCTCCATGAGAACCTCTTTAGTGAATTTTTTTTTTCATTTTGTGAGATCATGAGATCATGGACGTGGGGTAGTGTATTAGGGTGTGGTTTGGGAAGAATTTGGACAATTCTAAATGCATGAGTGGTGTTAGGATGCGAGGGTGTGAGGGATAGTATTTATAGTGGAGGAGAGGGGTTTTTTCCAGTTATTATATTTATTAGTTTATTATTTTTGATGAAGACAATGAATTAATTGATAATTATCTCTAAATATATTAAAATAATTAAATATTATTCAATAATAAGGTTCTTATACCTTCCTTACTACAATAATGACTCAAGAATTCAAGTATTTAGAATTTATTGAAATTTATTGTATTTTACTATTCATAAAAATTTCAGGTATTTTAGAAAAATAGGAATAATTCACCATAAACATTTCTCTATGAGTAAAATTAAAAAATTAACACCAATTTATGAAAATAATTTTCATAATATGAGTAATTTAATTATTAATTGTAATCATTATTTACTTCGAAAATATTGATTTTAAATTTATAAATGATTTTATATCACATTTAAAATTTAAATATGGTCTTATAAAATTATCTTCAAATAATATGAAATCAAAATATATATTTATTGATACATTTTTGAAAAATAATTTCTATTTCAAAATTATTAAATTTTTATATAATTTGAATTAAAAATTTATGACATACAAAAAGTACAACACCTAATTAATAATTGTTCAAACATTTAATTCCATAGTCTATGATATAATTATTACATTATTTGATTAATAAGACACATATATTTTATTTATACTTTCATTGGGGGTTATTATTGATTTTTTCAGTTTACTAATAATTAGTTTCATATTACAATTCCTAAGTCTATGCCACTATTTCATCGGTATTTGTTCCATTACATATAGAAATTCTTATTATTTCACTACTTATTAAATTATATTGTTTTTATTATGGCCTATATGGTATTTTATGTGATTTATACAATATGAAATTACAAGATTATTGCATAAAATCCATTTATAACTATTTGGGTTGGTGTATTCTTCCACCTTTTGATGATTCACCCCCAAATTTTAATTTTACATAAACATATGAGGGTAATTCTCCTTTAACTCCTCCATCAGATCCTATGTTACTTCTTCATACATACGGTTGCTCGACATCATTTTGAAAAGTTGGGGTGTCTTATTGCATAGAATGTTATATATCTATTCCATAATCATTACAAGATGATTCTCATAAGAGAGTTCTTCTTCTTTCATTACAGCCACTAAGTTCAGTACATTTGAGGGACTTGGTAGTAATAATACGTGGAACACATCATTAACTTATGTCATATTCATTGGAAGTTCAAGCCAATATGCCAATGCTCCTATGTGATCAAGGATATCAATGGAGGGAAATGTACCTTGGTTATAGCATCCCTTTACTTCCAAACTCCATTACTCTCTTCCATGGTCATATTTGAAGACTTTATCTCCTACATAAAACACCAAGTCCCTTATATGGTTGTTAGTATATATCTTTTTTTGACTCAGAGATAATTTGATATATTAATAGATGGATTGAACCTTCTATGTCATCTTTTTCACTATATAATGTTCAAGTAGATTTCTTTCACCTACATCATCCCAACTAGATGGAGTTCAACATCACTTTCCATAAAGCTAATCATGTGGAGCCATCTGAATGCTCTAGTGGAAGATATTTTTGTTTTAGAACACAACCAATGGGATATAATGATACTATCCACATATTAATGATAAATATAAGGATCTTAGCATAATTTATAGCATCTGTATAGTCCATTTAGTCTGGCCATTATTTTGGGGTGATTGGTCATGCTAAAATTTAATTAAAAAGTAAGATATTTTTAAATACTCCACATAAATTTAGATGTAATCATGGGATAAAAATCAGATAAAATAAAGATTGGAACCCATAGAGTATCAATATATACTTTAGAAATACCATTTGATGTTTCTCAATAGAGAAATCGTCTTGAATAATGATAATGATGGTTGTATTTTTTAGTCAGTCCATCACAATCCATATCATATCTTTTCTTATATAGGTTATTGAGATACCTCTAAAAAAGTCCATATTGAGATTATCTCAATTCCTTATTTATATAGGAAATGTTTTTATCTTCATTTTCATATTCTGTCACTAAACATTAACATTATCACATATATTTCAACTTGAGATATACTCATCAGTTTCTTTCATTATGTTGGCATACCATAAGTATTCTCAGAGATCATGGTACATCTTGGTACTCCCAGGATGGACCAAGAATGTTAAAATATGTTCATTTTCTAATAAAACATTTTTTATCCCAAGTGATGAATGTACAAATAGCCTCATTCCAATCCAAATTAAAATATCACCATCTATATAGAACTCTTGATGTTTCCCATCCATTACATCATTCACTAATTATTGGAACTCTATATTATCCCTATGTGATTCCTAATATTCAATTTAATAGATGGTTGGGAAATCATTTTAGGAAGTTATTATGTGTTACCTACCATTTTTTTCCAAATCCATCCATTGAATGTCCAAGAAGATGGGGTGTTTCTTAATCCATAACATGTATAGAGTAGCATGTTCATTTCTGGTAAGAGCATCTGCAACCTTGTTCACCTTCCCAAGATGATGGTGAATATAAAACTAGTAGTATTTTATTATTTCTATCCATCTCCATAAACACATGTTGATATCCTTTAGTATTAATATAAATATTAATCTCTTTTGATCGATATATATGCCACAGTTCTCACCATAGAGGTATTGATGACAAATATTCATGGAAAAACACAACTTCTAGCTCCAGATCAAGCGAGGGAGAGTTCTTCTCTTGAATCTTCAACTACCGTGAGGCATAAGAAATAACATTACCATTTTTTGTGACTACAAAACCAATACCTTTCATGGAAGAATCTTATTATGTCACAAAACCTTTTCAACTTTCAGTACTGTGATTAAAGGTGTAGTGATCATCTTACTCTATAGCTCCTTGAATAATTCCTCACATTTGTCCATACAAACATTCATTTCCCATTTACTTGTTAGAATGTTATTGGGGGATAAAATCATGATAAATTTCTCCCAAAACCATAGTAGTAACATAAAACTCCATGAAAACTATATATTTCTATGACACTAGATGGTTAGGGTCATTCCCCAATTACCTTTCTTTTTGAAGCATCCACAGAAATTCCTTCACTTGTGATCTCATGACCCATGAATGTGACTTGCAACATCCAGTAGTAACAAAATTAGAATTTAGTGCACCACATCAACTTCCATAATATTTCCAAAAAATCAATATTTTTTGTTTTTTTCCTCCTTGTTATTTAAGTGGATGATATTTTTATCGATAAACACTAAAACATATTTTTCTAGGTAATGTATAAATATTTTTTTCACCAAATCCATGAATATTACATTTTCATTAGTAATTCCATATGTAATCAACTGAAATTCATAGTTCACATACCTTGAATGAATGGTAGCATTCTGAAAATATTAATTCTTCACCTTTAGCTAATGATATCCATAATGAAGATCCACCATTGAGAATTATTGAGATCTTCTTAGTTGATCGATCAAGACAAAAATCCTTGAATATGATAATTTTTCATTATGATAATATTAATGAGTTCCTGATAATCAATACACATCCACATTGATCTGTCCTTCTTCTTGAAAAAGGGCAGTTGTTCACCCCAAGGTGATGCACTAGGGAATATGAACCCTTTCTCTAAATTATGTTGTTGATACTTATTTAACTCTTCCAGTTCAATTGGAGCCATTCTATAGGGACACATTGTGGTTCGAGTATCTCTATGTATGAGTTCTATTGGGAACTCTACATCAAGAACTTGAGGAAGTCCGGGTAACTCATTATGAAATAAATCATTGAATTCCCTGATGATGGTAATTTACCCTAGGATGAAAACTTCCACTTACTCAACCATTTTAGAGATGTATGCTTCTTTCCAAGGGATCAAAACCGAAACCATTGATTTATTTTCAAATGGAGAATTGGGTTCTTCCTTGAATTTGTGGAGGATCATGTGATGGTTTAAAATATGAATGATATTTCCACTCCTCGATAGTTGATAGGTTATCGATAATATGAGATCCAATCCATCCCCACTCAAACATCGAATTACACCAAGGGAAGTGTTATGAGATTCACTCGAACAATATTCCAACATAAGACAATAGTAATAGAGTCCAACACTTGGGTTTCAATGATTTCAAAACATTTTTTACATATATCTATATTTTGAGGTTCCAGGAATTCAATTCAATAGTTATATAAATCAATCTTGTTATAAAAGAATACATAGAACCATAATCAAATATGACTTCATCCATTCCTTAGTGAATAGTATGTTTACCTTGAACGACTTTATTTTTTTCCACTTCTATTGTAATAATGGAATATGCCTTCCCATACTATTTTGTATTTAGTGGTTGATGGTGTCGATTAACCTCAAGAACATGAGGTTTAGTGAAATGGAATTCATAGTTACCATCCTCCCACTAGTAGTAGCATTGGAAAATGGGTGGTGTTATCCATTCCTCCACCACATTATCAAGCTTTCCCATGTTTTTTTGACATTCATGAGTTTGGTGGCCTTTTATCCAAAAGAAGAAGCATTTCCTAGTCCCTTTGAGGTCATTACCATGATGCTTCAGGAAACATTTTTAAAGCTAGATGGTTGAGTATCCATTCCACATTTCACAATAGACACTCCTTCTTGAAATTCCATCTTTCATTTCATATCAAAATAGCCATGGGACTATTCTCCAAACACTATATCTAGTCTTAGAGCACATAAAAAACATTTTCATAAATCCCAATTTATCAAATTGTGGGATCCTTTTAAAGGTTTGGTTTTAAGCCACTAAAGTGTATCAATTTTTCAATCACTATTGAAAACAAAATTTTAATCATACCTTAGAAGCCTGTAAAATTTTATTCAAAGGCTTTGAATGATTCTTATTCACTTTTATTCAGTTATATGAATTATATATCTTTATTTTATAAGGATTTTGAGGAAAATAATTGTTAAGATATTTTTTCTTCATTTATTTCCACTCGATCTCTTCAATTTAATTGTTCAACATTTCAGTCTTATTCAAATCCCACCATTAATCGTCCGCTCCATATAAATGATAAAAAGTGATATTCACCTTCTCCATGTTTGAATAATAATAATAGAATATATTTTATCCATTGAGTGGACCAACTATTCAGTAACTACTGGATCAAAATATCCACTAATCATTGGTGGTCATTTCCACATTAAAAACTAGATTTCTAGTTTCTCCCTCTAAGGATAAGGTGGATGTTCCACATTATTGTGATAGTTTTTCAAACCCTATGACATCTAGATAAGAATCACCATGAAAATTTTAACTCCACCTCCTATTGTAATTGGGATTTCATTCGAGGAATTACTACATTTTCCTTAATATAGGTTTTTTTAGTTTCTCTTGGTTCCCCATATTTTATAGACAATAAAAGTATAGAAAAAACACATATATCAACAAGAAGTCAATAATTCATCCAACAATAAAATTAACTCTAGAAATATATCTTATGGGATTCCTTTGTTTAGAATTTCTAAAAACAAATCATAAAGGGTAATTACTTATTCACAGTCTCATACTATGGTTTTTCATTAATGTTCTTGAATACTAATTCCCATATTAGCTAAACTGTGCTCTAATACCAACTATAGAAACCATACTTTTCTATCATTATTGTTACATCATTTAAAATACAATGACATAAAAACATAACTAAACTAGGCTCAAAATATTTATATTTTTGTAAAAATTAACACCATACATATATTTTACAAAATAAAACATAAGCATTTATTTAATTCATTATTCTCTAGCATCTTAGAGAACTTCACATTCTTCTTAGTATAAGTAATAACCTGACGATACAAAAAAAATAAATTAGCTAAAAACTCGGTAAATGGATACATAAGAAAATGTAACAATATAACATGGTTTTAGAATAATCATTATCATCATAACATAATCACGTGATCATAATATTGGGAGGCATCATTAAGAAAAGTAATGGAATGAATAAATGTGTAAAAATAAAACATCTTGTCTTAGTGGTGACCTACTACAAATATTTGTGAACAATTATAACTTAATAATCATGATTATTTAACATTTCTAATGAGATAAATCGCATTACCCAATTCATTGGACCACTATATAAATCTTTGTTAAACCGTCACATCATAACATTTACATTGTCTTGCATACCACATAAATTTTATATCAATTTTGGATATAATAAAACCCATGGAAATGAATGGGTTTCATTCCCAAAATAGTACATTCATAAAAATTGGGTTACCATATCATAGAGTGAATAACATACATGATATAAGAATCATCAACCTTGAGTGATGAAGAAACAACATTGAGATGTAAAAGTTGTGTTTTTTTAAAGAAGACACATTTTTTAAAACATTTTTTTTCCATCAACACAGGTGTAAAATATTTATATCCCACTAAAGGTAATATAGTGATTTGAAAATGATTTTAAAGAATAACCATATTAAAAATGTGGTGAAAGAGGGAAAACCCGAAGAAAGGGAGTTGGGTTCGAAAATCACCCTTATCTTGAGTCTGAATTCATTCTTTAATTTAATATCATGTATAATCATATTACATTAATTAGTTAAAACATAAAGATACTTAATGAATTAGTTTTATTCATTATGGTTTTATTGAGTTCATTTATGGGATTTTTGTTGACTTGTAGAGTTTAATTTGATCGTTTGGTAGAATTCATTTTCATTGTTTTCATGATCGGTTCATTTGTAAACATCAATGGAAGTTCATGTAAAATGATGATAAATATGCAAAATTGTTATTACATGTTAATAATAATATTCCTGACTTTTATATGATCTTATTAAGAAATTGGTTTAATTGTATCAGGATTAATCATTAGACATAAGTCAATGATGATCATTATAGTTAATTTTGGTGGATTTTCAATCATAACAAACTCATTTGTTTTTTTCATTTAATATTATATGTATAATATAGCTCCAAAATATTAATAGGTTTTTAAAAAATAGTTTATAATCACTTTCAATAATTATAATATTTTTAATAAAAATAATTAAGGACTTAATGGAAAATGAATGTTCATCCTCTATGATGTTGGTAAATAGACACATCATGGGGAACAATTATATATTTAGCATAATAGAGAGAGAGGGATGAGTTCAATGGTGTATATTCCAATAACACAATATAATTTCTGTATATCAAATATACTAGAATTATCATGTGATTTTTATAAGATATGGTGAAGATAAGATAATAATAGAAATGAAATTGAAATGAAATTAAAAGAAAAATGTAGAGGATTTTACCATGTAGATATATCCTCTTTGAGAACTACTTTAGAAAATGGTTTTAATCTTTTGGTGAGACCAGTAGATAATGGACGTGGTAGAGGGTCTTTTGGAAAGATTAGGGAATAGTTTGGAGATGTTTCAAATTTTGAGAGGAGTGAGGAAAAGAGGGTGTGAGGAGTGGTATTTATATCAAAGGAGATGAGTGTTTTCTCAATATTATATTCATTAGTTTATTATTTTGGATCAATAGAATAAAGATTTTGAGTATTTTATATAATTATATTTAAATAATGAATTATGGATCTAGTTTATGGTTATTACATCATCCTTCATCAAATATTTCTCAAAATTCTCGTATTTATATTTATCGAAAATTCTAATATTTTACTATCCATAATAAATTCATGTATTTCAGAAAAATCTATAAAATTCACCCTAAAATTTTATTTATGTGTATAATAAAATAATGAAAACCATTTTATCAGAATAATTTTATAATTATTAGTAGTTTAATATTTAATTACTTTTATTATTTACCTGGATAATAAATATTTTTAAATTATAACTAATTTTATAACACTTTGGAAAATTACTTAAGGTCTCAAATAATTATTTTGAAATCGTAATATATGTAAATGTACATTTATGGATACTTTTTGTGATAATAAATTTTAGTCTAAATTATAAAATTACTAATATAAGTGTAATTATATATTAATTTGTTACAAAAATTTCAATAGTTGACTAATAATTTTTGAATCAATTATTAACAGAGTCTATGATATAATTATACCATAATTCAATTTACAAGATGTATAAATTTTATTTATACATTCATGGATGGGTTACAACTAATTTTTCTTCTTTATTATTCATAATTGTCAAATTACTATTCATAAGGCCACACTATTATTCCATTCATATAGGTTCCTAAATATCAATAAATACATCTCATTTAACTTATTATTTATTTTTAAATACATTATTTTTCTCTCTAAGTTATTTCATGAGATTTATAGATTATGAAATTACTATATGACGGGATAAATTCCATTGAACAATTTTTGCATCCTTACAATACTTCCCTAAAATATTTTTATTTAGGAATATTACGAATATTCAAAAAAAACATTTTTCATATTCAATAATAACTCATGATCATAAATTTTGAATATGTAATTAATATATTATGAGAAAATATCTTTAATTTTTATATTAATCTAGGTAGTATAATCCTATCCAAAATATATTCCATATTATAGAGATTATTATTACTATTATAGCATTGTTTTCATATTATATGACACTTTTATTGACATGAAATCCAACAACAAACATATGTTTGGGTCGAACCACTCTAAAAAATGACTTCTAGTCCATTTATAAAATATAATCAAACAATTTTAAAGGAATAATGACAAGGCCCATGGGGATAATCATCCAATAGATAAAAACAAATGTATATTTATATTCTTGATATGTAATAATTCCATTATTTTTTGTATTTCATAGACAATCTAACCTTTATTCTTTTCATTGATGTCTTAATAGTTCTAAAAAACATGCAAGATATAAAAGAGTGAATAAAAATAAAATAAAATAATATGGTCTCTATTCATGATTGATTAAATTTAATACCACCATCTACATTTTTTTCTTTGATATCGTTAATTGTATTTATTGAATAATCCCTCCATTTCCCTCAGAGACTCTATGGTTATTGTTTATTTTTGTCATTAACAACCATTATCTTAGGGTATTTATTTGGATAATGTTTATATTCCTTGTACTTATTAATAAACATCATGCATTGGATTTGAAAATTTATTTTTTCCTTCAACCACATAAGTTGGATTTTTCCACTCACATTGACATGAGTAAGCTATATACCCTCCATTACAAAATTGAATCCCTTACTAGTCCCATTGATATTGTTTTCAATTTGATTATACCTATATTTTAAATAGGTGTGATGTTGAGCCTTCATGATATCACGTTTTATATATAGTTATTGTTCAATGTTAATATATATGTTCTATTTATTATCCCCATTAACATGAAAATCACTTTTTCATCTCTCTACATTGAGGGTAGATCAATAAAAATCTCCATAACTATCAAACCACCTAAAAAAATTATTATAAAAATCTAAAATTAATCTAACCAAAATGTAGTAAATCATTATTTCCGTTCTCATTATAAATCATAATTCATTCTTTGAATGTCTTAAAATTTTCTCCTCATAATTCTGAATAAATTGGTGCTTATTTTTCTTGAATGTAGGAGAATACTGATATATTTTTAGATAGATAGTGTTTGGGAAATAATTTTCAAATAAAATAATCTAAAATTATACTCATTCCATGGATTCTATTTTTTTCTTATTCATCGTATTATTTACTAGTTACCACCTTTGATAAGTTACACCCTTGAGTAGTTAAAATCCAAATATAACAATCAATTGATCATATAATTGAGTGAAAAATAATATGTTTTTTAGTGTAAAAATCCATTTTTCTGTAATTATGTGATCTACATATCAACTTTATATTGGAGGCCAATATTTCATATAGAATTTTTTTTATATTCCTATATCTTGGGGAATCTCATTTGATTCATGTTATTACAAATAAAATGAGTCAATTATATTAGTAAATCCATGGGGATATCATGACACATTCCTTTCATTTCAATAATTTAATCAAAGAAGTCCAAATATTTCTTATTTCACATATCATTAAAATTATTCCTATTACACCAAACCATTTTTCAACATGAATGGAAATTTGGGACATGAATATTTAGATTAATAATATTTTACAAGGTAATATCTAAAGATTGAAATAGTAGAACATGAATTATTTCAAAAATAATAACAGATGAATCCATATATTTCAATATATGATATACATTGATATCCTCAAACTAAGTTCTCTAACCCCATCTACTTATTTAATTTTTTAAATCTGTATAAATCCAACATAATGGATTGTAATGATTAGTTGAATTCACTAAAGGATATTCCCATGTGTCTCACTAGGTGAGTAGTATGGTCTCATGCATCATGCTCAAGAATTATGATTGAGATATAACTGATGAATTATATTAGTGGTTTTTACCCCTAGATACATTTATAACAAAAACACATCCAACATTGAGTATTAATATAGAGAACTAATTTATATATAAAATACACAATCTATTACATGCCATAATTTTTTATATGCTCATATACATTGAATAAATCCTATGGTTTTCAATGTAGTTATAAAATTATAATATCCAAAAATAACATGTCATTAAAATTATAAAGAAAATACAAATTCAATAAAAAACACATATTATGCCAAAACATTTATCATTGTTTAGAAAAAATAGATGAAGCACTATGGTATAGTGTATTAAGAACATTAGGCACATCAATTAAACATCATTAGATATAACATCATTATATTTATTTATTTTCTATAGTGTTCTCCTAATTCCCATCGTCCCTATCAAATATATATATGACAATATGGGAAAATACCTAAGAAAAATGATTATCAATAAATAAAATTTTGGGAGTAAACATGTTAAAGGAGAATGACATGGGAGGCATAACATGATATCATAAAGATATTGATCATAATCATGTAATCATGACATAGTCAAATGATAACATAATATCCTGGAGTAAAAAAACATTTTCATTAGAACATTACATCATAGAAATGTGAACACACCATACAATTGAAATAATATTCATATTACAAGACCATATTTTCCATTAACATAACATAGTTAGTTTGGATAATATCCAATCCACTATAGTTTCCTAGGATCACAACCCCCGTATCATGATACCTAAGGAAATGAAAAATATTCCAAATTTATTAGAGGGGAGTATAATTTTTTTCCCACCTATAACATAACTTTTGATCGTGGTGTCCCATGGTTGAATAATACATGAAATTGGTTCAGATAAGTTATAATAAAAACATACTGATTTTCTGAGGATTACTTAGACAAGAAATGGATCATTGAGAGAATATGGATGATAATTTTCCACTATAATTAGAAATGAACCTAGTTGTTGATACATTTAATGAAGTATAATTTTCAAATTTAATCATAGAATAAAAACAATTTATGGTTGTGTTTTTTGAAGTTAAATAAGGATTCAAAATTGCACTGAAATCGAGTTTTCAAAAAAGTGTGCAATTCAAAAAAACATAAAACATGTGAAACCCCATAATTGTGGGTTTATTAAACATCGTACTTATTTAAAGTATATGTATAAATAATATAATATGTACTTGATAATAAGTTGACTTATAAGGTAGAAAAGAGAGATAAATCATAACTAATATGTTATGTAGGGAGTACGGAAGATTTCATATCATTATATTCAAAAATTTTAAATACTAGTACTTAGATAATTAAAATTAAAATTATGTTCATTAAAACACATAATATAACATTAATTATCTATAATTATTTTCCTAGGGTATATTTATTTTCATAAACCAATTACTTATTAAATATTTTCCACTAATGTTGGTTACTCGAGGTGCTTTGGTTGATTTCAATGGGATTCTCGTGACATATTGACCATGGTTATGATTATTTTAAATATATAATATATACATATAGAATATAAATATTTTACTATAAATTACTTATATATATTAAAAAAAATTCATAGTCATCCGTAATTGGAAGTAGTGAAAAAAAACGTTTCTCTATGTGGTTGTGGTATTCCACAAATAAACACAGATGATTATTTGATTTTCTATAAAAATAGAGGAATGTATAATGAAAAAATGTTTTATCATTTCCGGATAATAATAATTATATAATGATTTATTCATTATAAATCCTTTTAATTTATCAATGAAATATATTAATGAAAAATAAGACACATCACACATGAAGGTTATAGTCTTCATATACGCATGATAATATTTTTATTTTTCAAATAGTTTTATAGTAAGGCATAAAAGGGATTATCCATTAGAATAATAAAACAATATAATATCATTAATATTTATTTTATCATTCAATTAATGATAAAATATAAAATATTATGTGGAATAAATAATGAATGGGAACCATAATTTTATTAAGAAATGATATATTCGTCGGGGAATTGATATTTTTATTAACAATATTATTGAAAGTATATGATTTATGATTTGTTATAGTGACTAAGTGGTTGAGGTTGAAGGAGTGATTGAAGGGGATGAAATTGGAATACATTTTAATGGTGAATTTGAATGGTAGGTCATATATGGATATTGGGGAAGTGGTAACCTTTCATAAGATAAGAAATGGGAAATTTACATAGAAAATAATGGTAATTAAGGGGTATGAAAAGAATTTCATGAGCGCTAGTTATGGTGTTTTTGTTGGTACATGTAGGTAAACATTTCAAACCCAACAACTTGGTTTTTTATGGCCCCAAAATTCTATAAATGAAATTTTTATTCTTATAATTATATCAAATGGTATAAATCACATAAAATTACATAGATAATGAAATAAAAACATTAAATTTAATAATTAATAAAATCAGAAGTATTTTAAGAAAATGAGGAACCTAAACCAATGGGATGTTAAATTGACCGTTGGAATAAATATATGTCCCTTATGAATTGTAAATAGGCCAATGGAATAGTAACCTCACACATAAAAGATGAAATAAAATTTATCCATATTATAATTGAAAATATAATATAGTTATATAATAGTATATATAATTTAGTGGTTTTAAAATTTTAAATTGATAGTTGTTTTTTCCGAAAACATAATTTCATAATTAAAATTTAACAGCTAATTTGATTATTTTATAAAAATAATTTTCATAAAATTGATTTATAAATTAATATTTTTATGTATTTTTATTATAATATCATTTTTTCAGGCCTTATTTAATTGTCCAATGTCTCATAAAATTAGTCGTAATTTTAAAATAAGTATGGTTTTTAAAAAAAATGATTATTTAAATTAATAATTAATTTTTTCATAATTTAAAAAATAAGTTTATAAAATAGGGTTCCTTTTTAAAATCTATTAATTAAAAAAATTATGCTGATTTCTCGGGAAATTTTATTAAAATAGTTTAATTTCTGTGAATAATAAAATACAATAAATTAAAGTATATAACAAATACATGATTTATTGAGTCATAGATGATGTATGGATGATCTAACACCATAATATAGAAATGAACTTAATTATTTAATATATTAAGTAATAAATTTCACATTATTTATATCAATGAGGTTAAAAGATAAACAAATGAATAATATAATGAAAAAACACCGATCTCATCCACTATAAATACCTCCCCACCACCTCTTATCCTCACACATAAAACTCCTTGTTGCGTGAAAAAATTCTACCCAATCCACTTCCTATTTCATTAAATAATATCCAAGAGACTTTTCTCTCAATAATATTCCAAACTCAAGTGCCCCAAAGAGGTTCTCATGGAGAAGTATTCAAGAGAAAAAATCATCTTTCTATTCATTTGATTTTTTTCAATTTCATTTCTATTATTTTACCCTCATCACTTCGCATTATACAAGTGACATGATAAATACAGTATAATTTTATAATATTTTTTATTAGTGGAACAAACCATCATCATTTCTCTCTGACTCGCCTTTTGTTCTAAAAATGGAAGCGTCATCTCTGATGTGTTAATTTATTGAATTCAAGTTAATGAGTTCTGAATTTCTTTTACTACCTTCAAGGTAGGTCATAAAAATATTTTTATGGATAAATAATCATATAATATATTTATTATATCTTATTTAATGTTTTGAACAACTTTATATACATACTAATAATAATTAATGGAACAAAACTAATTCATGATGATAATAAAAAAAATAATCTAAAATTTTATCATTAACTTTTTATATAATGAATCATTGTAAACTAGCTAGAATTTATATATGTGAAAATTTAACAAATTAGAAGATTATTCATAAGATTTAATTTCAATTTTGGACTATTATTTTAATTTTCAATGAAATTCTATACATGTATACAAGTTAACTGATCCGGAAAACCATGGATGAATACTCCTATAATGATGAAATTTAATATTATAATAATTAAAGCATACAAAAATTAAATTAATAAAACTATAATATATGAAATAAATTTTTATCAGGTTCCAAATTAAATTATTAATTTATCTAATTTCATTATCCCGAATAGTAATTACATGTGCAGAACACATTCAAACATAATGTTTCTGATTCTTTCCCAACATCCATTTTTTCATCAAATTACTCTTTCCCTATCATTGCACAAATTTAACTCATAAATATTATTAAATAATCATCTGAAATTCAATATTTATGTTACAATAAATTTTTCCTATCTTAATTATTATTCCATTTATTGGAAAATACTTGTTTTAAAATAGGCTTCCTTCACAAATTGTTTCGATAAGCAATCCCAATTAAACAAAAATTTCTTATTTTGTACCCATTTTATTCTCCACTCCAAAATATATTTTAATCTTAAATTATTTTATCAATAACAATTCATTTTATAGTAAAAAGCTATATTATTTCATTTCTGGTCTAATGGAAACAGATATGACTTTTCTCTGTAAATGCTCTTTATAATGTTTCCTTAAACAACAGAAAATTATTTCTTTTTCAATGTTATTTATGCACTATTTATACATATTTATACAGTAAATGGACATAATTTATCATTATATATTTATATATTACATTATTAATTTCCATGTATGATCTAAATCCATTATTTCAAGGACACCATTATGATATTCTTTTTTGTTATGTCTTATGAGATGATTATTATACCCAATTGTTTCCTTGGGTAACCCTTATGATGGATTATTCATGTGGCACACATATTCGACCACATTTTATGATGGGTATTCCATGATATCTCTCCAATTCAGTGGATATTTTTTTTCAAATGAGGCATCATGTTCCATGGTCCTGGTGGTTATACTTGGCTCATTCTCCTCCATGTGAAATGATCTTGGTGGTTATCCTTTAGTCATATATATGTCATGTTGAATGTTTTTTTTTCAAATTTCAATGATTCCATGATTATATTATTCCATGTTCCGTAAGATATGATTCCATATGTTTATTCATGTTCAATTCCTTTTTATGTCATTTTTTGTCTTATGACCCATTTGTTATGCTTTAATCATATGATTATGCCACTAATATGATTTTAATCAAAACCATTTGTTCATTTATTCCCAAGGATATCCTATGAATATTTAAGATATCAATGTATTTTAGGGGATATTTGTGGACACAAAATAAAAGATAAATTTATATTTCCTAATTTTTAATTATCTAACTAGTCATCCAATGAGACATAACTTTATTATCCATAGAATTATTTTCATGGATGGTTATGAATAAAATAATAAAATAATATTCATTAAAGGATGGTGTTTTATATAGTTGATTTTAGAGGATGGTAAAGATATATTTAGTGACTTTTAATAGAACCCTTTTTTAATAACCCTACGGATAATTCTACTACCAATGATAAGAATAATTAAAACAAAAGGAATCAGATATTATGATATAATATTTTTTTTAAATACTATCCTTTTTATGTTAAAATATAGTTTCTCATGATTATTATCTATGTATTCATGATCCCATAATTTTACATACCTTTTATTAGATAATTTCTTGAAATAAGAGAAATTATTCCTACAATAAATGTGATATGAAATGTGATGATCACCCTAATGAAATGACAAATCTAATAGGAATTGGAGTGCAAAACCTTGTGATAGAAATTACTTAGCTGGATCATGTTATGAATTATAGATTTAGTCACAAGAAATTCCACCTACATAAAGGTTAAAAATTTATGGTTGAACACTTCATGTAGAAAAGGCCTTGCATGTTTAGGGGATGTTTTGATCCCTCCCCACAAAACAATGGACAAAATCCTTTATGATGATATTCTCTATCCTTCACTACTTAAGAGAAGATAATGTTGTTCTAATGGTATATTATTTTTATGGGGTAACTGATTAGTGGGGAGAAATTATCAATAACACAAAGAAAAAGGTTGTAATTGATTCTAATGATTGGGATGAAATAAAAAAATCTCTATCAACAATTATATTTCCCGAACCCCCTATCTCAAAATTGAATGTGAGTTCCTCAAACCTAAATAAAAAGGAACATGTGTCTATCAGGGAATATGTGGTATACATTAAAAGGATTTCATGATATACAATTATATTTTTAGGAACACTAAAATATTGTTGGATAACTTTTTTAGCAAACTGAAGCTTAGTATGTGAAAATAGTTGGTGATTCTAGACTTCGATGGCTATGTGTAGATTGTACATTGTTCCCATAAGGCTGAAATATATACTGGATTCTCTCAGTTGTCTCATGTTACTAAAGGCTAAATATTAATTTAAAGATTAATATGGTAAAATCATTATTGAAATAAGTCAATAGAAAGAAAATCCAACATCCCACATGTAACATTTAGGGAAGAAACATCCTAGGGACTGTCTAAAGGGAATGGTGAAATGATTAAAATGTGGATGAATGTGGAATCTAGAGAATAAGTGATAACGGTATTTGAATAATCCCACAAAGTTGATAGAATAATGGAAGAATCATATCAATACTCATCCTATAGTGGAACCGTTCAATTTCAAGGAACATTTGAATTATGAAAACCATTTCCCCAAGACAATGGGTGTGGGTAAAAATAAATAACAAATACCTCTAGGAAGGAAATATGATATCACTACTATAAAGGTGGATCCTAACAATGATTTGGTGATAGGTACATTGGTTATTCATTAAATAGAAATGAATATAATATTTTATTCAAGTTCTACGAATTATTTCACATCATTCATGTTTAGTAGAAATATTCAAGCACCACCTAAAAATATGGAGTTTGATTTATATGTGAGAACATAAAATGGGGTAATTACTTAATCCAAATTACATAAATGCTCCCAAGTTATTATTTGTGGACTAAAACTCCAAAAAAATCAAGCCATAGTTCATTATTTGGATTTCGATCCTTTACTTGTCATTGATTGGATAGATTTATATAAAGACAACATCAACAGTCAAGAAAGATATATCACCATTCAAATCATAATGCATCCTCTAATTCTATACATGTATCAGTAGGTGATGAATCTCACTCAGGATCATTTTCTAAATTTTAGATATTATTTTCTTAAAGTAAATTATATTAAGAACAAATTATTGAGTTAAAGGATATTATAAAGCTCAGAGACATGCCCTTTGTGAGGTATGACAGTCATGTGTTCCTAGAATTGTTTTCTAGTCTTTATCATGACCATGATGTTGAGTTCTCAATTTATCTTATTTATGACTTTCATCCTATATCTAATAGGCTTTATAGAATGGGAACCGTTGAGTTATAAGAACTGATTTAAGATCCCCTAACTGATGGACACAATATCAGGTGCACCCATAGGGATCTTCAAAAAACATCATGAACTACTCTTCATACTCCGTAGGCTGGTGATTAGAATCATCAGCCTTTGGGGAAACATAGTTGGGTTTATTATAACATATCAGAGTAACTCCACAGAAGAAATAATATTAAAAGATATAAATAATTAGTAATGAATCAATGGACATCATGTAACAAGGTCCATCCATTAATAAAGATACACATGCTATAAATATATGATGAGTAATCCACATTTTCGTCAATAAAGAAAATATTGTCTGAAAACAAAAATACCAAAATGATCCTGAACACGAACCTGATTCCCAAAAATGTAATGACCTCCCATGCCGCAACCAAGCAACCCCTGCATTAACCAGAAACATGGTTCTATCCATAACTTTTATTTGAAAACACATATCATTTTCATATGTACCCATGTTCGATGCAAACCAAAAATGTTTATGAGAATGACTCATTATTACACCACCAAGGGAGTCTAAATCAATAACCTGTCTATAAAATAGTTTATACTAAGAGTCATGTTCTATAAAAAAAATGGGAAAAATGAACACGATTCACATTTAAAAACCACCCAATTAACCAAATGATATCAAAAAATAGGTTCCAAACATTATAAATTAATATTATTAATTGTATCTAAAAAAATTCTAGGACCAACCAACAGACTACTCTAGCTCTAGTCACATCAAATTCCAAATCCATATCACAAGGGGTTATACACACATTTAACCACAAGTGTTTCACACTAATAACTAACTACCACATACCAATTATATAAAAATATTCACTTGATCATTCTAATCATTTACCACATGGGTTAGAAATTTACGTCATTTACACTAAGGCATAATCCAAAAAATTGGTGTGCATTGAGGAATAGTTCCTGATTCAAATCTCAGTGGGTGTAAAAATTTCATAATCAAATACATAACACTTACCTTAGAGCCTCAATCCATGTTGTATCATCAATTTCAACCACTAGGGGAGTAGTGCATTAGTCCATATCTCTTCAATGTGCATTATTGGGTTGGGGTTTGGAGCCTCAGTCTATCCTGACTCATGGGCATATATCCTCAAGTCCAATACCCCACACTACCAAACCATGTTAACATGTTTATTTATCCTTTCACCCCTAATACCTAATCACAAATCATCGATAACAAATACACACAACATTTATAATTCACATTATATACAATATATGAATCGTCATCCATCCTTAAACCCATGGACCATTTACCATTTATTTTACAGAGCCCATTTATCCTATTTCCATTTTTATACAATATAACATTTAGAATATTTTTTAATTCACATGCAATAACCCATTCACACATATCAATTACATAATAATTAGACTTTTGACACATTCATATTATTTCATTTAATCCAATTTCCCATAACACCAAACATCACAATAGGTTATATGATAAATTAAGAAAACTCATCATTTAGTTCATTTTGTTATCATATTTACATGACAAGAAAATCATTATGGTTTCTATCTCAAAAACCCTTATGACCATTCATTTAATATGTTCCCATTAGAAAATTTAAACTAAAACATAGAAATAAAAAAAATTCAATGTACTCAATCGAAATCATCCTGGAAACACCCATTAAAAAAAGATTGTACATATTTGAAAAACTAAAACATTCACTAAGGATTTTATTTCAATTTTCAACCACTCAAATTAATCATTATGAATTTTTACTAGGAAGGGTCCACACAACCATTTCAAATCATCTTTTGAAACCAATTGATAAAAGACCCCTTTTAAATATATTTGAGTTCAAAACCTCCTTCCAAAACATTACCCACATTCGAACATCTATTATGTCATTGAAATCCATTATTAGAACAAAACAATAATATAGAAATTTAAATATTTTCCAATATACCATTGGGAACATCACATATATAGAATATAATCAAGTTAGACAACTCTTTAACCCAGACCACACACACAATTTCAGTAATATAACCCACCACTCCTACATTTACCTTACATTAATGACCTCTAGTTTATTTACCTATTTCGAAGGTTTAGAACACACCATATATTGACTTGGTTATGGTTTCACTATGTCAATGAATCCAATGGGGTTCACGATGGTTTTAACACAACACATTATGGTCAAATTCACATTCTATACTAAATTACAAGAATCCCAACAAGGAAACACACTTTCATAACCACATAAAAATATAAAACATCATTACAATGAGAAAAATATTAAATACCACATACCTCATGATCGAAGTTGATTAAAAGACCAAATACATCATTTGATTGCAAATTATACACCCTTTAATGACATAACAAAGAATATTCATGAAATTTGATGGTTTTAGGGATTCAGATGGAGATGAGAGATTCTACAATGCTCATCTAGAAAATAGATCAAGGAGGAGTGTTAGAATTATCAGGAGAATCAATTAGAACTATGCATTTTTCCAAACATCTCATAATCAAATGAGAATCACCCATGGAGGAGGAGGAGATGCTAGTTCATCACCCACATTATAGGAGGTCGAATGGGGTGAAAAATCGACAAATGAATGTAATAGGAATGGGAGGGAAAAAATATAATAACCCAATTTTAATAGTCGAATTGTTTAGCTTCATGGATAGACAAACCATGCACAAACATTGTTGAACCTACCATCCAATACGGTCCAGCCCATACACTTTCCTGGGAAAAACCTAACGGTTTGGAAAACCATGAAGGTAATAAGGTGCATCCTCTGTCGAGAAGGATCCGCATGCTGCAAAAAATATATGGAAATGGGAGTGGTTTGTTATAACCATGAAGCAACGATTCTCTACACATTGATGGGCCTATTTTCTCATCCTTTCAAGGAACACATTCCTGGGATACCCCCAAAACATACAATATATTCAAGATTAAGCTCATTAGAAAAAAGATGACTATCCAAAATTTGAATAGGCATGTATCTCTATGAAGGGTCTGGATCCTAAAACCTCCCCAACATATAACAACACATCCAAAAATAGAAATTTAGTCTATTCCCCATGGTATAAAACTATGGATATTATCCCAAAATCCATGAATATAGGTTATAATCATGGTTTTATGAACTGTTGATGGTTTTGGAAACCATATAGGGTAAGGCCTATAGAAACTGTTTCAAAAAATGGATACTTCCCTATATCTGTGTTTTAAACCATGACTATAGACCAATAGTCAGGGTTGAAACTATTTCTAGAGCCCAATAACCATAGTTTAAAACGATCTAAGTTGCTAATACACACAACGTTTATTTCCATGGTCTCAAACTGTAGAAATATGGATTTGTATAGGGTTTGAAGCCATTTCTATAGGCCTTACAATTTCATTAAAAAACTCCCCCACCCTCCCTACTGCACATCTCCCAAAATCACCTTGTAACCCCCCCCCCCCCACCTCCACCCCCTGCATCACCCCATACCCCCTCAAATCCCCCCGACACCCCCCCTTCAAAGCCCCACCTCCACTCCCCCCAAGACACCCTCCTCATCCCGAGACATACCCACTTACGTGAAAGACCCCCGCCTTCCGGGACATACCCCCTTCTTAGAAAGACCCCCTCCTAGAATGACCTCATCCTTCCTCAACAGATCCCCTCCTTCTTAGAAATACCACTTCAATGGACAGACACTCTTCTCCCTGAACAACCCCCCCCCCCCCCCCGACAGTCCCCCACCGCCCTGCATACACAATCCCCCCTACTGACCCCATTTCACCCCTCCCAAAAAGACTCATGCACCTTCCCCCTATACACCTTCTTGGATAGCCCCAACTCATTCTTGGACAAACCCCCTCCTTCCATGATAAAAACCCCTCTATAGAAAGACTCCTCTCTCCCCCCTGGATAGACCCCCTACACACCCCCACAACCTACACACCCCTCCCCCTGCAAAACCCCTACCACCCCTCCCCTATAGATCCATTGCACCCACTCTGCACCCTCTACAGACTCACCTTTAACCCCACCCCCTCCTCAGACATCCCCTCCATCCTGGATATACCCCCTCCTTCCTAGACAATCCCCCATCCTTCCTGAACATACCCCCTTACACCCTCCTACAACCCCCCCCCCCCCCCGCTCCCCCTAGAAACCCCCTGGAAAGACCCCACCCCCCACATGGAGATACCCCCTCTCCTTCTCAGACAGACCCCCTCCACACCCCTACCCTATGAAGGGGTATTTATAGTGCAGGTTTTAAATCCAGTGGAAGGAACCAATAAGTGTAATAATAACATGGATGAATGGATGGTGATTCAGAGGTTCTAGTGTGGGATTCTAGTATATCTCGGCTTGTATAAGTACAAAATGATATTTCTTAGAAAATAACAAAATCTGTTTGGTCGCCCAGGAAGGCTAGTGAAGGTGTTTCTTTTATAAATGATCATTTAAATGAAATTTAGATGACGTATACCTCTAGTCAATAGGATTTTGACAATGAATTATTTTCCCAAAATGAGCCTTATATGTTGCTCATTTAAGAGAATGTCTTACTTATTTTATATGATCACAATGGAATAAAAATCATAAATATGATTCTATTGTTAAATAAAAATTCACAAAAGTCACTAAAATTGTACCAAAGATTCTAATATGTAAGAGAATTTTTCTCGCATACTTGGGCTCTCCAAATGACACAGTTGCTGCAACTAAAATGGATTCTCATGACTCTTTTAATATCCTTATGTATATGGACCTTTCCCCATATCACCATACCCATTCCCCTTATAACAAAACATAGCACACCCCCATCCCCTTGCCCCTCCCCTGAACACCTCTTGTACCCCATGTACACTCCCAAACCCCCTACATCCCCTACACACTCACCTACCCCTTCTCACCCACTGCCCCTGCCCGTTCCCACCCCCCTGCACACCCCCGACACCCTCCCCATTCCCCTTGAATCAGAACCCATCACATCCATCTCCCCTGCACACCCCATAAACCCTCCCCCATACCATTGAAACAGAATGCATCACACCCCTCCCCTACAAACCTCCCCCACCCCTTTTACCCCATACACCTTCTCCTAACCATTCCACAGAACCATGCACACCCCTTTCCCCATCCCCTGCACACCCCTATCACCCCCTACATCCTCCCCCCTGCTCCTTGCAAAAGAACCCTTCACAACCCCCTTCTCCTACCCTAGCACACCCCTACCAACTCCCCTACATACACCGCTACACCCTCCCCCACCCCCTTTATGTAAAGGTATTCTAATCAATGTATAAAGTTATGTAAATAATCTATCATCTAGTTAAGGTGATACTATGCTACATAAAGTTCATTCATGACCATCATAAAGGTCACACTAAAGAATAAAAGACTATCAAGGTAATTAGTGACCTATGTATATGTCATCTGAGAAATATGATGGTTATATATGTGTAATTAATGATTTTCAATAACTACATAAATATCACTTTTGGATCACATCAGATGATTGATGGTATTTGTGATTCATGGTGAAGAGATGGAAACCAATTCATAGGGTCCTCTAAAATGAAAATGAAGCCACAGTATAGTTAATTACTATGTGGTGCATGATCATGGGTTATATGTGATGTGATCCATTGGGCAAGGATGCTGAGTACATAACCCTAACATCTTAGGGAAGTAAATTTTTAAGGTGGGGAGTTTGTAATGCACCACAGGTTTTCATTTCATTATTTTTGGAAGAAAATTTTGTATTTAATATGAATCCTGGGTTATTAATATATTGGAATTTGTTTCAAGAATCTGAACATCTGATGTTCATAAATTGTATTTTTGGATTTGGTTTGAGTCCCCTATTGGTACCTATGGGGTTTGGGTGGATGTTGGTGGAGGTTCATGTCAAAATAAACCTAAAATTTAAGGTATTGTATCCTTTAATTTTAGGACCCATTGGGTTTATTCCATGAATGGGGTTGGTTGACAGGTGAATGAATTATCTCAAACATTTTTTACTGAGAAGTGTTTCCCTTTGGTTTTTAATTATTTTTATTCAGTTTCATCTAGGTTTTTAGTGTAAATTCCACAAGAGTGAGGTGGAATTGAGAATGGATGACGGGGCTATCATGTGTGGCTAGTAAAAGTTTATTAATAAGGTGTTTTCACACTGTCTATGATTTTTTATGTTGAGTTAAGACACTAACCTTATTTATTTCGTGTTTTTTGTGAAATTAAATGAAATTTATGGTCAAATGTGTACAGGTGGTAATTTTTTTTACTCATTATGGTGTTAGGAGTATGTTATCAACATTCTTGGATTATTTGGCCACGTTTTTGAATTTTTTTGGTGTGATGACGACACTCAATAAATTGAACTTTAATCCTTCAATGGAGTATGGGGAAATAAAAGGGAACCGATGAAGGGGCTTCAAGCATTTCCATGAAAATAAATTACTTAGGTACTAAGATGCGAATTCTTCTTTGTAAGGTAATTGATTTTATCATGTTCAATTTCATTGGGACATTACAAAAGACATGGTCAAGTTTTCATGGCCTGTTGTTTTTGTTTTATGAAATGAAAATATTCTCTAACTGTTTTAAATTTTTATGAGAATTCTTAGTTCATTTTTTCTCAAAATGAGGACACACTCTTCTCTAATGGGAAAGAAATTTCATTTTCTACTATTATGATTGCCTAAATCTTCTACTAGTCCCCATTGAAGGCTTAGGGAAATCATGTAAAACATGTAAAAATTCATTTCAAAGAGACACAACCCATTTACATAGAATATAAAAATTATATAATAATGAAAAAATATTTTTAAAATACTCAAAAAATTATAGAATTCGAATTAAAGGGTTAGACAGAGGGAACCTACCCCAACCTCAAGGAGCATTGATTTTTATGAAGACAAATCTAATATTTATTTTGTTTCTTATTAAATGAATATTAAACCTCATATATATATATAAGGTCACATATATCATGTGTACATATTTTCAATTCTAAATATGCTTAATGGGGTCCTTAGAAATTTGTTTATACATGCATATAACCCTTTACACTTACACATGTAAGCATTTTTCATATCTATATATAATCACATGTAACTCCAATATATATATATATTTATACTACCATGAGTGAAAATATATAAATGGGGAACTTATATATATATATATCCTTACATATGAATAAACATGTAATACTTCATCAATAGCAACTTGAATCAACCTCATGGAGATCCAAAAAGAACAACAAAAATATAAAGATCCAAAAATCAAAAAATCCCTAAGGTAGTTGGGGAAAATATTTGAAATTATAAGTAAAATGAAACTATTGTATGTAAATTATATTAATATATAACTCCATTTATAAGGAGGATCTATAATAATCATACCTTCTTTGAATCAAACCTGAAATACGGGTTGCATCGTCCAAGGAAACGATGTTACCCATCCCAATGAAACATATCCCAAAGGTAGTTAGGGAACAAACGTATTCAAGAGGAAAGGAAATTCGATACACTATGTCAATGGATTCTATCACTAATTAATACTAGGGGATAAAGGATAGGGGATATGCTTATTCTAGGGTCAGTATTTTGATCCAAAACCATTGTATCCTAGATGAATCTTTTTATAGTTCATATAATAGCTATATACACCTTTCTAAACATGATCATCATGATAATAAAAGTAAACATACTCAAGAAACATAACAACATATATAAATATGTATTCTTAAGACACATTCAACTACATGATCTATTTAAATGTTTTATATATGATTCATAACACTAATTTATTCCTGGATATAACATAATAAATTACATGAATTTTTTAAAACATCTGAATGCTATGAAAATAAAAAAATAATCGAAGATATTTATATATCATTCAATTAATGTCACACAATGAATGTAAATAAACTATATAGAAACAGTCCTTAATCAGTAATAATATATTATAAAATTATTTTTCTAAAGGAATATGTATCATTTAATTAATGTTCATTTGGGAAACAACCCGTACATAAGATTTATTGTAACACCCAAGGTAAATAAAGAATATAAATTTTTTTATTTATCAATATTTTTAAATAAAGTATTAATATTACCATAAAGGGAACACTATGCTTGATGGTGTACCCAATACGCATCAATGAGTTTCTTTTAAATCTTACATTGCACTCTAATAATAAAATGATATTATTTTAAATGGTAGTGAACGCCTAGCCATTGTAATGCGGGAATGAATGGAACTAACTGAAAAATGATTATATATGATTGTTAAATATTTTTACTTTTATCCAATAAATTTTAGAGTATTACAAATTCAAATGAATCCAATTTTAAGCGAAAACATTCTAATATTCTTTTAAAGGTCGATTAACCGTCTTTGGATGGAGAACCACTTTTAAATACACTTTTTGACAATTTTATGTGTTATATTTGACAAAATAAAATTCTTATTTAGAATCGCGAAATCAAAATTTACTTTGTGTAAATTTTTGGTATTTTTCCGATAAAGTTCATTTTTTAAAGAATATTGAAAATTGTTGTATTTTAATTCAAAACCACTTTTTAATCTAATTTATATATATGATTAGACTAGCTTTTGAATTTTTTTTAAAGTGAAATTATAATATATGTTTATCATTTAATCCAATAGTGGTCCTTGTAATTAATTTCACTTTGAAATTGGACTTAAACTAGTGTCAATCATTTAAAAGATATTGTTTCTTAAAAACAAGCTATTTGTTTTGACAGCAGGAATCAATTATTATATTAATTAATGCAACATATATGTTTTGATTTTTTTAAAATAGGCATCATTTTTTAATTTGGAATATCAAATATATCTTAGGGTGAATTTTTGGTAATTTTCTGAAAAACATCAATTTTTGATGAATAGTAAAACCACTAAGTGGTAGTTAAAGAAACTGATTTTTCGTTTAAATGAAACTTTACCGCTTCTTTGATTTGATTTTCAAAAATCTGACATACATGGTTGTCATTAGGAAGTAAAATGTGGATCAATGAGATTAAAATAATTTTTTTTTGTGAATAGTAAATTTTAAGTTTTTTTAATCGCGATTAAAGGTAATTACTGTAATTTAAGGTAAAAATAATGTTTTAATAATATGGAATGACCTTGACACATGTCCTACACTTATTGGATGAGTTATGGCCGACCAAGAAATCCATGTGTCAACTTGGGGACCCCATGGTGAAACTTTGGTTGGAAAATGACATTAATACTGTTTTATTTAAAGTTAAAATTAAAATGTCACAAACATGTGTTGTTTTACTAAAACAATTTTTACGTGGGGTTATAAAAGACTTATTTTTTACTATAAATAATCATTAGAAAGCTAAAAATATTTCATACATCATGATATTTGTTTTATGATTTTTATACGTTAAATAAATTAATTTATTTTTGACACCAGGGTGATGCAGTGATTACCTCATAAATGAAGGATTTAAATAAAACGAGAAGATAGGGTGAAATCTAAGTCTTAAACTTGTCAAAAACCTATTGTATTGGAGGAGTTAAAAACTTTATCATCTTATCCTCTAAATATATCCATTTGGGACCTTTAAAATCCGAAAATCGTTTTTTAATAAAGTAATATTTTATAACTTTCCAAGAGTGCCCCTCCTCTGCTCTTATAAAAGGCCCCCACCTCTACCACCATACCCACACATCTCAAGCATTTGTATTGGCCAAAACCTGACAATTTAATTTTACCACATCCCTCTCTTCATCATTAAAGCCTCACCATTGGGCATAATCCTTTCCAAGGAAGCCTTTTAGCTCGAATCAAAAAGGGTTACCCGATTAAAAGGTAATGTCTTCCCTTGTGTACTTTTGTTTTATTTTGCTTCTCCAACCCTCTAAACTATTTTTATTCCTTTATTTTGTAACAAAATCAGTATCTTAAATATACTAGGATATTTTTATGTGATGTATTAGAGATACACTTACACACACCTTTGTCTAATGGTTAAAGAACATACTGTTTCTGTGGATGGTGAATTTCTGCCTCACGAAATGATGATTGTTCAATATTCTCTTAACACCATTCATGGTGGCCATTATGATGTAACTATATTTTATATATGATATATATGGTATTTATTTTTTCTATATTCTTCTGAATTTTATATTTAAAACATTCCTTTATGCTTTTCATGTTGTGCAAATGCGCTAATTTCATACGAGGAAGTGTGGACTACTGCCCCCTCAAGTGATGTGACTCGTTCATGAAATACATGGAATGTATAATAAATTAAATTAATGAATATATGTGAACTATATAACATATATATTATACATTAATTATAATATATATGTCTCTAAATTATTTTTAATTCCATTAATATGACAAAGTAATGAAATAGCGTTCATGCGTACGTACGGCCTACCGTCTCCATGAACGGTGAATTTCATTTCTTTTAATCTCAAAATGGTATAGAGTAGTATAAAATGAATATTTACAGGATATATATTATATTTAAATCGTTAATACTATTATGGAGATGATTTACTTATAACTACATGGACAATCATTTTAAAACAAGGTCATTTTTTACTCATGTACCAAACATCGACAAAAACGTCTAATATGAACTCACATTATTAACCAATTATTATAACATTATAATATGTGATATTAACTTAATAATAATATTTATAATATTTCATTAAGAAATTATAAATTGACCAATTTTTTTTATTCCGGAATAGAAAGAAACGAACAAGACAAGTCAGGCTTGAGGTAAGGGATCCTACCCCTCTGTTTCTTTTTAAGTACACTCTTTTATGTCATTCCTTTTAAGCTCATCTTTCTTATGATTGGGATGTTCTTTTATATTAATCTTACTGTAATTTTTATGTTCATATGATGAGAGACCCTATTTTCTATCATCATTCCATTTTGGATGTTTTGAGTGGTGTCGTTAGGCTCCTGAAGTTTCGTATGAGATCCAACCTCTCTCTTTCTTTTTAAGTACTCTCCTTTATGTCATTTCTTTTAATCTCATCTTTGTTATGTTGGGGGATGTTATTTTATATTCATCTTGCTTTAAATATTATTTTAATATTATGAGAGACCCTATTTGATCTCGTCAATCCAATTTTGGAAGTTTTAAGTGGCACTGTTAGGCTGCCGAGTTTTCGTAAGGGATTTTTCATCTCACTTTTATTCCTGTGAGATTTATGCTAGATTTTCCACCATTTACTTTGAGTGGTGTATGTACTGTCCATTATTATACTATTTGTGTAATATAATTTCATTTATGGGTATTTAAATATTCATTGTATGACCCTTCTTCAATGGGGTGTACGATTCGAAAGTTACCCAAATCGGTAATGGGACCTTTCACCCTCCTCTTCTTTAAAAAGACTTCTTTTGTTATGTATTTTAAATTAAATATTATTATGTTGGGATATGTTCTTATATATCTTTATTTCTGTAAATTTAATGTACAAGTGATGAGATACCATTTTTCTCTCTCATCAACTCATTTTCTGAATTTTGAAGTGACGTCGTTGGATGTCGAATTTTTTCGAGGGAACTTCTTAACCATATTTTGATTCATTGGGATAAACCTGTACTCTTTGAATATGTCATTATATTAATATTTGAGAATAAACTCTGATTGTTTTACACTGAATATCCACTTATATTTTGTGTATTTGTTTGTCACACATAATAATGTAATTCATTTATCCTTAATCCAAGAATACCGTCTTTGTAAGGGACTTCGTATCAATATCCTTTCATTGAGGCATATTTTGTTTTATACACAACTTTATTTTATACGGTGTATAAACCCCTTTGACATTTACGTTTATTAAAAAGGAATACTTTTATAAGTAGTGTTTACTAAATGACAAAAGGGAATGTTTTTTTGTCTACGTATGCAGTGACAACGACTTCTCCGCCGCCGTGACCATTATTTGAGTTTCGGCTTCCTCTACAAGCCATAACATTTTTTTAAGGAAAAATAAATACCATGTTTTACTTTTCTTTTATTTTGGTTTAGAAAATGGTTTTGAAAATATTTTTATTATATGAATGTGTTATTGATATCTTATGATTGAAATGTGGAAATGTTATGTTTCATTTATGCATGTTTTATATGATACGATTATGTTATGGTTCTTCGGAATTTTTTACAAATACGGGTGGTTTCATGATAAAATAAGTGCGGGTGAGCCCGATATAGCTCTCCAATGCATTGGGTAACGCGAAGGAGTTAGACATTAAGGTTTCTTCGAAGAGATTTAGGGAATATAATGTGATGGGTATTCTAAACGTAACCAAGAGGGTTACTCCCTACGTAAGAATGTTATGAATGCCTCAAGTAACCTTTATGTCTTATGATTTCTATGATTTATTCATGACTTGATGAGGTATGTTAAAATTATTTAGTTTTATGAGTAAAGTATGATTTCATACATGGAAAAATGTTTTCTTTTCGTACTTTTATATCCCTTGCTGAGGTTTTTATGCTCACACCAAATTTTTTTTAAATTTTTTTTCACAGGACATAATGTGGTATAGGGTCAAGGATGGGATCAAGGAAATGTCAGGCTATCTAAAACATGGAACTAGACATGTTTCTTTTTAAGAGTTTTTATTTTATTGAAACTTAGTACAAGTGTCTACTTTGTAATCTTTTGAGATGTAATAGTTCTGTCCTAATTATCAAAAACTCTAAACATGAAAATATCCTGAATGTGAATTATTCATTTAATTAAATATTAAGTAATGTTTTAAGGGTGGGGCCTTATATTTGGTATCATAGGTCGTTTTAGATAACTTTAGTGGTTTGGGTATTCTCTAAGCATAAGTGACATTACCATAATGGTTAGGATTTTAGAAAGAGTCCTAGTTTTAGATAAAGTGAATGAGTAAGTATATCTTAGTGTTTATCTTCCTCATTAGTACATGATGGTTTTGTTGATATAATCACACTGATAATTTTTGGTTTTAGTAAATGGTTGGATCTAGAAGGCACCAAAGTGACAATGGGTTTGAAGGGAACTCTGGTGGTTCTCTGATTATGAGACTGGATGAAATGGGGGATTCAATGAGAAATCTCGTGGTTATTCTAAACCAACTATCAGGAGTCATGATCAACTAATTGAACCTTGGTTAGTTCTATAATGTATCATGTACGGTAGAACCAACTCAACGTGGAATTTCAGGTAATAATTATAAAGGTAACCATTAGGGTTTATATGATCCTTACTTTTGAGGTAATTATGGGTTACTATATGTTATGATGGAAAATGAATGGCATGAGATAAAATTTAGGTTAAATTATGTCATGGTTATTTTTGATGATTTTATCTCTTTTTGGGGAATGATTTGAGAATTATATAGTTTGGAAAAGAGGACAACACGCAGACCGTGTGACAACCCGTCGCATCGAACAAAGATGTGGGAATCGAACCCACAACCAAAGTGCGACTGGTATTTATCGCCTACCACTGGACTACGTGAAGTCCCTGGTTAGTTTGACTAATTATTTTTAGTTATATGATTTTATGAATCAATATTAAGTTTATTTTCGGTTATCTATGGAAATTATTGACCTATCATGGAGGATATATGATTAGGTTAATTACTTATCAGTATGAGACTTTAAGAGTAACTGATGTTATTTGGAGATAAATGTTAAGGTTTATCTTGGAAGACTACGTGATTAAATCCTTCGGAGATTTGGGTTTCAGTGTTAGTTTTGATTACTTTGAAGAATTTTATGGGTAGATGTTTATTGAATGGTCTTTTTTAAACTTTGGGTATTGATTGAAAATTTTTGGAGATTAAGAATATATTTTTTTTATAAAGGATTATCCTTTTTGGGTATTATATGATCCCATACTAACCTTTTTCTTTTAGTTTTGGTTAATGTCTAAAGACATTGGAAGTATATAGTTTCCTTTTATGGTTAGGTGATTCACTAAAAGTTGATTACAACACACTTAATGTGAACAAGTCATCCTAAATACTCATCTTCTGTTGAAAATATGAGTTCGTGTAAGAAATCTAGTAAATGTTGAAAGTCAACATGACAAGTAAGTATGTTTACTTATGATTTAGTTAAGCTCATAAATAAATTATTCAATGAAAAGTAACGTAAATACAAAAATGTTGTCTGTTAACTTTTCCTACTGGGGAATCGAATACCGTTTAACCCACCAAAAGTTTGTGATTTTCTTGTGGTTAACTTTCTCCTAAACATGTTTTCTATCACTCTCCCTTACAACATGAACCTTTTCTTTTTCTTCCATATCCATGTTTTCTTACATGGAATCCTAGTATGGGTTAACTCGGGTGACCTCTGTACTTCTCTTTCATTCTTTTAAAGTGATTGTTTTACCGACTCTTGTTCTGATGTGGGACTTTCAATGATGTTTCCGAGCCCAATTTTAAAATTGCGAGGACGCAATTCCAAAAAGGGGGGATGGATGTAACACCCCAGGTAAATAAAGAATATGAAATTTTTATATTTATCCATATTTTTGAATAAAGTATTAATATTACTTTAAAGGGAACACTATGCTCGATGGAATTCCTAATATACAACAACGAGTTTCTCTGAAATCTTACGTTGCACTCTAATAATAAAATGATATTATTTTAAATGGTAGTGAATGCCTAGCCATTGCAATGGAGGGAATAAATGGAACTAACTAAAAAATGATTATATATTTTTGTCAAATATTTTTACTTTTATCCAATAAATGTTATAGGATTAAAAATGCGAATGAATCCAATTTTAAGCGAAAACATTGTAATATTCTTTAAAAGGTCGATTAATCGCCTTTTGATGGAGAACCTCTTTTAAATACACTTTTTGACAATTTTATGTGTTATATTTGACAAAATAAAATTCTTCTTTAGAATTGGGACATCAAAATTTACTTTGTGTAAATTTATGGTATTTTTCCGATAAAGTTCATTTTTTAATGAATAGTGAAAAATGTTGTATTTTAATTCAAAACCAATTTTTAATCTAATTTATTTATATGATTAGATTATCTTATGAATTGGGTTTAAAGTAAAATTAAAATATATTTTTACCATTTAATATAATATTGGTCATTGGAATTAATTTCACTTTGAAATTGGACTTAAACTAGTGTCAATCTTTTAATAAATATTGTTTCTTAAAAACATGCTATTTGTTTTGAAAGCAGGAATTAATTATTAAATTAATTAATGAAAATTATATGTTTTGAATTTTGTAAAATATACATCATTTTAAAATTCGGAATATCAAATATAGCTTAGGGTGATTTTTTGGTAATTTTCTGAAAAACATTAATTTTTGATGAATAGTGAAACCACTAAGTTGTAGTTAAAGAAACTGATTTTTTGTTTAAATGAAACTTTCCCACTTATGTGATTTGATTTTCAAAAATCCAACATACATGGTTGTCATTAGGAATTAAAATTTGGTTAAATGAGATTAAAATAATTATTTTTGGTGAATAGTAACTTTTAAGTTTTATTAATCACGATTAAAGGTAATTAGTGTAATTTAAGGTAAAAATAATGTTTTAATAATATGAAATGACCTTGACACATGTCCTACCCTTATTAGATGAGTCATGGTCGACCATGACAATTATGGGTCAACTTGGGGATCCCATGGAGCCACATTGGTTGGAAAATGACATTAATACCTTTTTATTTAAAGTTAAAATTAAAATGTCACAAACATGTGTTGTTTTACTAAAAAACGTTTACATGGGGTTATAAAAGTCATATTTTTTACTATAAATATTCATTATAAATCTAAAAATATTTCCTACATCATGATATTTCTTTTGTAATTTTTAGACATTAAATAAATTAATTTATTTATGACACCGTGATGATGCAGTGATTACCTCATAAATGAACGATTTAAATAAAATGAGAAAATAGGGTGAAATATAAGTCTTAAACTTGTCAAAAACCTATTGTATGGGAGGATTTAAAAACCTTATCACCTTATCCTCGAAATATATTCTTTTGGGACATTTAAAATCTGAAAATAATTTTATAATAATGTAATATGTTACAACTTTCCAAGAGTGCCCCTCCTCTGCTCTTATAAAAGGCCCCCACCTCTACCACCTTACCCACACCACTCACGTTTTTGTATTTGAAAAATCGTGACGATTTCATCTCACAAAATCCCTCTATTCATAAATTAAGCCTCACCTTTGGGCAGAATCCTTTCCAAAAAAGCCTTTTACCTTGAATAAAAAAGAGTAACCCGATTTAAAGGTAATGTCTTCCCTTGTGTACTTTTGTTTTATTTTTCTTCTCCAAGCCTCTAAACTATTTTTATTCCATTATTTTGTAAAAAAATCAGTATCTTCAATATAATAGGATGTTTTATGTGAAGGATTCAAGCTACACTTACACTCACCTTCGTCTAATGGTTAATGAACAGACTGTTTCTGTGGATGGCGAATTTCTACCTCACGAAACGATGATTATTCAATATTCTCTTAACACATTTCATGGTGGCCATTATGATATCACTATATTTTACATATGATATATATGGTATTTATTTTTTCTATATTCTTCTGAATTTCATATTTAAAACAAGCCTTTATGCTTTTCATGTTGTGCAAATGCGATAATTTCATACGAGGAAGTGAGGACTACTGCCCCCTCAAGTGATGTGACTCGTTCATGCAATACATGGAATGTATAAAAAATGAAATTAATGAAAATATGTGACCTCTATAACATATATATTATACTGGAATTATAATATATATATATATCTCTGAATAATTTTTAATTCCATTAATATGACAAAGAAATGAAAGTAGCGTTTATTCGTACGTACGACCTACCGTCTCCATGAGTGGTGAATTTTGTTTCTTTTCATCTCCAAATGTTATGGAGTAGTATAAAATGAATATGTACTGGATATATATGATATTTAAATCATTAATACTATTCTGGAGATGATTTAATTATAACTACATGGACAATCATTTTCAAACAAGATCTTTTTTGACTCATGTACCAAACATCAACAAAAACGTCTGATATGAACTCACATTATTAACCAATTATTATAACATTATAATATGTGATATGAAATGAATAATAATCATTAAAATAAGTCCTTATGAAATTATAAATTCACCAAAGTTTATTATTCAGGAATAGAATGAAACGAACAGGACAAGTCAGACTTGAGGTAAGGGATCCTACCCCTCTCTTTCTTTTTAAGTACACTCTTTTATGTCATTACTTTTAAGCACATATTTCTTATGATTGGGATTTTCTTTTATATTAATCTTACTATATTTTTTATTTTCATATGATGAGAGACCCTATTTTCTATCATCAATCCATTTTGGATGTTTTGAGTGGTGCCGTTAGGTTGCCGATTTTTCGTAAGAGATCCAACCTCTCTCTTTATTTTTAATTACTCTCCTTTATGTCAATTATTTTACGATCATCTTTGTAATGTTGGGGGATGTTATTTTATATTCCTAATTATATAAATTTTATTTTAATATGACGAGATACCCTATTTGATCTCATCAATCCATTTTTGGAAGTTTTAAGTGGCGCCGTTAGGCTGCCGAGTTTTCGTAAGGGATTTTTTCATCTCACTTTTATTCCCATGAGATTTATGATACATTTTCCACCATTTCCTTTGAGTGGTGTATGTACTGACCATTATTACACTCTTTGTGTAATATAATTTAATTTATGGGTATTAACATATTCATTGTATGACCCTTCTTCAATGGGGTGTACGATTCGAAAGTTACCCAAATCGGTATGGGGACCTTTCACCATCCTCTTCATTAAAAAGACTTCTTTTTTTATGTATCTTAAATTACATCTTATTATGTTGGGATATGTTATTTTATATCATTATTGCTGTAAATTTAATATACAGGTGATGAGATACCCTTTTTCTCTCTCATCAACTCATTTTCTGAATTTTGATGTGACGTCGTTGGCTGTCGAATTTTTTCAAGGGAACTTCTTAACACAATATTGATTCTTTGGGATAAACCTGTACTCCTTAAATATGTCGTTCTATGAATATTTTTGAATAAACTATGATTTTTTTACACTTAATATCCACTTATATTTTGTGTATTCAGTTGTCACACCTAACTGTGTAATTGATTTATCCTTAATCCAAGGATACCATATTTGTAAGGGACTTCGTCTCAAAATTCCTTTCATTGAGGAATATTTTGTTTTATACACAACTTTATTTTATACAGTGTATAAAAACCTTTGAAATTTACATTTATTCAAAAGGAATATTTTTATAAGAAGTGTTTACTAAACGATAAAAGGGAATGTTTTTTTTTGTCGTACGTATGCAGCGACGACAACTTCTCCACCGCCGTGACCATTATTTGAGTTTCGGCATCCTCTATAAGACATAATTTTTTTTAATGAAAAATAAATACCATGTTTTACTTTTCTTTTATTTTGGAATTGAAAATGGTTTTCATAATATTTTTATTATATCAATGTGTTATTGATATCTTGTGATTGAAATGTGGAAATGTTATGTTTCCTTTATGCCTGTTTTATATGATACGATTATGTTATGGTTCTTGGGAATTGTTTATGAAGACGGGTGGTTCTGTGATAAACTATGTGAGGGTGAGCCTGATATAGCTCTCCAATGCATTAGGTAACGTGCAGGAGTTAAACATTAAGGTTTATTCGAAGAGATTTAGGGAATATACGGTGATGGGTATTCCAAACATACCCTAGAGGGTTACTCCCTACATAAGAATGTTATGAATGCCTCAAGTTACCTTTATGTATTATGATTTCTATGATTTATTCATTATTTGATGAGGTATGTTAAAATGATTATGTTTTATCAGTAAAGTATGATTTCATACATGGACTAATGTTTTCTTTTTGTACTTTTATATCGCTTACTGAGCTTTTTATGCTCACCCCACGATTTTTTTTGAAATATTTTTCACAGGACATAATGTGGAATAGGGTCAAGGATGGAATCAAGGAAATGTCAGTATGTCTAAAACATGGAACTATACATGTTTATTTTTAAGAGTATATATTTTAAGGAAACTTGGTAGAAGTGTCTACTTTGTAATCTTTTGAGATGTAATAGTTCTTTCCTAATTATCTAAAACTCTAAACCTGAAAAGATCCTCAATTTGAATTATTCATTTGATTCAATATTATGTAATTTTTTAATGGTGGGTCCTTATAGATGGTATCATAGGTCGTTTTAGATAAATTTAGAGGTTAGGGTATTCTCTAAGCATAGGTGACATTACCATGATGGTTAGGATTTTAGAAAGTGTCTTAGTTTTAGATAAAGTGAATGAGTAAGTATATCTTATTGTTTATCTTCTTCATTTGTACATGATGGATTTTTTGATATAATCACACTGAAATTTTTTGGTTTTAGTATATGGATGGATCTAGAAGGAACCAAAGTGACAATGGGTTTTAAGGGAACTCTGGTGGTTCTCTGATTAAGAGACTAGATGAAATGGGGGATTCAATGAGAAATCTCATGGTTATTCTAAACCAACAATCAGGAGTCATGATCAACCACTTGAACCTTGGTGAGTTCTATAATGCATCATGTACGAGAGAACCAACTAGACGTGGATGTTCGGGTAATAATTATAAAGGTAACCATTATGGTTTATATGATCCTTACTTTTGAGGTAATTATGGGTTACTATATGTTATGATGGAAAATGAAAGGCATGAGATAAAATTTAGGTTAAATTATGTCGTGGTTATTTTTGATGATTTTATCTATTTTTGGGGAATGATTTGAGAATTATATAGTATGGAAAAAAGGACAACACGTATACCGTGTGACAACCCGTCGCGTCGGAAAAAGCTACGGGAATCGAACCCACAACCAAAGTGCGACTGGTATTTATAGCCTACCACTGGACTACGTGAAGTCCCTGATTATTTTGACTAATTGTTTTTAGTTAGATGATTTTATGAATAAATATTATGTTGATTTTGGGTTATCTATGGGAATTATTGACCTATCATGGAGGATTTATGATTAGGTTAATTACTTTTCAGTATGAGACTTTAAGAGTAACTGATGTTATTTGGAGATAAATGTTAAGTTTTATCTTGGAAGACTATGTGATTAAATCCTTTAGAGATTTGGGTTTCAGTATTAGTTTTGATTACTTTGAAGAATATTATGGGTAGATGTTTATTGAATGGTCTTTTTTGAACTTTGGGTATTGATTGAAAAAATTTGGAGATTAAGAAAAGATTTTTTTTATAAAGGATTATCCTTTTTTGGGTATTATATGATCTCATACTAACCTTTTTTGTTTTATTTTTGGTTAAGGTCTAAAGACATGGGAAGTATATAGTTCCCATTTATGGTTAGATGATTCACTAATAGTTTATTATTGCACTCTTAATGTGAACAAGTCATCCTAAATACTCATCTTCTGTAGAAAATATGAGTTCGTGTAAGAAATCTAGTAAAAGTTGAAAGTCAACACGACAATTAAGTATGTTTCCTTATGATTTAGTTAAGCTCATAAATAAATTCCTCAATGAAAATTAACTTAAAAAAAATGTTGTCTGTTAACTTTTCCTACTGGGGAATCGAATACCATTTAACCCGCCACAAGTTTTTGATTTTCTTGTGGTTAACTTTCTCCTAAACATGTTTTCTATCACTCTCCCTTAGAACACGACCCTTTTCTTTTTCTTCCATATCCATGTTTTCCTACATGGAATCCTAGTATGGGTTAACTCGGGTGACCTCTGTACTTCTCTTTATTTCTTTTAAAGTGATTGTTTTACTGACTCGTGTTCGGATGTGGGACTTTCATGGATGTTTCCGAGCCCAATTTTAAAATTGCGAGGACGTAATTCCCAAAAGGGGGGAAGGATGTAACACCCCTGGTAAATAAAGAATATGAAATTTTTATATTTATCCATATTTTTGAATAATGTATTAATATTACTTTAGAGGGAATACTATGCTCGATGGCGTTCCCAATATGCAACAACGAGTTTCTTTGAAATCTTACGTTGCACTCTAATAATAAAAAGATATTATTTTAAATGGTAGTGAACGCCTAGACATTGTAATGGCGGGAATGAACGGAACTAACTAAAAAATGATTATATATGTTTTTCAAATATTTGTACTTTTATCCAATAAATGTTAGAGGACTAAAAATGTGAATGAATCCAATTTTAAGCGAAAACATTCTAATATTCTTTAAAAGGTCGATTAACCGCCTTTTGATGGTGAACCTCTTTTAAATCCACTTTTTGACAATTTTATGTGTTATATTTGAAAAAATAAAATTCATTATTTAGAATTGGGACATCAAAATTTACTTTGTGTAAATTTTTGGTATTTTTCCGAAAAAGTTCATTTTTTAATGAATAGTGAAAAATGTTGTATTTTAATTCCAAACATCTTTTTTATCTAATTTATTTATATGATTAGATTATCTTATGAATTGGTTTTAGAGTGAAATTATAATTTATTTTTATCATTTAATCTAATAGTTGTCATTGGAATTAATTTCACTTTGAAATTGGACTTAAACTAATGTCAATCTTTTAATAGATATTGTTTCTTAAAAACACGCTATTTGTTTTGACAGCAGGAATTAATTATTAAATTAATTAATTCAACTTATATGTTTTGAATTTTTTAAAATAGACATCATTTTTGAATTCAGAATATCAAATATAGCTTAGGGTGAATTTTTTATAATTTTCTGAAAAACATCAATTTTTGATGAATAGTGAAACCACTAAGTGGTAGTTAAAGAAACTGATTTTTCATTTAAATGAAAATTTACCACTGATGTGATTTAATTTTCAAAAATCAGAAATACATGGTTGTCATTAGGAAGTAAAATGTGGTTCAATGAGATTAAAATAATTATTTTGGTGAATAGTAAATTTTATGTTTTATTAATCGCGATTAAAGGTAATTAGTGTAATTTAAGGTAAAAATAGTGTTTTAATAATATGAAATGACCTTGACACATGTTCTACCCTTATTGGATGAGTCATGGTCGACCAAGACAATAATGGGTCAACTTGGGGACCCCATGGATCCACTTTGTTTGGAAAATGACATTAATACCTTTTTAATTAAATTTAAATTAAAATGTCACAAACATGTGTTGTTTTACTAGAACAATTTTTACATGAGTTAATACAAGTCATATTTTTTACTATAAATATTCATTAAAAATATAAAAAGATTTCCTACATAATGATAGTTTTTTTAGAATTTTTAGACATTAAATAAATTAATTTATTTATGACACCGTGATGAGGCAGTGATTACCTCATAAATGAACGATTTAAATAAAATGAGAAGATAGGGTGAAATATAAGTATTACACTTGTAAAAACCCTATTGGATGGTTGAATTTAATAACCTTGTAACCTTATCCTCAAAATATATTCTTTTGGGACCTTTAAAATCCGAATATCATTTTATAATAAAGTAATATTTTATAACTTTCCAAGAGTTCCCCTCCTCTTCTCTTATAAAAGGCTCCCACCTCTACCACCATACCCACACCTCTCTAGCCTTTGGCTCGGCCAACCCCTTCCCATTTCATCTCTCCACATCCCTCTCTTCATCATTGAAGACTCACCATTGGGCAGAATCCTTTCCAAGGAAGCCTTTGAGCTCGAATCATAAAGAGTTACCTAATTTAAAGGTAATGTATTCCCTTGTGTTCTTTTGTTTTATTTTTCTTCTCCAACCCTCTAAACTCTTTTTATTCATTTATTGTGTTACAACACCAGTATCTCCAATATACTAGGATGTTGTTATGTGAAATATTAGAGCTAAACTTACACACACCTTCGTCTAATGGTTAAAGAACATACTGTTTCTGTGGATGGAGAATTTCTGCCTCACGAAACGATGATTGTTCAATCTTCTCATAACACATTTCATGGTGGCCATTATGATGTAACTATATTTTATATATGATATATATGGTATTTATGTTTTCTATATGCTTATTAATTTTATATTTAAAACATGCCTTTAGACTTTTCATGTTGTGAAAATGCGATAATTTCATACGAGGAAGTGTGGACTACCGCCCCCTCAAGTGATGTGACTCGTTCATGCAATACATGGAATGTATAAAGAATGACATTAATGAACATATGTGACTTATATAACATATATATTATACTTTAATTATAATATATATGTGTCTCCATTATTTTTAATTCCATTTATATGACAAAGAAATGAAAGTAGCGTTCATGCGTACGTACGGCCTACCGTCTCCATGAACGGTGCATTTCATTTCTTTTTTATCTCCAAATGTTATGGAGTAGTATAAAATGAATATTTACTAGATATATATGATATTTATATCATTAATAATATTCTAGAGATGATTTACTTATAACTACATGGACAATAATTTTCAAACAAGTTCATTTTTGACTCATGTACCAAACATCGACAAAAACGTCTGATATGAACTCACATTATTAACCAATTATTATAAAATTATAATATGTGATATGAACTGAATAATAATCTTTAAAATAGGTCCTTAAGAAATTATTAATTGACCAATGTTTATTCTTCAGGAATAAAAAGAAACGAACAAGACAAGTCAGACTTGAGGTAAGGGATCCTACCTCTCTCTTTCTTTTTAAGTACACTCTTTTATGTATTTCATTTTAAGCTCATCTTTATTATGATTGGGATGTTATTTTATATTAATCATACTGTAATTTTTATGTTCAAATGATGAGAGACCCTATTTTCTCTCATCAATCCATTTTGGAAGTTTTGAGTGGCGTCGTTAGGCTGCCAAATTTTCGTAAGAGATCCAACCTCTCTCTTTCTTTTTATGTACTCTCCTTTATGTCCCTTATTTTAAGCTCATATTTGTTATGTTGGGGGATTTTGTTTTACATTCATCATGCTTTAAATTTTATTTTAATATGATTAGAGACCCTATTTGATCACATCAATCCATTTTTGGATGTTTTAAGTGGCGACGTTAGGCTGCCGAGTTTTCGTAAGGGATTTTTCATCTCACTTTTATTCCTGTGAGATTTATGCTACATTTTCCACCATTTCCTTTGAGTGGTGTATTTACTACCCATTATTATACTCTTTTTGTAATATAATTTCATTTATGGGAATTTAAATATTCATTGTATGACCCTTCTTCAATGGGGTGTACGATTCGAAAGTTACCCAAATCGGTATGGGGACCTTTCACCCTCCTCTTCATTAAAAAGACTACTGTTGTTATGTATTTTAAATTACATATTATTTTGTTGGGATATGTTATTATATATCCTTATTGATGTAAATTTAATGTAGAAGTTATGAGATACCCTTTTTCTCTCTCATCAACTCATTTTCTGAATTTTGATGTGACGTCGTTGGCTATCGAATTTTTTCAAGGGAACTTCTTAACCAAATTTGGTTCTTTGGGATAAAATTATACTACATGAATATGTCATTCTATGAATATGTGTGAATAACCTCTTATTTTTTTACACTTAATATCCACTTATATTTGGTGTATTCGTCTGTTACACATAATTGTGTAATTGATTTATCCTTAATCCAAAGATGTCGTCTTTGTAAAGGACTTCGTCTCAATCTCCTTTCATTGAGGTATATTTTGTTTTATACAGAACTATCTTTCAAATGGTGTATAAACCCCTTTGAATTTTACTTTTATTAAAAAGGATTATTTTTATAAGAAGTGTTTACTAAACGACAAAAGGGAATGTTTTTTTGTCATATGTATGCAGCGACAACGACTTATCCGCCGCTGTGACCATTATTTGAGTTTCAACTTTCTCTACAAGCCATAACTTTTTTTATTGAAAAATATATATCATGTTTTAATTTTCATTTATTTTGGTATTGAAAATGGTTTTGATAATGTTTTTATTATATCAATGTGTTATTGATATCTTGTGATTGAAATTTAGAAATGTTATGTTTCCTTTATGCATGTTTTATGTGATACGATTATGTTATGGTTCTTGGCCATTGTTTATGAAGAGGGGTGGTTCCGTGAAAAAATAAGGGCGGGTGAGGCTGATATAGCTCTCCAATGCATTGGGTAACACGAAGGAGTAAAACATTAAGGTTCCTCCGAAGAGATTTGGGGAATATACTGTGATGGGTATTCCAAACATAACCAAGAGGGTTACTCCCTACGTAAGAATGTTATGAATTCCTAAAGTTACCTTTATGTCTTATGATTTCTATGATTTATTCATGATTTTATGAGGTATGTTAAAATTCTTATGTTATATGAGTAAAGTACGATTTCATACATGGACTAATGTTTTCTTTGTGTACATTTATATCCCTTACTGAGCATTTTATGCTCACCCCAAGTTTTTTTGAAATGTTTTTCACAGGACATAATGTGGAATAGGGTCAAGGATGGGATCAAGGAAATGTCAGGCTGTCTAAAACATGTAACTAGAAATGTTTCTTTTTAAGAGTTTTTATTTGATGGAAACTTAATAGAAGTGTATACTTTGTAATCTTTTGAGATGTAATAGTTCTGTCCTAATTCTCTAAAACTCTAAACCTGAAAAGATCCTCAATGTGAATTATTCATTTAATTCAATATTAAGTAAGGTTTTAAGGTCGGGGCCTTATATTTATTATATTCATATGTAATAGTAACATCCATTCAAGGAAATGATTTCATGTAAACTATATACAATGTAGGGGGGAGGGTTCCTGATTATAATAACCAAGAATGCTAAAATTGAATTTTAGTTTTTTAACAGATGTTTATGGACTAGTCGATGTTTCTAATTGTAATGATTAATCAATTTTTCTTCTTGTTGAACAAACTCAGATAGTGTTTTTATAAATCTCTTTATCTCCTCCAGAAGATTGGATTTAAATTACCTTAAAAATTAATGTCTCTTGAGGGCCAAAATCGGGCCATCGAAAAGTTGTTTTTTCTTATGATTAGATATTCCTTTCATACTCAGAATATCAGAAACTCTATTATTGAGACTTTCCATCATCAAAAAACCACTTCACTTATCTTATTTCCAATTTTGACAGCCTCATTTAAACTATCTATTCCAGTTATTTTTTATTTGATTTATTTTTTAATCATATCTAAAAATTTTTTGGCTCTAAATATTTCCAACCAATATGCCTATTAATTATACTAATATATAAATCAAAGAGTGAAAACTATAGAGTCAATCGAATTTTAGCATATTTATTATCTTAATTAATGATCATTTCATGATAAAAATAAATAATAATATAACTAAACATCAAAATTGTAGACAAAGAACATATTATCATAATAATTTACCTTGAGAGAGAGACTTTCCATGATTTTCTTTAGATGTGTTGGATTTCTAAAAAACACACCACATCCCATTAAAGTATTATATTACTCATCACTGCTTCCTAATAACTTCATTTTGATATCATCGTGATGTTAAAAAGGAATTATAAAAAACATTGTGAATGCTACAAAAACATTAGATGTGATATATAAAAAGACAATGTGATAAACTAATTCAATTACAAAATAACATATTCAACAGGGTAAACAATTAATTTTATCAATTGATACTCCTAAAAAAAGCTTATGTAATTATAGATCAACAAAAATGTGATGATTTCTAAAAATAAATGGAAAGAGTAGCAGAGAATTAAAAAACATACTCGGTCATGAAAAAAATACATCATGGTGTTGGTAGTCCATATAAAAAAACACCAGAAAATTTATTTCATTGAGGCACTTATGTAAGCCTATCCAAAAATAATAATTCTAGCAAGAAAGGACACCTAACACCCACTAAGTAGATGGAATATAATGATAAATAAAAGATGTTTTTGGTTTTATTAATTTTTTTCGATACAATTCCCTCTCAATGTCAAATTTTTCCAAAAACACAACCTAATGACGAGAAAATAATGAAATAAATCATAAGGAATTTTTATAAATATTAATACATATCTACAATGTAATATAAATCACAGATTAAGATCGGTCAACAGATACCACTTCCATCATTTTAAGGGTGCTATATCTATACAAATCCCCAAAAATACTAAATATATGACAATGTGGGAACCCAATTGAAAACAACCAACAATTTTGAAGAGTGAAATTATTAAGGTTGAATGAATAAGACAACAAATGTAGGAAGTTCAAATAATTATAGTAAAATTAAAAACAAAACTACATACATAAAATTTTTATTGATTACAATAAATCCAACCTCTAAAAGATTATGTTCCACAAAAACAACCTATAAAGACGACCATTCTGTTACTGATTTGAAAATGAAGAAATTGACTATAATTTTGAAAAGGGGGGACAATAATTTACTTGGAAAACAAAAAAATATGGGATCTTTTATTATTTTCACTAAATGTAACATTCAACCAGTAATGTTAAGTAACAAAATTTTTTATGAATAATTACAAATCACAATCAACAATTAATGAATTTTTTTCTGCAAATTATGTGAATAAAGGCCTAGTATACTAGAGATAATATGTCAAGGTTTGAATTTACATGCATTGATATAAAGTCTTGAAGAGTAATCAAGATTACAATAAATCTCAACCAATGATTTTATCTAAACCTAATTAAACTTTTAGATCTACGAACATGAAATGTTGTGTAGTGAACATGTAATGATCATCTCCTTCTATTTATCTAAATGTAGATATTAATTTTTCAACTATTAAACTCGTTAATTTAGATTTCTACTAATTTTTTTTATAGAACAACACACACTTTTTATATATTTTTAATAAAAATTAACCCTATAAACCATTTAACACTCTTTGGGGGATAGAAAAGGGTCTTACCGAGACTATAAAATAATAATTAAAGACCAAATACATTTTACATGTCAGGAAAAACAGTCAGATTAACCATCCAAATCAAATACCATAAGCACTCCCAGAGTAACCAGATTCTAAACATGAAACTAAAATAGATAATAATTGTGAGAACATTTTCCCAATAGCTGTTCTATAAAGACATACCATATTCCAAAAAATAAAATAAAATATATTACTTAGGCTAGTTTGATATATGGCATAAAAACATAGGTTTTATCATTTTTTTTAAAACTAATACATATCTATTTCCCTACTTCTTTTAAAATAGTTATGTCTAAAACCTGAAGATTGAAAATTTTATAAAAATAATTTTAAAATACCCATGTTTTAAGAGTTCATGAAGAGATATCTAAAACTTTTATAAAATTTTTATTCATTATATTTAAAAGGGACATGCTAGTACTTTTAAAATGGAACAAGAAACACCAATGCTAAAAAATGATGATAACAACAAAAGTAAAATAAGCGCAACATAAATAGTAACCTGTCAACTATTATAGGGGCCTAAGAAAAACAACCAACATAATATATCCTAATACTAAGAATCATGGGTCCTTAGTAAATTATAGAAATCCCTAAAATAATTATAAAAAATATCAATCAAATCGACATTCCTGATGTGATACACCCCCTCAATGCTCATTTATACTCAATATGTCGCAACCAAGGGGAATAATCCCAAATATGGGCATAATCCATACAAAGTGATGCTAGCCAGAGTATAATCCTAAACGAGTGAAACATGTCTTCTAAAAAACATTAAATATCTACTCTTGGTTCCCTATGATTTATAAAATGGGGGTGGGATAATTAAATGATACCATATAAAGATCAATATCCATATCAGTCTCTTAGGTTGACATGATTATCACAAACCACCAATTATGTTTCTATCCAATTCATTTACTAATAAAAAATTTTTTATTTTAGAAAATTAAAAATTAATTCTATAACATATGGAGAGCATGAGAGGTGTGTAAAGGACCTTATTTAATTCCTCCGCCTATTGGTTCCAACAACATACCAGTGACACCAACTAACTATCTGATATCATCCCAACAACCAAGAAACTTATTAGTATATGCAGAGACATGCATGCCTTAATTCAAACACGAACGACTCTATTTTACCCCCAACACATCTAGAATGATCCAAAAGATATTAGAGACTATAAATAAACCCCCATGGGCCCTTGATTTGCATTAATTACATTATAGATCATTTTTGAGCTAACTATGATTCATTTTAATCATTCTCTATCACCCTTGTACTCTTGAAGATGATCAATAAGAATGACAATAATAAATTGGATACTCTTATCTTGTTAAAAAAGTGATTCACTGGGTATATTTTGGTAATTAATTAACAATATATAAGTGTATTTTTGTATCTTTCTAAGGAATCTAGGGATTTCAATGGCAAGTAAATGTCTACTACAACATGATTTTAACCAAACTACACATCATGATGTATGAGTTTCATTGGAGTTTTTATATTTTTGTTAATACTTATTATTTGTAAATTTACTATAATAGCCAAACATATGTGGATATTAGGATATGATTATCTACTCTCATAACTATAATAATTCATCAATGTATTAAGGAAAAATATATTTTTCACAAAAATAAATTTATGGTGAGAGACAGATTTTAAAAAAGAAATCAGGAGTGCTCTAATATATCATTTATTTTGTCACACCCCGACCACGGACGTCCGTAGTTTTTCTCCTTTCTTGGTCCCAGTTTAAATTTTTCGAAGATTAATTGCGTTGGCGGTTTCGCGCCGGTGCGCAGTCACCGCATCATTAGCAGTGACCGTGAGTTTAGCCCGGGTGACAGTGTGTCCACCCGGCGTTTTAAGTATTATAATTTTTATGTTGGTATTTTATTACTAATACCTTTTTATTTGTGTTATTATTATTGTATATATGTTTATATATATATATATATATATATATGTATAATAATGTATGTATATATATAGATCTATATATGTATAAATATATATATGTGTGTAACATCTTTAAATTATTTTATAATTATTATTTTAAATATTTGATCAAAATAATTATTATTTGAATTAACTAATTTATTATTTATTATTATTATAAGTTTTATTATTATTATATAAGTTTTATTATTAAAAATATTATATGTTTTATTATTATTATTATTATTATAAGTTCTATTATCATTATTATTATAAGTTCTATTATTATTATTATTATAAATTTTATTATTATTAAAAGGTTTTATTATTATTATACATTTTATTATTGTTATTATAATGTTTTACTATTATTATTATTATAATTATTAACATTATTATTATAATTTTATTATTATTATTATTATATTTATTATTATTATTATTTTTATCATATATATATATATATATAAACCTACCCTAGCCTAACCCAAGACCACATTCCGCCGCCACCCTCTCCCCTCTCTCTCTCCCCCTCTCTTCCCCCACCTTCCTGCGTGCGGCTCTCCTGCACCAGACCTCCCGTCCCCGTCCCGGCACAGCACCCTGCATCCTCCAGCCTCCTCGTCGCTGTTCCGCCTCACCCGACTGTCGCGGCCCTCCTCTGCTGGTCCGGCCTTCCGACGCCCACCCCCTGCATGCGCTCCGCCGTCCCGTGCAACCCGCCAGGCACGCAGCCCCCTGTTCCGGCCACACTCCACCTCTGGCCAGCAACGTCTCCGGCCGGTCCACAACCTCCGGCGGCGAACTCCCTGCTGTCCGACCTGCCGACCCCGCTCCCGCATTCAGCCTTTGCCGCAACCAGCCGAGGCCCTCCCTCCGTCGCCGACGCACCTCCCGGTCCGGCGACCCTTCCTCCAGCGTCGGCCTACCCTGCATCCGCAACCCCGGTGCAACCACCCCTCCTGCACGTTTTTTCTCCGGCGCACCACACCCATCTGGACTCCGTGCAGCGTTTGGCGCCTCATGCACCTTCCAGCCGCCCTTCCCTCATCCGGATCCCGTTCCGGCCCAGCTCCCCTTCACCGGCTGCACCGCCTCTCCCCTGTTCCGGCCTCCTCTGGCGAACACCCCCGGCGGCCCTCTCCTTCAGCGACGACCCCATCCCAGCACCCCCTTCCTCGCCCGACCAGCCTTCGGCATACACAATCGGCCTCGCACCCTCCTCTGCCCAGCCACACCTCCCTTGCTCCACCGTCCCGACCTCGCCAGCCTCCAGCACCTCCCTGTTCCGGCCAGCCTCCGGCAGAACCCCCTTCTCCGGCCAGCCTCCGGCCGAACCCCAGCCCCGGGCTTCTCCTCCGCAACCCCCCTCCGTTGTACGTTTTGTTTTTATTTTTATTACGTTTTGTTTTTTTATCATATTAAAAATATTATTATTATTAATGTTATAATGTTAATATTTTTCTATTATTATTATTATTATTATTATATTATTATGTTGTTATTTTTTTTATTATATTATGTTATTATTACTATTTTTATTATTATCATTATTATATTGTTATTATGCTTATATTATTATTATTATTATTATGTTAAAATTATTATATTATTATTCTTACTATTATTATTAAATTATTAATTTATTATTATTATCATATTATTATCATGTTATTATTATTATTATTATTGTTGTTGTTGTTGTTGTTATATTATTATTATATTATTATTATTGTTATATTATTATCGTTATTGACATTATTATTATTATTATTATTACTATCATATTATTAATATTAATATTTTATTATTATTATTATTATTATTATTATTACGCTATTATATTTATTATTGTTCTTATTAGTATTATTTCATTATAATTATAATTATTACTATGTTAATATTACTGTTATAATATTATTGTTACTCTTATTATTATTATATTATTATTATGTCATTATTATAATAATTATTATTATTATTATGACGTTATTATTACTACATTTTGGTTATTATTATTATGGCTGTTATTATTATAGTATTGTTATGCTATTTTTATTATATCATGTTATTATTATTATTATTATGTTATGGTTACCATTATTATTATTATTTTTACGTTATTATTATTATTATTATTATTAGTATGTTGTCATTATTGAGCCTGCTTAACGACCTATTGTTTTAGGACCAGTTTGACGGCGCAATACGCTGCGACCTTAACGCAACGGGAGTCCTCTGCCGTGTCGTTTCTTCGTTCCGATTCGAGGTAGGTCTCCCATTACACTTGCCTTTAAATTTAGAATTTATTTATTCCCTGTCTTTTCACTTAGTTTCAGTAAATTTAAAAGTATTACTAAGTAGATTTTTATACTGTAGTGATCTGTTGATAAATGAAAGTCATGTTAAATTGCGTTTTGAAATGTTTTGGTGTGTGTAAATTAGTAGGTGTATTGTTTATGAAAAAAAGTGTTTCTTAGATCCTTGATTAGAGGAAATACCGTATGAATTTTAAACTTGATTTTGAAATCATTAAGTGTGATTCTTAGTTGTTGAAAAATGTTTTCCTTTAACGCGTAATTAAAAGTTGGGATTTCATTTGAGAAACATTATTCTTTCAAAAAGTGATAAAAGTCATGTTTGGCTCTTGATAAAAGTGGGGTGCGTTGGATATTGGAAAATGAATCTACTTGTGAAACCAGTGTGTTTGAGGTTTAATATGTTGATTTGAGTTTCTTAAATAAATTTCTAAGTGTGTTCTGGTTTTCAATGAAATGACGTGTGTCATATACTTTAGAAATGATTTGATATTAAATGGTTTAAATGTAAATGATGTGGTGGCCCAGTTGGCACTTTGTTGATTGTGAACTGACTAGTTATATATACACGCACATATGGTGCATCTCTACAAAGGGACTTCCCTTCGAGGGTTGTCATGTAGCAGTGTCCGTGTAAGGGGTTGGCAAGTGCGGTGAGATGAGTCACGCGTGTGAGGGCCTCCCACTTACACAGTATCATTAAAACTACCGTGGGTTCCTGGGAGAATTTTAGAGAATCGAGTGACGGTTGCTGGAAAACCCCGATTAGACGGGTTAGTCCCCCTTGGTAGGTAAGGCCTTGTGGGTCGTGCCACTGGTTGGCTGTTAGGGCGGCCAGTTGGTTATTGACTATAGAGTACCATGCCGGCAGGTAGTCTGAACTCGATTACGTCCATGGGATTTCTAGGGATGTTTAGGATCGCCCATGGTTATTGCTTACGACTTCTGGTTTACTTTCACTTGCACTTTCTTTTCCCTGCTTGTTTACTTTCAGTTCTTCTTTACAGCTTGTGCTGGTTACTTTGTGGAAATGGTTTTCAATTGAAAAATGTGTTTTTCTCTTGTGTAGTAAAATTGAAAATGTAACACTTCATTATCTTTTAGAAAAAAATTAGAATCAATGAAAAGAAATGAAACTTTTGAAAAGGAATAAGGGTAATGGCTTGTGTTTAGATTTTCAAGTGAAACAGTATAAAAGCTTACTTTTATACATTGTAGTTCAAACCTGGAATTTATAGAATTTTTTATTTATTGGCAGTGCTTTGGGTTTTGTTGTTGGGATCACCTACTGAGTACTTTTGTGCTCACGCCTATCTTTTACCATTTCATTTGCAGGTTCCTTGTGTTCAGGTTTTCCTGGCTTGAGTCACTCAGTGAGAGAGCGACGTTGGTTGTAGTTGGGTGGTGACCCGCGAGGTCACATGGAGGTATGTCGTGGTGTAGTTTTGTTTATGTCTTTAGTGTTTGTATGTTTGTTTATTTTATATTCTTTCTTTCGATCCTGTTTCTTTGTTTGGGAAGAATCATTCCCATGTGTTCTCAATGATGCCCTGGAGCTTGTCGCCATCCCGAGAGGATCGGGAACGCCTCTTGGGACTTGTCGCGGACCGGCTTGGGTGACCGGTTCAGGGTCGACCCGGGCTGGTTCGTGACAAAATGGTATTAGAGGTGGTTATTGTTATTTGGGTTGTCTGGTAGGTGGAGATTAGGACTTTCGGGACTCGAGAGGTAGGTACGGGAAGGACGTCATGAACCCTCGCCCGTTCCGCACCTTGAGTCGCCAGGGGTAGTCCAGGAATTGTGTCCTTGCCTTCTCTGGTTTGTCTTGGATTGAGAGATGACGACGGAGGTAAGCTAACGTTACTTCGTGATTTCACCTGGAGTAGTGACCCATGTGGAGTCTGAGTACACTGTTTGAATTCCCCCTAGTGGTCGACGATGACTTGGGACACGACCCACTACCATGTTTCTTGGTTGATCGTGACTACTAGTCCCTCATTCCAGTGGTTAATGCAATTGTGGATGCTGTTTTCGTTTTGGGTTGGTGTAAGTGCGTTGTTGGAAATGAAAAATGATTTTGAAAAAAAAATTGGACTGGTTTCTTTTAAAAGACTTTAAATGTATAAAATGGGTTTTAAAACTGAAATCTATTGATTTGAAAAATCTTTTGTTTGCTTGGAGTTGGTTAAGAATGATTAGGGGTGGAACCATAGGTCCTCTTTTTGAACGTTTGCACATGTGTGAGAATGTATGGAAAGAAATGCGTGTTGGTGCGAGTATTATTGGACAGTGGATGAATACATGTGCAACGGTTCATGAGATTACCTGGGTGTGTATTTGAAATTAATGGCTTGACCTTGTTTTCTAAATTCGTTTTAAAGGGGAAACAGTTTTGGAAAGTTTTTGGTTTGAAAGTGGATTGGTTTTGGAAAGTAGTCTTGAAAGAGGATGGTTTTAAAGTCTAAAATGAAAAGGGGATTTTATTTAAAAAAAAGATTTTATTTTGGGTTGTGTTGTATTTGTTTGATCCTTGTGCTAATTGTTTTAATGAAGGCGCTTTTATTGATGTCTCTTCGGTTTGATGTTGGTTTTGGATTTGTGTTTTATATGTCGCTAAGGAAATGCCACCCAGAAAGGTCTCTAAGGATTCTGATAGGTCATGCCCCATTTTTGGTCCTCCTCAGACTTTTCCTATTCTCCATGGTGATCAGGGTCCGTTAGAAGCAGTGAAGTGGCTTGAAGAAGTGGAGAGTATCTTTAGAACGTTGGGAACTCCCAAGACCGTAAGGGTTCGTGCTGTTATGGGATTGTTTGAGGGTCTAGCTCTGGACCATTGGAAGGTGGTTGGCCCATCATCAACGCAAGATGAAATGATGTGGGATTTCTTTAGAGTCATTTTCATCCAATGGTTTGTACCTGAGGAAGTGAAGTTGGAGAAAAAGAGAGAGCTTGTGCATATTCAACAAGACCAACGAACGGTGAAGGCATATGTTGACCATTTCAAGGAACTAATTTCCTTTTCTCCAGAGGTAGCGTCTCATGAGCTCATGAAGGTCTCTCTTTTCACTGGGGGTCTTTGTCTGGAGATCATGGATCGATTCCTCCCTTCCAAAGACCTTCGTTTTGAGAAGCTGATGGAGGAAGCATTCTTGGCTGAGTTGGTTTCCGGTGTGCGGGTGGTTAATACTTCAGCGTCCCCGGTTGTTCGTAATAGTTACCCCTCTGGTGAGGAAAAGACACCAGAGATACCTGTTCATAAGGAGTTATCCTCTTTGGTCCCAGCTTCCAGTTCATCAGATCGTTCGATGGCATGCTTTCAGTGTGGTCATTTCGAGCATTTAAAGCCTTCTTGTCGCAACCCTCCGAAGACGTGTCATTGATGCAGTTGTCTGGGTCATCTGGAGAAGTTTTGTAGGAAGCATCGCTTGAAGACGACGCTGTGATGGGAGGATGTTAGTACCTGCCTGTGAGGCAGAAGATGCTTCAGCCATCAGAGCCCCAACCACAAGTCTCGGGGTGAAGCTTGTGCACAGTCAGGAGTTCCCAGGGTTGTGAAGCCTTGGTCCAGGTTCTGTTTTCCGTATTGATGATGGGATAACTAAAAACCATTTTTATATTTGTTTCCCTACTATTGAGGTTTCAACAGTGTTGTAAATTCGTGGTTTTTCCATAAAGTTATGATGGAATTGTTCTATGATAATCTAAGCAGACTTGTCGTGTGGAGGTGATATTCTGAATCGTGTGTCCTTCTTAATAGTGTGTTTGATCCTTGTGTGGTTTGACCTCGTTGTAGTTATGTTATCGGATGTGGTTATGTTTCGTGGACATCAATAGGTCATTTTTCCGATTCGATGTCTGGTTAAGTCTTTTCTTTGGGTTGTTCCTAGTATTGAAGTTTTTGAGTCTAGTCATGTGTCCAGCGTTTCGACAAAGGTGTTGTTTTATTCTCGTGCTATAAGAGTAGGTTTAAACTGGTTGGGAGTTCCCGCATCAACCCCCCCCCCCTTTCCTAGGGTTGTCTCTTTAGATGGTCAACTTTCCTGCTCAAGTTGAGCTCTTGTGGTGGGGAGAACCCCTTCGCGTCCTCCCCTCAACCTCAGACCTCAGTTTTCTCTTTATTCGGTCAGGTGTGACCTGGGTAAAGTAAGGTCATCCCCGAGAGTCTCAGTTTTCTTCAGTTCCTTTAGTTCTGTTTGGGCATAGACTTGGTTTTTGGCTGACTTGTGGCCTGGTGACTTTCTGGGGGCTGAAAGTGTCTGTGGTAGGGAGAATTGTCACACCTCGACTGCGGACGTCCGTAGTTTTTCTCCTTTCTTGGTCCCGGTTTAAATTTTTCGATGATTAATTGTGTTGGCGGTTTCGCGCCGGTGCGCGGTCACCGCATCGTTAGCGGTGACCGTGTGTTCTGCCCGGGTGACAGTGTGTCCACCCTGTGTTTTAAGTATTATAATTTTTATGTTGGTATTTTATTATTAATACCTTTTTATTTGTGTTATTATTATTGTATATATGTTTATATATGTTTATATATATATATATATGTATAATAATGTATGTAGATATATAGATCTACATATGTATAAATATATATATATGTGTGTAACATCTTTAAATTATTTTATAATTATTATTTTAAATATTTGATCAAAATAATTATTATTTGAATTAACTAATTTATTATTTATTATTATTATAAGTTTTATTATTATTATATAAGTTTTATTATTATTAATATTACAATTTTTATTATTATTATTATTATATGTTCTATTATCAATATTATTATAAGTCCTATTATTATTATTATAATAAATTTTATTATTATTAAAAGGTTTTATTATTATTATACATTTTATTATTGTTATTATAATGTTTTACTATTATTATTATTATAATTATTAACATTATTATTATAATGTTATTATTATTATTATTATTATTATAATTATTATTATTATTTTTATCATATATATATATAAACCTACCCTAGCCTAAACCTAGACCCCATTCCGCCGCCACCCTCTCCCCTCTATCTCTCCCCCTCTCTTCCCCCACCGTCCTGCGCGCGGCTCTCCTGCACCAGACCTCCCGTCCCCGTCCCAGAACAACACCCTGCCTCCTGCAGCCTCCTTGTCGCGGTTCCGCCTCACCCGACCGCCGCGGCCCTCCTCTGCTGGTCCGGCCTTCCGACGCCCACCCCCTGCATGCGCTCCGCCGTCCCGTGCAACCCGCCAGGCACGTGGCCCCATGTTCCGGCCACGCTCCACCTCCGGCCAGCAGCGTCTCCGGCCGGTCCGCAACCTCCGGCGGTGACCTCCCTGCTGTCCGACCTGCCGACCCCGCTCCCGCATTCAGCCTCCACCGCAACCAGCCGAGCCCCTCCCTCCGTCGCCGACGCACCTCCCTGTCCGGCGACCCTTCCTCCAGCGCCGGCCTACCCTACATCCGCAACCCCGGTGCAACCACCCCTCCTGCGCGTTTTTTCTCCAGCGCACCACCCCCGTCCGGCCTCCGTGCAGCGTCCGGTGCCTCCTGCACCTTCCAGCTGCCCTTCCCTCATCCGGATCCCATTCCGGCCCAGCTCCCCTTTGCCGGCCACACCGCCTCGCCCCTGTTCCGGCCTCCTCCGGCGAACACCCCCGGCGGCCCCCTCCTTCAGCGCCGACCCCATCCCAGCACCCCCCTGCCTCGCCCGACCAGCCTTTGGCAAGCACCACCGGCCTCGCACCCTCCTCCGCCCGACTGCACCTCCCTTGCTCCGCCGTTCCGGCCTCGCCAGCCTCCAGCACCTCCCTGTTCCGGCCAGCCTCCGGCAGAACCCCCTTCTCCGGCCAGCATCCGGCCGAACCCCAGCCTCGGGCTTCTCCTCCGCAACCCCCCTCCGCTGTAAGTTTTGTTTTTATTTTTATTACGTTTTGTTTTTTTATCATATTAATAATATTATTATTATTAATGTTATAATGTTAGTATTTTTCTATTATTATTATTATTATTATTATATTATGTTGTTATTTTTATTATTATATTATGTTATTATTACTATTTTTATTATTATCATTATTATATTATTATTATGCTTATATTATTATTAATATTATTATGTTAATATTATTATATTATTATTATATTATTATTGTTACTATTATTATTAAATTATTACTTTATTATTATTATTATCATATTATTATCATGTTATTATTATTATTATTGTTGTTGTTGTTGTTATATTATTATTATATTATTTTTATTGTTATATTATTATCGTTATTGTCATTATTATTATTATTATTATTATTACTATCATATTATTAATATTAATATTATTGTTATTGTTATTATTATTATTATTATTGCGCTATTATATTTATTATTGTTCTTATTAGTATTATGTCATTATAATTATAATTATTATTATGTTAATATTACTGTTATAATATTATTGTTACTCTTATTATTATATTATTATTATTATGTCATTATTATTATTATTATTATTATTATTATTATTATGTTATTATTACTACATTTTGGTTATTATTATTATGGCTGTTATTATTATAGTATTGTTATGATATTGTTATTATATCATGTTATTATTATTATTATTATGTTATGGTTATCATTATTATTATTATTTTTATGTTATTATTATTATTATTATTATTATTATTAGTATGTTGTCATTATTGAGCCTGCTTAACGACCTATTGTTTTAGGACCAGTTTGACGGCACAATACGCTGCGACCTTTACGCAACGGGAGTCATGCGCCGTGTCGTTCTTCATTCCGATTCGAGGTAGGTCTCCCATTGCACTCGCCTTTAAATTTAGAATTTATTTATTCCTTGTCTTTTCACTTAGTTTCAGTAAATTTAAAAGTATTACTAAGTAGATATTTATAGTGTAGTGATCTGCTGATAAATTAAAGTCATGTTAAGTTGCGTTTGGAAATGTTTTGGTGTGTGTAAATTAGTAGGTGTATTGTTTATGAAAAAAAATTGTTCCTTAGATCCTTGATTAGAGGAAATATCATATGACTTTTAAACATGATTTTGAAATCATTATGTGTGATTCTTAGTTGTTGAAAAATGTTTTCCTTTAATGCGTAATTAAAAGTTGGGATTTCATTTGAGAAACATTATTCTTTCAAAAAGTGATAAAAGGCCCGTTTGGCTCTTGATAAAAGTGGGGTGTGTTGGATATTGGAAAATGAATCTACTTGTGAAACCAGTGTGTTTCAGGTTTAATATGTTGATTTGAGTTTCTTAAATAAATTTCTATGTGTGTTCTGGTTTTCAATGAAATGACGTGTGTCATATACTTTAGAAATGCTTTGATATTAAATGGTTTAAATGTAAATGATGTGGCGGCCCGGTTGGTACTTTGTGTATTGTGAACTGACTAGTTATATATACACTCACTTATGGGGAATCTCTACAAAGGGACTTCCCTTAAAGGGTTTTCATGTAGCGGTGTCCGTGTAAGGGGTTGGAAAGTGCGGTGAGATGAGTCACGCGTGCGAGGGCCTCCCACTTACACAGTATCATTAAAACTACCGTGGGTTCCTGGGCGACTTTTAGAGAATCGAGTGACGGCTGCTGGATAACCCCGATTAGACGAGTTAGTCCCCCCTTGGTAGGTAAGGCCTTGTGGGGCGTGCCACTGGTTGGCTGTTAGGCCGGCCAGTTGGTCACTGACTATAGAGTACCATGCCGGCAGGTAGTCTGAACTCGAGTACGTTCAGGGGTTTTCTAGGGATGTTTAAGATCGCCCAGGGTAATTTTTACAACTTCTAGTTTACTTTCACTTGCACTTGTTTTTCCCTGCTTTTTTACTTTCAGTTCTTCTTTACAGCTTGTACTGGTTACTTGGTGGAAATGGTTTTCAAATGAAAAATGTGTTTTTCCCTTGTGTAGTAAAATTGAAAATGTAACACTTCTTTATCTTTTAGAACAAATTTAGAATCAATGAAAAGAAATGAAACTTTTGAAAAGGAATAAGGGTAATGGGTCGTTTTTAGATTTTCAATTGAAACAGTATAAAAGCTTACTTTTATACATTGTAGTTCAAACCTGGAATTTGTAGATTTTTTATTTATTGGCAGTGCTTTGGGTTTTTTTGTTGGGCCCACCTACTGAATAATTTTGTGCTCACGCCTATCTTTTACCATTTCAGTTGCAGGTTCCTTGTGTTCAGGTTTTCCTGGCTTGAGTCGCCCAGTGAGAGAGCGACGTTGGTTGTAGTTGGGTGGTGACCCGCAAGGTCACATGGTGGTATTCTGTGGTGTAGTTTTGTTTATGTCTTTAGTGTTTGTATGTTTGTTTAGTTTATATTCATTCTTTTGATCCTGTTTTTTTTGTTTGGGATGAATCATTCCCATGTGTTCTCTATGATGCCCTGGCGCTTGCGGCTATCCCGGGAGGATCGGGAACGCCTCTCGGGACTTTCCGCGGACCGGCTCAGGTGACCGGTTCAGGGTTGACCCGGGCTGGTTCGTGACATATTTTCTGGTGATAGAAACTATTATTAATGGATAAGAAGGCCATTGGGGGAATAAAACATGATATTGAACAAACATTTCTCTGGAATAAAGAGTCTTATATCTTGAAAATTTTCGTCGCAGGGAAAAAATTGATCAAATGACAATGATATTGTACCATCCACGACCTACATCAAGATCAAATAAATAGTCTTAATAAGAGATTTGTATGAATAGATTTTTCTAATTATAAAAATTATAATTTTTTTTCATGAATAATATAGAAAAATTATTGAAGGAATATCTATTAAATACCAATATATCTAAAGCAAATTTGATGGTTGAATTTATGATTAGGAAAGAGACATGTCTAACTAGTTTCATCTAGATAAATATAAAACATTACTGGAGGTAAAACTCTCTCATTTTGCTTTATTGTTTCCAAAAGTTTGTTTAAATTTTAATGTCTTACAAGGGTGATGCAATCCAAGGGTTGAATGTGCTCACATAACACATCTTCTTTAGTCATCATTTTAGCTAAAATATATAATAAATCTAAGACATAGATGAAATGGATCTTGATTTGGAATAATGAATGATGTCAATGAATTACTAGAATCAATAGAATTGTATCAAGATAAATATAGTTAAACAAACCCAATGAAAACCGTAAAAAATCAAATAAATCACACCCTATTAGATATGTCAAGACAACAAACCCCTATCTTGATAAAATCTGATAATTAATACGATATTAAATTGAAACAAATAAATCATACCAGTTGAAATTGGAGAGGATGACAATATGTAATCAATGAAACCCTATGGAAGAAATCGGATAACGGTGGGGTTTCCAATTCAGAGAAAAGGATCTACGGTAGGTTGGGGTGGCCAATTCAGATGAGAAGGATCTCCGGGAGGTGGTGTGGATGTATTATAAAAAGACATCAGAAGGTGGTGTGGCCACTTCAGTGCAACATTGAGAGGTGGTGATCCACGATGAAGGAGGAGGGTATAAGTGAGGTAGGGGGTCATCTGATCCATGTAGACAGGGAGGTAGGGAGGTCTTGATAGTGTAGAGGTGGCCTGGGTGAGTCAGGGCCACGTTTGGGGGGATGTGGGGAGGTCTCATCTAAATAGGTGGAGATGGGATTTCGGGGGAGGTATTCTAGGGAGGGAGGGGTCATGAGACATTGCGACGGAGGGAGGGGTATGGGGAGGATTATGCCTGAGTGGTTGGAGGTACATCCATGACCATCATTAGGCTCATGGATTTTGGTTAGATATATAAATACTTTTTATAAACTCCACCTACAAATCGGCGGGTATAGATGAAATTTCATGAAGTGATTCCGGATCTACAATTCCCAAAAACCACAACACCACCAAGGAAAATGGTCGGGCCAATTTGAACATATCAATTTCTCTCTTCCATGATTTTCCCTATCTCCATCAAGCCATAACCGAAATTTAAACATGGAAAGAATCCTACCGGAAATCATTCCCCCCATTATCATCCACCATCCCATCCCAATGATCCTTGGGGATAGATCTAGATAAAACCATTCCAACTAAAATCAAATTAATAGAGTTGTATTCATAATTCCATATAACTAACATTTATGAAGATTCCAGCAGTGTCCGAATTAGTTAGAATTCATACTCAGAATTCATTAGAATTCAGACTCTGAACTCCTTATACTTTTGACTCTAAATTCCTCAGAATTAAGACTACGAATTCTTCATAATTTAGACTCTAATTTCATTATAATCATGACTCCAGATTCCTTATAATTTAGACTCTGAATTCATTATAACACATTATGAAAAATGTATATAATTATGGTACTGACTTCCTTGAAAAAAGGAATCTGAATATTGATAATTTATAGTCTCTAAGTGTTTATTTACAAATACTCTAAACATTATTTTTCATTAGACTCTGGAAAATAAATTTGGTTAAGAAATATTTTTTACTGACCCCGGTTATAGTTATGAAACAATGTCATACAATCTATTTCTAACTAACTGTTGTTTGACTGACACGTGTACAAGTCCCTTCGAGATTCATGTAAAAATAGGACTGTTGGAGGAGGGAGCCAATTGTTGGATAAATTCCTATAATGATTAGATCATTTGAACGATCTCACAATGGATCCATCACTCTAGAGATTGCATTCTGCTGAAGTGATTTCTAGAGATATAGTCTATAATAACATGTGCATACTTAACGTCTTGTTCATCTTGCTTCATGTGACTCTGATTGTTGTTGTGTAAAATCAAGGGATTCTGGGGATATGAAGACAGAGGTTCCGGCTACCATAATATTTTAGGACTTACTTTATTATGAAGACAAAGGTGCCAACTACCTTGATGTTCAAGGGCTTGCGGGGATAGCAAGACTTATTCTGATATTCCTATTGATAGCTTACCCTGGTGTGGGTAAGACATATTTTCATTAAAGTATAAATCATGGGACCTTTATCCAAGGTTGTTAGATACCCTACTCATTGGGTTAAAAGAATTCATACTTTTTACTTATTTTGTTTCATGATTATATTCCACTATATTTTGATAATGAATAATGTATAACTTTCTTATAGTTTCTTGTTTATTTATTTACACTGATTATGTAAGATTCTATATGATTTTATGGTAGACTCTTTTCCTAGTGAAATTTCAATAATTTTCATTTCAAGAACCATATTTCTAGAGCCTAGAACGTTTTTAGAACTAAAATTGGTATTGTGAATTTACCTTGTTTATCCTTGATAAATATACTTTTCCATAATAATAAAATAAAATGTTTTTAAACATACAATTCACCCCCTCTAGTAATTGAGCATCTACATTCATATTACGAACCTACAATTGGTATCAGAGGAGGTCTCTGAAATAATTATATTCACATATATGTTTTCTTGCTCAGGGTTTCATTTCTCTAAATATTATCCTTTCTCAGTATTTTTATCCTTGTTTACAAACAGTTACTATTTACATGTTTTGGTAGAAAGATATTTTTTTATATGGCAGGAATGAATGTTAGTTCGATTTACAATCTAATTATTAGTATAACACCTATATTTGAGGTGAATGATTATGAATATTAGAGTTATTTTATGAATTATTTTGTTATTAATACTAGAGTGGAAAAACTCATTATGCTTACTAGAGATTACAAGATTCTTGATAAGGAAGTCATAACTTTTACTAATAAAAAAAAGTCAAAATATCAACTAAATTTCAAGGTATGCAATACATTATTGTGTTCCATTAATAGGAATATACATAGTCATACTTCTTCTTGTGAAACAAAAAAATTGTATTTGGAATAAATTGGAGGTTACTCATTTTGGTATGACAATGTTATTGAAACTAGATGAGCTATCCATAGAGCATAATATCATGGATTTCAATTTCCAAATAGAGAACCATTGTGTAAGGTACAACAACAGTTTATATCTATTGTTAACATTTTGAAATCCATGGGTGAGAAAGGAATAGATGATGAGGCACTTGGGGAAATGATTGTAGAAATCATGGATAATGAGTGGGAATCTAAGAGAACAATTATTGATGAGAATAATAAAGTATCTAAAATTACTCTTGATGTCCTTTTTGGAACTCTTCTTCATCATAAGATAAGAATGAAAAGATATTCTGATCTAAATAATATGAATAATGGAAATAGAAGTGTATCATTTACTACTAAAATTCCAAGACTCTTGAAAGGGTTACAATATCGAAGTCAAATAAATTCATTGTTTTATTTGAATCAAGTGAAAGTGAACATTTTGGGAATGAGCTATCTAATCTTGATCGAAGGATGAAAAAGACAGCTGGATATAAAGACATTCAACGCAGATTTAAGAACAAATAAATAATGGACAAGAAAGACTTAGAAGTCAATGTTATGAATGGAAAATAGTAGGGAATATTATTCTAGATTGTTTGATACTTAAGAAGAAGGATAGAATTGAAAATAATTACAAGGGAAATATAAAGAAGTATTTAAAGGATAAATCTAAGAAGGTTTTGATACCCAATGACACCTCAAGTTCTAGTGGTGGATACTCTTCTGATGAAACCTCAGAGTTTGAATATTCTAGTTCGAAGAATCTAGGTTTACTAGCTAGATTACCCATTGAAAATCATTGTCTAATGGATAAGGTATATAATTCTGAATCTATAACCAATGTTTCCTTAAATTATAATTATAGTGATGATAAATATTTTTAATCTTAGAATGAAGAATCTTCTTCAGATGAAGATAATACATTACCTGCTTATGAAGAAGTTTCAAGGTTTTCTAAGCTTCTTGAGAATGAAAATTCTAATCTTAAGAAAAATCTTGATAAAGAAAATTCTAGTATTTCTATAATTACTAAAGATGTATTAGATCTTTCTAACGATCTTGATAAGAAAATTAATGATTTTGAATGTATTTTCAAAAAACATGAGGAAGTTAATTCTAAAAAGAATAAACTTTATATGGATCTTGAAGAAGTATTTTCTTAGAAAAATATATTAGAGACTAACACTAGTTCTTAAAATTATGTTATTGAGTAAAAACATAGTTGTTTGACTAATGTCAGAAATATTTTCTTTGAGGATGTTTTTTTTCAAACATTACCTTATGTAAGGAAAACGATTATAAGATGTATTCCCAAATTCTTCCTCTAAGGAATAATTTTGGATTTGGTTATACTCACTATAAACCAGTTTTTAGTAATAATAATTTTGTTCCACAATGTGCTCCATTCTGCACTAAATTTCAGTTTGTTCTACATTGGGAAGAAATTTATTCTTTAAACAAAACTTAGTATCTAGGTTTTATTAATACATATTTTTCAAAGAAAATGTGGATATGTAAAATATTCCTTTTTGAATATTATAGATCTATGAATATTTGGATTTCGAAAGTCTAACACTCTAATTTTCATGATAATAAAAAAATTTCCAATAAAAATACATCGTTCATGGATAGAGGATGTTCCTAGAATATGATAAGTAACAAATACTTCTTTGATATGAATATAAAGAAGAAAAGAGGAAAATAACTTTTGGAGATAATGCTAAGGGAGAAATTATTGGTATATGTAACATTATTCTTCTTGGAAAAACATTGATTTCAAATGTTTTATTTGTTAAGGGTCTTAAGAACAACCTTATTAGCATATTTCAGTTATGCAATGATGGTTACCTTGTGAATTTTTGTAATGATAAATGTTTAGTGCACAATTCCAAGGAAGAGTTTATTCTTTTTGATAATAAGAAAGTGAATGTATGTACACTAAAAATATAACCCCTTAGGAGCCATAACCTACCTTGTCTTAGTGCAATGGATGATCATTTAAGGTTGTGGCATAGAAGATTAAGAAACATTTACCTTATGATCTTATGCAAACTCTCCAAGGAAAAACTAGTTAAGGATCTACCAAAGTTTATATTTGATTCTTCAAGAGTTTGTGATCCTTTTCAATTTGGAAAGAAATATAAATCAAGTTTTAAATCAGTTAGTTAAGTCTCAACTACTGATGAATTATATTTGGTGTATATAGATCTTTTTGGTCCAACATAAACTTGAATAATTGGAGGCAAATATTATGTATTTTTCATAGTTAATGATTACACTAGATTTATTTGGGTCTATTTTCTAAAAAGGAAATCTAATGCTTTTTCTTATTTCATAATCTTTAGATCCCAAGTTAAAAATGAGAAAAACCATCCATTGAAAACTATTCATATTGATCATGGAAGATAATTTAAAAGTTCTCATTTAGAAAAATTTTATAGTAGAAAAGGCATTAATCATAACTTCTCATCACTAAGAAGCCCTAAAAAATGGTGTTTTTCAATGATGAAATTAAATTCATCATGAGATAACAAGAACAATGTTGGGTGTAAATTGGGTAGACAAACAATTTTGGGCTAAAGCTGTAGGTACTTCTTGTTATACTATAAATTGTGTTTTAATGAAGCCTTTTTGTAATAAAACCCCTTATGAGTTATCGAATGGTAGAAAACCTATACATTCATACATCAAGGTATTTTTATGCTAAGTAATCATTTAAAACAATAAAGATAATATTCCCAAATTCTCACCGAAATATGATGACGGAATTTTCTTAGGCTACTCCACAACTTCTAAGGCTACTATAGTTTCCAATAAAAACACTAGTACTGTTGAAGAAAAAGTACATATAAAATTTTGATGAATAGATTTTACCAAACCCAAATCATTTGTTTCTTAAGAATCATCCCAATGATAACATCATAGATGATTTAAATTAATCTGTAAGGATTATATGTTCTTTATGATCTGAAGTAGAACATCTAGCATTCCTTTCACAATTAGAACCAAAAATCCCTGATGAAGCTTTAGGTGAGGATGATTCGATAAAATCCATTAAAGATGAGCTAAATGTATTGAGAAGAAATAGTGTCAATAAATTTTTTCAAATACCTAAAGAAACATATTTTTTTGGATTAAAATGGGTTTTTATAAATATGTGTGATGAAAATGGAATTATAGTATGTAATAAAGCTATATTAGTATCTAAAGGCTAGAATAAAAAAGATGGAATAGACTATGAAGAAACCTTTTCTCCTGTAGATAGACTTTAATATATTCATATTCTACTTTCCATTGAAACATTATTTAATTTAGAACTTTTTAAATGGATATTAAATGTGATTTTCATAATGGTCATGTTCAAGTGGATGTTTTTGTTGAATAACCTCTCAGTTTGGAAGATATAAAATATAATGAACATGTTTTTAAACTAACCAAAGCATTATATAGACTTAACAAAGCTCCTAGAGCCAGGAATGATATACTTACATGGTTTTTGTTACAAAATAATTACATTAAGGGAAATGCTGATCCAACCCTCTTTATTAAGAATTATAAGAAAAATGATCTGATTGTTCAAATTTATATTGATGACATTATGTTTAGTTTAACCCAGCAATCATTGACTATTTCATTTATGAATCTAATGAATTATGAGTTTAAAATGAGTATGATGGGTGAATTTACATTTTTTGGTGGTTTTCAAATATATCAAAAACTATAAAGTATTTATGTATCACAACATAGGTATATTAAATATTTTCTTAAAAATAATGGATATGACAATACTAAGAGTATATGTACTACCATTGGTACCTAAAATTTACTTGATATTGATGAATCTAGGAAACCAGTGGATCAAAAATCATTTAGAGGTATGATAGGATGTCTACTATATTTGAAATCTAGTCATCCATTCATAATGTTTTTTGTACGCTTATGTGCCATATATCAATCCATTCCTATGTAATCTCATTTAATGGTAGTGAAAATAATTTTTTGCTACTTAAAGGGAACCAGGGATTTAAGACTCTTTTATACTTATGGAAATAATTTTGGGCCAAAATGATTTTTGGATGCTAACTTTGGTGGATGTATAATGCATAGAAAAAGTACATCCAGACTTTTCATTTCTTATGAAATTCAATAGTTTCTTGGTCATGCAAAAAAGCAACCCTCAGTAGCACTTTCCACTACTGAAGCTGAATATGTAGCAGATGAATGTTTTCGTACTCATGTATTGTGGATGCAACACACACTCACAGACTATGGTGTGATTTTTACCAAAACACAAATAAAGTGTGATAATAATACAACAATTGAATTAAGTAAAAATCATGAACCTCACTCTAATGAAAAACACATAGATATAATGCATCAATTTCTTAAGGATCACACACAAAAAAGAGATATAATTTATCTATTTAGCGGAACGCAAGATCAACATGCTGATAATTTCACAAAATCATTACCATCAGATAGATTTGAATATATTAAACTGAAGATAGGAATGACAATTGTAATATAATATTCCATATCAACTTCTTGTTGAAATCTATCTCCTTATAGTAAGAAAATCCTTTTTATTGGGGAAGTACATGTGTTTGAAAGTTAAAATATATTTTAGTCAAAATTGTTGGTGGTCAAAATTTTTCGTTTTCAAAAATTTTGTAATCAAAATTTTTTAAATCATTTTTTTAAAATTTTCTAGAATCTAAAGTTCCTTGAGAGGTACCTTCCTCATTATGAGTAATCATACTATCAATCTAGAATGTATGTTTTATTTCTTAAGTTTCCGTTATCTTCTTTTTACATGTTGGTATTTTTATCTTGTTTATGAAACTTTTTTGGGTTCACTTTTTCTTAAATTCGAATGTTTATCAGAAAAACCTCAGAACACTAGAACCTACCAAATTTGTTATTCCGTTTTTATCTCAACCGTCATATCTTATCAGAAGTGTTCAACCATTGGATCATGTGTGGAAGTTGCAAAATCGCCTAAATTTCCTATATAAGGACCCCTCGATGTTTGTCCCACATCGATATCCAATATTTTTAGTAATGATTCCTTACTGATCTACTTAAGGACGTTCCGAATATTTAATGTGTGATTAATTCAGAATGTGTGTACAAGCTTCTCCATAGAAAGAAATGTATTCTGTAATAGAAATAACCGAGTTACAAATATACAGAGGGAGGTTATTTGATCACAAATTCTATGCTAAGTATTATTCCATAATTTGAAAGAATGTTCAGATGAATGGCTAGGAGAGCCTATGTATATCAAAACTGAGGGCACATGATCTCGTTTATCCAGAGTTGTTAGTCGAGTTCTATGAATCAGTATGTTTCTTCAACAAAGGAGGGAGAGACAAGTTTTCCTTCAAAATATATGGAAGGACATACTCCCTTTCTTTCTATATAGTTTTCAACCTATTTAGAATTACATATGTGGGAGAAGCAGAGTTCTGCTCTCACAAGTTAACCAATATAGCTGGATCTTTGGACAATGAGAAAGGGATAGAGTTTTTTGTCTTGAAGGATGTGAAGACTCTAAAAATTATTCATCTCTCTACAAATCATCGGATTCTTCAGCTATTGGTTTATTAATTTCTCATTTCGGGAAAACAGGAAAAGGATACCATAAATATAAGTGATATCTATGCATTAGATTTTATGGTTAATATTAGGAAAATCAATTTAGTAATGTATGTTTAGCTGAAAAATGAGAAAATAAAGAATGAAACCCTAAAATCTGAGATTATCTTATCTCCATCTATTCATAGGAAGATTAAATTTCTTTATCTTCAGTCATTCCAAATTCTTTTTAATATGAAGCCATGTAATTTCAATGTAATGTTGCTAAGTGATGATACTCTAAGAAGAATGAAGGTTGGTTATCCAGTGATTTAGGATAATTTTATGATTTTAATGAAGCTTAAATCCATGCTCTAGAAAAGAAAGTAGAGGTATAGGAAACCTCTAACAAGTGTGGATAGAAGAAAAAGGAAAAATAACTAGAAAAGAAACAAAAAACTCCCCCTACGAAGGTAACTCAATCTGTAACTCCAAAATATAAAAAGTATAAGGCTTATCTTGATGAATTTGTGGATAAGTGGAGGGAAGACCAGAAAAATAAGAAGGAAGGGGTGCCTACTTTTGGGTTGGACCATGTCAGGAAAAAGTGTTAAGATAAAGGCAGCTGAAGATCTTGAGAAACAATAGAAAGAAAAGAAGAAGATGAAAATGTTATCAGATGATGAATTTGTTCAATCCCTTCTCAAGGAATGTGAGAAATCATCTAAAAAAATCCTTATTCCAGAATCGTTTTTTCTAGAATCAATTCAATAGACTACAGGAAAAGAGGTGGTGATTCCAGATCTAGAACAAGAAGAAGAAATTGTTCAGGAGGAGGAAGAGGAATTAATAGAAGAATAATAATAATAAGAAGGGGATCACACTGATGAATTCATAAAGAAAGTTGATGATTACCTAGATAAAGGAATTCCCTATGTAAAGTTATCAATTTAGACTTATCAAGCTGAATCCGGAAAACGTACTACTCTAGGGAATGATGAAAAGGTCCAAGAAGAAGTAAACAAAACATTTAAAGAAGAAAGAAATAATCATGATTTTGTTCATCTGGAAGATCAAATCACTGATGATGTGAAATAGGAAGTTGAGGAAGATAAAATTGTCCAGTTATCTGAAAGTGATCATGAATCACCCAAACCAGAAGAGATCATTCAAAGAGCTGATTAGGGAATAAAGGTGTTGGTCCACACAGCTTGTAAATTTTTAGTAAAAAATAAAGATGTTTGTACTTCGTTGAAGATGAAAGTTGAAGAGTTAGAAAAACTATCCCCAACAACCAAACACTTTGATTCAGAATTTCCCACACATAGACATGATTTTGTGGTACAATATTTAAAAAAGTGGGTTGGTACTGTTCAATTGCTTTTGAGTATTAACTAAAGATGAAAGTTTCTTCAGCATTAGTTCTATCAGCAATCAAATTCAGTTTCCATGATTATGTATATGTTTGTAATTCTTGAGAGAGATTCCAAATCTTTTACCATTGGTTATGTGGCTCTTATAAGATCATACAAAATGATTTCAAGCTGGTCAAGGAAGTGAGTTTAATACATGAAATATTTTGAAGAATTTATAGATAATGTCAAATATGCCTTTGACACCGAAGATGAAAAGATTAATCAAGTTACTAAGAGCTTTGAGGAAAATGAAAATCTCAAAAAGACAACTCATAGGCAAGAAGTAAAGGACTTAAATGGAATTTTTATTTCTGTGGCCATGAATAAGAAGAGGGAAAGGGATCTCAGAATCGAATTTGAAGAATTACGTGTTAAAAAAGAATAAGTGTTGAAAGATAAAGAATAATGTCTTAAGGATCAAGAAGAAAAAAATTAGAGCCTTGGAGAAGAAAAGAGAAGATTAGGATCAGCTACTTAAGCGTAAGGAAGTAGATCACAAGGAGATAATGAATCCAAAAACCATTGTCATAAAGTTGACGCCAAATGATACTGATGGATAATTTTTCTAATTCTGATCTTTTTTTGATTTTCTTCCTCGTATATATTCTTTCAATCTTAATGAAATTTTGGTTGTTCTCTATATATTTTGTTGTTTTGTAGTAATTTTTCAGGTACAATTTTTTCATTCCCTCTATTCCTTTTTAAAAATCGCTAAGGGAGAGAAACAAATGATAGAAAAGAATACTATGAAATAAGAGATTTCCCCATGTAAGGGAGAGTTCATCTAATGGGATGTTCTTATCAAAGAAGATATTCATATGCAAGATAATGTAAAAATCATCAAGGAAATCAAGAATACAATCCTTAGAGGTATCATAACCTATGGGGGAGTTAGTGGTATTCATACTGATCCCTATGTAATGGGAGATATGTTTTTATTTACATGTCCATAAAATTTTAAGATGATATATTCATTTTCGTAAGGATTTTTGTGCTTTCCAAAAATGGGGATATTTTTTAGTCAATAAGGTCTTCTTATGACATTTCCATTCCATCATCTTATTAAAATCACACACACTGTATCTTAAGATTAGGTTTATTTTCCCAAAAAACTATCTTAATAATAAAACTTTTTCTTCCCCATGGAAATTTTATCCTTATCTATGTTTTTATTAATCATACTATAGTTTCCCTATTTCTAACCCCTTTTATTTATAAAAGGTTAAATTTATGTCTCACAAATAAAACCCTATAATTCTATAAATTCTTAGATATAGAGTATTTTGTTTTCTGAAATCGATTTCTCTGAAATTCTGATTCTTAATTCACTGAAATTCAGATTCTGAATTCCTTGAAATTCAGATTTCAAATTCTCTAAAATTCAGATTATGAATTCTATGTAATTCAGATTCTGAAATCTCTGAAATTCAAACTCTGAATTCCTTAAAGTTCATACTCCGAACTTTTCAGAATAATGACTCCAAATTAATCAGAATTATGTCTTTGAATTATGAGGAATTCAGACTCCGAATTCCTCATAATTCAGACTCTGAATTCCTTAGAAATCATACTCTGAATTCATTACAACTCAGACTCCGAAATCTATGGAATTAAGGTTCCGAAGTCCTTCAAAAACGGAATCTGAATATTTATGATTTATAGCCTCCAAGTGTTTATTTACATAGACTCCAAACTCTTTTTTTCCTTATAGTCTGAAAAATATATTTGGTTAAGTAACCATTTTTTACTTACAAATGTTACAGTTATGAAATGATGTCGTACAATATATTTCAAACTAACCTTTGTTTGAGTTACACATGTACATGTCCCTCTGAGATTCAAGGAAAAATATGACCATCTTATGAGGGAGCTAACTGTTGGAGAAATACCAATATATAAGAGTTCATTTGAACGAGCTCACAATTGATCCATCACTCTAGAGGATGCATGCTGCTGAAGTGATTTCTAGAGAGAGAGACTCTCATGCCTTGTGTGTACTGAAAATCTTGTTCATCTTGCTTCATGGGACACCGATTGTTAATGTGTACAATCAAGGAAATCCGGGGATAAAAAGACAGTAGTGTCGACTGCCTTAAAGTTAGAGGACTTCCTTGATTAGGAAGACAGATGTTCCAACTACCTTGATGTTCAAGGGCTTGCGGGGGTAACAAGATAGATTCTGATATTCCTATCGAGGGATTAACCAGGTGTGGAAAGATAAAAATTCTTAAAATTATAAATTAATGTAACATTATCCAAGGTTGTTGTATACCCTACTATTTTGGTTAAAAGACTTCATACTTGTTTCTTTTTTTTCATGTTTATATTCCACTTTATTTTTATAATGGAATAATGTTAAACATTATTATAATTTCTTGTTCTTCTATGTACACTAATCAAGTTTGATTCTATATGATTTACGGTAGAATCTTTTCCTTGTAAACTATCCTTAAGTTTCATTTCTAGAACCATATTTCTAGAACCTAGGATGTTTGTAGAACTAAAAGAGGTATTGTGTTTTTACCTTGTTTAACTTGTTAAATATAGTTTTCTATAAGGAAAAAAATGACCATTTTAAACATAAAATTCAACCCCTCTAATAAATGATCATCAAAATTCATATTTCGATCCTAAATAAATAATTAATGGTGGGGTAGAAAGATATTCCCATGACGGAAATTTGAATGATGTATAGAATCTTTGAGTTCATGGTGGTTCACTTCAGACTCACTAATTCTCTAGAAATATTAATGGATTTAATGAATAGAGTCTTTAGATATTAGATAAAAAATTTATGTAGTATTTATTGATGATATTTTGATATACTCCAGGAGAATAGATGAACATGATGAGAATGTGAATAATGTGATTGATTGTTTGTGAAGGGAGAAACTTTTTGAAAAGTATAGTAATTTTTACTTCTCAATGGATATAGTATTATTCTTTAGGCATGTTGTCACCAGAAAAAATATATATTTGGACCCTTCCAATAATATTTCAATTGATGAGTGGACCCTGGAATCATATACAATATAGATTCATAGTTTTATTGATCTACCAGGGTATTTCTGTCAATTTGTGAAGAGATTTTCCTAATTTTGAAACCCAATATGAATACTGACTCTGAAGTGTGTTTTGATTTTCTAGGCCACTAAATATTAAGGATTAAAAATATCCCATTCATTATCTCGAATTTGTGGCTCTGGTCATTATGTTGAAAATCTAGTGGCATTATATCTATAGGAATACATAGGAAATAATGTTTTTTTGGATTTTTTGGTTCATATTATAAAGACATCTCACATTATCTCAATTCAAGGGGACATCACACTAGATCAATATGCATTGATATTCATCAGAAAAGTGGTATGGATGCATGGAATACCACTATTAATTGTATCTGATCAAGATATGAGATTCACTTCTGTGTTCTGGAAAAAAAATTAACATGTTATAAACATTTATTTGTTCTTCAGTACGACCAACCATCTTCAAAAAAATCGCCAATATGATCAGACTATTGAGACATTGGAAGACATTTTTAGTGTGTTTTATATGGAATGGAAATGAAGATGGGACCAAAATCATCATATAGTCTAGTTATCCTATAATAACAGTTTCCAGTCGAGTATCCAAATGGCTCCGGATTATTCCCTTTATATGAAAAGTTTCAGAACACTGTTATGCTTGATTGAAGTCCATGAATGAATGATTCTGAAACCCAAAATTGTCAATGAAATAGTAAAAAATGTGAAAACCATTCAGCATCACGTTACAGGAGCCCAAATTCTATAATAGAGCTATGTAGATAATTTTAATCCAGACCTTGAGTTTAAGGTTGGAGGCATGATATTTATCGTTATATCTCTATCTACTTGGATCATGAGATTTAGGTAGATAATAATTCCATTTACTTGGCACATCAGCCCCCTCTTGATTATTGACCTTGTTAGAGTTGTGGAATATCAACTAGCACTTGAACCAACCATGTCCCAAGCACGAAATGTATTCATTGTATCGCTTCTGAGGATGTACATACCGAACACCTCTCAAGTACTGATTCATAGGTTGTTTATTTGGAATCTGATCCATCCAACAAAGAGCATCATGTGATGATCTTGGATCATAGAGAATATTTTATACACAACTTGACCACTCACATTAACTATTTACTATGAAGAACCACACGTATGGATAGGAATCATTGGAACAATAAGATGAAATGAAAGAGAAGTATCCTCAACTCCTTTCCCCTTAGTTTTTAAAATGAAATTTTGAGGGTGAAATTTCATAAGGGGGATAAATACCATGACCCAGATTTCTATAAACGAAATTTCCCTTCTTATAATTATTTCATATTGTATAGATAACATAAAATAAAATATATAACACAAAAATATTTGATAATTTGAAAAATAATTATGTAATTATTATTTATAAAAATCAATGAACCTAAATTGTTGTAATATTTACTTAACCCATGAAATATGAATATGACCCTTATGAATAGTAATAAGGCACGTAGAATTGTAACCACAACCATGATGATATTAATGAATTTTATCCATCGTATAAATTCATATATGATACAATTATATCATAATAAATGTAATTAAATGATTCTAAAATGATATATTCTGTGTTATTATTTTCATAAAAACACAAATTTTTATTTACAATTTAATAAATAATATAATGGTTTTAAAGAAAATTCATTTAAATAAAATATATTAATACATTTTTTTATAATATTTCAAAATAATTTTATGAGACCTTTTATAATTGATCAATGTGTTACAAAATGAATTATAATTTGAAAAGTGATATTTTTTTGAATAAATGATTATTTTAATTAAAAATTAAAAATCACATATTTTTATAAATTATTTTCATAAATGGAGTTAATTTTTTAATTATTATCATAAAAATGCGTAGGATGAATGTTTGTAATTTTTTTAAAATTGTAGAATTTTTTGTTAATAGTGAAATAATATTATTTACAAAATTTTGGAATATAAAATACTTATTGAGTCATAGATAATGTATGGATGATATAAATACATAATCTAGAAATATGGAAATATTTTGTAATATATTTGTTTATAAGTTTCAAACTACTCATAGTCTTTATACAAAAAAATGAATAAAATAATAAAAATCACCACTATTCTCCACTATAAATACCACCACTCACCACATCCTCTCCTCGCATATAAAAATCCTTGATGATTTTAAAAAAAACATCAAATTCCCTTTCAAATTTTCCCACCCATGTCAAGGATCATATGGTCTCAATTAATTAGAATGCTCATGTACCTCAAGGAGGTTCTCATGGAGAAGAATTCATCGAGTAAAAACCTCGTTCTTTCTTTTCCTTTATTATAAATTTATTTTCTTCTCTTTTAACCTCCTCACCTCCCCTTATCTAATTGACATGATAAATATAGTATATATTAGATACTATAATGTTTTTTTGGTAATTGATCATCCCATAATCATTTATCTTTCCCTCCCATTTGGTTCTAGAAATGAAAACACTGTCTGTGATATGTTAATTTACCACATTCCAGGATGAAGAGTTCCCAATTTAAATTACCTCCTTCAAGGATATTCCTAAAACCAATTTTATGGATAATATAATTTAATATATGTTTTAAATATTATTAATTTTTCAAGAACCAGTAGATATACATAATATTACTTTAAAAAATCAAGTTCACGATGGTCAAAAAATTGTAAAAAATGGGTTTCATTAATGTTTTATCTAATGAATCATCCTCACATATGAAAATAATGATATCTACGATCATTAAAATAATAATATTTCAATAAAAACATATAATTTGATTTTTGGAAAACTAATTTCATTTCACAAGATATTCCATACAAGTATACAAGTAAAACGATCATCAAAACCATGGAAACCAATTCTCATGAAACAATGAAATTGTATCCTATAACATATCAAAGGCCTCAAAAGAAATTAATAAAATTATAAAAAATTAAATTAATATTAAATAGATTCTGAATTATTTTATTATTGAGTCTAATTTCATTCTCCATCGCATTACATACAAGTGTGTAACACTTTCATACATAAGGTATACAATTCTTTCTCAACCTCTATTTTTTCCTTCGAATTAAGATTTATCTCTCTTTAAGAAAATGTAATTATTAATTATTATTATGTAATCCTCCAATATTATTTTTTTATTTCCCACTAATATGTTACTATATCAATTATTCTTTTTTCAATGGGAAATACATATTTTTAAAAACAATCGCTTCTCAAATCATCTCGAAATGCAAGCCCAATAAAAGGGAAATTCCCGATTTCATAACCATTTTCAAGTTCAATACATATAATTTTTAAAGCCACCATTATTTTTATAAAATCACTACATTTATCAAAAAAATCTATCTTGGTTCATTTCTAGTTTATTGATAAAAAATATGCATTCCTCTATTTAAATTCTTTTTAATATTTTCCTTACACCACTAAAAATGATTCATTTCCAATGTTTCTTAAACAAACTTTTTACATGTTTATGCATCAATTGTAATTTTTTTATTGATCTATGACCTTTTTTCCATATGAATCTCCATTTATTATTTAAAAACGTTCTTTCAGGGAAACCATTATGATAATCCAGTTTTTATGCCTTATGACATGAATATTATACCAAATTCATTCCATTGGTAACCCTTATTCATGATTCTTCATGTGGGACACATATTCATGAACATTTTATAATGGGTGCACACAGATAGAACTCCAATTCATTGGGTAATGTTTTGTATCATGAGACATCCTCTGTAATGGTCTTGGTGGTTATCTATGACTCTTTCTCCTCCATGTGCAATGGTCTTGAGAGTTATCCTTAACTCATGATTATGTCATATTGTATATTGTTTCCATATTTCTATGATTTCTTGGTTACATTATCCGCTGTTATGTATGTCATGATTCCAAATGACTGTTAAAGTTGCATGCCTTTTTATTTCACCATGTCTTTTCTTCACGCCCATGTTCTATTATGTATTCATGTGCTAATTCCCTTACTAGGATTTTTATGTAATCCCTTTATTCATGTATTTAAAAGGTTATCATACAGAGATGTATGAGCTCAATGGATATTAGGAGCTCCATATGGAGATTAAATAAAATATATTATTTTAATACATGATGCTTAATTATATACCTAGTCTTACAAAGACACTAGACTTTATGATCCATGGATTGTATTTTGTGGAAATTCATGCTTAAAATAATGTAATAATATATGTAAATGGTTAGGGATATTATATTTTTATATGGTCTATATATGATATAATCATAGGAAAATATGATCCACTTTAGAATAGAACATTAAACACTAATTATTCCAATGTAAATATTAATAATGCTAATTATTTTATTTCAAAAAATGTGATAGGACCCTTCCTACAAAATTTTTTTGGGATAAATGAAAATTTATCTACCTTTTAATCTAATTTACTTCCTATATATGATAATATTTATATTGAAATCAATGCATATAATTTTTTAAAAACACATTTTATAACAGAATAAAACTTTTGTTAAAAAATTTAATCATGGGTTTGTAAACATTATTTTAAATATATTTATATTTAATGTATTAATTAAATATAGATATTTTATGATAAAAATGGTTTTATAATTATATATGATGAAAATTCTGTAATTAGAGATAAAATCATCCAAGTCTTATATTTTTCATTATTCATCTACAAATTAAATATTTCAATCAAATAAAAAAAATTCCATAATTAGTTTATATTATTATTATAAATTTAGAAATTAAGTGTAATTATATGTAATTATATTTTAGAAACATTTATTTATAATTTAATAGAAAAATTAAATATTTTTTAAAACATATCTATTGATGAAATTCGGTTTCCATCATTATGTGTTATTAATACTATTTTATACAAATATTCAAATTTAAATAATTTCAATATATTATATCATGAAATTTTATTTTATTATATTATAAATTTATTCAAAATAATTTATTATCATGCAATATTTTTCATTTTATTATGTGTATTGAATGTTATCAAATATAAAGGGAATATTTATAATAAAATAATGCGATGTCCAAATAAAAATTAATAATATAAATTTCCAAATATAAATTTACAAATATAAAAGAAAGGGTTTACAATAATAGGAAAAACATAAATTCATTTAATAGATAATAGGTAAATTAAATGAATATTTTATTTTAATAAAATATCAAAACAACAATAAATAATACCTAAAAAATATAATGGGTGAAGAAAAGAAACCGACCTTAATAATTGATTTAGTGTTAATGAAAATAAAAAATATCAATTTTTAGAGGTTGAAGTAACATTTCAGAAAAAAAGTGAAGGAATAATGTGTTAATGAAGAGAATAATAAGTTTAAATGTGATAATGGAAGTTTCAATACACTAATACTATAACTCAAACTTTTTTATTATATGTTGTAGGATAAATGATTTTCCTGTTTCTTGTCATAATTAATAAGCAATAAATTACTATCACTTTTGAAAACAATTATATATATATATATATATCCACAAATTTTAATTTTTTAAATTTACTTAAATATATGTAATCTATTTTATAAGGGATTTAATAAAAACGTTAAATGAATAATTTTTCATAGTTTGTCTACGAAATTACATTGATTATAATGAGACCCAAAATTATTCATTATTTATTTTGATATTGGGTCCTGTTAACTTGTAATGTCCGTGAATGAATACAAGGGAATGTTTTAATATCCTTAAATAAATATTATATAATAAATTTGGAAATAATGTGATAATTATTACTTGCGTGTAACTATAAATTTTTGATCACTAAATTAATATACAGTGTGGATATTTATAGGCTTTTTTTTCAAATGTGGAAAAGTAGAATTATTACTGATTAATTTTAAAAAAAATTAAATTGATAATACAATACTAATAACTGAAATAAATTAAATCTATAAGATAAAGGATTTATAGGATAAAAATTTCATCTTATAAATGGTTGATGAAAAAGGACTATCAATTTTTTAAATTTGTGATGAAATATTTCTAATATTGACCAAAAGGTTTTTGAGACGGGGAATTGTTGTGTTTACATGAAAATGAAGACCAATGGTTTAATGGGGATATATCATCCTAGAAAATTAAATATAATTTTTTTAGAGATTATATTATAAATAAATATGAAAACCATCATAATTTTAACATTATGAGACATTAGAATATATAAAATTGAAATAAAAGCTTGTGGTGGACACAACACATAGCCTAAACGAACTATGATATACCATTAAAAAGTATTATTTAAATGCGTCTATCATGAAATTGCTATTAAATTATTATGTGTGAATAATATTAACTATATAATTATATATATATGAATTCATATTCAATAATGATTTATTAATTTTTATAAATAATAATATAATTCTTAGTAATTTCATTTTATTCTTCAATATAAGTTTTAATCAAAAATAAATTTTTTTACATTCAATGGGAAAACAAATTAATTTAACATCATAAAAAATTATAATTTTTATTTTATAATATAATGTTCATTTTTATATCACAATACCGAAAATATATTAGTGTAATTGATTTTTATTTTTTCTAAATAGATTGATTTTCTGGGGAATTGTGAAAAATAATAGTTTTTATTAAAGCATTATTCTTTTATATCAATTCGGAAAGATAAATATATATTTCAAATATCATTAAAGTAAAAATTGTTATAATCCACTATAAATAATCTATTTTTTTCCATTTGAATAAATTTCACTATTGAATTTGGTATAAAATAATTTTATTCTTAAAGAAGGGTTTTTTCTAAGAAAAACTGATTTTTGTTGCATTTTCCTATTTATGTTTAAGTTAAACCCTACATATTTTTTTTTAAATTCATAAAAATGGAATAATTATTTTTATTCAGTAGTTAAAAATAATTAAATATATTTTTTTATTTTTTTGTCAATATTTATAGTATGATTAGTAATTTTTTAACAACGATATATGGTAAATCTTGTATGTAATGTTACAAATAAAATGATAATGACAGTAAAATAACCCAAAAAATTGATATAATTTTATTTTATGTTTAATTTTCATCCATTATCATTCAAGTTTTATTTATATAACCATTTTAATCCAATTGGAATATATTATGACCATTATCATTTTTTAATTAATAATAAGTCAAATATGTCACATTCATGTTTTTAATAACATTATCTTTTTTAATAGAGGATTATATAGAGGGTATGTTAAAATAGAAACATATTTTTGAAAAAACAATTTATCTACATTATTTTAATTTATAGTTATTTTTTAGTGTGAAAATTAATAACATAAATGGTTATATTACAAAGATGAGATAATTCATTAATTAATGCATAAATCATATACAAGATATTAAAAATAATAAAAATAATATAATTTAAATTAACCAAGGAGTTCCACATATTTCATATATTAACATGACAGATCCATGAAAGAATAAAATATTTGGTATCCAGTTATCTTCTTGTATTTATCTTTTTACATACAATGTAATGAATTGTTTTAAAATTAATACTAATCAAATTTCATGAATATAAAATTTTATTAAATTATTTAAAAATAATAAAAATAATGAAAAATACAAAATATATAAAATAAATGGTCATAAAATTTATTACCTATTCATTTATAAGAAATTTTCAAACTTTCCCATAATAATCTTAATATGTTTTAAACAGTTTAGAAATTCCAAAACTCCCCCACATCTCATTTTTAATACAGAACCCCTTCCTTCACTTATTTACAGTAACATGAGAAGTCATGTTTGACAAATCCTGATAAATTTTACTTATCAAAACCATTATCAATGGTCTAGAGTTTTTTCCCACCAATATCGACACCTATACCGCATAAGAAGAGATATGAAGGAAGCCAACCTAAGAAGAGGTTACTGATTTTACCAACTTTTTAATGTTTCTTTCTTCTTCTAAAAAAATTAATATGTTTTTCCACCCTAAGATAAAAAAACCAATATAATTTAAATTCAGAGACATTTTTATGATAATAGGACAACAATATTCCTTTTTTTATTCATCTGATGTCAAATATAAACACCACACATGTGTGTGTATGAATTACCATCTCTACATATCTATGTAATTAATATTCATAACAACAATAAATAGATAATTAAAATGTTGACAATAATGATTACATATATATGATAAAAAAATTATATTTATTTTATAAAATTAATATATCATACATTTTCCTACATGTTCACCATTAGGAATTGCTATTGTCACTTGTGCATACTTAAGATCTACCATCTCCATGAAGTGATTCCACTAATTTTCCATATCCAAGATCAAATAATGGTTCTAAATATTTGAAAAATCATTGAATATTATTTTCATAAAAATAATAAAATTATATATATGATGAATTTATATCCATTTCTTATTAAATGGAAATTACCAAAAAAACAAGAATAAAAAAATGAAGTTGTTAAAACCTAAAACGAGGATAATAGGGAAATATTATTAACATCCTAGTGATAAGATGATACATGAGGATTATATATGATATTATTGATATTAATATGATTCTAATATGAATTAATAACATTTTTAAAACAATTATATATTAGGTTAAAGAATGCTCTAGAGAAGGGATATAAGAGGTAAGGGTTTCTCGTCTCACTTTTACTTCTATGAGTCATAATCTATATTCACAACTAATTTGTATTGTGTGGTGTATATATTAAAAAATTGATATATTATATCTTCAATATATTTAAATTCATGGTATTTAAGGTTTCATTTTGTGTTTTTTGTTTTTCTGGGTATAAAAATTCAAAAGATTCCCATGTTTTAAGGGTTTATTTCACAATCTCTTCAATATTCAGGTTTAATTATTTTAAATACCCAACTAATGATATTTATCATTAATGTCAATGTTTTAAAAAAATCATAAATATTTTTATTATTCTCAAAATATTTTTAACGTAGTTTTACCCCTTTTTATTGGTTTTAAAAAATTAGAATAAATTTTCTAGTTATTTACCAAATAAGGTTCTTTATGACGTTTTTTACAAAAGTGTGATTTAAATGTGTATGTAAATATAAAAATTGAGATTATATCCTAGAAATTAGGGACAGTGAGTTATTTGAAAATGTAATTACATATTTTCATGTTTATTTTGACATAAAATGTTTTCTTATTATAATTTTTCATCATTTTAACAATAAATGAATGTAATGTGAAAGGTGGTATATTCACCACGAAGTTTCCAATAGTCATATTAATGTATTTTCAACTATGATAAAATCCATTATTGATTATTATTATTTATTAAGGACGATAAATTATTATTCTATATAATATATTTTATTGACTGTATTATGATAAATTTGATTGGGGAAATATATGAAAATCATTATCCCATACACAGTGAAGATATTTTATGATAATGAACATGATTTTTGGAATAAATAATTTATTCTAAATTTAGTGAATTATTTGGACATGAAATTCAAGGTTTTAGTCTAGTTATAGATATCTCCTATATATATCTAAATATTCTTGATACAAATTGTCTTGCTAAACCATATTGGTTTGTACATAGTAGTTTTAGATTTTCCTGTGAACATTCTTGATAGTGGAGGAATATTTGGCCCAAAACAGCTTTTTTTATCTGGAAACATCAAATCATCTTCTGAACGGTCTTAATGGTAGATGTATCAAGTTACTGATACATGATTTAAAATAAATAGTAATTTCCTTATTTTATAATTTAATTATTAATATTTTCCATGATTTTTTGAATATTATAGTAACTCTTTTTTCATTTCATTATCAGTAATTTATTAAATGACAACTGTTTTTAGGTATTTAATATTTCATTCTTGTTATGAATTAGGTTATAATGATAATAAATATATTTAAATATAATGTGTGTTAATTTATTCACTTTCCCATTTTGATTATAATAATTGACTAATGATAGCTTCAGCTGATGTGAACTCGTGCTGAGTATATCAGACCACCATTTTTTATGTTTTAGTTTCACAGGAATACAAGGACTTTTTTTATGAAAGATATGATTGGTTAGGATAAGGGGAATAATGGAATTATCTAGGTAAATAATTAATGAATTTTACTTTTTAAATTTATTTGTAATTTCTTAAACCTATAAAGCTTCATTTAGAAAAATATATTATTCATTCCTTTAGGTGGAGATTACTTATATGTTATTTCAATGTAACAAAATATTCACCAACACTGAGCTACTATGGTATAGGATGTTACATTTGGTATCAGAGGATTCTTATAATAAATATTTCGAAGTAGATTTATAGAAACATAAATTATGGAGATTTAATCATATAACGGATATTAAAAATATTTCAAACAAAACCATGTGTATTATTTTGAGATTAGTAATATGTAAATATTAAATTTATTTAAATTTTTTAAGTAGATTAAAAATTATATATTATAGATAATAATATAGAATATTCCATTTTTTAGAAATGGATCATATCAGAATTAATAGATTTTGTATCAATTAATTTTATCAATGTAGGTATTTCACCCATAGGAAGGACAATGTTACTGGATTTGGAGATATTGCTTGAGGAGAATAAATTATAACTATATTAGAAAACCTTACTTATGATGAAAGAAATAAAATTGTAAGTATAGAGTATTATTTTGATTGAAAATTTTGGGTAAAACGACCTTAAACAATATGCATGAGTAACCTCCATCATTCAATGGAAGTATAAGTCCATTTATAGCTAAGAATTGAATAAGTTCCATAGAGAATATATTTTACACAATGGGAAGTAATGGAAGGGAGATGGTTGTTATGGATTTTTATCATCTATTAACATATTCATATCAATAGATATCTTTGACTAAATATATTATGGAGTAGGGGCAGGAAATATCAAACATGCAATTGAGGTATTTTAAGGAACTATTCATAGGGAAATATTTTCATTGCAAGTATAGAGGAGATATGGAGAACCAATTCTTGAGTCTAAGAAAAATAGAATCAAGAAAATGTTGCTAAGTATAATGCTAAAATTTCATTTTCATCCATGAATTATAATGAATGCATACACAATCCAATAAGTAATATTGATCGTTTAATTAATTGCATTAAACAAATCCTTCATATAGAACTAGTCTAACAAATATTCTCATCATATGTGGATATAGTATGTTATTCTATCAATATGGATAATTAATTTTCCAAGAATTATGGTCATGAAGTAAAATTAGAGAAAAGGGGGATGAAAAAAATTACCAGGAGAATGGTATATAGAAAAAAAATTCTTCATGTGATAATTGTGGAAAGAACCACCTCGATACATTCTTTAAGGAAATTTCTGTCCACTAAAAATGTATAGGGAAATTCCACTAGGTTCCTGATTTCATTGGAAATAATGAGTCACCCAATATCAACAACATCAAATTTAATGATATAGGGAAGCAAAAAATTAAATTTCCATGGAATCACTTGAGTATATCCCCGAATAAGAATAGGGGTCAATAACATGCATAAGATATTACTATAGCCAATGTGGAATGATTAATGTACTTCTATATATTAATTAAAGAAGTATGTTTTTAAATTATTATTTGAACGATATTCTAGTTATAATAATACTCATATATATAATTGATTTACTATAGTACTTCTTATTTATGGTTTTGGATGCATGTGATAAATTTTACTAGTAATAAAGAGATGTGATTCTCTTTCATGTTGTTTAGTGTAATATTACCCTATATATGTTTTCAATGATTAGATAATAATTTGGAATATATTTTTATATTATAGTGTTGGTGGAAATAAAAATATATATTCATATATTGATTACGTGAATCATTATTGAGTTTATTTCATTTTTGTCATTCATGAAATACATTCGATATGGGGTGTTTTTAAGGAATAAAAAAAATTTAAATTCCTAAAAAATTGATGGTTTCCATTATTGATTTATATTGTTTACAGAAATCATATATTTTTTATGTTACATAAATAAGAACATTATGATATTTTGGGAATCGAATGGTATGATTATTTTGGAAATTTTGTTACATTCCTTCTAATTATTTGGACTTTGAATTTGGATAGATTTACTTTTTAGGAATCTTAATGGTAACAAATTATGAAATGGATTATGTTGATCTTTTGGTATTTTGGTTTTTTGATTTGTCATAATTTATAAACTATGCCAAAATTTATTTCTTTGTAAATTTTTAGAGGCCAATGGACCGAAACATTGATATTTCGACTAATTAAAATTGCATCAGGGAAGAAAAATTCATCTTGAATATCAATCAACTGATGTACAAGGTTAATTGATTGAAAATCAAATCCCAATAAATTTATGTGATTACTCTAAATACATAGAAAATATCAATTAATTTCATATTCATCATTGTTTTGACTATATACTGAAATAATCCTTCAACTTTGAATTTAATTAATGGTATCTGTTTACTTTTCATATCAAAAAATCATTTACAATTTAACCCATCTTATATTTCTAATTTTGTAATGGATGACATTCCCAAGACTTTTTTCTTATTCACTCTCCAATTTCTTTGTTGGTATGTTTTCTCCTTTGTATCCATGTTTTCACTTCCCACAAATGTTATGCTAGTGTAAACAAATTATGTGATTATCTTTATAGTTCCCTTTCTACCATTTCATATGGTTTTTTATTAACCCTTTTTATTATGTGTCATTTCCTCGAAAGAATTTTTAAACATCAACCATTGATTATATATGTGAAAATTAGAAATACATGAACAAATATTATTGAATGTTGGGAAAATGTAATATCATGATATTTTAGGATATATAGTTTTCAAATTATATCTTGTAGTTAACACATAACCATGATTAAATGATCTTGAAATACAATTATATATTTTTTCCATATAAAAACCATGACTTTATATACATTAGTATTACATAAAATTTCAAGAGAACCTGAAAAATTATAAATACAGATGAAAGATGTTCATACTAGACTAGTGACTTTGGAAACATTGAAACATAAAAAGTGATACATAAGCAAGATACATTATTTCTCTCTTGGTTCTTCTTGATTATCACCATTCATAGACACATCATACATAATAAAAATCATCATAACATGTGTAAATAAACATAAAAATGTTTGAGATGAAATTACCATTATGTGTAAGAAAGGGAGATATGTATGAAAAATCATGAACATAAGGGTATGAGAATATGATCATGAAAATAGAATATCATACCCTCTATATCAATGTTCGTAAAATGAATCATGGTATAAATCATGGAAGTTCAAAAGAAATGAATCATAAAGAAATGAATAATATCCTCAATGAATGCATGACGTAGGAATAAGACATATAATTTTTGTAGTCACATAATCATATAATATTATTTCCATAGTAAAAAATATTTTCTTTAAAATCTATCTTGGTAGTATGGGTTCAATCCCAAACCATATTCGGTTTCATGGTTCTCTGAGATGGACATATTAGTATCAATAGTTCACTCCACATACTATCATTGTATTCATGGTTCACTCCCATGGACATCATAGTAGTCTAAGTTCATTTTTAAGATCATCATAGTCTATCTCATGAGATATAAATTTTTTCCAAATGCATTGGAGGGAGATATAGGTCCCGCCCATCAAATAATTAAATCATACATCCATGTTCCACATGATAAAAGATAATCTTATGATAACACATGAAATGAAATGGATATTATAAATAAGTAATAATATAATTTAGTATATAATGATATAGGATTCGTAATCATTTCATAATGAATATAACTCATGAAAAAAACCTTGTTTCTAAGTAATAAAACCCCTAAATGAGAAATGGTTTTCATAAACATCAGTCCATAAAAACATAATACATTAAGAGGAAAAGCAAGAATGGGAACATATAATAATTTCCCAATAAAGCAATGAGTAACAAGAATATATGTTATATTAATTGGGAAATAGTATTGAATATCTTTTAATAATGTTTCCTTAGGAAAAAATTCTTTAAAAATTTAAAATCTCTTTTCCAAACATAAATCATTTTTAAAATATTTTTCTTTTAAAATAGTTATTAAAACATATTAAGGATGCATTGAAAATAATAAAAGCATCTTAAAATTATTTTCCCTTGAAAATCTTCTTTAATTATATTTTGAAGCCATTTATAACACATTTTTGAAAACATGGTTTCATAATAAAATAATTTTTCAAACTGAGAGAGTGATTATCAGATTTTACATAAAAACATTATCTAAAGTAAAAAATAGTGTAAAATTTTATAAATAGATGTATATATTTTGAATAAATAATAGAGAACTAAACTCTTGGGTTTCTTGATTGATGGATCATAATATTTTATCAAAATAATCATAAACATAAACTATCTCAAATAACGATGAGATTGTCTCAATAAATAATTATAACTTGGTAACATGGGTTCACAGTCTCCAAGTAAGAAAATAATATTAGATGAATCATAGAATACTGGTAAAATAATGGATTCTATTTTATAATTTTTAAAATGGATGTATGTAGACCTCAAAAAATAATATTAGTGTATAATAAAACACATGTCTCAAAGAAGGAAAATTGTGGAAAATTATTTAACTAATAAAAAATGTTTTTAAACATAAAACACATGAAATAAAGGTCATAAAATGGATATTTCAAAACCCAAATTTTTTTTATATGCTAAATATAATAAAATCAAGGTATGTACATATAGTACCCAAAATGAATGAGTAGCGAACAGAACAAGAATCTAATGAAAATAAAAATTGAGTTGAAATACCCTAACATTTTATCTTGATTCCCATTGTAACCATTCAAACCACCCATATAATAAATATATATTTTTAATATAAATTTTAAAAACCCAAATTATTATATCTAATATCATATAATGTTTTATAATGACTTTATATTAGTTACTGGTTAATAATCCCCTCATAATGTTTCACTTCAGTTAATATTCACTTTTTTCATCACTTCGGTCTTCACTTGTTATATTGATTGTATTTATACATTATATAATTGTGTATAAAATGTAAAAATTGTTTAAATTTAATTTATGTAAATTATATTTGTATTATAATAATATATATAATATATAAGTATGAAATGGAATACACCGTTCATGAAGACGGTAGGTCGTATGTACAGATGAACTCTATTTCAGTTTAATTGATGTGTTGAAAGAAAGAACGTAAAATAAATATATGAATATATGTATAAAATATAATTAAAGAAGAACTATAATAATATAAATCCACTAAAACTATCATTATTATATTCCATGAAGTGTGTGAGTGAATAACATCTCTTTGAGGGGGTAGTAGTTCACACTTCCTTAAATGAAATTATTATATTTACACCAAATGGGATGAAAAACGTTATGTAATGTAAAAAGGAACTATGTATCCTAAATATGTAATACATATAATAAATAATATATATAATAATAGATTTTCCATCATAATTTCCACCATGAGAGGTGGTAAGGAATATGGAACATCATCATTTTGTGAGATAGAACTTCACCATAAACATAAACAATATGTTCATTATCCATTATATGAAGGTGTGTCAAAGTATAGGATAAAACCATAGAATAAATAAATCCATGACTTATTTGGATACTAATTTGTTATACAATCATGTAGAAAATAATGTGGAGGTGTGGAGAATGAAAATTAATGAAAGTACATGAGAGAGGACATTGCTTCATAAATGGATAACTCCTTTTTATTTATGAAAAATTATTCATTTGATTGGATTCTACCCAAGAAGTGTAAGGTAGAGTTTTTTGTAATCTTATTGGGTAGGATGTGGCTGAAGATCAATGGTTTTAGATGTATGAATAAATGGGAGAGGTGGTGGCCTATTTTAGGGAAGGAAAAAAGACATTATTGGTATTTTTGAAAAGATGTATGGTTTTCCCACGTTGATAACTAAAAAAGTCATACAAACCATCCAATATCAATAATATAATGATAATTACTGAATAATTCCCATAAAATGGGTTTTGGTCAATTTTATATATCATTTTGGGTCTTAAATTTATGATTTACTCATCAGTTAAGCTTAATTGTACATTTTTTACATAATTAATTTTAATTAAACTCACTAATATTTTGGTAAAAAACTAATATGAATTTATTAAAAATTAAAAATAATGATGATTTCAAATATGTAATCCATTTTTCCAAATTTTATACATACATGTTGAAAAATTAATTTAATAATAATAATGTAGTCGGGTTGACATTGTATATTATTAAAAACAATGATCAAATGATTGATATGTTTTTATATCCAATTTCAAAGTAAAATTTGTACCAATTACCCAAATTAGATTTATTAATATATTTATATTCTAATTAAATGTTTAAAATAATGTAAAATATATTTTATAATTATAAATAATTTTGATAGAAAAAAATATTGGAAATAAAATCTTTTATTTTTCACTCTTTATACAAAAAATTATATTTCATTGAAAAATTCCATAAATTATCATTAAAGTAATTTAAACATTATAAATAAAAAATTGAAATTCATTTTATTAAATAAATTTTTAATTATTTTTAAAAATAATATTATTAGTTTTCATAGAAAGACATTAAAAAGAGTTTATTCGAGAAAATGATATTTTTAAACCTAAAAGGACTTTACCAAAAATCTAGTATTTAATTATAAATATGTTTTAATTATTTAAAAAATTAGAAACTATATTTTAAAAGAATTTATTATTATTCATATTACTATTTTTAATGGATACGTTATAATTATTCCATTTAAATAATTATAATAATTAAAGGATGTTTCATAGAAACATCAATGTTGTGGGTATTGTATTCCAAGTTGTTATTCTGCACACCATGTAAATTATATGTGAATGAAATGAATGAATTAGTATATAATATAAAATTAATAAAAAATAATTCATTCAGAAAAAAGTTCCATAAAAACTCAGGGAGTTTCATTTTACCCTCCTTAAAATGAATTTCACCCTACAAATTCGTCACTGTGGTAAACAATTAAGGATACTTCTGCTTCATCATATCTTCATGTTCCCACATATCTTCTCTAATATGTGATTTCTATAAAAAAACATTTACCTATTTAGCAATCTTCTTTTTTATAAATTTCTCAGTATGATCTGGAATTTCAATAGGTTGATCTTCATAAAAAAAATTCCATCTCGAGTGTTATGAACTCTATGTTCAGTATAGGTGAAGGGTCAGGTATGTACTTCTGCAAAAGAGATACATGGAACACACCGTGGACTTGAGAGATATTTTAAGGATTTTCTAAGTTATTTGATACCATTTTGATACAATGAATAATTTCAAAGGGACAGATATACCTAGGTAGTAGTTTCTCATTCATCCTGTATCTCATAAAATTAATCCCGGGTGAGATTCATAGAAAAACCTTCTCACTAAATTAAAATTAATGATCACACTGATTGTTATTACTGTATCATTTCTACCTACTTTGAGCTACCTTGTAATGATGTTTAATGGTTCTATCCTTCTAGACCATTTATTCTAGAATCTCATGTACCAATATCTTTCTTTCTCTATCTTCATCCAAACACATTGTGGATCTAAATTTCTTACAATAATGTTCTTCATAAGGTTCTGTCAGAATTATTGAGTGAAATTTTTTATTATAAAAAATCAACCAGAGGATGGTGTTTATCCCAACCACTATTGAAATTTTGAGAATCAGATATCAAAATATCCACCATGTTAAGAATGATTCTTTTATACTGACCATTTATTTGAGAATGATAAGTAGTTCTTAAACTCAATTCGGTAGCTTGTTATCTCTGAATACTCTTCCAAAATTTTGGGGTGAACATCAGATCCTGATCCAATATAATGTACTGTGGTACTCCATGATTATTTACCATTTATATAATTTATAACATGAAAAAATGATCAAGATAGAAGTATTCTTTAATAGTGATGAAGTTTGAAAACAACGTAAGGAGATCGACTACCACCCATATATAATTAAACCCATTAGAGGTTTTGGGTAGAATGATTAAAAAATACATAGTGAGGTTCCCCCATTTACATTATGGTATGGTTAATATATTCAACACCCCATTTGAATTTGGTCTTTCAGACTTATCTTGTTAGCATACCAAGTACCCAGATAAAACTCTACCATATCTTTCTTCCTGGAATCCCACCAGATTTATTCTTTCAAGTCACTATACATCTTCGTACATCTTGAATGAATATAGAATATATAACTATGACCATCCCTTAATATAATCATCATAAAATATGATATGTAAGGGTCACATTCATGATTCATGAACCTTATTATTCCATCATAATCATGGGTAAACTCATGAGAATTTTTGAAATTCCTTGGTATCTCATTGTATTCTTTATGCGCCTCCTTAATCCTAAATTAGATAGATGGTTGATCATTAATTTCATAAAGATACACATATCCCCTTCCCTATAGATTTCTAGATCCACCCTTTTAAATTAAAGAAATACTTGATCTTTTATGATCCATTTCATTGATAAGGTAGCATGGTATGTACAACACAAAGCATCATCCACCTTGTTTCCTCTCCCAGGGTGTTAATGTTTTGAGTAGTCATAATCCTTTATAAACTCTAACCATGTAATCTAATGCCTGTTAAAATAATTTTATGTTATTATATATCTAATAATTTTATTTTCGGTATATATATCACAATTTCATCCATAAATATAATGCCTCCATATATTTAAGTAAAAATTTCTTCTACAAACATTAAATCACGAGATGTATAATTTTGATCCTGAATTATAATCAATCGTGAGGAATAAGTGATAACCAAGTTATTATTATTAACAACACATCCTTATCCCATCATGGATGTGTATCTACAGGTAAAATATATTCTGAAATTTTTTTATGATTATTAAAATACCATATTCCCCCTTTTTCACATGATATGAAAAATAAAATCACCATATGTGTATACATACGACTTACCATCTCCACATAGCGGTGCAATTAATTTTTAATCAAAAAATTACATAGATGTGTATAATTACAAAAATAATTGATATATTTGATACATATAAAATGATATAGAATTCATAAAATTAATTTATCATATTACTTACAACATATTCAATATTAAGGGAATAATATCATCCCTCATGTGTATCGACGACCTATATTCTCCACGATGTGATGTGGCTCATTTTTTATTAAAAAAAATAAATAAAAAATATAATGATGTATAAAATCATTAAATATGATACTTATTGAATCAATAAAATTCTAGAGATAATGAATATATATCCCATTAATATGATCTAAATCTTATATGAAAAAACATTCATGAAAAATTGATGTTGTTAACACTTGAAATAAGGGTAATAAGAAAATATTGTCAATAACCAAGTGATGATGTGATATAAGTGTATCAAATATGTTATTAAAAATAATAATATGATATTTGAATAAATATATTAAACTGTTAAAACCATTATACAATAGTTAAATGCAAGTTCAACTAATTGTTTGTTTCAGGTAAGGGATTCTTAGGAAACTTTTACTTCTATCATACAAATGAAAAACTAACCAATTATTTCTATTATCTAGTGTATATATTTCCCTTTGGATATATTATATCATGAATAATATTATTTAATTGTAATAAAAGTTTCTTTTTATGTTATTTATTACATTAAACATATGATTAAAAAACCCATGTGGTCAGGATTTATTTCAACATCTCATCATTATTTAGGATTGATTATTTTTAGTCTCAACTATGGAATATTTTTCATTCACATCCATGTTTTCCAAAAAAATGAAATATGATTTTTATATTCTGTAATGATTTTTTATTGTAATTTTTACCCCTTTGTACTTTTTATAATATTATACCGAATAAATTTTTCTAACATTTTAAAAAGAAGTTACATTTTTAATTTTCTTACAAAATTATTAAAGAAATGTTTTTTCACTTATATGACCTATGCCAATTTTCACTCCGTCAAGACGCATCAAAGATTTGAATCTTACTTAACATGTTTTCAAGGATTTTTTTTAATAAAATGGTTTCTTTTATAATTGTTTATTTTTTTGAAAATATGTTATTTAAAAGCGGAATGGGTTAATTTGTTGAAGAATTTTTAGATGATCTTATTCAAATATTTTTATTCATTTTTGAATCCTTTACTGATTATTAGGTATTTTTTAGTTCAGTAACATATAATTACATCTTCCATATGTCATTTATTTTTTATGGTCAGTTTGATAGAGTTAATATAGATAAATTTTTATGTATTTCTCAATACATATATTTGATGATGAAGTACATTATTTATAAATTAAATACATTATTTTATATTTGTGATATGATATAGTGACATAAGGCATGGGTTTGAACTAATTATATATATCCCCTAAACACATAATGATTACTCATGTGAAAAATAATTTGGAAAAAAATCATTTTTCTATACTACGAAGTTTTAAATTGTCTTCTAAAAGGACTTTTCAATTCCAAAATAATCAGCAAATCTGGATCGATTTTTATACTGTAGTTTTAAAAAATCTTATGAAATTTATTGATGGTATAGGTATCATATGACTGTGAAATGAAGTCTAATAATAAGTCATTTAATTCATTAATAATTTATTTATTAATTTTATCTATTATATTTTTACTATGATATTATTTATGGATGAATTCCATTATTAGATAATGTTTAAATTATTGTGTTTTATTGTATTTACATTTATACTTGCTGTATTTCTTATCTCATAATAATATTTGTGTTGTTAAAATGAAATTTTTTTCATGTATTTTAAATTCCATATTGATTATTCTTATTGACTATTGATAGATTTTATTATAGTTAACTCAATCTTTGAATTTGAGATCACTTCTTTATTATGATATATTTTCCCAAATATGATTGTAAGTGTGTAATGATTAATATATATAGAGTTATAAGAAGGGAATAACCGGTGTTCTCAATGAAACATCATGGTTTAGTTTTTGTTTAAAATGTAATTTTAATTTCTTATATGTGTATAGTCTAGAAAGAATGATAAACTATTCAGTCCATGATGATGTCATTTGTTTTATCATAAAGAAATGTTATAAAATAAATACTATCTATATGATACTTGTTTTCTGAGTTATTACAAAAAAATTATGGGGTTTTTTACAATTTAATGCATTGAAAAATAATTCAAATTACAAGAGGATAAAATAGTGTTATATAACTATTACTATATTGATTATTTTTCCTCTTGGGAATTTTGAATTTATTTTGGAAAATTTATGAAAATGATATTCATTAACATGAAATTTTTCTATTTGGAACCCTCATATTCTAAAATTGATGATAATAGTGACCCTTAAATCCCACATTAAATAGGCCATGAGTTGTTAACATACACTGATAGTGTAAACTACACTCACGAGGGATATAATACCCTTATTATACTTGATAAATTATTATAATCCTCTAACAATATCCAAAATAATATATAAACCAATCTAAATACATAAACTATTATTTATTACTAAATCATGATAATATACACATACAATGTCGATTTTACATTATAATCTAGGTAATGTATACACATTAACATTAATACTCTATAGGATGTTTATACATGTATACCATATCTATGATCCTCTATATCCCATATGAGAGTATATCACCCAAGTAATGTAACCAAAATAATTACATGCTGACATATATAGTATATCTAGAACATGGATAATGGTTGGGTGAGTATTCAACCAAATGTAACTGCACAAAGCATTATATTGAGAAGAAATGGAGAATCAAAAGCCTAATTGGAATCTGTTTCCCAATCTTCGATGTTAGTGGAGGATAATAAATAAAAGAAACAAATTAATAAAATATTAAACATACATTCCATGGAAAATTACACAATTATATACTTGAACAATAGTAAATTCTCCAAATAAAAACCCAGACACTACCACTATGGAATAAAAATCTAAAACATTTCTAAACACATATTCCACATGTTTTATTATTAGTTCTCATAATTTTATAACAAATTATTATTATAAAAAAATTAATATACGATAATCTATTATAGTATCAAATTTTCATCATTCATAAATTTTTCCTAGGAATTCATATTCACTAATTCAGTTCAAGTTTTCTTAAATATTCTCTTTAAATAATTTACTCATTCCATAAATTATAATTTTGTAACATCCCAGGTAAATAATGAATATTAATTTTTAATATTTATTAACATTTGTGCATAAAATAATTATATTACTTTAAATGGAACACTATGCTCGATGGCGTACCCAAAACCAAACAACGAGTTTCATTGAAATCTTATGTTGCACTCTAATAATAAAATTATATTATTTTAAATGGTAGTTAACGCTTAGTCATTGTAATGGAGGGAATGAACAGAACTAACAACAAAATGATTATATATGTTTGTCATGTATTTTATCTTTTGTCTAGTAAATGTTAGAGGCTTATAATTCGAATGAATCCAATTTTAATCGTAAATATGAGAATATTATTTAAAAGGTCGATTAACAACCTTTTGATGGAGAACCCTTTTTAAATCCAATTTTTGACAATTTTATATGTTATTTTGGACCAAATAAGATCCTTATTTAGAATCTGGAAATCAAAATCTATTTTGTGTAAATTTTTGTTATTTTTCCGATAAAGATCATTTTTAGTGAAAATGTTGTATTTTAATTGAAAACCTCCTTTTAATATGATTTATTTATAAGGATAGATTATCTTTTAAATTGGATTTACATTGTAGTTAGAATATATTTTTACAATTTAATCCAATGGTGGTCATTGGATTTAATTTCACTTTGAAATTGGACTGAAATTAGTGTCAATCTTTTGATATATTTTGTTTCTTAAAAACACGCTATTTGATTTGACAACGGGAATTAATTATTAAATTTATTAATGAAACATATATGTTTTTAATTTTTTAAAATAGAAATCATTTTTTAATTTGGAATATCAAATATACCTTAGGATGAATTTTTGTTATTTTTCTGAAAAACATCAATTTTTGATGAATAGTGAAACCACTAAGTGGTAGTTAAAAAACTGATTTTTCGTTTAAATGAAATTTTACCACATTTGTGATTTAAATTTCAAAAATCCGACATACATGGTTGTCATTATGATGTAAAATGTGGTTCAATGGGATGAAAATAATTTTTGGTTAATAGTAACTTTTAAGTTTTATTAATCACGATTAATGGTAATTAGTGTTATTTAAGGTAAAGATAATGTTATAATAATGTGAAATGACCATTCCATATGTACTACCCTTATTGGATGAGTCATGGCCGACCAAAACAATCCATGGGTCAAATTGGGGACCCCATGGAGCCACTTGGGTAAGCAAATGACATTAATAACTTTTTATTTAAAGTAAAAACAAAAATGTCACAAACATGTATTGTTTTACTAAAACAATTTTTTCATGGGGTTATAAAAGTCATATATTTGAATATAAATATTCATTCGGAATCTAATAATATTTCTTACATCATATTATTTTTTTATTTATTTACATTAAATAAATTAATTTATTTATGACACCATGATGATGTAGAGATTAATTTATTAATGAATGATTTAAATAAAATGAAAAGATAATGTCAAATCTAAGACCTAAACTTGTCAAAAACCTATTGGATTGGTGTATTCCATACCCTTATCACCTTATACTCGAATTATATAATTGTGGGACCTTTTATATCCGAAAATCATTTTATAATAAAGTATCTTTTCATGACTTTCCAAGAGTGCCCCTCCTCCCTCTTACAAAAGGCCCCCACCTCTACCTTCGTACCCACACCACTCAAAACCTTGGCTAATCAAACCTCTAATAAATTTGTCTCTAAACATACCTCTATTACTCCGAGAAGCCTCAATTTGGGCAGAATTCTTTCCAAGGAATCCTTTGAGCTCAAATCAAAGAGAGTTATCTGATTTGAAGGTAATGTCTTCTCTTATATTCTTTTGTTTTATTTTTCTTCTCCAACCCCCTAAACTCTTTTTATTCCTTTATTTTGTAAATAAACCAGTATCCTAAATATACTTGGATGACTTTAGGAGGTGGATTCATGCTACAATAATACACACCTCCATTTACTGGTTAAAGAATATTCTGTTTCTATGGGTTGTGAATTACTGCCTCATGAAATGATGATTGTTCAATATTCATTTAACACCTCCCATGGTGGACATTAAGATGTAACTGCATTTATATATGATATATAAATTATGTTTATTTATTCCTTATGCTTCTATATTTTTCATTTATTCCATATTTTTATGGTTTCCATAATCGGTAAACGCGATAATTTCATTTTAGGATTTACGGACTACCGCCCCCTCAAAGTGATTTTAATCGTTAATACCATATGTGGGATGTATAAAGGATGGATTTAATGATGTTATATGTTATATTATACTGTAATTATAATATAATTATGTATCATTGTTTTTTTTCATTCCATTAAAGTATGAAATCGAAATTAATGTAGCGTTCATGCGTACATACGGCTTACTGTCTCCATGAACGGTACATTTCATTTCTTATCTCTAAATGTTATGTACAATTAAAAGTACATATATATAATGGATATATAGGTCATATATTTCATCTAAATTATGGATATAATTCTGTAATTATAATATATATATCTCTCATTTAGTTTTAATTCCATTAATATGACAAAGAAAGGAAAGCAGCGTTCATGCGTACGTACGACCTACCATCTCAATGAACGGTGCTTTTCATTTTTTATCTCCAAATGTTATGGAATAGTATAAAATGAATATATACTGGATATATATTCTATTAAAATAATTAATAATATTCTGGAGATGATGTACCTATAACTACATGGAAACTTCTTTTCCAACAAGTTTAATTTTGACTCCTGTACCGAACATCGACAAAGACGTCTGATATGAAATCACATTATTAACCTATTATTATAACATTATAATATGTGATATGAACTGAATAATAATAATTAAAGGAGTTATTTAAGAAATTATAAATTGAATAAAGTTTATTATTTAGTAATAAAAAGAAATGAACAAGGCAAGTGGGACTTGAGGTAAGGGATCCAACCTCTGTCTTTCTTTTAAAGTACTCTCTTTTATGTCACTTCTTTTAATCTCCTATTTATTATGTTGGGGGATGTTATCCTATATTACTCTTAATTTAAATTTTATGTTAATATTATGATAGACCTTATTTTATCTCATCAAACCATTTTTGAATGTTTTAAGAGGCACCGTTAGGCTGCCGAATTTTCGTAAGGGATTTCTTATCTCACTTTTAATTCTGTGAGATTTCCATTGTTCGCCACTTATTTATTGCATCTGGTGTGTTGTGTACTGCCCTTTCATATATATTATACGGATTATATTTATATTCATGGTATTATGTGATTAATTTGGTGTTTATTATTTTTTGGTCATACAACTCGATTGATCACAATGAGGTAAGGGGTTTTTATCTCAATTTTTGTTCCCGTGAGATTCATGCTACTTTTGAAAATATTTCCTTTTGTGTGGTGTATGTACTGCCCATGATTGTATTCTTTGTGTAATATAATTTATTTTATCAGTATTTACATCTTTATTGTATGACCCTTCTTTCATGGGGTGTACGTTTCGAAAGTTACCCAAATCGGTAAGGGAACCATTCACCCACCTCTTTTTAAAAGACTTCTTTTTTTTAGGACTTTTAATTTACATATTATTATATTGGGATATTTTCTTATATATCCGTATTTCTGTAAATGATATTCACAAGTGATGAGATACCATTTTTATCTCTCATCGTCTCATTTTTTAAATTATAAAATGACGCAATTAGGCTGTCGAATTTCTGTAAGGAACTTCTTAACCCAATTTCTATTATTTTGGTTAAACCTATAATTCTTGATTATATCATACTATGAATTTGTTAGGATGAACTCATATTGTTTTACACTTAATATCCTCTTATATTGGGTGTATTTATATTTGTCACACATAATTATGTAATTGATTTATCCTTAATCTAAGGATACCGACAATGTAAGGGACTTCGTCTCAATATCTTTTCATTGAGGCATATTTTTGTTCTAAAACAAGACTTTATTTTATACTCTAAATAAAAACCTTTGACTTTTCATTTCATTCAAAGGAAATCTTTTTCTACGAAGTGTTTTACTGAATGAAAAAAAGGAATTTTTCTTTTAACGTACGCGGTGACCACGACCTTTTCCGCCGCCGCGAGTACTATTTGACATTTGGATTCATTAACAAGACGTAATGTTTTTAAAAAAAATTAAATACCATATATTCTTTTATGAATTTTGGTATTGAAAATGGTTTTGATAATGGAATTTTTATGTCCATATATTTATGTGATATACTGTGATTGAAATGTGGAGTTGTTTTCTTTCCATTATATTTGTTTAATGTATTATGATTTTGTACTGGTACATGGGCATTTGATGGGTGGTTTCGTGATAAACCATATGACGGGTGGTTCCATGAATACCAGGATAGGTGGTTACATTATAACCTCCAATTTATTAGGTATGGAAGTCGGCCGTATGGATATTCCATGTAGTGATATGTGTGGAAGTCGGCCGTATGGTTATTTCATTTAAGTATGTTTATGTCCCAAGTTACCTTTATATGTTATGTGTTCATTATATGGGTGAATGTTAATATTTTGGTTACAAAGAATAAGTAGTGATCTTTTATTCAGTGAAGAGTATTTACTTCTTCGTAAAGGTAAAAAGTATTACTTTGATAAAGTATTCATGTTTTACTTTTTGTTTTGAAAAAAATAGTTTTTCTTCTTTGTGTATACTTTACTGGTATTTTTATGATCATACCACTTTTTTGAAATGTTTTCCACAGGACATAAAGATGAATAGGGTTAGGGATGGGATCAAGGAAGTACATTCTATCTAAAACATGGAACTAGACATGTTTCATTTTAAGAATTTTTATTTTGTGGGAACTTAGTAGAAGTGTCTACTTTGTAATATTTTGGGATGTTATAGTTATGACCTAATTCTCTAAAACTCCAAACGTGAAAAGATTCTCTATGTGAATTATTCATTTAATTCAAGATTATGTACTGTTTTAAGGTTGGGTCATTATAGTTGGTATCAGAGGTCAGTTTAGATAACTTTAGAGGATAGAGTGTTGTTTAAGCATAAGTTACAAGTTGTGTATAACAACAATTTGTAGTATATTAGATGGAGTCATTGTTTTTTTTGAATGTTAGAATTAGTTTGAGATAAATTGGATATCTATATCTTAGTGTTTATCTTCCTCATTATTATATGATGATTTTAGTATTATGCTCACACTGACCTTTTTGGTTTTAGTAAATGGATGGAACTAGCAGGTACCAAAGTAATAGTGGATGTGAAGGAAACTGTGACAGTTTTCTTAGCGAGAAACTGAATGATATAGGAGATGCAATGAAAACTCTTGTGTTTATCCTCAACCAACTATCTAGAGTCATGATTGACCACCTAAACCTTGGTGATTTTTTTAAGTCATCATATATGTGAGAAACAAATCCCTACATAAGTTCAGGTAATAATCATAAAGGTTAGTTTGTTAAAAAACCTATGAGTCAAAGATGTGGAAAGAAACCCCTAGGAAAATGTTTCAAAGGGACAAAAGATGCTATAGATGTGGAAATAAAGGTCATAAAGCAAGAACCTACCATGGAAAAAGGAATCATCCAGTTGACTCGAGGAAAGGGAATGGAGTTATTTCTGAGGGAACAATTGAATGTTTTAAATGCAGTGTGCATGGTCATTATGCAAACAAATTTCCTATGAAGAAGTTTTGAGAATGGGATCACCAAGATCGTACAAATATTCATTTACCAATAACTAATTCCATTCCGATTGAGGATGAAGAAACTGACAATGACCAATCAAAGGTATGGATTATTTCTTAACATATGTCTTCTAATTTTGAAATCTTAGGATATGACCCATGATTTTGTTTGTAGGAAAGAATTATTTCAGAATAAGTTGTAATGAAATGGTTAATGAATCATTAAGAATGTTGAATGAGTAAGAATTCAACATATAAGGGATTCAAGAGTTATGGTAGATTTTAGGATGGCGAAATTCTTAAAAGTATTAAATCTTTTTTGATGATGGGGTTACATTCGAAGACTTTTTATAGTATGTGTAACCCTGGTGTTTGATATATGAAAATTTTATTCAAGGAATAGTTATCTATTCTTTTGTGGACATAGTTATAAAGAACCATTTGGGTTTATATGATCCTTACTTTTGAGGTAAATATGGGATACTATATGTTATGGTGGAAAATGAAAGAAATGAGATAAAATTGAGGTGAAATTATTTTATGGTTATTTTTGATGAATTTATCTCTTTTTGTGGAATTTTTTCTGAATTATATAGTTTTGGAAAAAGTAAAAAACACAGACCGTGTGACAACCCGTTACGTCGGAAAAATCTGTGGGAATCGAACCCACAACCAAAGTGCGATTGATATTTATCTCCTACCACTGGACTACATGAAGTCCCTAGTTAGTATGGAAAATTCATTTTAGTTATATAATTTTATGAATCAAGAATAAGTTGATTTTGTGGTATCTAGGAAAATTTTGACCTATCAAGGAGGTTATATGATTAGGTTAATTACTTTTCAATATTATACTTTAAGAGCAACTAATGTTACATGGAGACAAATGTTAATTTTTACCTTGGAAGACTACGTTATTAAATCTTTAAAATATATGGGTTTCAATCATAGTTTGGTTTACTTTGAAGAATTTAATGGACAAATTGTTTATCTAATTGTCTTAGTTGAACTTTGGGTTTTGTTGGACAAATTTTAGAGATTAAGAATAGATTTTATTTTTATAAAGGATTATCCTTTTGTGGATTATCTGATCATTTTCTAACAATTTTTGTTTTTGTTATGGTCTAAAGACATGGGAAATATATTTTTCACATCTTTGGATTAGGTGATTCTCTAGAAGTTGATTATAGCTCTCTTAATGTGAAAAAGTCATCCTAAATACTCTTATTTTGGAGGAAAAAAATGAGTTTGTGTAAGAAATCTAGTAAGAGATGAAATTCTAAAAGACAAGAAAGTATATTTCCATGTGATTTAGTTAAGCTCATAAATAAATCCTTCAATGAAAAGTAACTTTAATCTAAAATGTTTTCTGTTAGCTTTTCCTACTGGGGAATCAAATACCGTTTAACTCGTCACAAGTTTGTGATTTTCTTGTTGTTATGTTTCTCCTAATCATGTTTTCCATCACTCTCCATCAGAACATGACCCTTTTGTTTCTCTTCTATGTCCATATTTTCCTACATGGAATCCTAGTATGGGTTAACTTGGGGTTACCTTTGTACTTCTCTTTCTTTATTTGAAAGTGATAGTTTTACTAACTCTTGTTTCATTGTGGGATTTTCAATGAAGTTTCCGAGCCCAAATTTAAAATTGCGAGGACGTAATTCCCAAAACGGGGGAAGGATGTAACATCCCATGTAAATAAAGAATATTAATTTTTTATATTTATTAATATTTGTGAATAAAATATTAATACTAATTGAAAGGGAACTCTATGCTCGATGGCGTACCCAAAACCCAACAACGAGTTTAATTGAAATCCTACATTGCACTATAATAATAAAATTATATTATTTTAAATGGTAGTTAACGCTTAGCTGTTTTAATGGAGGGAATGAACAGAACTAACATCAAAATGATTATATATGTTTGTCATGTATTTTCACTTTTGTCTAAAAAATGTTAGCGGCTTAAAATGCGAATGAATCCAATTTTAAGCGTAAATATTCAAATATTATTTAAAAGGTCGATTAACCGCCATTTGATGGAGAACCCTTTTTAAATCCACTTTTTGACAATTTTATATGTTATATTGGACCAAATAAGATCCTTCTTTAGAATCTGGACATCAAAATCTACTTTATGTAAATTTTTGTTATTCTTCGGAAAAAGATCATTTTTAGTGAAAATGTTGTATTTTAATTCAAAACCTCCTTTTAATATGATTTATTTGTATGGATATATTATCTTTTAAATTGGGTTTATAGTGTAGTTAGAATATATTTTTACAATTTAATCCAATGGTGGTCATTGGAATTAATTTCACTTTGAAATTGGACTTAAACTAGTTTGAATCTTTTGATCTTATTTTGTTTCTTAAAAACACGCTATTTGTTTTGACAATGAGAATTAATTATTAAATTGATTAATGAAACTTATATTTTTTGAATTTTTAAAATAGATATCATTTTTGAATTCGGAATATCAAATATTCCTTAGGGTGAAATTTTGGTATTTTTCTGAAAAACATCAATTTTAGATGAATTAATTATTTTTCGTTTAAATTAAATTTTACCACCTCTGTGATTTAAATTTCAAAAATCCAACATACATGGTTGAAATTATGATGTAAAATGTGGTTAAATGGGATGAAAATAATTTTTCGTGAATAATAACTTTTATGTTTTATTAATCACGATTAAAGGTAATTAGTGTAATTCAGGGTAAAGATAATGTTATAATAATATGAAATGACCTTTCCATATATACTACCATTATTGGATGAGTCATGGCCGACCAAGACAATCCGTGGGACAACTTCGGGACCCCATGTAGCCACTTGGGTAAGCAAATGACATTAATAACATTTTATTTATAGTTAAAATAAAAATGTCACAAACATGTATTTTTTTACTAAAATAATTTTTTCATGGGGTTATAGAAGTCATATTTTTGACTATAAATATTAAATGGAAAGATAATACGATTTCCTACATCATAGTATTTTTTTAAAATCTTTAGGCATTAAATAAATTAATTTATTTATGACACCATGATGATGCAGCGATTAATTCATTAATGAACGATTTAAATAAAATAAAAAGAAAATGTAAAATATAAGACAAACACCTGTCAAAAACCAATTTTATGTTTGGATTTCATACCCTTACAAGCTTATCATCGAAATATATAATTTTGGGTCCTTTGATATCCGAAAATAATTTTATAAAAAAGTATCTTTTCATGACTTTCACAGAGTGTCTCTCCTCCCTCTTATAAAAGGCCCCCACCTCTACCTCCTTACCCACACCTCTCAAGCCTTTGGCTCATCCAACATCTGCTAATTTTGTCTCTCTACATCCCACTATTACTCCTAGAAGCCTCACTTTGGTATGAAGTTTTTACAAGGAAGCCTTTGAGCTCAAATCAAAAAGAGTTATCCCATTTGAAGGTAATGTCTTCTCTTATGTTCTTTTGATTTATTTTTCTTCTCCAACCCCATAAAATCTTTTTATTCATTTATTTTGTAACAACACCAGTATCTTAAATATACTAGTATGATGTTATGAGGATGATTAGAGCTATACTCATACACACCTCAATCTAATGGTTGAAGAACATGCTGTTTCTGTGGGTGGCGAATTACTGCCTCACGAAACGATGATTGTTCAATATTCTTTTGACACCTCTCATAGTGGCCATTAAGATGTAACTATATTTATATATGATATATGAATTATGTTTATTTATTCCTTATTCTTATTTATTGTTCATTTATTCCATACCTTTATGTTTTCCAAAATGGGTAAACACGATAATTTCATTTTAAGAAGTGCGGACTACCGCCCCCTCAAAGTGATTTGAATCATTAATACCATATGTGGGATTTATAAAGGATGGATTTAATGATGTTATATGTTATATTTTACTGTAATTAAAATATACCTATGTATTATTTTTTTTCATTCCATTAAAGTATTAAATCGAAATTAAAGTAGCGTTCATGCGTACGTACGGCTTACCGTCTCCATGAACGGTACATTTCATTCCATATCTCCAAATGTTATGTACTATTAAAAGTACATATATATAATGGATATATATTTCATATATTACATCTAAATTATGGATATAATTCTAGAATTATAATATATATATCTCTCATTTAGTTTTAATTCCATTAATATGACAAAGAATTGAAAGTAGCGTCAAGCGTACGCACGACCTACCGTCTCCATGAACAGTGCTTTTCATTTTTTATCTCCAAATGTTATGTAATAGTATAAAATGAATACATACTGGATATATATGATATTTAAATAATTAATAATATTCTGGAGATTATGTACAAATAACTTCATGGAAAAGTTTTTTCCAACAAGTTCAATTTTGACTAATGTACCGAACATCGACAAAAACGTCTGATATGAACTCAAATTGTTAACCAATTATTATAACATTATAATATGTGATATGAACTGAATAATAATCTTTAAAGGAGGTCCTTAATAAATTATAAATTGACAAAAGTTTATTATTCTGGAATATAATGAAGCGAACAAGAAAAGTCAGACTTGAGGTAAGGGATCCAACCTCTCTCTTTCTTTTTAAGTACTCTCTTTTCTGTCACTTCTTTTAATATGCTATTTATTAGGATGGGGGATTTTATAATATATTCCCCTTACTGTAATTTTTATGGTAATATTATGGTAGACCCTATTTTATCTCATCAAACCATTTTTGGTAGTATTAAGTGGCGTAGTTTGGCTGCCGAATTTTCGTAAGGGATTTCTTATCTCACTTTTAATTCTGTGAGATTTCCATTGTTCTCCACTTATTTATTGCATGTGGTGTATTGTGTAATTCCCTTCCATATATATTATATTTATTATAATTATATTCATGGTATTATGTGATTCATTTTGTGTTTATTATCTTTTTGGCATACAAATTGATTGATCACAACAAGGTAAGGGGTTTTTATCTCAATTTTTGTTCCCGTGAGATTCATGCTACATTTTCCACTATTTCATTTTGTGTGGTGTAGGTACTTCCCATGATTATATTCTTTGTCTAATATAATTTATTTTATAGGTATTTACATCTTCATTGTATGAACCTTCTTTCCTGGGGTGTATGTTTCAAAAGTTACCAAAATCGGTAAAGGAACCTTTCACCCTCCTCTTTTTAAAAGACTTCTTTTTTTAGGTCTTTTAATTTACATATTCTCATGTTGGGATATGTTCTTATATATCCTTATTTCTGTAAATGATATGACCATGTGATTAGATACCCTTTTTATCTCTCATCGTTTCATTTTCTGAATTATAAAATGACGCCATTAGGCTGTCGAATTTCTTCAAGGGAACTTCTTAACCCAATTTCAATTCTTTGTGTTAATCTTATAATTCGTGATTATGTCATAATATGAATATGTGTGGATGAACTCTGATTGTTTTAAACTTAATATCCTTTTATATTGGGTGTATTTATTTTTTTCACACATTATAATGTAATTTATTTATCCTTAATCAAAGGATACCGACTTTGTAAGGGACATTGTCTCAATATCCTTTCATTAGGGTATATTTTTGTTCTAATATAAGACTTTATTTTATACTGTATATAAACACCTTTGACTTTTCATTTCCTTCCAATGGAATCTTTTTGTATGAATCATTTTTCTGAATGACAAAAAGGAATGTTTCTTTTAACGTACGCGGTGACAATGACTTTTTCCGCCGCCACAAGTACTATTTGACCTCTGGCTTCCTTAACAAGCTGTAATTTTTTTAAAAGAAATTAAATACCATATACTCTTTTTTGTATTTTGGTATAGAAAATGGTTTTGATAATGTATTTTTTAGGTCATTATATTTATGTGATATACTGTGATTGAAATGTGGAAATGTTTTCTTTCCGTTATATTTGTTTTATGTATTATGATTTTGTACTGGTACTTGGACATTTGACGGGTGGTTATGTGATAAACCATATGACGGGTGGTGCCGTGAATACCAGGACGGGTGGTTATGTTATAACCTCTAATGCATTGGGTATGTAAGTTGGCCATATGGTTATTCCATGTAGTGATATGTGTGGAAGTCTACCTTATGGTTATTCCATTTAAGTATGTTTATGTCCCATGTTACCTTCATATGTTATGTGTTCTTTATATGGGTTTATGGTAATATTTTGGTTAGAAAGGATAAGTAGTGATCTTCTATTCTTTGAAGAGTATTTACTACTTCATGAAGGTAAAACTTTATACTTTGATAGAGTATTCATGGTTTAATTGTTGTTTTAAAAAACTAATAGTTTTCCTTCTTTGGGTATCCTTTACTGGTATTTTTATGCTCATACTAAGTTTTTGAAATGTTTTCCACAGGACATAAAGACGAATAGGGTCAAGGATGGGATCAAGGAAAGACATGATATCTAAAACATGGAACTAGACATGTTTCTTTTTAAGAGTTTTTATTTTATGGGAACTTATTAGAAGTGTCTAGTTTGTAATATTTTGAGATGTAACAGTTGTGACCTAATTCTCTATAACTCTAAACCGGAAAAGATCCTCTATGTGAATTATTCATTTAATTCAAGATTATGTAATGTTTTAAGGTCAGGTGCTTACATATTTAATATATATCATTACCATATCTAGACCTTAAATTACCATTTGTACTCAATTACATCATCAATTATTACCATCCATGATTCTAAATAAAATCACTCAACTGAATCTAATCCATGATGAATATACCTTAAATAGATTAGAAATCATGAAAAAAGAAAATAATACATCAATCCGGAAGTAGGAAATAGGAATGAAAATTACAAAACTAGTCTCCCACCTCAAGCTAAATATTGCAACATAATCTCAAAACAATTCATCTCATCCACACCATCCCTAAATAATCCAAATCCATAATCCATGACAACACCATTAACATAGCTGAACCCATTCCATATCAACCAACAATACAATTTTGTTAATTAAATAACAAGTAGGTTTCAAATTTTTTAAAAAAAATGGATGAAAATTTCTAATTCAATTAATAATAAAATTAATTTAATAATTAATACATATTTCTGTTGATTCATGGAAGATATTAACTTGGACATTCTAAACATGTTCTCTCTCTAGTTATTAATTGCAACTACAATCTTCTAACACTACCATCATAATTCAATAATATATTATTTGCATGATTCATCAAGCATTGAACCATTGAATATAAGTATCAAATTGTCGTTAAAATTTCCAAGATGATATAATTAATTAATTTTTTAATGTTTAAATAATTATAAGGATGATAAAAGATCAAATAATTATTCCTTAAACATGTTACTTAATACTATATAATTTAATTTCTCTTGTTTTAGATGTGATAATCAATCAATAAAATCATAGGACAAAAATCACACAATATAGAAAATATCACCCCTCAATATATTTATAATAACTACTATTATATGTGAATAATAACCTCTTACTCATTTCATCAATTCTAGATTATTTTTTCATTTAGGTTAATCCAAATATTGCACTTATTGGATAACAACCAGGATAAATCAATATTTACATAACATTAATATTGATAACTATTTAATCCCCAAAAATGACTAGTGCACATTGAGAATAATAAAGGAGAGTGATAGAGACAATCCTAAATCAATGAGAGGAGGTTACTATTGAATCTTTGGGAAGAACAATTTGATGATAACCCAAAGGTTTTTGAGGGATGTATCTGTTTTGGTCCATATGTGTGAGAAATAAAAGTATCATACTATATAGAGGGAGACCATGTTTTTAGAAATATAGATACATGTAGCGTGTTATAATTACATCATGAATTTATCACTTTTTAATTTTGTATGACTCTCTTAATTCGATACATAGAAAATTCATGGAGTAAATACTATAACCATGAAAATTTTTGAAATCAAAAAAATCATTGAAAAATTATTGCAGTAGAGAAATTTTTTTAATTGAAAAATTTATGTAATAAATTTTGAGGTTTTGAAAATTATAATCCAACAATAAATATTAAACTTAACTTTATCCCCATGGAAGAAAAGATAGTGTATTAATCTTAAACATGAGGTAAACTACTAAAAAATGTGGGGAAATGACTATTAACCTTGACTGAAACTACTCTTATGCATAGTTAAAATAATATTAAATAAAGGTTAAATATTATTACCTATAAAAATATTGTTCACGAATATTATTGTGATGAATCATAATATAACACCAAAAAAACAGAGATTGATATGCTCGATATATTTCATAACATGAAAAACTAATCTTTATGTGAATGCTGATGTACTTTGAAAATATTATTATTTCAATGTGACCGGTATAAACATTCCATTAAATTAGTTTAATGAATAATAATAAATATATAGTAAAAAAATATAATTAATGGTTATATTTAATTTAATTTTTTTTTATTAATTTATAATTAATATGAATTATACTTTTAAAAAATTAATTTTATGCTTTAAAATTGTATTATCAAAAAAATTGTTATTATTTGTTTTCCTAAGATAATATTATAAGTAACTTCGACATAATTTTGAAATTTATTTTGAAAAAATTGAAAAAAAATCTATTTCATTAGAATATAAACACTATCATTGGAATAAATTTTGGGATTTTTCTTAAAGGATATATTATTCAATAAATAGTGAAAATACAAATTTTTTAAATTAACATTCATTTTAAAAAATAAAATTAATAGTTACACATTATTGTAAAATATCATAAATGTACATTATTTACAAATAAATGAATTAATTATATAGTAATAATCATTAAACATGATTTTGGTATAATATATTTTTTTGGATTAAAAGAACAATATTTTAAAAATACATTTCATTTCATTTTTCATTTATTACTAAATTTAGATTATATAAATTCTATATATTTAATAATGAATAGTGGACTACCTATATGGAATCATCATGTCCAAATTTAGTAGTGATGCTAATTTCATTTTTTACCATTGTGAAAAATAAATATTATATATAGATATAACAATAGAAAAGGGTAAATTAGGTTAATTGTGCTAAAAATTATTTTAAATTGACATAAAATATATGCACCAATTTTATTACCCTATTGGATGAATGGATTTCTAGAAGGACCAAATATATCATTATATATATATATAATTTAAATTATATATCTTTCTTTTGAAAACCTAAAATAAAAAATTTTATCTATTAATAAATTGTGCTTATCACCATTAAAATATTTTAATGTATTAATATATAATTTTATAAATTTAAATTACATCAATTGAAATATTTTTATAAAATAGAATGAAAAATATAATTAAAAACACATTTGGTCAATAAATGTTTATTTCCTTATATTGAGTATTACCAATTTATAGTTATATATAAATTTTTAGAAACATAATTTTGTAGAATTAACATTATATGGATTTTGTAATACCAAAATCATCTTATTATTAATTATTTAGATTTTTATGAAGTAGTTCATTTTGAGGTTAATAGTTAAAATATCGGGTTTGGATAATTTTTTCACTAATTATTATATTACCATGACATAAAAATGACATAATAATCATGAAACCCTTTTCTATAAAATTACATATATTTATATTTAATATATCATAATTACAAAACCATGATTAACATTTTTATCATTAGATATATTTTATTATAAATGAAATTTTTTTGTCATATTATAATAATTAATTTAAAGGTAAAATATATCTTAATTATAAATTTAGTTAGATTAATTGGAGTCCATATTTCATACACCATGTATAAATTTTTTTGGAATGGATCGTGTTATATTTTTGCAAACAAATTATCTACAATGATTAATAATTAGTTAATACCTGTTAGCAATTAAGAGCGTAATATATTATGGATTGAATTTACCTAACATCACATGAAAGTTTTACCTCATTGAGTTCCTTTCAAGGTTATGATTTCTAATAAACATGTTTTACCAAAATTTCATCACCATAATCATCTAAATTTCATGCCTTTTAATTTCAACCCATTAGTAAGCATTAATTTCCATCGAAAAGTCTGTTTTATTTAGTTGTAAAATGATACCCCTTCCAATACCTACACTACCATTTTAATTATTTGCAGAAATTCTTAATATTTGTTTCCATAACAATATACCATGATATGAATCCTTTGTAATCATTTCGTGAGCTTATTTCCTTAATTTCTAAAGAAAACTCCAAGAAAAATCAATGTTCTTGATATTAGTTTCAATCTTCCATTACTCTTTCTGTTTTATTAAAACTTCTTAATAATCCATAACATTGATAATATATTAAATAAACTAACATGTATATTCTGAAATTTCATTATCATCATTTCAAAACATTATTCATTCATTAAAAAAACTCATCGACCATACATGTGTGAAAACTACTACCCCCCATTGTGATGTCATTCATTTTTCAGTACCAAATCATGGAGATATTATCAAGGATGGGTTTGGTAAATAAATTTTCTTTATTTCACTCATACCTTTATTAAATTATAACATATGAAATTTCATACATTCATTCAATTTGTAAATGTATGAGATCCTTAGTCAAATATAATTGTAGAGTATCACCTCTAGGAATTATGTAACATATTTTTATTAACAACCAAAAATTGATTGAAAAATAAGTTTAAATAATATAATAAAATATTTATTATTTAAAAAAGAATAATTAATGAATTATAATCAATGACATACCAACACTCTATCCAATCAATATGAAATGAGTTTTTTATTAGTGTGTACATGTGGACTATCTCCTCTACAAACATAGAATTTTATTTTTCATCACCACCCATCAGTTATTTTAATAAGAACTGTTTTTATCAACATATTCAAATTATATAACATGTATATTGTTATGAAAATGGTTTATTGATATTGTATAATAACACTTTCTTACTCATTTGATCATTGTAATATTCTTGTATTTTTGTCAGTTTACCTCCTACATGAGGGATGATATAATGTTTATATATTGAATGATTAAAGAATTTCATAAAATATTGATGATATTTAATAATAATGTAATACATATTTTTTGATTTTTATTGAGTTAAAATATTAATATCCAATAAATATAACAATATATTATCACCACTCATTAAAATAAATAGAATTAATTTTGTTTTCGGCATCTTCATGAATAGTTATAATTAAAACACTTATAGGATGAAAGTGAAACATTAGAAAAAAAATATTGTTATATATATTATGTAAAAATATGTAATATATAAATTATTATCATGGTATCTAGTATCACAAATGAAAATTAATATTACAAAGCATGTGGAAGACAATTAAAATTGTTAATATGAAATGTTAAAAATAAGTTATAATGAACCACTATATTAATAAAATATAATAATAAATATCATGTGTAAAAGTGTTACAGGGATGAATAATGTTCTGAAATATACGATTTAGATAATTATGGTTTTTTTATAATATTTCATAGAATGGTCAACTAATCAAAGAAATAATGTATGTGATTTTCACTCAAACTACATTTGTTAAGCATTGATTTAATTTAAACAAAAACTTACTTATATATGATCAATAATATTCCAAATCGTTATGTTTTAAAGACCTAAATTTTATAATTGGTATTTTATGATCTTTTTCAACCTCCTTTTCTTACATGGGTTTTGATTAAAATTTTACTCAAGTAATATATTTTTTGACTCAATTACTTTTCCCATCATTCTAGAAATCCCTAAATAATTTTGATAATAAATGTTTCATTTTTTATATCAATATAATTTCAAATGGTATATTTTTTTTATTGGTTCATTACTTCTATTAATTAAAATAACACATTTTCATGAAATGATTCAAAAAAACATAATGTTTATAAGAATTACAAAAATAAATTCCAATATATATTTTCTTCCATGTCCATGTTTAATTATAGATTATTTTATAATGTTTTAATTGTAGTTCAAAATTATCTCATCCGATTATCTATGTAATGTTTAAAAACCTCATTGTGATGTGGGTTTTATTTAATGGTTTAAATTAACTTTATTGTTTTTCGAAATGAGTAGTTTTCAAAAAATAATTCTTAAAATTAAATGTTTAAGAATGATACAAAATAAATTATTTACATATTATTTTTTTGGTAGATGTCAAATACATTTAAGTTAACAAATTTTTTAAAAATAAAATAGTTTTAATCATTTACATATTTTAGGTTTCAAAAAATTAAATTTTAACACATTTATATGTGATGGTATCTTTTCAACTCTGTATAAATTAACTATGAGACATCTTATGCATTCCTATTTACAAAAAACACTATTTCACATGGTTTAATAAAATATTCCTTTTAAATAATTTCAAAGCAAAATGGAAATTGTAGTTTTTAAGTAAATTTTTTTAATACATCTAAGAGTGTTCTTCATTTATTTGGTATGCTTGTTCAAGTGTATTCTTAGAATTATACAATCAACCTTCATTAATTGGATTGATTGGGAAATTATATTTTAAAACTATGGGTTTTCAATTTTCAATTTTTATTTCATAAACATATACATGTACATTATTTATTTTCTTCCCAATGATTCTTCTATGAATGACCTATGTTCCATTACAATATTTAAGGGTATTCTCCTAGATGCCTAATAAAATTATTTATTGGAGAATATCTTGTCTAATACCTATATACATTTATCATATGATGTAATTACTATATTCTTAATCATCATTATTTAATGGTATTTAAATTGAATTATATTTAAATTACATTTATACAAGTTTCTTTTCAAATTAATTTTTTTTGATTATTGATTAAGGCATTAATATATATATAGATAACTCGTAGAGAAGTATATAAGCCTTCTTTATTTCCTTGTGTTATTATGATATGTTGGACCAAAACATGTCTTATAAATATCTATGATTTTGATTTTTTTTTGAACCCGGGTATTATATATACCTCCAATTCATTGGTTAGTATTTCCATCTGATTAGATATCATGGTGTAGGGGTAGTGAGCCTTGAAAACTATGGTTTTATTAAAAATAACCTATCCAAATAGGTTATGATAATGAGTTAGGGAGGTAAAAATTATGTGCATCATTTAATGTTTTTTAATGTATAAAATTTTGCAATGAATAAATTCTCTTATGTTATGATCATTGTTTAATCCATGTTCAAATTATTCATCAAACTTATTCAGTGCTTCCATTATTATGATCACACTTGTAATGATATCATGTTGGGCCTAATGTATCTTAGGCAATGATTTCTTATGTTTGAACATACAATGTTTTTTATCTAACCCATAATTTTGTTTCCCATTCAGTAGGAAATTAAGGGATATATTTTTTATAGAAACCATATATGTGTTAATTTTGTGGATAATTTATGGTTGGTGATAAAGAATCATTATATATTCCTTATAAGTTTATATATTGGAATTTATTTCTATTTTATAAGAAGAAATTATATTTACTAGTTAATGATATCTCAAAATTCACTACATGTATCAAAAATAGTTACTTGGATTGAAAATGAAAGAATGATATTGTAACATTTGATGTGTAATAAGGATAGTGTATTAAGCTATGTGTTTTCAACACCAAATCAATATATGAGAGTCTGAGGGTACTATAGGTTCTATGAAAGGATAGTTTAGATTACACCAGAGGTTATTATGTTATTTGTTATAGATGATTTATTGTTTATTAAGAAAATCAAGGGTTAATGAGTTATGGATTATGTTTGTTTCTATGTTATAAATAATCAATTTTTTTTGGTAATGTTGAATATGCTATATTGATTGGGTATTACGATATGAGGAACTTCTTGAAAACCATATTTTTAAGACTATGTAAAGGGGAACATACTATAATTTCAGTGATGTAGTTATTTTTTGTTTTTTAATAAATTACATCCCTATCGAGATACTATTATGTGGGATTTTTTTAGAAAAATACATATAAGGGTAAAAATTTCAACAATAGTTATGATGTATATCTTATAAATCATTCATATGCATGGTGAATTGGTCGTAGCAATACAAATGTACAAAAACTCTCATGGGATATTCTTGTATTAATTATAATTATGTTTACAAAACATTATGAATGATTTGAACATCCACATTTATTGTAGATAAATTTATTCTTTATCATAATACTAAAGTGACCATAGGTAACCCAAATTGGAGTTAATGATTTTTAATTTATGGTATCTACATAATCTATGAATTATTTATTATTATTGTATAGTTTAGCCCTTATTATTCTTCATAATATAGGTTTTCCCATCCCTAATTTTTTTTATTATCATAGAAATAAAAAGGAATTGAGATAACATTAGAAGAAATGGAAACTGTGGTGGTTTTTATGACCTAGCATGTATTAATATAATAAATAGTGTTAAAAATAATATTATTATGCCCCATAAATTATCAAAAATTATGATAAAAAATGAAATATAGTATATGGACAAAAGATAACAAAGAAAACAATGATGGTGTCTCATGAGAGATTAAGTGATGAATATGATGTACTAACAGTGATAAATATACACTATATTGAAACCATTAGAAGTAACAAACTATTTAATTTCTAAATGAAACTATAAAATTATTTTTGTGTATAAAATACATAAATAATCATGAAATGGGGGAAAATGAAACATTCAGTTAACTCTATAGAGGAAGAATCCTTTACTTTTAGTTTTAAATAAGATATTTTTTCAACATTTTTTAAATCCATAACTAATTTATTTGAAAATTATAAGTATTTAATTTATTAAGGGGGATGCAATGACTAAATATATTAATGTATATATATTCCCTTCAAACACAGTAACTGTATTCATAAGCACAAAACTAAAAAAATTACTTTAATAAATTATATTGATCTATTTAAATAATATTCTGTATCAATATATGATCTAATAGATTGATAAATTTTAATTTAATTTTTTAATCTAAAATATCATTAAATAATTTATAATTACAAAAAATTGGTTACTAAATATGTTTTCTCTGTATGTTTTGTAAATTAATTTAATATTTAATTATTTAATTTAAATGAATATAAATAGATAAACTTAACTTCATTTTTTATTTTTTAATAACAATAGAGCCTGATCATAACTTTCAGAGATTTTTCAGAAATAGTAATTTTTAGGTGAATAGTGAAAAATATATGTTTTGATTAATCTTATCACTAATTATTATTTTATCATACCATTAAAATGGATTAATATTAATGAACCATTTTCTATAAAATTATTGATACCAATATTTATTATCTAAATAATATAATCACCTAATAAAAATTGTTTAATAGATGAGATACATTGTTATAAAATCCATTTTCCATTATATTATAAATTTTCAATTTAATGAAAATTCACTCTTGAATTATAAATTTAATTACATTAAATGGATTCCATATTTGGTTTTTTTACATCAAAAGTTTGTATGAAGTGTCATCTAAAATATTTGATAATAAATTAATTACCATGATTTTTATGAAATTAAGACTATGTTTTTTAAATAGTTAGGTTTCATAATAACTTTTTTACTAAAGGAATATAGATATAACTCCTCTAACATGGTTGAAAGGTAACACACAACATGGACTAAAGGACTAGAGGCTCGTATGCCTTACAATATAGAAATTTTATGAGTTCCCAAGAATACATCTATGTTTACATTACCATTATAAAATATTTAACCCCTTTTATAGGTTTAGAAGTCTCACACACATTAAATACCATCCTTCCATCCTATAATTTACCTAATATTAATGGATTTCATTTCTAACAACATAATTGCCATTATTTTCCATAAAAATCATATTTTCTTTATTTTTTTAAGGGGACCACTTCTACCCCCATCCAAGCCTAAACACTAATTGTTGATAATTGGTGAAAATATATGTATTGTTTCATCCCAGAACACACTCCCATAATTTTATTCCTTTTATCTTAATTATATTTCTTAGTCCCTTTATTTCCATGGATCATTTCATTGAAAAAAAATGTTCCCCATATGAGTCTTACTATAATCTTTGTTTCTTTTAAATTTTATTATTACTAATAATACTTAAAAATAATAATATATTGAATTTAAAATCATTTATACAATGAGAATTCATTATATTAATTATAAAAAAATTATTCATTAGTTAAATAGAATCCCTAAGGAAACAATCACACCAATCATGTGTATGTGCGAACTAATATCTATACAAAGAATCACATATCAATTTCAATCACCACTGCTTTTTTCCAAAATACTAGATTGTTGTGATGGATGTTTTTTTAATATCATTTGTAAATTTCATAAATTATCACCTTTTATATTAACTATTTTTTTTTCTATTTGTAAAAGAATGAGATCTTTAATTAGGAGTACATGCAGAATATCACATAAATGAATGACAGATCTAATTTATCATAAACACATAAGGTGGATGGCACTAATTTTATAGATAATGAACATAAATTATCATTATATCATTATTATAATTATTAAATGATATATATTAATATATTATCACTCCATCTATTCATTGAAAATGGGAGTGTAAGTCATGTGTACGTGTGTAATAACTCCTCCATGAATACAGAATATCATTGGTAATCACCAAATACCATTAATGATTCCATGAATATTTTTGATTGAGATATATTATATATATTATTCTTATAATATTCTATAAATTTTAAATTAACATTATCTAATATAATTTTCATACTCATTTGAAAATTATGAAAAAATTTGTTTTTTATAATTTAGCCTCCCAAAAGAGATATGTTTTATAATTAATATAAATATTTCTTAAGAAATGTTATATAATTTTATTGATATGTAATATGAGGTGCTACATAATATTTAATGAGTTTTTACTTATAATATTAATAATTAAACATGTTAATAAAATATCATCTCTTTATGTTAAAACTATTTGAAAAAAGATGGTATCAAAATTCTTCTTCAAGAGTCATAATTAATACAATAATATGTCAAAATTTTAAAACTATATATAATATTGGGATATAAATTACATAAATACAAAAAATATAGGAATTATTTACTTGGTATAACTGATCGTGGATCAATATTATGACTATGAATCTTGCACAACACAATTTAAATTGTTAACATTGGATGTTATAAATATTTTATAATGGAACCCCATATATAGAGTAATTAATTACAAATGAATAACATGAACTGGATAAAAGAATGAATAATTGTAATAAATAAAGGGTTTTGTTTGTTATGGTTCTTTACTAGATATTAGAGTCTGATCAACTAAGTAGGGAACTATGGTGTGAGATTTTTTTTCTCAAACTCACTTCATTGATAAACATTTCTAATTACACACCAGTTTCATTTAATATGGTATAAATATTATAAAATTGTAATGTCAACAAGAATCATATTTTATTCATGTAATTTTAGAATCATTTTTATAACATTTATCATTCCAGGTGTTTGAGTAAAATGTCGCTCAATCTATAGTTGTTTTCTCAACGCTTGCCCTTTTTAAATGAGTCATGAAATCTACATATGATTTTGAAAATTAATGATACTTTTAAATTCATTAATATTTTTAAAATTAATACTTTTTTTGTGAAATTACATCACTTTATTAAATTTCACCCCAATAAAAACAAAATTCCTAAAATATAAGAAATATATTTTTAAAAAATTACTCATATGACTTATAATTTATATTTTTCTTCCATATCCATTTTTTTCATAGTGAATTTATTTTATATAATGTTATAAGATAACCTCATTATATTATTCATAAATTTAGGTTGAATGGTTTGAATATAAATTTTAAGATGTGTTTGTCTTTAAATAGTTTCATTAGGAATTTTCTTTTGAATTATTATTTTTAAATTAATCTATGTTATTTTATAATATGAATAAAATTTCTTATTTCTAGATTATATTTAGATTATTTTCAACTTCATTCAATTTATATAATTTTTTAAATTAAAATATTTTATCACTTTTTAGGGGGAATATCCAACAATAATTAATCAGTTTTAATTTTTTCCATTTAAATCTGTTATTATGATGCACTCGTAACTTTATTAATGATGTAATCTTTATTATTTAATGATAATAAAAATTAAATTATAATTCCCATTCTTTAATAAAATATTCATTTTTAATATTTTCAACAATCAAGGAAAATTATTTTTTCAATGAGATTTTTGGGGGCCTGTAAGAGTGTTCATAATATATGTGGTATTCTGGAGTAAGGGTATTCTTCAAAAGACACCATCAAAATTAATTATCTGGGTGGAGTTGAAATTATTTGTTACATCAATGGGAAGATAAATTATTTATTTTGGAAACATAATTATTATCTTCTATATGAATTATTTTGTTTTATTTCATTACTTAGTGAATTCCCTATTTTCCATTACATGTTTAATGGGTGTTCACCTAGATTCCAAATGAATCTATTTATTGGGGAGTTCTATTGTATCAATTTTATTTCATTTTATTATAAAATTTATTTACATTTTGATAATTAATTTTTATTTAGGGTTATTTAATTATAATTATGGTTAAATTAATTGGATACAAATATATTTTCTATTGGATTATCATGTAATTTTTATTAATAAAATCATGAATACAACAATAAAAGACCCCATGAAAAGGATATAAACCCAATTATATTCCCTTATGGTTTAATGATTGGATAATTTATACCTTGTGGGATATGATATATATGATTTTCATTATGTTTATTTTGGGATCAGAATTATAAAACCCTCTAATGAAATTTGAAATGATATCATTATATGATAAACCATGGTGAATGTGTAGTTAGTCGAGAAAAATATAGTTAATGGGATGTTAGAAAATAAAACTATGGTATGTTCATAATGATATTAGCCTTGAAATATATTTATTATTTCTTGTTTTATGTCATATAGACATGTGTTGTAGTGTTATTCTCTTATTTTATACTCATTGCTTAATCTTCATCCCTTGGATATCCTATCATTATTCAATGTTTATATTCTTCTTATTATAATTGAAATAATACCATGTAATACCTACTTTATCTCATGTTATTATTTATAATGTTTTCCCATAATGATAATAGAGGATACACATTTTTATATTTCCCTTTACCAAGGTTATGAAGGAAAATATTAATTATATTAATCATATCATACTATATTGTTTAGAGAGTATATAGTTGACATTGAAGACTTGTTATTGAAATATTATGTTCTTTTATAGTTGAAAATAATAAGGTCTATTTGATGAGCATACGTAACTTTTTTTAGTTAATTATTTTTCCTAATTCTCGAAAACTATTAGCTAAAAGACCCTTATTTTGAAAAGACAAGAACATATTGTATTAATAAATGTGTATCAATGCTACTGTTGTATTTTTCTAATTTTAGAACATGATCTAGGAGCCCATATCTATGGGACATTCCTAATTTTCCATCCTCATATATGTTTCTATTTTATGGCCTCTTGGATCAATTATTCTTTGATGAAGACCTATATAAAAGTTTATGCAATGAAAAATGACCAATCATTGAATCTTTCTTTCAAATTTTTCTTATATGTTAAATTGGATATAAAAATTACTTTGGATGAATATTTTGTGTTATTTTGGGATTAATAAAATTATTATTATATTGTAATTTATTTATAGTTTTTTCTAAATATTTAAATTCATTAAACACATATGGAATGCTAAAACAATTCATGTGTAGGTAGTGGAAGAAACAATGTAAATAATTTTAAAAATATCAATTATAATATATTTTGGTTGAATTATGGTTCCAAAATAATTTTATATTAAATAATAATATATAATAGATGTTTATAATAATTATATTTGAATTAAAATTTTGAATTTATGTATTTGATGTCAAATTAATTAACCTTTACTTAAACAAAATTTAGTATTATTTTATATTAAATATTATTTTATTTATTAATTTAATTTACATAAAAATATTATTTTTATCCATGTATAATGTAAAATCAAAGAAAATTATATCCATGGAGAATTTTTTAACAAATATTTTCCGTATAAGAAAATTTCTAACACTTAATTATTGAAAAATGAACTAAAATTGATAAGGATAAAAAGGGTTAACGATGGTTTAAACTAAAGATATAATGGTTAAAATTACCTTTAAACCAGAATAAATATAGTATATTTATTTTGATAATATAAATTCGATAGTTAAAAAATTAATCCAATTTGGAACCACTTTTCAATGAATGTGAAGTTATAATATTTTAATGTTTTGAATAATAAGAAGAGTCTCCCCACACTTATAAAACACAACCTATTATTGTATCATATTAAAATATTATTAGTTCATTATCCCAACCAGGAAATACACAAATAAATTACTTAAAGTCAAAAAAACATCTTAATGTTATTATTTTTGGTAGAATACAATCCTTGAAGGTAATAAAGTGTAATGAAAAGGTTATTGTCTTGAGAGGAGGTATAAATTTTTACAAAATGTTTTACTTTTATTTCCTCTTCTACATTAATAATAAAATTATAATAACATTTTGAAATAATTTCTAATGTGTCTTCCATATAATTATACTTTATTATATTGATATCTTAACTTTAATCAATCTCTATATTCATCCAATGTGAAATGAAACCATTAATCGATTATACATTGGAATACAATCTTGTGAACCGATATAATTCTTTTCTTATTCCAACCTCTCATGGTTGGTTATAATGATTAGTTTAATGTATATATATGATACTCATTATATATTTATAATTATTTATAGATAATATGTCATCTAATTTCTTACCATTCCATGCATTTATAAATGAAATTGGAATTCATCAATAACGTGGGTTACAATATCTATAAAGGGATGTGATTCATTTTTCATCACATACTCATATGGATGGGAATAAAATTGTGTTTAAATATTTAATGATACATTTATGTTATAATCATAAATTTTAAAATGTAAAATGATATTTAATTTCATTCTATCTTGTTCTTTGAAAAATTGAAATGTTAATTAGGCATACATACAATTTACCACTATGTGTTGTAACTTAATTAATATTTCATAACAAATTTAAATAGATTATTAAAAAAGTAAAATCTATGTAAAAAAATATAATTATTTCATTATAATTATTCTAGACAAGATTTAACAATACCAACTTCGAGCATGTACATCCTAAAAAAATTCTTTTTTCATTTTTTAAATTAAAATAATGAAAACACTCTAAGTAGATATAACCAAATATGTAATTAAAATTGAAATTAAAATAATATAAATAAATGATTTTCTGAGAATATAATAAATAGGTAAAAGGATAATTATAAATTAAATATTTAATAAAATTTAATTATACAATACTTATTGAATTTACATGGAATGTTGGTAGATGAGGTAAGGGATTTCATCTCAATTTCCTTTTAGTGATGAATCATTTAAACAAATAAACCTAATTTCATTAAAATGGTTTATATATTTAAATTTGGCATGTTATATCATTCATAAATTGTGAATAATTTGTATTATATGTTTAGTTAATATTATTTATTCCAAAGATATTTTGATTTGTATGTGACCAAATTAGTAAGGGGTTGTTGAATCAATATCCTTCAATTTGGTTATATCACTTCATAATTTATTATATAATTCCAATATTATGTGTTAAATGAAATTTATATTGACTTATTTTCTATTTAATTATTTTTATGTGTTTTTATATATTTTACAGATAATTTTTGTAGTTAAATAATAAAAATTCAATGTTTCTGTCTTTATATGTGTTAATTATCTCGAATTTTTCTATCATTGGGACTTATGTTTATGCTATAAAACTATCATCATTTCTGATGTTCATATAAAACCCTTTAAAATCTTATATAATGGATATCCTTATATACCTGTTAACTAATATTTTATATTTATTCCATTCAGTCATAGTCAAAATATATAAAAGATAACAAAATGGTATTGATTTTCATGATACAATATCATCTTCTTTCTAGATTTTCAACTTTTAATGATCATGTGGTGGGATTAGAAGATATTATTTTCAATGTACACATATAATTTCTAATATAACAATTAATTTTAAGTTTTAATTATTTAATTTTCATTTCTTAACTTATTTTTTAATGAAATTTAAATAAATTTTGTTTGAATGTGGAATCAATCTTGTATCATCTTTTATATTAGGAAAATTTATCTTCCTTACCAAATATTTCAAAAATTATTTCAACCAAAATATTATTTTCAATTAAACAGTTTTTCGTTTTGTTAATGTATCGTTTAATTTATCTACAATTTTAATAAATATAAAATTTTTAAAAAATAATGAACAAATCAATTTTTAATTTTGTTAAAAAGTGTGAAAAGTAAGTTTTTTTATATATATGGAAGAAATACAGTTTTCCACCATCATGAACATTATTTTCATTTATGATTACATTAAATTTTGAAATGATATTTCCAATGAATATAATATTTTCAATATTTTGTGTGTGTGTTAATAGTTTCGAATGGAAGAGACATTTCCCCTTGATTTCATTGTATTGTTATAAATTTTATTTTACTGGTATTTTCATATATGTCAACATCATTTATTTATTCATGTAATTCACATGGAATATGATCTTATGATACCTTTCATCTTAATTATTTGGGTGGATTATGATTTTTTATGATATTTTTATGAAACTCTTTTCTTATTTACATGCTAACTATGATATAATGGATTATTGTTTGTTTCTGATAGTATATAGTTGAAATTTTAAAAAATAAAAATCATCAATTCATGAAAAAACATGGAAATTATTTAGGATAATGGGTGAGCCTGATATATAATAAGATAATAGTTCAAGTCTATATAGCTCTCCAATGCATTTGGAAAAGTGACAGAGTTAATAGGTTATATATTTCTCTCAATCTATTTTTTGAATTTACCAGGTAGGTTAGTCTAGTTTTATTAGTGGTTGTAAGAGTGATATAATAATTATATTCCAAAAAAACGTTTTATCTATTATTTAAATTATTTTTAATTGTTTATTTGATAAATATTGGCATCACATGGTTCATGGTTATTCATTTATTTGACACATGTATTATTTAAGTTTATTATTCCATGTCCCATGAATTATGATTTATTTCATGATGGGTATAAATTCTATAATGTTATGATCGTGCACATAGGTTATTTTATGATACACTTTTCTCATTTTATTCTCACTAATCTCATTAAATTGTTAATGGTTATATTTATCCACAATAATGTTTTGGTCTCACCATTATAATGTTTTCCCTTTCCATAGGTTATAATTGACGATTTTAAATAAATTATGTCAAAACTGGATTAATGTGTAATGAATTTTGTGTGAGACTTCTATGATTGCAATGGAATAATTAAAGTTGGTTATTATGGGAAAATATTACCACTTCAAGACATGTGTCTTATTATATAATAATTTATATTAGTTCCCAAATACTGTAAACCAAAAAGGTATTTCCATATAGAATTGATTCAATATTTTATTTTGATATTGTGAGTTTTGATCGTTGAGATTGGGTCACAATTATCAGTATTGAATCTAGAAATTTCATAATTATATTTCTAGCACCCTATCATGGAGCATAGATTTTGTGTTGTTATAGTTGGTAGAAAGGAGGATTTATAAAAAATGGATTTTAAGATGTTATCACTTGAGGTAACATGAGAGTTATTGATATCATAATGGGTTTATATGTTTATGGTTTATTATATTTTCAAAAAATAGACTCCCTTTTTAGGTGTTTATGTAATGGGATTTTAATGTGATTGATGATATTTTAGTAGATGTTTTATTGTATTGAGGTATATGGAACCCTTTGGTTTAATGTAAATTATTATACTAGAATAATTATATTACATTTTTAGAGATGTAAGATGGAGGGTATGAGATAAATATTGTAACATCACACCCCTCCTCATTGGATTGAGAAGGTGGTTGGGTATTACATGGGATGAGGTGACATCCACAGGACAGATGTGGTGGAAAATAAATTTCAAGGGCTTCATAAACATATGTTAGATGATTTTACATTTGAAAATAAAACAAAAAAATAAAGATAACCATAATTGAACAACCATTATATGATGCATGGGTACAATTTAATAAAGCACATCACATAAGCATGTGAAAACTAAACCAAATACAACATAGTTAAAAATAGAACCCAATACTAATAAAAATAACAGATTTCAATGGATTAAAATGTAAAAACACCAAAAACTCAAAATTGACCAATATAGAATCCCCCAACATACTCCAAGATCCCAATTATATTCAGAGACCATAGTATAATCATGCATCAGTAAATAAATGAAATACATTTCTTTTACATGTATCTTGATATAGAACATATCAATACGTATAAAAGTGTACAAAAAGTGGGTGAGTATAAATCACAGTAGGTTTTACCCCATTTTCTTCCCTTATCATGCCACTATGATAAAATATGATAGAAAATTAATATAAAAAATATTAAAACCATTTTAAAGTTGTTTATAGAAAATCATTAAAAATGATTCCAAATCAAAATAGTTTTCCACACAAAAAAACAAATTATTATTTCAAAACATTATTAAACGTTATTTATCATAAAAAATTCCATTATACATATAAACACATGCTTTCCTGAGTGACATTTCTATACACATGAGTGATATCTCATCCATATACAATGTCATCACAAGTTAACCATATATAATGATTCTAATTCACACAAACCCCTTACATATGGCCATATTAGTTAAAACGAACATGTTTCTTCATAAAATACTAAACCAAGAATTCATAATCAAATAATAGGATTCAAGACTAAATGCACCTACCACATAATCTTTGGTGAAAATGAAGAGCAGACAAATTATTCCCAAAAACTAGATTCTTACTCTAAAAACATGACTTACATATTATTCCCTATCATTAACATAGCCATATGTAATAATTATTAGGATCAAAAACCATGTATCAATTTCAGTAGGATAATATTCATTAATCTATGATAGTTAAAAAGAATAAAACTAAGGAAAACCCTTAAGAACATAGACATACAAAGAAAACCCAAACTCGAAAACACAATGAATCCCCAATGAATTTCTCCCAAATCAAGATGAATGGTCTAAAACAATTTTTTAATATGGTTATTAAGATTTAGGGTCTATATAATTGAAAAAATATAGATTAAGGGCCTAAAACAAGTTAGACCCACAATTTTTGAATCTAAATTTTTACCATGCACGGTTAGGAAAATTTTCAATAATAATACAAAAGACACTGCCTCGAGAAACCCATTGAATTCTTATCATGAACCTTTATATAAACTGAGAACCAACCATTAAGAATCCATATATCCTAAAATCATAGATTCTCATGGAACTCTGTGGAATAACAATGCACTTACCAATGAACCCATTTTTATCCATATCATGTTTTTATGGTGCTCTTTTATTTTTTCTACCAACAATGATCAAGATTTTCACCTCCAAATAAGACTAAAAGACATTCCAAAACTCCAACAAAACATCTCAAACATAACCAAATTATATTAAATAATATAAATACCTAAATAAGGGGTTACATACATGAAAATGAGGTCCTACATTATCCCACCATTGGCCTTTCCATCCCTAAAAACAAGAAAACCATTATTTCCCTGATTGATATCAGGGCTTTGGTTTATCATATCATTTTTTATTCCCATGTTTCTTCCCGAATATGACTATGATACCCAAAAACCTTCTATAGACCATTTATTTTTCCACTCAATTCATTCTATTTCATATACACATTAAAAAAAATGTGTATTAACTAATGAAGCATCTAGATTTAGTTTAATGAAACCCCATCGAATCACTTGGTTAGGATCATACTAATAATTCATTAACTGAGTCACATGGAACACACTTTGCACTGAACTAAACAATGGTGGTAAATAATAAAATAAATCCACATCACCATCCCATTTATTTATATCAAAATTCCATATGTATTGAGTAGACAACATCGCTTACATTAAGAATTTATGATGCCAAAGACCTAGAGTGATTTTTAAGAACACATAATTACCCACATCGAATGGAAATGGATGTCGATGATAATAAACATTTGATATATAATGAATATTACTTGTATCCATCCTTTCCCTAATCAACTAAATCATATTTTTCATCTCATGGACAGGGATTAACCCAAACGGTGATGTCCCACTAGTTTCTACCCAAAAACGTAGTGAATGATAAAAAATACTAAAAAATCCCTCAAAATGTTCCACATGAATCGATGTCTGATAAAAAAATTTATATGATAAATCCAATAATGGTATGTTATCCTACCATGATCCACAAAAATCCATTACACAATCCTGAATTATTTCATCCAAAAATTTTATATCCCTTTTTGGGATTTTCCATCTCTTTGAGGAAGATTTGATGTGCTTATGGTCAACAGATTACTAAGGAATTATTTCATGGATTTCTATAAATGAGATAAATACCATGGTTCTCAGTCTAATATTATTGTAAATTTTATGATATACCTCGTTACGAATTCTAAAATATAGATTTTTAACAATTTCTCAACCATATGAGATATGTTATTAGGGATGAAATTGGCTGACATTGTGAGCCAATCCACTATGACCTTTATCTATTCATTTTAATGAACTTTCCTTTTGAGACTTGTCACAAAATCCATATCTATAAGATTCCATTTACATGTAGGAATTGATATATATTACAACATAAACACTGGCCACTAGCACTCTAAATTTACCAATATACTCATGAATTATATCAAAAAAATCATCCTCTTTTCTTTTCATTCCTACCCACCACAACTTTCCATTTATTGGAATATAAATATTCATTATTATATGATGAACAGATGATGTTGGATGATTTTTTGGAATAATGAAATTTTTATTATCTATAAAATGGTATGACCATGTTTTATAAAATACTCAAAACAAAATTCCCAACTTGTTTCCATCCCTCAATAGTCTTCTCGCCATCGAGTATAGTCCTCATAACATCAAATTCTGAATCAAATTTATGCTCCTCTTTATTAATCTTCACCAAGCCATGAACCAATAAAACATAAACGAAAACTGAAACTACATCTCAGTCTTCATAATCCAATTTCATGTAAGTTGTCGCCGACATCAACTTCCACTAATCAGAAGAATTTATGGTGAGTTGACCTTATGAAATTTGTCTTAATAAATATTCTACTAAATTTCTATTACCATGTGTACACATAATGTCTTTGTAAAACATTTGGATATACTTAATACATAATTTTTTCACACATTCAAATATTTATGTGGTTAAATATGTCTCAAAATATTATTATATGTAAAAACAATAAATTTCACACAAAATTTTATGTGACACCACGTATTAAATGCATGGACTGTAGATTCATAATCCAAATCATGTGTTGGGTAGTTAATGTCATGGAATTTTAATTGACATGATCCAAAAGAGACAACATTATCTCACTACATGAGGATACATACCAACCCTAATCTTGAAAAATAATAATACTCCACATAACCCTATCCCGATTCTGTCATTATCAGGATATGTGTTGATGTATGTAGTTCTTTGAGATCTTGAAAATCAAACTGGTAATCATTTTTCTATTTTAATGGATCAATTTCCCTTCTATAATATTTCATAGGTGATGCTTGTCATTAAAATTCATGAACAAAGCATCATTAATAACCAACTAATAGAAGGAAACTACAAATATAAAACTCTTTTTTGGTGGATTCTAAGGGAGAAGAACTTTTACCTATTATGGATCCCTAGAAACACCCCATTGATATATAACATTGGAAAGGAAATGTAGATCATGTATAAAAAAATCACACATTGATAATATAACATATAGACGATGATCTCACAGGACACCCAAAAATGTCCCAAAAGTGTTTCTTTTGATCATATATTTTCTTTTAATAAAAAAATATTTCTCCTATAAAACCCACTAAAAAAAAATAGTAATACAATATAAATATCAGATTGAAAAATTCCACAGAGTCTTCTGGTGAATTCATATGAGGAAAATTAATAACCACATACTCATTATGTCCATACATACTTCTGGAAGTTTTATCAGGAATATCACCCATCCAAATTCACAATTGGTGATATTTAATGTTCTATTAAATCTTATAGAACCACAAAGATCCATTAAATTGAATGAATATCTCATCATGTAATGGAAGTGGATATAGAATCCTTATCATAACAATCATAGGTTTATGAAAATCCACACATATCCATAGAGTTACAACAACATTTTTCACAAACAATAAAAGTTCTACCTACAGAGATGTTATAGGCCAAATGTACCATTTTTATTAAAAATATTGCAATTGGAAATTCAATTCACATAGTTATAATGGTTCCATATAGTAACATAGATTTGAGATAGCAGAAGTCATTGATAATAGATCAATTTCAAACTCAAATTCTATTGTCAGTGGAATCATTAGAAATTATCAATATAAATAATTAGAGACCAATAAAAAACTATTACAAAATAACTCTTCATGAAGTAATACATATATTCCATGGTCAATGATTCCATCTAGAATGGGATAGTTTCAATGGCTTGATCCAACAATCATGTTTCCCTTTCCATTACATCCAGTCTCCTCTAAAGAGATGCTTGACGTAATCACATGTTTTTAAACAAACTATTCATGTATAATAGTCAATGTGATATTTGAATATAATTAACCAATCCATAAACATGATTATATCATAGAAATCAATCTCAATAATATTGAAATCCATACTCAAAATGGATCCAATAATTTTTATAGAATATCGTTTTCACATAAAGGATTAACATTTTTGTTTTCAAAGAGGAGTTTTATGTTTCAAAATAGAAGAGATCATAACAACATGAAAACCTAGAATATCCAAATTATAAGAAGAAATAAAAAAATGGGATACCCTCATATTAATAAATTATTTAATTAGGGTAAAAATAAAATGATTCATACATTTAACCGACTTTGATCTAGATTGATCATCCAAAATCACAGTCTAATTTCAACAAAACATCAAAATAACTATACATTTATTTTTATATCCCTGTGTATATTTCCCTATTTAATAATCCATGTGATTTTTGGAATCAACATGGATCTCTTAAATTAGTTTATGACAATGTTTCTCTTGTACTTGTCACTTAAAATCATATGAATCTGTAAAACGTAATATGTTTCCTAAAAAACCAATCATGGATCACCGTGACAATAACATTTATAAATCCCCAAAGGTATCAACATACATCTTCCACCAATACTACATGTGTTTTCCAATTCTTCCACCATCTATCTATTTACTATATCTATATAATGTATTATATAATACATGAAAATATTCATGAAAATATCTTGTTGCATAACCGATTAAAATATGTTTCCCTTAAAGGAAACAGTTATAGTAACATTATGTGTAAATTAGAAGACATTTATAAATTTATTTTCATGCTGATTTAATGGTAGATTCTCCATCATCCATATAAAAAAAATCCATCATTTAGTTATCCTAAACATATGACGATAGAATTTTTTCTCTAATAATTATTAAAAATACTCCCATGATATTACTTTTGGACTAATTTAGCTAGAACTACTAAATTCAACCACTAGCATGCATGATCTTCCAACATGTATTTCACCAACATGATTTTAATCTATACTAGTGAACCATGGAAATCTATGTTTTGATTCATCCTATTCAGCCACATCTCTTCCTTCTCTGGTTCAGAATCACTCAATTGAATGGTTGGATTCTTCTTCTAGAACTAAAAGTAATGATTTACTTACCATGGATCATGCCTTATGTTCTACTTATAAAACTAAAAGGAATGATTCACTTACCATGGCTCATACCTTATGTTCCCTATTTCCATAACATCAAAATCATAAAAAATACATTAAACCATATATTTGTTGTTATATGGCTTACTTATAACCTCATTTTTGTAGCTTCTTCCTTTTTGATTATTCTACTCATACTCGGTTCCATTTTATATTACCATTCAATTCAAATATGTCTCACTCTCTAGAAATAGAAGGTCTAACAATTTGAAATTTATCATATCACATATATTAGAACATTGATTTAAAAAATTCAGCATTTTCGCATTTTCAAATAATTAATGGAAATTCCCCTATTATTTTAAAAATTAAATATTTTTCAAAATACATGAGTCAATCAATTTTAATAATCCCGCATATAGAAATTTTTTAAATTATTTGCAATGTTAATAATTTTTAAAAAAAATTGGGTATCATTACTCAAAATTAAATATACACTCCTAATTGGAAGTCATTTCCATCAATACATGGAATGCTCTTATCATTGGCTAAGCCCCTGATAATAATGTAATAGTCTTATAAGATTTTCAAACAACTCATGTACCAAGACTCCTTGTTAACCTCATGTTCAATATAAAAACATGATCTATTCCATTTTATTCTGTAGATTTCAGGTTCTGATGATCATAATCCTTTCTATAATCCAAAAATGAGTATTAAACTATAACGGTTTTCCAACTCCAATACTGAGAAATAAATACCATTTTTCCCAAAATAAGTTGTACTATCCATGAATAATACCTTTTTTATCATTCAAAAAATCCTCATTTTATTATGAAGGATAAATTAAATTACTTGGTTCTATGTGACATACCCAAGACACAAAATGCATATACTAAATACTAAGGGAATCAGAAACAGTTGGTGGAAATTTTCCCTTTAAAAATAAAACAACCAAACCAAGATATTCACAACCAAGAAACCACTATATGATTAATCATGAAAATTAAGTAAAACATAATTTATAACCATAAAATAATCCAATCAAAACTTAATAATTTAAAAATCAAGAACCAAAATTAATTTCAATATCATTGTATAATGGAAAAAAAAACTTAAAAACCTTCCCAAACTCACAAGACATGACAAAAATAATCCAAACTATTTACATGATATAATACATATCCCAAGAAAAAGGTATCCTAATTCATCACTAACGAAATTATATACCCTTACATTAATTGTGCATCGATATATAACATTTTCAAACACACAAAAGTTCTCAAGATGGGGTTAAGTATAATACTCAATAAGATTCCACCAATGAGTTAACCATTCATGAGACTAGGATCCAGCATGTTACCATATTTATATATATTCATTTAAAACCTATTTAAATATTTTTTGTATAAATTGGTAATATTTGTTTTAATCTCCAAATAGTTTTCCCTAGAAAAGAAACTGATGAAATATTTGAAACAATTCTTCAAATCCATTTGGTATAACCCATTTCATTCCACGCATCCCCCCTTGCATGCCCACGTAAATTTTTAAAACTCTTAATTATTCCCTCATCCATATAGCATGTCCACACAAGGTAACCATATACAATGTTACGTAATAAAATACACCCCTTTCAATGTGTCAGATCAATCAAAATAAACATACACAAACCTAGTATCCAAATTCGACGCTAGACCAATAATTTAAAGCTAATTAAATTAATATTTTATTTTATCTAAAACATTATATCAAACTATTACAATGAATAAAAAGGTAAATTATATTTTAAAAAATCATTTTATATTTAAGAAACAATATACTGTGTGCAACAACCAATTTCCAAAATTTTCAAAACTATCACTCAAGAGGGTTTATACTATGATTTTTCATCATTTTCAAAATAATTTTCATGAAATTAAATCAATTTGAAACAAAACATTTAGTTTATAATAATTTTAGTTGTGAGTTAATCCACATACCTCATAAACATAGGGAAAAAAGAAAATGATAACAACTCATATTCAAAACCAGTTTTAAACTTCAAAACAAACATTATATCTTTTCCATATTATCCACACAACTATATGAATTCCATATCTGAATCACACACCATAGATATATTTTCAACGAATTATATCAATGAATCCAAGATATGGAAGAATAAGAATACTATGGAAAACAAACAAGAAAAGAGACTTAGCAAGGAATCTAGGCCGCTCACGCACAATGAATCAGCAAAGGATTTCTCTAAGAACAAGAGGAATGATATCTAGAGCCTTTATGGGGAGATGAATTCTAGGTAGGGTATAATTAAAGGGAAAATAGTGTTTATGTTGTTAAAATGTTTTTGATAAAAAAATTATATCTAAAGTTATATGTGAATGTTTAAGGATCACTTTTAGTCAAATTGTGTGCTAACAATGAATATTCATGTACCTTAAGAATACCCTAGCATAGTTGGAACTCAATATTAAAAAAACATTGTTCCAACCATGGAGAATACCACCAAAATCAATGCCCAGTTCCTTCTTTTTCCCAATTTTCTCGAGGGATTACATGGTTTCGAAGAAGAGTTCTCAAAATAAGAACCTTCAAAAAATCCTCAAAACATTTAAAAACTCCTCCAATCCCTAAAATACATAACCCAATTAAATTACATAAGTTAAAAACATACATAAAAAGTTATATATATGAAATTAGGTGTGATCCATCTATTGAGGTAAATATTTTCTTATTGAGATTATTTTGGATGCAGATGTTTTTTTTGAGTACTTTAATTAAAACATTGGGAATTAATATTGAATTTTTGGAATTTTGTATTATTTTCTTAATATGATAGTATATTTATTTAGGGAATTATGTTATCTTATTCAAGACATTTTGCATTTATTAAAGATATAAAGAATATGTATTTATCTTTTTTTACACCTCATGACCAAAAAATATTTTTTTAGTGATTTAGGCCTTAAACAGTCATAATCATCTTTTAGTGTAAAAATGAAATATATGTGTGAATATGTTGAAACATGAAACTGGAGGATGAAATTGAATTTGTGAGTCTGAAGAAAATTATGTATGTTTCCATTATATTTATAGTCTATATAGTACTATAATTGATGAAATCATAGAAAATGACCTCTAAATCAAAATATTATTCTTTTACATTGATTTCTAATGAATTTATAGTATTTTATCCCCACCCCGATGTATAAGTTTTGATCAATATGTTTATCAAGATCATCATTTATATCACTCTCTACTAGTCCCCATATATTATTTTTCTCCTTCTTATTCATATTTAAACATCCCACCAATTTTATCCTTTTCCAAGAACCAAATTCTGTTAAATTTAGGTAACCTTTAATTTTCCCATATTTCCTTCTCAAATGAAGTTTTATTATTCCTTGATTTGATGTGTAATTTAAATAAGGGTATTTTAAAATATTGAACTATTAGTTATCAGGATAAAAATTCTAAGGGTAAACTTTATTTATGGGAGAGAATGTACCATCCCAAAAATTTATAATGATATTATGTATAAATTACTTAACATGAAACATTGAGCTTTAAGAAAATTATGAGATACAATAAACATATTAATATTGAAATGTGAAAACATTATCCAAGCTATTAAATTGTTGGTATGAATAGGAATAAACAACTTATGAAAAAATGTATATTTTTTATATAAATAAAAATTATTCATTAATCTATTGTAAATGTTTAATCATTTTTTTATTAATTAAATTTATTCTTAACAAATATGTTTTATTCAAAAATTTCTTTGATTTATTTTTCTAAGAAATTATTAAAATTATTTTCAATGAAATATTTAAATTTTATATTCTAAAATTCATAAAATTTATTAATTTATTTTGTTAAAATTTGTCAATGGGTGATTTTTTTTAAAAGTAATCATTTTATATGAATATTGAAAAAATTAGGTTTACAAAAACATAATTTATTTTAATTAAAAAATAAAAATAAAAGACAGTGATTATCATTAAATAAAATAGGTATCCATTATTTATAATATATATAAGTAATTGATAAATAATCCTTGGTATACCATATTTTGGTATATGTAGTTGGGGTTTGTCTTAGTGGTATGTTCCCTGTAATCTTACAAGAAAAATGGTGGTTCCAAACTCATTGGGCACAGGCATTTTACCTTTTATGTAGTGTTACTGCATAAGTGGAGAAATTGTAGAAACAATAAGACTATAGCGGCGGCATGAAACTATAGCAGTGGCAGGTATTGTGTGGGCACTATAGCAGTATTGTTCCCAGAATGGGCCTTTGGGCCATGTATTGGGATATATGCCCACTGGGACTTCGGGCTATGTAATGGGTCTCCCCACCTAATTTTAATAGGAATTTTCAATGTTTAATAATAATATGAGGCATTGGAACCATCCTTTAAAAAACATATTATGGTATATGGTCACTATTTCACTTAAAAATCATTTCCCTTATAAAAATTTTTCACTGGGTATTGATTGTTTATTTTATATCATTTTATAAAAATTATATTGGTTGATTCTTTAAAATAGATTAAGTTTTTTGAATCACAATTTAAAATTTTAATTAAGATTCCAATTTCATTTTTTGACATTATTGATATTAACTATGATAAATAGTTTTAACCCCAATAAAGGGTAAATAAGGTTAATTATGGTTAAAAATAATTTAAAAAGGCATTACAATATATATAACACATGAAAATACACAGTTTTATTGAATTATTAATCTATAATATTCTATTATTGTTATTTTTTTCCACTGGGATACATTTTTATTTGATAACAAACAATGAAATATTGAATGTAATCTAAAATAAAAAATTCCATTATATTTCTTTTAAAATTATGTCATTTATACACATAGGGATGAAAATTATTTTTTGTGGAATACTAATGTTCATATAGAGAGAAATTAAATTATTTATATTATTAGAATTTATTTATATGTTTTGTTAATATATAATTATCTTACACACATAGACAATGACGACCTGGTTCTTGTGATAATAGTGAAAAAAATCTAAGAAATTAAATTTAGAAACACTAAAAATAATGAATTTTTGATAAATTATTGTTGAAAAAGAATTTTATAATTAGTAATAATGTATTATAGTAAGAAATATTAATTATATTATAATGATATTATTTTATTCATGTCTTCAATGTCAAAGAATGTGAATATTTCTTAAATTAACAGTAATAGTATTTTTTTCAACACGATTTCATTAAATTATTTACTTTTTTATGAAATGTTATATTAATCCGATTGAAATTTTAAATGGTCTATAATGTACTCCATTAGACGTTATGGGACCATCTATTACGATACCAGTAAATTTAAACCACTTAATGATAGAAAAATATATTACTACAGTTATGTAAAAAAGTGGTAACATTGGGCTAAACTAAATTGATATGGGTATCTTAAATACATATATAAATCATATTTCCTGAGTTTATTTTGTTTAGTTATCATATTTAATTTTACATTATTCCAATTTGGAATCACTTTTTCATGAATTTAATATTATAATATATTAATCTTTGGAAAAATTACCAGAGTGGCCCCCAACTCACGTATAAAAGGGAACCTCACATCCTATCTTCTTCACAACTATTGATCATTGTATCTCATAAAATACACGGAACAATATCTTTATACCATCTATAAACCTGTTCTAGAGGTATTATTTTTTTATATAATACTATCCTTATAAGCCTTATGGAGTAATGAAATCGATGTTTTCCATAGAAGAGGAATATATTTTAATGTAATGTTTTAGTTTTTCTTATTCTAAAACATCATAAAAATAACCTATAAAAATTGTGATATAATAACATCAGTATCTCACATACACTAATATTCTATCATATTCATTTATTAACATTAATTTATCTATTTCTTCATCTAATAGGAAAAAAACCCGAATTCATGTGTACACCAGACTACCTACCAATGTACCAAGGTATTTTATTTTCCATCACCAATTCTAATATATTGTTTCCTTGAATGATTTAATATAAATTTATATTATATTTATCATATAATTAACATTTTTAAATATTGAATGTTATCTATTTTATTACCAATCGATCCATCGAAAAATTATTACATAGTTTCTGCGTATATGTGGATTAATAACAACATATATCAATGTGATTTACTTTTCATAACCTCCTCACATAGATTGTATGTATAATATTACATGATTATTTAATCTGTTACTTTTTTTATTATCCGAATTTTAAAAATTTAATAAGATATTTTCCATATTTAGAACTTGTTTTTATGTAAAATGGAAACATTAATCACGCATATATATATACTACAGTCTCCATGTAGTATCATAATTACTATTTTATAAAAAAACATTAATAATTGGTTATAAAAACATATTATAGTATTTAAATGGTCATTATTTAATTTTTATTACTCTTTATATGATAGAATAATAAAATCATTGACCATGGTCAATATACCATTGTCATTTTTCAATTAGGAATAGAATGTCCTTAAAACACCCACATGGACATAACCGTTAATGATATTAAAATTTTATTTGTAATAAATAAAATAAAGGATTTTATTATAAGGCAATAATAAATTAGTTTTCTCATCAAAATTTAAATATTTACTTTAATTTCATTAAGTTTCAGTGAAAGAATGTATGTGGAATGATGGAAGTTGATGTAAAGGATTTCTTATCATTTTCTATTCATTGATCAATTTTTTTTACACACCTAAATTCCATAATATGGGGTATAAAATTCAATTTTATATGTTGTATCATGAATCCCCATACATAATTATATTTAATTTTCAATTCTTCAGATTCCATAAAATGAGTTTTTATTAAGATGTTTCAAAAGTGTTAAGGTGTTTCTTAACTCAACTTCTTTTCATTGGGTTAGATTATTTATCAATGACTATATTATCCCATGAATATGTGGGATATAAACATTTTTATTTATGTTTTTTTTAATATTTTTTGTATTTAAATTAATTACAAATAATCAATCCATTGGTTAGTTCAAAATTCAGTGATATGATTTTGTATTGTTCATTCATTTAAAATTATCCTTTTTTCTGAAATTTTTTTATGTTATTCCCAAATTATATTTATCTAGGTGAATATATTATAGTTTTATATGGTATATAATGGATTTATTTATATTAATGATATTTAATTGTTCATTTTTCACCTATTTTATTATATTAATATTTAAATGACAAAAAAATATTTAACATATTTATGATACAATCTAATCTTAGTCTGTGACAGTCTATGTTCAAAAATCCTTTGGGAAGTATCGTGGGCTATTATTTTCTAGAACCAGGTCTCATTTATTCTTCATTGGTTATGATTTTTTTAAAATGTTTAATTTTAATTTTGTACAATATTAGTTAAATACACATCCTGAAAGCTATTTGTAAGTGATAATGAACTTGAATATCAATTTATATTGGAAATATTTCTCTTATAAATCAGTTTTTTTGAAATTATTTTCAGTTATTTTGTTATATATTTCTAAATGGTTTCTTATAGTAATTTTAAATAATATTTTAATTCCTTTACAATGGTTTTAAAATGGAATATTTCTAAATTTATTTTCAAAAAAAAATTATATAATGTTAAAAAATAATGAACAAAATGATTTCTTTGGATGTATATGACATCATTAGATTATCCGAACTTAAGTCCATTAATTTATTTGAATAAAAAATTATATTTTCCTAGTTTTATTCTAAAAGAAAATAAATTTATTAATATTTATTTGTGTTTTACTTTTTAACGATAATGAATAATGGGTTTACCCTAGGAATCAATTAATTGTTAAGATATTTAAAATATAATTTCTTCTTAGGCAAAATACTGTAGTTATTCATTTACATAACTTGAAATATGATATTATTATATAATCCATCATCTTTAATTGGATGGTTTATGATTATTTCCTTAATTAATTTTTTAGTAATCCAATTTCATTTCAATAGGATATCAATCCGATAAGGGAATGATGGTTGTTTTCAAGGGTGGAATGTTGAAACTGGCTATAGTATAAATGTTTTATTCATAAATAGTATAGGAATGCTTTCATAGAAATGGATAATTTGGATATATTCAATTATAATATATATCCTGATATATTTCTCTAATGAATTTGGTAAAATTAATGAGTTGACCAATTGTAGGATTCTCTTATTATATTTTTGGAATTTATTTAGCAGCTTAGTTTATTTGTAAGACTGATTTTACAAGTTATATAATAAAAATTTTACCAGATAAAAATGTTTTCTTCATGATATCAAAGTGTTTTTTAATGTTTCCATTTATCATTATGAAAATTAAAGGGATCATGATTTTTTATGATGTTAAATTAGAGTTTGTTTAATGATTTATTCCTTTTAAAATATTTATGTTGCTAATTTTTATGGGTAATAATTGTCAAATATTATGCCCTTTCACATTTATTATGTCTTAATACCCCTATGATCATCTTTTTATATCTAATGGAGTCAATTATTTATGTCGTTTTTTTATACTTACTGAGAATTTTATATCACAATTCTTCTATTTTCTATTTCCCAAGGCCATGTCCATTTATATTAATAGAAATGTGTCTGGAAAGGATTCATGTGTGATGAATTTTATTTGATATATGTAATAACATAAAGTTTAATAATACAATATGGGTATATTTGAAATAATATCTCTTAATGATATGAAAATATTGAGGTAATAGTTTTTCATAATTTGTTAAAAAATTAAACAGAAATGTTCCTCGGGTATGTAACAGATCGAATTTTTTCATATTATTTTTTTTGAGATTTTTTTTTTGTCGATATTGTTTTAAATTTATCAGTATGAACTCCTTAAATATGATTATTGTTTTTTAATATTATGATCCAGGAGTGCGGTTTTGGGAATTTTATACTTACATAATAAAAATGATGGAATGTAAGAGTTTCACAATGATTCATGAGAGAGATTTATGCGATAAAGAGTGATATTTAAGGGAAATATCTATGGAAATGGGTGATATAGACGTTTGATCACCATTAAAAATGAAATAAAAAATATTCATTATTAGTTATATATTTGGATAATTTCAATAACTAATGGGGATATATAAGTTTCTTCAAGGGTGATTTGTAAATGTTGATCCTACGATATGGAGATACATTAGAGATGTCCAGGATAATGCATAAGGGTCTCTTCTATTTGTATAGGAGAATTAGCCCCATATGTATGTTTCATTCTAGCTATAGAAAAATATATAAATAAACAGAAAACAATAGTTCTAACCTCTTCTTGTTAAAATCCCAACAAAAATTTCACATACCTTCCACTAGCCTTTAATATTACTAAAAGGAATCCCCTGACCCCCTAAACATTAAAGAATTAATGAAGGCATTTTCTTGGAAAATCCATATAGTTACATGAGATATGTCACCATTAATATCATATTAGTATTAAAACAATAACGGGGGGGTTAATTACTGTCATATTACTATTTTGAACTTTAAAACAGTTATCACTTTTTATAACAATATTACTTATTTAGTGAATTATTATAATGTTTTATTTACACATTATTAAAAATCATTCCCAACAAACAATAATGCTTAATTTACATTATAATTTTTTATGATGGTCACCTCTAGTGTGGATGACAACATCCTCAATGTATGATTCTTATTATCAATCTCACACATATATTATCTATTATAGTCATGAAAATAATGAGAAAGGGATGACCTGGATCATATTTTTCTATAACAAACCAATTATAATGAAATATTTCTTCTAGTTAAAGAAAAATATGTCTGTTTTCAACATCTAAAGTAATCATCAATATAGAATAAGACATATTTGATAGAGAAAAATTACTTTAATCAACTTCCTAGAAAACTACCAATCAAATGGATTTTTCAAATTAAAAAATAAATTGGATGTATAAAAAAGGAAAAAACAAAGTTGGATACCTATTCTTGTTAAATTATATTTTCTTCTTATTCAATTAGAATAATATGAAAATGTAGTGGATTTGGAATCATAGAGTTCTTATTTGGACCAAATTTTTATTAATGTGAAATAACAATATCCCCAAATCTTTTCTTGACTGAAAATTTACTTTTTATTAATAAAATCACATTTAAGGAAAAGTGAGAAACCGGTCCCAATCAATCCAGAGGTGAAGCCTCATAAGAGAAGGAAAATCCATAAAACCATAGCCTCAACCTATTGGTACTTTCCTCTCTATAAAGTTTCCAATTCATAAACCATACTTTAGCATTAGGTTCTTCACCGATAACTGCTTTGAAATGAGATGCCATTTTGTTCCAGGTTCGAACAAATAATTCAACAAACAATTTGAAATATCATATTATAAGATTAGATTCTCAATCAGTGAAAAAAATTACTTCTTATTCCAAAAATGATTCAATTTTTATGTTTCCTACCAATGATATCTCAAATCATCTCATTTACGCACATAAATAATACATAATAATATCATCACTAAACAAATTGATTACTCTTCCTACATATTATTATCACGAGGGGATATGTCCTTCACCTAATATATAAATTTCATTTAAATATTATACAAAAATCTTCAAAATTTATTCACATAAGCTATATATTATATACTGAATTATTCCCCTTCATGACATAGAAAATAGAATGTATACAATTATTCTGTTTAATACTCAACATATTTTAAGAGATCTCGCCTTCTCAAGACCAAGAAGATCACAAGACCTTTACTTCACATAACCTAGAGGGGAACCTTTCTATAGTATTAAAAATTAGTTCACATGATGTACATCCTTCATGTCAATTGATCACACATGAACTTTTCACATGACCTGAATACATAGGACTAATGAAGAGTCATTTTTTTCATAGAGCTCACTATTATATATTTTATGTCACATAACTTAGGTACCACATTATTAAAAAAGGACAATCCAACATTTATGAACTATATTTATTCTAATACAAAAAAATATTTATTAAGGCAAATATCTCAATTAATCTTAAATTATTTCAAATAATGATTGTATTTACAAATCCATGGAATGGGGGAGTATATATGAACTATCGTGATTAGATTCACATGATCATATGACATCTTTGTATAAAAATTATCAAAAACTACTATAGGAATAATACAATAATGGATTCACATAAATTAATCAATAAATGATTAATGATATGTATTTTTCAATGAATTTACATGGTAATTATCAAGATTGATAAAGACATTAATTCATTAGTGCATGATTTGGTAATCAAAAGAACATTATGCGACATAGAATTTTTCATGAGATGAATAACTATATAATTATAACGACATTTTTCCTCAATGACCATATCTATTTCTTCAAATAATAACATGCATGAAAGAAAAAATTGGTTGAATGGATTTTGGTTTTTAAGAACTCATTCATCCTTTTGGTTTGAATATTAGATGTGTATGGTATGATGATTTTACGAATAATATAGTTTCTTTTATAATGGATGTCCCATGATGACATAGATAATGGTCAATCCAAGTTCATTTATGGGTACTTCATACCGTCCACTAATATGTTATGGGTAAAAAGATCGTTGTAAGAACTGGACCTTTCAATATTTGATGTACGATCTCCAATGCATGGATTAGATTAGAGTGTTCAGATGTATATTTTTATTACTATATCTTTATACAATGGGGGAATAATGCGACACAACTCCCACCCCAAATCAGAAAATCTTGTCCATATATTCTTTCATATATTACACCACACACCATCATCTCACTAGAAAGGAGTATCTCAGGATCGACTATTTGAACCTCACCCCACAAGCATCAGGCTTTTAAATGCCAAGCCTCCAAACAAAGAACCACCTTCCTATATGAAATTGCATCACATTTTTAATTCAAATGAGTGGTGTGCATCCAATGTGCTTACCCTATTTCGAGAATATCACCCATGAACTCCCTAATAGTTTTATCTTTCCGATCATTATCCAGTGAGATAGAAAATTTGATTTTTTACCATATCATTGACCACCTAGGTGCCTCATTTCTTTCAGGAGGTCCATTACTAAAATATGGGTATTCCATTTTATTGTTAAATGCTAATCATAAAAATTAATAAATTATTTATGTGTATATAGAATTATTTTCATCAATTTTTCACCATTGATTCAATCCCAGTTAAATATAATTACCTTTAAATATGAGTTTCCTCAATTATTATTCATGTAATAATTTTTTTGCATGGTCTTCATTTATTATTCCAACTTATCTTCATGAAATAAATATTTTTAAAGACATCATAGATTTAATTTTTTGATACAATATATATTCCTCATAAAAATTGACAAATGTGTTAAAAATTAATGTCTTGTTTGGAAATAATATAACTTTTATTCTTGTTTATCAAAAATTTATCATATGAGTGTTGAACTTAAATGTATATATCATACCAATTTTTTTAGCAATTCAAATATTTCATTACCAAATTAAATGGAACCATCTAATTTTATTATTTAGTGGTATCAAAAACATTCCATGTCTTATTTAATCAACCTCAGATCTTCACACATTGACTCTCAACATAATGCACATTTTTTATTGGGAATATCACATCAATATTCAAAAATCATTTTTTTGAACAGAGATAGAATTCCAAGATATTATTTTTTTTAAAATTCATATTAACATCATTATTTTGAGATCATAAGATATTTTTGAAAACATATAAAATTACAAACCAAATTAGGATCATCAATCTCTGGAATTAAATTTTTTCTCTATACAAATTAAAAAAATTATATTTCAATATGTTTCCATTATACCATTTTTATATTTAAAAATCGCCCTCATATAGATAATAATTGAGAAACTCCTAATATTGAATAGTATCATTTATTTCATAGGAAAATTGATATCAATTTTTACACTCTATTTCAACTGTGGTTAATAATGTTTATAAAACATGAATTTATAATTTAAACCCCAATGATGTCTATTATCTTTTTTGAATATGTTATCGACTCATATATCAGAAAAATTTCTTTTAAAAAATAATATAGACCTATTTCAAGGGTGATAGTAATTGGATGATGACAATTGATATAATGTGAGTGGAAATTTTCTTACACTACTTGGGAGAAAATTATCAAGATAAATTCATCGAGTGTTTAAAATTATCATATCAACACAAATAATATAAAAATAAATTATAATAGGATGGAAATTTTAATTAAATATCCCCATGAATCAACAGAAAAATTTAATTGTTACTGTATTTTTTTATGTTACCCCTTTATGATCAGAATTCATTTCATTTTTATAAATAAAGTCTATAGAGTAATCCCTTGAACCAATTCAATTTAATCATTAATATGTAAGCTCAAAATATATCAATTAAAAATGTAATATATTTCACTAACAAATTATATAGATTCTACCTCTCATGGAAAAATCACTAATTTGATATCATTAAATGTATATTATCATTAATTTGTCTTCTTAAGGATAATTAATTTGAATATGAATTTTTCTTAATTCACCCATGATGGTAACATCAATATTTTTGATATGCTATGATAGCTTGATCATCTTCATAAAGGATGACCTATGATATTTTACAACAAATAATACTCATGTTAACAAAAATAATATCGAACTAGGATACTGACTACTATAAATATTGGATTGAATATTCCATTATATTGATATAGTACTATAATCTCCAACCAAGTTGTCTCCCTGGATATCTGGATCATGTTCAGTTCCCTTCACAAAATGAACAAAAAAAGTGTATTGGAATATAGTTGATATCCTTTTATTTTTATGGAGATAAAAATGGATATGAATAGTTTCTAAACAATGAAATTACATTATTTTCACATATATGTGAGTGTGAACTCTTCATGATAACGTTTCCAAATTTATTATATGTTTCTGGAAGCATGGTTTCTTCCCTTTATTTTATGACATATCTGGGTGTAATTTCATTTTTCAGACTATATATCAAGAGACATTTCTCACTTGGTAATGTATGATTATTCCATAGAATTTCCTTATGATGTAGTGTTATAAATACACACTAATAATATATATATCTTAACATATCACACCATCCACATACTAATTCAGATAATATATAGTAATCAATTACTTAAAACTTGTCATGAAATTATATTTCTTCATATGGAATCTCTTATTTTACATTGGAATTTTTGTTCTCCTTATCTTCTTAAATTTTCTTTTCTTCTTCCACATCAACATTAAGAATTAATGTTATATCATTTGGAATAATTATTAGGTTTTTTTACATGGATTCTTAGTCCCACACATTACCATTTTAGTGCTTTTATTGTTTTGATGAACAGAACTATCCTTTTCTACATGAAATTTATTCCTTATTCTATAATGTCCAGGGATATATTATAGTAATTGAAGGAATGTCCTCTTTGTCTATAAATGAATTAGACTATTCACTTTGGTGTATCACCCTTTTAGATCTTCTTAATTTTATTTCGAATTTCTCATTTGTGATCATCCAAAGGTTGGTTTATCACTATGAATCATTTTTAACTTCTTTGGAATAATATATTCTATTTCATTACTGCGGTTGAATTTTCCACATTATCTATCTCCTTCATTATTTTAATCCTGATTGTTTTAGTGGAATGGTTCAATATTTTTTATTTAATTCCTCTTTTCTATAAACACTACAATTTATTTTCTTTAAAAATTGAAATATATTTTTTCCATCATGATTATTTCCATTAAACTATTATCTTTTCTTTATGACTTATTTTATCCACCATGATGTAGGTTTTGTTTGATATTTAGATACATGCATATTATACTCACACTTATATTATAGGAGCTTGAATCTATCACATCACTAATAGTTCCCAAAAAATCTCTAATTTTAGGATTATATTATCCATAAAATGGTATTACTACTACTTTTTATTTTCATTTTTATAAATGTCTTATTTAGGGGAAAAGTATATTTTTCACTTATGTATATTCACTATATATGTAGTGGTGACCACTTCATATCCCTTATTTTTCGAATTTTTATATATGTTTTGATTTTAAACCAGCATTATTTTCATAAGGAATATGTTAGTATATATATTATTAGTAGTAGTTGATGTTACATTCTTCTTCAATAATAACTGATATTGAAAATTGATTGATATCAACATTTCAATTCCACTGTTGTGGGCCATTTCGTATAAGATTCATCCTTATTATTTTGTGTGGTTGTAGCTATTATAGTGAGATCTCTTATATCCTCTTCCTCTGAAGAAATGACTTATGTATTTTTAGAATTTATATATTTCACTTAAATGTCAAATAATATCATATTCAGGATGAATTTATCTTCCTCTAATTACATTAATATAAGTTATATTTGTTTATTTTTCATTTCAATTTTAATATCATAAATTTTAATTTTTCACTCTAATATATTTGAAATATCCATAATATTTTTTCCTTTGATATCAAATTCATAATTAATGAAATTAATGAAATTAATGATATATTTCCTTTTATGATCAAAAGAATGACAGTTCTTTTCAATTTACATAGTCGTATCTTCTTTTTACATGATTATAATATTTTTCCGCATTCATCGATCTCATCTTATTTTTATGTAAATTTTTAGAGGGATTTCAATTATATTGAATTATTCATTCAAAATCCCTCCATAAAAATTATACATTTTCTTCAATATTAGTGATATCTTCCACAATTACATTTATCGATCAATAAAAAAAATATTTTTTTGCAATAAATATATTTCATATCATTAAATATTGAAAATGATTCTCCATTAAACTCCATAGATATATTATCAATTACACAAATTATTAGATATTAATAAGAAATTTTTTTATAGGTTTTGGTTGCATCCTCTTCATATAGGGTTGAATCCCTAAATTAGGTTAACCATATTTATTATCATTGGAAGTAAAATGAACTTCTAGATCTTTCAGTACTGTGATAGTATCGTATTGGCGATAAATAATTCTATTGAAAAATAAGACAACATTTTTATTTCACAAGATGGATTTCATCTATATATTTTTCAATTATATCATTATTATATTTTTCAATTTGTTAGATTCGATAGATGTCTATATGTATTTTAAATATCTATTATTTTTTTCACCTATTTTGTATTAATAAGGAAAATAAAATCTTTATGAAGATTCAAATTAAAGAATCCGAATGATCTGTGACCAATCATAATGATACCAATTGTTAGGATCAATTTGGAATAAAAATTCTAATACATGGGTTGAGAATTAGTATGGAATAATTTTTTATCTCTTTTTATCTCTCATATATTTTTATACAATTATTAGTATCTTAATTAATGGTTCTCATTTTTTTAAATACATTTAAATAAAAAATGTAAAAATAGAACAATAAAAAAATGAACATAAGTTTGTTAATGAGGATAGACTCTTGTATGGATTAATATGTCATCGGTGTATTTTTGATATTATAAAACATACAAAATATTCTCTTTTTTACCAATAATTCAATGATAAAGGGGATATCCTTGATATCATTATCCTAGTTGCAAACAGGTATAATGAAATATAATAATTGTAGAAAAATTTCATGACATCGTTATGTCTTAGGTAAGGGTCCAAGTGAGGGAGGATACATGACCAATCATTATAATTAAATAAAATTTAAAATACTAGAATAATTATAAAAGAATAAAAATATAACAATTTGAAATTACAAGAAATAATATCACGGATGTTGCTTGAATTTGAAATGAGGAGATGAAAGTGTGGATCCCCTTTTTGAGACTATGACTACATAAGCATGGTAGGGGCTTCATTAAAAATTAATAATAACTTGGGATGAATCTAGGGAGCATATATAGTAGTATTTTCATGACCCTAAGAGTTTTAGCAGATATAAATGGATTATGGGGTGGATCCATATCGAAAAAAATGGTGATTTATTTATTGTTTTGGTTTTGGACAATGCGTAATAAAATATTCAAAGCCACAAACCATTCCATGATTTTTGTATATGGTTTCATCCAATTGGGAAGGGATAAAATTATTTTAAAATTCCATTGTGAGAATATAATAAAATAATTCCCTTGCTTATGTGGAGGTGAGTGACAGTCTAAAATAAATTATTTTAAAATCAAAAAATATATTATCAGTCTTGGAGGATTTATTAATGATTTATAAAATAAATATAATAATGATTAAAATAAGTTATATTAAAGGTGAAACATATAATTTTCCAAGTATACCATTTATTTATACATTACATCTTTATTTGGCCATTATGGTTTTATAAAACAGACAGTATATTTATAAGATATTTAATTATTACCTAAAAATTCAATTGTCGCATAAAATAATGAAAAAATAATTGTTAGAGAAATTTTACATAATGATTCAAAAAACAATATTAATTTTAACTAATTAATTTTATAGATATGTAAATTTTCAATTTTAAAATAAAAACTGACATATATTGAAAAATATGGGTTTTTTATAATAAAATTTTTGAGACCATTTTAAATTTACATTGTACTTCGTAAAAATCATATCATAAAATATATTTGATAAAAAATATTAATGATAAAATTTAATTAAATTATTATTCATTTAAAATATACATTAATTATAAATTTTAATTTAAATATTAACAAAAAAATAAATTCGGTGTTATTGAATCGAAAATAATAATCAATTACAAAGTCACACTATTAGGATTAGAGTATATTCATTGTTCAATAAAATATAACATATTTATTATTATTGATGGGGTATTGATAATATCCCTTTAATACACTGGAATACACCCTAAGTGTATGGTTTGTGATAGTGGTCCATTCAACGGGTCATTCGATGAACATGGTTTGGGGTGTGATCTCGATGATCTTGAGCTTCTGCCATAAATATTTTTTCTCTTGCTAATGTAATTGGATTTAAACATGGGAATTTTCTAGGAAAAACAATTAAAATTATATCTCCCTTGGAGACATCGATAAATTGGAATCATAGGGTAAAATCCTTCTAGTTGAGACCATCAAATATTATTTTCTAGGCCAAAAGGATGTTTTATAAGCCTATATTTAAATTAGTCATGTGATCATAATTGAATTGTTATATTGCTAATGGTAAAGATATAAAACAACCACTTAAATAGAATTGGATATAATAATAAAAATAAGTCCATTTTTTCTATAAACATAATACATTTAATTAATAAAAAATTTTAATTTTGTTCATAATAGTTCAGGACATTACAATCATCCCCAAATTAAAAATTTCACCCTCATAATTATATTTTCCTACACTAAATTTGGTGAGGTAAACTATGATTCAACACCTTATCTAGTTCTCACATTTTTTCTTCAATCTTATGGTCTCACCACAATACATTGATAAGGGGGGATTGTATTATATTGTATAACATTTTCCATAATATCTAATATCTTCATCATCTTCTATTTATAGGATTGGTCATTCTCAAATGGTACAACCTTTGTATTTAGTAAATGTTAGGGAAATTGTTTTTAATTTCTCATGAGATATACATGAAATCATCATATACATGAGATAAGTTCACAAGAAGTGCTAGTCGATAGACCAATGTTCTAATGTGATCTATTTTCTCAAAAGGGCCAATGTACCTTGGACTATGACTTCCCTTCTTCTAAAATCTCATAACTCTCTTCCATGGAGATATGAAATGGAATACCGTGAATCAAATTTCAAACAATTTTTCACATCAACAATTCTTAGCATTGATATTTTGTCAAGTTGAGGTAGCCTTGATGTGAATTTGAAAGGTTCTAACCTTCTCATCCATTTCCTTAACTATTTCATGTCCTATATGTTTTCATTACCCAACATCATCCAATCATGTAAGTGTTCTTGACCTCTTCTCCTAAAGGCAGTAATAGGGATCAATTTTGAATCTTGAGTGGAAACTGTTGTTGTAAGGGAAAAAAATAGGGATATTATGTTCCCAAACACTTTTTTAGTTAATTGATAATTCTATCAACATTTCCTCATGTGTTTTAATAGTCCAATCAAATTGACCATTATTTTGAGGGTGATTTACTGTACTTAAGTTCTTCTTAGGGTTTAGAAAATGTTGGATAATTCCCCAATATAAATAGGTGAATCTTGGATCTCAATTAGACACAATCGATAGGGGTACTCTATTCACCTTTACCACTTATCTGATGTATATATGTGTTGGTAGATCTAGTGAGACATCCTATCAAATCACAATGAATTATGCAGACTATGTTAGATGATCTGTAACAACCTAAATATAATTGTTTCACATCACTATCTATGGATGTATGATGTAATAGTCCATGGTAATGTTTTCCCATTTCCATGTTAGTAAGGGTAATGTTTTAATTATCCCCTTATAATTTTACCTTTTAGCCTTCAATTTGATGAATAATAAAAAATCTCCCTCTTCATGTAATCCCACCAATAGTGTTATCCGAGATCTCGATGCATCTTTGTTTTTCAGGGGTGAATGGATAATGTATAACTATGTGAGACATCCAATAGTTCATTCTTTAACTCAGTATTTTATAGAACACTGAGCTTTGACCATATATCACAATTTCTTATTCTATTACATCGATATCGGAGTATGTTCATTTTCGTATTGTTTCCACATTATTCATAATTCCTACATGATCTTTTTAATCATCCCTTAACATTTATAAATGATATGTTTGATAAATAATTTTAGAAAGGATTTATGATGTTCCTTTATATATAATTTTTATTCCCATCCTCTTGAAAAAAATAAGTTTAGATCCATATCAATTCTCATTGATTATAGAATTCTAGGATCCTTTCTACATAGATCATGTTTCAATCAGTTTGCTTTCCCAGGATGGTAGTGGATTGATTAGTCGTAATCCCTAATGAAATATGGCCATATTCATTGGTTCATATATATATATAAATATCATTCTGTATTAATATTAATTTACCACATTTTTTATCATTATATGTTTCCCACGTCTTCCAAAAGAGATAATTCCACCAAATATTCAAAGTGAAGATGATCATTTCCAACACAAGAACATGTGTGGGGTAGTTTTCCTCATAAATTTTCAACTACCTTAAAGCATAGACTATGACTTTATCATTTTCATCAAAAAAGACCCCAATACCTTATTTGATGCATCAATAAAAATTGTAAAAGTATCCTCACCTGAGGATAGTGTGAGCATCAGTTCCATGATAGTCCTCCTTTACAACTCAATGCAGTATACTTCACATCCATCATTCAAATAAAATTTGACTCCCTTCAGAGTAATCTTGGTATGAGGTTTTGGAAATTGTATGAAGTTACAAATCAATCAGTGATAATATCTATCTAAACCACGGAAACTATATATATCAATCATAGATATTAGCATCAGTCATCCATAATTTTTTTTCTTTGAATGATTCATAGATCTCCCATTTCTTATGATGATATTCCCCAAGGATAATACTTCCTTTAAATAGTGCATATAGTTTCTATACTTTTGATATAGTTTCTAATTTCACAATGTATTTATCATAATTCTCAAATTTTTCTCATGGTCCTCCTAGGATTAGAATATATTATAAAATTTTCTATAATGATTACCACAATTTTTTCAAGATAATCTCTAAAGACTTTATTCATCTAGTACATGAATATTTTTAGAAAATTATTGACTTTGATAGGAATCAATATGAACTCATAGTTCTTATACCTCATGTAAAAAGTATTCTAGGGGATATCTTCCCCATTATTCCTAACTTAGTTATATTTGATCCATAGATCCACCGTGGAGATGTATTTTACTCCATGTAATTGATCAAACAAGTCATTATTCAGTGGAAAATTATACTTGATCTTTATCCTGATATTTTTTAGATCATGATAATTAATGAAATGGAACCCTTAGTGATGTAGTTGTTTTAATGAATCATTTATTTGTATTATACTATAGCAATATCATCAGTTCATCCTGTTCCAAAATAGTCATCATACATAGAGTCTTGGATATTCAAAATCCCCCATGTATAAGTTAGATTTAAAATTATCACTCTTAGTGGGGAGGAATACCAGATAATTCCTTAGGAAACATATGAGTATATTAACTCACAATAGGCATGTCTTAGGAAATGGTTATTTCCATATTCTCAATCATTTGTGATAGATACTCTTGATCATTAGGAAATAATATCCATTCGTAAAATGATGTTCCAAGGAAGAATAAACCCCCACCTTGCACTTTAATAAATTCAGGGATGTGGATATCTATATGGAGAGTGATTTCCCTCTCATAGAAATTTATGTATAATCTAAATAAGTAAATTCAATTAATTCCTACAATTTCATCAAATTCCATGAAAGGGAGTATGACATGTTTTTCTAGTATGTTTAGCCTAAAAATGATGACATGGGAGGAGTTATATACATTAGATGAAATATTTTCTCTATTTGCCATTTTCACTGACATCTGTACTTCCATTCATTGTGGTAATGTTTAAATAGTCATACTAAACATTCTTGATATGAAGGAATGATTAGAACTATGGATGATAACCCTGTATTTCACTAATTTATTTTGGTTCTACAATACACAATATAGAGTTAGGTATTATTATTTTTTCACTATTTAACACATATAGGGGAATCCAATGAAATTAAAAGGGTAAACTATAAATGAAATTTATATCATTAAATTATCCTTGAATATCTATTATCCATGATTTATTTACTAATATATATTCTTATGTATTTTTTTCTCTTAATATGGGGTTGTAATGAGATTACAAATTTTCTAAATCATATACCCAAGGAGTTTCAAACCAGATCTTTTGTATGTCTTATTGTTATTATACTTTATAAATCTGTTTCATGCATAAATTTTTTTATCAAAGTTGTTACACCTAGGTACATCTATTCCAAAACCATTTCCCCTTATAGAATCTAGAATGTGATGTATTTTTTGATAAACATCTTAATCTATAAATAAAAAAATTTAATGATGTTGTCCTATACATAGTATTGTCCCTAAGTCATTCTCAAATTTTTTAAAATTATTTGGGGTTTCTTATAGTTTTCTAATCCTAATCCCAAAAAACTATTCCTATTCTATGATACCAACAACAAGAACACATCTCCTTATTACACAATAATACATGTTGTCTTACACAAAATGACATTTCTTATGATATAGATTATTGACATTCATATCATATATAGGAAATTAGGTAAATTACACAATAACATAAAACATAAAAATTAACAACATTATTGAATACTTATTTAACATGGAAAAATCATTCCATCATACTTAACACTACAGGGGATAACATGAGGATATACATAAGAAATGTGAGAGATATAAAACACAGTAAGGGAATAAACAAGTTTTCAAAAGAAGAAGAAAATACATGTTAGACATAGGTAAAATAAATGAACCATAAATCGAACCTAAATAAAAAGGAATGATATGGCATGATAATCATAACATGGAAAATGTTGAAACAACATAAAAAAATGCACCATAAACATTGGTCATGGATTAACCCACCATGAAATCATGGAGGATAAATTTCTATAAACGAATCTGGTAAACCCATTGTCCCAATGTGACGTATCATGATACTAACAATTACTAAATTCATTGGAGTGATTTCCGGGTGCACCCTTCACAATCATTTCATTCTTATGCTTAAGTGAGCCATATGGATCATATAACAAGGATTCATTCAGTATCATAATTTTTTCCACGATTAGGGAATGTGGAATCCTTATAAGTAAGTCTCCAATAAAAATGTATATGTCCATAATGTTGATTACCCTTGTAAGAAAAATGGGTATGGTATTTAATACACAATTATTTGGCATGGAAAATCCCATTTCATGTTCGGTAGCCTAACGACGTCATCTAGAAAATCATTAAATTTCTTTATGAGAGTGAAAAGAGTATGCCTTAATTTATTCATGAAAATGATATTAATGGGAATGTTGAAGTATATTCCCTATTATAAGTTATTTGAAATAGAAGGTGTATCAAAATAAATAAACATAAATAAATCAGAGAAAGGATAGAATCCATATAAAAAATTCAGCATTGTAACAGGTGTGCATAAAGGTTCATAGGATGACTAAATGAGAGTGAAAGGGGATATCATAATTTATATATGATAGATGTAAGTTAAGGGGGATATCTAATAAAATATCCAAACATATGAAATGAAAATTAAAATACTTATCATTGAAAGGAGTGATTGATAAAAAATATTAGTTGCAAATCAAGCTCCCTTACATAATTATATCACATTAAACACATATGTATGGTTCCAAATATGGAGGGATAAATGATCCCTAATTCATATGAAATAAATTTTATAATAATTTAATGAATATATATGAATAAAAAATAACCATTAAGAATTAAACGAACATATTTCAAATAAGTAGATTGAATTTGATAGGAGGTGGTGAAAGGGACGATCTCTTACACGAGTATGTGAAACCAAGGGCCTGGGAGGGGCTTCTTGAAAGATTTGGGGAGACTTGGAGGAATATTGGGATTATATAAAAGTGTGTGGGTGTTCTTCAAGAAGAAAATGTGAAGTAAAGTGGAATATTGGGTGGGTTTATATAGGAAATGAGGGGGATTTTGTTATTATGTTGTTATTGGACACTAAATAATTAAATATTAGAAACCACAATCCATTCCTTGTTTTTAACAATGATTTTTTCCTAAGGTTATTGGTTTAAATAATTAATATTTTAAATTTACAAATATTATAAAATATTAACATTTCTTAGGTGGAGTTGAGTCACACTCTATGAAATAATTTTCTAATGCTAAAATATATTATATGTTTTGGAGGATTCATTAAAGATTTATATGTTAAATATATTAAACATAAAATTAAATTATTTTAAATGAAAAACATATATTTTTCTTATGTAACCTTTTTCAAAATATAAAATCACTATAAGGCCATTATGGTATCATAAAACACATCGTATGTTTATATGGTATATAATTTCTACCCAAAAATCAAATTCCTTAGAAAAATATAAAAAAGTCACTATTATAAAATTTTACATATTAATTCCAAAAATAATAATGATTTTTATTATAATTTTATAAAAAATTTAATTTTAACATTTAAAATAAATATCGACAATTGTTGAAATTGATGGGTTTTGACAACAACATTTTAAAACCTTTATTAAAATTACATATAACTTTGTAAAAAATATATTATCATTTATATTAAATAAATGTTCTTTAATGATAATAATTTATTAAAATATTAATTATTTTTAATATTCATTTATTAATTTATTTTATTCATATATTAACAAAAAATATAATTTTTTCTTTATTTAATAAATGTAAAAAAAATCATTATAAATTAAAAACATATAATGAAAATATGTTAATTATTTAGTAAGAAACATGGTATATATTTCAATTTCTATGTTCTTAGTATATATCCCACTAATAAAATAGCATATTTTTGAATTAGTTTCCTAGAACCAACTATTTTAACATTGATTTCAATAAAATTCAATGAATTTAAATGTTAAACATGTTATTAAATATTGTTCATTGTTATACATGACTATAATGTTATAATTTGTTAGATTATTTGTTGTATTAATAAGGTCTTAACAGTTTCCAACTATGAAAAGTACCATGAAGTGATAGGAAATTATTCCTAATTTTAGTTCTATAGTTTAATGATATACTTGGAGGGGACACATTTTATACAGACCGTCAAGTGATTATAAGAACAAACCCCCTAGTATAAATTTATAATGATTTGGTGTCATAATATATTCAAATTTTTGAGAATCAGTAATTGTTCTTACACATTATGATTTTCATTGATACGTTTCACGATTCAACCTCTTTGATTTACTAAAGAATATTGTCACGTTATATGTTGGCAGTTTTTTGGGTATATTGGGGGTTTTATGAGTGACATGTTATTAAGGGATAAGTGTAGGATGTATTCTTTCTAGTCCATTTATGGAATTTGATATCTCTGAATTTTGAATAAATAGAACAGTCTCTCTAAATTCCATGTCCTTGGTGTAATGAAATCATTATTTCAGGTAGTCAAATATTAATGTTTCAAGGAAATATGTTAATGACACTATCCTGAATCCTTCTTGATGAGATATTGTAGCAAAGGGATTATATTACATATTGAGCATTCATATGTGGATGACTTTTTTTTGACTTTTTGTTCTTTAATTTTGGTGACTAGACCCATTTCTATATATTAATGTTGTAATGTAGGAAATGCCGCCTCATACCAACAATAAATAATCCAATAGCGTCATTCACTAAGTGTTTCTTTTGGTCTGTAATAAATTCTATTTGAATTAAATTAATGAAATAAATATTCTTCTCAAGACTGATGAATAATTTTATTCAAGTTAGAATTATCACATAAATTAAATATATATTCATCGGATTGTGAATAAAATATATTTATTCATTTTATTGAACATTTAATAAATGTTTATTTAATTTTTTTAATATAAATATTTATTTAAGAGAATAAATATTGTAATTCTTGTGTTCATTAAATGTATGTGTAGTTCCAATGGACTAAGACTATGTCCTTTAATAAAGTAATTATATAATAGTCATTAAAAATGTGTATCCAATTGGTGTAGAAAAAAATATTATTATCATTACGTGGCATCAGATGTCATTTATGGTTCTGTTTTGCACAAGTCGGTCCACCACAAATAATGGTGATGTTATTGTTGTTATGTGGGATGTTTTTTCTCTAATAGATATCATTAAATTTAATCACAATTTCAAAAATAAATATTGTAACAAAAACACCATGACAATTAATATGTTGGTACGTTTGTTGTTCCAATCCAACATGAATTGAGAAATTTATGGACAAACATTTTCTCTCTTGAATACTCTCATCTCACACTGTCAAAAAGAAGTTATTTTTTTCAAGACTAAAGGTCAAGCAATCAGGAATGATCGACCTAAGAAATTATCTTCCCACACTAGAACGCGGAGAATGACTAGAATTGATTGGAGACCATTAGAGCACATGTGGATCACCCCTGTAGGGATTCTACTTTGGATCCTCATGTGCTTGATGAAGGAAATTAGGAAGGGTAATTCTGGATGGTCAATGATCACTAATTACGAAAGTACTAAAGTCCTAGGTATTCCATTTCTTCATAAACAATTAAATTATTTATAAACATGATGTTCAAGATCCACTTTCATGGATCTAAAATTTTTTTTCTCTTTGTATAAATTCTTTATTATAATCTATGGATACTAGAATTCATCTACCAATTGATCATGGATTGGTCATTAATTACGGAAAAATTAAATTTTCACCCTCCCAACCACCAGGCTCCAATAGTGTCTGGATCCTTCAAGTGGTATCAGAGGAGGACGAAAATCATTTATAATTATTTAAATAATTAGTTGATGATTTAGTCTTTAATAACTTAGTTTTCCAATTCATTTTTTATCTTCCTTGTAATATTAATTTTGAGATTTTTTCTTCTTCTCCTCATTTCTTAGAGATCTAACAAAAAATTATGTTTTTGATTAAAATTTAATCAAGGATCTCATTAGGGTGCATCGATGATTCTATCTAGGTAACATGATAATACACATCATTTATTCGGAAGTATAATCCATGTATTCTTCCATCCACACCATGTAATCAAGATTGCACAACATGTAGTAGTGTTCATTGCATCCAATGTAATTAAAAAATTATTCAAGACATGTGAATTTATTTATGGAGGTGTAGTTAATCCTTACACAGCATGTATACCATAATATATTGGCACACTGTAAACTAATTACATGTCTTGTGGGATGTTGGACACATCGTGTAGTCCCTTCAGGTCAGGGGCCAAACCGTGTATCTCATACACTTCTAAGCTAACTAGTAAATATGTGACCCAGAGAAAACATGGAATGTGTCCCACTAGACACATAGTGTACTCTGCGATTTCAGAAGTATGTGACACACCACGAGTCCCTTAGAATATAGTTTAGATAAGATTGTAAAAGTAGTACACGTCATGTAATCAGAACTACGCACTATGTACCTAACCAAATTAGATAGAATTTGAACATTATATTTTTTTTAATGTTCATAATTACATATCATGTATAATTCAACGGTTGTTCACCATGTTACCTCTATGTTTATGGATGATAATCTCAAGGAAATTCAGAAAAGGACTCGGATTGAAGGATTGAGTATTTAAATATAATAATTAATAAATTTGAAGGAGATTTATGTTAAATAGAACGATTAATGAATTGAATGCTATTTTAATAAAATTCATATTTCTTTTCTTGTTTTAGGATAATCATGAGGTAGACTAGGCCTTTTTATTTTATTTTTTCCATTTAATTTATTTTAAATTAAATTGGTGGCATGCATGTAATCTCTCTTCATTAATATATAGGGCCTATATGTCCATGGATTCATTTATGTAAACCCCATTTCTAACCCTCTTGAAATTTACTGATGATTTTACCAGATATTGATATATGTAGTTAATGAGGCATATGTCAGATTCGTCTGATAAGTTCAATGAAAATATGAATAAAGTTGAAAACCATATTGGTAAGACTGAGGTTTAGAATATACTTATTAAGGCTTCATTGATTACTTACAGGAGTTTGGGATCATATCCCTACTCGATCATCCTTCCACATCCTAGTGGAATGGTATACAAAAATGGAGGAACAAAACCTTGTCAGAAAATGTGATATCAATGATGAGTTATGAATGTCCTCGATTGAACTTTTTGAGATAGGTGTTACAAACAGACACACACACTAAACCATTTTCCAACTAAATTAATAAATTTATATAAATATGAGATGTTGAGTTGATGATAAAACATGTTATATAATTTATATTTGTGGGGATTGGAAGCATTTGATAAGGGCTCTTCAGGTAACAAACTCACACACCATGGCAAAAAGATTACCATTATAGGATACCCCAATGAAATAAGGGGATATTACCAACACGACCCCTTATAAAGAAAATTTAGTTTCAATACGCACCATATTACTTGAGATTGATCACATCTCCAAAAGAGATAGTTAGAGTGAGATGTACTTTGATAATGTCGACGGTCAAGGTACACAAGAGTTGGTATATGATAAGGTTCCACAAAGACCCGTGGAATAAAACTCCATTCTTGACACAAAATTACTACATAAGAGTACAACAGTTGTTAGTGAACTGGAACTGTACCATTTTCTAGTTTTCTAGGATGGTCAATCATTATTAGTTGATAATAATGATCCTATAAAATATATAGAAGCATTAAGTGGAACAAACATTTCCCAAGAGAAAGAATCCATGAATTATGAAATGGATTTTATGTTCCAAATCCAATTCTAGATTTTTTTATATCCTCTAGTAAAGGAAACCCCAATTGGTAGAAAATGTGTATTTAAGAAAAACAATTACATGGAAGGACAAGTTAGTACCTATATGGAATGGCTGGTTCAAAAAGGGTTTCAAAATTTCAAGTAATTGACTACGATGAAACATTTTTAGTAGTTTCAATGCTGAAGTACATCTTAATTCTATTGGCCATTTAAGATCACCATGAATACATGATTAGGAAAATGGATATCAAAATATAATTCCTTAATAGAAGCCATCTGAAAGATGTCTACATGACATAACCTGAAGAGTTTATGACTCTGAAAGATTACAATAAGATATTAATGTTGAAAGAAACATCATTTATGGATTAAAAATTAATCAATGTCATTGAATATTCATTGATGAAGACATAACTAATGAATGTGATCGATTTTTCTATAAATGGGTAAGTGGGAGTGAAGTGTTTTTTAATAGTATAATTTAATGACATCATACTTATTGGAAACAATATACTAGTTTAAGAGTACATTAAGGAATGGTTTAATAAATTATTCTCCATGAAGGACGTGGGATAGGTAGAAAATATTCTTGGCATCATTATCCATTATGATATATCCAAGATATTACTGGGCCTAAGTCAAAGTAAATACTTTGATCAGATACTGAATGGATTTAGTATGGAATAATCCAAGAGTTGATTGTTTCCAATGTCACTTGGAATTCATCAATCCATGAAAATGTTTCCTTAGATGCATGAGGAACGAAAGATAGTGGGAAGGACTCCAAATCCATCGGTGATTAGGTTAGTCATGTATGCCATGCTATATACTAGGCTATTTGTCACTGACGAAATTAGTGTGGTAGGTAGATATCAAGATGATACAGGTGACCACCATTTGATGGATGTTAATAATATCCTCAAGTATCTTATGCGTACTAAGGATTTGTTCCTCTTTTATGGAGGAGATGAGGAATAATTCATTGGAGGATATGTAAATTCTAGTTTTGTACTAATCAAGAAGACATGAAGTCTCAAATGGGATACACAATCATATTTAATAGAGGTGATGTGACCAGTAAGAGCTCAAAGAAATGTCTGGTTGTGGATTCAAAAAAAATTACCGAGTATATAGAAACTTTTGAGGAAGATAATGAAGTATTTTGGATATATATATTTTTCCATGTGTTGAATGTTTTAACTTGTAGTAAAGATCCCATTGCACTCTATTATTATAATACAGCAGCGGTGGATCTCTCAAAAAATCCAAGGTCACTTCAGTAGATGAACCATATAATTCAGAAGTATCATTTGTTGAGATATTTTCCTCAGATAGTTGAAACATTAATTAGTAATATTTCCACGGATGAAAACATGGTTGACCCATTGACAAAATAATTTACATAAAAGAAACATTAATATTATGTGAGGTCTAGCGAATTGAAATGAATTTGCACATGTCTCTAGTTGAATGGGATGGTTTTTTCAGTTGGTGTCCTATAAAAAGTTTTTGTACATTTATTATATGAATGATTAATGTATTTAAATATTAAAAATATTTTTACATATTGTTCATTGTTCTTTATTAATATAATATAACAATTTTCTAGTGTATTTGTCGCATTAAAATGGTCATAGCAGATCCTTGCTATGATGAGAACCTTTAAGTGATATGATAATATTATTAAATATTGTTTTTCGGTTTAATGATATAATATATTGCTACACAATGTATAAATTCCATCATGTTCCAGTACTCATAAGCCAATGATAAATTATCTCCTGAAGTTAGAACCTGGTAATCTCGAAGATAATAGATTATGAGAATAGACCCGCCAGTAGGAAGTCAACATGTTTTGGTGTCAACATATATTCCTTTCTATAAGCATGTGTAATGGTCCTTAGACATTAATATTAACATTAATACATTTTATAACTTGTTAACTTTGATTTACTTATGAAAACTGTCACACTATATGCTGGCAGGAAGTAGGGTACATTTCGTGTGATGCAAATTAAATGTTATTAATGGATAAGTCTATGTAAGATTTGTATCTTGTATTTTTGGATATAAATATCTCAACCTATTGATTGAAATAGAATAATCACCCTAAATTATATGGATATGGTGTAACAAAGAATTCATTTTAGGTAATCAATGAACGATATATCAATCATATAGGTAGATGAAACTATCTTGAAACCCTCATGATATGATATTATGAAAAATAGATTATATTGAACAATGATAATTCATAAGTGGATGTCGTCGTTGCTAATTTCAATTATTTCTCATGAGTCACTTGACTCGTTGAAAGACAATAATTGGGGACATTTGTAAAGCCCTCTAAATTCCAATGAGAAAGAATCCTAGAGGGTCCCACACTATGTGTTTTCAGTAGTCTCGATTAAATTCTATTTTAATTTAATTAATGGAATAAATATTAATCTAAAGTCTGAGGAATAATTTTATTCATGTTAAAATTATCAATAAATTAAATATATATTTATTCACCGGATAATGAATAAATTTTATTTATTTTTTTGTAAAAATTTAATAAATATTTATTTACTTATTCATAAATAAAAAATTTATTCAAGATAATAAAATATTTTATTCGGGTGATCAATAAATGGAAGAGGATTTTGAACAGACCAACACTATTTCCATTGAAAATTTAATTATTTACAAGTCTATAAACAATTAATATCTAGTTGGAGAAAGAAATAATAATAACTCTATTATAATTATGTGGTATGTTATTTCATTAATGTTTTTATTTTTTGAAAGTTATCACACCAATGATAAGGGATTTGTTATTGTTTTTATGTGGAATGGGTTTTCATTAATATTTATAATTGAATTTAATAATGTTTTCATAATTAAATATTGTAACCAAAACCCCATTGCGATTAATAGGTAGTTATGCCTATAGTGTCATTCTCTGGTGAATTGGGAATTGTTGATCCAAAAATTTTCTCTATCTAATCCACTCATCACTCCCTCTCATAAAATAGATATGTTTTTAAAAAAAATTGTAATTCATGAATGATGAATACAAGCCATTCACATCACCATGTTAGCTCCCAAATAATGATTGTGGTTGTTCAGGGATCATTGGAGCAAGTATAGATTAAAACTCTATGGATTCTACTTTGGATCATTGAAGGTAAAACAATGTAAATACAGAAGCACCCTTCCGGATGATCAGAGATCATAAATGGGGAAATTAATAAAGACCCAAGTATTTAATTTCTTCATAAATTATTATGTTAATTATTAATATGATGTGAAAGATAATCTTTCCTAGATAAAGTGATTTTATTCTATTCATCTATATAATTTATTTTAATCCTGTTATACTAGAATTCATCTTCGTACTGACCCCATATTGGTAATTGATTATAGAAAAATCAATGCTGGGCCCCCTAACTCCACACTTCCTCTACATATGGAACCATCCCATACACACTAAGAGTACGGTACGTGATGATGGGGATTTTATAGGCCCTTTTAGTAAACATGGTTTGGGTTGTGAACCCAATGATCATAAAATTCTCCCATAAATGGTTATTCTCTTGATTATGTTCTTGTATCTCAGATTTGGATTGGCCTTCATGAAAACCAAGAAATGATATCTCCCTTAGAATATCCGATAATTGGGATTTATAGGGTATGATCCTACATGTTGTGGCCATAAATTATCTTGTCTATTCCAAAAGGATTTGTTAAACCCCAATATTTATATTAGTCATCTGATCACAGTTCAATGCCAATATCCTCAACGATATAGATAATTAAAGGTCATTTAAAAATAATTTGATATAATAAAATAAAAGAATTGCATGTTATTTATATAACCAAAATAAAATTAATTAAATTATAAAAGGTATTTTTATTCACAATAGTTTGAGTTGTTTCATAGGCCCCAAATTCTTTTACTATATTTTAACTATTGTAGAATATACGAGTAGTGACTCTGACCATAGTAGTCCATAGATATTAAATACATTATTAAATTAGAATAACTTAAAAGTATTCACATCCTGAGGGACTAAATAGATATTTAATACAGGTAAACTATATACACACATGATTATCATATTAGTTTTGAAAAAAAAATGCCACATTTTTTTCCTAACATTACTCTCTATATAATATCAATTCATATCAAAAATAGTACACATTATGGATTCCTGAGAATTAAAATAATAACAGTGATTTAAATTTCCTATTTAGGGTTATGTACAATAGAACCACTCTAGAATAAACAAAGAATAATAAATAAGGAATTAAAAATAATGCAACGAAAAAATTTGAACACATATGAAATTTAAATAATTTACTAAAATAAACAATGTAATGTTAAATAAGTAAAAAATATTTCAATTAAATACATAACATTACTATAAATACATGATAATGAAAAATAAATATATAAAATTGATTAATTTAAAACAAATTTTATTTAATAAATAAACCTAAAAATGAAATGCATCCATGGATAATATCATTGTGAAAATATAATAGATAAGAATAATTGAATTCATAACTAATGAAATTATTTATTATTGGACATAATGTATCAAGAAAATGATATCTTTATTATAATTATATATCATATTTAATGATTAATACTATTGTTTTCAAACTCATATGGTTGGGAAATCACATTTAAAACTACTGGGTATTGACTAATCTGGTTTAGAAATATGATTTAATACAATTGGGAAAAAACTCGCCTTGTTTGGAAAACTGATTAATCTCATGAGACATGTTGATGCATCAAGATGATATCTATAACTGGGATCCACTACTATAAACATGTCCATAGCAATTTGGATATATCAAATAATCTCTTTAATTCGTGAGAAATGTTACTTATCACCAAATTTCCATATTTATTAAGGAATACAATTTTATAAATATTTCCAAGAAAATCAAATAAAATTCAATGTAGAAAACAAATTTTAGGAAATAAACATGTCCCCAATAATAAATATCAATATTTATGGGGAATTTCAAATACACAAGAATGAAAATATTTCATGGGAATGTTAATGAATGAAAAAATGAATCAAGAAACAAATTTGAAGACATTCCTTAATAAAAATGATCATAAATCTTCCACATAAAAATAAGGATGATATCAATAAGAAATATAACCGTCTGAGTAAGAATAAAGATATTTTTTCACTGATGAATAAAAAGTCAATAAATTATTTTTAAGATAAATATTTACACAATTGAATTTTTTGTTTTTAAAATCTAATATTAAAACTACAATTTCAAAAAACATTTTCAAAATATATTTCCATTAAAATAGAATATAGTTATAGAATAAAATATAGAACATTTCTGTGGTCATGAAGGCGGGAAATTATGCTCATTTCATACATTTCAAAGTAATGATTTCATTCTCTTTTTAGATAAAATACAAATAAGAATTGTTTTGAAGATGACATAATGATTCCTTTAAAAAATATTAAAAGTAAAAACGTGTAAAATTTTTTTAAAAAAATTAATTTCTAAATTTTTTAAAAACATTTTTAAAAAATATGGTTTCAGATGAAAATGGATTTCCAACCAAAGAGAGAAATGAAGTTGGATTTTATTAATAAAATTTTCCTAGTTAATTTTTATACCATAGAAAATAAAATATATTCTATTTTCAGAAAATAATCATTAATAAGAATAAGTGGTTATAATTAATGGTTTTATTGCAAAATTTTCAAATAATTTAGTTAATTGTAAATTCCAAAAAAAATCAATCTCGACCAGATAGATTTTGTGAATTAAAACCTTACCATGATCATCAGTTGAAGTATGAATTTGTAAATGAAATAATTTTTGGTTTCAAATGAAAATCCCATGAAAATTAAAAATAAAACATAATATAATTAAATTCCACTTTGAAAATATTAATAGAATATTAAAAACAATGAAGAAGTAATGTAACAAAATGAAAACAATTGAGTTATGAAATTATTCCCCACTTATTAGTAGTTCTATAAAATACTCTTCACTGAAATAATTCAAAATTAGACATTAAATAATATGAACTTTTAATTATTATTGATATTACAAGTCATAGCGATGTTTTAAACCTCATATAAAAGAAACTAGGGGAAGAAATACAAATGGTCATCAGTGAGAGGAAACTGAGACAAAATCCCTTACAAAGTTATATCATTTATGTGGGGATTACTCAGTGAAAAAATTATGCATGTTTATTTTAAAATGCAAAAAAACATGTTCAAAAATAAGATAATGAATAAAATTTTATTACACGCTTAATATTAACTAGACATAATCAATTAAGTAGATTTTAAACCTACGTAAATGAAATTGAGTTAAGAAATCCCCTACTTCACGCTTCTATATAGTTGATTATAATTTATCCTCATGTATTGTAGTTATAAAAAATATTAACATAATAATTAACCATATAAATATTTATAGTAACATATATTATCATTTTATAATATCTCATCACCCATTCATTAATTACATATCATTATTTTCATTATTCTTTGTGTTTGTTGCCTTGTTTTCTCAAGCAAGCTTTATTATGAATGATCTAGTTCCAGATCACTTTATATAGATCCAAAATCTCCAGAAAAATAATCATGAAAGATTAGTATTATTTAAATATAAATTATAATTTTATAATAAATAAATAATGATGGTTTTGAGAAATTAATTGTGTTGTGATCATAGAGATAGTGTGTTGTATGTACGCATGAGTAACATTTCCATTTCTCAATGATCATTATTTAAAGGAGTTATGTAATATTTTATCATTATATAATGATAAGAATATCATAAACACCATTTTAATTAATTTTATATAGTTATATATATCATCCATGTAGTGTGGTGGTGAAAATAAAGTCACATGGTTTCTTAAAGGTAGAACTCCACACATACACGAATGACTTTATCATCTTTCATTGAGTGAAAATGAATGAATGATAATGAGATATATTATCATTTAATAATGAATAATATGGCATTAATATAATATTATTTAAAAAATTTGTTATATTAAATCATAATAATTTTTCTTATCAACTTCCATGGAATGAAAAATTGAATGACAAATCACATCGCTTCATGTTGTAGTATTCTGTCGAGCACATGAGCGACGTTATTGTATATACTAGGGAATGAAAACTAAACTGGGTAAATATTAAATAATTACTCCAAAGATATAATCATGTTGAAATATCATAAATATAATTTACATACATCATAGTTGTCAACCATGATAGGTGCTAATGGATAAATCGATGACATCAATTCGTGAGGTGCTAGTCCTCAATTGAGATGAATAGTGATTTCAAAACACATATGATGGATTTTGGGATGGTTTTAGCTCATATACTATTAATAATAACAGACAAAAGGGTTTTATATATTTTTAATATAATATCTTAATATTTTAATAAATTTTTTTTGTATATTGTGAATGAAATAAAATTGAAACAATCATTGAAGTATGTTACCTCTTCTTTAGGTAACCTCATTGGGTTCGGAAAAAAATCATTCCTACGTAGGATTTATTCCAAAAATAATACTTCTACGAAAAGGGAATGTATTTTTTCTAGTGATTTTTTATGGTAATGTTGAATTATAATGTGTTTAGATGTGTTAAAAATGTAGTAGATATGTGGAAATTTAGAAGTTAGGTGAGGGGCACAACTGTAATTTATGAAAAGGAAAACTGGTAACCACATTATTATTATTCCATAAGGGTCCAAAATTAATTATTCCCTATAATTAGACATTATAAGATCATACTATTTAAATAAAATAGAATTTACAAAATTTTATCATCAATTTAAACCATTATCAACTTAGTTAATCACCGGTAAATAAATTTGTACCATAACTCATGTGACTAATTTTTACTATTATCAATGTCTGATTTTCAAAAAAACTAAATTAACTACAAAATATAATACAAATTATTAATTTTACATATATGGAATCCCTATTTAAAAATTCCATTCAAATAAGTTCATTAATTAAATTTAAAATTATTTTAGCGGATATGATGACAATGCTGGTTTTAGAAGTTATAATTTTCAAAACAGTACAAAATATTTATATCAAATATCAATGAGAAGATTAATATAAATAACTCAATTAATTTTATTTATAAATAATTTAACTAATTATGATTTAATCCAATTAATTATAAAACTGGAATTTATAAATAATTTTTACGAAAAGAGAGTTTTCAATTAAAATTTATTAATTGATAATGTTTATCAAAAAATTAAATATTTTAGAAAAATCCCATAAATTTTAAAAATGAAAATTTAGATATTATTATATAAAAAATTATTTTTAAATTATCAAAATATTTTTATAAATGTGGTAAAAATTAATTTTAAATTATGTGAACATGAAGCGACCAAACAACCATATAGACAAGTACTATTTTTATAAAATATTTAATTTTTTAATAAATTATTCTTAATTTATTTCAAATTAATAGATAATAATAAATTTAATAAAATTATTCCCTACTACACAAACACCCCAATTTAAAAACTACATATACTATATCATTGCTCACATAGACTTGGGGTTGTGTGTTGTCCCAGATATCGATGAAATTTTGTTGACATAAATATATATCATGTGTTATTTATGTTATTTATTTCATGTTTCAGACTATATCAAAAAAATTCTCATATTTTAATTTCTATATTTTAATTTTTCCCCATATTAAATGAATTTTTTTCTTATCAATAATAAATTGATCTCAATAATCAGGGTTTTGAGTCTTCAAAATATAATTACTGAAAACCCCATATCCTAAAACGGTTAACAAAGAATCATCTTAACAAGAGAGGAACGGAAGATTGATGGTCATATTGAATAATAAAACTATAGTTCCATGTTGAATAATGATAGTGGAAATTTAAGATACAAACACGGAATGAAATCGTTAATATTTTAATAGAATGATAGAGTTCATTGACCATAAGAAAGTGAGAAATGTTGAGATGGATAATGATCATTAAAAATTATCTAATTAGGTGTGAAAAAGGTAATTGGTATCATAAAAATATATTACAACATGAAAAATATATTTCTTCATGCTCATTTTCCTTGAGTTGAGAAATTATTTTACTCTCATATTATTTGAGGAATTATACATACCAGATATGTTTATTTTTTATAAGCACAATTAAACTTTTATAATGCACATATGAATTTAAAATTCAACCCTTTATCTAATAAATGAATATTAAAAAATAAATTTTTTATTCATAAAGAACTTGAAATCACATTTAACAAATCTTATGATCCGTATAATGTGACATGTCTTTCCTTCTATCACAAAATATTGTCCAAAACCAATATATTTAGTGTAAGTTCTCTAATATATTTAAATAATATCAAAAACTAAAAAGTAACACTATCGGTTAATCATTAATATATATATTCTTAAATTTAATAAACATTAACAATGAAATATTATCTAGTAAATCAGGTTGGCTAGATGTAGGTGTTATAAATTATTGCCCTTTAGTCATGGTTTTATGCCATAAGAAATTTCTAGATTCAATGGGATGTCACCCAAAAAATGAGTTATTCTATTTCGAAAATATATTTATATAATTACAAAAACATTCCCAAAAAATATTATTACTATTATTGTAATAAAATTAATTATTTAATAATATTTTTACAAAGGATTTCAATAAAACCCTTTTTCACAATTCCTAAAAATATTATTGGACTATTATTATAATTTCATTAGTGATGATATTAAACCTAAAGGTTATAAATACTATTTAAATTACATCTTTAAAAGGTAATGTAATTATTTATTAAATAACTTTTCTACTAAAACATATTCTCGCCAAAAATATCTCCCCATACATCATTAATCTTGGTTGGACAATATAAAATAATATTGAAAAATGGGTGTATAAAAATTTAACATTTGATCATCCAAAAACTCATAACCCATGATTGTATACACAAATCTTATATTAATGTAGTCATATATGGTTCTCATATTTAACAAAATACTCACATGTTTCATAATTCTTATCTCTAAATTACCATTGGCAAAAAAGAATCTATGATTTTCTTATAGATTCATTATACACAATTAAACCAACAACATTATTTCATCACACGACCATGCTTGATATATTGTTTTAACTTTATCAGATTTAAATAACATAGATAAATCCTTGTTTATCACCATTTAACACAATGATCTATAAATTCATCCCAAGGATGTGATTTAATTCTTTCCAATGCACTCTTCAACTGTTATATGAAAATCATTCTGTTATACCCTTCCTTTCCATACATAATGAAATATACAATTTATTTAAGAAAAATAATCTCAATATATGAATAATTAGGTTGAAATAATGACATTAATTTTCATCATATATTCAAATAAATCAAAATTATTTGTAATGAAATTGTGAAATATTCTAAAAATATCCCTCACAGTATCAAACAGGTGTATGGTAAGGCCCACTATCATGCACCGAGAAATGATATGATCATGCCCAATTAACTGTTTTCTTTGATATTACATCTAATAACAATTGTTAAACAACAAAATCCACTATTAGTATCCAAACAATGGCTGTATTTCTATAAAAATCACATAATATGTTTCTTACATAAAATATGGGACATTTTTCTTTACATATCATTAACATATATCTTAGGGTTGTAATCCATAATCCTAATTTTCCTAAATCTATTTCCCTTATTTTCTACTAAACATCCTTTAATGAAAAATATAGTAACCCTTTTTCCACTTTCCTTATAAAGACCCGACCTTAAACATTACATAATATTGAATTAAATGAATAACTCACATTGAGGTTCTTTTCAGGTTTAGAGTTTTAGGGAATTAGGACATAACTATTACATCTCAAAATATTACAAAGTAGACACTTCTACCCAGAATCCATTTTTTTCATTAAATAAAAAATCATTAAAAAAAGTCATGTCTAATTCCATGTTAAAGAGAGAATGGATTTTCCATGATCCCATCCTTGACCCTATTCATCTTTAAGTCCAGTGAAAAACATTTCAAAACATGGGAGGAGCATAAAAGGCTCAGTAAGGGTTATAAAATAGTGAATGAAAACATTTGTTCATAAATACATACAAAACCTGAACTCTTTTACTTAGCTCATGAAATCATACGATTTATGAAAGACACATAGAAATCATAAATCATAAAGGTAACTTGCACCATCCATACCATACTTACATTGTAGACATCACAACTACATAGGGAGTTACTTTGGAATACCCATCATAGTATATTCCCTAAATATCTTAGGAGAAACATTCACGTTTACCTCCGTCATGTTACCCAATTCATTGGAGATCTATCTTGGGCTCACCCACCCTAGGTTTATCACGAACCACCCATATACGTAAATAATTCCCAAGAACCATAACATGATCATAACACATAACATAAGCATAAAGGATATATAACAATTCAACATTGCAATAATAAAATATCTTTTAAAGATATTGAAATAATTAATCCATTCTCAAAATCATTTTCAATACCAAATATGTAAAAATAGTATATGGTATTTATTTTTTTCTTTTAAAAACATTTCGGCTTGTTAAGGAATCCAAAGATCAAATAATACTCGTGGCAGCGGAAAGGTCGGTGTCACCACTTACATAAAAAAGAAAAATTCGTTTTTGTCATTTAGTAAAAAGATTCTTATAAAAATATTCCCTTTGAATAAAATGAAAATTGAAAGGGGTTTATACACCGTATAAAATAAAGTAGTGTATAAAACTAAAAATGCCTCAATGAAAGGAGATTGAGACGAAGTCCCTTACCTCATGTCCGACTTGACTCGATCGTTCTTTAATCACCAAAATAATAAACTAAAGTTAATTTCTACTTTCTTAAGAACCTTTTTCAAGTTTATTATTCATTTCATATAACTTATTACCATGTCATAACGTTATGTAATCATTTAAGTTAATAATGTTCATTTTGTCAATATTTGGTACTTGAGTCAAAAATGGACACCTTATATTTACATGTTTTCCATCTGGTCAATAGTTCATTATATCCAGAATTATATTCATGATTTAGATATCATATATATAATATATATCCAGTATATACTTGTTTTTTAATAGTACATAACGTTTATAGGTAAGAAATGAAATGCACCGTTCATGGAGACGGTAAGCCGTACATACGCATGAACGCTATTTTCATTTATATTTCTTATTTTAATGTAAATAAAACATAATGATACATAGTTATATTATAATTCTAGTATAATATCATATATGATATCATTAACTCCATCCTTTATACATCCCACATAAGGCATTAACGAATCAAATCTCTTTGAGGGCGCGGTTGTTCGCACTTTCTCAAATGAGATTATCGTATTTACCCACTATGGAAACCATAAAGGCATAATATAAATGGGAATTATAGAAGAATAAGTAAATCATAAATATAATATATATCATATATAAATACAGTTCCATCATAATGGCCACCATGAGAGGCTGTAATATGTAATTGAACAATCATTGTTTCGTGAGGCGTTAGTTTTCCATCCACAAAAACATTATGTTATTCATCCATTAGATGGAGGTGTGTGTAATTATACTTATAATACTTCTCATAAAAACATCCTAGTATATTGAGGATACTGGTTTTGTTACAAAATAAATGAAATAAAAATATTTTAGGGGTTGGAGAAGTAAAATAAAAGAAAACAATTTAAGATAAACGATTACCTTTAATTTGGGTAACTTCTTTTAGTTTAAACCAAAAATTCTTCTTGATGTGCCTTCATCATAAAGTAATGATTCTAGAAGGAGTATAGGGATGTAGGGAGCTTAATGGGGTAGAGTTTGGATGAGGAAAATGGCTTGAGAGGTGTGAGGAACTGCATAAAAGTGGTCTCCTTTTATAAGGGATAGGAGGGTCTCTTTAGGGAAGTGTGAAAGTATTATTTTAGCTTATAATGATATTCGGTTTCTAATGGTCCAAAAATAATTTTAGTCTATGATAAGTTGAGTCATATTCTAAATAAAATCATCCAATCATAATTGGACTTGTTTTGGATAATATTTTAATCATTATAATCTTATTTATTGTAATCATTTATTAATGAGGTAAATACTGCATCATTATTGTGTCATAAATAAATTTATTTATTAGATGTCTAAAAATTATAAAAAAATACCATGATGTAGGAAATATTTTTATATTTACAATGAATATTTATAGTTGAAAATATTCCTTATATAACACCATATAAAAATTAATTAATAAAAGCTGTTTGTTTATGTCCATTTTGCCTTTACATTAAATTAATTAGTCTAACTTGTCATTATCACTCCCAAGTGGATCAATGGGGTCCCAAAATCTACCCAAATATGACCATGGTATTTAATGACTCAATAAATAAGGTTATGAAAAGTGTTAAGGTAATTTTGAATTATTATAATATTCTTTTAACCTTGAATTACCTTATTTACCTTTAACCGCGGTAAATAAAAGTCAAATGTTACTATTCACCAAAAATTATTTTCTTCTTATTGAACCACATTTTACTTATTGATAACAACCATGTATGTCATATTTTTGAAATTCAATTCAAATAAGTGGTAAAATTTCATTTAAATGAAAAAGTCAGTTTTTTAACTACCACAAAGTGGTGTCACTATTCATCAAAAATTGAAGTTTTTCAGACAAATACCAAACAATCAGCCTAAGAATTATTTGATATTCTCAATTAGAAATTTATATCTATTTTTCCAAATTCAAAACATAGAAGTTTCATTAATTAATTTAAAAATTAATTCCCACTGTTAAAACAAATAGCGTGTTTTTAAGAAACAATAACCATCAAAAGATTGATACTTATTTATGTCCAATTTCAAAGTGAAATTAATTCTAATGACCAACATTGGATTAAATGGTAAAAATATATATTAATTTCACTTTAAAACTAATTAAATAGATAATCTAACCATATAAATAAATTAAATTAAAAATCACTTTTGAATTAAAATACAATATTTTTCACTATTCATTAAAAAAATGAACTTTATCGGGAAAATTAAAAAAAATTGAAAAAAGTAAATTTTGATGTCCTCATTATAAAGAAGGATTTTATTTGGTCAATTATAATGTATCAAAGTCACCAAAACTAGATTTAAAAAGTGTTCTCCATTAAAAGCTGATAAATCGGCCTTTTAATGTAAATTATGCTTAAAATTAGATTCATTCACATTTTAAGCCTCTAAATTTTATTTGATAAATGTAAATATATTTAACAAACATGTATAATAAAATTTTAGTTAGTTTTTTTCATTATCGCCAATACAACGGCTAGGAGTTAACTATCGTTTAAAATAATAATATCATATTATTAGTGTGCAACGTAAGATTCCCAAGAAACACGTTGTTGCGTATCGGGTACGCTATTAAACATAGAAACCTTTTTTAAAGTAAAATTAATATTTAATTCACAAATATTAATGAATATAAAATATGTATTATTCTTCATTTACTTGGGATGTTACATTCCTAGGGATGGGTTTTTCTTTATTATGTGTGCATATATTATATGAAATCACAACCCCAAGGGAAAAAATAATTTAATAGTATTGGTAAACTAGAATCATACATGATTCCCATTAACATTTGAAAAAAAAAATTACAACATATTTTTTAAATATTTAAATTATTAACTCTATTATATATATGGATATCAAACAATATAAACATCTTTGATTTATGAGAAATTAAATAAAATAAGTTCTATCTCAAAGGATCAGTAATATTTATGTTAATTAGAAGAAATGATGTATACATTAAGGATAAGAAAAAAGGAATGAAAAATATAGAATAGAAAAATACATGAAAACAAATATGATTTAAATAATTGAATTACATAATCAATCGTAATGTATATAAATAATAACACATTCCATTTTATCAATAAAATGAAAATCATTACTGGATATGGCATAATTAATATATAATGGTAAATAAATGTATACAGATGTCATTTAATCAGTATGCTGATAATGAAAAGAATCCAGAGATAATATCATTGATAAATGATCATGTATAATAATAATAGTATAATTATTGTAGGAATGACATAATTATCGGAGGTTATTTATCCAGAACATGACAACTCTACTACCAACATCTATAGTCACGTTAGATCCAAATTTCTACGTATAAACTCATATTGTTTGGAAAAATTATTTATATACGAGACCTGTAATTTCATCATGGGATATCCCTAATATGTCCCATCTTATGTATTCATGTCCAAAGAACTCTTCATTTATATAATAATCAATTTAAATCATTAATAGTACACCATATCCCCAAATATTTGTATTAAGTATGGAACGAAAATTTATAAATACTTATCCTGTTACAAATTAACTTTCCAAATATAAAACAGTATATTTAAAAGATATATTTCTTGAGAAAGAAACATATCCTAGATAAATAATATGAATTATTTGTGTCAATTCAATGTCTACATGAATGTGAATAATTCATGGGAATGTAAATGACTTTAAAATTTTATTATAGAAAGGAATAAGGGACTCCGATATTTATTAAATATAAATTCAATAAAAATATATTTAAAAACATTCTTGTGGAATATAACCTTCTAATATTTAAAATAACCTTTAAAAACTAATATGTCAAAAAATGGAAACTAAATTCCCTGAAAATAAAAATTTAAACTTAAATAACATGATGAGAAATATTTGTGTGGTTATTATGGATTAAAATTTTGTTCATGTTAAACACATTAAAAACTATCACTTTTAATTTTTAAAAAATACGGTTTTTGTAGAAAGTGAATTTCCAACTGAAGAGATAAATCAAATAGATTTTATTAAAAAAAATCCCAATTATTTTAATTCCGTAGAGTTGGAAAATGATAATTTTTAGAAATTACTAGATGATAATAAAATAAAATATCTTATTATAAAAGTTCAAATAATATCCTTTAACTAAAAGTTGGGATCAAACTATCTATTTTATAACGAGGTAGTGAAATAAACTTATAAAGTGATCAAAACCTTCAACTAATAATGAATAAATAAATTCACTATGTTTTAAAACTATAAATCCACGTAAAAATTATAAATAAAAAAGAAGATAATAAAATTTCCTTATACACATAATCATGAAATATCAATGATGAAAAAGAAGTAAATAACCAAATGAAAAGAAATCAAGTCATGAAATTCATTAACAATTGGTAATACTTTAGTTGGATCCACGTGAAAGAAATAATTCAAATTTAAACATAAAATACATTTATTTATTAATGAATCAATATATTACATATAAGTGTGTAATTTTATAACAAATATAGAAGAAATTGGTGTTAAACGTAGAAATGTTTCTCAATAAAACGGGAATGAGACATAATCCCTCACAGTGTCAATATCATTAAAGTGATGATTAATTAATGAATCAATTATCTATATCAAATACAAATACAAATAAAAAAATTTAAATAAAAATAAAATATTCCATTATAACAAAAAATATAATCTTAGAATGACATAATCATTGAAGTATAAGATAAAAAAAATTGTTGAATGTTGAGTTAATAAATCCATTACCTCATGCTTTCTTTTGGTTGAACGTTTTTTGACTAGTTGTGTAATGGATTTAAATATTTTATTAAATTATAATGGAACTCTATTAATAATTATAATTTCATATATGATCCTTTTATAACATCTTATCACCCTATTGTCAATTATATTTCATTATATTCATTAATTCAGATTTTAATTGCCTTTCTTTCTCATATGTGTATTGTTATGAAATTTATAGTTCATGATAATTTTATATATTTCCATAATATCAATAAAAATAATAAAGAAATAATTATTAGGTATATATATCAAATATTATTTTATGACCTATCATTAAATTAATTTTTTTAGAAATGATGAATGTTGTGATCATAGAAATGATTGGACATACACACACATGAGTAACATTTCAATTTTTTAAAAATGATTATGGAAAAGAGGTGAGTACTATTTTATCATTACCTAATATTTATAATATCATAATGGTAATATTATTTCTCCAAATACTATTATATATATATATCATCCATATTTTGTGGTTATTTAAAGGGAGTAAAATTGTTTCAAGAAGCTAGTAGTCCACACAAACACAAATGTTGTTATAATATTTCATTGAGTGAAAATTTAAAACGGAATATGATATAATTTATATTTCTAGAATATTAAATATATAATTTGTATAATAATGTTTTCATTTATCCCGCATATTATCATTAAAATTATATTTATCACTCTCCATTCCTATAATTAGTGAAATATGAATTACATAGCCCCGTTAGGAGGTAGTCCATTGTATAAACGAGCAATGATATTGTCTCCTATATGGAATCATAAGTAAAAAAGGTAAATATTATATAATGATTCAATTTGAATAAATATTTTACAAATATCATATTTATACTTTATATTATTCATTATACCAAATAATGACAGGTGGTTATAGGAAAAATAATTACATCGGTGTGCGATGTTGTAGTCAGTTGTGCACATGGATAATGATTTCATTAACCATTTGATGAATATGTGGAATATTTATTGCCATTAAAATAATATAAATAATCTATGTATACAGAAGTTACATATTTTATTCAATTATAAGGATCTAATAACAATATAGGTTGCTGGATTAAATAAATAAAAAAACACTTATTGAAGGATGTTACATGTTCTTCAGGTAACCTCCATATGATTTTACAAAAACACATTATAGGTCAAATTTATGTCTTGAATAAGTCCCACATGATGAGGGTATTGATTTTTTTGAGTTACATGGGTTGGTATTTTCTGAAATAAAAGTGTTTTATTATGTGAAAAATCGATGAGAGTGGGTGGCCTTCTATATGTGAGGTGAATGGAAAACATATTTTTTTTTAAATAATACGTTACACCCAAGTTTTTCCTAATAAAAAAGGGTATAAAAAGGATTATTGTTAATAATTATACATGATATGCTAAACATTATCCAATATGAAATATTTTAGACATGTTTTACGTCATTTTTACCCATATTATTTTTAACGCCATGGAAATTTATTTTTACCTTAAAGATGATAAATCATTTGAACTATTTGCACTATTTTATTTCAAAAAATTAGATTACCTTATTAGATAATATAAATTATACTGTCTCAAAATATGGAAAAAAATATCCATATTACATTAATATAAGTGACAATATTTAACTTAAAATTAATCTTCTAGATGTGGTAATAAAAAATGTTTTTATAGATAAAGTGTTCAAAATATTAAATTTATTTTATATGAATATTAAATACGACAATGATTATAGTGACCTAATTTGGATTAATCTATATATAGTTAAACTAGTGTTAATATTAATCAAATTAAATTTGTATTTTACCTTCACAAATTATTTAAATTATAATTTATTTTTCAATTAAGATGTATTATTCTTCACTATTCATTGAAAAATGAAACAAATACAAAAAATACAAACTATTCACCATAATAAAATGTTAATATTATTATTTCAAAAAAAGTATATTTTTCAGATAAATTCTATTAATGTGGTAAAAATTTAATTTTAAGTTATCTGTGAAAAGTTTAAATTAACCATATTTTAGAATATATCAATTTTCATGAAACCTTTTATTCTTTTATATAATTTTTATTTATTTATAATTGATAGAAAAAAATATTATTGAGTTAGTAATATTTGAACACTACAATTTAATGATTAGTTATTCAATATTATTTCTCTCTTAAAATCAGCTTGTGTGTTCCAAAAACAATATAATAGATTAAATTTAACAAAATATACTTCATGAGTTCCTTATGATAAGTGTTTCGGGCCACATACTCTATCGAATAAAAAATTCATATTTCAGAATTATAGGATGTTACAATATTATATATCAATTTACTATAATTGATTATCAATATTACATACATAACGACTTCTTATTCAAATAAATATTCCATCATTTATGTGCTATTCATGGAGATCTCACATCAGCACATGTATACAAATGAATCATATAGAGTATAATCACAAATTTTCCACATGAAATCTATTCCTGATTTTTGTAAATATAATTATATTATTGTATTAACTTTTCTCCCTACATGAATTATAATGCATTTAAATCATTATTTTTAGGTGACACTATGAAATTAAGGGGTGTTTCTTATGGTTAGGTTTATTTGAAAAATAATTTTTGGCAACGGTTGATTTCATTCATTTGTTCCATCTACTTCACAAAAATAGTATATGAAGATCCCAATCCTTCCTTCAAATAATAAAAATATAACAGGAAAATTTATTCTTATTCTTAACTTCCACAATAGTCATTACACAATTATTTGTTTATAAACACAGTAGTGTTTCATTGATCTATCCTTCAAAGACCAGGATGCATGTCGTTATTCTTCTTCCCATAATTTATAAAGTTCATATTCTCCATCTACACAATAGTGAAGACGTTAGAGGGATATATTTCTTTCTCATGAATGGATAATGAAATAACACTTCATGTGAAATAATTCATTTCAGATGGATGTGATGTATATAATCATTATGTATTTCTATCATATTTCAATAGTGAAACATAGATCTGGTACCTCTATTTTTATAGAGGATGATCCACATTTAAAGATTTCATTTTTATGCAATGAAAAATGATTCCATAATTATTTAAAGAACATGGTGTAGGTTCTAGGATTCCCATTAATGAATGCATCGACCTCTTTGTGTGACATTGGAGTAGAGTTTTGGTTACGTTCTCAACATTGTTTGATCACATGAAAAAAGGGTAGAAAATTTCAAAATATATACCATTGGATCCTTTTGATTAAATAAATACAGGTTAGTATATAATCAAAATGAAAATTATTACATATTATTAGGAAATTACATTTTGAATTTCTGGATTATCTAAAATTATCATGCATCAAAACATGATTTCGTAATTCAATATACATCACATGACCAAAGCATTTTCTATTCATGGCATAGTGGAACACAATGACAATTTTTTTCATCCTTGAACATATCATGTTATTGTAATAATGAAATACAAAGATGAAAAATATTTCATGAAGTGATTTTGGATGTTGATAATTTATTCATCCTTTAATATTTATATTTGGAGATAGAAGGCATGATGTTCATTGAATATTGGAGTTGATAGGATTTTGGAAGTATTTGGATCACTTTCATAAAGGATAATAGCATCTTAAATTAGGGTAAAATAGATCATCTATTACCCATATAAGGGTAAACAAATGTTTTAAATTGACTACCTTTCTAATAAGTGATGAAAGTCCTCAAAAGTATTGAACACATTAGAGAGATCAGATAGCCCAAGTCATAACAATACTTTTTAATAGGGTGAATAGTTTTTCATCACTTCTATCCAGCATAAGGTATTATATTTTCTATTTTAATCCTTATATTAAACTAACCACCGTAGACACAATATAAGTGAATTTCCCATTGTTTACTCATAAAACCCAACTAAATAATTATATTGGTTCATATGTTACACCTCTTTATGTAGGCTCAAATTCTGACCTATAACCTTGTCCCTATGGGTATTCACTTTGGTTGTTTCACCCACAACTTTATTCCACTGGAAAGAGAATCACCCATGAACTCTATGTTGTTTCTATGAATCCTCACCTACTACCATGGATAGACTGTGTTGAATAACTCAAACATGGATGACCACCTAGTTCCATCATGTTGTTGACGTGGTCCATTGTTGGATTATTGATGACCTAATTTTTTTATATAAAAATTTAATAAAATAATTAAATTAATACTAAATTTTTATAATAATATCAATCTATTTCTGACCTTAAATTCCAAACCATTTAAATTTCTACATTTTTCAACATCAACTAGTTCAAATACTATTCATACAATTAATTCCTTTTTTCAGTGTATTCATATATTCTTCCAACTTCTATTAATGAATATAAATATTTATATGGTCATTACTTTTTAAATTATTTTTATAATGATTCATCCATTTCACTATTTTCAATTGTATTTTACATTTAAGAGTTGATTAAAACTTTTCAGAGTATAAATCCACTTTATCAAAAAAATGTTGAATATGACCATTAAAAATCAATAAGTATATCTCATTCAATGATTTTACCAAATTTATATATTTCAGATTCAAATGAAATGAAATATTATAATAGTTTTCATTTTTATTACTAAAGCCACATCATATATTCTTTTATTAATCTTATATCTTTACAGCGTGAACCTTTATATAAGGCATGAATTTCCTTGGGAACTCCACATCTGTTTTCGAAAAAAATTCATCAGAAAAATAATAAAATTCCATGTTCAAATTACTTAACAAATTCAAATTATCATCATGTTTATCATCTCATAATGAATTATTGAAAAAAAAACACAAAAAAAACAAGATCATATGTCTCATTTTTTATCACCCTAGACAATCAAAACCATACAAAATAGGGGAATAACAAGGATATCATTATTCAAATAGACTAGGAGATAACTCTCAAATATGGAATTATATATAATAAGAAAATATCATGTAATGAGTAGGTAAAGGTATAATATCACACTACAACATAAATAATTTCAACATTATATCCATGATAATAAATAATATTCCAAAAAATAATCACAAAATAACTCATGATATTGAGTATTAATTTGATAATAAAATTTTAAAGGAAACTATTCTAAGACACAAATCCCTATAAGGACACAACCCAGAGGAATATTTTTATCACAGAACACTTACTCTTTACATTCATCGATCTAAAAATGTGGTTTCGTGAATGTTGGATTAAAATCAACCTGTAGCTCTCCTCAGTTTAGCACATGGGTATCACCATGATGATTTTAGTGAAGCATCAATAAATTAAAAATATAAAACTATATGAAATTATCCAAATTATATATAATTTCACATATGGGATACAATATCGTGAACAACCAAAAAAATCCAGGAGAAATGTCAATCGCTTGACCAAAATTATGCATACCATGATAATAAGATACCTTCAAGTGTACATGATCTCTAATTAAAAAATTTAGTTACCTCATCCAATAAATAGAATATGATTTTCACAATAATGATCTTCTTCATGGACATATAAATTATATACATTATCACTATTATGATATGGATCAACTACATTATGAAAATCATTAACCCACCAATCTCAGTCCAACATAATCGATATCTAAAACATTGGAAATAAAACTGTCAAATTGGTCCATACTAATGTTGGAGTGATTGTTATTATTATATAAATCCTTTATCACGTATAAAATCTACACCCATAATCATATAAAATCGAGAATAAATACATGAAATATATATTTAATTGGTTGGATAGTTCATTCCAACTGAACATTAATCTATAGATGGAATACTATGATATGGAATAACATAGAGTAAAAAACATAGTAGAGGACCCCCCATAATTTGGTAGTAATGGGGATCTTGATTAAGTACAATCGTCGTCAAAACACTATAGATCCATATAATCATTGAAAAATACTTCCTCAAAATTATGTCCACTATATTTTTTTTGTAGTATCCAGGTTTTATGATAACACTGTTGAATAGAACATAATCAACCAAAATGAGTTTTATCTACCCCATGATTGGGGGAAAATTGTGTTGGAATCCATAGACATTTCCACACATTTCCACTAAGGAAAATATAACTCCTAAGGAAACTATTCAGAAACATGATCTTTATCCTCAATCAATTGACATACAAAACACTGATGTACAACGTCTATGAATTATCTCATCATCTTGGAGCACTGATATAAGGCTTATGCCTTAAACAATACTTAATATTGAGACAGGTCAACAATTGACGTTATTTCACATTGAGGATATGTTTAGGTATATAGATTTACAGAATTAGTTTATAGCTCTAATATATGAAATTAAATATTATAAGTTGACAATTCAACTAAATATTCATTTTTTATAAAACAAAAACCCTTTAAAAAGAAACATGGAAATTTTTCATGTTTTAACTATAAGACTATTCTTTGATCACATCCCGGAATATATTTTTCATTCTGTCCTCTAGAAAACATTTCAAAACATGGGATGAGCATAAAATGATGAGTAAGGGATAAAATAAAGAAAAAAATTAGTCCAAATATATTTATAAACCCATTAATTTATAAATATCATTAAAAATTCATATCAAACACAAATCATAATGGTATCCTTTGGCATCTATATCATAAAGACTTCGAAGAATTCATATCCACAAAGGGAGCCACCATTATAGATACATTTGGAATACCCATCATAGTATATTCTCTAAATCACTTTTGAGAAATCTAAATGTTTACCTTTGTCACATTAGAGAATGCATTAGAGGGATATCATGGTCTCTCACACACTTGATTTATCACGGAACCACCCATATACATAATCAATGCCCAAGAACCATAACATACTCACAACACACGAACAATTATAAAGGAAAAAAAATAACATTTCCACAGTGAAATCATTCAAAATCATTTTGATAGATTGATATAATCAATAAATTATCAAATCTAGTTTCTATACCAAAATACCTAAAATTTTATTATGGTATATAATTTTCATTATAATAAACATTAGGTTTTATAGAGGAAGTTGTATATAAAATAATTCTTATACTGACAGAAATGTCATTATCACCTAATAAAGTAAAAAAGAAACATTATAGTTTCTATTTATTTATGCACATAAAAAATTTACTTTTGAAAACCATTTTATGAAATTAAATTTCAAATGGTTTGATTATACACTGTGTAAAATATGGTCATCTATAAATCAAAAGATGCCTAAATTAATGGAGATTGTGATGAAGTCTATTAGATGGAGTTTGACTTGTTTTGTTCATTATTTAATTTCATGAATAATAACCATAGATTATTTTATACTTTATATATATCCTTTTAAAATTTTACTATTAATTTCATCACTTATTAGCATGTTATTACAATTAGATAATTATTTGAGTTCATAACAGACATTTTGTCGATGTTCGGTACTTGAGTTAAATATGAACTTGTTTTGAGGAAAGTTATACATGTGGTTATAAGTAAATTACCTCCAGAATATTATTCCTGATAAAAAATATATCTAGTATATGTGTATTTATAATATTCCATAACATTTGGAGATAATAGGGGAAATGCGCCGTTCATGGAGACGGTAGACCGTACATACACATGAACGCTACTTTAATTTCTTTTTCATATTAATGGAAATAAAAATTAATGATAAATTGTTATATTATAATTTTAAAATTTTATATATGTCACATAAGTTCATTAATTACATCCTTTATACGTTCCATTTATTGAATTAATGAGTCATATCACTTTGACGAAGTGGTAGTCCACACTTCCTTAAATGAAATTACTGTATTTACATATTACTGAAATCTTAAATGGGTGTTGAAAATATTAATTACATAAGAATAGAGGAAATATAAATATAATATATATCATATATATATTATGTGTCATCATAATGTCCACTATGATTGGTGGAAGGGGAATATTGAACAATTATCATTTCATGAGGCAGTATTTCGATGTACAAAGAAATAGAAAGAAGGATATCCATTAGATGGAGGTGTGTGTAATTGTAGGTATAAACCGTAGAATAAAAAATCCTAGTATATTAAGGATACTTATGTTTTTATAAAATAATATATTAAAAATAGGTTATGTTGTTGGGAAGGAAAATAAATGAAAGAAGCTCAAGAGAAGACGATACCTCTAAATCGGGTAACTTCTATTGATTAGAGCTAAAATAAATTCTTGAATTACATTATCCCTAAGTTATGGCTTATATGATGAAGGAATGGATGTTGGGAGATTAATTTAGAAGAATATTTATGAGCCAACTGGCATGAGAGGTGTGATTAATTTGGTAGAAATGGTGGCCTATTATAAGATGGAGTAGGGGAACATTAATAAATCCTTGAAATATTTTTTTATTATAAAATGATTTTTAACATTTAATAGTTCTAAAATTATATATTTATAGGATAAGATTAGTATTGGTCCAAATCCACTCAACCAATAGGTTTTTGAAATATTTAGATAACAAAATTAACCTTACCTTTTAGTATTAACCCTTATTAAAAAACATAAACTATTACCATGTCTTCATTTATTTTTACACTATATGGTTAATATGGTTACTATAAAATTATAATAGAATGAAAAGTGGAACATTAATGAAATTTTTATCATTATATAATCCAATTGTTCAAAACTATGATTTTTAGGATTACTATATCTTTTATTAAAATAGTATTTTTTTGAAAACACATTTATTCTAATGTTCACAATATTTATTAATTGATTTTTGTTAGAATCATAATAAAATGATTTATTGGAAAAAACTACATAATTAAAAATATAAAATGTACTAATAATCCATTAAATTAATTAATGGAATAAAATATTTTATATTTTAACTTGTATAAAATCAAATATTTGAATTTTCATTAATAAGGATGTCACTACCTCATCATTATGTCATAAATAAATTTAAATATTTAATGAATAAAAATTATAAATTAAATATCATGATGTAGGAAGTATTTTCAGATTTTTAATAACTATTTATAGTCAAAGATGTCAATTATATAACCCCATGAAAGAATTATTTTACTAAAAGTATACATGTTTGTGTAATAAATTTATTTACTTAAAATTAATTATTATAACATTTCTTTCTCAAACCCATGTGAGTTAATGAGATCCTAAAAATGACCCAAGGAAACCAACGATCAGCAATATCTCATAAAAAAGGATTGGGACAAATTTTATAGTAGTTTAATGTTATTATAAAATGATTTTTTACCTTTATTTACCTAATTTACCCTTTAATGATGGTAAATTAAAAAATAAAAGAAGTTATTATTCAACATTTCCAATAATAAATGGAACATATTTACATAATTTGGTCTTTATGATTCCAAATATCAAATCCATTTTTTCCAAATACGAATCATAAAATTGAAAAAAATAAATTTAAAATTAATTCCTATTGTCAAAACCAGAAAGTGGATTTTTAAGATGAAAAACTATCAAAAGATAGACATGTGTTTATGTCAAATTTAAATCTGAAATTACATCCAATGAGCCGAATTGGATGAAATCATAAAATCAAAATTCAATTACACTTTCAACCAATTAAAATGATAAACTAAATTAAAAAAAATAGACAAAAATATTGTTTTGATTAAAAAAAATTTATTTTAACTATTCATTAAAATATAAAATTCATTATAAAATTACCAAAATTTCATCCAAGGAATGTTTTGATGTCCTACTTCCAAATTAAAAGTTTATTTTATCTAATAGAATATATAAAAAGTAAAAATTATAATTTTTTAAAAGGGTTCTCCATCAAAAGGTGGTAAAATGTGATTTTGAATATATTAGAGTATCTTATGCTTAAAATTGGAATCATTCTCATTTTAAGCCTCTAAAATTTATTTGATAAATGTAAAAAAATTAAAATATATTTAAAGTCATAATATAGTTAATTATATTTATTCCTTAAAATACATCATCTAGGCCTTAACAACCATTTAATATAATAATATTTTTGAGGTATTATTTTTCGACATAACTCAGTTTTGTGTGCAACATAAAATTTCTGAGAAACCTGTTGTTGCAAGTTAGGTACACTATCCTATATAGTTTCCCCTTTAAACTAGAATTTTTATTGAATTCAATAATATTAATAGATATGAAAATTTATTATTCTACAAATACAAGGGATGTTACATCCTTCCCCTATTTTGGAAATTGCATTCTCATAATATTATTCACTTTTCAAATAAGTGGGAATATTTATCCCTCATAGTACTTTAAAATTCCCAAGATTCCTCTTCCACCATATTGTTTTTTCACAATACCATTAACCAAGGAATCACAATATTCTAAAATACATATTCTATGTGGTAAATAATTTACTCAAGTTTTTCCTTATAAGAAAAATTCTCTTCCTATTGAAATTCATATGGGATAATAACATGATATGCATCTGGTATATACACTCATAGCATTGAAACATGAAAAACATTGTCTACCTGGGATAAATGTGGTGGTAAAACCACTCTATAGGAAAGTGATCCAACATTCTATAGGATTTATAGGGTCCAATGAACCATAGTCTCAACATTCCCTTCTTACCAAAATGCATCAAACTTTTCAATGGAGAAACGTTGAGAAAGAAAAGATAACCTACATTAGAATAATTTTCCTTCCTCCGGTTATCCGCATAACTCTTCTTCCTTCTCTGAGATGTCCTTATGTGCTTCTCAATCTAATGAACTTTTTATGCCATCTATTCTACCCATTCTGGTCCATAAACACTCTCTCACCTACTTCATCCCAAAAAGATTTCATTTGAAACCACTTTCTATATAATGATTCAAATGGTTCCACCTGTATACATGAATGAAAACTGTTATTATAAGAAAACTAATCCAATGAATTATATTGATCCCATCTTCCCCAGTAATCCATTTTACAAAAACATATCAAATCATATATGTAACATCCCAAGTAAGTAATGAATAATATATATTTTTATCTATTTCTATTAATGATTAAGATAGTGTTTTAGAGGCTTAAAAAGAAAATAAATACAATCTTAAGCATGGAATACACTAATATTTTTTAAAAGATTGTTTTACTTCCTTTTGATGGAAAACCATTTTTAAATCTATCTTTTGACAATTTTAGAAGCTATTTTTTCAAAATAAACTTATTCTTTATGATTGGGACATCAAAATTTACTTTGTGTGAATTTTTTGTATTTTTCTGACAATGTTCATTTTTTAATGAATAGTGACAAATACTACATTTTACATCAAAACTGCCTTTTAATCTAATTTATTTATATGATTAGATTATATTTTGAATTGGTTTTAAAGTTAAATTAGAATATATTTTTACCATTTAATCCAATGGTGGTCATTGTAATCAATTTCACTTTGAAATTGGACTTAAACTGGTGTCAATCTTTTGATACTTATTGTTTCATTAAAACACGCTATTTGTCATGACAGCAGGAATTAATTATTAAATTAATCAATGTGGCTTATATTATTTGAATTTTCTAAAATAGAATTCATTTTTTAATTCAGAATATCAAATATATATTAGGGTGAATTTTTGGTAATTTTCTGAAAAACATCAATTTTTGATGAATAGTGAAACCACTAAGTAGTACTTATAAAAACTGATTTTTCCGTTTAAATGAAATTTTGCCATCATTGTGTTTTGAATTTCAAAAATACGACATACATGGTTGTCATTAAGAAGTAAAATTTTGTTCAATGAGATTATAATAATTTTTTGGTGAATAGTAACTTATTATGTTTTTAATCGCGATTAGTGGTAAATAGTGTAGTTTAAGGTAAAAATAATGCTTTAATAAAATGAGATGAGCTTGAAACATGTCCTACCCTCATTTTATGTGTCATGGCCGACCAAGACAAGCCATGGGTCAACATGGGGACCCAATGGAGCCACTTTGGTTGGGAAATGACATAAATAACTTTTTATTTAATGTTAAAGTAAAAATGACACAAACATGAGATGTTTTAATACAATAATTTTTACATGGGGTTATACAAGTCATATTTTTGATTATAAATAGTCATTAGAAAGATTAAAAGATTTCCTACATCATGATATTTTTATTATAATTTTTAGACTTTAAATAAATTAAATTATTTATGACATCATGATGATGCAGCGATGACCTCATTATTTAACGATTTAAATAAAATGGAAAGATAATGTAAAATCTAAGACCTACACATGGCCAAAACCAATTTTATGAGTGGATTTCGAACCCTTATCCCCTTATACTAGAATTATATCAATGTGGGACCTTCTGAATCCAAAACTCATTTTAAAATAAAGTAACTTATCTTTACTTTCCAAGAGTGCCCCTCCTCTCCTCTTATAAAAGGCCCCCACCTCTACCTCCTTACACACACTCCCAAAGCCTTTGGCTCGCCCAAACCCTGCCCATTTTGTCTCTCCACACACCTCTCTTACTACGTGAAGCCTTACTTTGGGCATAAGTCTTCCCAAGGAATCTATTGAGCTCAAACCAAAGGGAGTTACCCGATTTTAAGGTAATGTCTTCACTTGAGTCCTTTTGTTTTATTTTGCTTCTCCAACCACCTAAACTCTTTTTATTAATATATTTTGTAAAAACTTCAGTATCTTAAATATACTAGGATGTTGTTATAATAAGGATTCGAGCTACACTTACACACACTTACATCTAATGGTTAAAGGACATACTGTTTCCTTGGATGGTGAATTTATGCCTCCCGAAACGATGATTGTTCAACATTATTTTAACACCTTCAAAGGTGGCCATTAAGATGTCACTATATTTATATATGATATATAATATGTTTTTGTTTTCCTTAATCTTCTTTATTTTTAATTTTGGGTATAACTTTATGGTTTCCATTATGGGTAAACGTGATATCTTCATTTTAGGAAGTGCGGACTACAGCCCCCTCACAGTGATTTGATTTGTTAAATACCATATGTGGGGAGTATAAAGGATGTAACTATGATATTATATATGATATTATACAGAAATTATAATATAACTTTATATCATTATGATTCCATTCTATAAAATACGAAATAGAAATGAAAGTAGCGTTCATGCGTACGTACGGCTTACCGTCTCCATGAACGGTGCATTTCATTTATTACCTCTAAATGATTATGTAATATTATAAATGCATGCATGTACTGGATATATATGACATATATGATATATACATCATGAATACCATTCTGGATATAATGGATACATAAACAACAAGTAATTATAAAAGGTTTATTTTTGACTCAAGTACCAATGATCGTTAAAATGACTGTTATTAACTTAAATAATTACATAGTGTTCATGACATGGTAATAAGTGATATAAAAGGAATAATGAACATGAAAAAGGTTCTTAAGCAAGTAGAAAATAACTCAAGCTTATTATTCATGACATTAAAGAATGATCGAGTCAAGTCAGACCCAAGGAATGGGACTGTTGACGCTCCTTTCATCACAGAATCTAATGATCGGAAAAGGGGAATATCTGAGCTCAAATTGATTCATCCTTTGAAGAAAACATCAAAAATCGACAAAGGAAGGAACAAAGGATCAAAATCAACTACACCGCGCAAGTTTTATCACTGTCGCGCAAGTACACTTGCACGACGACCTTGGTCGCGTAAGTGACTTGCGCGCCCTAAGTGATAACCGCCCGGTAACCGCCCGGGGTCTTCTCCTGCCTATAAATAGACCCTGTGGGCCCCCCATTTGGGAGGATCTTTTTCCAGAAACTCGGATTGAAGCTCCTGACTCCCAAGTCTCTTCTCAAAGCTTCCGGAACACTTCTAAGGTAATTTCTTACCTAGAACGGAAGATCTAAAGAGAAGGAGGAAGGCCTAAGTGTTGAAAATCATCAACACTTGCGCGCCTGAGTGGTCGGCCCTTAAGGGAAGTGACCACACATGCACGCCTCCTTATTCCTTCAATAGAATTTTCGCGTCCCTTTTCTGGAAGAAACTCAAGAAGATTCTAAAGGGTTTAATTAAGCGTTGCTCAAGTATTTTTATGCTGGTTGAAAATCGCGCAAGTACACCACATGCCGCGCAGGTATACCTGCGCGCCTAATACTTGCGCACCCACGCAAGACTTGCGCGCCTTTCAAGACATGCGCACCCCTACCTTTTTGGGTGCCCATTTTACCCCTCTTAAGCCATTTCAGCTCTCCTATTAATGATTTTGTCTTCAAGATACTCTTCAAAGCCATTCATGGCATAGTTTCTTGATTTGACTTCCTTATTTGAAAGGAATTCTGTGGAATATCTCTCAAAACACAGTGATTTATACATCTTTATGTCACCAAAAATTGTGAATTCATTCATTCAACCTCATCCTTTAAGATGAGAGAATCCTTAACATGGGTCTCCTTTTTTAGGAATAATCCCCAGTTATAAGTCCTTTAATCTGGGAATCTACCTCAGGAGTAAGCCCCAAATTCTTAAAGTTCCCAAACTTGGGCATCCTCCTCAGGAGTAAGCCCCAAATCTTAATTCCTTAACTTGGGAATCCTCCTCAGGAGTAAGTCCCAATCATAATCCTTTAATCTGGGCATCCTTCTTAGGAGTAATCCCCATGTCCTCTAATTTGGGCATCCTTCTTAGGAGTAAGCCCTGAGTCCCTTAATTTGGGCATCCTTCTTAGGAGTAAGCCCCGAGCCCCTTAATTTGGGAATCCTTCATAGGAGTAAGCCCCAATCTCAAATATGGTTATCCTCCTCAGGAGTAAGCCCCAAACCTTAATCCCTAACCTGTGCTTCCTTTTCTGGAATAAGTCCCAGTTATAATCTTGGGCTTCCATTTCAGGAATATGCCCCAAGTCCCCTAACCTGGGATTCCTTTTCAGGAATAAGTCCGAGTTATAATCTTGGGTATCCTCTTCAGGAGTAAGCCCCAAGTCCCTTAATTTCTCTTAACCAGTCCTAATTTACCCTTGATTTGGGTTTCCTTTTTAGGAGTAAAACCCAATCATAAGTCCCCTCCTAACTTGGGAATCCTCCTTAGGAGTAAGCCCCAAGATTAGAGTATTCAAATCTCCATGAAGCACATATACCTTTATGGACCCTTTTCATGGATTTTCTCCCTAAAAGTGAATCCTAAACCTTCATCTATCTGGGCAGTCATACATACATAATCCCCAAACCATTTCTTATGATTGCATCTTTCATGGCACAATTGTCTAATTTTTTACCAATACCTCTTGTTTCTCACACCGAGCATGACTCACGTGAGCATAGAGTGTAAAAGTAATTATGACATCCTTCTTTGAGCAATCAATCATAAACGTCATACTCCATTACTCGAACTACATGGGTTCTGATTCCTTTTCCAAAAAAAAAAGGATACGTAGGTAGCCCATTTATGGGTTCGATCCCAACTTTGAAATAATCCATGTCCTTCTGAATGACGATAAACATCAAGTGCCCCACTAAGTGGCTTTAAAACCAGCCTGGTCATCATAATGACCAAGAGGCTTTTATAAATGTTTTTAAAGGATAACATTGACTAAGAATCTCTAAATAGATACAGATGATTCTCTATTGGTGAAGAACCTCGAATACATATAAAAGATTCTATAAATTTCTTACATATTTAGTCATTGATTGTTAAAACTGATGGAAAGCCCATTTTATACATGGTAATGTAATAAGGATTCACGAACATAACATAAATCTATAAAGAGAGTCCCGAAGTAGACAATAATTCCCCTCAAAAAGGTGTGATGAGTCCGACCTCCCATCCTCTCGACCAATGAAAATTCCTAAGCTTCATTAGCCCACAAGCTAATGAGCGCCTACCTTTGGAAAGTAGGTCCAAACGGATGTGGAATCATTGGATGTTTCCGATTTTACAAACAAACCCGTTAGAAACCAATCGGAAGGTTTGAATCTCTCATCCCGGAGGTCATCCACGAATTCCGTGCGAAATAAAAATGGTGAACCCGACGTGAATCCTTAACCAAGTTAAAGTGATGTTATTCTTATTTGTTAGGCCCCTTGGGCCAACAAAGAAATCATTGACATGTGCTCATCCAAAATATGCAGTGGCCGGATTCATCTTGATTATGTCTGTTATATGGAACAGGCACTCTTTTCTCAAGATCTTCTGCAAAATGGCTTTCCTTAAATTCACCCCTGTGAATACTGCTGCTGTAAACACCTTACTGTGAGGTCTACTGCTGTGAAAACCAATGCTGCTACTCCTACTGGAACGTCGTCCGCTCTGAGGATGACATCACCAACTCAGCATCTTCAACACTGGGTTTCTAATGCACTGGTTAAGGAGTACTTTCGCAACGGTACTATCCCAACTCTGGAGGCCGCTCGCCAAGCCCTCCAAGTTAACAACTCTACCTGGTCGTCCGGACAATGGAGGCCAGCGATCAAGAAGCAGGAGGTGCTGACTACCGTCTCCAACCGTTTCGGGTCTTGATCCCCGGAACGCAATTTCCATTCACTCCCTTACTCTGAGGAAGTGAATGAGCAGGTCCCACAGGGCCTTAATTCAAAAATACAGGAGTCCTTCCCGTGGGCTACCATCAAAAATCCCCGCCAGACTCGTGCGGTAGTGTGCCCTCAACATGATGAGGGTACCGACTCCAGGCATTCAGCTCAGGTTCATTGAACCCGAGCAGGCAAGATGAACTGCCAGAGACGGAATCCGGTTAATAATGGGTGAGTTATCATCCCTGGCATCTTCGGAGAAGTCCACCAACCTAACTTGGTGGAAAACAACGAGCAGGAACACACACCTGCCCGTTTTAATTCCGCTGTCTAGTAGACTCGTCTGGCAGCATCAAGCCAATCCCGCCAGGCAATTCCAGCGGAGTGCTATAGGCAGGAACATGCACCTTCTTATGCATCATCAGTTAGTCAGCAGGCTCGCCTGACTACATATGATGGATTCCACCAACCTAACTTGGTGGCGAACAACGAACAGGCACACACACCTGTCCGTTTTAATTCTGATGTCCAGCAGACTCGTCTGGCAGCATCAAGCCCATCCCACCAGGCAATTCCAGCGGAGTACTATAGGCAGGAACATACACCTGCTTATGCATCACCAGTTAGTCAGCAGGCTCGTCTGACTACATATGATGGATCTCGTCAACCGCGTTTGGCGAAGTGTAATCAGCAGGCACATACACCTATTAATACTAATCAATCCTACCAACAGTCTCGCTTGGTAGCGCACGGAGAAGTCAGTCAGAAAGATCCGACGACAAACAGGAGGCAGACTCAACTCTCTGCCTCCACACTTGAGTACTGTTAGGATTCACTGACAGGAAAAAGAGGACAGGAGCAGGCACATACACCTACTCCAAACCTGGAATGGACGTATATCCCCGTTCCGGTGGCTGAAGTCACCAAACATATTTTTTCAATGGTGAAAGAGAAGAAGCAAATTCCTGCTCATATTCTGGATGCTTGCCAGGATATCATAACAACTTCAGCATCATCTGAGGGAAAGACACATAAATCTATCCCTGGCAGTGGAGTGACACATCAACGATTCACTCCGGAACAGACACACACATCTGTTCCAGTCCAAGAGGGTTTTGGGGCATACTCCCCCATATCATACAGACAACCAAGTCAGGCACATACACCTGATTTGAGTGAAGATCGTCAGCCTAACCTGACCATCTTTCCTGATCGGCCACATACACCTGCTCAGAGTAACCACTTTCGTCAACAAGTGGTTTCCAAAGCGAGTAAGTAGGCATCTAAGAAAAAGATCCGCCCAGCATAGTCAGGAGATCAAAGGCCAATATGTAACAAGGCCTTGCTAGATGCTGGAGTTCTTGGAGCCCTCAGACATTTATCTGTTGGAATTCAAGGTTCTACTCCCTCAGTTCCCAATAACAGGAACATTAATTTTGAAGGTCTTCTACAGACACTTCCTCATAAAGGCTTGCTTCATGAAAATTCGGTCAATCTTGAAGTTTCTTCTTCAGATGAGAGCCACAGGAACCCTCTGTGTGGTCAGAAGACCAAGGAGCAAGAGATCTCATCTTTTGATGTAACCCATTATAGTGGTCCTCCCCATGATGATGAATTTCGCTGCGAAAGTCCTCTCCGCGGTAGTGGTTCACATTTCCTGGAAAATACTCCAGTGGAAAATGTAGTACCGAGAAAGCCCTCTTATCTTGAGGAACTTGCAAATGCGAAACCAGTCATGTCTGATGCTTTATTGCTAAAAAGTGAAATACTTTCTCAATCATAAGATAGCCGAGGGTGGTGGTCATTCTCCGAACCACCCCTAAGTCATGCATCTTCTAGTTTGATCAACGATCTCTCTACCAATCTTGTTGAATCCGATGAAGCAACAAGGAAACACCAACTCTGGTCAAAACAGGTAGAAGAATCTTCATTTAATGATAAAGAGGAAATGCTGAACATGAGGAAAAAACGGGCAAAAGGTGAGGTACCAGTCATGTTTTGGCCTTTGGCTGACTCCCAGTACGACATTCCAAAGATGTTGACGGATGATGGAATCCATGATATTCGTCTCAACATATAGAAAACTCTTTTTCAATTGAAGAAGAAGGTATTATCTTATGATGAAAATGAAAATCATCTTAAGATAATAGAAGGCCTACAACGTCAGATTGATTTGGCATCTCTATCAGTCTCTCAGTATCTGAAGGCTGAAAAGCAACAGAGAACCCTTCAACGTTCATGCCTTGGAACACTAAGAAAATTGCGTCTATTAATTGCCAATGCACCATCTGATGTTCATATCAGAGGATGGGGTATTCACGGAGCACTACATTTCACAGTGCTTTCCAGTCAGCAAAGTCCGCGGAAAATGGTCTCATGCAATGTTATTGCCCATGGCCGGCCACAGTCAATGCGCATTGTTCATAATCAAAAGCCTGCTCAAGAACAGGCTTCAACTAGTTCCTCTCAAAATCAAGCATATAGAAAACAAGTTGTTGAATTTCTCTTACATCAAGTAGGAGAGAATATTGCACAAGCCTCTCGTATGGAGCAAAAAAGTCATCAAATGACAGAAGTTTCGGAAATCATCCAACGGTCTGTTGAACCAGGTGATAAAAGTAGATACAGGTTAATGCATCCAGCTAATTTCTGAACTAATATTCGCAAGATCAAGAGATCTTTTAAGAAGATCTCAGACGTAGTATGTCAAGAGCCACCCCAGCTTGTCAGATTGGGGACTTCTCTAACCCAACCCTCAGAGTCAACAAATGGGATTCGACGAGTTGAGCAGAAGCAGCAGGAACATCCCCAGTTCTCGAGGCTGGGGACTCTTTCAAATCATCAACCCCCTCCTCAGAGAATGTCGGTCTTTTCTCGATTTTGGAAGAAGACCCAAGAGGAACGAAGAGCCAAATTATCAGGAGATTCCCCCCAAGTTATAGCTCTTCAAGAAGTTCCTAAAATATTGAATCAACAAAAGGCAATGTCTCATCGAAGACATGAAAGAAGACAATATCCCAGAAATGTTGATAGAAGAAATGCGATGCATTATGCATCAATAAATGTCATCAATGCCTTTGTTTCTAATCCACTAGAGGAGACTCACTCAGGGGACACAGATGAAGAGCATCTTGATCAAGAAAATGTACGCACCGATACAAATGAAGAAGGTGTATGTACACGAAGTCAAAGGATTACTCAGAACCTAGGTAATCCACTTCCCTCCCTCCAAAAGGTATCCAACAAAGGGAAGGGAAAGAATTAGGTTACATATCCTTCCTCTGGAGAAGGTCAATCACTCTCATTAGAGCAAAGGTTTGCACAACAGGAGGAAGAAATGAAAGAATTAAGAAGGTTGAATGCAGAACTACTTCAGAGTAGTCTTCTTCTTAAGAATGCTGAAGTTCGACAGCCGAAGGAATTTGTTGTAACTACTGAGATGGATCAGGAATATCCTCATTTATCAGTACACCCTCAGAAGTCTAATCCTATGGGTCAAATGCCACAACAGTTGGCAGCACTACCATCAGTTGCAGCACCAACCACCACGTCTGTCCAAGCTCCATTCATTGCACCTACCCAAAACCAAGTTCATCCTAATGTTTCTCAAAATTTAATAACTACTATTGAGTCATTAATAGCTCGGTTAGAAACTATGGAAGGGAAACAGGCGCAAGTTCAACCTGAAAAGAATGTTTACCCTGAATGGGTAGATTCAATTTCTCCTCCATCCAGTTTTGGAAACCCTGTTTTCCCTACTTTCAATGGATCAGGCGACCCTGAACAACATTTGACACATTACGTGTCTTGTTGTGATCCTATGATGGGAACTCCAGAGCAGCAAGAAGCAGTGAAACTCAGATGCTTCGTGCGAACCTTGCAAGGACCAACTTGTGTCTGGTATACAATCTTGCAATCCTGGTCAATCATCAGATGGGAGGATCTTCGTCAAAAATTCCTTCTTCAGTTCAACTCAACTTTTCCAAAAAAGACAGTTTTCGATATTACAAACTTCAAGAAAAGGGAGAATGAAAGAGTCTCTGATTTCATTACTCGCTTGAAGGGATTAACGTATTCCCTGAGTTTAGCACTCCCTCAGGAGGAACTGTTGCCAATCTGTGTGGCAAATTTGCGTGATGAATTACGGACGCCACTGATCCCTGTGAAATACACAGGAGGGTTTCGAGACCTTACTTCAATCGCTCAACAGATTGAAGATTCCCTTATACAGGTTAAGGTTAAATCTCGTGTAATTCCATCAGCTCCAGGAAGGAGAATGGGTAAAGATGAAACTGCTACAGTTATGATTAAACAAGCACCTGTACCTATTTCTACTTCAAAACCTTCTTCTTCTCGAAGGGCTCCACCTCTTAAACGCCAACAACAAAGTCCGTTTCGTCCAAATGATCAAAGAGATCAACGACGAAAACAATTTGAGGATATGAAGAGAAAAACATACTCTTTCTGAAGTGAGAAAGTTCCTGGTTACTTAATTTCAGCTCTGGAAAATAATTTGGTTCAATTACCAGTGCCCAAGAGGCCAAACAAAGAAGGAGATGAAGACCGTACCAATTATTGTCCCTTTCATCAAATGTTGGGGCATCCCATCCAGGAGTGTTTTGTCTTTAAAGACCTCCTGCAAAAGATGGTCGACTTGGGACAAGTCAAATTGAAGGGTTCTTCAACTCATGTAGCGTGTGTTACCGCTACAGATCCAGAGGAAGGAGGCGAGTGGCAGGAAGTCAAAAGAAAAACTACGCAAAAATATGATGATTGGATGGTCAGAAAGACAATCAATCGGACCCATTCAATTTTGCGAACACAATTGAAGAAGCCAATTGTGTATCCCACAAAAGCTGCAGTGAATCCTCCATCAAAAGAAAAATCCTCAAAAGGGTAACGCAATTCAAAGAAGAAAGAGAAATCAGAAGAAGATGAGTATGTATCGAGGCCTAAGTTGTCTTTGACTCTGGAAGATTTCATGCCATCTACTTCAAAGCCACGGGAACCGCCCCATCAAACGGAACATCCTAAACAGGCTAATCAGGCAGAGTCTTTATCAGACGAAGCGTTAATCTTCGGTTCTGTTAATATGATTCAATTTACAGATCCATATTCTAGTCTGGATGAGCATGAATTCCCTGTATCAAATAAGGGAATCTGAGGAAGTTTTAGAGGTTCAGGATACAGGGGAAGACGTGGATATTTCTGAAGCCACTTCTCCAATTCTACCCCTGATAGCACTGTGTATACAGTAGAAACTCGTGGTAGAGCCCTTCAGCGAGCTCAAAAAGAACAAGAAAGTTCTTATGCCAATAGTCAACTCAATCTTGGAACAGTTATTTTGGAAGACCGATTGAAAATTCCATCTTCTTTATATCAGCAAGTAAATGGATCTAATCGGTCTAATCTTCCAAAACCAAGGATTTTTCCAACTTATATCCCTATACAAGATGCATCAGCTTCCAAAGAATCTGCTTCCAAGGTACCTGCTAAACCACATATTCCTGTTGGGAAACACATATCTTTAGATCAAAAGTATGATATATTGAAACACTTGTCCCAAGTACCAGCCATGTTATCAATTTTGGATGCTTTGAATCTGTCAAAAGATCTTTGGGAAGCACTCATCGAAGCTTTTTCAAGTCCTCATGAGATTGAAGCTGAAATTGCTGCAGCTGAAGTCTATCACATAGAGAATAATCCTTCAGAATGCCATGCAGTGATATCTTTTACTGATAAAGATGAAGATGATGTTGTTCATGGGCACATAAAACCTTTGTACTTATCTGGAAAATTCAATGGTGTAGATATCCGAAGATCTTTCATTGACAATGGTTCAGGAGTCAACCTCATGCCCATTCGTACACTTCGTCGATTGGGCCTCACATAATCTGATTTATTTCCTTCTACCATGATGTTACAAGGATATGATAAAAATGAACAAGAACCACTGGGTGAAGTTACACTCAGAACTCAGTTTGGAGATCTTGTATCCAATTCGGATTTCATGATTGTTGATCAAGACTCAGCTTTAAACGTCTTCCTTGGAAGAACCTGGATACATCAGCATGCGGCTATCCCTTCATCATACCATCAATGTCTAAAATACTGTTTCAATGGTCAAGTTGGAACATTGTATGGTGATAAGGCCCCGTTCAAGACATTTGAGTCTCAATATATTGAGGCGGAATTTTATCACATGAATGGAAGAGAAAAATTTACAATGAAGGAAATTACCAAAGCTAATTGTCCATATGGATTAGAGAAGATTCCAATAAATCCATTTACACATGTGAGTACAGATTATGTGTTACCTATCAGTCAAATTGACAAAATAGGCCCAAATCAAAATACTCATATGGAAAGATCCATAATGTCAATTACATAAATCGAGCCAGACAACATGGGAGAAATTGGTAACCTACCAAACTGTGATGAAAGCCTAAGTGGTGACGTTTTCATTTCATCTGTTGAAGTCCAAAAAGTCTATACTTCGCCAATCAGGCCAGAAGAAGTTATAGCAACATCAGAGGTGAATAATGATGTCGATTCTCAATCCATCATCTCCTCTTTATTTCCCAAACAAGGCCCTTTATCATCAATAGGGTCGGAAATGGAAGCTTCATCTTTAAAATGTGAAAATTTTGACATCTCTTTTGATCATGAAAATTTCGTTTTGTCATCTACTATGCAAGTAGAAACGGAATAAATTTCACATGATGAAGAGGAAGAGGAAGATCTTAGAGATGCTCCTCCAGCATTTGAGGAAGGTATCTCTACCAATGTGGATGAACTCATAGAAGTAAATCTGGGTACAGAGATAGATCCACGCCCCACTTCAATTAGTGTGGACATGACCCTTGAAGAGAAAGAGATGTATATTTCTTTTCTAAATAAAAATAAAGATATTTTTTCTTGGAATTATACAAAAATTCATGGGCTCGATCCTGATGTTGCTACTCATCATTTGGGTTTACCAAAAGAACATAGAGGATTTAAGCATGCCGCGAGAAGAACACACCCAACTTATGCTTCCAAAATTGAAGCTGAAGTGGATAAGCTAATCAAAGCTAACTTCGTCAGAGAAGTTCAATATCCCATGTGGTTGGCTAATATAGTCCCTGTAAAGAAGAAGAACAGACAAATTAGGTTTTGCATCGATTTCAGAGATCTTAATCGGTATTGTCCTAAAGATGATTTCCCAGTTCCGATTACAGAACTGTCAATTGATGCGACGGCTGGCTATGAAGTACTTTCCTTCATGGATGGATATTCCGGATATAATCAGGTCCGAATGGCCCAAGAGGAAGAGGAATCTACAGCCTTTAGAGCCCCTCAAGGAGTATTTTGTTTCTGGATGATGCCCTTTGGTTTAATGAATGCAGGTGAAACATATCAACGCGCCATGCATCGTATCTTCAAAACTTTCTTAGGGAAGTTTGTTGAATTCTATGTAGACAATTTGGTGGTTAAATCCAAACAACGTTGTAATCACTTGGCTGATTTGGAAGTCATATTCCACAAGCTTCAACAACATAATTTGAAGATGAATCCCTTAAAATGTGCTTTTGGGGTAACCTCAGGAAAATTTCTCGGCTTTGTTGTACGCCATCGTGGTATTGAAGTCAATCCTGAGAAGACCAAATCAATCCTTGGTATGTCACCTCCTCAGAATTTGAAAGAATTAAGAGGACTTCAAGGACACTTAGCTTATATTCGGCGTTTCATCGCCAATTTGGCAGGAAAAAGTTTACCCTTTACCAAATTATTGAAGAAAGGAGTCACTTACCAGTGGACTAAAGAATGTCAAGAAGCATTTGATGTTCTCAAGAAATACCTCTTGAGTCCACTAGAACTCATGCCACCTGTTGAAGTTAGACCACTTATCCTCTATGTGACATCTCTAGAGCGATCATTGGGTGGCTTTCTCGATCAAAAGAATGATGCTGGGAATGAAAATAGCCTCTACTATCTCAGTAGAACTATGCTTGAAGCAGAAACCCGATATTCAAGTATTGAGAAGTGCTTCCTGGCATTAATCTTTGCAGTTCAGAAACTGAGACACTACCTGCAACATCACGAGGTCCAATTGGTATCTCGCAATAATCCGCTCAAATTCATCCTTAGTCTTCCAATTCTTGCAGGACGTCTAGGAAGGTTGGCAGTTATTTTGCAGCAGTTCGACATTCAGTATGTGTCTCAAAAGGCAGTTAAGGGCCAAGATCTGGCTGATTTCCTGGCTGAACATCCTTCAATGGAAGACACGTCTTCAGATATTGAACTCCCTGATGAGGAAGTATTCTCTATTCAAGAGAGTCCTCAAACATGGGAAATGTATTTTGATGGTGCTTCCAGAAGTCCAACAGGGAAGAAAATGGGAATTCCTAAATTCAACAAAGTTGGTTTAGGAATTGTGATCATTTCTCAAAATAAGGCAGTGTTCCCTTATTCCTTTTTATTGTGGGAAGGTGGTACCAATAATGAAGCCGAATACCAAACTCTTATCACAGGCTTGGAGTTAGCGCTCCAAGCACAAGTGAATCACTTAAAGGTGAAAGGTGATTCAGACCTGGTTATCAAACAAGTCAATGGGGATTATTCCATCAAAAAATAATAATTAATCCCTTTTTATGATTATGTAAGAGAGTTAATGGTGTAATTCCCTTCATAACTGACATTTTATTATGTCCCAGGATCACAAAATGCTCAAGCTGATGCACTGGCTAATATAGCCACAGCTCTAGCAGATCCAAATCGGGACGAGACAACCATCAGTATTGACCACCATCGTGCAATTTCACCTTATGTTCAAGCCAGAACATAGGAAATTAAAGAAATTAGCCCCATTCCTGAACCGTATGGTCATACTACAGGATGGATGTCACCTATCAGGGAATACCTTCAAAATGGAACACTTCCACCTGATAGTGCCGAGAAAAAACAAATCTGGCGACGTGTGGTAAATTTTACTCTTTATGATAGCCCAAAACACCTAGAGAAAATTATCTACAAATGTGGTTTTGATGGAGTTATCTTCAGATGTATTGATGGTGAAGAGACAATGGCTGTCATAAAAGAAGTGCATGCAGGAGTCTGTAGTGCCCACCAGTCTGGACATAGACTGTCTGATCAAATTTGAAGGCTTGGATACTTTTGGCCTTCAATGATACAAGATTGTGTTAATTTCAAAAAGAAGTGTCATTCATTCCAAGTATATTCCATCTTCATTCATCAACCTCCAGATTTGCTTCATACAGCTAAATACTTGTGGCCATTTTCCACATGGGGAATGGATGTGGTGGGACCTTACCCTTCAGCTACGGCCAAGCAGTTTAAGTAAATTCTTACTACTACTGTTTTCTTTTCCAAATGGGCAGAGGCAGTACCTCTCAAAGAAGTCAGTTCTAAATGTATTGTTAGCTTCATCAAGTCTAACATCATTTCTAGATTTGGTGTCCCTCATACCATGTTGACGGACAACGGCACCAATTTCTGTTCTTCTGAGGTGAAGAAATTGTATCAAGAATACAAAATTAAATCCAACCATTCATCTCGGTATCATGAGGCGGCCAATGGCCAAATAGAAGCATTTAACAAGACTCATTCAAATATACTGAAAAAGATGGTGGATAAAGATAAGAGGACATGGCCTGATAAACTCTTTCATGCTTTGTGGGCTTATCGGACTACCACCCGCAATGCAACGCGGTCAACTCCATATTCATTGGTATATGGAACAGAAGCAGTCTTTCCAATTGAGGTTCAATTTCCCTCACTCAGAGTATCCATTTGTGATCAGTTATCTACAGATGAGAAATCCCAAAAGCAATTGAACGAATTGGAACAATTAGATGAGAAAAGATTGTGCACTTTGCACCACTTGGAAATCTATCAGAATCGAATAGCACGAGATTTTAACAAAAATGTTTGTCTTCGTTCATTCATTCAGGGAGAATTGGTATTGGTTCTCAGAACACCAATGATACCAAGAAAGAAGCCTCCCAAGCTTGAACCAAAATGGGAAGGACCGTATTCAATACATAAGGTCTACTCCAATGGAGCTTATTCATTAATCTCAATGGATGGAGAACTCATCACGACTCCAACCAATGCAAGATTTCTAAAGAAATATTTTGTATAAACACAAAATATGATCCACAGAACCAAGATTCATACAATTGGTTCATATAGCAATGGTCCAGTATGACCTTAAACTGCAACTACGTCCAACATGACGTTAAACTGTAGGAAAGTCCCTTACGTCCGGAAATTCGTTAAACTACATAAGCACTTAATAGTCCAGTATGACTTTAAACTGCATCATCATCCACGGTCTATGCATATGACCATAAACTATTTTCACTTTCATCCAACATGACGTTAAACTGTAGAAAAGAACTTGTCCCTGAAACATGACACTAAACTGTGCAACACCATTTCGTCCTTGCTATATGGCGTTAAACTATACAGCAATGGTCCAGTATGACCTTAAATCGCAACTTCGTCCCACACGACGTTAAACTGTGAAAAAAGTTCCCTAAACCGTCCAGCATGACCTTAAACTGCATCATCCCTGGTCCATGCATATGACCATAAACTATTTTCAAATCCCTTATGTCCAGCAAGATGTTAAACTGTGACGTCCTAACTACATGACCCTAAACTATATAAAAGTCTCGTATGTCGGGAAAGACGTTAAACTATATAATCTCAAAGGTCCAGCATGACATTAAACTGCACCATCCACGGTCCATGCATATGACCTTAAACTATTCGTACTTTCATCCAACATGACATAAATAGTGTGTTATTTTGTCCTTACTGCATGACATTAAACTGAATAGTCCCCCTTTCGTCCAATATGACGTTAAAATGTATTGTCCCGATCGTCCTAACTACATGACGCTAAACTGTACAGAAAATCCTTGATATATCCTACATGACATTAAACTGTTATTTTGTCTCTGCTACATGACACTAAACTGTGCATCACCAATAGTCCTAACTGCAAGACATTAAACTGCATAGTCCCTTGATATGTCCTACATGACATTAAACTGTGCGTCGTTACGATTGTTGTTACCTCTTGTTTCTCACACTGAGTATGACTCACGTGAGATTAGAGAAAACCTCAACCATAACACTCTCTTTGGGCCCCTAACCATGTGTAAGTCCCAACAACATTTTTTTATTAGATCATTGTCCCCAAGAACAACTTGATCATTAATTCATTCTTTAATTGAACTACACAGACTTTGATCCTTGCCCTCCAGGCTGGGTATGTAGGCAACCTCCCAGGGTTCAAGCCCAAAAAAATCTCTTTAAATTGGTTCACCACCATCTCATGTGATGTTGATTCGTGAAACCGCCCCTGGAATCAATATCTTTACATTGATTCACTTTCATCCATGTTATATGACGTTAAACTATGCAACACTTTTGTCTGGTACGACAATAAACTACAATATTCTTTGATTTCCTCATTTGAGAGAGAACTATTATTGACATTGATTTTTTCAATCATGTTTCATTTCAAAAGACTTCGTGCATACATGGTAATTCCTAAACTTTTTATCTTAGGTTAAACCATCATAGCACTAAAGTCCCCTTTCACCCTTCACACGTACGAACCAAATTTGTACAAAGGGTATTTCTCAAACAACGTGGACTTGATTCCCATCCTTATGGGATACGTAGGAACATTCAAGTGTCCCTTGAATCGAGTCCCAAGTCTTTTGGGCCTAACCCCAAATTTCACTTTCAGTCCCATAGCTGAAAAGTCCTCATGAAAACATGCACTGTGTATTCATTATTATGGTCCGAGTTCTATGACCCTAAACTAAGATCTCTCATACTTTCGTGATGCATGACGTTAAACTGCATTTCAAGAACTACGTATGGATTGATTCTCATTCTTATGAGATATGTAGTGAAGTCCAAAATTTCAATTCAGGACCCAGACACAACATGATTATGGTTATCATTGACCTATGTATCTCTGTATACATTGGACAATACCCATATTTATGTGTTATAATCCTAACCTTAAATATTTTCAGATCTTCATAGCCCTTTTCATGACTTCTAGTCACAAAAATGTCAATCTTCTGAGAATTCTTTTACCTGACTATGCAGCATGTGCCCATAGGTGGCCTTGCATAAACAGTCCACATAACAGACTTGTTAGCCAAAAGATACTATTTATTTAACCATGCAGCCAATGCCCTTAGGTGGCCCTGCAAAATTCAACCCCCTAACGGGTTTGTTAAATGATGGTAACCTCATTCTTGGGAAGAATGCCTCTTTTGTCCTTATTTGTCTTAAACGACAGTATGTAGTAATCCGCAAAAAAATAGCCATCCTTAACATATTTGTCCCATATCCTTTGTCATGATCTGAAAGTATTCAAGTCTATGGTTTATTCTTCTTCCCTACGTTTGGGTCAGACCTTCGTGGGAGTGATATTCACCCAGTTCTTCGATAATCTTGTCTGGAAATATCTTCTCCATATTCAAGTCCCTCTTTCCATACAACAAACTCTATACTTTAGAAAATTTGAATCTCCATAAACTTTCACTGGCTTTTAGCACTATGAAAGTAAATTTCTGGGAGTTCTTTTGCCTGACTATGCAGCACGTGCCCATAGGTGGCCTTGCATAAACATTCCACATAACAGACTTGTCAGCTGAAAGATGCTATTTATTTAACCATGCAGCCAATGCCCTTAGGTGGCCCTACATATTTCAACCCCCTAACATGTTTTGTTAAATAATAGTAACTTCATTCTTGGAAACTACTTCTTCTAATGCCTTTTAGCTCTTTTTCATATCATTCCTCAGATTCAAATATTCTTAAGCCATAGTTTACATTTTTTCCCTCATACTCGAGTATGGTAATATTTTTTCAGATAAATTTACAAGGAATTGAATCAATTTCAATCCATTTCGGTCAAATCTATTTCGACCTTAAACTTTAGCCCCTTTTTGTCCGGAATGCATGACTTTAAACTGCCCACAAAAGACAAAGGAACTCTGAATAAAAGTCAAGTTCCATCTCACTAAATATACATTTTTTGTATGATTTAGGTAATATAGAGAAATTAAAAGATTAAAAGTTTGTAGGGTTATTTGTAATAATCCTAGTAAAAATCAAACTATGCTTACTAAGCCCATTGGCTAAAGTAAATTTGAAGCAGGTAGTGAAAGAATGCAGGTACCAATGATTGAAGATGAGAGTGTTTTTCATTGATACACAATAGTTAGAAGGACATCCACAGACTGGAGTCTCTTCTCTTTTTCAAGAATTACAAGAGGCTTTAAACATAACACTTCATTTGATTTACGGCATCCCGAGCTTCATCAGCAACCACCTGGAATTCATTCATTCAACTGGATACAATAAGAGATGTAGTGATACCAGCTCTTCTTGGAACAATTGTAAAAGGATGTTCTTGAGTGCGGTTTGAGAAAATTTTCTGCTGATCAAACAGTGACTCTGTTTCTATCCAAGAGACTTGGAAGATGGATACATGGATTTTAGAATGGAGCATTGGAAGTAAAGAGCCATTTGGAGATAGTACTCTTTTCAGATATTGCTTTAATTCCATGTTTTGTCTTCTCTCCACCAACCGGCAGTGGAAAACATTTCAGCCCATGGGTTTTCCATTTTCATATCTGCAAGGAAATAACATGGAGGAAGAATTTGAAAGTTCACACCATTTTTGTTGCTCTTAATGCACAGAATAACCGAAATAGAGGAGTAGCAGTGCAGCTGCATCTCAGGTGTATAATTGTTTGCATTTGGAACATTGACTCCTTGCAGATGACCATGACCACACAGAGGAAGATAGATGCTCTGTGGAAAATTAGGATGATATTTCTTCAAGTACTTATCCAAATCTAGGAGAATGTTGTCGCAGATATCATAGTAATCATGGCCAATGATGTTCATCTTGTCATCAATCCGCTTGCTAGCCAATTCATCAGCCGTTCCAATTCCCTTAGGAACCATTGAATCTGCCCAAAAGTTGAATAAATTAAACTCTTAAATGGGTTTATTTTTTCATAAAATTTGTGAAAGATTTCGAAAAAATGGATAAGGCATTAAGACGCGCAAGTCTAAAAAATGGCGCACAAGTATTCGTGTGTCGTGCTAGTTTTTTACGCGCAAGTATAAACCGCGCAAGTACAAATACCTTTACAATAGCACGACATCAAGGAAAACACTGGAAAACAGAACAACATGCGCGACTAAGGTGACCTGCACGGGGAGAGCTCAAAGGTATGAAGTCCGGAAATCCGGATGCTTGTACGGAAGTGAGGCCCTCTATTTATAGACGTAGCCGGGACCCTGCACGCCATACCCAGTGCGCTTAATTCCTACGCGACACAAACTTTCGCGCCGATCTCTATGCCCTGAAGATTTGCGCGCCCACTTTTCCTTTGGATGTATTCAATTTCCTCAGATTCAAATCCTCATTTCTTTCCGGATCCAACTCTGAGGGGGGAATTTTGTTGACGCTCCTTTTGTCATAGAATCTAATGATCGGAAAAGTGGAATATCTGAGCTCAAATTGATTCATCCTTTGAAGAAAACATCAAAAATCGACAAAGGCAGGAACAAAGAATCAAAAGCAACTGCACCGCACAAGTTTTATCACTGTCGCGCAAGTACACTTGCGCGACGACCATGGTCTTGCCAGTGACTTGCACGCCCTAAGTGATAACCGCCCGGTAACCGCCCGGGGTCTTCTCCTACCTATAAATAGACCCTGTGGGCCCCCCATTCGGGAGGATCTTTTTCCACAAACTCGGATTGAAGCTCCCGACGCCCAAGTCTCTTCTCAAATATTCTGGAACACTTCTAAGGTAATTTGTTACCTAGAACGAAAGATCAAAAGGGAAGGAGGAAGGCATCAGTGTTGAAAATCATCAACACTTGCACTCCTGAGTGGTCGGCCCATAAGGGAAGTGACCACACTTGCACGCCTCCTTATTCCTTCAATAGAATTTTCGCGTCCCTTTTCTGGAAGAACCTCAATAAGATTCTAAAGGGTTTAATAAAGAGTCGCTCAAGTATTTTTATGCTGGTTGAAAATCGCGCAAGTACCCCACATGTCGTGCAGGTATACCTACGCGTCCAATACTTGCACACCCACGCAAGACTTGTGCGCCTTTCAAGACTTGCGCACCCCTACATTTTTGGGTGCCCATCTTGCCCATTTTACCCCTATTAAGCCATTTCACCTCTCCTATTCATGATTTAGTCTTCAAGATACTCTTCAAAGCCATTTATGGCATGGTTTCATGATTTGACTTCCTTATTTGAAAGGAATTATGTGGAATATCTCTCAAAACACAGTGATTTATACATCTTTATGTCACCAAAAATTGAGAATTCATTCATTCAACCTCATCCTTTAAGATGAGAGAATCCGTTACCTGGGTCTCCTTTTTTAGGAATAATCCCTAGTTATAAGTCCTTTAATCTGGGCATCTTCCTCAGGAGTAAGCCCCAAATTCTTAAAGTTCCCAAAGTTGGGCATCCTCCTCAGGAGTTAGCCCCAAATATTAATTCCTTAACTTGGGAATCCTCCTCAGGAGTAAGCCCCAATCATAATCCTTTAATCTGGGCATCCTTCTTAGGAGTAATCCCCAAGTCCTCTAATTTGGGTATCCTTCTTAGCAGTAAGCCCCGAGTCCCTTAATTTGGGCATCCTTCGTATGAGTAAGCCCCGAGTCCCTTAATTTGGGCATCCTTCTTAGGAGTAAGCCCCAATCTCAAATATGGGTATCCTCCTCAGGAGTAAGCCCCAAACCTTAATCCCTAACCTGGGCTTCCTTTTCAGGAATAAGTACCAGTTATAATCTAGGGCTTCCTTTTTAGGAATAAGCCCCAAGTCCCCTAACCTGGGCTTCCTTTTCAGGAATAAGTCCCAGTTATAATCTTGGGCATCCTCTTTAGGAGTAAGCCCCAAGTCCCTTAATTTCTCTTAACCAGTCCTAATTTACCCCTGATTTGGGTTTCCTTTTCAGGAGTAAAACCCAATCATAAGTCCCCTCCTAACTTGGGCATCCTCCTTAGGAGTAAGCCCCAAGATTAGAGTATTCAAATCTCCATGAAGCACATATACCTTTATGGACCCTGTTCATGGATTTTCTCCCTAAAAGTGAATCCTAAACCTTCATCTATCTGGGCAGTCATACCTACATAAGCCCCAAACCATTTCTTATGATTGCATCTTTCATGGCACAATTGTCTATTTTTTTACCGATACCTCTTGTTTCTCACACCGAGCATGACTCACGTGAGCTTAGAGTGTAAAAGTAATTATGACATCCTTCTTTGATCCATCAATAATAAACGTAATACTCCATTACTCAAACTATGTGGGTTCTGATTCCTTTTCCAAAACAAAGGATATGTAGGTAGCCCATTTATGGGTTCGATCCCAACTTTGAAATAATCCATGTACTTCTGAATGACGATAAACTTCAAGTGCCCAAATAAGTGGTTTTAAAACCAGCCTGGTCATCATAATAACCAAGATACTTTTATAAATGTTTTTGAAGGATACCATTGACTAAGAATCTCTAAATAGATACAGATGATTCTCTATTGATGAAGAACCTCTAATACATATAAAAGATTCTCTACATTTCTTACATATTTAATCATTGATTGTTAAAACTGAAGGAAATCTCATTTTATACTTGGTAATGTAATAAGGATTCATGAACATAACTTAAATCTATAACGAGAGTCCCGGAGTAGAAAATAATTCCCCTCAAAATGGTGTGATGAGTCCGACCTCCCATCCTCTCGACCAATGCAAATTCCTAAGCCTCATTAGCCCACAAGCTAATGAGCGCCTAACTTTTGAAATTAGGACCAAATGGATGTGGAATCATTAGAAGTTTCCGGTTCTATGAACAAACCCGTTAGAAACCGATCGGAACGTTTGAATCTCCCATCCAGGAGGTCATCCCCGAATTCGGTGTGAAACAGGGACTTCGTCTCAATCTCCTTTCATTGAGGCATATTTTGTTTTATACAAAACATTCTTTTATATGGTGTATAAACCCCTTTAACTTTTATGTTTATTCAAAAGGAATATCTTTTTATACGAAGCGTTTAATAAACGAAAAAAGGGAATGTTTTTGTCCTATGTATGCGGCGACAATGACTTCTCCGCCGCCGTGACCATTATTTGAGTTTTGGCTTCCTCTAAGCCATACCTTTTTTTTAAAAGAAAAATAAACACCATGTTTTACTTTTCATTTATTTTTGTATTGAAAATTCTTTTCATAATGTTTTTATATCAATTTATTGTATTGATATCTTGTGATTGAATGTTGGAAATGTTATCTTTCCTTTATCCATGTTTTATGTGATATGATTATGTTGAGGATCTTGGGAATTATTATGAAGAAGGGTGGTTCTGTGATAAACTATGGGTGGGTGAGCCCGATATAGCTCTCCAATGCATTGGGTAACATGAAGGAGTGTAAGGTTAAGGTTTCTCTGAAGAGATTTACGGAATATAATGTGATGGGTATTCCAAACATAACCAAGAGGGTTACTCCCTACGTAAGAATGTTATGAATGCCTCAAGTTACCTTTATGTCTTATGATTTCTATGATTTATTCATGATTTGATGAGGTATGTTAAAGTGCTTATGTTTTATGGGTAAAGTGTGATTTCATTCTTTTGTATATATGTACCCATGTTTCCTTTCCATATATTTTTATATCGCTTACTGAGCTTTTTATGCTCATCCCATGTTTTTTTTGAAATGTTTTTCACAGGTCAAGGGAAAGGTACATGATATGATGATAGTGTCAAGGAAGTGTCAAGAAAGAATCCATGTTTTATTTTAAATATGTTTCCATTGATAGGAAAGAGGAATACTATCTTTATGTAACTACATTGTTTATATGTAGAATGTAATGCAAGTTTTATGATCTAATTATCTAAAACTCTAAACCCGAAAATATCCTCAATGTGTTATCTTGTAATAACTCAAGATTAAGAATGGTTTAAGGCTGGGGCCTTATAGTTGGTATCAAAGGTCTGTTTAGATAACTTTAGGAGTTAGAATTCTATTAAATGATTATCCAAAAATATTTTTTTTATGGTCAAATTGAAATGATATTGCATATGAAGATAACCATGTTGCTTCATCTAAGACATGTTAGTTCAAAATGGTTTTCCACAGAGGAAACAGGGAAGCAGTGCTAGGAAGGCATACAGAAGGAAATAACCTTCCGAATCAGCATCCTGAGATGGTCGGAATTGGAACTTAACAGTTTGTTGCAGTAATGGTGCAGTTTAATCAAGCCATAAATAGCGGTGGTATCCATACACGAGATCAGCCAGATCAACCGCAGAGGAACATTTCACTGGTGGAACATTTCATGAGGCAACATCCCCCATCATTCAGAGGATCATCTGACCCTGTGTTAGCTGAAGGGTGGACTAAAGCACTGGAGAAGATTTTAGTTGTCATGGGGTGTTCTTACAATAAAAATGTTATCCTTTCTATTTACCGTTGGGAGGGTGAAGCAGATCAGTGCTGGTCGATGGTTAAAAATATCAGGGACGCTGATAAAATTGATGCTCTCGACTGGGATGAATTCAAATGTACGTTTCTTGAGAGGTATTTTCCTTAGGATGTTCGACTTAAGATGGAAAAGAAATTCTTGGAATTGAGGCAAGAGTAAGACTCAGTGGCTACCTATGAAGAAAGGTTTACTCGATTGGCAAGGTATGCACCAAATTTTATCCGAGACCTTGATAGTAAAATCAATCGTTTTTACTCAGTATTAAAGCCAAAATATCGAAGGGAATTAGCTTCTCATGAGTTTAAACGTTATGAAAATCTTGTTCGATGTGCTGAGAAGGTGGAAATGGAGTTTTCTGATGATCAAGTGTTCTATAACAACCAATAGAAGAAGAGACCGAGGTGGCAGGAGAAAGGTAAGAATTCTTCAAAAAAGTCTGACGGTAAGAAAACTAAGTTTCCAGTTTGTCATAAATGTGGAAAAATGCATGCTGGGGAATGTCTTCTAAATTTTGGAAAGTGCTACCGATTTGGTAAGATGGGACATAAGGCTCGTGATTTCACTGAAAAGGATCAAGGTGAAGGTAAGACCAAATTTGATTTACAGTTAGTGAAATGTTATAAGTGCAATGAGATGGGTCACTATGCAAATGAGTGTCCGAAAAAGAGATTGAGTGATGGGAAGCAGTTTGACTACAAGCAGAAAGGGGTGGTTAAATCCTTTGCAACTACTTTAGCAGATGTCGGGCCATTAAATGAAGTTGTATCAGGTACTTTTTTGTTTTTTCAGATTATGCCAGTGTGTTGTTTGATTCGGGGTCTACACATTCTTTCATCTCAGAAACCTTTTCTAGTAAAATGGGAATACCATCTCAAGAAATGACTCCTGAACTTTTGGTAAAAACACATGGGGAAAATATTGAGGCAAAAAGAATTTATAATAATCTTCCTATCCTTATCTGTGGAAAGAACCTACTTGCAAACCTTATTGTTCTACCTCTAGTAGAGTTTGATGTTATCCTGGGTATGGATTGGCTCTCTATTTACCATTATATGATTGAATGTAGAGCTAAAGAAGTTTCTTTTCAGAAAGACTTTCAGTTTGTGTACAAGAATGAACCCTTACTGTTGATAACTTATCAAGAGGCCGAGAAACTTGTAAAAGATGGAAATAAATGTTACCTTGAACACATTGTTGAAAATTAAGGAATTGTTCAGATTAATGATGTGCCAGTGGTAAATGAGTATCCTGATGTCTTTCCTGATGAGTTGCCTTGAATAATACCATATCGGGAAGTTGAATTTACGGTTGACTTAGTTCCTGATGCTAAGCCAATTTCAAAACCCCCTTATCGAATGGCTGAAATTGAACTTTTAGAGTTGAAGGAGCAATTTCATGATATATTACAGAAAGGTTTCATTCGAACTAGAACATCAACATGGGGTGCTCCTGTTTTATTTGTTAAAAAGAAATATGGTTCAATGAGACTTTGCATTGATTATAGAGCCTTGAATAACATCACTGTTAAGAACAAATATCCTTTTCCTCATATCGATGATTTGATTGATCAGATCTAGGGAGCTCAGTATTTTTCCAAGATTGACTTGAGATCGGGGTACCATCAGCTGAAGGTAAAGGAAGCAGATGTTCCGAAGACTGTGTTTTGTACAAGATATGGCCATTATGAATTTGTAGTAATGCCTTTTGGGCTAACCAATGCACCTGCTATATTCATGGACTTAATGAATAGAATTTTCCATGAGTTCTTGGATAAGTTTGTGGTGGTTTTCATTGATGATATTTTGGTGTTTTCTAAAAGTAAAGAGGAGCATGAATGACATTTAAGGGTTTTCTTGAAAACCTTAAAAGAAAAGAAACTGTATGGAAAATTCAGCAAGTGTGAGTTTTGGTTGCAAAAAATTTCATTCCTTGGTCATATTGTTTCTAAAGATGGGATAACTGTTGATCCTGCAAAAACAAAGGTTGTTGAAGAATGGCCAAGACCCACAAATGTAGTTGAGATTCATAGCTTCCTTGGTTTGGCAGGCTATTACCGAAGGTTTGTTAGAAATTTTTCACGGTTATCTAGTCCAATGACTAAGCTAACTCATAAGGGTGTTAAGTTTATCTGGATAAAAGAATGTGATGATTGTTTTCAGGAATTGAAAAGAAGATTGGTGAATGCTCCAGTTTTGGCACTACCTTCCAGGAATGGTGGGTTTGTTATCTACAGTGATGATTCATTGAAAGGACTTGGTTGCGTACTAATGCAGAAGGAACAGGTAATTGTTTATGCTTCACGACAGTTGAAAACTCATGAGGTAAATTACCCTACACATGATTTGGAATTAGCTGCTATTGTTTTTTCTTTAAAATTTTGGAGGCATCATTTTTATGGAGTAAAGTGTGAAATATATACCGATCAAAAAAGTTTAAAGTATATATTCACTCAGAAAGAATTGAACATGAGACAAAGGAGATGGCTAGAATTAATCAATGATTATGATTGTACAATTCATTACCATCCGGGAAAAGCAAATAAAGTGGTTGATGCTTTGAGTCGAAAAAGTAATGAATCATTAGAAATTTTGCATTTTAACGTGATCCTTTGGTTAAGGATTTAATGAACTTTGGCATAGAAGCTGTTGGTGCAGGAATTTCTTCTGTTTTGTTTCAAGTATCAGTGAGATCTTCTCTATCAGATAGAATCAAGAAAGCACAGAAGCAAGACAGTGAGTTGCAGAAAAAGGTAGAGCTGGTTTAGAAAGGTAGGTTGCCTGAATTCAACATTGATAGTTATTGTGTTTTGAGATTTGGGAAGAGATTGTGTGTGCCTTGTGATTCAAAGTTGAAGAGAGCGTTGTTATATGAAGCTCATAGTTCTCCGTTTTGAGTTCATCCTGGAAGTACTAAGATGTACAGAGATCTTCGGGAGTATTACTGGTGGGATGGAATGAAAAGAGATATTGCTGATTTTACTATGAAGTGTTTGACATGTCAACAGGTTAAAGAAGAGCGTTAGTTACCGAAAGGGATGCTTCAGCCATTACCAGTGCCAAAGTGGAAATGGGAGAATATATCCATGCACTTTGTTGTGGGATTACTGAAGACATCTCGAGGTAATAATGCAATATGGGTTATTGTTGATCTCTTGACTAAATCTGCTCATTTCCTTGCTATACGAGATACTTTTTCCCTAGATCAACTTTCCCGTTTGTATCTTAAAGAGATAGTCAGGTAACATGAATTTCCCCTCTCCATTGTATCTGATCGTGATCCCAGGTTCACTTCTTTCTTTTGGAAAGGCCTTCCGAAGTCGTTGGGTACTGAATTAAATTTTAGTACAAAATTTCATCCCCAATCAGATGCGTAGTCAGAATGAACAATTCAGACCATGGAGGATATGCTACGTTCTTGCTCTATGGATTATCAGGGAAGTTGGGACCAACATCTTTCTTTTGTTGAATTATCATATAATAACAGTTTTCATTCCAGTATACAGATGGAACCATTTGAGGCGTTATATGGGAAGCGGTGTCAAACTCCAGCTTTCTGGGATGAAGTGGGTGAAAGGAAGTTCATGGGACCAGAATTGGTAGAAGAGATGGCAGAAAAACTTCAGCTGATTCAGAAACACATGAGAAAAGCTCAGAGAAGGTAGAAGAGTTATGCAGACAACAGGAGGAAGGATCTCTCTTTTGAGGTAGGTGGTCATGTTTTTCTCAAAGTATCACCATGGAAAAGTGTGATGCGAGTTGGTAAGAAAGGAAATCTGAGTCCAAGGTTCATTGGACCATATTAAATTCTGGAGACAGTTGGATCAGTTGCATACCGGGTGGCTTTACCTCCGAGTTTATCTCAGGTACACAATGTTTTTCACGTTTCGATGTTGAGAAAGTATATGCCAGATCCATCTCATGTTTTGAGTCTAGAGGTAGTTCAGCTGGAAGAGAACCTATCTTATGAGAAACAACCGGTCCAGATTCTTGACCACATGGAGAAAGTGATATGAAATAAGGTGATTAATCAGGTAAAGGTTTTGTGGAAAAACCACATGATGGAAGAGGCAACATCGGAATCTGAAAATGCAATAAGGGATAAGTACCCCCATTTATTCGATAAGTAAATAAATTGTGGGGATGCAATTTTCTAAATGGGGGAAGGATGTAACATCCCAAGTAAGTAATGAATAATAGATATTTCTATATATGTATATTAATGATTAAGATAGTGTTTTAGAGGCTTAAAATGAAAATAAATACAATCTTAAGCATGGAATACACTAATATTTTTTAAAAGATTGTTTTACTGCCTTTTGATGGAAAACCATTTTTAAATCTATATTTTGACAATTTTATAATCTATTTTTTTCAAAATAAACTTATTCTTTATGATTGGGACATCAAAATTTACTTTGTGTGAATTTTTGGTATTTTTCTGACAATGTTCATTTTTTAATGAATAGTGAAAAATACTGCATTTTACATCAAAACTGCTTTTTAATATAATTTATTTATATGATTAGATTTTATTTTTAATTGTTTTTAAAGTGAAATTAGAATATATTTTTACCATTTAATCCAATGGTGGTCATTGGAATCAATTTCACTTTGAAATTGGGCTTAAACTGGTGTCAATCTTTTGATACTTATTGTTTCCTAAAAACACGCTATTTGTCATGACAGTGGGAATTAATTATTAAATTAATTAATGTGACTTATATGTTTTGAATTTTCTAAAATAGACTTAATTTTACAATTTGGAATATCAAATATAGCTTAGGGTGAATTTTTGGTAATTTTCTGAAAGACTTCAATTTTTGATGAATAGTGAAACCACTAAGTGGTACTTATTAAAACTGATTTTTCCATTTAAATGAAATTTTTCCATCATTGTGTTTTGAATTTAAAAAATCCGACATACATGGTTGTCATTAAGAAGTAAAATGTGGCTCAATGAGATTATAATAATTTTTTGGTGAATAGTAACTTATTAAGTTTTTAATCGCGATTAGAGGTAATTAGTGTAGTTTAAGTTAAAAATAATGCTTTAATAAAATGAGATGAGCTTGACACAAGTCCTACCCTCATTGGATGTGTCATGGGAGACCAATAAAATCCATGGGTCAACTAGGGTACCCCATGGAGCCACTTTGGTTGGGAAATGACATAAATATCTTTTTATTTAATGTTAAAGTAAAAATGACACAAACATGAGATGTTTTACTAAAATAATTTTTACATGGTGTTATACAAGTAAGATTTTTGATTGTAAATAGTAATTGGAAAGATAATAATATTTCCTACATCATGATTTTTTTTTATAATTTTTAGACATTAAATAAATTAAATTATTTATGACATCATGATGATGCAGTGATGACCTCGTTATTTAACGATTTAAATAAAATGGAAGGATAATGTAAAATCTAAGACCTACACATGGCTAAAACCAATTGGATGAGTGGATTTAGAACCCTTATCACCTTATCCTCTAATTATATCAATGTGGGACCTTTTTGAATCCGAAAATCATTTTAAAATAAAGTAACTTATCTTTACTTTCCAAGAGTTCTCATCCTCTCCTCTTATAAAAGGCCCCCACCTCTACCTCCTTACACACACTCCCAAAGACTTTGGCTCGGCCAACCCCTCCCAATTTCCTCTCTCCACATCCCTATCTTACTCTTTGAAGCCTCACGTTGGGCATAAGTATTCCCAAGGAAGCCTTTGGGCTCAAACCAAAGGGAGTTACCCAATTTTAAGGTAATGTATTCACTTGAGTCCTTTTGTTTTATTTTGCTTCTCCAACCCCCTAAAATCTTTTTATTCATTTATTTTGTAACAAATATAGTATCTTCAATATACTAGGATGTTTTTATAAGAAGTATTAGAGCTACACTTACACACACCTACATCTAATGGTTAAAGGACATACTGTTTCCGTGGATGGTGAATTTAAGCCTCCCGAAACAATGATTGATCAACATTCTTTTAACACCTTCAAAGGTGGCCATTAAGATGTCAATAAATTTATATATGATATATAATATGTTTATGTTTTCCTTAAGATTTTGTATTTTTCATTTTGGGCATACCTTTATGGTTTCCATTATGGGTAAACGCGATATCTTCATTTAAGGAAGTGCGGACTACCGCACCTTCAAAGTGATTTGATTCGTTAAATACCATATGTGGGACGTATAAAGGATAAAACTATGATATTTTATATCATATTATACTGTAATTATAATATACCTTTATATCATTATTATTCCATTCTATAAAATACGAAATAGAAATGAAAGTAGCGTTCATGCGTACGTACGGCTTACCGTCTCCATGAACGGTGCATTTCAGTTCTTACCTCTAAATGATTATGTAATATTATAAATCCATGCATGTACTGGATATATATGACATATATGATATCTACAAAATGATTACCATTCTAGATATAATGTATACATGAACAACTTGTAGTTATAAAGGGTTTATTTTTGACTCAAGTACCGATGATCGTTAAAATGACTGTTATTAACTTAAATAATTACATAGTGTTCATGACATGGTAATAAGTGATATAAAAGGAATAATGGACTTGAAAAAGGGTTTTAAGAAAGTAGAAATTAACACAAGTTTATTATTCAGGACATTAAAGAACGATCGAGTCATGTCGGACCCGAGGTATGGGACTTCGTCTCAATCTCCTTTCATTGAGGCATATTTTGTTTTATACACAACCTTCTTTTATATGGTGTATAAACCCCTATGACTTTTACGTTTATTCAAAAGAAATCTTTTTTTTATGAAGCGTTTACTAAACGACAAAAGGGAATTTTTCTGTCGTACATATGCGGTGACAACGACTTCTCTATCGCCGTGACCATTATTTGAGTTTCGGCTTCCTCTACAAGACATACATTTTTTTAGAAAGAAAAATAAATACCATGCTTTAATTTTCTTTTATTTTGGTATTGAAAATGGTTTTCCTAATGTTTTTATATCAATGTGTTGTATTGATATCTTGTGATTGGAAGGTGGAAATGTTATCTTTCCTTTATGCATGTTTTATGTGATACGGTTATGTTGAGGATCTTGTGCATTATTATGAAGATGGGTGGTTCCGTGATAAACTAAGGGCGGGTGAGCCCGATATAGCACTCCAATGCATTGGGTAACACGAAGGAGTGTAACGTTAAGGTTTCTCCGAAGATATTTAGGGAATATACTGTGATGGGTATTCCAAACCTAACCAAGAGGGTTACTCCCTACGTAAGAATGTTATGAATGCCTCAAGTTACCTTTATGTCTTATGATTTCTATGATTTATTCATGATTTGATGAGGTACGTTAAAGAGATTATGTTTTATGGGTAAAGTGTGATTTCATTCTTATGTATATATGTACCCGTGTTTCCTTTCCATATATTTTTATATCCCTTACTGATCTTTTTATGGTCATCCCAAGTTTTTTTTTGAAATGTTTTTCACAGGTCAAGGGAAAGGTACATGATATGATGATAGTGTTAAGGAAGTGTCAAGAAAGAATCCATGTTTATTTTAAATATGTTTCCATTGATGGGAAAGAAGATTACTATCTTTATGTAACCACTTTGTTTATATGTGGAATGTAAGGCAAGTTTTATGATCTAGTTCTCTAAAACTCTAAACCTGAAAAGATCCTCAATGTGTAATCTTGTAATAACTCAAGATTAAGTAAGGTTTAAGGTTTGGGCTTTATATTATAAGGTCCAAATTTTTTTGTTCTCACTACCCATCTGGTTGAGGATAAAACATTTTCGTGAAATTTAATTCATTTCTAAATGACATCTGAAGGCCTTTGCCAAAGCTAGAAGTGAACCTGGGATCATGACTAGATAAAATAATGAGAGGAACTCCATGTAACCTAACTATCTAATTAATATACAATGATGAATATTGATCTATATACATAGTATCTTTAATTTGAAATTTTTTGTAGATTTAGTCAATCGATCAACAATAAACTAGATTTCAATGTTACCTCTTGAAGTATTAGGTAATCCCATAATCAAGAACATGGACACATTTTCCCATTTCCAATAGAAATGGGAAAAACTGAAACATACCTTTCGGTAACTTCCTTTCTTCTTTAAATTTTTGAAAAATCAAATACCTCAGGGTATATTCAGTAAAAATAACTTTTCATTCCATCCCACAAATATTACTCTTAAACATCTATATACATATTAGTACTTCCACGATGAACTGAAAATGGAGAACTATGAGCCTCACATAACAATTATTTCATCAACTTTGAATAATATGACACACATAATCTCTTTCTGAACCTCAAAACAATATCATTATAAATGTATAATTTGGGTAACATGCCATTCTGAACCAATTAAACACTATTCTATAACTCACTATCTTCCCTCTATGCATGCATTATTCTAACTGCTGAAGATGATTGCACTAAAACCAGAAAAAAAGGAATTTTTTGTACAAAAATATTCCATGAAAATTTTAATCAAATCATTAAAAAATGGGTCATGTTCCAATCATGTAATAGTTAATGTAGCATTACTTTTTTTTCTCATTAAATCATCCACTTTTTTCTCTTTTCTAGGATGGTAATGAATCGTGCAATCATAATCCTTGACTAATTCTATCTTTCTTCTCAATCTAATGTTCAATTCATTCTAACTAAACATATACATCCAACTTTTATGGTCAGTATATATTTAAAATTTTACTCTATATTGATTATTCCTCTAAACATTTAACGAAAAAAAAATCAACTTATTCCAAATCATGTGTATAGTAATTTAACTCAATAGTATTAAACTGAAATGAAGCATTATAAATTACCTATATAGCTTGAATTAGGAAACATTAATTTCCTTTAATTGTATCATCATTGAAGATCTCAAATTCATCTTTTCTGTAAGGCAGTACCAAAACAAGAGAATTCAAAAATATTATTTTCAATTCCTAAAAACATCCATCATATTCTTTTGTCTAGATATACAAAACACCTATTTGAGTTAAAATAGTCAGTGAGCTAGATAAAAATGAAAAAAAATCAATAGTCCTCCAGTAATAACCTGTTAAACTAAGAAATATTTTAATTGTGGTTAAATTTGTGGATCTTGGATATTTTCAACAACTTTTGATTTAGCAGGATCAACCATTATTTCATATTTAAAATCAATGTGTCTAAGGGATGAAATTTTTTGTAACCAAAACACAAAATTTCAGAATTTCCCATATAGCATATTTTATTTTACAGTTTTCAATACCACCCATTAATGAATTTCATGCTCCACATTACTTTTTGAAAATCAAAAAATATCCTCAACAAACCTAACTACAAAATTTTCCCAGAAATCCGAGAATCTTTAATTAATATAATCCACAAATACAACAGGTTCATTAGATAACCCAAAATTCATAACTAGAAATTCATAATGGCCATATCTAGTTTGGAATGTTTTCTTATGAATGTATGCATCCATTAATTTCAACAGATGGTACCTCAACCTCAAGTACATCATTGATATATACTGAGCTCCGTAGATCTGATCAAACAAGTCATTGATAGGAGGAAAAGGATACCTTTTCATAATAGTGATGTTATTCAAGGCACTATAATCAATGAAAATACAAATTAAACCATATTTCATTTTTAAAAACACGATTGGAGAACCCCATAGTGATATGCTACATTGAATGTGACCTTTATCTAATTACTCCTTCAATTTCTTCTTTAACTCAAAAAGATTATTTTCTGACATTCAATACGGGGTTTTGAATTTGTCTTAGCATTAGGAACCAAGTAAATAATAAATTCAACTTCCCGATTATGTGTTATACCAGGAGAATCATTATGAGAAACATTAAGATACTAGTTTACCACTGACACATCATTAGCGTGAACAGTTCCTTTGTTTTCAACAATATATGCAAGGTAAAATTCATTTCCGTATTTTATATGTTTCTCAGCTTCCCGTTATGTTATCAATAGTAAGGGTTCATTCATGTACAAAAACAAAAATTCTTTTTGAAAGCTATCCACTTTTTCTCTATATTAAATATTACCATGATAAAAGGAAAGTAAATCCATTCCCAAAAAAAATATCATACTCTACTAGAGGAAAAATAGTATGGTTTTTAGGTAGATTCTTTCCACAGAAAAGGATAGGATGGTTCTAATAATTGATTTTTGTATCAACAATTCCCCTAGGTGTTTTTACCAAATGTTCATGATCCATTTCTTTATATGGAATTTTCAATTTTCTATAAAATATATTAGAAATTATGTAATGTGTACAACCAAAATCAAAGAACACATTGGCATAATCTAATGAAACAAACAATACACTTGATACTACTTCAATTAGTATCCCCACATCTAATGAAGTTGTTGCAAAGGATTTCACAACCCCATTCTTCTTGATGTTTGTATGATTTCCATCATTTGGGTTCTTCGTCAAACAATCATTTTCAAAATGAAAAATCTCATTGCACTTAAAACAATTTACAGACATTAAATCAGATTTTGTTTTACAACTAACCTAATAATTTTAATCAAATTATGAGAATTATGTCCCATTTTACCTCATTGGTAACACTTTCCATAATTAAAAAGGCATTCCCCAATATTCTTTTTCCACTATTTTTACATACTGTAAAATTATGTTTCTTACCGTCATACATTTTTGAAGATTTCATCCCTTTCTTCTACCTCCTCGACGACTTATTTTGTTGTCTTTAAAAGAACACCTGATCACCAGAAAACTCAATTTCCACATTCTCCTCACATCAAAAAAGTTTTTCATAACTTTTGATCTCATTAGAAGCTAATACCCTTTGATGAATTGACACTAAGGATGAGTAAAAATGAAAAATTTTACTATCATGATAACATATGTAATTTGGAGCATAGCATTCCAGTAGAGTGAAATTTTCTTCCTATGTATCCATTCTATCATCGTTATACCTCAATTCAATGAATTGTTTTCAATCCAATGTAAAATCACCTTAGGAAAATATTTCTCATGAAACTCACCTTTGAACTCATCCAAATCAATAGAATAAATATCCTTATTATCCTTCATATTTTTAACCATTGACCACAACTAATAAACTTCACCTTCAAAATAGTAAACAACAAGACTATCCGTTTGATGTATTAAAAACCCATGACATCGAAAATATTATCTATGTATTTAATCAACTATTCATATCACACATGGTCAGATGATCCTCTGAATGATGGAAGACATTGTATCAAGAAATTATCCACTACCGAAATGTTCCTCTATGGTTGATCTAGCTAATCATGTGCATGTATAACACCACTATTTATTGCATGAGTGAACTGTTCCATCACTACAACAAACTGTTATGTTACGATTCTGACTTTCTTAAGTTAATGATTTGGAAGGTTATTTTCCTTAGGATGTCATCCAGGCATAGCTTCCCCATTTCCTCTAAGGAAGACCATTATGAATAGGAAAATATTACATGAAGCAACACAACAATTTTTAAATTCAATATCAATTTGAAAATTAATTTAAAATAATTTATCGATATTCTAGTAACAATATACTAAAACATAATGTTATCTAAAACAACCATTGATACATACTATAAATCCCCGGCATTAAAAATTACATAATATTTAGATAATTCCAAAAATGAATTTAATTCACACGAAGGATCTTTTCTGGTTTGGGGCATTAGATATTTAGATTATAATTCATGCATTGCAACATAACTATTACAAGTAGACACTTCTACTCAATATTTATTTTTTCTGAAAAAAACTCTTTAAAAAGAAATATGGTAAAATTTCATGTATTAATAAATTAACTTCTCCTTGATCCCATCCTTGACGCTATTCTTCATTTAGTCCTATAAAAAAACATTTCAGAACTTCAGATGAGCATAAAAAGAGTAGTAAGGGTCATAATAAGGAAATAAAACATTATTTCATGAATATTTTTAAACCCATAAATTAAGAAGAATAATGAAAACATAATAGAAATAATAATTCATAAAGATAACATGGGAATCCATATCATGCTTAAATTGTAGCTTTTACATCAACATAGGGAGTAACCTTAACGATTACATTTGGAATACCCATCATTGTATATTCCCAAAATCTCTTTGGAGAAACCATAATGTTTACCTCTCTCATATTACCCAATTCATTGGATATATATCACATGCCCACTCTCCCTTGGATTATCACGGATCCAACCTTATACATTAGCCGTTATAAAAATCCATAACTTAATAACAACACATGAAGATGAATAATGAAAAAAATAACATTTCCACACTGTAATCATAAGTCAACATTGCGAGATATTTATATATTAAATCCATTATCAAAAACATTCTCAATTCCAAAATACATAAAAAGTAATATGGTTTTTACTATTCTAATAAAAAATAATTATGGCTTGTAGAGGAATCCATATGTGAAATAACACTCACTAGAGCAGAAAGGACAATGTCACGACATACGTTAAAAATAAACATTTATTTTTCCATTTAGTGAAACTCTTCATAAAAACATATTCATTTTGAAAATAGTTTAATAAAATTTATATTAAAAGGGGTTGATTATACACCGTATAGAAGAAGGTCTTATATAAATCAACATATTCCTTAATGGAAGGAGATTGAGATGAAGTCACTAACCTTGAGTCTGACTTATCTTGTTCATTCTTTAATTTTGAGAAAAATAAACATAAGTCAATTTATACATGATTTAAATAATTTTAAAGTTTATTATTCATATTATATCAATTATTACCATGTTATAATAGTTAGTTAATTATTTGAGTTCATATCAGACGTTGTGTTGATGTTCAGTACTTGAGTAAAAAATGAATAGGTTTTGAATAAAATTATCCATGTGGTCATAAGCCCATTATCTACATAATATTATTCATGAATTAAATATCATATATATCCATTATATATGTTATTATAATTTTCCAAAACATTTGTAGGTAAGAAATGAGATTCCCTATTCATGAAGATGGTAGGCTATATGTATGCATAAACACTACTATAATTTCCTTATCACATTAAAGAAATGAAAACTAAATGATACGTAGTTATATTAAAAAAAATTATCATATATATGATACGTATTTCCATTATTCCCATCCTTTATGTCTTCCATGTATGGCATGAACGAGTCATAACACTTTGAGGGCATAGTAGTCCAAACTTCATCAAAGGAAATTATCGAATTTACACATTATGGTAATCATAAGGGTATGTTGTAAATATAAATTACAGAATAATAGAGAAAATATAAATATAATTTATATCATATATTAATAAATTTCAGTCATAATTTCCACCATTATAAGTGGTAGGAGAATGTTTAATAATCATCGTTTTGTGAGGTAGTATTTCGATGTACTTAGAAACAATATGTTCTATATCCATTAGATGGATATGTGTGTAAGTGCTTGTATAACCCTTATCATGAAAACATCCTAGTATATATATGGCACAGATTTTTTAAAACAATGTAATAAAAATAGGTTAGGGGGTTTGATATGAAAAATAAATGAATGAAGCCTGAGAGAGTATGCTACCTCTAAATCTGGTAACTCTTATTGATTTGAGCCAAAAAGAATTATTAAATTTTAGTATACCAATGTTATGGGTTCTAAGAGAATGGGAGGGATGTTGGGAGATTATTTGAGGAGATTTTGGATGGGACATGGTGCTTTAGAAGTGTGAGTTAGTGGGTAGAGGTGGTGGCCTTTGATAAGAAGGAGGTGGGGCACTATATGAAATCCTTGAAAAAATATTTTATTATAAAATGATTATCGAATTATAAATTTGTTTAAGTGAAATATTTCGAGGATAAGTTGAATATGGGTGGAAATAATCCCAACCATCAGGTTTTATACATTTTTAGATCACAAAATTAACATTATCTTTTAGTATTAACCCTTAGTAAAAAAACATTATCATTTACCATGCCCTCTTATATTTTTATATTATATTGTTAACATGGTTACTATAAAATGAAAATCGAAACAAAAGTGGATAATTAACGATATTTTAAAAATTATATGGGATGGTTGGAAGAATATTACATTTTTAGGACTCTGAGATCATTTAATAAAATAGTATTTGTTTTGAAAAGTCCATTATGTGAATTTTGACACTGTTTAGTTATTGATTTCTATTAATGTCATAAAATCATGATTCATTAAAAAAATATCATCAAATAAAATATAAAATTTCATAATCAATCCAAAAATATGTGGATGGCATCAAAATGTTCAAATTTTAGCATTTATAATATAATTTATTTGAATCTTTCATTTATATGGTTATCATTGGGTCATCATTTTGTTCTAAATAACCTTATTAATTTAACATATAAAAAATATTAACAAACCCCATGATTTAGGAAATATTTTTATATTTATAATGACTATTTATAGTCAAATAGATCGATTATATAATCACACATTAATATTGATTAAGTAAAAAGATACAAGCTTTTGTTATATTTATGTTTTCTTTAAATTTGTTTTTATAGCGTGTCATTTTCAAACCCAATTGGCTATATGGGTTCTTAAAATCAACCCAAGGATTCCCATGGTTGAACATATCTCCTGAAATAGTTTTAAGAAACATGTTAGGATTGGTTTATAATATTATAATGATATTTTTTAACCCTTATTTACCTAATTTACACTTTAACCATGGAAAATAAACATAATTACTGAAGTTAGTATTAATAATTTCCACAAATAATGGGGAAATATTTTCAAAATTTGGATATTATGATTCCAAATAAAGAATAGATTTTTCCAATTCCAAAACATATAATTGATAAAAATTACATTAAAATTAATTCCAATTTTCAATACTAGATTGCGTGTTTTTATGAAGTAAAAACTATCAAAAAATTGACATGTCATTATGTCCAATATAAATTTGAAATTATAGAAAATTACAAAAATTTTATTAAATGATAAAAACTAAATCAAAATACACATTACACCCAATTAAAAGGATAAAATAATTATATTAATAAATTATATGAAAAAGAATTTTTCTATAAAAATGGACTATTTTCACTATTCATAAAAATACGAATTTCATTAGAAAGATATCAAAATTTAAACAGCATTAAATTTTGATATACTGCATCAAAATTATAATTTTATTCTATCAAATAGAACATAAAAAAGATTCAAAACCTATTTTTAAGAAGGGTTCTTCATCAAAATGTGGTAAAATGACCTTTTAAAAATATTAGATTATTTTATACATAAAATTAGATTCATTGACATTTTAATCTTCTAAAATTCATTATATAAATGTAAGAACATTTATAAAAATATGTAAAAAGATAATATTGTAAATTATATTCATTACCTCTAATAAAATGGCAATGCATTAACTACCATTTAAAATAATATTGTTATTTTTGTATTGTTTTATGATATATCGTAGTGTTGTGTAAAACATAAGATTTCAGAAAAACGTGTTGTTTTATGTCAGGTACGCAATCATACATTGTATCCATTTATAATAATATTAATATTTTATTAAAAAACATTAATAGATATCTAAATGTATTATTATATAAATTGTTTGGATGTTACAATAAAAACTATAACTCAATAGATTAATACAAATTAAGCACACTAGGACGTGCGGCCAGTGGAGATCAATTAGCTCATGAAGAACCACTAAATTCATTATTGAGGGCATGAAGAGACTCCACTTAAAAATATCTATTACAACTATCCTCAGAGCATACAATAAGGTAATATCAACAATAAAATTGTCCTCACAAAAAATCAAACATAAAATCCTCAAATATATATTCTTCCACCCAAATCACCAAATAAGAAAATATTTTCACTGAGTAGAGACAACATATACTATTGATCTATTCTATATCTTTTTATATCACTATAAGAACCTAAATCACTCTCTTAAAATCATTAATCATATAAAAAACATAACCATCTAACATCATAGTTATGAAATTAATATCATCATTCCAATTCGATGGTTTATTTGTAATATCAAAGTCCCAATCCTATAATAATTCCATCCAACAACATTTCTACAAGGTAAAGTCTTGTTAAGAGAAAATATATATCAAAATCTGTTCATATGTGAAAATTATAATTAAATTTAAAATGATATAGTGTATCTAAAAAATCAAGGAAACATGACTATAGAAAAATAATGTTAATGGGTATCTTAGTTACGTTCATGGGGTCATTACTATAATTAATCATTGGTGATGACATATCTCTAATGTAACAAAAAAACCAAGAAAAAGAATATATTATTAAATAAAAATTCATACATAACCCCTTATTATAAAAAATATTCATAAATTGAAAAGATAAAATTCAAAATAAAATAATAAAATGTAACTTGAAACTGGTCAGTTCAATTGAAATCACGATCATTCTTTGTTATAATTGTCCAAAGTGTTTATATATAAGAGGTATTAAGAAAATATTTTATGAAATTAAGGAAACACGAAATATCCACACCATTTTTCATGGTCACAATTAAAAAAAAACTTCCCCAATCATTGAGGTATATTAAAATACTATTCATTAAGGAACAACATTTCCCATGAAATTCACCTCATGGTCCGAGAATATATACATAAACAAATTCATAAATAGTTAATGTTGTTAGATAATGTTCAAAATGGAGTCTATGTGGTATGAATTCTATTCTGAAAATATGGAATACTTAATGATAAATTCAGTAAAAACAATTCTAAACCCATTGATTAAAAAATACATCATATAATTCACTATATCTATGAATAGGGATACGATATAAATGGAATTGATGAAAATTACTGTGAACTTTTAGTGATAATTTCGTTATCTGAAGGCAATATTTTGCATCACCTAACTCTCTTCAGTTTAATTAATATATCATTTATCTACAAGAGAGGAAAGGGTTCACAACTATCACATTATTTATGATGTTATAATTGATACATATTCATATACTTTAATCAACCCTCTTCGATAAAAATAACATTCCAACCCAAGGCAACACAAATGGTCAAAAACCACCCCATTTATGATTATAAATTTGAATCCACTAATCACATAACTCATAATGTTTCATCCTGTAAGAATACATGATATTAGAGAGACACTAGACTATAAACATTTCCCAAAATATATTACACATTGAGGGTGTAGTATCACAACAACTTCTAGAATGATATATGGCTACTCTTCTATAAAAATCATGAATAATAAAAGACTAACCACAACCAAAAATAAAATTATCACTACCATCATAGAAGATAATGACTCATCATGCCTCCAACGAATTAGATGGTCTCCCACACCAATGATAATGAAATTCTCCCAATTTTTATTGTGAAATATAAATATCCTCCTAAAATTATTAATTATTTCCTACACAAAATATATCCAGTCCATACGGAGGAAAAATCAGATAAATATATTTGAAAACAAATGAAATCTTTCAAAGACAAATGATACCATAAAATTAACTAATACTTTATACGCGCATAACAAAATATAGTTCAACCTCATACTAGTTGGGTCAACACCAAAGGAATGAAAATCCCCTTTACAATATATCTGAAAGCTCAGAGTATATCTAGCAAAATGGAGGAGTGTATTGCTCTTATATTAAAAAAATTGTATAACAAGTTAGAAAATAGAAAGTTAGTGCCTCATATGATCCATGAATCCCATATTATTGGTAACTTTAGGGCATGTATCCGACTATGTCTTACTCCTTGGCCTATTAAAAACCCAACTAAGTATTCCTATAATTGAGTTATTTAACCAGTCTACAACAATTCCTAAGGGGTTTTCCCAATCCCCAAATGATAGAAACTAGTTCCGGACAACAATTTAAACCAACAGGGAATGATTTTTTCACATTGAATAATTAATAAGAAATAACAAAAAGTAATTAAAAAATTTCAATCACTCGTCCTTGTGTCATTAATCTTTACCATATAAAATATACATGTATAATTATATATATAACTACATTATGAAAGTAAAAAAATTAAAATAAACAATGTCTCCACCTACCTCTTATCAACCACCCATACAAATAAAATAATATCCACCACCATTTAGCTATAAGTCCCGAATATATATCTCTACCCTCTATAAAATAGGAAGAAGATAAATTCTATATATAGATAATCTAATAATGAAAAATAAAAAAAATAAAAAATACAACATACCATCATTTGAATTTATAAGTCACCGTAAAACCTCATCTAAACAAGGTCCGCAAGTTGAATAAAACCATTAGAGAACCTAAAATACTATACAAAAATGATATTGAAATACCTATAGGGAAAAAATAACCCACAACTCTTCTATAATATTTAAAATAATATTTCATTTTGACCAAGTTTGAAATAATAATAATAACAGTATGTTTGTTTATTTTGTTTTTAAATTATAAAAACATTAAAAAAATTATTATTTTTAAAAAGAAATTTCTTTAAAACATTGACCATATTGGATGTTTAAAAAAATTTCTTTTCAAAATTTAAAATAATGAAAAAATGTGTTTCTATGAAAACTTTTCATAAAATTATTTTTATAATATATTAATTAAATGTAATGTAAAAAAGGTTTATAAACAGATCAAAAAAAATTCATAGACCTAGGTTAATGTGGCTGATTTCTAATATCTCTATACTCACATTGAATGTACTATATGAATATTGTTGTTCTGATGATCGATCTATAAACCATATCAAAAGATAAAATATTTTAGTTAGTATTATAGAATTATAAATCTAGGGAAGATATTACAGAACCCCACATCCTCTGATTAGTGTACTTTTATTAGTCTACCCAGTGATATTCCTAGTGTTAACATGCTGACTATTTTACCATTCAGTATGAACTGAAATTTTCTCTTCAAATTATGTCATGATCAATGCATGATAAAGGGGTCCTTCATATTTCTTAGGAAAACAGAAAAACATTTATTGTACTGAATTGACATGCTTATAGATATGAAGATAATCACAATAAAAAATCATTGTTTTCAAAATGAAAAACAGGGATTCCAAATACATTTATAAGACCTTACTAAAATAAAAATTTCTCAATTAATTTTGGAAACCAAAATGGGAATTAATCCAAATGATAAATGTATTTATTTTTATTTGTTTACCCAAGATAATATTTCTTATATATATATATATTCAGTTCTAAAAATTCACAATTCTTATGTTTATTTTACAAAATGTAATGATATGGATGCCCATAAATTTGTTTGGAACTAATAAATATATATAAATATATATATATATATATACATTTGTATTTTAATATTAAAATATATAAATAAAAAAAATACCCTCATAACCTTTTGTTACAGTATTTAATTCCATCCAAAAATTTTTGAACACATAATCTATTTATGAGTCCATTAAATATTTTTATCAAAATGGAAGGAGAAATTAATTTAAAACTATTTTGGCATGACCAATATTAAGTGAAATCATTTTAGTTGATGTGTAAAATCAAATTGACAGTTATTTTCCTTTCAATAATTACTATTACAATCTTACTAATATTTTTAATATCAAATATAAGGATTAAAAACACAAAGTTTTGTGGTTCATAAAAATAAAGGAAAATGAAGATGGAAATATCCTAAAATAGATGAAACAAATCATCGAAAGGTCTCAATATAGTCACCCTAAATGTATAATGCATTAATGAGTCTCACACAGGGGATTTTTGGCCCTAAGAGAATAAAATCATCCAAAGAAAACACACCCTATGGATTGGGGCTTAGTCAAGATTGGTCCATAGAGAAAGTAGAAGAAGAAAATTAGATAAAGAATTTGGAAGGAGGAGGATACTATACCTAATTATTTATACTTGAAATTATACAAAACCACAAAAAATCTACCATGTGGAAGGGGGAAAACTAAGGGAAGGTACATCTCAAGGAAATTTGGCTGGGTACCATGCCAGAAAGATGAAGGGAGGGGTGGGAGGTGAGGTAGAGGAAACACTACGGGTGAGAATTATTATAGGAAACATAATTTTTTAATGATTTTGGCACTATAAATGGTGTGGCAATACATTTGGACAAAACATGAACTAACCATGCACATTCATCTTTGTATCATAGAAACCTCACAAGAGGAATGTGCATGAATAGAAAAATAATGATCCAATAATGCAATTTATCACTTCCAAAGAATAATAACAATTTGGATATACGATTTTTGCCAAAATTTAATAAACATTTTTTAAAAAAGTATTTATATAAATTCATTTTTATAAATATTGATAAATTTATCTTGAGATAAAAACTCTAAAATAATAATAAGGTATTATTAATTAGTATGTTACTCAAGCGAAACAGAAATAAAATTATTAACATTAGAGGTCTATGTAATTCCTATAATAAAATCCATTATGATTTTATCAAATTTCTATATATTTATATGTGAAATATTTTCATCATCCAAATATAATTATTATGCATTACCTTAATATTATAATAGACCAATCATTTATATTTATACTCTCTAGTCTCTCTATCTTAATATTTTTCCAATAAATGTTCTAAATGAGGTGTCTATATATCATTGCGGTTCCAAGATGAATATATAATGGTGATATATTAGCCTCAACCAATTAATCAATCTTATATTCTAGTATATGTGGTATAATTTTTTATATCCTAAATATTCTAACCATATAATTGTCATTGTTTAACTCCAAAAAGAATCAAATATTAATTTAATGTTTGACATCATCCTTGTATCAATTCATGATATATATTATAATGGTTTGTTTAGAAATAATTTTGTTAAATTTTTGAGTATTCCATTTCCCTTATAAATTTCATGTTAATCCTTTTCTAATATATGCATAATTGGGATTTTTCATTCCTTATCATTGATAAGATAGAATAATACTTTGTAGAATGATAATTAGAACCCATGAGGTACTTTATAGTAGTGTAATTAATTGATAAATCATAATCATTGATATATTAAATTTATATCCTTTGGAACATGGTAAACTATATTTGTATGAATATATACATTAATATTTTATAGTTGGTATATATATCACACTTTCCAATTTTATGATAACTGTTATAGATATTTAATGCATATATTGACACTATTTTTTATAGATCATACTTTATTTAATAACAATCAAAGACCATTAATTTATATGAGGCGTAAAAATCAATATAATTTTTCACTAACCACCCTTAGGTAACCCTGAAATAGTCACCCGATCTGATCCATAGTAAGCCATGAGAGGCGTTTGGATCCTCACGAGCTCGAAACTAGTGTCAGAGAATCAATAAGGAAGAAAGGGAATGATTTTACCCAATATAAATATAAATAATAAGTGGTAACAAATAGAACATTCCAATATATAAATAAAAAAAATGAAGATCATTACATATAAAATAAAATACAACAAATTAAACAAAAACATCCATTCTAAGATTGATTAACAAAACCTGTCAATGTGACCCTGAGGGTCACTCCCAATTTCCAAACCCAACAATCATCCATGGAGATCGAAACCATTATTGAAAAAGAACCAGTGGATAAAAATAAAAAACTATATGTGTGGGTATTTAAAGTTATTAGTTTTTCCAAAATAAATCTATTCCCAATGTACTTACCTTAAATAAACGAACGATCAAAATCATGTTTGAAATATTATAAATAAATGTTTTCATTTCTACTGTATTTTAATTTTGAAAAAAATGTTCCTTTTCCCTTTCTTCCATTTAAAAAATATTCTCTTATTAGAAGGATTCATGATAATTTTAAATAATAATGATGAGATTTCATTTATAAAAGTGATAAATATTGTAAAGAATTTCCAAAACCATTTTCATAAAACCAAGAAAACAAACTCATTATATTATGAAGAAAAACAACACACATGAGAGCACCAACAATGATCACATAAATTGGGAAATGGAAATAAAAAAAGAAGAGTAACCAACCCAAAATAAAATCAATCATCTATTGTAGAAAAATTAGTTTGAAGAGACATGGGAGAACCTAAGATCTTTTAAAATAATACACAACATACTATATGTCTTTACTAATCCTAGAACACATGCCTTACCCAATGATATGAAATTTTAGCCTCATAATTGATTAAAATGTATATATCCTGACCAAGGGGAACTATCCCATAAAAATAAAATAAAACAAATCATATCCCTTGCTATGGGCCACAATTTCATGCATAATAATAACCAATTCATCAATATTTCTTAGGAAATTCCATCCTAATGTCATATTTCCATGTAAAGAGAAAAGTAAAATGAGGTGAATTCATGATGATAGTAGAGAATCAAATCAAATACAGATATATCATATATAATCATCTCAAACATCAATGTTCTCCCTGTCCACCCTAGGGATCAATCCCATTCCGTAAAACCAATATATCTCAAAGGAGTCCACAATGAGGATCTCCCACTATGCTCAAGGAAAATGGATCATGTGGAGTCCATTGCAAGTACATCCCATCCATTTAGGATTAATATATTATGAGGATTTCACAGTGAGGAATTCCCATCACATCAATATAAATATGTCAAGATGATTATCCAATGTATGTTTTTTCACAGAAATACAATTTCGCACGAATTCTAAATGGGACTCAAGAATTATTCATAAGAACCACAATTTCTCAAAGAATAAAATTCCATCATCCAAATAGGTGTTATAACACTATTTATCTTTTCATAATCCTTTATAAAATTTAATTGAAAAACATACACCACATTTGGGAATTAAAGTCACTTCCATGAAAATGCCAAATAGGATACACCTTATTATAAAATGAAAACCATTCAAAAAATCTAATCACATAATACATTCAATTACACACCATTTTGAAATATATTTTCTAATTCCAATCCACCATTTTATATTTCACCAATATATATTTATAAATCAATTCATTGCTTTAAAAAAACAAATAACATACTTAAAATAATTAGGTATTTCATCTAACACATGGTATGAATCACCTAAAAAAAATCCATATAAATCAACATAATATTTAAAACCAATTAATTTCAAATAAATATATTATTCCAAATCTCACATATCACATTTTAACAAATATCAATGGTGGAAATTCCCGATTCTAATGATTCATAAATTTAAAGGGAAAGTTCAAAAGGAAACCCACCTCAAACTCAATGTGCTTCAATAATACACACCTGAAACAACCTCAACGTGGTTTCAAGTTCCTTGAATAACCAATAAAATACTAATAAGATAATACCCCATACACAAACTAATATAAACAATAATAATAGATCTAGATGACCATTGGATTAGAGTAATTCAATAGGAAATGAATACAATAGGAAGGGGGATAAGAGAAGAAGAGAATGACTTGATAAATCACCCCAAACAATAAACAATGACTATATCCACACCATGAAAGAGAAGGGGATCACTTGATATGAAGGGAGGAGGCCCGTTAGGGTAGAAAAACCAAGATGATAAATGTTGAAATTTTAGGTTAAAATCCTTATAAAAGAGAATTTCATAATTGTTTTAAGATCTGGGCACTGTGTATGGTTAGGCCGAACGATATCCACAACGGTACACCAACTGTGCACCCATTACTAGGCACACACTAGGCACTCTCATGGTTTGGGAAACCCTGTGCCAACCATATTAAATTCTTCTATCTCAAATATTAGTACCATATCCATTCCATCCTGTTGAGTTTCTTAATTGTGTGAGGGTCATTTTTCTCGGCCAATGAAAACCCACAAATCAAATAGTTTCATAGGCTAGGCTGGATGATTTCCTCTAAATATGAACCAACCATGCACCACATACTACTAATCCTAATCCCCATACATTACACCAAAACACCAAGAGGTACTATGTAATAATACTCTGACAAATAATGAACACTCAAAAACCTTGAAATATAAAACCCATCTCATTAGAAACTCAGGATAAAAACCAAGATTAAATGATTAATAAAAAATGGATGAAATCTTAAAATCAGGTTTGAAAATTATTCCCACCATTAACAATTTCTTCCCTTTGAAATAAATAAAATTTTCAAGTAGACTGATCAATAAAAAATGATTCCTAAAATGACAAGATACAAACACTCATGTAATGAACTTTTCAACCATAAACAATAGAAAAACATACCTATTAAATAACACAATCCAATGAACCAAACCAACTTCTCGAGAAAAAAATAAAAGTCAAACTAGAACATGATCAACTCTGTAATAGAAAAACCCATTGGCTGTTCTCTAAAATCCCTACATTTTTCCCAAATACTGTGGAACTCAAAACTCAAAAACGTCGAAAAAGGAACCACATTCCACCAGAAGAACTATAGAAACCAAACCAAATTATCCACATGGGGGGACCAAGCCCCCCCCATTATAAATGGACTAGAATAGATAAATTTTCTACAAAACCTCTAGAGGACCCTTGATCTGTGTCCAAACCATTTAGAACATACTGATCTAATGTGGTTGGCATAAACTAGAATTTCCCACAATAGGGACACAAAATCGATGAATGAAATACCAACCCACATGAAAACCGAATAAGAACATCAAACCAAAATGGTTAACATAAGGAATTAATGTATCTAGAACAATTATCCATAAAATTGGACATTATTTGTTGAATAAACTAAAATAGGGAGAATTAAAATGCCCCCATTCTATCATTGAATAGAAGCCTAGTCCAACTCCTCTCACCCTCAATATTTTTGAAGACACATAAGCTTTACTCTTTGGCCAATAGATGGAACCCTGATCTCTTGAAGCATCAAAAACCTTGTAGTTAGGATAAGATAAACCTGGATGAGAACTAATTATTCCCATAGAGGAAAATATTCTGATGATGCTAAAATGTCATCCTTATCACTTAAATTGAAAAAAAGAAAAAACAAGATACTTCTTTAGGCACACCAATACTCTATAAAACAAAAAAATATGATCTTCTAATGAGAAACATGCTTCCCTTCAAACAGAAGTTATCAAGTTGTCCAAAACAAACAATTTTTCAATCGTAGAGTGAATTTGACTCCTTAAATCACCACCATAAATAACCATTACAAAAAATAATATTAATAAAAGGAACTTAAACAAATACTAGAATGAAACTTTACTCATGAAAACAGGCTACTTGTTACAACCTAGAAACACCCTGACAGAACCATTGAATGTACCCTAGGAATCCACATGAATGAATGGCCTTCAATGAACATAGATATACAACTTTATAATAACTTTCTTACCATAATAAAGACAAAACATGATCCATCTTTTACAAAAATCTCACAAATGATAAAGAGGACTATTAAAACCGTGGCCAACACAATAAACATGAGGTTGATTCTCTATCATCTTATTATGATTCTAATCACCATTTCTAGAGATTGGAGGAAGGAAGGTTTCCTGAATAACTACTTCTAATATGTCCCCAACATAAGAAACATTCCTCAATACATCAGGAAAAGGGGTTAAACTGAACTCTGACCTATTTGAATTCATTTTAGGAAAATCCCCACTCTCTAAAAGTTGATCCATTAAGGAATTATCTGCAGCCAAATCTAGATGGTACGAAACTATATCCAAAAAATGATTGAAAAAAATCAAAATATATCCATCACTTTTCTATAGAAAATACATTTCCATCCCCTTCATTACCATAAATATTTTAGATAAATACTGATGGATGAACAAGGAATTTAATAATTCCTTGGTAATATCATCCCGAGGCTTGGATCGAGAGATCCAATTCCACCACATTCAGGATATTCCTCTATGATTAAAGGCATAAAACAAAAACGTTAACATATAAGAAAAATAATGGATATAGAAAATTATTTATATTTTCTACATCCATAAATCCACTTCGAGATGATCAAATTGAATATCAAATAGTGGAGGATTCAATTTTCAAAACTCAGGATGAAACTCCATATGCGGATCAACTAGAAGGATTTGTAATGGTATACCACCCATTGAAATAGAAATAAAATCCATTGTATATTTATGGGGGTGAAACTAGTAAAAAATTAATGAAATTTCTCAAGGAAAACCAACTCTTCATCGAGAGTTATCAAACTATATAGTCAACATAAACATCATTCCCAAATCATAGAGAAAACTGGCCGCATGACCATGGGATTTCATATAATCATAATTATCCTCATCAAAACACTTTTGAACTAAATGAAAACATAGTGGGTGGAAAATCATTAATGGTAATCCTCTAAGACTGACTCACATTCAAATTTCAATTCCATCCAAGTAACTCTTCCACTCATTCCAATCTACTCACTCATATACCCAAGGAATCAACACTCTATATTTCCCCTCAAATACATGCATGCGATCACCCATTTCCATACAAATGGATAACATAAATACAAACAAAATTATAATCCCTTGTTTAAAATTTCACAAGATACATCCAATTTCATATATCAGAAAACACTTTCAAAAAATCATTATATACTTATGGAAAACCATTTTAAAACTCTAAACTTCAATCTATTTTATCCTAATTAAATAAAAGTATAGATATTTAATCCAATGTTTGACTCATTGCATTTAAAAAAATCAGAAGCTCAACAAATATTATTCCATCACATAACATTTTGTTAAAAACTCATTTTTAGTTTAAAATGAATTCCAAACCCACGTCAAAATAAATTTATATATCCTAAATAACCAAATTAATTATAAACGGAGATTTTATTTTAAAAATACCAGCTCATAAAACAATATCTATTTTTTTGTAAGACCATTTTACAATAAGTAATTTTATAAATATTCATTAGAAATAATTGTGAAAACTATTTAAAATCAAAGATCTCCCAAAACAACACACAAGGTAAAATGAGTGGTGATAGGTGACTTGGACATATGGGTGGAATCCATATTCCAATCACAACACCAATATATTGTGTTTTGAAGTACCATTACCCTATATCCTCATGGATTTCCATGACCTATGAGCTCACTATGAATATTTTTCCAACTCTATTTCCATTTCCCAATCCCAGAACAACCAAAAAGAACCATGTAAACTAAAAGAATTCCAACATACCATTGAAACTCAATATATATTCTTAAAAGTGTAGGCTAGACACTCCCCCAGACCGACACTCTAGATGATATAGTCTTAACCAATCTTCATCAAAATCTGAATTAAAAAAAATCTATAGGTTATGTCCTATAATGAACCTACCTAAGTTGATACCATTTTGTCATGAACCAACCAATGTCAACCCCAAACTGATCACCCAATCTAATATTTGGCATTTCCTGAGAGGCATTCCAAATCTTCATAAGAGGGAAACTTGTTCTAGGGAATTAATAGTGAAACAAGGTAATTATTTCATCAAATATAAATATAAATAACTAGGGGAATCATATAGTGAAACCCAATATACAAGTTACCCAACATAGCACCATTACACATAAACTAAATATAAAAAAACTAAACAATAAACCCATACTTCACCCAATGACCACAACGTCCACATTTGACCCCAAGGGTCACACTCCAATACCAAAACCAACCATCATCTATATTGATTGAAACCAAGATAAACTTATACCAAAGGATAAAAACATGAAATAACAATATGAATCAGTATTAAACCATGGTAGTCATGATTAAAAAAATTCTATTCCTAATTTCATTCCATAAAATAAAATAAACATCAACATTAGGATTAAAATAAAATATATATAAAAATTATTTTTGACACATTTTTCTTTTAAAACAAAAAATTGAGAATTTTCCCTTTCTACCGCAAAAAAACATACTCTTCTAAGAAGGAATCATAATCATTTCATTGAAGAACAATGAAATTTATTTTATAAAAGTGATAAGGAATATAAAACTTTTCCAAATACATTTTCATAAAACAATGAAAGTAAAATAATTAATTTACAAAGAAATACTCCAAACATGAGAGAACCAACAATTATCACATAATAAGTGAAATTGATATATGAAAAAAAAACTGTAACAAAAAAAACAAGCATCTCAATAATCCTTCATAGAATACTAGGATCAAAGACTCATGGTACAACATATGAGCCCGTGGAATAATTAGGAACATACTATAAGTCTTGAATCATACTTAAAACCATGAATCATTTGATGACATAAAATTTCTCACACATTATCAATCACAAAATATATAGTCTCACTTAGGGGAAATATAATATATATATAAAACAAAACAAATCATATCCCCTACTAAGTGAAAATATCCATAGAATAATCCTGACAGGTGAAATAATCATTCTCAGAAACTTTTCTAGTTATAATTTATTCCATTTCAAGAGTAATATAAAATTTGAGTGAGTCAATGATGTCTACTGAGAATCAAAAAACATGATAAAATATCATATATAACTAACACACAAAACAAATCCCCCTCGAGCCACCCCAATGATCAATACCACTACATAAAATCAATAGATCTCAATGGAGTCCACATGGAGGATCTCCCACACTACTCAAAGTAAATTGATCATGAGGTGTTCATAGTCAGGTCATCCAATCTATTCAATGTATATTGATCACAATGATAACATAGAGATTATATCACATACATTCAATATAAAAATTTCAAGAGGATTATCCGAGGATATATCTTTCACAAAAAAATTCAAAAAAATACAAAACGGTCCTAAAGAATCCTTCATAAAAACGAATATTCTTCAAAGAAACCATTTCCACCTTCCAAATATGAATAAACACACTAGTTATCATATAAAATCCATTTATCAAATCCCATTTAATCAGTAACACCATATTTTGGAACCAAATATACCTTCATCAAAATTCCAAATGGACTACACTTCATCAAAATTCAAAATGGACTACACTTCATCATCACATGCAAACAATAATGAAAATTCCTAACACACAAAAAAATTTTGTCTGAACCATTTAGATATACATTTTTTAAATCAAATCCACCATTTTATATGTCAATTGTATTTTTACGAAGACATTATATACTTTATAAACTAAAAATAATATACATATTACAATGGGGCATTTTATCAAACACATGTTGCGCATCTTAAAACAAAACAATGCCATTTATATCATATAATAATAATAAACCAAAAAATTTAACATAAAGTAATTATTACAAAGATATAATATCAAATTTAGACAGATAAGGAAGGTGAGAATATAATTAATCCAATAATTCTTAAATTTAATGTTATGTATAATGGTAAACCTACCTCAAACCCCGGTGCATCAACAACGTACACAAAAAACCTCACCAAGGATCCAAGATCCATGAAAGCCCTAGAGAAGCCCTATAAAAAAACCAACACAAACAAATAGAAACATGAAATATAGATCCAAATGGGCAACGTAGAAGTGGAACTCAAGAGAAAAATGAAATAATGAGTAATATGGATAAGAGAAGAGGATAATATATTGGGTAATCTATCCCTAAACATGATGAAAGCACTTGATCCATGGAATCATAGAGTAGATGATACTTTAATTGGAATTAAAGAGGCATCTTTGGGTCAAAAGATCTAGGGGAGGAGATATCAGGTGATTTTGGGATAAAATTATAAGAGGGTAGAAGTAAAGATTAACAATTTTGGTAGGATCTGGGAAATGATTTCTATTATGCTAAATAGTTTCCCAAAACATACACCAACCGGGTGCCACTTAATGGGAAAACACAGGGTACTCACACATAATTTTTGTGTGGTTTGAGAAACTATATCCTAACCATTCTATAAGGTTTTTTACAAAATAGGAGAAGTATGTCCATGAATTCGGCACAGTTTTTCTAACCATGTGCGGACCATTCATTACCATCCAGAGACAACCCAAGGATCCCGTGGTTTTTTTTCTAGGCAACATGACTTCTATTATTGATTCCCCCAAAGTGTTCCACCTCCAACCAAATCAAAAAACATTAATTTTCATAAAAAACTAAAATTGAAACTAAGGAATAAACATGGGACCTATAATAATAACATGATCACCTTTAAATTGAAAATATGCCATCCCAAAAAATGTGAGGAAAACCAAGATTCAAAAAATGGATCAGAACAGTGGATAAAATAAAAATTCTGGGTGAGGAAATATTTTTTATGCATGTCATCCTGACTATAATATTATTTTATTCATCTTTTATATGACAAATATTTTCCCAATATATAGTAGCACGAGTTAAATTAAAATAAAAAACCTCCCCTAAAAATCATTGATGATTCCATTACATGATTCAATCTAGAGAAATTTAACTCCCATTTGATTTTTCTTGGTTAGTGTATTTGATAATTATAAAGAATTAGTAGTCTCTAGATAGTCAATGACAACATAGGTTGTTTGTGATAGTAGTTGTTAAACGTAATTCTTCAGTCATCTATATATATGTATGATCCATAGATATACCCTCTCTCTGGATTACATGACTTTAGAAAGATATATTACATTGTAAAAATTCACAAATTCCAAGTTTTTCATATAGTTATGCAGTTCTATAAATCTCACAAAAAATACCTAATTTCTCTTACTCATATAATTTTCTCTTTGAATATATATTAATATCATCTTCAAAGACTATAAAAAATTGACTAATTTAATATATATAGAATATATATACAAAATTAATGAAGGCTCTGGGGAATTTTTTTTTCCCAAGAAGGAGTAACAATGAAGTCATAGTGTTCATATTTTGTTAGATACGTTTTCATAGGCATATCCTTAATTTCACCCTTAATTAATGAGATAAGGATTAGTGTTCAATCAGGTAGATGTATATACCGCAATGAATTTGATCAAAGAACTCAACAATAAGGGTTATAAGTTTCTTTTCCATCATCATGAACTTGTAATGTTCATGATAATACTTTCAATGAGGCATTGATTTTTCTATAACCTTAACAAAAAGGATAGGTTTATTCCATTAAATGGATCTTGAAAATAAATATTTTTTTAGATGACCTTTTATTTATTTCATTAATTCCTCCTATTCAATACGGATCCTTTCAAAAGGACACTTTGATATATAAATATTTTTAGTATGAGTTCAATGCAAAAATTTACCACATGACCATTGAGAATAATTGTAAAATCCTTAGTAATTGAATTCCCATTTGTATTCACAAAAATCTTCCATATTCTGTATCTACCAAACAATTTGTACTAAATGTACCTTGTTATGTGGAATCCAGACCAATATAAGGGAAAAATTATTTCCACAGAGTATATCCTAAATTTCACTAATACATGACCCTAATATGATTTTGGATATGAATTATTCTTTCATTATTTCAGAAATTAATAAGGGATATTTTTAGAGGGAGACAATATGAGATTAAAAACCTTAAAATATGAGTAAGGAGAGAATAAAATTAATTTCTTGAAAACAATTCACACAAACCATAATCAAAGATATGTATTAGTATATTTTTCAATCATCAGACCACTAACTGATATCAATAATCATTTAATATATAATTTTTGGGGTGTAAAATTAATTCACTTTCTAAACATGACTGATTTTTAGGAGTGGTTATAACCATAAACAAATTACACATTTGGAGTTATTTAGTGGACGATAATTTTACCTTTAACCACTTTGATTTTAGGACCCAATTTTCCTATAGTGATTGAATATGATTTTTTTTACCAATAGTTTTTAGAGGTTGTCTACAACGGTTTTCATTATTAGTCATTATATTAGTTTAATAAATTGTGTGATTATCAAAATCCATAAAATAAAATTAATTATGTTCAAGTGTGGATTTGGGTGGGATATTTATATCATATAATCTATTGGTCAAAATCATTAAATATTTATATTATTCTAGATTTCAGTGACCTTATATTTCATACTAAATAAATTTCCTTATTCTATTGAGAATGTTTCCACAGGATTTTTCCCACATATTAGCCTATATGATGTCAACTATTCTTTCCTCTATGATATTTATTTTTTGAGTTCCCACACAACATTATGTTGCATTTTTTATCCCCAAACCAATGGGACTAATGAGACTCAAACATTTCTATTTCCTACATGACATAATGTTGATCAATTTTACCATATCTACCAAAGCACTCTGTAGATCACACTTTTCATATAATAGGTATTATGTCATTATATATATAAATAATTTTAATTTTTGGGTTAATGATTAAACTAAATATGTACCATGGAAGACTCAAGAAGATTTAACAATATGTAATAATTGATTTTTACTCACTATATTTTAACATTATGAGTTATAACTATGTTTTTATTTTATGTTTTCAATGAGAATATATATTTAAAAATGTATTCGTAAATTCCTCCCATTTCATTGAGTTGATTTACTTCCATTCCCACATATTCTTACTGAGATTAAACAATTAATTAGGTTTATCTTATAAATAATCATTGGGTAATAATACATATTCATGATCTTTAAATTGGAAAAATTTAAAGGATATTTTAAATTGTATTGATTTATTACACGATAATTAATTGGAAAAAGACCAATTAATGGATTGTATTCATTGATATATAATGTTCTCAGTTGTTAGTTATTTATTAGTTTCCAACATTCAACGATAGATATTGTTTTCTATTGATTTACCATAATATAGTTTTAAAATAATTAAAATATTTATTTTTAAAAAATATCCAATATCATTTAATTTTTCCTTAGGGAAATCATGTTTTTGACCAACACATTAATTTTTCACATGGCTACTACGGGTTCTAGTTGTAATGCCCTGACCCTTGTTACCCAGAGTCGGTGCATTGTTACATAACATTGGTATGATCACAAGAAAGATCAAATCTCGAAAGACAGATTGCTTTAGTAGCCTTGGAAACACTAGATATATTCATAAAGTTTTACATTACATCATAAAGTGAAAAACTACTACTACAACATATTGTCTCCATAGTCCACACTATTATCCCCTCATAATATCCCTGAAGGTAAATCATAATTTACTTCTTCACATCCTGGGAAAAATTAAACATAGAAAATGGGTGAGCTCAAATGCCCAGTAAGGATAACAATATAGCAAAAACTTTCATAAATAAGAATAAACATTTAAGGCATTGTATAACTAAAACAAAAGCCTTTTAAACTTGAAATTCAAAATAGTATGGAAAAAATAAAATGAAATAATTCCATTTACTTATTCACATGGATATTCTACTTATCGAATAATCACATGAAATATCAATAACCACTTTCATAATGATGGAATGCATAATTCCAAACTATCATAACCACATAGCCAAGGCCTCGTGCCAAGACTACAAATAATATTTTTCCAAGGCCTTGTGCAAAGACACTTGTTTGTCTCATGAGACCTACCGATGCATAGAGGAGCTATAGAGGGCTCCACCCGTCACATATTAAGTCCAATTCATTCCCATATGAAAAGGTTTAAACATAACATAAACATTTGTATTAAAACTAGCATACGAAATGTAAATACTTCATCCATAAACCATGAATGGTATAAAAATAACACATCCATAGTAAAAAATATCACAGAACCTTCAATACAATATAGAATTTTTGTATCATAATAAATCAACTTCAAATATGCGTAAAATCTATCAAAGGATGTTGACATAGATGAAATCAAAACACTTTTTAGAGAAATACCTCTTTATATGTTGAAATAATTTAAGAGTCATGTATTTATAAAATAAAAATTTTTATTTGAAAATGTTCTTATAGGCTTGTAAGGGAATATTCGACGGAAAATAGCCACTCCCGCCGTATAAGTTAAAAAAAACATTCTTACCTTAATTCTGTCAAAAAGGTTAAAAAGGACCTTGTTTGGAAAATGACGGAATGATTCCTTTATAAACTTATTATAAAAATTGAAACAAGGGTATAAATGACTTTAACCCATATTCTTTAAAATAGTAAGAATTTTTTGAAATATATTTTTATGAAACATGGATGTGGATGATAAAGAGATCCCAGTAGATTATTACGTATAAACAACCTCGGATAATGAAGAGATTACGAAATAAACCCTTACCTTGTACTTTTCCTTGGTTGGGGTAGGATAACCTCATGTATAATGTTGAAATAATTGTTATAAAATTATTCAATAATCATTTATATTAATATGATATCATATATGATCTTTTAACATTGCTTTGTTAATAATATATTAGAATTATCGTCGTTTCGGGTGTTAACCTACTCGTTTTATTTTATATGTTTTGTTATGTAAGCCATGTTTTTAATGGATAGGTTGTATCTTAATCATATACATAATTATATCAAGTCCTTAGATACTATTATTAATCATCAAATGAGAATTATACTTGAATTGATACGATGGAGAATGAATCTCATCTCGTTCGTGGAGACGGTAGTCTGTACGTACGCACGACCGACAATATCATTCTTCTGATAATAAAATAATATATAATTGGATGGTATATCATATATACAGAATTATTATCATGTTATATTTATTATTTACATGAGTTACACATCATTATTATACCCATCCAATTAATAATTTATTGAATAACAATTACACCACGACATGGAGACGGTAATCCCTACGTACACACGTATGGTGACATGTTATTCAAAGGATGGATAGAATAGTGAATATGGTTGTACCATATTTATAATAAAATCACAGTATATATATGATACTGGAGTTATTACTTTAGAATGGTAACAACAAAGGAAGAAGAAGTGGAAGAAGAAAAGAACTTGGAAAAGGGTGGTGAAATCATTACCTCCTCTTCGGGTTCTTCCTTTTGATTTGATCAAAAGGGCTCTTAGGTTAGCTTTCTGACTAAAGGAAGGCCTCTAGGATGAAGCGAGGGAAGTTGAGAGAGTATTTGGGCAGATTTTGGCCGAACAAAAATGCTTTGAAGGTGTGATGTAATGAGAAGGGGGAGTGCCCTTTTATAAGAGGGGTGAGGGGCACCTTTGGAAAAGCTAGAAATATTAATTTATAATAAATTCATATTCGGTTTATAATGACTCCAAAGTTTATTATTTAAAGGTTAAGGTGGGTATGGGTCGAAAACCACTCAACTAATATAATTTAGACAGGTTTGGGTAATTATATTAACCTTATCATTAAGTATTAACTCTTAGTTAATTAGTTTCACTTTAACAATGTCTCTTTGTATTTTTATAATATAAGGTTAATAAACTTACCCTATACATCCAAGCGACCACCAAGTGGTCCATTAATGATGAACCTATCATGATATAAGTATCTTTGCCGAAGATTAGATTTTTAGGAATTTAATATCAACTAATAATATAATATTTGTTTTAAAAACTCTTTTATGTCAATTTTGACACTATTCAATAATTGATTTTTGTAAAAATCATAAAAGAATTATTACTTAAAAAAAATTAATTAAAGAAATCATAAAATGAAATATTAATCTATAAAATTAGTTTAATTCATAAAAAGTCTCAAATTATATTTATTTGGGTATTTATAATATCAATTATTCTAATTTTTCATTAATTAGGTAATTTTTGAATCATCATTGTGTTATAAATAAATTATATTATTTAATGTCTAAAAATTATAAATAAAATATAATTATCTAGGAAATTGTTTTATCTTTCTAATTAATATTTATAGTCGAACATAGAACAAATATAACCCTATGTAAAAATTGTTTTTCTAAAAGATATATGCTTATGTCATTTTTGTAGTTATTTTATCTTAATTAAAATAAAGTGTCCCTATCACCTACAAGTGGCTCCATGGGGTCCCAAAATCGACCCAATAATGCCCATGCCCGGACATGTATCTAAAAATAAGGTTAGGACACGTTTTAGGGTAATTTATTATTATTATAATATTATTTTTTAACCCTTATTTACCGGATTTACCCTTAACCATGGTAAATAAAATATTTACCGCAGTAATTATTCAAAATGTCTAAAAATAAAAGATACCTATTCACACAATATGAACATACTGATTCCAAATATGGAATCTATTTTTCCAAATTCAAAACACAAAAGTGGTATAAATTAATTTAAAATTAATTCCCGTTGTTAAAACAAAAAGCTTATTTTTAAGATATAAAAACTATCAAAAGATTGATACTTGTTTATGTTCCGTTTAATTGTGAAATTATGTCCAATGAGCAACATTGTATTAAATAGTAAAAATATATTATAAATATACTTTAAAACCACTCAAATTCATAATTTATCACTATTAATTATTTTGATTAAAAAAGTTGTTTTTAATTAAAATTTAGTAATTTTCACTATTCATCAAAATATTAAAGTTATCCGAAAAGTACCAAAATTATACCTTAGGCTAAATTCGATACTCTGAATCCAAAAATTATCTCAATTTTGAAATATAAAATATATATAATTTCAAAAATATGGTATTACTATTCATAATGGCTAGTTTGATCGAGTGTGGTGTGTGATAGAACCTCGAAGTTGCGTACAATGCACGCCATTGTATTAATCAAAGGGAAACGTACCATGGAGGATTGAGATGTTTCATTGTAAATTTTTGATGTACCCATTCAAAAAAGTAAATTTATTTAGTCAAATTGAATATATAAAAGTTTAAAATATTGGATTTAAAAAGGGTTCACTATTAAAAGTCTGTAATGTGCAATACTGAAAATGAATTTGTTCTAAAATTATGTATAAGAAACTCATAATATTGATTCTAAAATTATAAGTATTATATAAAGTTTAAAATTTAGTTAATATTATTCATAACATCTTTTGAACGACATGTTTAGTAAGTCATGGTGCGCTTGAACTCGGTGTTGCGTGTAGTGCAAGTTATTGAATTATTTTGAAGAAATAACACACTATGAAATCTTGGGGTGTTACGTTATCCCCTCCTTCAATAAATTGCATCCTCGCAATTTGAAATTGTTCTTCAAAAATAAAAGGTTGAATATAGAAAATATCTTTGTGGGAAAACCCACATCGGAAATTGGGATAATAAAATTTAATCTTAATAAGTGGAAAAGAGAAATGAAAGGGTCACCACCAAATTATGATCTCTATTAGGAGAACATTAGTGGAAATTAGAGACATATAATTGGAGTAAAATGTAAATATTTATAGGTAGTGATTGAGGTCATCAATCACAAACAATTGTAAAATTGAGGGCCTTAAATTCATCAATATATGATAATTTGAAATACCATCGGTTCAACAAATTATATTGTATTAGGATAACATATTTTTTGTTTTAAAATCCCTTCACTACAGTATAAGAATTAATTTCTTCATTGAATAAGAGAATAAGAAAAATAAATTCTTGACAATTAGAGTCTCATCCTTTTACTAAGTTCAACCACAAACTCATCTTTTACTCTAAAAGATAATAGAACTTAAAAATAATATTCTATTTATCATATTCGTATAGGGTTTAAAACGAATTAATAATTCATCTAGAAGAACCATTAAAAATGACATTATTCAATCCAGGACATCACATGGGTCAGTGGTACGTGATACACCCTTGTCTCCCTTCAGTTGTGGGTTCATGTCTCGCGGCCTTGCCGGACGCGACTGGTTGCCGCTAGACCTCCGGGTTGTCCTTTTATGGAAATCCAAAATAATCTAAACTAGAACTATCCAAAATACTTCAGTCCAAAATTTATAAGGAAGATAAATACAATGAAATCCATTTTCTGTGTAATAACATGTGAACACCTTTATCATGTATTCTATTAAAACACCGCAACATCCTGAATTACCATAAAACCTTATTGATTAAATTCATGATCCCTTATTCCTTAAAGACTAATAGATATACTCCTTCAATCCAAAAATGTTGTAAACCCATACAATGATAGAATATACAAATCATTAATCAGTTTCAAGATAGTCAAGAATATCCAATATAATTTATCCAAATCAATCATGTATTATTCTAAAATCACTACCTCAGTATCATAACCATATTATGGTTTATCATTCTCTCAAGAATATATTTTCCAAACATTTAACCTTCTATTGAGTCACTTTTCATTATTCCATACAATCTCAAGTCCTTAATGAAATAGTACTGTAGTAAAATCCTTATATACTCCATAATTTTTATAACAAGTACATAGTTGATACAACACTCAAATGACATAATCAACATAAGAACTCTAATCATTCCTCTTTATCTGTGGTAGTATCATAACATGATTATTATCCAATAGCATCATTTGAGGCATAGTTTGAGGACTGGGACATAGGTTTGCATAGTGTCCAAACTCCTTGCAAATGAAGCATTGTACATTTGAAACCATTTTCTTACTCTTGCAGTCACGTACTTTGTGCCCTTTTGCTCCACACTTATAACAAACTCAGATTCCTTTCAAGAAAGTTACAGGGTGTTTCTTCCCACAGTTATCACATATGGGAAAATTTTTCTTTTCCCACTTCCCGTTATCCATCTTTCCCTCTGCCATCATTTTCTTCTCTTGTTTCCCTTCAAAGCCATAGGACTCAGAAAACTCTTTACCTATCTTACCAACACATGATATTATTTCTTCATATGATGATAATACATGGGAGACTATTTCTCTTATAAATTATGGCTTAAGACCATGAAATATATGATCCTTCTTTCTCTTTGGATCATTGCATTGCTAGAGTTTTCATTCCATCTACTGGGCACCATTTCTAAACAATGGAATACACTATATTTGTTTATGAATAACAATACCTAATCCCAAACTTGTAAAACACATAATATAAATTAAATAGTTTATGGATATAATCCATAATCATAAAAATGTCTCCTTTGAGGAAGTATATACTCATAAACCCTTCATAATGGTTTGTAAAGAAAATGAGAATTATCCTAATCATATCCCCCGGGAGTGTCGTAACCAAGAGTGCAGCAAGGCCCATTGTCGTGTAGTAGTTCCCGTTCGAGTCTAGCTCAAAGCGGTGTTTTTGTGTTTTACCCCTAGGTACATCTGTGCCAGAGCCGCCTCTACCTGCTTGTTTCCAAACAGGGATGTATTGCTCGGAAAACTCACAAAATCTCTACAATACCAAAATTCTAGGATGTTCTTATATACTAATCCTCAAAGTTCATCTTAGGTCTATGTGCTCTACTCGGAGTTTATCTAAATCTAGCTTCCAAGGTTTTTACTAAACTTCCTCTAATACCAACTGTAACGCCCTGACCCCAGTTACCCAGAGTTGGTGCATTATTACATAACATTGGAATGATCACCAGAAAGATCAAATCTCAAAAGATAGATTGGTTTAGTAGACTTGGAAACACTAGATATATTCATAAAGTTTTAAATTACATCATAAAGTAAAAAAACTACTACAAAAACATATTGTCTCCATAGTCCACACTATTATCCCCTCATAATATCCCTGAAGGTCATTCATAATTTACTTCTTCACATCCTGGGAAAAATAAAACAAAGAAAAGGGGTGAGCTCAAATGCCCAGTAAGGATAAAAATATAGCGGAAACTTTCATAAATAAGAATAAACATTTAAGGCAGTGTGTAACTAAAACAACATCCTTTTTAATGTTAACTTCAACAAAGTATGGAAAAAATAAAATGAAATAATGCCATTTACTTATTAACATGGATATTCTACTAATCGAATAATCACATGAAATATCAATAACCACTTTCATAATGATGGAATTCATAATTCCAGACTATCATAACCACATGTCCAAGGCCTCGTGCCAAGACACTAGTTTGTCTGATGGGACCTACCGATGCATAAAGGATCTATAGCGGGCTCCACCCGTCACATATTAAGTCCAATGCATTCCCATATGAAAAGGTTTAAACATAACATAAACATTCGTATTAAAACTAGCATACGAAATGTAAATAATTCATCCGTAAAACAGGAATGGTATAAAAATAACACATCCACAGTCAAACATATCACAAAACCTTCAATACAATATAAAAATTTTGTATCATAATAAATCAACTTCATATAAGTGTAAAATCCATCAAAGGATGTTGACATAGATGAAATCAAAACTCTTTTTAGAGAAATATCTCTTTCTATTTTGAAATAATTTTAGAGTCATATATTTATAAAATAAAACATTTTATTTGAAAATATTCTTATAAGACTGTAAGGGATGCTTTGATGGAAAATAACCGCACCCACCGTATAAGTTAAAAAAACATTCTTACCTTAATTCTGTCAAAAAGGTTAAAAAGGACCTTGTTTGGAAAAAGACGGAAAGATTCCTTTATAAACTCCTTATAAAAAGTGAAACAAGGGAATAAATGACTTTAACCCATATTCTTTAAAATATAAAGAATGTTTTGAAATACATTTTTAAGAAACCTGATTGTGGATGATAAAGAGATCTCAGTAGATTATTACGTATAAACAAACTCGGATAATGAAGAGATTGCGAAATAAACCCTTACCTTGTACTTTTCCTTGGTTGGGGTAGGTTAACCACCAGTATAATGGTAAAGTAATTGTTATTAAATTATTCAATAATAATATACATTAATATTATATCATATATGATCTTTTAACATTGCTTTGTTAATAATATCTTAGAATTATTGTCGTTTCGGGTGTTAACCTACTCGTTTTCTTTTATATTTTTGTTGGATAATCCATGATTGTTATGGATAGGTTGTATCTTAATCACATCCAGAATGATATCAAGTCCTTAGATACTATTATTATTCATCAAATGAGAATTATACTTGAATGGATACGATGGAGAATAAATCTCATCGCGTTCGTGGAGACGGTAGTCTGTACGTATGCACGAGCGACAATATCATTCTTTTGATATTAAAATAATATAAAATTGGATGGTATATAATATGTACAGAATCATTATCATGTTATATTTATTATTTACATGAGTTACACATCATTATTATACCCATCCAAATAATAATTTATTGAATAACAATTACACCACGACGTGGAGACGGTAAGCCGTACGTACGCACGTATGGTGACATGTTATTCAAAGGATGGATAAAATAGTGAATATGGTAGTACCATATTTATAATAACATCACATTATATATATGATACTGGAGTTATTATTTTAGAATGGTAACAACAAAGGAATAAGAAGTGCAAGAAGAAAGGAACTTCGAAAAGGGTGGTGAAATCATTACCTCTTCTTCAGGTTCTTCATTTTGATTTGATCAAAATGGATCTTAGGTAAGCATTATGACTAAAGGAAGGCCTCCAGGATGAATTTAGGAAAGTTGAGAGAGTATTTGTTCAGAGTTTGGCTGAACCAAAATGCTTTGAAGGTGTGATGTAATGAGAATGGGGAGTGCCCTTTTATAAGAGGGGTGAGAGGAACTATTGGAAATGCTAGAAATATTAATTTATAATAAATTCATATTTGGTTTCTAATGGCTCCAAAGTTTATTATTTAACGTTTAAGGTGGTTATGGGTCTAAAACCACTCATCCAATATAATTTAGATAGGTTTGGGTCATTATATTAACCTTATCTTTAAGTATTAACTCTTAGTTAATTAGTTTCACTTTTATTATGTCTCTTTGTATTTTTATATTATAAAGTCAATAAACTTACTCTATACATCCAAGCGACCACAAAGTGGTCCATTAATTATGAACCTATCATGATATAAGTCTCTTGTCCGAACCATTTATTTTTAGGAATTTAATATCAATTAATTATATAATATTTGTTTTAAAAACTCTTTTATGTCAATTTTTAAACTATTCAATAATTGATTTTTGTAAAACTCATAACAGAATGATTACTTCGAAAAACGTTAATTAAAGAAACACTAAGATGTCATATTAACCTAAAAAATTACTTTAATTCATAAAAAGTCTCAAATTAAATTTATTTGGGTATTTATAATATACATTATTCTAATTTTTTATTAATTAGGTAATTACTGCTTCATCATTGTGTCATAAATAAATTAAATTATGTAATGTCTAAAAATTATAAATAAAATATCATTATGTAGGAAATCTTTTTATATTTCTAATTAATAATTATAGTCGAACATACAACATATATAACTATATGTAAAAAATATTCTAAAAGATATATGCTTATGTCATTTTTGTACTTATTTTAACTTGATTAAAATAAAGTGTCCCTATCACCTACAAGTGGCTCAATGGGGTCCCAAAATCGACCCAAAGATTCCCATGGTCGGACATGTATCCACCAATAAGTCTAGGACACGTTTTAGGGTAATTTAGTATTGTTATAATATTATTTTTTAACCCTTATTTACCGGATTTACCCTTAACCATGGTAAATAAAATATTTACCGTAGTAATTATTCAAAATGTTTAAAAATAAAAGTTACCTATTTACACAATATGAACATACTGATTCCAAATATGGAATCCGTTTTTCCAAATTCATAACACAGAAGTGACAGAATTTAATTTAAAATTAATTCCTGCTGTTAAAAAAAAATTGTGTTTTTAAGATTTAATAATTATCAAAACATTGATACTTGTTTATGTTCGGTTTAATTGTGAAATTATGTCCAATGAGCAACATTATATTAAATGGTAAAAATATATTCTAAATATACTTTAAAACCACTCAAATTCATAATTTATCACTATTAATTATTTGGATTAAAAAAGTTGTTTTTAATTAAAATTTATTAATTTTCACTATTCATCAAAATATTAAAGTTATCCGAAAAGTACCATAATTTCACCTTAGGCTAAATTAGATACTCATAATACCAAAATAAAGTCCATTTTGAAATATAAAATATATATAATTTCAAAAATTAGGTATTACTATTCATAACGGCTAGTTTGATCGGTTGTGGTGTGTGTTAGAACCTCGAAGTTGCGTACAATGCACGCCATTGCATTATTTAAAGGGAAACGTACCATTGAAGATTGGGATGTTTCATTGTAAATTTTTGATGTCCCCATTCTAAAAATTAAATTTATTTAGTCAAATTGAATATATAAAATTTTAAAATAATGGATTTGAAAAGGGTTCACTATTAAAAGTTTGTAAAAGTGCAATACTGAAAATGAATTTGTTCTTACATTATGTCTAAGAAACTCATAATATGGTTTCTAAAACTATAAGGATTATATAAATTTTAAAATTTAGTTAATACTATTCATAACCTCTTTTGAATGAGATGTTTAGTAAGTCATGGTGCGCCTGAACTCGGTGTTGCGTGTAGTGCAAGTTATTGAATTATTTTGAAGAAATAACACACTATGAAATCTTGGGGTGTTACACTAGTCATTGAATAAATTCAATTTTTTTACTATTAATCAATAATTAATATAACAGTATGTAATATGATAATTAATATAAATCCTATTATCTAATAACCTCTAAAAACTTCTTATGAAACATTCTATTCAACCTATCTATCCTTTGGTAAAAACCAGGTTGACAATGATGAATCCTCTTTATGTTTGACTTGTATTTGTTGTAAATAAATGACTAAAAATAAATATTTTAAATAATAGATGATGTGGAATATTATGGAAGAAATTTTTATCACCAAATCTTGATGTGAAGGAAAATGAATTTCCCCTGATGGATGCCACTTTTTGTTAAATATTAATTGGATAACATGAATGCCTGATTTTTTTCAATAACTGGCTTAATGGAATTTGATATATGAAGGATTTTTTTCAATAATTTCTCTAATACAGAAATTGGGTTTTTCTTAATGAATGAATAGAAATTATCTAGTAAAGGAAGATCGACTCTATGATCATTGAAGTGCTTATTATAGATTATGAATATCTTGAGAAAACATGCAAATGATCTGTTTGAGTTGTATGATAGTATATGATTTTTTATATTTGGGGAGAAATTTAAAAATTTCCCAAGATATAACAAAATTTTGATAGTTTTCTATGCTGACAGTTTCTTGAGACGTATAGATAAATGATAATACAGAGTATTGGTCACATATATAAAAAACATTATATAGAACAAAAAACAAATTATCTCTTAAAAGATTATTTATATGTAAACACCATATTTTTTATGATAAATCTACATAAACATGGATTAGATTTCTGAATTTATAATTCCTGATTTTACAAGAATATAACATTGTTGTTTTAATAGATAATATGTTTCAAAATCATGTATATTTTAAGGGGTATTTTGGTCACTATAGAAAGGAAACAAAGAAAGTGAAATGGAAGTGATGAAAAATGAACACAATTGATACCATTAAATATGAGAAATTACGGCTAATGTTTTTTAATTTACATTATAATATATAATAAACAAAAGATAGGGTCATGAAATGAGGACGTAAGTGAATAAGATGATAAATAAGAATGTTGATAAAGGATGAATTCAAAAATACTTTACGATGAGCATAAATATTCATCAAAGATTTTAATGGATAATTTTACATGAAAATTTATGTTTTAAATAATATTACATCTAAATAAAAAAATAAGAATCTAGGTTATTGATTGTATGAATATACATTATAATTATTTTTAAATACTAGTATTTTAGCCTATAAAACATTTCACATTTCATTTAGTGTATATCTTCATATCAGAAGAATTTAGTCTGTATGTGTTTTAATGATATAAGATATTAAAACATTATGATTATTTTATAAATTATCAAATTAATAATATCATGGAGCCTCAGTTTTATTGATGATTCAGAAAGAAATTATAAAGAATATATTTGAGGAGTGAATTTTTCCAAAAATCAATGAGAAATAGTGACTTAATTTACATAAGATATAACATACAAATTGAAATACTATATGTGAATTTTGTGTGAATAATATAATGATTGTGATAATTCAAATATCACATGAATAAAATATAGAATATTCTGTCTAGTCAGTATTTCCTTGAATAGGAAGAGGAAAAAACATGTCATAAAATATTTAAGATCTTATAAATTGATGATCAATAATAGAGGGTGTTTAAATATGTTAAAAAATAAATTCTATTATAAAAAATATATGAATGTATATACAGAATAGGTTTTCCAAAAATGTAGATACTTTAAGACTTTTAAATTTACACATTAATTATTTCTATTTATAAAATAAAAAAGTAGATCCAATATTTCTATTTTCAAACACTTTGGGTTTGGAGAATAGGGAGAGAGAGATAAATAATGTCATAGGAAGAGAATATAATTGTTAAATTAAAAATAATAAGTTATAAAATGATGAAAATAGATGATCAATGTTGTACACAAGGGAAGAAGTAACTAATTACATGTTATCAACTATATATCATCATCCCCAAAGACAAAAATATTCGTGAACTAGCCAACAATTATCAAAAAATAATTTATGAATCAGAATATTAATAGTTATATAATGATGTAAATAATATAAATCAATATTTATTATTATATTGAATGATTAAAATCAATATATATAGTCTTGATGTTTTTTAGTCAAACAGATCTGATCTTGCTTTAAGGTTGTTCAATCCCATTCCATTGACAAAGGTAAAATAATACCTAAATTTCATTATATGTGGTTAGAACTAGGATATATAGTTCAATGTCCTTCCCTAGTTCATTATTTCATTAATGATAGTATGGAAGTTTTGTGTATTGGATAATATGTATGGTTTACTGAGGATGTTGTGATTCTATGAGAAAATAACCTCACTGAAAATTTGGTGTTCTCATGATTTTCATTACATTTTTATGGATATATAATAACAACCATATAATGAAATACATTCACCTTACATAACAATTTTGGAAAACATAAAACATTATTCAAACAAAAACCCAAAGACCGTGCTAATCTAGTGCATCTGGAAACATGGGAACATAAACACTGATACATAATTTCGATACATTATATCACGATTTCTTAATATTTAGAAGAACGTTTCATAAAAACGTCAATCATAATTCATATCTTTATAACCGAAGGATGGAGACATGAAAATGGATGATTTCAATTCTCAGTAAGGGAATACAAGGGAGATATGTAATAATAATCATGATCCTAATCTTATGGGTATAAGATTATTAACTTGAAGATCATAGCTTTCATATCAATGTTCATATATATGAATCATGGGATATGTCTTGGTATTTCATAAGACATGAATCATAAGAAAATGAATAGCATAAGACCTGAAAGAAAAAAAATGTAGTAAAATAAGGAATTATGGCTTGCACATAATCATATAATATGATTTCTATAGTATCCAATGAATCGCTACCAAGATCATATTGGTAGTATGGGTTCACTCCCCATACCGGCATTGTAGTCCTGTTTCACTCCCATGGTCATCTTAGTAGCATGATTTTACTCTCCATTTAATCATGGTAGTCATGCTTCACACCCATTCCATATTAGTATTCATGGTTCATCCCCAAGACCATCTTATTCAATATCATGATATTTAAATCTTACCTAATGCATTGGAGGGATATATATGTCCCAACCATATCATAATGTAATCAAACATACTTTTGACACAAGATAAAAAATTATCATATGATAAATTTTGAGATGAAGTGTTTATTGTAAAAATTTAATTATATCATAAAACAATGAAAATATACAAGTTTCATTATAATTTCATCATGAACATAACACGTGAAACCAAGCAGGTTTCAAAATCATATAACCTGTGAAAGAGAAACATTTTTTATAATCATCATGCCATTAAAGCATAATCCATTCCGAGAAATAATATGAATGGAATCCTTGAATTACTAACCAGTAAAGGAATGAGTAACACCAATGGATTTTATATTATATGGGAAATAATTATGTATTATCTTTTAAACATTTTTCTTCTTAAAAATATCCATTCTAAATTAAAAACTTGTTTAAATACATAAAACATTTTTAAAAATGTTTTCATTGAAAATATCTTTGAAAAATTATTAAATAAGAATTGAAAACTATATTAATTGATTAAAATATTTTAAATTTATATTGGGCTTCAAATAACTTTTCAAGACATTTTTGGAAAATATTTTGGAAAACATGGTTTTTGAATAGAATATATTTTCAAATGGAGAGAGATATGGTCTCATTTTACAAAAAACATTATCTTAATTACAAAGGAGTGTAAAAATGGTACTAATATTTGTATAAATATTAAATAAATATGGGATAAAGAAAATCATGAGTTTTCTTGAGGGATGGATCATAATCATTTATCAAAGGAATCAAAAACATAAATAATCTCGAAAAAACAATGATATTGTCTCAATAAACTCTTATATCATAGTAAATTTGGATCATACTCACTATTTAAGAAAATGAAATTACATGAATCATGAAATATAATGAAAATATGTATGTTCATTATATATCCATTAAAATGGACGTATATAAAACTCAAAAAACAATTTAGTTGCATAATAGAACACAAGTATCAATGAAGGAAAATTGAGACATATCTATTTTTTAGATTTGGTAAATTTTGAAACATAAACCCCAAGAATGAATGGTTATAAAATAGATATATTAATGACCACAAATTTATATATAAGATCCATATAATACAATAATTTCCCTTACATGAACCAAAAAATGGGAAGACTAGCACAAAAAACATGTAACTCACAGAACTAAAATGTGAGATGAAAGCCCTTTACCTTGTATCTTGACTCCCATCATACTCATTTAAACCATTTTCCTAATAAATATAAATTTATTATAAATCTTTTAAAAAAAATAATCTTATATCTAATAACATATAAATATTTATCATGACCTTATATTACCTTGTTGGTAATAATTCTATGTTAATGTTTCACTTCGCGTAATATTCACATTATTCTTCGCATGTGTCTTAATTATTAATAATGTTGTTATTCATAATTTATATCATTAATTAAATAATTTAAAACATGGTTTATAAATAATTTATATAAAATATATAATTAATGTATTAATCTATAGAATATATAAGTATGAAACAGAATAAAATGTTCTTCGAGACGGTAGGTCGTCTATATACATTAACACTATTTCTGTTTAATTTTCATGTTGAAAGAGTGACTGTAAAACACATATATTTATATATTGATATATTATCATTATATTATTATTATAATCAGTTATATTCACTAATAATATCTTTAATACATTCCATGATGTTTTGAATGAATCACATCGCTTGGGGGGCGGTAGTCCACATTTCTCAAACATAATTTTCATCATTACACCAAATGGAAAGTAAATGGATATCTATTGTAAAAAAATTAAGTAGATTAAATGAATTATAAATATAATATATAATATATATAAATATATTTTTTACTATTATAACTACCATGATAGGCAGTATGGAATATTGCACAATCATCGTTTTGTGAGTCAGATGTTCAACGTATACATAAACAACATGATTGTTATCCCTTAGATGGAGGTCTATGTATGTGAAGGTCGATACCCTATAATAAAAACATACTAGTATATTTATTATAATTTTTTTACATGCATTGAAAAAATAAATTGGAGGTGGTGTAGAATGAAAATAAACAAAAGGACTTGAGGGAAGTAGGTTCCTCTTAATCGGGTAACATCATTTTTTTTTCAAATGGATTCCTTGGATTTCTTTATAACCATGGGAAGGATTCTTGTACAGTGGGGCTTTTATAGGAGGGGTATTGTGCCATACCTACCAAAACATAATTGGTTTTAATTGTTTGAAAAAGTTGGAGAGGTGGTGGTATTTTAGGGGTGGAAAAGGTTCACTTGGTATTTTTTAAAACAAGTTTGGTGTACCCATGTTTTTACCTAAAAAAGTCATTCCAAACAAAAAACCAATAATAAAAGGTTAATATCCCAATAATGTCCATCCAATTGGTTTTTTACAATATTATAAGTCTTTTGGGGTATTAAATTTAAGGTGTAGTCCTTAGTTAATAATAATTTTACCTTTATCGATCTAATAAATATTAATTACCTTCACTAATAAATGTTATTAAAAACTATGTTGAACTTATTAGAAATTATAAATTATTTTAATTTCAAATAAGACATCCATTTTTACTATTTCCCCACCAATATGTTTCAAAACATAAATTAAAATTAATCCTGTAGTTAGGTCCACAATTCGTGTAAGTACCCAGTTTTTATTGACAAAGAATTTGGAATATTCTTGATGATATTCCAGAGCAATGCCTTCAGACGGCGTGCGATTCCGAGCCCCAGAGTGGCCGGAATTAAATTTTCAGTGCGTTCACACAGGAAACTCCAAATAAATAGTATAACTCCTAAACGATGCTTCTGAATAGAGATCCGAGTGTACGGATGGGTCCGGAATGAGGTTTTTAACCTAGGAACGACATAAAACTTGTTGGCGCGGGATTTTTGGACCCCTCGCCCGCTCCCGGAACGTTAAACGGATAAATTAATTAATTAATTTATTCGTTTAATGGTGAAACTCAAGTATCTCTTAAACGGTGGATCGGACCGGAAAACCGAGGGCACAGTTGAGTTAGTAGCATGTCGTTTACCCTAGGAGTGGTATAAGTTTCGCGGGCGCGGGCCGTTTGTGAAAAATGGCCCCTGGGGCGTTTTCATAATTTAGCGGCTTCAGACGTTAAATTTTATAACTTTTGAACGGGGTCTCGGATTAAAATTCTGAGACCTCCGTTGTGCTCCGGAGGTGGTGTTTACCCTAGGGGAGGCATAACCTCGACCCTGCTGAGGGTTCGGGTTCGGACCGACGGGCGGGTGGTTAAGCATTTTCTATTTAAACGCTTAACTCATCCCCTTCCTCCCCTCTTCTCCCCTATCACTTGCAGCTCCCCACAGCGAAGGAGGAAGATTCCCTCCATCACCTCCTCCTCTCCGGCAAGGTGCGGCTCCGGCGGATCGCTCGTGAAGCTTCAGGCAACGCCCACGAGGTAGGATTTGTCGTTTGCATTTTCATTCACCGCACCTACATTGAACTCAAATAATTGTATTGAAACATTTTCGGATATTTGAACGAAGGCCATGAACGCGTAGTATACAATTTTGTACTTCTGACGCTTGTTTCGGATTTGAAATCGGAGATCGGAGGCGTTCGCAATCGTCCGCCGAAGATGGAGGGTTTTCGGTTTCCGGCGGGTTCAAGTGGCCGCACGGTGAGGGCGGACGGTGTGGCAGTAGGGTGTCTGCGGGGTGTCTGCGGGTGTCCGGTGGAAGCGCGGGGCGTGACAACGGGTGTCCGTCGGGGGCGCTGGTCGTTGGCAGCGGGGTGCTGGGGCGTCGGCGGGGGCGTCTGGCGGAGCGCCCGGCGAGGCGGCGGTCGCTAGGGAGCGGCGACCGCGGGGTCGCGTCGCGCGACCCCCATACGGCGACCAAGACCCACGCCGCGCCGGTCTTCACGCGGCGGCCGTGACTGGCCGGTCCAGGCCGGTCCAGCCCTAGGGGCCTTGCCCCCTCGGTGTTTGGACACCCTAATTTCTGCTACGGGTGTCCGTTTTGAGCGTCGTCTGCGGCAGTAGATTTGTATTGACAAGACGGTCTTTTTGGAATGGTTTTGGGAATTTTTTATTCCCGAAACGATGGGCCTCGATGGCGCGACACGTACATCGAGGGGTTAGTCGTTTCTCTAGGAACATTGTTTTGGGCGGCGCGGACGCATCCAACATCCGCCTGGAGTGTCGTCACCTGTGTTGGAACCCTGGCACCGGGGCGAAGGTTTCCAGGGTGGTTTCGGGCATTGCGACTGGAGTTGAGGTGGGCCCCATGGCCCGTCTTTTGAGCTGCGTGCAGCGTTTTAGCGACTTCTTCCTCGGACTTCCATTCGGGGCATGCGAGCAGTCGATGTTGGGGGTTTTTCTGAGGGCATCGCGTTGGCGTAGTCTGCCCGCTGTAATTCCGCACGATGGTGCGGGCCCCAGGAGGGCCATTTCAGGAGTTGGCGGTGATTTCCAACTTTATCACCGGGCGACCGTTTTGGACAAGTGAATAGTCCAGTTAGTTTACTTTTTTGAGAGGATCGCAACGGTGCAATCTGTTCATTGAGTTTCGGGTCCGGGATGCGGGTCCAACATGGCACCGCTCATGTGTGGTGCTCCGGGATGCAAATTTTTCCCCGGATATCCGTTGCACTCAATTGAGTTGTGCTTTTGATGTGTTTTCCTGGGGGGATCATAATGGTGTGATGCGCCCGACTGTTTTCAGGGCCGAGGCTCAGGATCACGGGACGCCATTCGGGCGTGAGGTGGTGTTGGTGACTTTTCTTCCGGATATCTGTTCGAGGCGAGTAAGTAGTAGATCTCGCGTGTTTTTTCGCGAGTATTACAACGGTGCCATCCTTTTGGTTGTGCGGAGCCTCTTGCACGATCTTTTTGAATGTGGGAGCATGGAAGGTGCTCTAGTGGTGGTTCACCGTACCTTGTTTGTAGTGGACCCTTGGCATTTGATCGCGCACTCCTGGGAGAGTGATGTAATTGGTCCACGAGATGTGGTTGGCCATGCCTTGGCCTTAGAGGTGGAGTTGTTACGTCACACCTTCGTGTTGACGCTGTGTGTCGTGTGCACGATAGCCTTTTGGGCTGGAATAAGGTATACTCTGGGAGTATGCGAGAGCACTTGGAGGAACGTGTGGTTGTTTGTACTTGAGGATGTTTGTTCGCTCAGTTGGGGTTGACTTGGGGCCACACGTCTTGTGGTCCCCACGTGCGTTTCGTGATCTGCTTTGCGTTCTTGACCTCTCACGACGTAGAGAGTCCCTCTACGCTCGTTTGTTTGACCAGCAGGGTGGAGTTTTCCCCTAGCTTTGTGCTCGGTTGTTTTACCAGCAAGGCGGAGTTTCCCCTGGCCTGGTGCTCTTTTGTCTGACCAGCAAGGTTGAGAGGTCTCCCCCTGGTCTTGTTCTCGATGGTTTGGCCGGAAGAGATGCTTTGGTTCCTCTGCTTCTTCAGCTGTGAGGGGTTTCAGTACTGGGCCCTTTCACCGGACTCTGACACCGTTTGTGGCTATGGGTGTTCGTTCAGCGTGGGCATTTTCCCCACTTTCTGGGATGAGATGTCTCAGTCCGCTTCGATAGTGACTCAGCGGATTGGAGAGGGATCGCCTTGTGAGGCCTGGGGAGTTTCTCTCGTTGCTCCATGTTCCCTGGTAGAGTGTGTGGTTTCGGTGTGACCAACACTTTACGCGGGAACTGATCCTCTACCCAGGAGGAGGTTACCAGCAGGGCTGAGGTTGTTTCCAGCAGGGCTGAGGTTGTTTACAGCAGGGCTCGCCAGTGGGTTACCATCCAGCAGGGATGGCCAGTACAGTGGTGTTTACCGAGCAGTTACCATCCAGCAGGGATGGCCAGAGTAATGTCGGGCTTACCTCCAGCTGGGCTGGGCAGTGGTCCCCGATGCCGGGTTACCTCCAGCGGGGCTGGGCAGTGGTCCCCGATGCTGGGCTTACCTCTATCTGGGCTAGGCAGTGGTCCCCGATGTCAGGTTACCTTCAGCGGGGCTGGGCAGTGGTCCCCGATGTCGGGCTTACCTCCAAGTGGGCTGGGCAGTGGTCCCCGATGCCAGGTTACCTCCAGCTGGGCTGGGAAGAGGTTCCGTCGCCGACTTTAGCCGGGTCACCCTCCAGTGCATTACCCGGTTACGGGACTGGGCAGTGTGGCACCCGTCGACTTTCCGGGTCTCCCTGTAGTGGGAACCTGTTGACTTCCAGGGATCCTCCAGCGGGGCTGGGCAGGGGGTCGCCTGTCAACTTTGAGCAGACCTCTCGACTGAGGGGGAGTGACGAGTTGTGGTTGATGTTCCCCCAGAACTCTCAAGTATAGGGAGTAATTTCCCCCAGCGAGACACGTCCTTGTGACGCGACCTAAAACTGTGTGGGTGAGTCAGTGCTACCCAAAGCCGATAGTGTCAAGGTGTGGTGATTGAGCCCCTTGGCTTGCGGTTCGGGGCAGACGTGCGGGATGCTGGGCATTGATGGTGTTACTTCTGGGACTGTTGGCTACTCTTTCTTGGGCTGAGCTACGGGATGAAGATCCCATTACGACTTTGTTCGGGCTTCTTGATTGAGCATAAGGATATGTATATACCTCGTTTTTGGTACCCACTTCTTGGGTTTGGTTACTCCCTTCCAGGAGAGGTGATGACGCGCGGGGTATGCCACGTTCTTTCCGTGTCTAGTTTCTCATGGTTGGACGAGTCTACTCTCCTGCTATAGGTAGCGAATACTCAACGAGAAGTTCTTCTTCCCACCATTTCTAGCTCCTTGTGCCTGGACGAGTCTACCTTCTTTCCTCCTATTGGGTTGAGCTGGACTCTTTACTGTACTCTTTACTACACCTTCAGTTGTACGCCTCCACTTTTCCTGTTCGCTCTACTGCTCACCCTTCGGTACCTTCTTTATTGCTCCCTTGAGCCTTCGGGGTATCCTACTGAGTATTTCCTTATACTCACCCCTTCTTGGGCTTTGCCCACACTTGGTGTGCCCTTGAAGATGATGGACAGGTGGAGCGTGACTTAGGTGGAGCGTAAGAGCTTGGGAACTTGGACAGCGTGCGGTGGTCGTGGCTGTGTTCTAGGTGGGAGACCCGTCAGCTGTTTCTTTTGTTTACCTGTTTCCGGGTTGTGGCACATTTTGGTTGGGCGCATGTTTTTTCACTTTTCATTTCAGCATATACCTTGTACTGTTTAAAGGTCGATGCACATTTGTGGTATTTATATAGCAGCTTCCCCTTTTCTTTACTTGTCTTTTCTTTTACTCTGCACTTTTGCATTGAGTGTGCTGTGTGTGTGTGTTCACGTGTACTTAGGCAAAGGCATCCCCGAGTTATTGTGCCTTCGGCGCTAGTCGCCAGCCCCTGGCCTATAGAGGCGGGCTTGGGGTAGTTGCAGCTCGAGCCCGGGTAGGGTCGGGTCGTGACAAAGTGGTATCAGATGTGGTTCGTTCCTTGGGATGTTGTGCGGACATCCCTAAAAGAGGAATTGGTTGGGATATAGGGAAACAGTGTTAACTTTTCTCGAGAGCAGCTCTCAGGCCAGGGAGTCCAGTGATGGTGCGACAGCTGACGTATCCATTCACAAGGACCTTGATAACCCGCTTGTCAACTCGGCATGATGATACACTTGTTGCAGGGAAATTTGTTTTTGCATCACATAGGACTGATTCTTGACTGTCCTTCTTGAGTCAGCTCCCCATCGTTGTTGTTGTTGGTATATACATATATTCTCATCTGACCGTGACACTCCTTGACAATATTCAGGATGTATCTGTGAAGACATCCAGCCACGATACCAGCTTTGGTTCGTGACGACGACCCTGTGAGCAACGAGGCCACAGTCCAGGACCCATCATGCGAGCCCCATTCTCCGGGTGGGTTGGTAGCAGAACCCCCACCTGTTGAGCAACATGCAGTTTCAGTAGAGCAGGCTGAGCTTGAGTGCAGGTTGAGCGCGCTCCATGAGTTCCAGCGGCAGGGACCGATGAGGTTCAGTGGTGATCCAGACCCTTAGGCAGTAGAGGTTTGGCTCGAGGCAGTGGTTAGTCTCTTCAGGCTTGTTCAGACACCAACAGATCAGAGAGTGGCTTTGGCAGGCATCCTTTTTCGTGGATCATCTTGGCGTTGGTGGAGTCTGGTGACTCGGCTTCTTGACAAGTCATCGCTTTCGTGGGGTGACTTTCAGTTGTTGGTCCGTGAGGAGTTTTTCCCCTCCGGCTTGTGCTCCGTTCAGATTCAGGAGCTCCTGCAGTTTTAGAAGGGAGGGATGACGGTGGCCGAGTACGCGGCTAGTTTTGCAGACTGTGCACGCTTTTAATCGGACTTATTCCATGACCACAACCTCCGAGCGCAATAGTTTGAGCAGAGTCTCCACTGAGAGATTCGTTCTGTCATAGTACCCATGGGCATTTCCACATATGTCGGGGTGCTAGAGCAGGCGCTGGTGACAGAGGGCTTCCCGTCATGTTTTGTGGTTGGTAGTGGTAGTGGGCGCGATGGAGTCGGGATGTCTTCCGTATCTAGTAGGCGCCGGAGGAAAGGACCTCGATGCAGGTGGCCTTCCCACTGCCGGTTTCGGAGACGTTGTCGTATACCACTGTGGCGAAAAGGCGCAGGTCCTCATCCAAGGATTCCCTTCTGTGAGTTGATCTCGGGTCGTGGTTGTACACCACAGTGGCACCGGAGGGCACCAGGGCAACCTAGAGAGCGTCGGTGCTATGGTTGTGACGAGCGAGGTCACATGGCATGAGACTTCCTGACCTGAGTTGCTGAGAGCTTCGGGAAGGCATTTGGCGCACCACCACGGTAGAGGCAGCACCGTGATCGGAGTTGTGGCCAGAGAGATGGTGCTAGAAGAGGAGCGAGAGGAGCTGGAGGTGGGGGACGATGTTACGAGATCTCCCCATCATCACTAGGCGGTCCACGTCAGGCTTTGGGAGCTGACGGTTGGGACCGCGGGTAGCCGCGAGCTTTGGATGTCTACGATCCTGCAGAGCATGGGATGGTGAGAGGTACCCCTTGCGACTCTTATACATTTTGCAGTAGAATTGTTAGACTCTGCGTGTGGAAGTCTTTTCTACCTGCTCCTTGTTTGATGTGTTACCAGGGCGACGCGGGGAATCGGGTGTAACCTTGTGTTGGTAAGGTAAAAGGTGTAGGACCTTTTCCTTTAGTCGATGGTGTTACCTCCTTCTACATTTTTAGCGTGTAAGAGCGCATCGACTGTGGAATCTTGTGTGACTAGATATCCTTGGGTGTTTCACCATATGGATATTCTGAAGGAGGGAATCACCAGGCCTTGTTTCTGGTGTGGGCGGTGATTCCAGTCGTGGCGTGCGACGTAGAGGTTTGACCGGGGAGGTGAGCTACCCCTGAGAGCCTTCGGGCTGTTTGAGACCGTGCAAAGGGATGGCGAGGTACCCTACCGCCTTGCCCTAACCCCAAATTCTATAGTGGGTGCACGACATCATCAAGGGCTCAACTCGTGTGAAAATATCAATTCTTTGGTCTGTGTGCGGTGACGTAGAGCTGTGCGTGGGTTCTTCTGGGTATGAGAAAGTCAGGTGTGGGCTTAGTACCCTGTGTTTCTCCCAAGTTTTTCTTTTCGGGGACAAAAATCTTGAAGGAGGGAATGATGTAAGAACCCGGTTTCTGCTGAGAAAGACTTTGTATTATTCTTGATGATATTCCAGAGTAGCGCCTTCAGACGGCATGCGATTCCGAGCCCTGGAGTGGCCGAAATTATATTTTCAGTGCGTTCACACTGGAAACACCAAATAAATGGTATAACTCCTAAACAGTGCTTCTGACCCGTGATCTGAGTGTACGGACGGGTCTGGAATGGGGTGTTTACCCTAGGAACGACATAAAACTTGTCAGCGCGGGATGTTTGGACCCCTCGCCCGCTCCCGTAACGTTAAACGGATAAATAAATTAATTACTTTATTCATTTAATGGTGAAACTTTAGTACCTCATAAACGATGGATCGGACCGGAAAACTGAGGGCACCGTTGAGTTCGGAGTGTGTCTTTTACCCTAGGAGGGGTATAAGTTTCGTGGGAGCGGGCCGTTTGTGAAAAATGGCCCCAGGGGCGTTTTCGTAATTTAGCGACATCAGACGTTAAATTTTATAACTTTTGAACGGGGTCTCGGATTAAAATTCCGAGACCGCTGTTGTGATCGGGAGGTGGTGTTTACCCTAGGGGAGGCTTAACCTCAACCCTGTTGAGGGTTTGGGTTCGGACCGACGGGCGGGTGGTTAAGCATTTTTTATTTAAACGCTTAACTCATCCCCTTCCTCCCCTCTTCTCCCCTGGCACCAGCTGCTTCCCACAGTGAAGGAGGAAGCTTCCCTCCATCACCTCCTCCTCCCCGGCAAGGCGCGGCTCTGGCGGATCGCCCGTGAAGCTTTGGGAAACGCCCACGAGGTAGGATTTGTCGTTTTCATTTTCATTCACTACACCTACTTCGAACTCAAATAATTGTATTGAAACTCTGTCAGATTTTTGAACAAATCCCATGAACGCGTAGTATACAATTTTCTCTTTCCGACTCTTGTTTCGGATTTGAAATCGGAGATAGGAGGCGTTCGCCATCATCCGCCAAAGTTGGCGAGTTTTCGATTTCCGGCGGATTCGAGCGGCGCCGTGGCGAGGGCGGACGGCGCGGCAGCGGGGTGTCCACGGGGTGTTCGCGGGTGTCCAGTGGAAGCGTGGGACGAGGCAGCGGGTGTCCAGCGGGGGCACTGGGCGTTGGCAGTGGGGTGCTGGGGCATCGGCGGGGGCGTCTGGCGGAGCGCCCGGCGAGACGGCGGTCGCCAGGGAGCGGCGTCCGAGGGGTCGCGTCGCGCGACCCCTGTGCGGCGACCAAGACCCGCGCCATGCAGGTCTTCACGCGGCAGCCGGTCTAGGCCGGTCTAGGCCGGTCCAGCCCCAGGGGCCATGCCCCCTCGGTGTTCGGACACCCGCAATTTCCGCTACGGGTATCCGTTTTGAGCGGCGTCTGCGGCAGTGGATCTGTATTGACGAGACGGTCTTTTGGGATGGTTTCAGGAATTTTTAATTCCCGAAATGAGGGGCCTCGTTGGCACGACACGTACGTCGAGGGGTTGGTCGTTTCTCCAGGAACATTGTTTTGGGCAGCGCGGACGCATCCAATGTCCGTTTGGAGTGCCGTCAGCTACGTTGGAACCTTGGCACCGGGGCGAAGGTTTCCAGGGTGGTTTCGGGCGTTGCGACTGGAGTTGAGGCGGGTCCCACAGCCCGTCTTTTGAGCTACGTGCAGCGTTTTAGCGACTTCTTCCTCGGACATCCATTCGGGGCGTGCGAGTAGTCAATGTTGGGTTTTTTTCCGATGGCATCGCGTTGGCATAGTCTGCCCGCTGAAATTCTGCACGATGGTGCGGGCCCCGCGGGGGCCGTTTCAGGAGTTGACGGTGATTTCCAGATTTATCACCGAGCGACCATTTTGGACAAGTGAATAGTCCATTTCCTGTACTTTTTTGAGAGGATCATAACGGTGCGATCCATTCGTTGAGCTTCAGATCCGGGATGCATCTCCCACATGGCACCGCTCGTGTGCGGTGTGCCGGGATGTACCTTTTTCTCCAGATATCCGTTGAAATCAAGTGAGTAGTGCTTTTGATGTGTTTTCCTGAGGGGATCACAATGGTGTGATGCGTCCGACTGTTTTCGGGGCCAAGCCTCGGGATCACGGGACGACATTCGGGCGTGAGGCGGTGTTGGTGACTTTTCCATCGGATATCCGTTTGAGTAGTCGATCTCGCATGTTTCTCCACGAGGATTACAATGGTGCAATCTGTTTGGTTTTTCAGAGCCTCTTAAGCGATCTTTTTGAATGTGGAAGCATGGAAGGTGCTCCAGTGGTGGTTCTCCCTACCTTGTTTGTAGTGGACCCTTGGCGTGTGATCGGCCACTCATGGGAAAGTGATGTAATTGGTCCACGAGATTTGGTTAGCCAGGCCTGGGCCTTTGATGTGGAGTTGTTACGTCACACCTTCGCGTTGACGCTGGGTGTCATGTGCATGATAGCCTTTGGGCTGGAATGAGGTATACTCCGGGAGTATACGGGAGCGCTTGGAGGCACCTGTGGTATTTTGTACCTGAGAATTTTTGTGCGCTCAGTTGTGTTTGAATTGGGGCCACACGTCGTGTGGGCCCCACATGTGTGTCGTGATCTGCTTTGCGTTCTTGACCTCTCGCGACGTAGAGAGTCCCTCTGTGCTCGTTTGTTTGACCAGTAGGGTAGAGTTTTCCGCTGGCTTTTTGCTCCGTTGTTTGACCAGTAGGGAGGAGTTTCCCCTGGCCTGGTGCTCTTTTTTCTGACCAGCAGGGTTGAGTTGTCTCCCCCTGGTCTCGTTCTCGATGGTTTGTCCGGCAAAGATGCTTTGGTTCCTCTGCTTCTTCAGCTGTGAGGGGTTTCAGTACTGTGCCCTTTCACCGGACTGCGACACCGTTTGTGGCTATGGTTGTTCGTTCAGCGTGGGCATTTTCCCCACTTTCTGGGATGAGATGTCTCTGTCCACTTCGACAGTGACTCATCGGATTGGAGTGGGATCGCCTTGTGAGGCCTAGGGAGTTTCTCCCATTGCTCCGTGTTCCCTGGTAGAGCTTGTTGTTTCGGTGTGACCAACACTTTACGCAGGCACCGATCCTCTACCCAGGAGGAGTTTACCAGCAGGGCTGAGGTTGTTTCCAGCAGGGCTGATGTTGTTTCCAGCAGGGTTGAAGTTGTTTCGAGCAGGGATCGCCAGTGGGTTACCATCCAGAAGGGATAGCCTGTACAGCGGTGTTCACCGAGGAGTTACCATCCAGCAGGGATGGCCAGAGCAGTGTCGGGCTTACCTACAGCTGGGCTGGACAGTGGTCCCCGATGCCAGGTTACCTCCAGTGGGGCTGGGCAGTGGTCCCCAATGTTGGGTTACCTCCAACGGGGCTGGGCAGTGGTCCCCGATGCCGGGCTTACCTCCAGCTGGGCTGGGCAGTGGTCCCTGATGTTGGGTCACCTCCAGCGGGGCTGGGCAGTTGTCCTCGATGTCGGGCTTACCTCCAGCTGGGCTGGGTAGTGGTCCCCGATGTCGGGTTACCACCAGCTGGGCTGGGCAGTGGTTCCATCACCGACTTTAGCCGGGTCTCCCTCCAGTGGATTACCCTGTTATGGGACAGGGCAGTGTGGCACCCGTCGACTTTTCGGGTCTCACTGTAGTGGGAACCCGTTGACTTCCAGGGATCCTCCAGCGGGGCTGGGCAGGGGGTCTCTTGTCGACTTTGAGCATACCTCTCGACTGCGGGGCAGTGAAGAGTTTTGGTTGACGTTCCCCCAGAACTCTTAAGTACAGGGATCACTTCCCCCCCCCCCCCCGAGACACGTCCTTGTGACACGACCTAAAACTATGCGGGCGAGTCAGTGCCGCCCAAAGCGGATAGTGTCAAGGTGTGGTGATTGAGACCCTTGGCTTGTGGTTTGGGGAAGACGTGCGGGATGCTGGGCATCGATGGTGTTACATCTGGGACTGTTGGCTACTCTTTCTTGGGCTGAGCTACGAGACGGAGATCCCCTTACGACGTTGTTCAGGCTTCTTGATTGAGCATAAGGATATGTATATACCTCATTTCCGGTACCCACTTCTTGTATTTGGTTACTCTCCTTCCAGGAGAGGCGAAGACGCGTGGGGTATGCCACGTGCTTTCCGTTTCTAGCTTCTCATGGTTGGACGAGTCTACTCTCCTGCTATAGGTAGTGAAGACTCGACGAGAAGTTCGTCTTCTCACCATTTCCATCTCCTTGTGCCTGGAAGATTCTACCTTCTTTCCTCTTGTTGGGTTGAGCTGGACTCTTTATTGTACTCTTTACTGCACCTTCAGTTATGCTCCTCTACTTTTCTGGTTCGCTCTACTGCTCACCCTTCAGTACCTCCGTTGTTGCTCCCTCGAGCCTTCGAGATATCCTACTGAGTATTTTCTTATACTCACCCCTACTTGGGCTTTTCCCGCACTTGGTTTGCCCTTTCAGACGACAGACAGGTGGAGCGTGACTTCGGTGGAGCATAGGATCTTGGGAGCTTGGACCGCGTGCGGTGGTCGTGGCTGGGTTCCAGGTGGGAGACCCGTCAGCTGTTTCTTTTGTTTACCTATTGCCGGGTTGTGTCACTTTTTGGTTGGGCATGTGGTTTGCCCCTTTTCTTTTCAACTTGTACCATGTACTGTTTAGAGGTCGACGCACATTTGTGGTATTTATATAGCAGTTTCCCCTTTTCTTTACTTGTCTTTTCTTTTACTCTGCACTTTTTCATTGAGTGTGCTGTGTGTGTGTGTTCACAGGTACTTAGGCAAAGTCCTCCCCGAGATATGGTGCCTTCGGTGCTGGTCGCCAGCCCCTGGCCAATGGAGGTGGGATTGTGGTAGCTGCGGCTCGAGCCTGGGTAGGGTCAGGTCATGACAATTCAGTTTTTTAAATTATAATTTAACAAATGTTTGATATGTTTTATGTCAAACATTATTGTGAAAATAGTTCTAATTAGCCTCCTTGGCTTATTTGAAAACTTATTATCTAATTAAAATTTTCAAACCATTTAATATATAATTTTACCATATAAATAAAATATATGAAAATAATTATTGAATTAAATTCTGGTATTTTTCACTATTCATCCAAAAATTATATTTCTCATAAAATTCCCAAAAATTCATCGTAAGATACATTATAAATTATAATTTAAGATATGATGTTTATGTATTCAAATTAAATATCTAAATGTCATTAAAATTAACGTTATTTTTTTCATAGGAAATTAATTTTAGTTTATTAGATAAAACAATATTTTTAACATAAAATTACATTAACAAATATCATATCAATCATTATTTATATTTTTTATTTATATTATGAAATTTGAAAAAAATGAAAGTAAGTTATTTTTTCATATTTCTTTGTTTAACGGCTGTGTTATAATTATTTTATATAAATAATTATAACAATAAAATGATTTTTGTTGAAACATACGTGTTATATGTGGCATACACAAAGTTTCTATTTCATACACTATGTCATTGCTATGTGAAACTAGAATTTTAAATAGAAAATCATTTTAAATAAATGAAAATTTATTTTATTTAAAAAAATATCCATAAAAACTAATGGGGTTACATTTTACCCATCTAAATATTAATTTTTAAATCGAAATTTATCACTCAGGTAAAAACAAACAAAGATACTACGTATTCATAATATCCTTTTATTCCTAAATAGTATTGTCTAACATGGTTTATAAAATAATACTTCTCCAGGTGAGTTACCTTGTTTTGAAGAGCATTCTTTATATGATCCATAATTTCGACATGTTTTTCTTCAAATGAAATAACTTACTATAGAGGTATGATATCTATATTTTGTATGTGTGAAGGTTCATGTTTGTAATTCATCAGGATATGTACATGTAACACATCATGGCCTTGATAGATATATGGGGGAAGTGCCAACATATGTGGTCCATTCAAGGGTTCATTCGGTGAACATGGTTTGGGGTGTGATCTCAATGATCTTCGGCTTCTTCTGTAAATAGTTTTTCTCATGATAGTGTAATTGGATTTAAACATGGTATTTTTATAGGAAAAACATTAGAGATTATATCTCCCTTGGAGGCACCGATAAATCAGAATCATAGGGTTAAATCCTTCTGGTTGAGAAAATCAAATCTTATTTTCTAGGCTAAAAGGATTTGTTAGAACCCAATATTTATATTAGTCATGTGATCACTATTGAATTGTTATATTAGAAATGCTAAAGATATAAAAAACTATTTAAATCTAATTGGATATAATAAAACAAAATAAGTCCATTTTTACTATAAACATAATACATTTAATTTTGTTCATAATAGTTCGGGACATTACAATCATCCCCACATTAGAAATTTCTCCTTAATAATTTTCTTTTCCTACACCAAATATGATGAGGTAAACTATGATTCATCACCTTATCTAGTTCTCACATTACTTCTTCAAACTTGTGGTCTCACCAAAACCCATTGATAAGGGGGGATTGTCTTATTTTGTATAACATTTTCTCTAAGATCTAATATCTTCATCATCTTATATTTATAGGATTGGTCATTCTCAAATGGTACAACCTCTAGATTTAGTAAATGTTAGGGAAATTGTTTTTAATTTCTCATGAGATATACATCAAATAATCATATACATGATATAAGTTCACTGGGAGTTCTATTCAATAGGCCACTGCTCTAATGTGATCTATTATCTAAAAAGGGCCAATGTACCTTGGACTATCACTACCCTTCTTCTAAAATATCATAACTCTCTTCCATGAAGATATGAAGGGGAATACCATGTCTCAAATGTCTATCAATTCTTCAAATCAACAATTTTTAGCATTGATATTTTGTAGTCTAGTTATCCTTGATGTGAATTTGAAGGGTCCTAACCTTCTCATCCATTTCCTCAACTATTTCAGGGCCTATATGTTGTCATTCCCGAACATCATCCCATCATGTCAGTTTTCTTGACCTCTTCTCGTAAAGGGATTCATAGGGATCAATTTTGAAGCTTGAGTGGAAACGGTTTTTGTAAGAGAAAAAGAACATAGGGTTATTATGTTCCCAACCTCCTTTTCAGTCAATTTATCATTCTATCAACATGTCCTCATGTGTTTGAATAGTCCAATCAGATTGAACATTATTTTGAGGGTGATTTACTGTACATAAGTTCTTATTAGGGTTTAGAGAATGCTGTAGAATTCCCCAATATAAAGAGGTGAATCTTGGATCTCAATAACACACAATCGATAGTGGTAATCTATTCACCTTTACAACTTATCTGATGTATATATGTGTTGGTATATCCATTGAGACATCCTCTCAAATCACAATGAATTATGCAGCCTATGTTAGATGATCTATAACAACCTAAATATAATTTTTTCCCTTCATTATATTTGGATGTATGATGTAAAAGTACATGGTGATGTTTTCTCATTTCCATGTTGGTAAGGGTAATGGTTTAATTATCCCCTTATAATTTTACCTTTTATCCTTCAATTTGATGTATAATAAAAAATTTCCCTCTTCATGTAATCCCACTGATAGTGCTATCTGAGATCTCGATGCATCGTTGTGTTTTAGGGGTAAATGGAGAATGTATAACTATGTGAAACATCCAATAGTTCCTTTTTTAACATGATATTTAATTGAACACATATCTTTGACCATATATCACAATTCCTTATTCTATTACATCGATATCAGAGGATATTCCTTTTTGTATAGTTTCCACATTCTTCATAATTCCTACATTTTCTTTTTAATCATCCCTTAACATTTATAAGTGATAAGTTTGATAAATAATTTTAGAAAGGGCTGATGATGTTCCTTTATATATAATTTCTCTTCCCATCCTCATCAAATAAAATAAGTTTAGATCCATATCAATTCTCGTTGATTATATAATTGTAGGATCCTTTCTACATACATCTTCCTGTAATCAGTTTGCTTTCCCAGGATGGTAGTGGATTGATTAGTCATAATTCCTAATGAGATATAGCAATCTTCATTGTTTCATATATATATATATATATCTATATTAATATTAATTTAACAATTTTCTGATCATTATATATTTCCCACATCTTCCAAAAGAGATAATTCCACAAAATATTCCAAGTGAAGATGATCGTTTCCAACACTAGAACATGTGTGGCATAGTTTTCCTCATAAATTTTCAACTAACTTAAATCATAGACTATGAATTTATCATTTTTCATCAACAAAGATCTCGATACCTTATTTGATGCATCAATAACAATTCGAAAAGGATCCCTATTTGAGGATAGTGTGAGCATCGGTTCCATGATAATCCTCCATTACAACTCAATGCAGGTTTCTTCACATCCATCATTCCAATAAAATTTGACTCCCTTCGGAGTAATCTTGTTATGAGGGTTTGGAAATTTTATGAAGTTACAAATCAATCAGTGATAATTTCTATCTAATCCAAGGAAACTATGTATATCTGTCATAGATATTAGCATTAACCATCCATTTTATTTTTTTCCTTTGAATGATTCCTAGATATCCCATTTCTTGTGATTATATTCCCCAAGAATAATACTTCCTTTAAATAGAGAATATAGTTTCTATACTTTTGACAGAGTTTCTAATTTCACATTGTATTTATCACAATTCTAGAATTTTCCTCATGTTCTTCCTAGGATTAGAATATATTATTAAATTATCTAAAATGATTACCACAATTTTTTCAAGATAATCTCTAAAGACACTATTCATCTAGTACATGAAGATTTCTATAGAATTATTGAGTTTGATAGGAATCACTATGAACTCATAGTGCTTATACCTTGTGACAAAAGTATTCTAGGCGATATCTTTCCCATTCTCCCTAGCATGGTTATATCTGAACCATAGATCCACCATGGAGATGTATTTTACTCCATTTAATTGATCGAACAAGTCATTATTCGGTGGAAAATTATACTTGATCTTTATCATGATCTTGTTGATATCATGATAATTAATGAAAAGGAACCCTTGTTGATGCATTTGTTTTAATGAATCCTTTATTTTGATTATCCTATAGCTATTTCTTCAGTTCGTCGTGTTCCAAAACAGTCATCCTATATAGAGTCTTGGATATTCAAAATCCCCTATGTATATGATCAATTGAAAATTATCACTCTTAGTGGGGAGGAATACCCGGGAATTCCTCAGGAAACATATCAGTATATTAACTAAAAATAGGCATGAATTATGGAATGGTTATATCCATATTCTCAATCATTTTTGATAGATACACTTGATCATAAGGCAATAATACCCATTCTTAAAATGATCGTCTGATGAAAAATCAACCCCCTCCTTGCACTTTTATAAAATCAGGGTGGGGTTATCTATATGAAGAGTGATTTCTCTCTCGTAGAAATTTATCTTTTATCTACATAGGTAAATAAAATTAATTCCTATAATTTCATCAAATTCCATGAAAGAGAGTATGACATATTTTACTAGGATGTTATTCCTATAAATGTTGACATGGGAGGAGTTATATACATTAGATGAAATATTTTATCCATTTTCCATTTTCACTAACATCTGTACTTCCATTCATTATGTTAATGCTTAAATAGTTATAATAAAAATTATTAATATAAAAGAATGATTAGAACTATGGATGACAACCCAACATTTCACTTATTTATTCTAGTTCAACATTACAAAATATATAGTTAGGGATTATTATTTTTTCACTATTTAACACATATAGGGGAATCCAATGAAATTAAAGGGGTAAAATATAAATGAAATTTATCTCATTAAATTATTCTTTAATATCTATTATCCATGATCTATTTCATAATATATATTCTTATAGATTTTTTCTCTTAATAAGGGGTTGTAATGAGATTAAAAATTTAATAAATCATATCCCCAATCAGTTTCATACCAGATCTTTTGTATGGCCCATTGTTATCATACATTATTAATCTGTGTCATGCATAAAAAATCTTATCAAGGTTTTTACACCTAGGTACATCTATTCCAAAACCATTTCCACTTGTAGTTTCATGAATGTGATGCATTTTATTGACAAAAAACTTAATATAAAAATAAAAAAATTAATGATGTTGTCCTATAAATATTAATAAAGTAATGATTATATATGAATATATGAATAAAAACAAAACTGTTAAGAATTACAAGAACATATTTCAAATAAGTAGATTGAATTTGATAGGAGGACACGAAAGGGACGATCTCTTACCTGAGTATATGAATCCAAGGGCCTGGGAGGGTCTTCCTGAAAGATTGGGGGAGACATAGAGAACTATTGGGAATAGAGAAAAATGTGTGGGTGTTATTCAAGAAGATAATGTGATGTAAAGGGGAATCTTGGGTGGGATTATATAGGAAAAGAGGGGGATTTCATTATTATGTTGTTATTGGACACTAAATAATTAAATATTAAAAACCAAAATCCATACCTATTTTTTACCAATGATTTTTTCCTAAGGTTATTGGTTTAAATAATTAATATTTAAAATTTAAAAATATAATAAATTATTACCATTTCTTAGGTGGAGTTGAGTCACACTCTAAGAAATAATATTGAAATTGTAAAATATATAAGATGTTTTGGAGGATTCATTAGTGCTTTATATGTTAAATATAATAAATATAAAATTAAATAATTTTAAATTAAAAACGTATATTTGTCATATTTGACCTTTTTTAAATATAAAATCACTATAGGGCCGTTACGATATCATAAAACACATCGTGTGTTTATACGGTATTTAATTTTTACCCAAAAATCGATTTCCTTAGAAAAATACGAAAAATTAACTATTATAAAAATTTTACATCTTGATTCCAAAAATAAAAATAATTTTTATTATAATTTTATAAAATTTTGAATTTTCACATTTAAAATAAATATCGAAAATTGTTGAAATTCACTGGTTTTTGACAGCAACATTTTCAAACCTTTATTAAAATTACATTTGACTTCGTAAAAAATATGTGAACTTTCATATTAAATAAATGTTCTTTAATGATAATATTTTTTCAAAATATTAATTATTTTTAATATTCATTAATTTATTTATTTAATTAAAATATTTACCAAAAATAGTATTTTTTCATTATTTAATAAATGTAAAAAAATCATTATAAATAAAAAATATATGATGAAAATATGTTAATTATTTAGTAAGAAACTAGGTATATATTTCTATTTATAAGTTATTAGTACATATCCAATTAATAAAATAGAATATTTTTTGAATTGGTGTCCTAGAACCAACTGTTTGTGCATTGATTACAATAATATTTAATGAATTTAAATGTTAAACATCTTATTACATATTGTTCATTATTCTATATGACTATAATGTAATAATTTGTAAGATTATTTGTTGTATTAATAATGTCTTAATAGTTCCCTACTATGACAATAACCTTTAATTTCGATGAAAATATTCCTAATTTCAGTTCTGTAGTTTAATGATATACTATGTGGGGACACATATTATAAAGACCATTATGTGAGAGTACTCATATGCTGATGAGATTGCATCTCATGAAATTTTTACTTGGTAATTCTAAGATTGGAGATTATAAGAACAAACCCACTAGTAGAAATTAAGAATGATTTGGTGTCATGATATATTCAAATGTCTGAGCATGATAAATTGTTCATAAACTTTATGATTATCATTAATACGTTTCAAGATTAGAGCACTTTGATTTACTATGGAAAACCATCACGCTATATGTTGGCAGGTTTTTGGGTATGTTGTGTGTGTTATGAGTGACATGTTATTAATGGATAAGTGTAGGATGTATTATTTCCAGTCCATTTATGGAATTTGATATCTCTGACTTTTGGTTGAAATAGAATAGTCTCTCTAAATTCCATGTACATTGTGTAATGAAATCATTATTTCAGGTAGTCATATATTAATTTTTCAAATACATATGTTGATGACCCTATCTTGAATCCTTCTTGATGAGATATTGTAACAAAGGGATTATATTACATATTGAGCATTTGTATGTGGATGACTTTTTTGTGACTTTCTGCTCTTTGATTTGGGTCACTTGACCCATTTCTGGATATTAATGTCGTACTATAGGAAATCCCACCTAATACCGACAATAAATAATCCAATAGGGTCACACACTAAGTGTTTCATGTGGTCTATAATAAATTCTATTAGAATTAAATTAATGAAATAAATATTCTTCTCAAGACTGATGAATAATTTTATTCAAGTTAGAATTATCACATAAATTAAATATATATTCATGGGATTGTGAATAAGATTTATTTATTTATTTTATTAAACATTTAATAAATGTTTATTTAATTTTTATATTATAAATATTTATTTAAGAGAATAAATTTTTTAATTCATGTGTTCATTAAATGTATGTAGAGTTCAAATAGACTAAAACCGTGTCCTTTGATAAAGTAATTATTTAATAGTTGGTTAATAATGTGTATCGAATTGGTGTAGAAAAAGATATTGTTATCATTACATGGCCTGGGATTTCATTTATGGTTCTATTTTTCCCAAGTCAGTGCACCAAAAATAATGGTGATGTTATTGTTGTTATGTGGGATGTGCTTTCTCTAATATCTATAATTTAATTTAATCACAATTTCATAAATAAATATTATTATTGAAACACCATGTCAATTGATATGTAGGTACGTTTTTTTGTTCCAATCATAGGTGAATTGAGAAATGTATGTACAAAAATTTTCTCTCTCGAATACTCTCATCTCTCACTGTTAATAAGAAGATATGTTTTTCAAGACTGAAGGTCGAGAAATCAGGAATGATCGACGTAAGAAATTAACTTCCCACACTAAAATGCGGAGAACGACTGGAATTGATCAGATACCATTAGAGCACATGTGGATCACCCCTATAGAGATTCTAATTTGGATCCTCATGTGATTGATGTAGGAAATCAGGAAGTGTCATTATGGATCATCAATGATTACTAATTAAGAAATTACCAAAGTCCTAGGTATTCAATTTCTTCATAAATAATTAAATTAATTATAAACATGTCCTGAAAGAACCACTTTCATGGATCTAAAAGATTTCTTCTCATTTTCTAAATATATTATTTTAATCTATGGATACTAGAATTCATCTCCCTATTGATCATAGATTGGTCATTAATTTTGGAAAAAATAATGTTTCACCCTCTAAACCACCAGGCTTCAACAGTGTCCTGATCCTTCAAGTGGTATCAGAGGAGGACCGTCGTCATTTATAATTATTTAAATAATTCATTAATGATTTAGTCTTTATTAATTTAGTTTTTTAAAGAAATTTTCTTCCTTGTAATATTAATTTTGAGATTTTTTACATTCTCTTCTCATTTCTCACAGATCTAGCAAAAAAATTATTTCATTGATTAAAATTTAATCGAGGATCTCATCAGGGTGCATTGATGATTCTATCCAGGTAACATGATAGTACACATCATGTATTAGGAAGTACATGCCATGTAATCTTCCATCCATACCGTGTAATCCATATTGCACACCATGTAGTAGTGTTCAGTGAATCCAATGTAATTTCCAAATTACTCAAGACATGTGAAATTATTTATGGCGGTGTAGTTAATCATTACACAGTGTGTAGACCATAAAAGATTGGCACACTGTAAACTAATTACATGTCTTGTGGGCTATTGGAAACATCGTGTAGTCCCTTCACGTTAGGGCCCAAACCGTGTATCTCGTAAACTGATAAGCTAACTAGTAACTATGTAACCCAGAGAAAACATAGAATGTGTCCCACTAGACACATAGTGTACTCTGCGATTTCTGAAGTATGCCACTCACCCCGAGTCCCTTAACATATAGTTTGGATAAGATGTTCAAGGTAGTACACGCCGTGTAATCAGAACTACGCACTATTTACTTTACCAAATTAGACAGAATTTAAACATTATATTTTTTATAATGTTCATAATTACATATCATGTATATTTGAATGATTGTTCACCATGTTACCTGCATGTTTATAGATTATAATCTCAATGAAATTAAGAAAAGATTCAGATTGAAGGATTGATTATTTAAATATAATAATTAATTTATTTGAGGGATATTTTTCTTAATAAAAACGATTATTGAATTGAATGATATTTTTATAAAATGTATATTTATTTGCTTGTTTTAAGAAAATAATGTGGTAGACTAGACCTTTTTATTTGATTTTTTCTATTTACATTATTTTCAAATAAATTGGTGGCATGCATGTCATCTCTATTCAATAATATTTAGGGCCTACATGCCCATGGATTCATTTATGTAAACCCCATTTCTAACCCTCGTAAAATTTACTGATGATTTTACCAGATATTGACATATCTACTGAATGAGGCATATTTCATATTCGTCTAATAAGTTCAATGAATACATGAATGATATTGACAACCTTATTGGTAATTACATTAAGAAACACTGATCATACTGATGGTTAGAATATATTTATCAAGGCTTCATTGATTACTTACAAGAGTTTGGGATCCTGTCCCAACTCGATCATCCTTAAACATCATAGTGGAATAGTATAAAAAATGGAGGAACAACACCTTGTTTTACAATGTGATATCAATTATGAGTTATGAAATTCATCGATTAACATTTTTGAGATAGGTGTTACAAATAGATACACAGACACTAAACCAATTTCCAACTAAATTAATAAATGGATTTAAATATGAGATGTTGAGTTGAAGGTAAACCATGTCATATAATTTATATGTTTGGGGATTGGAATCATTTGATAAGGAATCTTCAGGTAACAAACTCACACACCAAGGCACAAATATTACCATTATAGGATACCCCAAGGAAATAAGGGGATATTACCTACATGGCCCCTTAGAAAAAAAATTTAGTTTCAATACACACCAAATTACTTGAGATAGAGAACATATCCAAAAGAGATAGTTAGAGTGAGATATACATTGATAAAGTCTAGGGTCAAGGTACACAAGAGTTGGTATATGATAAGATTCCACAAAGACCCATCGAATAAAACTCCGTTCTAGACACCCAATTACTACATAGAAGTAAAAGAGAGGTTATTGAACTGGAACAATACCTTTTTCGAGTAGTCGGGGATGGTCACTCATTATTAGTTGATAATAATGATAATATAACCTATATGGAAGCATTATGTTTCACAAACATTTCCCAATGGAAAGAAACCATGAATTATGAAATGGATTCGATGTTCCAAATCAAATTCCAATTTTTTTAACATCCTCTAGTAGAGGAAAACCCAATTGGTATAAAATGTGTATTCATGAAAAAAAATTACCTGGAAGAACAATTCATTACCTATATAGAACGACTGGTTCAAAAAGGGTTTCAAAATTTCTAGTTATTTACTACGATGAAACATTTTCAGTAGTCTAAATTCCGAAATACATCTTAATTCTATTTGCCATTTCAGATTACCATGACTACATGATTTGGAAAATGGATATAAAAATAGAATTCCTTAATATCATCCATCTAAAAGATGTCCACATGACGTAACCTGAAGGGTTTATGACTCTGAAGGATTACAATAAGATATTAATGTTGAAAAAAGAATCCATTTATGGATTAAAAAATGAATCAAGGTCATTTAATATTAATTGATGAAGACATAACTAAATTTGATTTATAAAGAATGAATGTAATTTATGTGTCTACAAATGGGTAAGTGGGAGTGCAATTTGTTTCTTAATGGTATAATTTGATGACATCATACTTATTGGAAACAATATACTAGTCTAATAGTATGTTAAGGCATGGTTTAATAAATGATTCTCCATGAAGGACACGAGAGAGGTAGCATATATTCTTGGCATAAATATCCATTGTGATGTATCTAAGAGATTACTGGGCCTAAGTAAAAGTTAATACCATGATCAGATATATAATAGATTTAGTATGGAATAATCCATGAGTGGATTATTTCCAACATCACTTGTAATTTTTCAATCCATGAAAATGTGCCGTTAGATGCATGAGGAATTAAAAATAGTGGAAAGGAATCCAAAGACATTGGTGATTAGGTTAGTCATGTATGCCACGCTATGTACTAGGCTATATGTAACTGACGCAATTAGTGTGGTAGGTAGATATCAAGACAATCCAGGTCACCACCATTGGATGGATGTTTATAATATCCTTAAGTTTATTATGCATACTAAGGATTTGTTCCCATATTATGGAGGAGATGAGGAATAATTCATTGGAGGATATGCAAATTCTAGTTTCAATACTGATCAAGAAGACATGAAGTCACAAATGGGAAACATATTCAAATTTAATAGAGGTGATGTGACCAGTAAGAGCTCATAGAAATGTCATGTTGTAGCTTCAAAAAAAATAACGTGTATATAGAAACTTTTGAGGAAGATAACGAAGTATTTTGGATATAGAGATTTTTCCATGTGTTGAATGTGTTAACAAGAAGTAAATATCTCATTGAACTCTATTATTATAATTAATATGTGGTGGATCTCTCAAAAGAGCCAAGGTCACATCCGTGGATGAACCATATAATTTAGAAGTATCATTTGTTGAGAGATTTTCCTCAAATAGGTGAAATAGTAATTAGTAATATTTCTACAGATGAAAACACGTTTGACCCCTTGAAAAAATAATTTACTCAGAAGAAACATTAACATTATGTGAGGTCTAGCGGATTGAAATTCATATGCACATGTCTCTAGTTGAATTGGGAGTTTTTTTCAGTTGGTGTCCTCGAAAAAGCATGTGTACATTTCTTATATGAATGATTAATGTATTTAAATATTAAAAATATTATTACATATTTTTCATTGTTCTATATGAATATAATATAACAAATTTCTAGTGTATTTGTCGCATTAAAATGGTCATAGTAGATCCTTGATATGATGAGAACCTTAAAGTGATATGATATTATTATTAAATATTGTTTTTCAGTTTAATGAAATAATATAATGGGATACAATGTATAAATTCCATCATGTGCAAGTACTCATAAGACAACGAGAAATTATCTCCTGAAGTTAGAACATGGTAATCTCAACGATAATAGATTAAGGAAATAGACCTGCAAGTAGGATGTCAACATGTTTTGATGTCAACATGTATTCCTTTCTATAAGCATGTGTAATGGTCCTTAGACATTAATATTAACATTAATACATATCATAACTTGTTTACTTTCATTTACTAATGAAAACTGTCACACTATATGTTGGCGGGAAGTAGGGTACGTTTGGTGCGTTGCGAATGAAATGTTATTAATGGATAAGCCGATGTAAGATTTGTATCTTCTAGGTATTGATGTAAATATCTCAGCCCATTGATTGAAATAGAACAATAAACCTAAATTATATAGCAATAGTGTAATGAAGAGTTCATTTTAGGTAATCAATGAATGATATATCAAGCATATAGGTAGATGACACTATCATGAGACCCGCATGATACGATATTATTATAAATAGATTATATTGAACAATGATAATTCATATGTGGATGTTGTCGTTGCAATTTTCTATTATTTCTCATGAGTCACTTCACTCATTGATAGAAAATAATCGGGGAAATTAGTAAGTCCCTCCTAATTCCAATGAGAAAAAATCTTAGAGGGTCACACACTATGTGTTTTCGATAGTCTCGATTAAATTCTATTTTAATTTAATTAATGGAATAAATATTAATCTCAAGTATGAGGAATAATTTTATTCATGTTAAAATTATCTCTAAATTAAATAAATTTTTATTCACTGGATAATGAATAAATTTTATTTATTTATTTTTTAAAAAATTTAATAAATGTTTATTTACTTGTTCGTAAATAAATTATTTATTCAAGATAATAAAATATTTTATTCGGGTGATCAATAATTGGAAGAGGAGTTTGAACAGACCAAGACTGTGTCCATTGAGAAATTAATTATTTACAAGTCTATAAACAATTCATATCTAGTTGGCAAATTAAATAATAATACTACTATTATAATTATGTGGTATGTTATTTCATTAATGTTTCTATTTTTTGAAAGTTATCACAACAAATATAATGGATTTGTTATTGTTTTTATGTGGAATGGGTTTTATTTAATAGTAATAATTGAATTTAATAAATTTTTTATAATTAAATATTGTAACCAAAACCCCATTCCGATTAATAGGTAGGTATGTCTATAGTGCCAATCCCTGGTGAATTGGGAATTGTTTATCCAAACATTTTCTCTCTCTAATCCACTCATCACTCCCTCTCAAGAAATAGAGAAGTTCTTCAATTCCTAAGAATGGGAATTCATGAATGAAGAATACAAGCCATTCACTTTTCCATGTTATCTCCCAAATAATGATTGTGGTTGTTCGGGGATCATTGGAGAAAGTGTGGATTAATACTAGAGGGATTATACATTGGATCATTGAAGGTAAAAAAATGGAAATATAGAAGTACCATTCCGGATGATCATGGATCATAAATGGAGAAATTACTAAAGACTCAAGTATTTAATTTCTTCATAAATTATTATGTTAATTATTAATATGATGTGAAGGATCATCTTTCCCAGATCAAGTGATTTTATTCTATTCATCTATATAATTTATATTAATCCTGAGATACTATAATTCATCATCATATTGACCCTATATTGGTCATTGATTACAGAAAAATCAATGTTGGGCCCCCAAACTGCACACTTCTACTACATATGGAACCATCCCATACACCCTAAGAGTACGGTGCGTGATGATGGGGATTTTATAGGCCCTTTTAGTAAACATGGTTTGGGATGTGAACACAACGATCATAAAATTCTCCCATAAATGGTTATTCTCTTACTTATGTTCTTGTATCTCAGATTTGGATTGGTCTTCATGAAAACCATGAAATGAAATCTCTATTAGAATATCTGATAATAGGGATTTATAGTGTATGATCCAACTGGTTGTGGCCATAAATTCTTTTGTCTATGCCAAAGGATTTATTGAAACCCATTATTTATACTAGTCATCTGATCACAGTTCAATGGATATATAATCAATGATATAGATAATTAAAGGTAATTAAAATATAATTGGATATTATAAAACAAAATAAGTGCATGTTATTTATATAACCAAAATAAATTTTATTAAATTATAAAAGGTAATTTTATTCATAATTGTTTTATTTGTTTCATAGGCCCAAAATTCTTCTTCTATATTTGTACTATTGTAGAATATACACATAGTGACTCCGACCACTGTAGCCCAGAGATACTAACGACTTTATTAAATTAGAATAACAAAAAGTATTCCCATCCCGAGGGACTAAATTGTTTTTTATCCTATTAAACTATATACACACATGAATATCATATTAGTATTGTAAAAAATAATACCACATTTATTTTATCATAACATTATTATCTATATAATATATATTCATATAAAAAATAGTACACAATATGTATTCCTGAGAATTAAAAAAAATGGTGATTAAAATTTCAGAGTTAGGGTTAAGTACAATAGAACCACTCTTGAATAATCAAAGAAAAATAAATAAGGAATGAAAAATATTGCAACAGAAATATTTGAAAACATGTGAAATTTAAATAATTTACTAAAATAAACAATGTAATGTTAAATAACTAAAAAATATTTCCATTAAATACATAACATTACTATAAATACTTGATAATGAATAATAAATATAGAAATTTAAATAATTTAAAACTAATTTTATTTAATCAATAAACATAAAAATGAAATGCATCCAAGGATAATATCATTGTGAAAATATAATAGATAATAATAATTGAATTCATAACTAATGAAATTATTTATTATTGGGCATAATGTATCAAGAACACGATATCTTTATTAGCATTATATATCGTCTATAATGATTAATAATATTGTTTTCATACTCATATGGTTGGGAAATATGATTTTAAACTACTGGGTATTGACTAATCTGGTTTAGAAATAGGATTTAATACAATTGAAAAAAAACTCACCTAGTTTGGAAAACTGATTAATCTCATGAGACATGTTGATGCATCAAGAGGATATCTATAACTGGGCTCTAGTTCTATATACATGTCCATAGAAAATTGGATATATCAAATAATCTCTTCAATTCATGGAAAATGTTACTTATCACCAAATTTCTATATTTATTAAGGAATATGATTTTATTAACATTTTCAAGATAATCAAATAACATTCAATGTAGAAAACAAATTTTAGGAAATAAACATGTCCCCAATAATTAATATCAATGTTTATGGGGAATTTCATATACACAAGAATGAAAATATTTCATGGGAAGGTTAATGAATGGAAAAATGAATGAAGGAAGCAAATTTGAGGACATTCCTTATGAAAAATGATCATAAAACTTTGACATAAAAATAAGGATGTTATCAATAAGAAATATAACCATCTGAGTAATAATAAAGACATTTTTTCATTGATGAATAAGGAGTCAATAAATTATTTTTCAGTTTAATAATTACAAATATACAATTTTTATTTTGAAAATATAATATTAAAACTACAATTTCAAAAAACATTTTTAAAATAACTTTCATTTAAAATAAAATGTAGTTATATAATAAAATATAAAACATTTCAATGGCCATGAAGGCGGGAAATTATGTTCATTTTATACATGTTAAAGTAATTATTTCATATTATTTTTAGATATAATATAAATAAGTATTGTTTTGAAGATGGCATTAAGATTCCTTTAAAAAAAATCTAAAAGTAAAAATTTGTAAAAATGTGTATAAAAAATTAATTTCTAAATTTGTTAAAAACATTTTAAAAAAATATGGTTTTAGAAGAAAACGGATTCCCAACCAAAGAGATAAATTAAGTGGGATTTTATTAATAACATTTTCCTAGTTAATTTTTATTCCATATAGTATAACATATGTTCTATTTCTTTAAAATATTCATTAATAACCATAAGAGGTGATAATTAATGGTTTTATTGCAAAATGGTCAAATAATTTAGTTAAGCATATATTCCAGAACAATCAATCTCGACTAGATAGATTTTGTGAAATAAAACCTTATCATGATCATCAGTTGAAGTCTGAATTTTTAAATGAAATAATTTTTGTTTTCAAACGAAAATCCCACAAAAATTAGAAATAAAACATAATATAATTACAAAACCCTTTGAAAATATTAATAGAATATTAAAAATGATGATGAAGTAATGTAACTAAATGAACAAAATTGAGTTATGAAATTATTCCCCACTTATTAGTAGTTCTATAAAATACTATTGGATGAATGAATTCAAAATTAGACATTAAATAATATGAATTATTAATTATTATTGATATTAAAAGTCAAGGGGATATTTTAAACCTCATATAAAAGAAACTAGGTGGAAAATACAAATTGTCATCAGTGAAAGGAAATTGAGAAAAAATACCTTACAATGTTATATCATTTATGTGGGGATTACTCAATGAAAACATTATGCATGTTTATTTTAAATCCCCAAAAAACAAGTTCAAATATAAGATAATGAATAAAATTTCATTACACGCATAATATTAACATGACATAATCAATGAAGTAGATTTTGAACCTATGGAATGGAAATTGAGTTAAGAAATCCCTTACATCACACTTCCATTTAGTTTATTGTAATTTATCCTCATGTATTGTAGTTTTAAAAAATATTAACATAATAATGAACCATATAAATATTTATAGTATCATATATTATCATTTTATAATATCTCATCACCCATTCATTAATTATATATCATTATTTTCATTATTCCTTGTGTTTGTTGCCCTGTTTTCTCAAGCAAGCTTTTTTAAGAATGATTCAGTTCATGATCACCTTATATAGATCCAAAATCTCCAGAAAAATAATCATAAATGATTAGTATTATATAAAAATAAATTATAATTTAATAATCAATAAATAATGATGGTTTTGAGAAATTAATTATGTTGTTATCATAGAGATAGTGTGCTGTATGTACGCATGAGTAACATTTCCATTTCTCAACGATCATTATATAAAGGAGTTAAGTAATATTTTATCATTATATAATGATAAAAATACCATAAATACCATTTTAATTAATTTTATATAGTTATATATATCATCCATGTAGTGTGGTGATGAAAATAAAGTCACATGGTTTCCTAAAGGTAGAAGTCGACACGTTCACGAACGACTTTATCACCTTTTATTGAGTGAAAATGAATGATTGATAATGAGATATATTATCATTTAATAATGAATAATATGACATTAATATGATATTTTTTAAAAAATTTATTATATTAAATCGTCAATATTTTCCTTATCACCTTCCATGGAATGCGAAATTAAATGACAAATCACATTGCTTCGTGTTGTAGTAGTCTGTCGAACACACAAGCGACATTATCGTATATACTAGGGAATGAAAACTAAATAAGGTAAATATTAAATAATTACTCCAAAGATATAATTATGTTAAAATATCATAAATATAATTTGCATACATCATTCTAGTCAACTATTATAAGTGTTAATGGATAAATCGATGACATCAATTCGTGAGGCGCTAGTCCTCAATAGAGACGAATGGTGATTTCAAAACCCATTTGATGGATGTGGGGATGGTTGTAGCTTATATAATTTTAATAAAAACATATAAAAGGGTTTAATATATTATTAATATAATATCGTAATACTTTAATTAATTTTTTTGTATATGGTGAATGAAATAAAATAGAAACAATCATTGAAGGATGTTACCTCATCCTTAGGTAACCTCATTGGGTTTGGACAAAAATCTTTCCTACGTAGGATTTATTCCTAAAATAATACTTCTAGGAAAAGGGTATGTATTTTTGGTAGTGATTTTTGATGGTAATGTAGAATTATAATGTGTTTAAATGTGTTAAAAAGGTAGCAAATGTGTGGAAATTTAGAAGTTAGGTGAGGGGAACAATTGTAATTTAAGAAATGGAAAACCGGAGACCAAATTATTGTTATTCCATAAGGGTCCATAATTAATTATTCCATATATTTAGACATTATAAGATCATACTATTTTAGTAAAATCGAATTTATAGAATTTTATTGTCCATTTAAACCATTATCAATTTAGTTTAATCACTGGTAAATAAATTTTTACCATAACTCATGTGAAGACTTTTTACTATTATCAATGTATGGTTTTCTAAAATAATTAATTAACTACAAAATATAATATAAATTACTAATTTTACATATATGGAATCCCTATTTAAAAATACCATTCCAATAAGTTCAATAAATAAATTTAAAATTATTTTAGTGGACACGATGACAATTGTGGTTTTAGAAGTTCTAATTATCAAAACAATACAAAATATTTATATCAAATATCAATGAAAAGATGAGTATAAATAACTCAATTATGTTTATTTATAAATACTTTAACTAATTATAATTTAATCCAATAAAATATAAAACTGAAATTTTTAACTAATTTATACGAAAAGGGAGTTTTCAATTAAAATTTATTTATTGTTAATTTTCATCGAAAAATTAAACATTTTAGAAAAATCTTGTAAATTTTAAAAATTAAAATGTTGATATGCTTATATAAAAAATTAATTTTACATTATCAAAATCTTATTATAAGTGTGGTAAAAATTAATTTTAAATTATGTGAACATGGAGCGACTAAACAACCATATAGAAAAGTACTGTTTTTATAATATATTTAAATTTTAATTAAATTATTCTTAATTTATTTCTAATTAATTGATAGTAATATTTTTAATAAAATTATTCCTTACTACACAAACACCCCAATTTAAAAACTACATATACTATATCATAGCTCACTTAGACTTGGGGTTGTGTGTTGTCAAGATATCGATGAAATTTTGTTTACATAAATATATATCATGTTTTATTTATATTATTTGTTTCATGATTCAAAATAAATCAAAAAAAAATCTCATATTTTAATTTCTATATTTTAATTTCTCCCCATATTAAATGAATTTTTTTCTTATCAATTTGAAATTGATATCGATAATCAGGGTTCTGAGTCATCAAAATATAATTATTGAAAAACACATATCCTAAAAGGGTTAACAAATAATCATATTAACAAGAGAGTAATGGAAGATTAATGATCATATTGAATAATAAAACTATAGTTCCACGTTGAAGAATTTTGGTGGAAATTGAAGATAAAAACATGGAATGAAATCGTAAATATTTTTATAGAATGATAGAGTTCACTAATCAGAAGAAAGTGAGAAATCTTGGGAAGTATAATGATTATAAAAAATTATCTAATTCGGTGTTAAAAAGGTAATTTATATCATAAAAATATATTACAACCTGTAAAATATTTTTCTTCAAGAACATTTTCCTAGAGTTGAGAAATTATTTTACTATCATATTATTTGAGGAATAATACATACTGGATATGTTTATTTTATATAAGCACAATTAACATTTTGGTAGTGAACATATCAATTTAAAATTCAACCCTTTCTCCAAGAAATTAATATTCAAAAATAATTTATTTATTCCTAATGAACTTAAAATCACTTTTAACAAATCTTAAGATCCATATAATGTGACATGTATTTCCTTCTATCACAAAATATTGTCTAAAACCAATATGGTTAGTGTAAGTTCTCAAATATATTTAATTAATATAAAAACCTAACAAGTAACACTACCGGTTAATCATTAATATATATATTTTTTAAATATTAATAAAAATTAAGAATGACATATTATCTAGTAAATCAGGTTGGCTAGTTATAACTATTATAAATTATCGCCCTTTAGTCATCTGTTCATGCCATAAGAAATTTTTAGATTCAATGGGATGTCACCCAACATTTGAGTTATTCTATTTCTGAAATATATTTATATAATTAAAAAAATATCCCAAAAAATATTATCACTATCATTGTAAGAAAATTAATGATTTAATAACCTTTTTACTAAGGATTTCAATAAAATCCTTTTTCACAATTCCTAAAAATATTATTTGACTATTATTATAATGTCATTAGTGATGATATTAAACCTCAAGGATATAAATAATATTAAAATTACATCTTTAAAATGTAATTTCATTATTTATTAAATAACTTTTCTACTAAAACATATTCTCGCCCAAAATTTCTCCCTAGACATTATTAATCTTGGTTGGCCCCCTTAACATAACATTGAAAAACGAGTGTATAAAAATTTAACATTTGATCAACCATAAACTCATAACCCATTATTGTATACAGAACTCGTATATTAATGTATTCATATATGCTTCTCATATTTAACAAAATACTCACATGTTTCATAATTCTTATCTCTAAATTACCAATGGTAAAAACACATCTATAATTTTCATATAAATTAATGATAAACTATTACACCAACAATGTTATTTCATCACATAACAATTCTTGTTATATGGTTTAAACATTATAAGTTTTAAATAACATATATAAATCCTTGTTTATCACAATTTAAGACAATGATCTATAAATTTATCCGAAGGATGTGATTTATTTCATTCCAATGCACTCTAAAAATTTATCACAAAAATCATTGCGTTATACCCTTCCCTTCCATACATAATGAAATATACAATTTATTTAAGAAAATTAATATCAATATATGAATACTTTGGTTTAGCTATTGACATTAATTTTCATCATATATTCAAATAAATCATAATTATTTCTAATGAAATCGTGAAATATTCTAAAAATATCCCTCACAATATCAAATAGGTGTAAGGTAAGACCCACTATCATACACCATGAAATTATATGATCATTCCCAATGAACCTTTGTCATTGATATTAGATCTAATAACAATTGGTAAATAACAAAATACACTTGTAGTTTCCAAACATGGTTGCATTTTTTGGAAAATCACATAATATTATACATACAAAAAAGATGGGACATTTTTCTATACATATCATAAACATATATAATAGGGTTGTAATCCATAATCCTAATTTTCCAATATCTATTTCCATTATTTTCTATTAAACATCCTTTAAGGAAAAATATAGTAACCCTTTATCCACTTTCCTAGGGATGGGTTTTTCTTTATTATGTGTGTATATTGTATATGAAATCACAACCCAATGTGAAAAAATAATTTAATAGTATTGGTATACTAGAAACATACATGATTCCTATTTAACTTTTTAAAAAAAATTACAACAAATTATTTAAATATATAAATTATTAACTCTAGTATATCTATGGATATCAAACAATTTAAACCTCATGGATTTATGAGAAATTAAATAAAATAAGGTTGAGATCAAAGGATTAGTAATATTTATGTTAATTAGAAGAAATGAAGTATACATTTAGGATAACAAAACAGGATTGAACAATATAGAAAATAAAATACATGAAAACAAATACGATTTAAATAATTTAATTACATAATCAATTGTAATGTAAATAAATAATAACACATTCCATTTTATCAATGAAATGAAAATCATTACTTGATATGGCATAATTAATATGTAAATGTGAATAAATGAATACAGATGTCATTTAATCAGTATGCTGATAATGAAAAGAATTCATAGATAATATAATTTAAAAATGATCATGTATAATAATAATAAGATTTTTATTGTAGGAACGGAATAATTATTGGAGGTTATTTATCCAGAACATGACACATCTACTAATAACATCTATAGTCATGTTAGTTCCAAATTTCTGCGTACAAGCTCATTTTGTTAGGAAAAATTATTTATACACGAGACCTATAATTTCATCATGGTATATCTATAATCTGTCCCCACTAATGTATTCATGTCCATAGAACTCATCATTTTTGTAATAATCAATTAAATTCATTAATAGTGAACCATATCCGCAAATATCCGTATTATGTATGGAATGAAAATTTATAAATATTTATCGTGTTACAAATTAACAATCCAAATATAAAACAATATATTTAAATGATATATTTCTTAATCAAGAAACATATCCATGATAAATAACATGAATTATTTGTGAAAATTCAATCTCTATAAGAATGTGAATAATTCATGGGAATGTAAATGACTTTAGAATTTTATTATGGAAATGAATATCAACACATTCCATGGCCAAAAAAATGTATATTATGCATAAAAATTATAAAGATGGTATTAATAAAATATATTCCCATTATATTATGAATAAGGGACTCCTCCCTTTATGGAATATAAATTCCATCAAAATATATTTAAAAACATTCTTGTGGAAAATAGCCTTTTAATATATTAAATAACTTTTAAAAACTAATATGTCAAAAAAAGGAAACTAAATTCCCTGAAAATAAAATGTGAAACATAAATAACATGATTTGAAATATTTGTGTGGTTATTATGGATGTAAATTTTGTTCATGTTATACACATTAAAAACTATCCATTTTAATTTTTCAAAAATACGGTTTTTGAAGAAAGAGAATTTTCGACTGAAGTGACAAAACAAGATATATTTTATCAAAAACATTTTCCAAATTATTTTAATTCCATAGAGTAGGAAAATGGTAATATTAGATGATAATTTTTAAAAATTACTAAATGATAATAAAATAAATTATCTTATTACAAATGTTCAAATAATTTCCTTCAACTGAAATTTGGGATCAAACTATCTGTTTTATAAAGAGATAGTGAAATAACTCAAATAATCATCAAAACCTTCAATTGATAATGAATAAATGAATAAACTATGTTTTACAACAATAAATCCACATAAAAGTTATAAATAAAACAAAATATAATTAAATTTCCTTACACACATAATCATAAAATATCAATGATGAAAAAGAAGTAAATAAACCAATGAAAAGAAATCAAGTTATAAAATTCATTAATAATTGTTAATAATTCAGTTGAATCCATGTGAATTAAATAATTCAAATTTAAACATAAAATAAAATTATTTATTAATGAATAAAGATATTATATATAAGTGTATAATTTTATGACAAAAATAGAAGAAATTGGTGCTAAACGTAGAAATGTTTCTCAGTGAAATGGGAATGAGACATAATCCCTCAAAGTGTCAATATCATTAAAGTGATGATTAATTAATGAATCAATTATGTGTATCAAATACAAATACAAATAAAAAATAGGAAATAAACATAAAATTTTCCATTATAATGAAACATATAATCTTATAATGACATGATCGTTGAAGTATAAGATTAAAAAAATTATTGAAAGTTGAGTTAAGAAATCCCTTACCTCATGTTTCTTTTTGGTTGAACGTTTTTTACTGCTTGTTTAATGGATTTAAATATTTTATTAAATTATAATGGAACTTTATTAATAATTATAATTTCATATATGATACTTTTCTAACTTTTTATCACCCTATTGTTAATTGAATTTTATTATATTCATTAATTCAGATGTTAATTGCCTTTCTTTCTCATGCATGTATTGTTATGAAATATGTTGTTCATGATAATTTTATATATTTCCATAATACCTAGAACAATAATAAAGAAATAATTATTATCTATATATATCAACTATTCTTTTCCGTCCTATCATTAAATTACTTTTTTTTATAAATGATGAATGTTGTTATCATAGAAATGATTGGACATACATACACATGAGTAACATTTCTATTTTTCAAAAATAATTATGGAAAAGAGGTGAGTACTATTTTATCATTACCTAATATTTACAATATCATAAAGATAATATTATTTCTCCAAATACTCTTATATATATATATCATCCATGTTGTGTGGTGATTAAAATAGAGTAAAATTGTTTCAAGAAGCTATCAGTCTACACAAACACAAATGTTTTTATCATATTTCATTTTTATGAAAATTTAATAAGGAATATGATATAATTTATATTTCCAGAATATTAAATATTTAATTGAAATAATAATTTTTTTATTTACACCACATATTATCATTAAAATTATGTTTATCACATTCCATTCATATAATTAGTGAAATACGAATTACATAGCCCCGTTAGGCGGTAGTCCATTGTACAAACAAGCAATGACATTGTCTCCCCTATGGAATCATAAGTGAAAAATATATATATTATATAATGATTCAATATGAATAAATATTTTATAAACATCATATATATACTTTAGATCATTCGTTATACCAAATAATGAGAGGTGGTTATGGGAAAAAGAATTACATCGGTGTGTGATGTAGTAGTCTGTCGTACACATGGATAATGAATTCATAACCCATTTGAAGAAACTGTGGAATATTTATTTCCATTACAATAATATAAATATTTTATATATATATAAGATACATATTTTATTCAATTATAATGATCTAATAATAATATATGTTGGTGGATTAAAAAAATAAAAAACACTTGTTGAAGGACGTTACATGTTCTTCAGGTAACCTCCATAGGATTTCCCAAAAACACATTATAGGTCAAATTTATGTCTTGAATAAGTCCCACGTGATGATGGTATTGATTTTTTTGAGTTACATGGGTGGGTATTTTCTGAAATAAAAGTGTTTTATTATGTGAAAAAGAGATGAGAGTGGGTGGCCTTCTATATGTGAGGTGAATGGAACAATTAATTTTTTTTTAAAGTAATATATTATACCTAAGTTTTTACTAATATAAAAGGGTATAAAAAGTATTATTGTTAATAATTATAAATGATATGGTAAAAATAATCCAATATGATATATTTTATACAAGATTTTACTCCATTTTTACCGTTATCATTTTTAACTCCAAGGAAATTTAGTTTTACCTTAATGATGATAAATCATTTGAACTGTTTGCTCTATTTTATTTCAAAAAATTAGATTACATTATTAAATAATATAAATTATATTGTCTCAAAATATGGAATAAAAATTTTCATATTACATTAATATAAGTGACAATAGTTTACCTAAAATTAATCTTCGTGGTGTGATAAGAAAAAATGTATTTATAGAGAAAGTGTTCTAAATATTTAATTTATTTTATATGAATATTCAATATGAAAATGATTCTAGTGACCTAAATTGGATTGATTGATATATAGTTAAACCAGTGTTAAAATTAATCAAATTAAATTTATATTTTACCTTCATAAATTATTTAAATTATAATTTATTTTTCAATTAAAATGTTGTATTCTTCACTATTCATCTAAAAATGAAACATTTTAAAAAAATCCAAACTATTCACCATAAGAAAATTTTGATATTATTATTTCAAAAAAGGTATATTTTTTTGATAAATTATATTAATGTGGTAGAATATAATTTTAAATTACTTGTGAATACTGTAAATTAACCATCTTTTAGAAAATATCATTTTTCTTGAAACCTTTTATTCTTTTATATAATTTTTATTTATTTATAATTGATAGAAAAAAAATTATTATTGAATTAGTAATATTCTAGCCATACAATTTAATGACTAGTTATTCAATATTATTTTTATCTTAAACTCAGGTTGTGTGTACCAAAAACTATATAATAGATTCAATTTAACAAAATATATTTCAAGAGTTCCTTAAGATAAGTGTTTCGGGCCACATAATTTATCGAATACAAAATTCTGAATTCAGAATTATAGGATGTTACAATATTATATATCTAATTACTATAATGGATTATCAATATTAGATACATAACCACTTCTTATTAAAAAAATATTCCATCATGTTTGTTCTTTTTATGGAGATCTCACATCGACACATATATACCCATGAATCATATAGAGTATAATAAAAAAATATCCACATGAAATATATTCCTGATTTTTGTAAATATAATTATATTATTGGATTAACTTTTCTCCCTACACAAATTATAATGCATTTAAATCATTATTTTTAGTTAACATTATGAAATTATGTGGTGTTTCATATAGTTAGGATTATTTGAAAAAAAATGTTTAACAACGGATGATGTCCTTCATTTTCTCCATCTACTTCACATAAATAGTATATGAAGATCCTAATCCTTCCTTCAAATAATAAAAATATAACATGAAAATGTATTCTTATTCGTAACTTCCAAAATAGTTATTACACAATTATTTGTTTGTAAAAACAATAGTGTTTCATTGATCTATCCTTCCAAGACCAGGATACATGTGGGAACTCTTCTTCCCATAACGTAGATGGTTCAGGTTCTCCATCTACACATAAATGAAGATGTTATAGGGATATACTTCCTTCTCATGAATGGATAATGAAATAACACTTCATGTGAACAGATTCATTTCAGATGGATGTGATGAATATATTCACTATGTATCTCTATCATATCTCAATAGTGACACATAGATTTGGTACTTCTATTTTTATAGAGGATGATCCACATTTAAAGATATCATTTTATGCAATAAAAATGATTCCTTAATTCATTAAAGAACTTGTTGTAGGTTCTAGGATTTCCATTAATGAATGTATCGACCTATTTATGTGACATTGGAGTTGATTTGTGATTACTTTCTCAATATTGTTTGATCACATGAAAGAAGGGTAAAAAAATTCAAAATATATACCGTTGGATCCTTGTGATTAAATAAATACAGGTTAGGATCTAATAAATATGAAATTTATTACATATTATTAGGAAATTACATTTTGAATTTCGGGATTATCTAAAATTATCATGCATCAAAACATGATTATGTAATTCAATATACATCACATGACCAAAGCCTGTTCTATTCATGATATCGTGGAACAAAATGATAATTTTTTCATCCTTGAACATATCATGTTATTTTAATAATGAATTACATAGATGAAAAATATTTAAAGAACTGATCTTGGATGTTGTTAATTTATTCTTCCTTTAATATTTATATGTGGAGATCGAAGGCGTGATGTTCATTGAATATTGGAGTAGAGTGGATTTTGGAAGTATTTGGACCACTTTCTAAAAGGATAATAGCATCTTTTATTATGGTAAAATAGATCATCTATTACCCATATAAGGGTAAACTAATGTTTGAAATTGGCTAACTTTTGAATAAGTGATGAATGACCTCGAAAAGATTATACACATTGGATAGATCATATAGCCCACGTTATAACAATATTTTTTAATAGGGTGAATATTTTTTCAGAAATTCTATCCCACATAAGGTATTATATTTTCTATTTTAATCCATATATTAAACTAACTTCCACTGACATAATAAAAGTCATTTTACCAATGTTTTCTCCTAGAACCCCACTAAATAATCATTATGGCTTCATATGTTACACCTCTCAATATAGGCTCAAACTCTGACTTATTACCATGTCCCTATCGGTATTCACTTTGGTTGTTTCACCCACTATGGTATTCCACTTGAAAGGCAATCACACCATGAACTCCTTATTGTTTCTATGCATCCTCACCTACTACCCTGTCACGACCCATTCTCGGGGCCCGTGTCGTGACTACCCCAAGCCCGCCTTCCATTGGCTAGGGGCTGGCGACTAGCACCAAGAAGTAATTCCCAGTAAAAAGGGAAGGCATTGCCATTGTAATGTAAAAAAACACAATAGAGCAAGCAATTAGTAGAAGTAAACACTAAGTAAAAACTGAGTATGACAGTAAGTGTGGAAAAGTAAGTGGGCCAGTATACATACCCAAACTGAAAGTAAAGTACAACTTGAAGGGAAAACAGCAACTGAAAAGTAATGTCACATCACCGAGCTATCCACTGGAAATCCCACCTGAAGGGTGAGTACAGATAGTCTCCACTGCTCCTCGTGTCCAGCCGACCGCTCCGAGTACGTCCCGTCCAGTGGTCCACCTCCAGGTACCGTCTTGCTCTGCAAGCCTCAACCACGATCAGCGTTTTCCGTCGTCTGCAACCAACACAATGTAGTGCGGGAATAGCCCATGTAGGGGTGAGTATAAGCTACTCAGTAGGGACCCCGAGACCCCTGAAGGTCTCCCAAAATCCACAAAGGATAATCCACAAAGGAAAGATACAATCACAAAGTAACATCCGACACTACTTAGGTATATTCCCATACATACACCTAAGTCATCAATTCTCGTTCAGCTCCACCATCCGAGCCCAATTACAACCCAGTCCGCACATGGAAGCAAAATGTAATTTCACATAGGATAGCACAACAAAATCCACATAGGAAAGCAAAATAGGATTTAGCTCACATAGGTATACTTCTTTGTATGATGATAGAGATGATCCGATATTTCCACTGATTCATCTAAGCCGTCAGAACCACAAAGAATCGATAGGTACTAACCCCCTCAATGACCCACATAGGATCTGACCCAAAAAGGATCGATAGGTATGTAACCCCCGCAAAGACCCACATAGGATCAGACCCACATAGGATCTGTAGGCGCTGGCTCACACAGAATCGTTGAGCGCTGACCCACACAGGATCGGACCCACACAGGATCGGTAGCACTGATCCATGTAGGATCAATGAGTGCTGTATTCGTTGCCATCGAATCCACCGAGGATCTCTGTACTGTCGTCATCGTCACAGTCGCAGCCAGCACTAGGTTTTCCGCACACAGCAAGCTCATTCGGGAGGGTCTGCTCCATGAGCTAAGAGGCTGGAACATCAATGGACACAATTTCCAGAGTTGATGTATCCAAAAGTTCTGTATCGTCAACAGGAACACAACGTCGTAGACAGCGCGTCAATCGGACGCCCGGTCTGAGAGTTATTGGTTTTTCCGTTCTAGGGGCCCAGTTGGTTTTTAAGGAAAAACCAACCCGACCATACTCCACTTGTGTCCAAACCTCAGGCGGAGTAAGAAAAAAGGTCTGTCTACCTAAGAGGAATCCAACAAAGTCGATGGCACGTCAATCAGATGTTCGGAGCTCAAGTTATGAGCGTTTCCATTCCAAGGGCCCGGTTGGTTTTGTGTACGAACCAACTCGGCCGAACCCAAAGTATTCCAATACCTTGATTGTGATATACCGAAACGACCACCTCGATCCAAGTATCGCATCGCAACTGACGGTGCATCGATCGGAGGCACGTAGAACAGGTTATGGGAATCTGACTGAAAGAGATTCGGTATTAAGGGGTTCGGGCCCGGTCCGACACGGCCCGATACCCCCAGGGTCGGCATGAACCGGGTCGACCCGTCCCGGGTCTGGGTCCGCCCCAGCCGGCGCGGCCCGGCCCGGCCTGGGCGCGGCGCGCTGGGTGCGCTGGCCAGGCGCTCATCCAAACGGCCGAGCCGTTTGAAGGGGGGGCGCCTGCCCCCTAGTTTTGTAACCGCGACCCCCATTATGGGGGGCCGCTTGAGCTGGCCGTCGGGGGTTTGTAACCCCCAGCCTTCCCATGTCCGGCTGGCCTGCTCTGGCCGGTCGGCTTCTGCCGCCATGGACCGGCGACGGCCAGTCCCCCCAGCTCCGACGTCGGCGGCCCGGAACCGGCCACCGGTCACCCTGCTCTGCTGCGGCCTTGGTTCGTCCGGCTCGGCGCGACGGCACCGCGCCCCTCCACCGTGGCCCGGCTCTAGCCGCAGTGTCTTCGGATTTCTCCGACGCGGCGTGACGGCGTTGCATCCTTGTTCGATTTCACGGTGTGGCGCGACGGCGCCGCGCTTTCCTTTCCGCACGATCCCGCGCAGTGCGACAGCACCATGCCATTCCCATTTCAATCCACAATAGAAACAACAACATAGATTAGGGTGGAGGGTCGGCCGTGTTTGTGTGGTCCGGCCCCCTCTCATTAATCGATAGCAATTGTTCATATTTCACGAAGAACGTCCAGGTAGTAATCACGAACAACAATAAATAAAACCCCTTCCTCGAGCGTAGCCTGAACGGAGGTTCGTCGAATGAGGATTCGTCGCAAAAAATCCGTCGCGAAAGATGAAGTCATCGGCTTCGCGGTATACGGCGTCGCGTAGTCGGTTTCCGAGGACTCGGCGTTATTTGTCGGAGATCGATGTGTTCTTCGCGTTCTTCATCGAAGACGAAGAAGTACCTCAAGTTCCTTAGCCTTTTCTCTCAAAGACTCCACAATAAGAATTCAAACCTTAATAAAATAAGCCCACAATTATTTTATTAACTTGACATTAGTTTGAAATTCAAACACTCAGATTAAACACACTTCATTAATATCATAAGTTATTAAAACTTAAGTTATCAAATTTAATTGTGAGTTGAGGGAGTTAAGGAATGTGAAGGGGTGGTGTTCGTGTGGACCCCACCACCCTCATAACCTCCCAAGGGAAGTTGGGTAGTTACCCAACTTCCAACCAAAGCTTAAAACTGCTTAGAGAAAATAAACAATGTAGTTAAATTTTTATTTTAACTTCCAAAATTTTTATCAACCTCTCTCGTGAAAACACAACTTCGAAAAAGGTGTTTCTAAGCAATTTGTGGCATTGTGGTTCCATCGGTGCCCTCTAAATTCGATTCCGAGCACCGGTTCATAAGTTAGAAATTCCTCCTTGTTCGTTCACTGAACGTACCTGAGCTAATCTTTGGATAGTAATTCCGGACACACCGGGCCTCAGAATCATGTTCCGTCAAGAACTGTGTTCTTGTAAAATTCCAAAGAAAATTAAGAAAAAAAAAATTCTTTAATTTTACGGGTCTTTACATTACTCCCACCTCCGAGCTTTACATCCCCGTAAAGATACATCATAATCTTGGGAAACAAAAGTGGGTGTTGAGCATGCATCTGAGCCTCATGCTCCCAAGTGCTCTCTTGGAGGTTCCCGTACTACCATCTGATGTGAACTAGAGGAATCGATCATCCACGTAGGACCCGCTCCTCTCAATCCTCGATCTCCACCGGGACCTCCGCAAAAGTCGCCCCATCATCAACGTCCAGCTCCCCATGGTCAAAGATATGTGTCAGGTTGTGCACGTATCTCCTCAGATGTGATACGTGAAAGACGTCGTGCACTCGATCCAACTGAGGTGGTGGATCCAGGCGATAATCTACCTCACCAATCCTGTGGAGGACCTGGAACGGTCTGATGAAGCATGGATACAACATGCCGCCTCAGCCAAATCTTCGTAATCCACGTCGAGGTGAGACATGCAAGAAGACGTGGTCGCCATCCTCAAACTCTAGTGGTCTCCGCCTCCTGTCAGCATAGGTCTTCTGCCGGCTCTGAGCTGTCCTCATCCGCTCCTGGATGACCATGACCTTCTCTGTCGTGGCCTGGACCATCTTCGGTCCCACAAGTACTGACTCCCCAGGGTCTGTCCAGCATAAAGGAGATTTTAAAGGTCGGCCGTACAACGCCTCGTATGGTTCCATCCCGATGGTGGAGTGGTAGCTATTGTTGTACGAAAACTCCACCGTGGGTAGGTGGTCCTCCCAGCTGCGACCAAAGTCAAGAACACATGCGCGGAGCATGTCCTTGAGATTCTGAATGGTCCTCTCTGTCTGACCATCTGTCTGAGGGTGAAAGGCAGTGCTCAAATGTAGCTGCGTCCCGAACGCCTCCTACAACCCCTTCCAAAGCCGAGAAGTAAATTGAGCATCTCGATCGGAGATGATAAATGATGGAACACCGTGAATCCGTACAATCACTTGAACGTAGAGATGCCCCAAGCTCTCCACTGAGCCCTACTCTCTGATGGGTAAGAAGTAAGCCGACTTGGTGAGTCGGTTGAAAATCACCCAAATGGAGTCGTGACCTTTGGAAGTGCGTGGAAGTCCAGTCACGAAGTCCATAGATATCTCGTCCCACTTCCACTCCGGGACCTCCAAGGGCTGTACCAAGCCTGCTGGTTCCTGGTGCTCTACCTTCACCTATTGGCAGGTGAGGCATCAAGAAACAAACTCGGCCACAGCCTTCTTCATGCCCGGCCACCAGTGCTGTCGTTTGATATCCTGGTACATCTTCGCCACTCTAGGATATACCTCCAAAGGAGAAGGGTGAAACTCTCTCAGTACCGCCTCCCGTAAATCAACTGGTTCCAAGGTACGTCCCCTAAAAAGGTCATAGTGCTCTACTGCAAAGGAGAAACCATCTGGTGCCTGCCCTGAGGATATCTGTGCACGCCGCGTCTCACAGTCAGCATCCACACGTTGTGCCTCTCTGACCCGCTGCAGTAGTGGATGAGTGACTCTGAGAGACTGAAGGAAGGTTGCCCCATCTCTATCCACGAAGGATATCTGCAAAGCGGTTAGCTGCTCTGTTGCCTCCTCAAGTAGCTGAATGCACATCCTCCTGCTGAGATCATCGGTTACCACGTTCCCCTTCTCAGGAGTATATACTATCTCAAATTCATAGTCCTGGAGGAACTCGATCCATCGCCGATGTCTCAGATTCATGTCCTTCTGAGAGAAGATATACCTGAGACTCTGATGGTCAGAAAAGACTGAAAAGCGCTCGCCCATCAGGTAGTGTCTCCATGTCTTTAGAGTGAAGACCACTACTGCTAACACCAGGTCATGGGTAGTGTAGTTCTGCTCATGCGGCCTAAAATGACGTGATCTATAGGCGATCACCACCCGCTCCTACATCAGGACACATCCGAGTCCGGTTCCTGATGCATCTCAGTAGACTACGTACCCTACTCCCTCCTCTGGAAACCTCAAGATAGGTGCGCTGGTAAATCTCTGTCTCAGCTCCTGGAAGCTCTGCTGACATCTGTCTGACCTCACAAAGGTTTTTCCCTTCTTCTTCAAAGCTGAGAGTGGTGCCACAACTCTGGAGAAGTCTGGCACAAATCTCTGATAGTATCCAGCTAGACCCAAGAAGCTTCGCACCTCATTCACACTCCTGGGTGGCTCCCAAGCCAACACTGCCTCGATCTGTGTAGGATCCACCGCAACTCCCACCTCAGAGATGACGTTCCCCAAGAAGTGGACCTCGCGTATCCAGAACTGACACTTTGAGAGCTTACCATAAATATAGTGCTCTCGGAGTGTGTCTAGCACATCCCGCAAGTGGTAGGAATGATCCTCCTCAGTCGTCGAGTAAATCAAAATGTCGTTGATGAAGACCACGACAAATCGATCGAGGTATGGCTGAAAGATCCTGTTCATGAGGTCTATGAACACTGATGGAGCATTGGTTATGCCGAATGGAATAACCAAGATCTCATAGTGGCCATACTGACACTTGAAAGCCGTCTTCTACACGTCCTCGTCTCGAACTCTGAGCTGATGATAGCCTGACTTGTGGTCTATCTTCGAGAACCACCATGTTCCCTTGAGCTGGTCGAAGAGGTCATCAATCCTCGGTAGCAGATACTTGTTCCTTACTGTCACCTGGTTCTGGTGACGATAGTCGACACAAAGTCACAAACTCCCGTCCGCCTTCTTGGCGAACAAAATCGGGGAAGCCCAGGGTGAAACACTGGGTCGGATGAACCCCTTGCCCTGCAAGTCCTCCAACTGTACCCGTATCTCTCGAAGATTAGTGGGGGCCATCCAATATGCTGGAGTTGATATCGGGGCTGTCCCGGGGTACATGTAAATATAAAAGTCTACCTCTCAGCGGGGAGGTAGCCCTTGGACGTCGTCGGGGGAAACGTCCGCATACTGATCCACGACTATAGGAAAACCAGGACTTTTCACATCAACTGCTCCTAGGATGAGGCTAGCCAACTGATGAGTGATGGGTTGTCCTCTCCTCTGCGGAAGTCCATCCTGTTCCACGAAGTCTCCCTTCTCACCGGTGAAGGTCAACCTGCTCCCATTGGTGCGTACACATCGCACCTTGTGCCTAAAACAGTCAATCTGAGCATGGACGGAAGATAACCAATCCATGCCCAAGATGACGTTGTAATGCTTCGACGCTGCTACAAGAAGATCCCAGCCGAAGCTCTCACCTCCTAGAGTAAGCTCACACTACCGGCACCAGTGTGTAATCATCGAGTCTGCTCCCGTAAGAGTCTCTAGATGTAAGGATCGAGCCAACGACTCTGTCAGAATCTCCAAGATCCGAACAAGGGAAGCAGCTATTAAAGAGTGACTCGCTCTTGTGTCTATAAAAAATGCAGTAAGGGTGGAATAGACACAGATAGTACCTCGAATCCTCTCGGGCACGCCGTGGTTGTAGGCCTCCACGGCCTGGAGCTGTGCCTGTCTTTGCCCGCTAGCTCCCTATGGTCGGGGTGGACCTCCTGGTGGCGGTGGTGGTAGAGCCTCAAAGCGTCGCCCACCACCTGTTGCTCGGCCAGATACTCTGCCTCATCCACCTGCTCCCTGCGGACCACCACGGTTGACCCTCTTCCTCTTCTTGGGTGGTCCCTCAACCGTCTGCTGCTCCTCAGCACGACGGGTCGGGCAGTCACGAGCCATGTGGCCCTGCCCGCCGCATGAGTAGCACTGCCTGCCTCTCAAAAGACTAGCCCCACGATGTGTGCCCCGCACAACTGAGCCACTGTCCTGAGGTCGTCTTCCTGAGGGTCTGGGCTTCCCGGACCCATGAGTCATCCGTCGACTACCTGCTGCAGAAGACTCTGCTACCTGCCGCCCTGAGGTAGGTCTCTCTACTGAAGAAGGCTCAGCAAGAAAGATCTCGATCAAAAGAGCTCTCCCTCGTACTCCTTCCTAGGTCGGAATGCTGAGGGAGATCAGTGATGCCATGATCTCATGTATCAATCCCTGCTCAAAGGTCCGGGCCCGGAAGAATGGGTCTTGTACCATGTCTGTCGAGTAGCGTGAGAGATCGGTAAATCTCTCTGAGTACTGGGCAACCTTCAATCTGCCCTGCCGCAGCTGAAGAAGCTCCTGGATGCGCACAACACGGAGGGTGACAGGGAAGAAATCTGAGCGGAAGATGCTCTCAAAGTCTGTCCAGAGAAAATATGCCTCATCGTGCACCTGGAGCATCAAGCTCCACCATCTTCCTGATGCCGCGTGCCGGAGGCTCGCTGCGAGAATCAACATGAGGTCTGCTGGTGTCCTCACTAACCGGAAAAGTCGTACCACTGCCTCCAGCCAGTCCTTGGCTGCCTGGGGGTCCGTCTCCCCATGGAACCTGGGCAGTCGCTGGTGCTGGAACTCGTGCAGTGCACTAAGGCGACATGCATCATCAGCGGCTATGGATGGAAGCATTGGTGGCTTGGCGGGTAGAGGTACTGCTGGTGCCTCAGCTGTCAAACGGCCCCGTACCGAGGCCTCATCGCTCGGTGGGCTGTCGTCATGCTCAACTCTCGGAACCCTAGATGGTTGCCGTCATGGGGCCATCCTTAAAAGGAAAAATGTGCGCCATGGTCAGAATAGTATACCTAGTGAGCATACACAAATTAATCACAAGGAAAACTTGAATCACACATGAAATCAATGTTTTTGTGCATTAAGTTGGAAATCAGAAGTCAGGGTCCTGGTGTACGGATACGTCAGCCGCCCCACCAACACTGGACTCCCTGGACTGATAACCACACTCAATACTCTTAACACTATTGCTTTACATATAAAAACATCAGAGTCCAAAGTTCTGCGGTAGAACCGAACTCTTATGATACCAATTTTTCATGACCCGTCCTCGGGGCCCATGCCGTGACTACCCCAAGCCCACCTTCCATAGGCCAGGGGCTGGCGACTACCACCATGGCATAATTCCTGGAAAAAAGGGAAGGCATTGCCTTTGTAAAGTAAAAAAACACCACAGAGCAAGCAAGCAGTAGAAGTAAACACTAAGTAAAAACTGAGTACAACAGTAAGTGTGGAAAAGTAAGTGGGCCAGTATACAAACCCAAACTGAAATTAAAGTAAAACTGGAAGGGAAAACATCAACTGAAAATTAAATCCGCATCGCCGAGCTTTCCACTGGAAATCCCACCTGAAGGGTGACTACAGAGAGCCTACACTACTCCTCAGGTCCAACCGACCGCTTCGAGTACGTCCCGTCCAGTGGTCCACCTCTGGGTACCATCCTGCTCTGCAAGCCTCAACCACGATCAGCATTGTCCGTCATATGCAACCAACACAACATAGGAATAACCCGTGTAGGGGTGAGTATAAGCTACTCAGTAGGGACCCTGAGATGCCCGAAGGTCTCCCAGAATCCACAAAGGATAATCCACAAAGGAAATATACAATCAAAAAGTAACCTCTGACAATTCTTAGGAATATGCCAATACATATACCTAAGTCATCAATTCTCGTTCGACTCCAACATCCGAGCCCAAGTACAACCCAGTCCACACAGGGAAGCAAAATGTAATTCCACATAGGATAGCACAACACAATCCACATAGGAAATAAAAATAGGATTTAGCTCACCCAGGTATACTTCTTCGTATGACGATAGAGATGATCATATATTTCCACTGATTCATCTAAGCCATCGGACCCACAAAGGATTGATAGGTACTAACCCCTACAATTACCCACATAGGATCTGACCCACAAAGGATCGATAGGTAACTAACCCCCGCAAAGACCCACACAGGATCGGACCCACACAGGATCGGTAGAACTGATCCTCGTAGGATCGATGAGTGCTGTAGTCGTCGCCGTCGAATCCACTGAGGATCTATGTACTGTCGTCGTCGTCACAGTCGCATCCAGCACTAGGGTTTCCGCACACAGCAAGCTCGTTTGGGAGGATCCGCTCCACGAGCCGAGAGGCTGGTACATCAACTGACACAAAGTCCAGAGTTGATGTATCCAAAAGTTCTGTATCATCAACAGGAACTCAACGTCGCAGACGGCGCGTCAATCGGATTCCCGGTCTGAGAGTTATTGGTTTTTCCGTTACAGGGGCCCGGTTGGGTTTTAAGGAAAAACCAAACCAACCATACTCTACCTACGTCCAAACCTCGGGCATAGTAATCCAAAAGATCCATCTCACTAAGAAGAATCCAACAAAGTCGACGACACGTCAATCGGACGTCCGGAGCTCAAGTTAAGAGTGTTTCCGCTTCGAGGGCCCGGTTGGATTCGTGTACGAACCAACTCGGCCGAACCAAAAGTATTACAAAACCTTGAGTGAGATATACCGAAATGACCGCATCGCAACTGAAGGATCCTCAGACCGGCTCGATCCAAGGATCGCATTGCAACTGAAGGTTCATCGATCGGAGGCCCGTAGCACAAGTTATGGGTGTCCGACCGAAAGAGATTCGGTATTAAGGGGTTCGGGCCCGCTCCGACCCAGCCCGATACCCCCAGGGTCGGCCCGAACCAGGTCGACCCGAACCGGGTCCGGGTCCGGCCCACTTGGGCGCGGCCCGGCTTGGCTGGCGCGGCCCGGCTTGGCTGGCGTGGCCCGGCCTGGTGGATCGGCCAGGCAGCCAGCCCGGCCTAGGCGCGCTGGGTAGGCGCTCGGCCAAACGGTCGTGCCATTTGAAGGGGGGGGGCATGCCCCCTGGTTTTGTAACCACGGCCCCCATTATGGGGGGCAACTTGATCTCGCTGTCAGGGGTTCGTAACCCCCGGCCTTCCCTTGTCCGACCGGCCTTCTCTGGTCGGCCGGCTTCTGCCGCCACGGACCGGCGACGGCCGGTCCCCCCAGCTCCGATGCTGGCGGCCCGGAACCGGCTTCCAACCACCCTACTCCACCACAGCCCAGAACTGGCCGCGGCCATGGTTTTTCTGGTGCGGCGCCATCAGTGTCTTCGGGTTTCCCCGACACGGCACGACGGCGTCGCGTCCTTGTTCGATTTCACGGCGCGGCGTGAAAGCTCTGCGCTTTCCTTGCCGCACGATCCCACGCGGTGCGACGGCACCGCGCCATTACTGTTTCAATCCACAATAGAAACAACAACATAGATATGGTAGGAGGTTCGGCCGTGTTTGTGCGGTCCGGCCCCCTATCATTAATCGATAGTAATAGGTCATATTTCACGAAGAACTTCAAGGTAGTAATCACGAACAAAAATAAATAAAACCCCTACCTCAAGCGTAGCTTGAACGGAGGTTCGTCGATCGAGGATTCGTCGCGGAAAATCCGTCGTGGAAAGAGATGTCGTGAAAGAAGACGTCGTCAGCGTCGCGGTATACGGCGTCGCGTAGTCGGTTCCCGAAGACTCTGCATTCTTCGTTGGAGATCGATGTGTTCTCCGCGTTCTTCATCGAAGACGAAGAAGCTCCCCAAGTTCCTTAGCCTTTTCTCCCAAAGACTCCACAACAAGAATTCAACCCTTAATAAAATAAGCCCACACTTATTTTATTAACTTGACATTAGTTTGAAATTCAAACACTCACATAAAACACACTTCATTAATATCATAAGTTATTAAAACTTAAGTTATCAAATTTAATTATGAGTTGAGGTAGTTAAGGAATGTGAAGGGGTGGGGTTCGTGTGGGCCCCACCACCCTCATAACCTCCCAAGGGAAGTTGGGTAGTTACCCAACTTCCACCCAAATCATAAAACCACTTATAGAAAATAAAAATTTTAGTTAAATTTTTATTTTAACTTCCACAATTTTTATCAACCTTTCTCATGAAAACGCAACTTTAGAAAAGGTGTTTCTATGCAATTACCGGCATTGTGGTTCCATCGGTGCCCTCAGAATTCGATTCTGGGCACCGGTTCATAAGTTAGAAATTCCCGCTCGTTCGTTCACTGAACGTACCCGAGCTAAACTTCGGATAGTAATTCCGGTCACACCGGGCCTCGGAATCAAGTGACGTCAGAAACTGCATTCTTGTAAAATCCAAAAGAAAATTAAAAAAAAATTCTTCAATTTTACGGGTCTTTACATACCTTGGAAAGACTGTGTTAAAGTACTCAAACATGGTTGACCACCTAGTTCCATCATGTTGTTGACATGGTCCATTGTTGGATTATGGATGACCTAATTTTTTATTACAAAAAATTAATAAAATACTTAAATTAATTCTAAATTTGTAGAATAATATTAATCTATTTCTTACCTTAAATTCTAAACCATTTAAATTTATACATTTGTCAACATCAACTAGTTCATATACTATTCTTTTAATTAATTTCCTTTTTTTCAGGGTCTTTAAATATTCTTCCAACTTCTATTCATGAATATAAATATTTATATGGTCTTTACTTTTTAAATGATTTTTATAATGTTTCATCCATTTCACCATTTTCAAATTTATTTTACATTTAAGAGTTGATTAAAACATTTCAGACTATAAATCCACATTATCAAAAAAAATGTTGAATATGACCATTAAATATCAATAAGTATATATCATTGAATGATTTTAACAAATTCATACATTTCAGTACCAAATTGAATGAAATCTTATAATATTTTTCATTTTTAGTTCTAAAGACACATCATATATTCATTAATTAATCTTAGATCTTTACAGCGTGAACCTTTATATAAGGCATGAATTTTCTAGGGAACTCCGCAACTATTTTCAATGAAAATTCATCGAAGAAGTAATAAAATTCCATGTTCAAATTAGTTAAAAAATTATAATTATCATCATGTTTAGCATCTCATAATGAAATATTGAAAAAAATAAAACACAAACAAAAAACAAGATCATATGTCTCATTTTTTATCACCCTAGACAATCAATACCATTTAAAATAGGGTAATAACAAGGATATCATTATTCAAATATCCTAGGAGATAAATCTAAAATATGGAATTATATATAATAAGAAAATATCATGTAATTAGTAGGGAAAGTTATAATATCACACTACATGATAAATAATTTCAACATTATATCCATGATAATAAATAATATTCCAAAAATATAATCACAAAATAACTACTGATATTGAGTATTAATTTGATACTAAAATTTTAAAGGAAACTATTCGAAGACACCAATTCCCATAATGACACAACCCAAAGTAATGTTTTTATAAATGAACACATACGCTTTAAATTCATTGATCTAAAAATGTGGTATCATGAATGTTGGATTAAAATAAACGTGTAGCTCCCCTCAGTTAAGCACATAGGTTTCACCAGGATGATATTAGTAAAGCTTCAATAAATTAAAAATATAAAACTATATGAAATTATCCAAATTATATATAATTTCACTTATTGGATACAATAGCTCAAACAACCAAACAAATCTAGGAGAAATGTCAATACCTTGACCTAAATTATTCATACCATGATAACAAGATACATTCAGGTGTACATGATCTCTAATTAAAAAATCTAGGTACCTCATCCAATAAATAGAATATGATTTTCAAAATAATTATAGTCTTCATGGATATATAAATAATATACATTATCACTATTATGATATGGATCAACTAAATAATGAAAATCACTAACCCTCCAATCTCAGTCCAACATAATCAATATGTAAAACATTGGAAATAAAATAGTAAAATTAGTCCATACTAATGTTAGAGTGATTATTATTATTATATAAATCCTTTATCACGTATATATGCTATACCCATAATAATATAAAATCTAGAATAAATACATGAAATATATATTTAATTGGTTGGATAGTTCATTCCAACTGAACATTAATCTATAGATGGAATACTATGACATAGAATAACATAGAGTTAAAAACATAGTGGAGGACCCTCCATAATTTGGTGGAAATGGGGATCTTGATTAAGTTAAATCGTCCTCAAAACACTATAGAGCCTTATAAACATTGAAAAATAATTCCTCAAAATTATATCCACTATATTGTATTTTGTAGTATCTAGGTTGTATGATAACACCGTTTAAAGGAACATAATCAATCAAAATGAGTTTTATCTACCCCAATATTGGGGGAAAATTGTGATGGAATCCATACACATGTCCACCCACATCCACTAAGGAAAATAAAACTCATAAGGAAACTAGTCAGATACATGATCTTTATCCTTAATCAATTGACATAAAAAACACTAATGTACAATTCCTATGAATTATCTCATCATCTTGGAGAACTGATATAAGGCCCCTGCCTTAAATAATACTTAATATTGAGGTAATTCAATAATTGAAATTATTTCACATTGAGTATATTTTTAGGTTTAGAGATTTAAAGAATTAGGTTATATCTCTAACATATCAAATTAAATATTATAAGTTGACACTTCAACTCACTATTCATTTTTTTATAAAACAAAAACCCTTTAAAAAGAAACATGGAAATGTTTCATGTTTTAACTGCATTAATATTCCTTGATCACATCCCTGACTATATTTTTCTTTCTGTCCTATGGAAAAAATTTCAAAACATGGGATGAGAATAAAAGGACGTGTAAGGGATAAAATAAGGAAATAAAACATTAGTCCAAATATATTTATAAACCCATTAATTCCTAAAAATCCTTAAAAATTCATATAAAACATATATCATAAAGTTATAGTTTGGAATCCATATCATAAAGACTTCGTAGCATTCATATCTACAAAGGGAGTCACCATTATAGATACGTTTGGAATACCAATCATATTATATTCTGTAAATCACTTTTGAGAAATCTAAACGTTTACCTTTGTCACATTACAGAATTCATTAGAGGGATATCATGGTCTCAGACACACTCGATTTATAACGGAACCACCCATATACATAATCAATGCCCAAGAACCATAATATACTCACAACACAGAAACAATTATAAAGTAAAAAATAACATTTCCATATTGAAATCGTACAACATCATTTTGATAGACTGATATAATCAATACATTATCAAAACTAGTTTCAATACCAAAATACCTAAAATTTTATGATGGTATATAATTTTCTTTATAATAGACATTAGGTTTTATAGAGGAAGTTGTATATAAAATAATGCTTGTAGTGACAGAATTGTCAATATCGCATAATAGAATAAAAAGAAACATTACATTTTCCATTTATTTACGCACATAAAAAATATTTATTTTGAATACCATTCAATGAAACTAAATGTCAAATGGGTTGATTATAAACTGTATAAAATAAGGTCATCTATAAATCAAAAGATGCCTCAATGAAAGGAGATTGTGATAAAATCTATTACCTGGAGTTTGACATGTTTCGTTCATTATTTAATTTGATGAATAATAAACATAGATTAATTTATAATTTATATAGATCCTTTTAAAAAATTTCTATTAATTTCATCACTTATTACCATGTTATTACAATTAGTTAATTATTTGAGTTCATAACGGACATTTTGTCGATGTTCGGTACTTGGGTTAAATATGAACTTGTTTTGATGAAAATTATCCATGTGGTTATAAGTAAATTATCTCCAGAATATTATTAATGATAAATAATATATCTAGTATATGTGTATTTATAATATTCCATAACATTTGGAGATAATAGGGGAAATTCACCATTCATTGAAAGGGGAGACCGAACCTACACATGAACGCTAATTTCATTTCTTTTTCACATTAAAGGAAAGAAAAATAAATGATAAATTGTTATATTAAACTTATTAAATTTTATATATGTTAGATAAGTTCATTAATTACAGCCTTTATACGTTCCATTTATTAAATTAATGAGTCATATCACTTTGAGGAAGTGTTAGTCCACACTTCCTTAGATGAAATTATAGTATTTACATATTACTGAAATCATAAATGTGTGTTGTAAATATTAATTACATAATATTAGAGACAATATAAATATAATATATATCATATATAAATATAGTGTCATTATAATGGCTACCATGACCGGTGGAAGGGGAATATTGAACCATTATCGTTTCTTGAGGCAGTAGTTCGATGTTCAATGAAATAGAATGATGTATGTCCATTAGATGGAGGTGTGTGTAATTGTAGGTTGAAACCATAGAATAAAAAATCCTTGTATATTAAGGATACTTATGTTCTTATAAAATAATGTAATAAAAATAGGTTAGGGTGTTGGGAAGGAAAATAAATGAAAGAATCTCCCGAGAATACGCTACCTCTAAATCGGGTAACTCCTTTTGATTAGAGCTAAAATAAATTCTTGAATTACATTATGTCTATGTTATGGATTATATGATGAAGGTAGGGATGATGGGAGCTTAATTTAGCATAATTTTGATGATCCAACTGGCATGGGAGGTGTGAATAATTTGGTAGACATGATGGCCTATTATAAGATGGTGGGGGGGGGGGGGAACGTTAAGAAATCCTTGAAATATTGTTTTATTATAAAATGATTTTCAAAATTTCATAGCTCCAAAATTATATATTTGTAGGATAAAATGAGTATTGTTCCAAATACACTCAACCAATAGGTTTTTGACATGTTTAGGTTACAAAATTAACCTTACCTTTTAGTATTAACCCTTATTAAAAAAACATTAAGTCTTACAATGTCTTCATGTATTTTTACACTATATGGTTAATATGGTTGCTATAAAATGATAATATAATGAAAAGTGGTTCAATAATGAAATATTTAATAATATATATTCCAATTTTTCAAATCTATGATTTTTAGGACTACTATATCTTTTATTAAAATAGTATTTTTTTGAAAACACATTTATTCTAATGGTCACACTATTTAGTAATTGATTTTTTTTAAAGTCATAATAACATGATTAATATGAAAAAAATAAATTATTTAAAATATAAAATGTAATAATAATCCATTAAATTAATTAATGGAATAAAATATTTTATATTTTAACATGTATAAAATAAAATATTTGAATTTTCATTAATAAGGTTACCACTACCTCATCATTATGTCATAAATAAATTTATTTATTTAATGAATAAACATTATAAATTAAATATCATGATGTAGGAAATATTTTTAGATTTTTAGTGACTATTTATAGTCAAAGATGTCAATTATATAACCACACATAAAAATTAATTTACTAAAAGTATATATGTTTGTGTTGTAAATTTAATTACTTAAAATTATTTATTATAACATTTCTTTTTCACACCCATGTGGCTCAATGGGATCCTAAAATTGACCCAAGGAAACCAACAATCGTCCATATCTCATCAAAAATGATTGGGAGACATTTTTGAGTAGTTTAATATTATTATAATAATATTTTTTACCCTTATTTACCTAATTTACCCTTTAACCATGGTAACTAACAAAATAAAAGAAGTTATTGTCTAAAATTTCCAATAATAAAAGGAACCTATTTACATAATTGGGACTTTATGATTCCAAATATCGAATCCATTTTTCCAAATTATAATCATAAAGTTGACTGAAATAAATTTAAAATTAATTCCTATTGTCAAAACCAGAAAGTGGATTTTTAAGATGTAAAATCTATCAAAATATATATATGTGTTTATGTCCAATTTAAATCTGAAATTACATCAAATGAGCAGAATTGGATGAAATCATTAAAAAAATTCAATTACACTTTCATCCAATTAAAATGATAACCTAAATTTATAAAAAAAATTAGGCAGAAAGCTTGTTTTGATTTAAAATTTATTATTTTAACTATTCATTAAAATATAAAATTCATTATAAAATTTCCAAAATTTCAGCAAATGAATGTTTTGATGCCCTACTTCCGAATAAAAATATTATTTTATCTTATAGAATATATAAAAGTAAAAATTACAATTTTTGAAAAGGGTTCTCCATCAAAAGGTGTTAAAAAAGATTTGGAATATATTAGAGTATCTTATGCATAAAATTGGAATCATTCCCATTTTAGGCCTCTAAAATGAATTAAAAAAATGTAAAAATATTAAAAAAATGTAATTTCATAATATAGTTAATTATATTTATTCATGCAAATACATCATCTAGGCGTTAACTACAATTTAATATAATAATATTTTTGTTGTATTATTTTTTGATATAACTCAGTGTTGTGTGAAAAATAAAATTTCTAAGAAACCTATTATTGCATGTTAGGTACACTATCCTATATAGTTTCCCCTTTAATCAAAAATTTATATTGAATTCAAGAATATTAATAGATATGAAAATTTATTATTCTATAAATACAAGGGATGTCACATCCTTCCCCCATTTTTGAAATTGCATCCTCATAATATTATTCACTTATCAAATAAGTGGGAATATTTATCCCTCAAAGTATTATCCAATTCTCACGTTTCCTCTTCAACCATATAATTTTTTCACAATACCATTAACTAATGAATAACCATATTCCACAATACATATTTTATGTGGTAAAAAATTTATACATGTTTTTCCTTATAATAAAAATTATCTTCCTACCGAAATACATATGGAATAAAAACATGATATGCATCTATTATATACATTCATAACATTGAAACATGAAAAACATTGTGTACTTGGGATAGATGTGGTGGTAAAACCACACTATAGGCAACTGATCCAACATTCTATAGGATTTATAGGGTTCAATGAACCATAGTCTCAACTTTCCCTTCTTACCAAAATGCATCACACTTTTAAATGGAGAAACGTTGAGAAAGACATGATAAAATACCTCAGAATAATGTTCATTCCTTCGGTTATCCACATAACTCTTCTTCCTTCTATGATTTGTCCTCGTGTGCTTCTCAATCTATTGAACTTTTTATGCCATCTATTCTAGCAATTCTGGTCCCATAAACACTCTCTCACATACTTCATCCCAAAAAGATGTCATTTGAAACTTCTTTCTATATAATGATTCAAATGGTGCCACCTGTATACATGAATGAAAACTGTTATTATAAGAAAACTAAACCAATGAATTATGTTGATCCTAGCTTCTCCGGTAATCCATTTTACAATAACATATCATATCTTATAAGGTCCAAATTGTTTGTTCTAACTGCCCATCTGATTGAGGATAAAACATTGTAGTGAAATTTAATTCATTTCTTAATGACATTTTAAGGCCATTCCCAAAGTTAGAAGTGAAGCTGGGATCATGACTAGATACCATAGTTAGAGGAACTCCTTCTAACCTAACTATCTCATTATTATACAATCATTAACATTGATCTATATACAGAGTATATTTAATTGGAAAAAAATTTAAGATTTAGTCAATCGATCAACAATAAACTAGATTTCAATGTTACCTCTAGGTGTATTAGGAAATTCCACAATGAATTACATGGACACATTTTCCCATTTCCACTAGAAATGGAAAAATCTGAAACATACTTTTCGGTACCTTCTTTTCTTCTTTAACTTATTGAAAAATCAAACACCTTAGGGTATATTCAGCCAAAATAAATTTTCATTCCATCCCACAAATAATACTCTTAAACATATAAATACATATTAGTACTACTAGGATGAACTGAAAATGGAGAACAATGAGCATCACATAACAATTATTTCATCAAATGTGAATAATATAACACACATAATCTCTTTCTGAACCTCAAAACTATTTCATTATAAATTTTTAATTTATGTAACATAACATTATGAACCAATTAAACACTATTCTATAACTCACTATCTTCCTTCTATGCTTTCATTATTCTATCTGCTGGAGATGATTGCACTAAAACCAGAAACCAAAAAAATGGAATTTTCTGTACAAAAATATTACATGAAAAATTTAATCAAATCATTAAAAAGGGGTCATGTTCAAATAATTTCATGGTTAATGTAGCGTTACTTTTCTTTCTCATAGAATCAACCACTTTGTTCTCTTTTCTTGTATGGTAATGAATCATGCAATAAAAATCCATGATTAATTCAATTTATCTTCTCTATCTAATGTTCAATTAATTTTGACTAAACATATACATCCAATATTTATGGTCAATAAATATTTAACATTTTACTCTATTTTTATTTTTCCTCTAAACATTTAATGAAAAAAAATCAAAAAATCCCAAATCATGTGTATAATAATTTAACTCAATATGTTTCAACTGAAATTAAACATTATAAATTACATATATAGTCTTAATTAGGACACATTTATGTCCTATAATTGAATCATCAATGTAGATCTCAAATTTATCATTTCTGTAAGGCAGTACCAAAACTAGATAACTCAAAAATATTATTTTCAATTCCTAAAAATATCCATTATATTATTTTTTCTAGATATCCAAAACACCTCATCGAGTTAACATAGTCAGTGAGCTGGACAAAAATGAAAAATATATAATATTCCTCCAGTAATAACCTGTTAAACCAAGAACGATATGAATTGTGGTTAAATTTTTGGGTCTTGTAAATTTTCAACAACTTTTGATTTTGAAGTATCAACCATTATTTCATATTTAAAATCAATGTGTTTAAGTAGTGAAATTTTTTGATTCCAAAACACACAATTTCTGAAGTTCCCATACAGTTTATTTTATTTTATGGTTTTCACTACAACCCTTTAATGAACATCATGCTCCACATTAGTTTTTGAAAATCACAAAATATCCTCAACAAACCTAACCACAATATTTTCCATGAAAACAGAGAAAATTTTATTCATATGATCCATTAATACAACAGGTTCATTAAATAACCCAAAATTCATAAATAGAAATTCATAATGGCCATATCTAGTATGAAATGTTTTCTTCTGAATGTATACATCCATTACTTTCAATAGATGGTACCTCGACCTCCAGTAAATCTTTGATATATACTAAGATCCCTAGATCTGATCAAACAAATCATCAATATGAGGCAAAGGATACGTTTTCATAATAGTGATGTTATTCAAGGCACCATAATGAATGAAAATCCAAATTAAAACATATTTCATTTTTAAAAACAAGACTGGACAACCCCATAGTGATATGCTACATTGAATGAAACCTTTATCTAATTACTCCTTCAATTTCTTCTTTAACACAAAAAGTTCAGTTTGTGACATTCGATACGTGGTTTTGAAATTGGCTTTGCATTAGGAACCAAGTAAATAAAAAATTTAACTTCCCGATCTATTATTATAATAGAAGACTCATTAGGGGAAACATTTAGATACTTGTTTACCACTAACACATCATTAGCGTGAACAGTTCCATTGTTTTCAACAATATATGCAAGGTAACATTCATTTCCATATTTTACTTGTTTCTCAGTTTCCCGATATCTTATCAGTAGTAAGGGTTCTTTCGTGTACACAAAAAAAAATTCTTTCGGAAAGGTTACCTCCTTTCTCAATATTATATTTTATCATGATAAAAGGAAAGTAAATCCATACCCAAAAAAATATCATACCCTACTAGAGGGAAAACATAATGGTTTTTAGGTATATTCTTTCTAGAGAAAATGATAGGATGGTTCTAATAATTTATTTTTGGCTCAAAAATTCCACTAGGTGTTTTTACCAAATTTTCATGATTCATTTCTTGATATGGAATTATAAATTTACTATAAAATATCTTATAAATGATGGAATGTGTACACCCAAAATCAAAGAAAACATTGGCATAATCTAATTAAATAAACAATACGCCTGATACTACTTCAATTAGTATCACAACATCTAATGAAGTTGTTGCAAAGGATTTCACAACACCATTATTTTTTATGATTGGATGATTTCCATCATTTGGGTTCTTCGTCAAACAATCATTTTCAAAATGACAAATATCATTGCACTTAAAAAAATTTATAGACATTAAATCTGATTTTGTTTTACAACTAACCTAATCATTTTATTCAAATTATGAGCATTATGTCCCATTTCACCTCATTGGTAACAGTTACCATAATTAAAAATGCATTCCCCAATATCCTTTTTACCACTATTTTTACATAATGTAAAATTATGTCTCTTACCCTGATACATTTTTTATATTTCATCCCTTTCTTCTACCTCCTTGACAACTTTTTTTGTTATCTTTAAAAGAACACCTGATCATCAGAAAAATCCATTTCAAATTCTCCTCACATCGAACAAGTTTTTCATTACTTTTTAACTCATTAGAAGCTAATACCCTTTGAGGAATTGGTGCTAATGATGAGTAAAAATGATTAATTTTACAATCAAGATAACATATGTGATTTGGATCATACCATTCCAGCCGAGTCAATTTTTCTTCCTAAGTATCCATTGTGTCATCCTCATACCTCAATTCTTGGAGTTTTTTTCCATCCAGTGTCAAATCGCCTTAGGAAAATATTTCTCATGAAACTCACCTTTGAACACATCCTAATCAAGAGAATAAATATCCTTAATATCCATCATATTTTTAACCATCTACCACAACTAATCAACTACACCTTCAAAATATTAAACAACAAGACTATCCTTTTGATGTACTAAAAACACATGACATCGAAAATATTATCTATGGATTTAATCCACTATTCATATCACACATGGTCAAATGATCCTCTAAATGATGGGGGACATTGTATCAAAACATTATACACTACCGAAATGTTCCTATGTGGTTGATCAAGCTAATCATGCCCATGGATAGCACCCCTATTTATTTCTTGAGAGAACTATTCCATCACTACAACAAACTGTTATGTTACGATTCTGACTATCTTAGGTTAATGATTTGGAAGGTTATTTTCCTCAGGATGTCATACAGGCATAGCTTCCCCATTTACTCTATGGAAGACCATTATGAATAGGCAAATTTTACATGAAGCAACACAACAATAGTAAAATTCCTTATCAATTTGAACATAAATTTGAAATAATTTTTCGATAATCTATTAACAATATACTAAAACATAATGTTATCTAAATCGAACTCTGATGCATACTATAAAACCCCGACATTAAAAATTATATAATATTTAGATAAGTAAAAAAATGAATTTAATTCACATCAAGAATCTTTTCAGGTTTGGATAATTAGAGATTTAGATTATAATTCTTACATTGCAACAAAACTATTACAGGTAGACACTTCTACTCACTATGCATTTTTTCATAAAAAACTATTTAAAAATAAATATGGTATAATTTCTTGTATTAACAATATAACTAATCCATTATCCCATCCTTAACTCTATTCTTCATTTAGTCCTACGGAAAAACATTTTATTACTTCATATGGGCTCAAAAAGAGCAGTACGGGTCATAATAAGGAAAGAAATCATTATTTCATGAATATTTTTAAACCCATTAATTTAGAAGAATCATGAAAACATATTAAAAAAAATAATTCATAAAGATAACATGTGAATACATATCATGCTTACAGTTTAGCTTTTACATCCACATAGGGAGTAACCTTCACGATTACATTTGGAATACCCATCATAGTATATTCCATAAATCTCTTAGGAGAAACCATAATGTTTACCTCTCCCATATTACCCAATTCATTGGAGATCTATCACGGGCCCACTCTCCCTTGGATTATCATGGAGCCACCCTTATAAATTATCCATTATAAATAACCATAACTTACTAATAACACATGAAGAAGAATAAATAAAAAAATGACATTTCCACATTCTAATCATAAGACAGCATTTCGTGATATTGATATAATCAATCCATTATCAAAAACATTCTCAATACCAAAATACCTAAAAATTAATATGTTTTTTACTATTCTAATAAAAAATAATTATGTCTTTTAGAGGTATCGATATGTGAAATAACACTCACTGGTGTAGAAATGTCAATGTCATGACATACGTTAAAAATAAACATTCCTTTTTCCATTTCGTGGAAATATTCATAAAAACATATTCATTTTGAAAACTATTTAATTGAATTAATATTCAAATGGGTTGATTATACACCTTATAGAAGAAGGTCTTATATAAATAAATATATGCCTCATTGAAAGAAGATTGATATGAAGTCACTAACCCTGAGTCCGACTTATCTTGTTCATTCCTTAATTTCTAGAATAATAAACATAGGTCAATTTATACTTGATTTAAATACTTTTAGTGTTTATTCTTCATATTATATCAATTATTACAATGTTATAATAGTTAGTTAATTATTTGAGTTCATATCATACATTTTGTCGATGTTCAGAACTTGAGTAAAAAATAAACTGGTTTTGAATAAAAGTATCCATGTGAACATAAGTCCATTATCTACAGACTATTATTCCTGAATTAAATACCATATATATCCATTTTATATGTTCTTATAATTTTCCATAACATTTGTAGGTAATAAATGAGATTCCCCATTCATGAAGACGGTAGACTATAATTATGCATAAGCACTACTCTAATTTATTTATCACATTAAATAAATGAAAATTAAATGATACATTGGTATATTAAAATTAATTTATCATAGATATGATACATATGTCCATTAAACCCATCCTTTATATCTTCCATTTATTGCATGAATGAGTCAAAACACTTTGACGGGGTGGTAGTCCAATCTTCCTCAAATGAAATTATCGAATTCACACATTATGGAAATCATAATGGTATGTTGTAAATATAAATTATAGAATAATAAAGAAAATATAAATATAATTTATTTCATATATAAATACATTTCCATCATAATGTCCACCATTATAGGTGGTAGGAGAATGTTTAGAAATCATCATTTTGAGAGGTAGTTGTTTGATGTACATAGAAACAATATGTTCTATATCCATTAGATGGATATGTGTGTAAGTGCTTGTAGAAACCTTAGCATGAAAACATCCTAGTATATTGATGGTACTTATTTTTTAAAACAACATAATAAAAATAGGTTATGGGGTTTGAGATGATAAATAAATGAAAGAAGCCTGAGAGAGTATGCTACCCCTAAATCTGGTAACTCATATTTATTTGAGCCAAAAGGATTTATTAAATTGTAGTATAACAATGTTATGGGTTCTAGGAGAATGGGAGGGATGATGTGAGATTATTTGAGTAGATATTGGATGAGCCATAGAGCTTTAGAGGTGTGAGTTAGTGGGTAGAGGTGGTGGCCTTTGATATAAATGAGGTGGGGCAATATATGGAATCCTTTAAAAATTAGATTATTATTAATTAATTTTTGAATTATAAATTTGTTTAAGGGAAATATTTCAAGGATAAGTTGAATATGTGTGGAAATACACCCAACCAATAGATTTTATACATTTTTAGTTCAAAAAATTAACCTTATCTTTTAGCATTAACCCTTAGTAAAAAACATTATCATTTACCATGTCTTATTATATTTTTATAGTATATGGTTAATATGGTTACTATAAAATGAAAATAGAACAAAAAGTGGATAATTAATGATGTTTTAAAAATTATATGAAACGGTTGGAAGAATATTATATATTTAGGACTATGAGATCGTTTAATAAAATAGTATTTCTTTTGAAAAGTCCTTTATCTGAATTTTGACAATGTTTAGTTATTGATTTCTATTAATGTCATAAAATCATGATTCATTAAAGAAACTACATAAAATCAAATATAAAATTTCATAATCAATCCGAAAAAAATTTATGGCATCAAAATGTTCAAATTTTAACATTTATAATATCATTTATTTGAATCATTCATTAATATGGAAATCATTGGGTCGTAATTTTGTTCTAAATGAACATATTAATTTAACATATAAAAAATATAAACAAAACCCCATGATGTAGGAAAGTGTTTTATATTTATAATGACTATTTATATTCAAATTGATCGATTATATAACCCCACATTAATATTGTTTATGTAAAAAGATACAAGTTTTTGTTATGTTTCTATTTTCTTTAAATTATTTATTATAACATGTCATTTTCAAAACCAATTGGCTCTATGGGTTCCTAAAATCAACCCAAGGATTCACATGGATTAACATATCTCATAAAACAGTATTATGAAACATGTTAGGATTGGTTTATATTATTATAATATTATTTTCTACCCATATTTACCTAATTTACCCTTTATCCATGGTAAATAAAAATAATTACTGAAGTTAGTATTCATAACGTCCACAAATAAAGGGGACCTATTTTCAAAATTTGGAAATTATGATTCCAAATATAGAATATATTTTTCCAATTCCAAAACATATAATTGATAAAAAATACATTAAAATTAATTCCCATTTTCAATACTAGAATGTGTGTTTTTATGAAGTAAAAACTATCAAAGAATTGACATGTCATTGTGTCATATATAATTTTGAAATTATATAAAATGAAAAACATTGTACTAAATGATAAAAACTAAATCCAATTAAACATTATACCTAATTAAAAGGATAAAATAATAATATAAATAAATTATATGAAAAGGCCGTTTTCTATAAAAATGAACTATTTTTTACTATTCATTAAATACGAATTTCATTAAAAATATATCAAAATTTCAACAACGATAATTTTTGATTTACTACATCAAAAGTAGGATTTTATTCTAACAAATAGAACATATAAAAGTGTCAAAAACTATTTTTAAGAAGGTTTCTTCAACAACAGGTGGTAAAATGAACTTTTAAAAATATTTGAGTATTTTATGCATAAAATTGGATTCATTCACATTTTAAGCTGCTAAAATTCATTAGATAAATGTAAGAACATTTATAAAAATATGTAAAATCATAATATTGTAAATTCTATTCATTACCTCCAATAAAATGGTAATGCATTAAATACCATTTAAAATAATATTGTTATTTTTGTATTGTTTTATGATATATCTTAGTGTTGTGTGAAACATAAGATTTTGGAAAAAACTGTTGTTGTGTGTCATGTACGCTATCATACATAGTATCCCTTTATACTAATATTAATATTTAATTAAAAAACATTAATAGAAATCTAAATGTATTATTATATAAATTTTTTGGATGTTACAATAGAAACTATCACTAAATAGATTAATAAAACTTAACCACACTAAGATGTGCTTCCAGTGGAGATAAATAAGCTCATGAAGAACCACCTAATTAATTCTTGAGGGGATGAAGAGCCTCAACATAAAAAATTATATTATAACAATCCTCAGAACATACAATAAGGTAATATCAACAATAAAATTTTCCATACAAAAAATCAAACATAAAATAATAAAATATATATTATTCCACCGAAATCACCAAATATGACAATATATTCATCGAGTAGACACAATATATACTATTGAACACTTCTATATCATTTTATATCACTATAAGAACCTCAATCAATCTCTTAAAGTCCTTAATAATACAAAAAACATAACCATCTAACTTCCTAGTTATGAAATTAATATCATCATTCCAATTCCATGGTTTATATGTAATATCGAAGTCAAAATCCTTTAATAATTCCATCCAAAAACATTTCCAAAAGTAAAAAATCTTTTTTGGAGAAGAAATATATCAGAATCTGTTCATATGTGATAACTATAATTAAATTTAAAATGATATAGTGTTTCTAAAAAATCAAGGAAAACATGACCATAGAAAGATAATGTTAATGGGTAACTTAGTTATGTTCACTGGGTCATTACTATAATTATTCATTGGAGATGACATATCTCTAATGCATAAAAAAACAAAGAAAAATAATATATGACTAAATGAAAATTCATACATAACCCCTTATTATAGAAAATAGTCATAAATTGGAATGATGAAATTCAAAATAAAAAAATAACATGTAGATTGAAACGGGCCATTTCAATTGAAATCACGATCGTTCTTGGTTAAAATTTTCCAAAGAGTTTAAATCTAAGAGGGATTAAGAAAATATTTCATGAAATTAAGGAAACTCCAAATATCTACACCATTCTTCATGGATACAATTGAAAAAATTACCTCAATCATTGAGGTATAATAAAATACTATTAATAAAGGAACAAAATTTCCCATGAAATTCACCTCATGGTCCAAAAATATATACATAAAAAATATCATAAATAGTTGATGTTCTTAGAAAATTTTCAAATTGGAGTCCATGTGATATGAATTCTATTATAACAACATGGAATACTTAATGATAAATTCAGTGAAAACAATTCAAAACTCATTTATTAACAAATAGATCATATAATTCATTATATCTATGAATAGGGATACAATATAAATGGAATTGATGACAATTACCGTTAACTTGTAGTGGAAATTTTGTTATCTGAAGGTAATATTTTGTATCACCTACCTCTCTTCAATTTATTGACTACATAATCTATGAAAAAGAGAGGAAAGGTTCAAAACACTCACATGATTTATGATGTGGTAATTGATAAATAGTCTTATACATTAATCAACCATATTCAATAAAAATAAAAATGAAACCCAAGGTGACAGAAATGGTCAAAACATCACTGCATTGATGACTATAAATTTGAATCCACTAATCACATAACTCATAATGTTGCATCCCGTAAGAAGACATTGTTATTAGAGATACAATAGACTAAAAAAATTTCTCAAAATAAATTACACATAGAGGGTGTAGTATCACAACAACTTCTAGAATGAAATATGGCTACTCTTCTACAACAATCATGAATTATAAAAGATTAACCACAACCAAAAATAAAATTATCATTATCATCATAGATGATAATGACTCATCATGCCTCTAACAAATTAGATGGTCTCTCAGATTAATGAAAATGAAATTCTCTAAATTATTATTATGATATATAAAAATCCTCCTAAAATTATTAATGGTTTCCTACATAAAAAATAACCAGTCCATACTGAGGAGAAATCAGATAAATATATTTGAAAAAAAATGAAATCTATCAAAGACTAATGATACCATAAAATTAACTAATAATTTATATGCACATAACAAAATATAGTTCAACCTCAGACTAGATGGGTCAACACTAAAAGAATTAAATGCCCCTTTAGAACATATCAGAAAGCTCAGACTATATGTAGAAAAATGGAGGAGTGTATTGCTCTAATATTAAAAAAATGTATAACAAGTTAGAAAATACAAAGGCAGTGCCTCATATGATCCATGAATCCCATATTATTGGTAACACTAGAGAGTGTATCTAACTGTGTCTTACTCTTTGGCCTATTAAAAACCCATATAAGTATTCCTATAATTGAATTATTTAACCAGTCTACAAAAATTCCTGAGGGTTGTTCCCGATCCCCAAATGAAAGAAAATTGTTCTAGACAACAATGTGAACCAACATGGAATGATTTTTTCACAATGAATAATTAACTATAAATAATAGAAAGTAGTTAAAAAAATTCAACGACCCGTCCTTGTGTCGTAAATCCTTAGCATATTAAATGTACAAGGATAATTATACATATAAATACATTATGAAAGTAAAAAAGTAAAAATAAACAATGTATCCACCCACATCTTATCAACCACCCATATAAATAAAATAGTAGCCACCTCCATTTACCAATACGTCCCCAATAGATATCTCTTCCCTCTATCAATAGGAAGAAGATAAATTCTTTTTATAGATATTCAAATAAAGAAAAATAAAATAAATAATAAATACAACATACCACCATTTGAATTTATAAGTCACCGTCAAACCTCATCTAAACGAGGTCCGCAAGTTGAAAAAAAACCATTAGAGAACCTAAAATATTATACAAAAATTATTTAAAAATACCATTAGGGAAAAAAATATCCCACAACCTTTATATAATATTTAAAATAATCATTCATTTTGAGAAAGTTTGAAATAAAACTATAATTTTATGTTTCTTTATTTTGTTTTTAAATTATAAAAACATTAAAAAAAATTATTATTATTAAAAGGAAATTTCTTTAAAACATTGACCATATTGGAGGTTTAAAAAAACTTCTTTTCAAAATTTAAAATAATGAAAAAATATGTTTCTGTGAAAACATTTCAAAATATTAGTTTCATAATATATAAATTAAATGTAATGTAAAAAAGGGTTATAAACATATCATGAAAAATTAACATACCTAGCTCAATGTGGTTAATTTCGGATATCCCTATACTTACATTGAATGAACTGTATAAATATTATTGTTCTGATGATCAATCTATCAACTATATAAAAAGAAAACATATTTTAGTTAGTATTATAGAATGATAAATCTAGGGAAGATATTACTGACCCCTACTTCCTCTGATTAGTGTACTTTTATTAGTCTACCCAGCAATGTTCCTAGAGCTCACAAGCTGAATATTTTACCCTTCAGTATGAAATGAAATTTTCCCTTCAAATTATGTCATGATCAATGCATGATAAAGGGTTCCTTCATATTTCTTAGGAAAACAGTGAAACATCTATTATACTGAATTTATATTCTTATAAATATGAAGATAATCACAATAAAAAATCATTGATTTCAAAATGAAAAACATGGATTCCGAATACACTTATAAGACCTTACTAAAATAAAAATTTCTCAATTAATTTAGGAAACCAAAATGGGAATTATGCCAAATGTTAAATGTATTTATTTTTATTTGTTTGACCAACATAATATTACATATATATATATATATATTCAGCTCTAAAAATTCACAATTCTCATGTTTATTTTACAATATGTAATGATATGGATGCCCATAAATTTGTTTGGAACTAATAAATATATATAAATATATATATATACATTTGTATTTAAATATTAAAATATATAAATATAAAATAATTTCTTCATAAGCTTTTGTCACTGTATTTAATTCAATCCAAATTTTTTTGATCACATAATCTATTTATGAGGCCATTAAATGTTTTTATCAAAATGGAAGGAGAAATTAATTTAAAACTATATTGGCATTAATAATATTAAAGTAAATCATTTTAGTTGTTGTGTAAAATAAAATTGACAGTTATTTTCTATAAGGACCCAGCCTTAAACATTACTTATTATTGAATGAAATGAATAATTCACATTGAGGATCTTTTCAGGTTTAGTGTTTTAGAGAAATAGGACATAACTATTACATGTCAAAGATTACAAAGCAAACACATCTACTCAGCTTCCATTTTTTTAACAAAATTAAAACTCTTGAACACAAGAGTCATGTCTAGTTCCTTGTTTTAGACAGCCTGACATTTCCATGATCCCATCCTTGACCCTATTCATATTTATGTCCTGTGAAAAACATTTCAAAAAAACATGGGATGAGCATAAAAGGCTCAGTTAGGGTTATAAAAATATGGAAAGAGAACATTAGTCCATGTATACATAAGAATCAATGCAGTCATAGTTTACTCATAAATCATATTTAATTTAACCTACCTCATGAAATCATAAGATTTACGAATAAATCATAGAAATCATAAGGCATAAAGGTAACTTGAGGCATTCATTAAATTATTACGTAGGGAGTAACCCTCATGGTTACATTTAGAACACCCATCACAGTATATTACCTAAATCTCTTCGGAGAAACCTTAGCATTTAACTACTTCGCGTTACCCAATGCATTGGAGAGCTATATCGGGCTCACCCGCCCTTAGTTTATCACAGAACCACCAGTTTTCATAAACAATGCCCAAGAAACAAAAAATAATCATAGCACATAACTTAAGCATAAAGGAATGATAACATTCCCACATTGAAATATCAATATAACATTTTAAGATATTGAAATAATGAATCCATTCAAAAAACCCATTTTCAAAACCATTTAAAACATTTAATAAAAATATTTTTTTGAATCAATGTGTCTCATACCACTTTGAAACTTTTAAAATTTTAAACCATTAATATCCATAAAAATAAATACTTAAAACCATTTTTAAAACATGGATATTAATAAGAACAAATCATTAATACTTTAAAAGTGATATTTTAGTTAAATGGATTTTACCAAAATTAGAGACACTTGAATACATTAATTGAGGAATAAAATTTAATAAGAACATTATAATATAATGAGAATAAATTTATTCATGATATAATATTCCAAATGACAGTATATACACCATATAAGAGTGAATTAGTGCATAACAACAACGAAGTCTCAATAGAAATATAAAATGAGATGAAATCCCTTATAAAGAAGGTATCCTTAAATTAAGGATAAATCAACGTCAAAATTAAGTGTGACAAAAATAAATACACCCAATATAAGTGGATATTAACTGTAAAACAATCAAAGGTCATTTAGACATATTAAATGGATGAAATATTCAATAACTACATGTTGTACCAAAAGAAATCGAAATTGGTTTAAAAAGTTCGCTTGGTAAAATTCGACATCCTAACGGCGTCACATTAAAATTCATAAAATTAGTTGGTGAGAGAGAAAATGGTATCTAATCACTTGGAAATAAAATTTACATCAATAGGGATATATAATAACATATCCTAACATAAAAATATGTAAATTAAAATACATAACAAAATAAGTCTTTTAAAAAGAGGAGTGTGAAAGGTTCCCTTACCGATTTGGGAAACTTTTGAAACGTACACCCCATGAAAGAAGGGTCATAAAATGATGATGTAACTACCCATAAATTAGATTATATTATACAAATAGTAAAATAATGGTCGTTACATACACCACACAAAAGGAAATAGTCGCCAATGTTGCATGAATCTCACTGGAATAAAAAGTGAGATGAAAATCCGCTTATGAAAATTCGGCAGCCTAACAGCGCCACATAAAACTTCCAAAAATGGATTGATGAGATAAAATAGGGTGTATCATCATATTAACATAAAATTTACAGCTAGAGGAATATAAAATAACACCCCCCAACATTATAAAGAGGATCTTAAATTAAGTTACATAAAAAGGGTACTTAAAAATAAAGAGAGAGGTAGGATCCCTTACCTCAAGTCCGACTTGCCTTGTTCGTTTCTTTATATTCCTGAATAATAAACTTTGGTAAATTTATAATTTCTTAAGTAAATCCTTTAATTATTATTATTATGTTAATATCCCATATTATAGTTTTATAATAATTGGTTAATAATGTGAGTTCATATCAAACGTTTTTGTCGATGTTCGATACATAAGTAAAAAATTGAACTTGTTGGAAAACAATTTTCCATGTAGTTATAAGTACATCATCTACAGAATAGTATTAATGATTAAAATATCGTATATATCCAGTATATATTCATTTTATAATATTACATAACATTTGGAGATAATAAAAATGAAATGCACCGATCATGGAGATGGTAGGCCGTACGTACACATGATAGCTACTTTCATTTTATTGTCATATTAATTGAATTAAAACTAAATGAGAGAGATATATATTATAATTACAGAGTGATATCTATAATTTAGATGTAATATATGACATATATATCCATTATATATATTTATTTATAAAAGTAAAAAACATTTGGAGATAAAAAATGAAATGTACCCTCCATGGAGACTGTAAGCCGTATGTACGCATGAACGCTACTTTCATATTTCTTGTATTCAATGGAATGAAATAATAATGATATAAAAGTATATTATAATTCCAATAGGATATCATATTCAATACCATTAATAAAATCCTTTATATGTCCCATATATGGCATTAGCGAATCAAATCACTTTGAGGGGGCGGTAGTCCGCACTTCCTAAAATGAAGATATCGAGTTTACCCATAATGGAAACCATAAAGGTATTCCATAAATGAAAAATAAAGAATCTTAAGGAAAAAATAAAAATATTTTATATCATATATAAATATATTGAAATCTTAATGGACACCTTTGAAGGTTTTGAAAGAATATTGAATAATCATCATTTCGTGAGGCAGTAATTCGCCATCCACAGAAACAGTATGTTCTTTAACCATTAGACAGAGGTGTGTGGAAGTTTTGCTCGAATACTTATAATAACAACATCCTAATATATTTTATATACTGGTTTTTTTACAAAAAAAGAATAAAAAGAGTTTACGGGGATGGAGAAGCAAAATAAAACAAAAGAACACAAGTGATGACATTACATTAAAATCGGGCAACTCTTTTTGATTTGAGCCCAAAGGCTTCCTTGGAAAGTATTCTTCCTAAAGTGAGGATTATAGGAGTAAGAGAGGGATGTGTAGAGAAAAAATGAGCAGATTTTGTCTGATCCAATGGCTTGAGAGGTGTGGGTAAAGAGGTAGAGGTGTGGGACTTTTATAAGAGAAGAGGATGGGCACTATTGGAATGTTATAAAATATTACTTTATTATAAAATGATTTTCGGATTTTAAAGGTTCAAAAAGGATAAATTTTAACGATAAGGTGATAGGAGTTTGAAATCCACCCATACAATAGGTTTTTGACAAGTGTAGGTCTTCGATTTTAAATTATCTTTTCATTTTATTTAAATCGTTAAATAATGAGGTAATCACTGCATCATCATGGTGTCATGAATAATTTAATTTATTTAGGGTCTAAAAATTATAAAAAAATATCATCATGTAGGAAATATTTTTAGCTTTTTAATTAATATTTATAGCCAAAACTATGACTTTTATAACCCCATGTAAAAATTGTTTTTGTAAAACAATACATCATTGTGACATTTTTATTTGAACTTTAAATAAAAAGATAATAATGTCATTTTCCAACCAAAGTGGCTCCATGGGGTCCCCAAGTTGACCCATTGATTTTTTTGGTCGGCCATGACTCATCCAATAAGGGTAGGACATGTGTCAAGGTCATTTCATATTATTATAACATTATCTTTACCTTAAATTACACTAATTACCTTTAATCGCGATTAAAAAAACTTAAAAGTTACTATTTACCAAAAAATTATTTTAATCTCATTGAACCACATTTTACTTCCTAATGACAACCATGTATGTCGAATTTTTGAAATTCAAATCACAGAAGTGGTAAAATTTCATTTTAATGAAAAATCAGTTTATTAACCACCACTTAGTGGTTTCACTATTTATCAAAAATTGAAGTTTTTCAGAAAAATACCAAAAATTCATCCTAAGATATTTTTGATAATCCAAATTCAAAAATGTTTCCTATTTTACAAAATTAAAAACATATAAGTTTCATTAATTAATTTAATATTTAATTCCCGTAGTCAAAACAAATAGTGTGTTGTTAAGAAACAATATCTATTAAAAGATTGACACTAGTTTAAGTCCAATTTCAAACTGAAATTAATTCCAATGACCACCATTGGATTAAATGGTAAAAATATAATCTAATTTCACATTAAATCAAATTCAGAACATAGTCTAATCATATAAATAAATTAGATTAAAAGGTGGTTTTGAATTAAAATACAACATTTTACACTATTCATTTAAAAAATGAACTTTATCGGAAAAATACCAAAAAAATTATACAAAGTAAATTGTGATGTCCCGATTCTAAAAAGAATTTTATTTTGTCAAATATAACATATAAAATTGTCAAAAAATCAGATTTAATAGGGGTTCACCATCAAAAGGCAGTTAATCGACATTTTAAAGAATATTAGAATATTTACACTTAAAATTGGATTCATTCACATTTTAACATTTATTTTAAAATATAAACATATATAATAAATTGGTAGTTAGTTCTGTTCATTCCCTCCATTACAACGGCTAGGCGTTAACTACCATTTAAAATAATATTATTTTATTATTTGAGTGCAACGTACGATTCCCAAGAAACTCGTTGTTGCTTATTGGGTACGCCATCGAGCATAGCGTCCCCTTTATAGTAATATTAATATTTTATTCAAAAATATGGATAAATATGAAAATTTTATATTCTTTATTTACCTAGGGTGTTATATCCTTCCCCCCTTTTGGGAATTGCATCCTCGGAATTTTAAAATTGGGCTTGTAAACTTCATTGAAAATCCCACATCGAAACAAGAGTCAGTAAAACTGTCACTTTAAAATAAAGAAAGAAAAGTACAAATGTCACCCGAGTTAACCCATACTAGGATTCCATGTAGGAAAACATGGATATGGAGGAAAAAAACAAAGGGTAATGTTCTGATGGAGAGTGATAGAAAACATGTTTAAGAGAAAGTTAACCATATGAAAATCACAAACTTGTGATGGGTGAAACGGTATTTGATTCCCCAGTAGAAAAAAGTAACAGAATTTTTTTTTTAAGTTAATTTTCATTGAGGAATTTATTTATGATCTAAACTAAAACATAAGGAAACATACTTACTTGTCATGTTGACTTTCAACTTTTACTATATTTCTTACACGAACTCATATTTTCTCCAAAAGACGAGTATTTAGGACGACTTGTTCACATTAAGAGAGCTATAATAAACTTCTAGAGAATCACCTAATCCAAAAAAGAGTACTATATACATCCCATGTCTTTAGACCTTAACCAAAAATAAAACAAAAAAGTTTAGTATGAGATCAGATAATACCCAAAAATGATAATCCTTTATAAAAAAACCTATTCTTAATCTCCAAAAAATTTCAAACAATACCCAAAGTTCAACAAAGACCATTCAATAAACATATATCCATAAAATTCATCAAATTAATCCAAACTTTGATTGAAACCCAAATATTTGAAGGATTTAATCACACAGTCTTCCAAGGTACAAATTAACATTTATCTCCAAATAACATCAGTTGCTCTTAAAGTCTCATATTGAAAAGTAATTAACTTAATTAGATATCCTCCATGATAGGTTAATAATTTCCATAGATAACCCAAAATCAACTTATTCTAGATTCATAAGATCATCTAACTAAAAATAATTAGTCTAACTAACCAGGGACTTCACATAGTCCAGTGGTAGGTGATAAATACCAGTCGCACTTTGGTTGTGGGTTCGATTCCCACAGCTTTTTCCGATGTGATGGGTTGTCACAGGGTCTATGTGTTTTCCTTTTTCCAAAACTATATAATTCGTAAAACATTCCCCAAAACGAGATAAAATCTTCAAAAATAATCATAACATTTTTAACCTCAAGTTTATCTCATGCCATTCATTTCTGTCATAACATATAGTAACCCATAATTACATCAAAAGTAAGGATCATATAAACCCTAATGGTTACCTTTATAATTATTACCTGAACTTCCACATCGATTTGGTCATCTCGTACATGATGCATTAGAGAACATACCAAGGTTCAAATGGTTTATCACGACTCCTGATATTTGGTTTAGAATAACCACAAGATTTCTCATTAAATCCCCCATTTCATCTAGTCTCTTAATCAGAGAACCACCACAGTTTCTTTCAAACCCATTGTCTCTTTGGTGCCTACTAGATCCATCCATTTAATAAAACCAAAAATTTTAATGTGAGTATATCAACAAGATCACCATGTACAAATGAGGAAGATAAACACTAAGATATATGTACTCATTCATTTTATCTAAAAACTATGACTCTTTCTGAAATCCTAGCCATTATGGTAATGTCACTTATTCTTAAAGAATAACATAACCTCTAAAGTTATCTAAACCAACCTATGATACCAACTATAAGGACCCGGCCTTAAACATTACTTATTATTGAATTAAATGAATAACTCACATTGAGGATCTTTTCAGGTTTAGAGTTTTGGAGAATTAGGACATAACTATTACATCTCAAAGATTACAAAGTAGACACTTTTACTCAGCTTCCATTTTTTCACAAAATTAAAACTCTTGAACACAAGTGTCATGTCTAGTTCATTGTTTTAGACAGCCTGACATTTCCATGATCCCATCCTTGACCCTATTCATCTTTATGTCCTGTGAAAAAATTTTCAAAAAACTTTGGGATGAGCATAAAAGGCTCAGTAAGGGTTATGACAATACAGAAAGAGAACATTAGTCCATCTATATATAAGAATAAATTAATTCATACATTACTCATAAAACATAAGCAGTTTAACATACCTCATGAAATCATAAGATTTACGAATAACTCATAGAAATCATAAGACATAAAGGTAACTTGAGGCATTCATAACACTCTTACGTAGGGAGTAACCCTCATGGTTACGATTGGAATACCCATCACAGTATATTCCCTAAATCACTTCAGAGAAACCATAGCATTTAACTCCTTCTCATTACCCAATGCATTGGAGAGCTATATCGGGCTCACCCGCCATTAGTTTATCACGGAACCACCCGTTTTCATAAACAATTCCCAAGAAACAAAACATAATCATTGCACATAACTTAAGCATAAAGGAAAGATAAAATTCCCACATTTCAATAACAATATAACATTTTAAGATATTGAAATAATGAATCCATTCAAAAAAACCATTTTCAAAACCATTTAAAATATTTAATAAAGAGATTTTTTTGAATCAATGTGTCACATAACACCTTGATACTTTTAACATTTTAAACCATTAATATCCATATAAATAAATCCTTAAAACCATTTTGAAAACATGGATATTAATAATAAAAAATCATTAAAACATTTAAAGTGATATTTTAGTTAAAGGGTTTTTACCAAAATTAGAGACAATTGAATAAAATAATTGAGGGATAATATTTAATCAGAAAATTATAATATCATGAGAATAAATGTATTCATGATATAATATTCCAAAGTACAGTATATACACCATATACAAGTTAATTGGTGCATAACAACAATTAAGTCTCAATAGAAATGTAAAATGAGATGAAATCCCTTATAAAGTAGGTATCCATAAATTAATGATAAATCAACCTCAAAATTATGTGTGAAAAAAATAAATACACCCAATATAATTGGATATGTAGTGTAAAACAATCAAAGTTCATTCAAACATAATCAAAGGATGACATATTCAATAACTGCATGTTGAACCCAAAAAATCGAAATTGGGTTAAAAAGTTCCCTTGGTAAAATTCGATATCCTAACAGCATCACTTTAAAATTCATAAAATTAGTTAATGGGATATAAAATGGTATCTCATTAGTTGGAAATAAAATTTACATTAATAAGGATATATAAGAACATATCCCAACATAAAAAGATGTAAATTAAAATACATAACAAAATAAGTCTTTTTAAAAGAGGTGTGTGAAAGGTTCCCCTACCGATTTGGGAAACTTTCAAAACATACACCCCACGAAAGAAGGGTCATACAATGAAGATGTAACTACCCATAAATGAGATTATATTATACAAATAGTAAAACAATGGTCAGTAAATACACCACACAAAAGGATATAGTGTCCAATGTAGCATGAATCTCACTCGAATAAAAAGTGAAATGAAAATCTCCTTATGAAAATTCGGCAGCCTAACGGCGCCACATAAAACATTAAAAAATGGATTGATGAGATAAAATTGGGTCTATAATCATATTAACATAAAATTTACAGCTAGAGGAATATAAAACCCCAGCCCCCAACATAATAAATAGGAGCTTAAAGTAAGTTACATAAAAAGAGTACTTAAAAATAAAGAGAGAGGTAGGATCCCTTACCTCAAGTTCGACTTGCCTTGTTCGTTTATTTATATTCCTGAATATTAAACTTTGTTAAATTTATAATTTCTTAAGGACATACTTTAAATATTTTTATTAAGTTAATATCACATATTATAGTTTTATAATAATTGGTTAATAATGTGAGCTCATATCAAACGTTTTTGTCAATGTTCGGTACATGTGTAAAAATTGAACTTGTTGGAAAAGAATTTTCCATGTAGTTATAAGTAAATCATCTCCAGAATAGTATTAAGGATTTAAATATCATATATATCCATTATATATTCATTTTATACTATTACATAACATTTGGAGATAATAAAAATGAAATGCACCGTTCATGGAGACGGTAGTCCCTACGTACACATGAATGCTACCTTCATTTTTTTGTCATATTAATGGAATTAAAACTAAATGAGAGATATATATATTATAATTCCAGAATTATATACATAATTTAGATGTAATATATGATATATATATATATATCCATTATATATATGTACTTATAATAGTATATAACATTTGGAGATCAAAAATGAAATGTACGGTTCACGGAGACGGTAAGTCGTACGTACACATGAACGCTACTTTCATTTTTATTGTATTCAATGGAATTAAATAATAATTATATAAAGTTATATTATAATTATAGTAGGATATAATATGTAATACCATTAATTTCATCCTATATACATCCCACATATGGCATTACCGAATCAAATCACTTTGAGGGGGCGGTAGTCCGTACTTCCTAAAATGAAGATATCGAGTTTACCCATAATGGAAACCATAAAGATATGCCATAAATGAAAAATAAAAAATCTTAAGGAAAAAAACATATTATATATCACATATAAATATAGTGACATATTAATGGACACCTTTTAAGGTGTTCAAAGAATATTGAACAATCATTTTTTCGTGAGGCAGTGATTCACCATCCACAGAAACAGTATGTTCTTTAACCATTAGATGAAGGTGTGTGGAAGTGTAGCTCGAATAATTCTTATAAAAACAGACTATTATATTTAATATAATGGTTTTGTTACAAAAAAAGTAATAAAAAGAGTTTAGGGGATTGGAGAATAAAAATAAAACAAAAGAACACAAGTGAAGACATTACCTTAAAATCGGGTAACTCTTTTTGATTTGAGCCCAAAGGCTTCCTTGGAAAGGATTCTGCCAAAAGTGAGGATTCTAGAAGTAATATAGGGATGTGGAGAGACAAGAGGAGCATAGTTTTGCTGAAAAAATGGCTTGAGAGGTGTGGGTAAGGAGGTAGAGGTTGGGGCCTTTTATAAGAGAAGAGGAGGGGCACTCTTGAAATGTTATAAAATATTACTTTATTATAAAATGATTTTCGGATTTTAAAGGTTCCAAAAGGATAAATTTCTAGGATAAGGTGATAAGAGTTCTAAATAAACCCATACAATAGGTTTTTCACAAGTTTAGGTCTTAGATTTTACATTATCTTTTCATTTTATTTAAAGTTTTAAATAATGAGGTAATCGTTGCATCATTATGGTGTCATAAATAATTTAATTTATTTAGTATCTAAAAAATATAAAAATTATATCATGATGTAGGAAATCATTTTATCTTTCTAATTAATTTTTATAGTCAAAACTATGACTTGTATAACCCCATGTAAAAATTGTTTTAGTAAAACATTACATGTTTGTGACATTTTTATTTTAACATTAAATAAAAAGATATTGATGTCATTTTCCGACCAAAGTTGCTCGATGGGTTCCCCAAGTTGAAACATGGATTGTATTGGTCGGACATGAATCATCCAATAATGGTAGTAAATGTTTCAAGGTCATTTAATAATATTATAACATTATCTTTACCTTAAATTACATTACTTTCCATTAATCGCGATTAAAAAAACATAAAAGTTACTATTCACCAAAAAAATTATTTTAATCTCACTGAACCACATTTTACTTACTAATTAAAACCATGTATGTCGGATTTATGAAATTAAAATCACATAAGTGGAAAAGTTTCATTTAAATGAAAAATCAGTTTATTAACCACCACTTAATGGTTTCATTATTCATCAAAAATTGATGTTTTTCAGAAAAATACCAAAAATTCACCCTAAGCTATTTTTGATATTCCGAATTAAAAAATGATTCCTATTTTATAAAATTCCCAAAATATAAGTTTCATTAATTAATTTCATATTTAATTCCTCCTATCAAATCAAATTCCGTGTTTTTAAGAAACAATATCTATTAAAAGATTGACACTAGTTTAAGTCCAATTTCAATGTGAAATTAATTACAATGAACACCATTGGAGTAAATTGTAAAAACATAATCTAATTGCACATTAAATTAAATTCAAAAGATAATATAATCATATAAATAAAGTAGATTAAAAGGAGGTTTTGAATTAAAATACAGCATTTTACACTATTCATTTAAAAAATGAACTTTATCGGAAAAGTACAAAAAAAATTATACAAAGTAAATTTTGATGTCATGATTCTAAAAAAAATTTATTTTGTCAAATATAACATATAAAATTGTCAAAAAAAGTATTTAAGATGGGTTCTCCATCAAAAGGCGGTTAATCGACCTTTTAAAGAATATTATAATATTTACGCTTAAAATCGGAATCATTCACATTTTAACAATTATTTTAAAATATAAACATATATAATCATTTTGTTGTTAGTTATATTCATTCATTCCATTACAATGGCTAGGCGTTAACTACCATTTCAAATAATATTATTTTATTATTATAGTGCAACATACGATTCCCAAGAAACTCATTGTTTCGTATTGGGTACGCCATCGAGCATAGTGTCCCCTTTGAAGTAATATTAATATTTTATTCACAAATATGGATAAATATGAAAATGTCATATTCTTTATTTACCTGGGTTGTTACATTTTCCATTCAATAATTACTAGTACAATCTTATTAATATTTTTAATATCTAATATAAGGGTTAAAAACACAATGTTTTGTGGTTCTTAAATATAACGGAAAATGAAGATGGAAATAACCTAAAATAGATGATACCAAGTATCCAAAGGACTCAATGTAGTCACCCTAAATGTATAATGCATTAATGAGTCTCACATAGGGGATTTTTGGCCCTACGAGAATAAAATCATTCAAAGGAAACACACCATATGGATTAGGGCTTAGTTACGATTGGTCTATAGAGAAAGTAGAAGAAAAAAATTACAGACATAATTTGGAAGGAGGAGGATCATATACCTATTTATTTGGACTTGAAATTAGACAAAACCCCCAAAAATCTACCATGTGGAAGGGGGGCAGCAAAGGGAAGTTACATCTCAAGGAACTTTGGCTTGTAAAGATCCCTGAGAGTTGAATGGAGGGTATGGAGGTGAGATAGAGGAAACAATACAGTTTAGAATTATAGTAGGAAACATAATTTTTAAATGATTTAGGAACTATAAATTGTGTGGAAATACATTTTTCCAAAACATGAACTAACCATGAACATTCATCTTGGGAGTATAGAAACATCACAAGAGGAATGTGAATGATTAGAAAATCATGTTCCGATAATGAAATTTATCACTTCCAAAGAATAATAACAATTTTGATACACAATTTTTGTGAAAAATTAATAAAATTTGTTTAAAATTTGTTTATATAAATTCGTTTTTGTAAATATTGATAAATTTATCAAGTGATAAATATGCTAAAATAAAAATAAGGTATGATTAATTGGTATTTCTTTCAATCGGAACAGAAATAAAATTATTAACTTTAGAGTTCTATTTAATTCCTATAATAAAATCCATTATGATTTTATCCAATTTCTATATATTTATATGTGAAATATTTTCATCATTGAAATATAATTCTTATGCATAACCTTAATATTATAATAGACCAAGAATTTAGATTTATACTCTCTAGTCTCTATCTTCATGTTTTTAAAATATTTGTTCTACATGAGGTGTCTTTATATCATTGTGGTTTCGATATATATAATGGTGATATATTGGCCTCAACCAATTAATAAATCTTATATTCTAGTATATATTGTATAATTTTTCATATCTTAAATATTCTAACCATATAATTGTCATTGTTTAACTCCAAAAATAATCAAATATTCATTGAATGTTTGACATCATCCTTGTACCAATCCATGATATATATTATTATGGTTTGTTTAGAAATGATTTTGTTAAATTTTTGAGTATTCCATATCAATTATAAATTTCATGTTAATCCTTTTCTCATCTATGAATAATTTGGATTTTCATTCCTTATCGTTGATAAGGTAGAATAATACTTTGTAGAATGATAATTAGAACCCATGTGATCCTTTATAGTAGTGTAATTAATTGAGAAATCATAATCATCTATATATTAAATTAATATCCTTCGGTACATGGTAAACTCTATTTGTATGAATATATATATTAATATTTTATGGTTGGTATATATATCAAAATTTTAATATTATGATAATTGTTATAGATATTAAATGCATATATTGACACTATTTTTTATAGATCATACTTTATTTAATAACAATCAAAGACCATTAATTAATATGAGGAATATAAATCAATATATTTTTTACTATCCACAATTAGGTAACCCTGAACTAGTCGCCCAATCTGATCCATTGTAAGCCATGAGAGGCGTTTCAGATCCTCACAGGCTCGAAACTGGTGTCAGAGAATCAATAGAGAAGAAAGGGAATGATTTCACCCGATATAAATATAAATAAGAAGTGGGAACAAATAGAAAATCCAAATATATAAATAAAAAAAATTAAGACCATTACATATAAAATAAAATACAACAAATTAAACAAAAACATCCAAGCTAAGATTGATTACCACAACCTCTCAATGTGACCCTTAGGGTTACTCTCAATTTCCTAACCCAACAATCATCCATGGAGATCAAAACCAGTATTGAAAAAGAACCAATCAATTAAAATAAAAAAAATGATATGTGTGGGTATTTAAAGTTATTATTATTTCCAAAATAAATATATTCCCAATGCACTTCCCTTAAATAAACGAACTATCAACATCATGTTTGAAATATTATAAACAAATTTTTTCATTTCCACACTATTTTCATTTTGAAAAACATGTTCCTTTTCCCTTTTTACCACTTAAAACAATATTCTACTATTAGAAGGAGACATGATAATTTTAAATAATAATGATGATATTTCATTTAGAAATGTGAGAAATATTGTAATACATTTCCAAAACCATTTTCATAAAACCATGAAAACAAACTCATTAGATTATGAAGAAAAACATCAAACATGAGAGCACCAACAATGATCAAATAATTTGGGAAATTGGAATATATAAAGAAGAGTAACCAAACCAAAATAAAATCAATCATCTATTGTAGAAAAATTTGTTTGAAGAGACATGGGAGAACCTAGGAGCTTGTAAAATAATAAACAATATACTATATGTCTTGACTAATCATAGAACACATGCCTCACTCAATGATATGAAATTTTACCCAGATAATTGATTAAAACGTATATATCTTGACAATGGGGAACTATCCCATAAAAATAAAATAAAAAAATCATATCCCCTACTGTGGGGCATAATTTCATGCATAATCATAACCACTTCATCAATATTTCTAAGGAAATTCCCTCCTTGTGTCAGATTCCCATTTAAAGAGAAAGGTAAAATGAGGTGAACTAATGATGATGGTCGAGAATCAAACCACATAAAGATATATCATATATAATCATCTCACACTTCAATGTTCACCTGGTCCACCCTAGGGATCAATCCCATTCTGTAAAACCAATATATCTCGAAGGAGTCCACACTGAGGATCTCCCACTCTGCTCAAGGAAAATGGATCATGAGGAGTCCATTTCAAGTACATCCCATCCATTGAGGATAAATATATCAGGATAATTTCCTAGTGAGGACATCCCAACACTTCAATATAAGTAGGTCAAGATGATTATCAAATGAATGTTTTTTCACAGAAATACAATTTCACACAAATTCAAAACGGGACTCAAGAATTCTTCATAAGAACCACACTTTCTCAAAGAAACCATTTCCACCATCAAAATATGTGTTATAGAACTATTTATCCTTTCATAAAACTTTATTAAATTTAATTTAAGAACATACCACATTTTGGAATTAAATTCACTTCCATGAAAATCCCAAATGGGATACACTTCATTATCAAATGAAATCCATTCAAAAAATCCAATCACATAATACATTAAATTCCAAACCATTTTGAAAAATATTTTCCAATTACAATCCTCCATTTTATATGTCACCAATATATATTTATAAATCAAATCAATTATTTAAAAACAGAAAATAACATACATAAAATAATTAGGTATTTCGTCTAACACTTTGTGTGAATCACCTAAAAAAATTCCATATAAATCAACATAATATTTAAAACCAATTGATTTCACGTCACTCTATTATTACAAAGCTCAAATGTCACAGTTTAACACATATAAATGGTGGAAATTAATGATACTAATGATTCATAAATTTAAAGGTAAAGGTAAAATGGAAACCCACCACAAACACAATGTGCTTCAACAGTGCACACCTGAAACCACCTCACCACGGTTTCATGTTCCTTGAATAACCAATAGAAAAACAAATAAGACAATACCCAAAACACAAACCAATAGAAACAATAATAATAGATCTAGATGGCCATTGGATTAGAGGAACTCAATAGGAAATTAATTCAACAGTAAGGGGGAGAAGAGAAGAAGATAATGTCTTGATAAATCACCCTCAAACTTGAAAAAATGACTATATCCACACCATGCGAGAGGAGGAGATCACTAGAGATGAAGGTAGAGGCCCCTTGGGGTAGAAAAACCAAGATGATAAATGTGGAAATTTTCGGTTAAAATCTTTATAAAAATGGAATTTCATAATTGTTTTACGATCCGGGCACTGTGTATGGTTAGGTCAAATGATATCTAAAATAGTGCACCAACTGCGCACCCATTACCAGGCACTCTCATGGTTTGGGAAACCATGTTTCAAACATATTACATTATTCTATCTCAAATATTAGTACCATATCCATTCCATCCTATTTTGTTTCTTAATTGTGTCTGGGTCATTTTCCCCAGTCAATGAAAATACACAAATCAAATAGTTTCACATGCTATGCTGGAAGATTTCCTCTAATTATGAACCAACCATGCACCACCCACTACCAATCCTAATAGCCATACATTACACCAAAACACCTATAGGTACTATTTAATAATACTCGTACAAATAATAAACACTCAAACACCTTGAAATTTGAAACCCATCACATTAGAAACTCGGGATAAAAACCAAGATTTAAATGATGAATAAAAAAATGGATGATATCTTAAAATCATATTTGAAAATTATCCCCACCATTAAAATTTTCTTCACATTGAAAGAAATAAAATTTTCAAGTAGACTGATCAGTGAAATATGATTCCTAAAATGAAAAGATACAAACACTCATGTAATGAACTTTTCAACCACAAACAATAGAAAACCATACCTCTTAAATAACACAATCCAATGATCCCAACCAACTTCTTGAGAAAAAAAAATAATATCCAAACTTGAACATGATCAACTCAGTAATAGACAACCCCATTGGGTGTTCCCTAAATTTCCTACATTTTTTCCAAGTAGTGTGCAACTCAAAACTCAAAAACTTCAAAAATGAACCACATCCCACCAGACTAACACTGGAAACCAAACCAAATTATCCACATGGGAGGCCCGAGCCCCCCCCCCCCCCCCCCCACCCACATTGTAAATGAAATAGAATAGATAAATTTTACACACTACCTAAACAAGACCCATGATCGGTCTCCAAACCATTTAGAACATACTTATCTAATGTGGTTGGCATAAACTAGAATTTCCCACAATAGGGACACAAACTCGATGAATGAAATACAAACCCACATGAAAACCAAATAGGAACATCCACCCAAAATGGTTGACATGAGGAATTAATGTATCTACACCAATTATCCATAAAATAGGACATTATATGTGGAATAAACTAAAATAGAGAGAATTAAAATTCCCCCATTCCATCATTGATAACAAGACTAGTCCAAGGCCGCTCCCCATCACTATTTTTGAAAACACTTATAATTCACTCTATGGCCTATGTATGGAACGCTAATGTCTTGAAGCATTAAAAACCTTGTAGTTAGGAGGTAATAAACCCTGATGAGAACTAATTATTCCCATAGAGGAAAATATTCTGATGATTCTAAAATGTAATCCTTATCACTTAAATTGAAAAAAAGAAAAGACAATATACTTTTTCACGCACAAAAATACTCTAGAAAACAAATAAATGATATTTTAAAGAAAAACATGCTTCCCTTCACACAGAAGTTATCATGTTGTCCAAAAGATACAATTTTTCAATCGTAGAGATAATTTGACTCCTAAAAGAACCACCATAAATAACTGTTACAAAAAAAACATATTAATAAAAGGAACTTAAACTAAACCTAGAATGAAACTTTACTCATGAAAATATGGTACATGTCACAACCTAGAAACCCCCTAATAGAACCATTAAATGTACCGTAGGAATCCACATGAATTAAATGCCATAAATGAACATGGAAATACAAATTCATAATAACTTTATTACCACACTAAAGACACAACACGATCCATCTTTTACAAAAATCTCACAAATGATCAAGAAGACTATTAAAAATGCGGCCAACACAATCAACATGAGGTTGATTCTCCATCATCTTATGATGAATCTAATCACCATTTATAGAGATTGTAGGAATGATGGTTTCCTGAATAAGTATTTATAAATTATCCTCAACAAAAAAAATTGCCTCAATACATCAGAAAATGGGTTAAAATTATCTCTGATGCGTTTGAATTCATTTTAGGAAAATCCCCACTCTAAAAAAGTTGAGCCATTAAGGAATCATCTACATCCAAATCTAGATAGTATGAAACTATATCAAAAAAATGATTGAAAAAACTCAAAATGTATCCATATCTTTTCTATAGAAAATACATTTTCATCCCCTTCATTACCATAAATAATTTAGATAAATACTGATGTATGAACAATGCCTTTATGAATTCCTAAGTAAGATCATCCCGAGGCTTGGATTGAGAGATCAAATTCCACCACATTCAATATATGCATCTATGATTAAAGGCAGAAACAAAAACGTTAACATATAGGAAAACTAATGGATATAGAAAATTATTTATATTTTCTACATCCACTAATCCACTTAGAGATGAAAAAATTGACTATCAAATAGTGGAGGATTCTATTTTCAAAACTCAGGATGGAAGTCCATATGCGGATCAACTAGAAGGATTTGTAATGGCATGCCACCAATAGAAATATAAAGAATATACATTTTATATTTATGGGGGGTGAAACTAGTAAAAAATTAAACACATTTCTTACGGAAAACCAACTCTTCACTGAGAGTTATCAAACTTTATACTCTATATAAACATCATTCCAAAATACTAAAGTAAACTACCCACATGACCATGGGATTTCAAATCATCATAATTATCCTCATAAAAACACTTTTGAACAAAATGAAAACATAGTGGGGGGAAATTCAATAATAGTAATCCTCAAAGACTGACTCACATTCAAATTTCAATTCTGTCCTAGTAACTCTTCCACTCATTCCAATCTACGCACTCATCAGCCCATGGAATCAACACTCCACATTTCCCATCAAATCCATGAATGTGATCACCCATGCCCATACAAAAGGATAACATAAATAAAAACAAAATTATAATCCTTTGTTTAAAATTTCACGAGATACAACAAATTTCATATATCACAAAACACTTTCAAAAAATCATTACATACTAATAGAAAACCATTTTAAAACTCTACACCTAAATCTATTTTATCCTAATTAAATAAAATTAGAGTGATTTTATCCAATTTTCGACTCATTGAATTTAAAAAAATTAGAAGCTCAACAAATATTATTTCATCACATAACTTTTTGTTAAAAACTCAATTTTTCTTTAAAATGAATATCCAAACCCTCTTCAAAATAAATTTATATATCCTAAATAACCAAATTAATTAAACACTGGGATTTTATTTTAAAAATACCACCTCATAAAACAATATCTATATTTTCATAAGACCATTTTAGAATAATAAATTTTATAAATATTTATTAGAAATGATTATTAAAACTCTTTCAAATAAAAGATCTCCCAAAACAACACAAAAGGTAAAATGAGTGTTGATAGGTTACTTGTACATATGGGTGGCATCCATATTCCAATCACACCATCAATATATTGTGTTTTGAAGGACCATTACCCTATATCTGCATGGATTTCCATGACCTGTGAGCTCATTATGAATATTTTTCCTACTCTATTTCCATTTCCCAAGCCCAGAACAACCAAAAAGAACCTTGTAAACTAAAAGAATTCCAAAATTCCATGGAAACTCAAGGTTTAATCTGAAAATTGTTGGCTAGATACTCCCCTAGACCGACACTCCATATGTGATAGTCCTAAATAATCTTCATCGACAACTGAATTAAAAAAAGGATTTCTATAGGATATGTCCTATAATGAACCAACCACTTTTGATACCATTTTGTCACGAACCAACCAAGGTCAACCCCATACCAGTCACCCAATCTAATATTTGGCATGTCATGGGAGGAATTCCAAATCTTCATAATTGAGAAACCTGTTCTAGGGAGTCAATTGTGAAACAAGGTATTTATTTCATCACATATAAATATAAATAAATAGGGGAATAAAATAGTAAATCCCAATATACAAGTTACCAAACATAACAACATTACACATAAACTGAAAAAAAAACTCAACAATAAACACATACTCCACCCAATGACCACAACGTCTACATGTGACCCTAAGGGGCACCCTCCAATACCAAAACCAACCATCATCTACAGTGATCGAAACCAAGATAGAACTTATACCAAAGGATAAAAACATGAAATAACAATAGGGAAGAGTATTAAAACATGATAGTCATGATTAATCAATTCTATTCCTAATGCCCTTCTATAAAATAAAATAAACATAAACTTTAGGATTAAAATAAAATATATATAAAAATGATTTTTGACACATTTTTCCTTTAAAACAATAAATTTAGAATTTTCACATTCGACCCCAAAAAACAAAATTCTCTTCTAAGAAGAAATCATAATCATTTCATTGAAGAATAATGAAATATATTATATAAAAATGAGAAGAAATATAAAACATTTCAAAAAACATTTTCACAAAAAAATGAAAGTCAAATAATTAATTTACAAAGAAATACACTAAACATGAGAGAACCAACAATTATCACATAATAAGTTATATTGATATATAAAAAAAACTGTAACAAAAAAACAAGAATCTCAATAATCCTTCATAGACTACAAGGATCAAAGAGTCATGGTACAACATATGAGCCCATGGAATAATCAGGAACATACTATAAGTCTTGAATCATCCTTAAAACCATGCATCATTTAATGAAATAAAATTTATCACACATTATCATTCAAAAAATACATAGTCTCATTGAGGGGTAATGTCCCATATAAACAAAACAAAAAAATCATATCCCCTACTATGTGACCATAGTCATTGAATAATCCTAAGAGGTGAAATAATCATTCTTATAAACTTTTCTAGTTATAATTTATTTTCATTTCAAGAGTAATGTAAAATGGGAGTGAGTAAATGATGTCTACTGAGAATCAAATAACATGATAAAATATTATATATAACCAACACACACAAAAATCACCATTGAGTCACCCCATTGATCAATACCATTCCATGAAATCAATAGATCTCAATGGAGTCCACATGGAGGATATCCCACACTACTCAAAGTAAATTGTTCATGAGGTGTTCATAGGTAGGTCATCTAATCAATTCAATGTATATTGATCACAATGATTACATAGATATTATATCACATCCCTTCAATATAAAATATTCAAGAGGATTATCCAGGATATATCTTTCACAGACAAAAAATTCCAAAAATACAAAACGGTCCTAAGTCATCCTTCATAAGAACCAATATTTTTCAAAGAAACCATTTCCACCTTCCAAATATTAATAAACACACCAGTTATCATATAAAATCCATTTATAAAATCCCATTTAATCACTAACAACATATTTTGGAACCAAATATACCTTCATCAAAATTCCAAATGGACTACACTTCACCATCACATGCAACCCATGATGAAAATTCCTAACACATAAATAACTTATGTCTGAACCATTTAGATATACATTTTCTAAATCAAATCCACCATTTTATATGTCAATTTTATTTTTACAAAGACATTATATACATTAAAAACTAAAAATAATATACATATTACAATGGGGAATTTAATCGAACACATGGTGTGCATCTTGAAATAAAACAATGCCATTTATATTAAATAATAATAATAAAACCATATAATTTAACATAAAATAATTATTAAAAAGATCTAATATCACATTTATGCAGATAAGGAAGGTGAGAATATAATTAATCCAACAATTCTTAAATTTAATGTTTTGTATAGTGGTAAACCTACCTCAAACCCCGGTGCATCAACAACGCTCCCAAAAAACCTCACCAAGGATCCAAGATCCATGAAAACCCAAGAGAAACCCTATAAAAAACCAACGTAAAAAAATAGAAACATGAAATATAGATCCAAATGGGCAATGAAGAAGTGGAACTCAAGAGAAAAATGAAATAAAGAGGAATATGGATAAGAGAAGTGGATAATAAATTGGGGAATTTATCCCCAAACACAATGAAAGCACTAGATCCATGGAATCAGAGAGAAGGAGATAGCTTTATTGGAATTAAAGAGGCATCTTTGTGTCAAACGATCCAGGGGGAAGAGATATAAAGTGAGTTGTGGATAAAATTCTAAAAAGGTACAAGTAGAATTTCACAATTTTGTTAGGATCTGGGAAATACATTATGTTATTCTAAACAGTTTCCCAAACCATACACAAACCAGGTGCCACTTAATGGGAAAACATAGGGTACTCACACAACTCTTTTGTACGGTTTGGGAAACCATGTCCTAACCGTGCTATAAGGTTTTTTCCAAAATGGAAGAAGTATGTCCGCACCTTCAGCACAGTTTTCCTAACCATGTGTGGACCTTTTATTACCATCCAGAGACAACCTATGGATCCCATGGTTTTTTGGTCTAGGCTTCATGACTTCTATTATTGATTCCCCCAAAGTGTTCCACCTCCTGCCAAATCAAAAAACATTAATTTTCACAAAAAAAACTCAAAGTGAAACTAAGGAATAAACATGGGACTTATAATAATCACATGATTACCTTTAAATAGAAAATATTCCAGCCTAAAAAATATGAGGAAAACCAAGATTCAAAAAATGATTCGGAACAGAGGATAAAATAAAAATTCTGGGTGAGAAAATATTTTTTATTTGTGTTGGCCTTACTAAAATATTATTTGATTCATCTTTTATATCACAAATGTTTTCCCAATATACATTAGTGTGGGTGTAATTACAATAAAAAACCTCCCCTAAATATCAATTATGATGCCTTTTCATGGTTCAATATAGATAAATTTAACTCCCATTTGAATTTTCTGGGTTACTGTTTTTGATAATTGTGAGAAATGAATCCTAATGAATTAGTAGTCTATAAATAGTAAATGAAAACATTTTATGTTTGTGATAGTAGTTGTTAAACATAATTCTCCAATAATCTATATATTTGTAGGATCCATAGATATACCCTCTCTCTGGATTACATGTCTTTAGAAAGATACATTACATAGTAATAATTCACAAATTCCAAATTTTTCATATAGTTACACATTTCTAAAAATCTCCCACATAATACTTAATTTCTCCCCCTCATCTTCTTTTCTCTTCGAATATATATGAATATCATCTACAAAGAATATCAAAAAATTATTAATTTAATATATATAGAATATTTTGAAAAACTTAATGAAGGTTGTGGGGAATTGTTTTTCCATGAAGGAGTAACAATGAAGTCATAGTGTCCATATTTTATGTGATAGGTTTTCATAGGTATATCCTTCATTTCACCCGTAATTAATGAGATAAAGATTAGTGTTCAATCGTGTATATGTATAGACCAAAATTAATTTGATCAAAGAATTCAACAATAAGGTTTATACATTTCTTTCCCTTCATCGTGAACTTGTTATGTTCATGATAATACTTTCAATGAGGCATTGATTTTTCTATAAACATAACAAAAGTATAGTTTTATTCCATTAAATGGATCTTGACGATAAATATTTATTTTATATTACCTTTTATTTATTTAATTAATTCCTCCTATTCAAAATGGATCTTTTCAAATGGACTCTTTGATATATTAATATTTTTATTATTAGTTTAATGAAAAAAATTTACCACATGACCATTGAGAATAATTGTAAAATCCTCAGTAATTTAATTCCCATTTGTATTCAAAAATATCTTCCATATTCTGTATCTACCAAACAATTTGTTCTAAATATACTATGTTATGTGGAATCAAGACCAATATATGGGAAACATTATTTCCACGGTGTATATCCAAAATTTCACTAATACATGAACCTAATTTGATTTTGGATTTGAATTATGATTTCATTATTTCAGAAATTTATAGGGGATATTTGTAGAGGGAGACAAAATGAGATTAAAAAACATAAAATATGATTAAGGAGAGAATAAAATTAATTTCATGAAAACAATTCACACAAACCATAATCAGAGATATGTAATAGTCTCTTTTGCAATCATCGCACCACTAAGTGCTATCAATAATCATTTAATATATAATTTTTCGGGTGTAAAATTAATTCACATTGTAAAGATGACTAATTTTTAGGAGTGGGTATAACCATAATAAAATTACACATTTGGAGTTATTTAGTGGATGATTATTTTACCTTTAACCACTTCTATTTTAGGATCCAATTTTCCTATAGTGATTGAATATGATTTCCTTTTACCCATAGTTTTTAGAGGTTGTCTATAATTTTTTTCATTATTAGTCATTATATTAGTTTAATAAATTGCATAATTATCAAAATCCATTAATAAAATTAATGATGTTTACGTGATGATTTGGGTGAGATTTTTATATCATATAATCTAGTGGTCAAAATCTTTAAATATTTATAGTACTTTGGATTTCAGTGACCTTATATTCCATACTAAATAAATTTTTTATTCTATTGAAAATGTTTCCACATGATTTTTCCCACATATTAGCCTATATGATGTAAAATCTTCTTTCCTATATGATATTTATTATTTGAGTTCCCAAAAAACACAATGTTTCATTTTGAATCTACAAACCCATGGGACTAATGATACTCAACCATTTCCATTTCCTCCATGACATAAAGTTGATCAATTTTACCAGATCTACCAAAGAACTCTGTAGATCACACTTTGCATAGAATGGGTATTATGTCACTATATAAAAAAATAATTTTAATTTTTGGGTTAATGAGTATACTAAATATGTACCATTTAAGACTCAAGAAGATTTAAAAATATGTAATTATTGATTTTTACTCTCTATATTTTAACATTATGAGTTATAACTATATTTTTATTTGATGTTTTTAATTAGAATATATATTTCAAAATATATTTGTAAATTCCTCCCATTTCATTGAGTTGATTTACTTCTATTCCCACATATTCTTACTAAGAGTCAACAATTAATTAGGTTTATCTTTTAAATAATCATTGTGTAACAAAACATATTCACGCTCTTAAAATTTCAAAATTTTAATGATATTTTAATTTTTTTTGATTTATTACATTAAAATTAATAGAAAAAAGACCAATTAATGGATAGTATTTTTTGATATATAATGTTCTCAATTGTTAGTTGTTTATTAATTTCCACCATTCAACGATATATATTTTTTTATTGATTTATCATAATATTGTTTCATAATAATTAAAATATTTATTTTTTAAACATGATCTAATCTCATTTAATTTTTCCTTAGGAAAATCATTTTTTTACCAACACATTAATCTTTTACATGGACACTCCTGGTTCTAGTCATTGAATAAATTCAATTATTTTTACAATTAATCAATAATTAAAATAACAATATGTAATATGATAATTAATATAAATAATATAATCTAATAACCTCTAAAATATTTTTATGAAACATTATGTTCAACCTATTTATCATTTGGTATAAACCAGGATGACAATGATTAATCCTCTTTATGTTTGACTTGTATTTGTTGTAAATAAATAACTAAAAATAAATATTTTAAATAATAGATTACGTGGAATATTATGGAAGAAATTTTTATCACCAAATCTTATTGTGAATGATAATGAAGTTCCCATGATGGATTCCACCTTTTGTTAAATATTAATTGAATAACATGAATATTTGTTTTTTTTCATAACTGGCTTAATGGAATTTGATATATGAAGAATTTTTTTCCATAATTTATTAATACAAAAATTGAGTTATTGTTAATGAATGACTATAAATTATGAAGTGAAGGAAGAATGATTATATGATCATTGAAGTGCTTATTATAGTTTATGAAGATCTTGAGGAAACATGCAAATGTTCTGATTGAGTTGTATGATAGTATATGATTTATTATATTTGGGGTGAAATTTAAAAATTTCCCATGATTTACCAAAATTTTGTTAGTTTTCTATGTTGAATTTTTGTTGAGACATATAGATAAATGATAATCCACATTATTGATCACAAATAGAAAAAAACATTATATAGAACAAAAAAAATATCTCCTAAACGATTATTTATAAGTAAACAACTTATTTTTAATGATAAAGCTACATAAACATGGACTGGATTTCTAAAATTATAATTCCAGATTTTACTAGAATATAAAATTGTTGTTTTAATAGATAATATGTTACCAAATCTTGTATATTTTTTAAGGGGTTTTTTTGTCACTATAGAAAGGAAACAAAGGGAGTGAAATGGAATTGATGATAAATGAACACAATTGATACCATTAAATACGAGAAATTACAGTGATTATTTTAAATTTACATTATAATATATATTAAACAAAAGATAGTGTAATGCAATGAGGACGTAAGTGAATAAGATGATAAACAATAATTCCGATAAAGGATGAATTCAAAATTACTTTATGATGAGAATAAATATTCATCTAACATTTTAATGAATAATTTTACATGAAAATGTAAGTTTGAAAAAATATTACATCTAAATAAAAACATAAGAATCTAGGTTATTGATTTTATGAATATGTATTATAATTATTTCCAATCACCAGTATTTTATCCTATAAAACATATCATATTTCATTTAGTGTATATATTCAGATCAGAAGAATTTAGTATGTATGTTTTTTAATGATATATGATATTCCAACATTAGGATTATTTTATGAATTATCAAATTAATAATATCTTGGAGCCTTAGTTATGTTTATGATTCAATAAGAAATTTTAATGAAGATATTTGAGGAGCGCATTTTTTCAAAAATAAATGAGAAATAGTGACTTCATTTACATAAGATCTAACATACAAATTGAAATACAATATGTGAATTTTTTGTGAATAATATAATGAATATGATAATTCAAATATCACATGAATAAAATATATAATATTCTCTTTAGTCAGTCTTTCCATGAAAAGGAAAAGGAAAAAACATGTCATGAAATATTTAAGATCCTATAAATTGATGATCAAGAATAGATGGTGATTAAATATGATAAAAAATAAATTATACAATAAAAAATCTACGAATATATATATAGAATAGGTTTTCAAAAAATGTAGTGACTTTAGGACTTTAAAATTTATACATTAATTATTTATAATTATAAAATAAAAAAGTAGATCCAATATTTCTATTTTCAAACACTTTATGTTTGGAGAATATAGAGAGAGAGATAAATAATGTCGTAGTAATAGAATATAATTGTTAAATTAATAAGAAGTTATCAAATGATGAAAATATATGATCCATGTTGTACACAATGGAAGAAGTAACTAATTACATGTTATCAACTATATATCATCATCCCCAAAGATGGAAAGATTCGTGAACTAGCAAACAATATTCACACAAAGATGTATGAATGATAATATTAAGAGTTTTATAATGATGTAAAGAATATGAGTCAATTTTTATTATTATATTGAATGATTAAAATCAATATATATAGTCGTGATGTTTTTTAGTCAAACAGATCTGATCTGCTTTAAGGTTGTTCATACCCATTCCTGTGAAAAATGGAAAATAATACCTAAATTTCATTATATGTTGTCAGAACAAGGATATAGATTTCAAAGTCCTTCCCTAGTTCAATATTTCGTTGATGATAGTATGGATGTTTTTTGTATTGGATAATATTTATGGTTTACTGAGGATGTTGTGATTCTCTGGGAAAAGAACCTCACTGACAATTTCGTGCTCTCATGATTTTCATTACATTTTAATTCCTATATTATAACAACCATATAATGAAATACATTCACATTACATAAAATTTTAGGAATACATAAAACAATGTTCCAAAAAACACCCAAAGACCGTACTATTATAGTGCATCTGGAAACATGGGAACATAAACAATGATACATAATTTAGCTACATTATATCCCACATTCTTATTATTGAGTTGAACGTTTCATAAAAATGTCAATAATAATGAATATCTTCATAACCGAGGGATGGAGACATGAAAATGGATGATTTCAATTCTCTGTAATGGAAAAAATGGAGATATGTAATCATAGTCATGATCCTAATCTTATGGTATCAAGATCGTTAACTTGAAGATAATACCTTTCATATCAATGTTCATATAAATGAATCATGGGATAATTCTTGGTATTTCATAAGACATGACTCATAATAAAATAAATAACATAAGACCTGAAAGAAAAAAATTGGAGTAAAAAAGGAATTATGGCATACACATAAGCATATATAATGATTTCTATAGTATCTAATGAATCACTACCACGACCATATTGGTAATATGGGTTCACTCCCCATACCGGCATTGTAGTCCTGGTTCACTCCCATGGTCATCTTAGTAGCATGATTTTACTCGCCATATGATCATGGTAGTCATGGTTCACACCCATGCCATATTATTATTCGTGGTTCATCCCCAAGACCATCTTATTCAGTCTCATAATATTTAAATCTTACCTAACGCATTGGAGGGATATATATGTTCCAACCATCTCATAATGTAATCATACATACTTTTGACACAAGATAACGAATAATTATATTATAACCTATGAGATGAAGTGGTTATTGTAAAAATGTAATTATATCATAAAACTATGAAAATATACAAGTTTCATTATAGTTTCATCATGAACATAACACATGAAACGAAGCGGGTTTCAAAATCATATAACCTGTGAAATAGAAACATGTTTAATAATCATCATGCCATTAATGAATAACCCATTCCGAGAAAGAATATGAATGGAAACATAGAATAACTAACCAGTAATGGAATGAGTAACACCAGTGGATTTTATCTTATATGGGAAATAATTATGAATTACCTTTTAAACATATTTTTTCATGAAAATATCCATTCCAAATTAAAAACTTTTTTAAATACTTAAAATATTTTTTAAAATGTTTTCATTGAAAATAACTTTGAAAATTTACTAAGGAAGAATTGAAAACTATATTACTTTATTAAAATATTTTAAATTTATATTGGGCTTCAAAGAACTTTTCAAAAAAAATTGGAAAATATTTTTGAAAACATGGTTTTTAAAGAGAATATATTTTCAAATGGAGAGAGATTTAGTCTCATTATACAAAAAAACATTATCTTAATTACAATGATGTGTAAAAATTTTACAAATAATTGTATAAATATTTAATAAATATAGGATAAATAAAATCAATAGTTTTCTTGAGGGATGGATCATAATATTTTATCAAAGGAATTAAAAACATAAATAATCTCGAAAAAACAATGAGATTGTCTCAATAAACTCTTATAACATGTTATATTTGGATCATACTCTCTATTTAAGTAAAGGAAATTACTTGAATCTTGAAATTTAATGTAAATATGTAAGTTCATTATATAACATTTAAAATGGAAGTATATAAAACTCAAAAAATATTTTAGTTACATAACAGAACAGAAGTCTCAATGAAGGAAAATTGAGAAGAATATATTTTATAGATTTGGTAACTTTTGAAACATAAAACCCAAGAATGAATAGTTATAAAATAGATATTTTAATGACCATAAATTTATGTATATGATCTATATAATAAAATAATGTTCCTTATATGAACAAAAAAAATTAAATACTTTCACACAAAGCATGTAACTCACAGAAATAAAATATGAGATTAAAGCCCCTTAGCTTGTATCTTGACTCTCATCATACTAATTCAAACCACTTTAATAATAAATATAAATATATTATAAATCATTTAAAAAATAATCTTATATATAATAACATATATATATATTTCATGACCTTATATTACCTGCATGGTAATAATTCTATGTTAATGTTTTACTTCGGGTAATATTCACTTTATTCTTTTCATGTGTCTTAATTATTAATAATGTTGTTATTCATAATTTATATAATTATTTAAAGAATTTAAACCATATATTATAAATAATTTATATAAAATATATTTTTTATGTATTAATCTATGGAATATATAAGTATGAAATGGAATACAATGTTCTTCGAGATGGTAGGTCGTCTAAATACATTAACTCAATTTCTGTTTAATTGTCATGTTGAAAGAGTGAAAGTAAAAAACATATATTTATATATTTATATAATATCATTATATTATTATAATAATCAGTTATGTTCACTATGAATATCTGCAATACATTCCATTATTTTTGAATGAATCACATCGCTTGGGGGGCGGTAGTCCACATATCTCAAACATAATTTTCATCTTTACACCAAATGGAAAGTAAATGGATATCTCATGTAAAAAAATGAAGTAGATTAAATGAATTATAAATATAATATATAATACATATAAATATATTTTCTACTATAATATCTACCATGATAGGTGGTATGGAATATTGCACAATCACCATTTTGTGAGTCGGATGTTCAACATATACTGAATCAACATGACTGTTATCCCTTAGATGGATGTCTTTGTAATTGAAGGTTGAAACCCATGAATAAAAACATACTAGTATATTTAGTATATTTTTTTACAAGAATTGAAAAATGAAATTTGAGGGGTTTAGAATGAAAATAAACGGAAGGACATGGGGGAAGAAGTTTCCTCTTAATCGGGTAACATCTTTTTTTCAAATGGCTTCCTTGGATTTCTTTATACCCATGGGAAGGATTCTTGTACAGTGGGTGATTTCTAGGAGGATTATTGTTCCATACCTACCCAAACATAATTGGTTTTAGATGTTTGATAATTTTGGAGAGGTGGTGGTCTTTATAGGGGTTTAAAAGGTTCACATGGTATTTTTTAAAACAAGTTTGTTGTAACATTGTTTTTACCTAAAAAAAGTCATTACAAACAAAATAAACAATAATATAAGGTTAATACCCATAATATTTCCATAAAATGGATTTTTTACAATATTATAAGTCTTTTGGGGTTTTAAATTTAAGTTTCAGTCCTTAGTTAATACTAATTTTACCTTTATTGATGTAATTAATATTAATTACCTTCACTAATAAAAGTTGTTAAAAACTCTGTTGATCTTATTAGAAATTATAAATTATTTATATTTAAAATAAGACATCCAATTTTACAAATTCCCCACAAATAAGTCTCAATACATAAATTAAAATTAATCCTGTAGTTAGGTCTACAATTCGGTTTTTTGAAGTATATTTTAACAAATGTTTGATATGTTTTATATCAAAAATTATTGTAAAATTAGTTCTAATTACCCTCTCTGTATTATTTGAAAAATTATTATTTAATTAAAATTTTCAAACCATTTAATATATAATTTTACTATATGAATAAATTATATGAAAATAATTGTTCAATTAAATTCTGGTATTTTTCACTATTCATCCAAAAATTATATTTCTTATAAAATTCCCAAAAATTCATCATAAGATACATTATAAATTATAATTTAAGATATGATGTTTATGTTGTCAAATTAAATAACTAAATGTCATTAAAATTAACATTATTATTCTTCATAGTAAATTAAATGCAGTTTATTTGAGAAAAAAATATTTTTAAACATAAAAGTACATTACCAAATATCATATCATTCATTATTTATATTTTTTATTTATATTATGAAATTATAAACAAAATTGAATATAAGTTATTTTTTTCATTTTTCTTTGTTTAATGGCTATGTTATAATTATTTTATATAAATAATTATAACAATAAAATGATTTTTTTTTTGAAACATAGGTGTTACATGTGACAAACGCGAAGTCGCTATTGCATACACTATGTATTTACTATGTGAAACTAGTATTTTATTTTAAAATCATTTGAAATAAATGAAAATTTATTTTATTGAAAAAACTATCCACAAAATCTTATGGGGTTACATTTTACCCATCTAAAATAAATTTTTCCATCGAAATTTGTCACTCTAGTGAAAACAAACTAAGATAATACGTATTAATCATATCCTCTTATTCCCAAATAGTGTTTTCTAACTAATGGTTTATAAAATAATCCTTCACTTGGTGAGTTTCCTTGTTTCGTAGAGAATTATTTGTAGGATCCATAATTTCAAAAGGTTTTTCCTCAAATGAATGAACATATTAGAGTTGTATGATATCTATATTTTGTACGTGTGAAGGATCAAGTTCGTAATTCATCAGGATAGATACATGTAACACATCATGGCCTTGATAGATATTTGGAGGATTTTCCAATATATAGTCTACCATCTCGATATGATTGAGAATATCAAATCGATTGATATATATAGGGAATATTTTCCCTTTATTCTCAATAATCATAACCTTTTTCTATGGTGAGATTCATCAAAACAATTTTTCACAGACATCAAATACCACATAAAACTGATGGTTATCGAAATAACAATTAAACTAACTTTGAGAATCCTGGATATGTTGTGGAATTATTCCAACCACATTAAGAATTTCATCAACAATATCAAGTCCCAATAACATTCATTATCTAACTTCATCCCAACACGTTGGATATCAACATTTATTCCCTTAAAAGGACTTAATAAGTTTACATGTTAATGATTCATTTAAATATATTTTTGTTAGAAAAATCACCTAGAGAAATGTGTTGATCCCAACCACATTTTAAATCTATAGAATAATATCTCAAAATATCCTATAGGGTTTGATTTGTTCATATAGACTGAACATCATTCTGGGGATGATATGAAGTGCTGAAACTAAATTCTATATCATCTGATCTCCATAAACATCAACAAAATATTATGGTGAACCTTAAATCTTGGTATAATAAAATGGAAAGTGGTACTCCATTCAACATTAACACTTCCTTAACATATATCCTCAAAATAATATCCATAACGATGTATTCTCTAATAAATATAGTTGTTGGGAACTTAGTAAGGTGAACCACTAAACCCATATATCATTAATCCCTTTAGAGGTTTTAGGTAGTCCATAAACAAAATCCATATTTTTGTTCTTCCATTTCCATTCTGATATGGGTAATGGATGTAGCATCCCCTTTCACTTTTTTCTATCATCTTTAATGTGATTGTCTATCAATCACGGATATACATATCCTATGGTATCTCTCTTCATTACATCCAACTATAAATATCATCCCTATACATAAGCATACATCCATGATGAATATAGAATTATGATCTATGAGCTTCCTCTAACACATCCATCTTCAAATATGGTATATAAGAGACACAAACATGGTTCCTAAACCTTATCATCAAATCTTGATCATTCTTAAAATCAATAGCATATTTTACTTTCTTTTTATGCTCTTTATCTTCCTTATGAACCTCCTTAGCATTCACCTGGATATAGGGTAGTAAATTCATTTGAGGATGATATGATTTTTTCTTTACTTTATTATTTCAAGATCTATCCTATGAAAATACATAAATTTTGGATCTATTATGATCATAATCTTTGATAATATTGCATGATCCTTTCGAATTAATATATCTACCCCATTTTTATATTTACTAGTGTGGTAATGAATTTAAAAGTCATATTCATTTATTAACTCTGACCAACTTCTATGACACATGTTCAAATCCTTTAGTGTAAATTTATATTTCATACTTTTATGATCAATATATATATATATATCACATTTCACTATGAAGATAATTCTTACATATCATTAATTAAAAAAATACGGCTGCTAACTCCAAATAATGAATTGGGCAATTTTTTCACAAATCATCAACATCTATGAGGTATAATGGGTAACCATGTTTTTTTACATAAGAACACATCCCAATACCTTAATGGACAAATCTCTAAACATTACAAACCCTTTTCAACAATAGGGTAATGTAATAATAGGTGAACTTACCAACCATATCTCCAGTTCCTTGATATGTTCTTCACATTCATTTTTTCAGAGAAGATTGAAACTCTTCTATGTTAACATGGTCATAAGATTAGATATTCACGAGAAATGATCCAAAAAATGTCATAAAAATAAAACTAAACCATGAATAATTTTGATCTTAGTCACCATGGTTGGTCTAGGCCAGTATTCAATAGCATATGGCTTTGATGGATCTATTTTATACTATCTCTTGAGATTTTGGGACCAAAAAATGAAACCTTTTACTATCAAGAATTTACACATTGAACATTTTTTATAAGGAATCTCCTTGATTATGGACATTAGTACAATTCCCACGAGATCTCCTTGATCTTCCTTTCTACTTGAATAAATAATAATGTCATCTATAAAGGATACCAAAAACTAATCAAGGAAATCTCTAAAGGCTCCAATCATTAAATAATTTATTATAAAAGAGGAATCAAAAGACCAAATGGATTCCATGTAAATTCATAGTGTTCATATCGTGTATGGTATGTCTTCTTGTGAATATCCTCTATCAGGATCCTCAATTGATGATATCTAGATCCAAAGTCATTCTTGTAAAATCATTGAGCACCACAAAGTAGATAAAACATGTCATCAATACATGGAAGATGGTACTTGTTCTTGACTATGATCCTATTAAACACGCAATAATAAATGCAGAGTCACATTGATCCATCATTATTTTTCCAAAAAATAACAGGTGTATCACATGGGGACACACTTGGATGAATGAATCCATTGTCCAAGATTTTTCTAGAGTTTCTTCTTTAGTAGCTAAAACTCGATCAGATCTATTCTCTAAGGAGTCATAGAAATTGGTGTGGAACCATGTATAAGATCTATTGATAACAAAACTTTACAATATGTTGGATGTCTAAGATTTTTACTTATAATTACACATCTAATTATTTTGGTGTAACATTAAAACCCTTAGAAAAGTTTTTATATATGAATCTGTGGGTAGATATAAAATCAAATTTGACATTTATAGTATTAGTTTAGATGGTAAACATACCTTTCGACATGTAATTATAACACCGCTAATCAAAAATATAAATTTTATGACAATTCCCCATGTCCCTCGGCTTAAGTGGTTTCTAGTTTAAATCATCATCACCATGCCTTTGGTTTTTGTAGTGGTTATCTTAATAACCATTCTACTTATACTTTTAGAACTACATCAATAGAGGTTCATTTTATTCCATTATTCCTAATTCACAACCTCAGCTAAATTCTTCCCATAACTTCGACAATCAAATTGTTGGTGGAATTCCCTTCCACACATAAAACATTTGTTATACCCCTTAAGGAAATTTCCTTCATGAATATTCCCACACATTGTTAATAAATGGAAGATCATCAACTTCTCTATATTGTATTTACATTTTCCATTAATCTTCATCTTCCCCTTCTTTTCAAAACCATCATATTGATATGTGAGTCCAACACCCATTTCAATCTTGATTGACCAATGCATAATATTTTCATATCTACTAATGTCTCTTATGGTCAAAGACCTTCTATGATAGGGATTTAAGCCACTAAATAAGCGATAAACATTACATTCTAGTTGGATAATAATCCTTGAATCGTACCACACATGTCTCATAAAATTAGACTCATATGTTCCAATAGATTCATCATCCCTCTTATTAAACATAGGGATGTATTTCTCCAAATTTTTACGAAGAATCTGATTAACGTACTTATTGAAAAATAAATTCTTAATCTAATAACATTACAAGGATAAAATATTATCTTTTTGTCTTGTATTATTGATTAGATTCCACCACTACTCTACTTCTCCCACTATGAAATACATATCCTGAATGACAATCTCATAATTCAATACTAAAGAATATAGAATAACTATATAGTATTAATGTTCCATTGTTCATCAATAAGTGCATTAATAGACCCCTTGAATGTTGATAGACATTAGGTGAGAAAATACTCAATAGAATGTAGTTCACGCCATTACTCATTTTGAATTCCACCATGATTCATCGCATGAGAAAACTATGTGAGAATAGAATTGAGGTTTTGAATTCCATATACCATATCATTTGGTTTCTTAGGAGGAAAATAATTTCTTTGTCTATTGTAATCACTATTTACTCTATTCCTTTGAGTTATAACCATTTACTAAAACCAACTAGTAGAGAGTAAGAAACATTTATCCTATTGAGGATCCACATAATCAGGAAAAATCACTTATAAGATGTATAAATCATGAAACCATCACGAATATCTGACTTTTTTTACATGGTTATCCATATACAACATATATTTAAATAATTCATGTTGGATCATGATGTGTTTGTAAATTTCTAAAGCATACCCCCTCGGAGTGTCAATATAGGTGTACAGAAAGGCCCATTGTCAAGTAATAGATAACACTGATTTAGGTCCAAAACTTCTTGTAAGAGTCTTTACCAAAGGTATATATGTTCCAAATACACATCCACTTGTACAGTCTAGATAGGGATATTTCTTTTTGAAACCACTCACTATATCCTTTACAAATATTTTACAATAGTTTCCAATGCCTTTATGTATCCTTAAACATATCTTTATCCATTCCCCTAGGGTTATCACTATTGTTTTCTCATCATAGAATCCATATTATGACTAAAAAATTCATGTATTATCAATTATAACCACTTAATATGGTCATAAATTAACCTTACATGTCATTTTCATAATACTTAACATATTTTAGAAATATATTCCCAATGACCTTACTAGCCTAGTGCATTTGGAAACATGGATACATGAACACTGCTACATAAGTGAGCTACATTATATCCCACTAGGTTATTTGGGACTAGATACCCACTTAGACTGATCAAATATTATACCTATCATCTTAACCTTTGGACGAAAATATAAAAAGGGGTGATCTCAAATTCTAAGAAAAGGTAAATAAGGGATATATGTATGAATAAACATGAGAATAATAGAATGGGAACATGATCATGAAAATAGAAAATTGTACCCTACATATCAATGATCATATAAATAAATAATGTTATAAATCATGGGATTTCATAATATATTAATCATAATGAAATAATGATCATAATCCTTGAATGTATAACATAGGAATAAAACATGGAATTGAGGTAGACACCTAAGAATATAGTCTGACTTCCATATTTGCAACAACATCATATCCAATAACATATTAGTAGTATGGGTGAACTCCCCATACCATATTGGTAGTCATGAGTCACTCCCATATCCATCTTAGTGGCATAATTTTTCCCCTAATACCATCTAAGTAGTCATGGTTCACTCTTATGTCCATCATAGTAGTCAAGGTTCTTTCCCAAAACCTTCTTATTCTATATCATGAGATAAAAATCATTACCCAATTATTTTTAGGGGGATATAGGTCTCATCTATCTCATAATTGAATCATGAATACATGTTCAACAAGATAATAAATAATCATATCATATCCCATGAAATGAGAAGGTCATTAAAAACAATTAATAACGTCATAACATATGGAAAGAGGAATGTTTTATAATCATTTTATCATGAACATTACTCTTGAAATGAAGCAGGTTTCAAAATAATATAACCTATGAATGAGAAAAAGTTTTCATAAACATCTTGACATCAAAACATATTCCATTCAGAGAAATAATATGAAATGAAACATTGAATAATTTTCTATAAAGGCATGAGTAACACAATTGGATGTGATCTTTGAGGTAAAATAATTTTGAAAGTTATTTTGGAAATTATTTTTGAGGAAAATATCCTATCTTCTTTGAAAAATACTTTTTAATATATAAAACCATTTTAAAAAAGTTTTCCTTGAGCATATATTTGAAAACTTACTAAATATGAATTGAATTTTACAATATATTTTTAAAATTATATTTCCTTGAAAATGGTTTTCAATGATCTTTTGAAACCATTTTTTAAAACATTATTAAAAACATTGTTTTTTAATACAATAGATTTTTTCCGAAGAGAGAGACAATCATATTTTACATAATAACATTATATTAAGTACCAAATAGTGGAAAAATTGTACTAATACTTAAATATATGTTGACTAAAAAAAGGATAAGGAAACTCATGAGTTTTCTTGAGATATTTATAATAATATTTCTTCAATCGAAGAAAAAAGATAAATAATCTCAGAAAACAATGAGACTATCTTAATAATCTTTTATAACATTGTAACTTGGTTTCATAATCTTCATTTAAGAAAAGAAAATTAGATTATGCATAAAATATATTTAAAATATTTATGATCAGGATATGACATATAAAATTGATGTATATACACTTTGAAAAATAATTTAGGTTCCTAACAAAACACAAGTCTCAATGATGGAAAATTGAGACAAAAATAATTTATTGATTTGGTAACTTTTCAAACATAAACCCCATGAAAGAATGTTCTAAAAAATGATATTTTAATAACCAAAAATTTATTTATAATATAAATATATTAAAATCATGTGATGTACCCAAACCACACAAAAGTAATGTGTTGTGAACATTTAGTGTATCTCACAAAAATAAAAAGTTAGATGAAATCCCCTTACCTTGTATCAAAACACTAATTGTACTCCTTCAAACCACTGATAATATAAATATAATATTATTATCCAAATTTTACATATGTATGTTATTATTTATAATAACATATATGGGTTTATCATGACTTTATATTACTCTCTTGTTAATAAACATATGTTATAGTTTCACTTCAGGTAAAATTGACATAATGTTTCGCTTGTTAATTAATTTATTGTATCATTGGTGTTTATTATTTATATCATATATTTATGAACATAAACCAATTTATAAATATTATTTATATATTATATTTTTATTTTGGTAATCTATAGAATATATAAGTATGAAACGAATTACACCGTTCATGGAGACATTTGGCCGTACATACTCATTAAAACTATTTCCGTTTAATTGTCATGTTGAAAGAAAGATTTTAAATTAAAAATATGTATATACCTATTTGATATCATTATATTATAATTATAATAATATATTATTACTAAAACCATCCTTAATACATTCTATGAAGTGTGTGAAAGAATCATATCGCTTTCAAGGGCAGTAGACCACACTTCATCAAACAAAATCAATGTATTTACACAATATAGAAAATAAAAAGGGAATGTGTTTTAAAAAGTTATTAATTGGATTCATTAAGTAATAAATATTATATATAATTTATATAAATATAGTTTCAATCAAAATTCCAACCATGAGATGTGGTAAGGAAAATTGAACAATCATCATTTTGTAAGGCATATGTTCTCTATACCCATAAACAGTATGCTCGTCATTCAATAAATGGTGGTGTGTGTTATTGTTTGTTGAAACCATGTAATAACAACATAATAGTATTTGTAGGATACTCTTTTTTTATAAAATAAAGTAAAAATAAATGGAGGTGTGGAGAAACAAAATTAAGGAAAGGACATGAGAGAAAACGTTATCTCTAAATCGGGTAACTCTTTTTAGTTCATGCAAAACGAAATTTTTAGACAGAAATATTCATAAGTTAATTATTCTAGAATAATGGAGTATTTATATTAATTTTATAGGGAAGTTCATGGTTGAAAATTATATAATTTATAGGATATATGAAGTGGGATAGGTGGTGTCCTTTTATCGGGATGCAAAAGGACTCAATTAGTAATTTTGAAAGTAAGTTAGGTGTACCCATGTTTTAAGATAAAATATTAATAAAAACAAACAAAATATACTAATTTAGGGTTAATTGATGAATTATGGATAGAAAATGAGCGTTGGATAAAATTATATGTTGGGTTGGGTCTTAAATTTAAGGTTTTGTCCTTAGTTATGCTTACTTTTACATTAATCGATATAATTAATTCTTATTACCTTTAGTAATATTTCCTCTCAAAAACTATGTTGACCCTATTATAAATTAAAAATTATTCTTATTCTAAAAATTTAATCCAATTTTTGAAATTACAAAAACATAATTTGGATAATATAATTTGAAATTAATCATGTCATCGGATCGACAATGCAGGTTTTTAAAGTAAAAATAACCCAAAGATTTCTTTGTTTTATATCCAGTTTCAATTTTTAATTGGTTATAATTACCATAAAATTATTAATAGATAAACATATCATAAAAAAACTTTCAAAACAACTTAAAATATATTTTATCCTTATAAATAAATTATACAGAAAATAAATTTTTAATTAAAATCTATTATTTTTCAATACTTATCCAAAAATGTAGTTTCCCCAAAAAATCCCAAAACCTCACCCTAAAAAATTTCAAGATTAAAAATTCTAACTAGTTTTTTATTTTATAAAATTATACATAAAAATGTGTCTAAAATTTATGATTTTATTTTTCACAGAAGGACACTAAGAAATGTTTTTTGAGAAAATGTTAAGTTTAAACATAATTGAAATTTACAAAAAATCATGTCATTCATTATCAATAAGATATATATATATAATAGTTATAAAAATATTTAAAAATTATTCATTAGTATTTATATTACTAATTTCAATGTGTAATTAATAATTATCTCATTTAAATAATTATAACAATAAAATTATGTTTCAAAATAATCATCAGTGATGTGTGTAATGTACTCCAATTCGTTATTGTGTATGCCAAGTCTATTACATGTGAATGAAATGTTTGACATATTACATCACAAGAAATAAATGATAATTTAGTTTATTACAAGATGTTCCATAAAAACATAGAGGGTATCATATATACTTACCAAATGATAGGGATATATAGAAAGAGATAATCAGTAAATATTTACTGTCGTGACTAAGGGATAAAAGTAAAATTATAATAAAAGTATTACAATAGCGATTCATCTCCATATAATTGTTGGAATCATTCCTATGTGATCCTGAAACATTATATCAGAGACGGTCAAACCATTAATTGAATCCTTAGATTAGAGTTTTAGTTAATGAATTAAGTCATTATTTTACAAAGGCTAGATGAATTTAATATTTAAATAAGATTTTAGATTCCCTATCTAACTAACCATGGAAGTTTGTCTTCTTTTATAAATAATAAAATTATTGAAAGAGGAGAATTTTTATTGAGAATGGAATTTTCTATTAAAGTTAAGAATAATTACTCTCTTCAAATTAAATGTACAAAAGTAGTGTTCATTCAAATTTTTCTATCACAACATGGATTCAAATAATATTTTTTTAGAATACATCACCCAAGAATAAATATAATGAATGATTAGTTTCCCTATGAAACAATTATACTGTAATAAAATCTATTATATAGGAGGAAGAGGCATGCATATATGATAATATCACATCTCTATATAATCATGTGTTAATTCATATTATGATTCAAGTAATTTTATGAATAATAAAATACAAAAACTCCCTTGTCAATTAGACAATTTTGTGTTTTGTTCAACTAAATGCATGTATGGGGGGATAACCAAGCTTAATTTTGAGACAAAATATTTGGATAATGATTTGTAACAAAGGGTTCTAATGTATAAATTGTTCTACAAAAGTTATGATCCTTACAAATCAAGAATGAGGATCTTAAAGAAATATTATATAGTTTATAGAATAAATCTATCACTAAAATTTAAGATAGATAATAAGATTAAAAGAATTAAAATGAACGTATCCATGCATATGAAGATGTAATTACTCTTAAAGCTTTTCAACTTATATTTATGTAATATATAATAAATGAGTTTGACTATCTAATTAATGAAATGTGAAAACGAAAAAAGAAAATATGTAATAGTTATGAATTGGTTGTAGAGACTAAATGAAACATTTTTATAATGAGAGAATAATCATATGTATAAATCTATTATACCATTATATTAAATTGAATAATATGGAATGTTTTTAAGAGGTTTATTCCCATCATGTTTAATGTAAAGATATAACAACAAAATTAATTATGTTGAATCTTAAATAAAAATAACATTATTTGGTGAAAGAAATTTCTTGATATCATATACTAAGCAACATAAGACAACTACAAATAAGAATCTACCTATAATATCCCTTGTATTGGATTGAGTTTTATATTATATAGAAATTTTCATATTCTGTTTTATAGATGTGAAAATTTGTAAATTGATTTTTGGAATGGAATTTCAATGGTCAGAATACATTATTACCTTTTTGAGAAATTTATTAATGCTTGAGTAGTATCTCGAGTGTTTACAAAAGTTTCAAAATAATCGGGCATGATGAAACTTGTTTTTGGAATGATACGGTGAGGCACATGATTTGAAAAGTTTATTTATAATCATTAACCCAAAATGTGTGGTCATGTATAAGTGTCAATCAATGTTAAAAACATTCACCCAAGGGAACACCACCATGAAATTTTATAGAGTATATTTTTAGGGGACTTTCACAGGATACACATGGTTTCTATAACAATGCCCCTATTAATTTGAGTTGGTGAGCTAGCTAGATAGTATCCCCACATAGGAAGTACACAATTTTCCTAACCATGTTCCTATTCATATACAATTGTGTTCCATATATATAGTGGATAAAAATATTTTCCACCGATTTTGTCAAATTCTATGGCCTTTATGTATTCAAAATTAAATAACTTGAAATGATAAAATTTCTCTTCAGGAATTTAAAATTTATCCCCCCCATTTCTCCTCCCTCACTCACACAATTTCTCCACTATGGTTATCTCTCATATTACCCCATAGTGTTAATTTATGTATATCCCTCATTTGGGTTTGGAATAGATCACCATTAATTATATTAGACAACCCTTAGTTTTATATCATTCGTTTCATTTCATTTTACTATTACCATTCCCCTTTGTAGGGTATTTCCTTATGTCCTTATATGCTTTAATTTCATGGAATTTTCCTTTTCTTCGGATTTCTCTCATTTCAGTTTGAATGAATGTCATTATTATACTAATAATGAATCCTGGGTAACATATAGGTGGCATATATTATTTTCCCATAAATTATTTCCATTTGTAAATTATTCCATTATGCCTTACACTATAACATCCAAGCATCTCGAAAAAAAATGTGAAAATAATTTAGAAAATTTAATTGCTATAAAGTGGTTGGTCTATGTACCATTAATTTTATTATTGGAAACTATAAATATCAATAAGAACCACCCATTTGGAGTATTTTTCCTTTATTAAATGACTCCAAATATATGAATATGAAATTAAACAACCAATTAAGTGATTTGAAATTACTCTAACTAATAGATTGATGGAAATGAATTAAAAATTGATGAATGGTGAGATTAGGAATCTTGATCCCTTGGTAGCATATAAATTTTTGATGGGTATCCACTATAGAATGAAATAGAAAAATTGAATAAAACTAATTATAAGTATGAATAATGACACAATTTACCATTATTTGTTATATATTGTTTAATCCTACCAACATAAATAAAATAAAATAAAATTAAATGATTTATTAATGGCTTAATACCATCACATAGACATTTTTATTTATTAATAAATTGGTTAGTAGAATCAGTAAATATGTTTTGTAGTCTGGAATTTGGCTTCACAAGGAACTTTTAATCACTAATAATTTAATTTAATTTAAAGATCGTGATGAATCCTATTTTACCTTGGATAATTTCTCAAGGATAATGATTAGCTTTTAATTGGAATTATATTATTCTATGTAGAGGATCAAATGACAATGATTCTATAAACCCTATTGATGTTTCATACTCTATGGAGGATCAACGCCCTGGTTCAGGAGGTCATGCTGATTCCACAAACTCTAAATAGGGAAGATTGAGGATCACACTCCAGTATCGTAGAGGAATTCCACAACTCTATCTGAGAATCATCCTATAGAGGGGATCACAATCCATTTATTTGGATGTAATTCCACACTACACCATTGAGGGAAGGACCAAGGTAACACACACAACCTGTATTGGCAAAATATAGGAAAGGGAATTGTCTCAATCACTCTTGATGTTAGTGCACATGTTTTCTATCTATTCCAACTATTTCCCATGGGTAATAACCTAACAATCCATGTAGTATCTATATACACGGAATGTAGGATAATTACATGGTGTGTAGAGACACACAGTTTTGTTCCCATTTCACTCGAACTTATCCAGGTGGGAGTGCATGTCGTGTCCATGTCAATGTACTTCAACATGTGTCTGTGTACATATGAAGTACACTCTGAGTCCAAATTGGCATGCCACATGTTTTGTAATATGGGTCAAACTACATTTGATCATCTTATCCTTCACAAAACCCTAGACAACACTGAAGGGGCCCACACACCATGTAATCATGGATTACACATTCTGTTCTACAGGATTTTCTAGAATTGCTTTTCTTCCTTTACGTGTCTTGGATGGTGCTCCTCCTTTGATTTTGTGGTTGATTCTCCATGAAATCGATGATCCAAGGTATTCTATTCCTCGTCATCGTCTAATGATGTGTTCCATCAATGTATCTTCTCATAAATCTGATCAAACTGTCATTTATCCTTTATTGATGAATAATGTGAAATTATGAATCATAGGTCATCCAATTTTCTCCTTCTCAATCGTCACACATTATTTATTTTCTGCCAATCCCATTTATATGATATCGTATCATTGTGAAGTGAAATGGATATTCAAAGATCGATTGATAATGAATAGTCAAGTATAGGACAAACGTAGAACTCCCATGAAAAAAGATGAATGAGGGTAGAAAATCCAAGAAACACGCCAGTTGAATGAACCTTGATCAATGTTTGTATTGATAATTATTTGTTTTATCATGAAAAATAATGAATATATTTTTATAAATTCTCCAATATAAACACTATAAATATAAATCCCATCCCACAATGTGATTGATCTACAAAGAAATCCATTGGTAAATTTATTTTAATTTTTCCCAAAATTTATGAATGGGGAAGAATACACATAAAAAACTATACTAACAGGAGTTTTGATTGATCGTAGATAAAGAATGATTTTTTCTTCTCCATTGATGATATTTTCTATCTCTACTAGTTTGATGATACATGATCTGATCCAATTCCACTGTCATCTACCATGAAAATTCTCCTCAAATGAAGCATAGGCCTCCAGGGTTTTGTACCCAACCCTAATACAAGGTCCCTAACTGTTAACTTATAGGGGAAAAAGCTTTTTCATCATTGAAAAATAAAATTAACTTATCATTGAAATTATTTTATTAATTTCTCACACTGACAACTTTTTCACAAATGAACTACTCATATAAATGATAAATAACCCCTAGGGTATATTCGCTCTTTCAAAACCAATGGAGACCTCGTATTTATGATCGTTTCACCCTTTAATGTATAATTATTCTTTTCTAGAAACTTTTTGTGCCTCCTATTAAATTTTTAATATTTTTTAGACATTTATTATAGGCACACCAAGCCCTATAATCTCACACTATCTCTGTTCCTGGTCTCAAAATTTATTCATATAATATCTAAAAATAATACATCGAAAATATGAGATGTTAAATTCTCCCCCAAGGGGATTTATGTCTCTAAAAATCCAAAATAAGGGATACTCAAGAATATTAGGGTAATGAGCATGAATCTCATCCTCCCACTACTGTATTCTCTCCTATAGATTCATGTGCTACCACCAGACATGCACTAAAGGAATCGATTTACCATGAAGGATCCTCTCCTAACAATACTCTTTCTCTACTAATGAATCATCAATAGTAACTCCATTCACAATGCCCTAATATCCCCAGTCAACGATGTGTGATAAATCATGTATATACCTTCTCACCTACAACATGTTGAAGATGTTGTGTATCTGATAAATCTGCGATAGTAGTGATAAAATGTATGCCAAATCACAAACTCAGTATTCTATATGGAAAGGTCTAATAAACCTCTATGATTGATTACCACATCATCCAAATCTCCATAATCCACATCAAGGTGAAACTAGATGGAACATGTGGTGTCCTTCCTTTTTCTCCAAAGGCATCTATAATTGATCTTCGAAAGACTTTTTATAGCTATGTTCAGTGTTCATCTACTCCTCGATGATATGAACCTTATCTATAGTAGTGTATTCCATATATGGGCCCATGATTACCAACTCTCCTGGGTCAATCCAACAATATTTTTACCTACACTGTCGCTCGTACAAGGCCTTGAATGGTGGTATTCCAATGGTGGAATTTTAGTTGTTCTTGTATGAAAACTCCACAAGTTTTAGGTGATTCTCTCAAGTGGTGGAAAATAATTAAATTTAATCTCACAACATGTCCTCCAAAACATTTATTATATTTTCCATCTGGCCATCCATTTGTGGGTGAAATGTTGTGCTCAAGCGTAACTAGGACTGAAATGCCTCCTATAATTCCTTACCCTATAAATATGTAATGTTGGAACCACGATCAGAAACAATTGTTGATGGAACTCCATGGATTCTAATTATCTCCTGCACATAGATGCAAACCATGATCTCAATTGAACTCTTCTCTCAGAAATCTAGGTGGTGGAATGAATTATCGATTTGGTCAATGATAACCCATATGGCATCGTGTCACTAAGACATATGTGTTAAGCCCATCACAAATTCCATTTATATCCCATCCAATTTACATTTTTGTACCTCAATGTGTTGAGATAAACCCACTAGAACAAGGTGTTCTACATTCACTTTTTGATAAGTAAGACATCGAGAAACAAACTCTACAACTCATCTCCTTAGCCTAAGCCAACAAAATAGATGTCGAAGGCCCTGGTACATATTTTCCACATATGGATGTTCCACAAATGGGGACATATAAAACTCCCTCGAAACCTCATCCCACAATTCCAATCGTATTACTCTACGTCCTCTTAAAATAACAACATACTACCAACCTTTTAAATACTCATTAAGAGCATGCCCTTTGGATATCTATGCACTTACGGTCTCACTGTTAGTATCCCCAATCTATGACTCCCTAAATTGATATATGTGTGTAGTGGTGAAAACCATCAACTAGTGGTAAGGTTCTCCATCTCCAAACAAAAGGGATATCTACCACGAGGCCAACTTAAGGTCATGGTTTTCATAATTCTTCTCATGTAGTCTCAACTAGCGTGATCCATATGCAATCAATTCTTTTATTTGAATCATCACACAACCAAGAATGGTTCTTAATGCATCACAGAATACCATTTACATGACACCTTCCCCTAGTAACCACATGATGGGAGAACTCATCAACCTCTTCCTCAACTCTTGAATGTACCCCTATAACCTTTTTGTCCACACGAATGGATACCCATTTCGTATCAATGTTTTCATGGGTGCTACCACTCTAGAGAAGTCTAGAACAAGACTATAATAGTATCCTAACAATACAAGGAATCTATACACCATGAAACTCTTGGGTGGACCCCAAGAAAGAAATAACTCAATATTTGCTGCATCCATTCAACTCCTACCCCTAAAATGACGTGTCCTAGAAAATGGACCTCTCAAATCCAAACTATAACTTTTAGATCTTATTGTAAATTTTTTTCTCACATTGTTTGTCTCTAGGATGATCATCAAGTGTCGCACGTTCTCCAAGTTGGATTCCAGAAAAATTAAGATGTCATCTATGAAGAATAACATGAAGCTGTCTATGTAAGGTGGAATGATATGGTTCATGCGTTCCATGATCATGGTTAAGGAATCATTATCCCAAACGTCATCACCAAGTACTCTTAGTATCCATAATGATATATGATGTTCGTATTCAGTATATCCTCATAATGTACTTGTAGCTGGTGATATCCTGATCTAATGTTATCCTTTGTGAACCATCATTCCCCTTCCAACTGATCAAAGAGATCATTGATCCTCGGTAGTGCTTACATGTTCAACATGATCACCTAGTTTTTGTAAAAATAATCCACACATAACATTAATATCATTTTTTCGATTTGGAAAACATAACTGGGGATGCCTATGGTTAAACACTGGGTCTAATGAAGCCCTTACTCATCAAGTCCTCTAACTACACCTTCAATTCACAATGCTCTGAGAGATCCATCCGATATATAGGTGTAGATATTTTTTGTTTATCGAGGTGTAGATCAATGAAAATGTCTATATCCTAGTGGGATGGTAAACATAGAACATCTTCATTAAAGATGTCTACATACCCCACCACCTCTATAAGAAATTTATTATTGAAATCATCCATCATACCGAGGATCAAACTAGTCAGTTGATGAGTAATTGACTGCACCATCATTTGTTTGAGCCCATCCTGCGCCATCGTGGTTTCGTCTTCACCAGAAATTGAAAATGTGGTTCCATCACTATGGGAATGCCAAAATATTCAACAAAAATTCTAAATCTAAGCTTGATCATTGGAAAACCAATTCATACTAATAATGATGTTTTCGGGACTTGATACCACTATCGAAAGATCCCAATCAAAACAATTACCTTGAAGAGTAAGTTCATATCTTTGTCACTAGTTTGTGATCATTAATTCTCCTCTAATACTAGTCTCTAAGTGTAATGGTTGATTCAACAATTCAATATAAATCTCCAAGTTTCAAACAATATTCATGGAATGAAAATAATGACTTCAATCCATGTCTATAAAAAGTCCATTTAATATGGTAAATAACAGATCGTGCCAAGTATCACCCAAGTAGAATCAGGTTAATTGTCATCTATAGCCTATAAATGGCATATTCCTAAACCACAATCTCTCTAAGCCTAACATGGACCGGTTGGGGGGTTTTGGGTTAATAAGTCAAAACTCAAACCACCCCATGCTTCCCTCCCTTTTCTATCTTCCACATTCTTTGTCATGCGGACAACCCATCTCTAGTCTCAATCTCTATCTCAGAGGTCCCTCATCCATTTCCAAATCTTCTATAAGATGGATCAAGAAATATCAAGAAAATTTTCTATGAGTGCCTAAAGAGAAACCCTTCTTATCTTTTGGTTGATTCAATCCACCATGAGAGTCTTTCACCTATTACCATGTGTCCTAGGATCACCTCCTAAAGAACCAATCTCACTTAGATCCCTATACTATCTTCAGATACCTTTTTCCATGGCCTATCTTAATGGGTTCCCACTACTAGCTCCCATTAATGGTTCCTTATCTGGCAGAAAACATTCCACTAACATGGCTAGAATAAGTACCCACACATAGAGAGAAATTCTTGTCCCCATACCATATCCAAAGAGTAGTGTGAGCTATCTATAATCTTCACAGAATACTCCTCCATGGTAATACTTAACTGCTATAGATGCATAATATCCTATATGAATCCATATTTCAATGTGGACATATATAAATCCTCTCTGAAGAGACACTTTATGACTGTCCTTGAGATAGTTTTCTTGTCATATGATTGAGTCACTAATCTCCACTATTTCCCAATAAAGCCCCAATGAACACTCACAGAAAGGAATTCCATCTGATCTTCAGGCATCCTCGCAAGGGGAAAACTTGAGTGACTACCTATAGATAGTCCTTAGCCATCTAGATTTCTATCCCAACCCAATACTTGGGAGGTCAATACCTCTTAATCTCATGAAATTAACTCATTATATGCATATCCTCACCTCGTACTATTGGTTATAGCTTCTAATCGATGGCTGGTGGTATAGATGGTGAACCATGTAGAGGTATTATCTCTGGTACAAGCCCCTGTATTAATTCCTCATCACTGGGTGGATAATCCGTGTTGGAAAAAATTCACACAATGTGTCCTATCATTTTTTGGATGTTTTTGTGTTTGTTGACAATGACATATGGACAAAAATGAGTATGGTTGATGTTTTCTATAGAAATGTATTTAAGGTGGGGAAATTTACAAGTGTTTTCCAAATTTTTGGGCCTCAAAATCAAGAGTTAGATTTTGTAAAAGGAATGATTTCTTTATATGAGTTAAATTTATTGATATCATTGAACAATATCGACAAAATTTGAGAATATCATACCATAATTCATGGACTGCATACCATATTCTTGGAATAGTAAGAAGAGTTGAGTGAATGGTACGCCATAACAATTTGTGAAACTGAAAACAGTTCATGGTGGAAGATGATTTGGTATAATGGAGGCCTGATTTCTGTAGAAGAAATTGATTGTGTATGAGAAAATTTAGTTCGTGGACCGCGTATGAAAAACAGTTCGTGGGAGGCTTGCAGTTCACGGCTGCAGAAGGATCGGTAAGCGGTGAAGGCTAAATTGAAAATTTAGTAAATCATAGATTGCTGGTTTTTGTCGAAATCGTTGACTATATATGAATTTATAATCTCACGGATTACAATTTAGACTGAATATCATTAGAGAACATATTTTTTTCCACGAATTGGGTAATGTTCGAAATTGGTTCATGTATAAGTAATTCTGTTGAAAGTGTTTGTGTGGATTCTTAACAAACAAAAGGAATTCTGATACACAGAGGAGGAATTCCGGTTCGAAGAAGGAGTAGAATCAGTACACAAAGGAGGAACCTCTGTCATGTGAGAGGGAGTGTTCCAAAAGTGGAATGTGGAGGTGGCACTAGTACACAGAAGAAAAGATAGTCTGTGAAAAAATAACAGTTCACTAACAGAGGTCAGTTCACATAGGCAGAACAAAGACAGTGGTTTGCGTAGGCAATAGAGGTTCAAAAGAGTGGAAATAGAATGGGGAAGGGGTGATCTGTATACCTAACCTGGTACATATTATTCAGGAGAGTATCTGATTCACAATATTTACAAGGGATCTTTTGAAAGCTTCAAATCAGTTTGCAAAAGTATTTTATTGAACCTAGTAGTACTCCTGAAGGTGTAATTCCTTTATAGTTGAAAAAGGGACTTCAACATTGCTTTTACCTATAGTTATAGATACATGAATTCATGCAAGTGAAGGTACATACATGTCTATAAACTATTATTGACCTACAAGTCCAAAAACTATGAGTGGATTCTTTTCCAAGAGCAGTGAGAGAAGGAAGAGGAAGATGGTGACCTTTTCCACTAGCAGTGAGCTAGAAGAAGATGCATTGTGAGTAACCCCTGGGAATGTACTGAGTAGACCCTAAACATATTAATGACATAGTCTGGTCATAGAAGATCTATCCTGAACATTGTACTCATTTTAGTTCTTGAGCCTTAGTGAATTTGGAACATCGACACATATCCATTGTGTGCTCCATGGATATAGTCTAGTGAGGGTGAACTAAGTAAAAATAGACGTGTCATATGCATGATTTCATATATGTTCATATATAAATATGGGAGGTCAGGATAATTGAGTTTTGTCTAAAAACAAAACAATATCTAAATGGACGAATGTTTTAATCTTTCATACTTTCATTCACCTCCCCCCCCCCCACTCTGAGGGTATTCAAACTATTGGACATAACAATTGGTATTAGAGAAAAGGGATAAAGTTAATGTTTATCTATCAAGAAAAAGAAATGGAGGTTATCAATCATAATGGAATTTTGATCATTGATGAAAATAATTTTCACAATGGAATAATTGAAAGCAGCACTACTTCCGATCAGTAGGGGTGGATGTCTTCACAGCATATATGCCTCGAATATCAGCTGAAATTATTAGTGGTGCATTATGATATGCCGATAGAAGAGAATTGGATTATGATTCTAAAGGGATCAATGATTTAGGGGAAACCCTATAAAATGAAATTTATCCAATGGTGATGTATTTTAGAACATTACATTCAATGTGGAAGAGATTGATTAACATTTATTAAGGAGAAACAAAATTCCGAGATGAAAAGATGCAGGTTCTATGGACAAATTACGAGGATCTTAGAATGAATCCCATTGCGACTTTTGATTAATTATTTGAAAGGATAAATATTATTAGGGAATTCATGCGGGGTCATGGAGAATTCATTGAAGATATAAGGATTGTGAAACATATATTGAAAAAAAACCACCACATTTTAATCCAAATGATTTAGCGTTGGAAGAAAAATACCCAAAAGAGCTAACAATAGATAACCTACGCAGTACCCTTGTGTAATATGAAATGTGAAATGACGATAATGATTTTGTTGAAAAGGGGATGTCTAAGGATATGGAATTCAAGCCCATAAGGAATCTCTCTGTTGAAGATATTCCTGAGGAGGACAATATGGATGATGTCTTGTGATTTATCTCCTCCAATCTCTAAAGGATAAAATGGAAGTTCATAGGTAAAATTCCATTTTCATGCTTCTAATGCTGAAATATAAGGAATTTTGCAGTAAAGTGTTCTCAGATGTTTGATGATGAAAATTAAGAAAATACTGAAATTCCGAAAAAAAAGTATTCATCAAATGATATATGGAGGAGAAGTACCAGGAGAATGTTCTTCACAAAGAATAATATTCTTTTAAAAGAGGAGGAAAGTTCAGAATAATCTAAATCAAAATAGTTGGAGGATGACAAGGATTATAAAATAGAAGCTTTGGTGGAAGTTGTTATGAATTCATTAACAAGAGAGGAAACTGATAATGAAGAAGAATAAATTTATGGAACAACTGATCTTTTCGATGAATTAGAATCTTCCTTTTAAGTTTTAGATATTTTGAGAGCCAAACAATGAAATAAAACAAAGTTGTCATGAAGCCAAAATATTTATGCAACAATAAGTAGAAGAGAATTCTGATCTGAATGCATAAATTGAAAAGGTGAGGAATTCAATGGTAGAAAACTCAAAGAATTTAGTTGAGTAAAAACTCAAAATTAAAAAAATAGAAATTGATAGTTTGACTGAAATTGGAATAGATTAAATCAAACATATCAAACAACTAGAAGAGGAAGTTGTCAGTCTCCGTTGATCAATTTATCACCAGGAGAAACTGCTATCTCCCGGTTCGACATCATGAAATAAGATCATATAGGAAAAATATAGGATGATATTTGAGCTGAGTGGTTCATCGTAATAGAAGAAACAATCAGTTCTGATTGATAAGGTTGGTATGAGGCTTGATCTAAAATAGAAATCATTCATGGTTCAAGTAAGTCCACAAGAACCACTTCGAGATTGAAGATTGATTTGGGTATGAACGAGAATTAGAACATTTAGAGAACCCAAGGAATAACTAATGGTGCATCATATTCACATAGGGATGTACCTCACATAATATTCTATTGTTGTGGAATGAAGGGACACTTTAAAAATGTATGTTCCCAATAAAATAGGTAAAAATGGGAACAAGACCAACAAAGGAGGTCGTACAGAGCTCAGAATTCAAGATCATCATTTGATGGTCATTTATTAATGTGTAATGTAATAAGACATGTAGAAAGATATCTCACATAAATAATGCATAGGAATGTGTTGAGGAAGTCTAAATTTTTTCATAAGAAGCAACCAAATGTATCATCAAGAGAGCTTGAAATTCAAAATCGATTTGCAGCACTGCAAGTTGAAGTCGGTCCATCATATGTGAAGTAAGGTACAGATTATCATTCCATGATGAGTATGAAGCCAATGTCTTGGGTCAAAAAGAAAAGGTTCGAGCAAGTAGTGGTTGCAGAAATTTCATTCAAGGTATCAGATCGCACTTGGATATGGATCATTGACAATGGATTCACTTCCCATATGAGGAGAAATAAGTATCTCGTGATTGGAATCATGTTTGATAAGGAAGGTATCATAATATTGGGAAATGATTAGGGCTTGAAATTTATTGGTTCGCAAAATTCCAGGTTTGGAGGAAAATACATGGGATGATTATATGTATTAGTTGTTTAGGGGCTTAGTAACAACTTTCTTAGTGTTAGTCAATTTTGTGACTCCGGGCATACCATAAGTTTTTCCAATAAATTTTGTATCATTAAGGTAATGGATAGTGTTGTTGTGTTTCAAGGAAAGTGTATTAAAGGGAATATCTACTTTGTATGTGGAGAAGAATATAACTGCTTTATGTCTAAGAAAAATTAAAACATTTTTTGGAATAAGCATCTTGGCCACATAAGACCTAGTTTATTGGATGATCTTGTGAAATATGATATAGCTCCAAATATTTCTAGATTATCACATGATCATACTCATACGTGTGATTCCTACCAATGAGGGAAAATCATTCGATAGACATATCATCAAAAGGAGAAAAGGTCATCAATATTACTTGAGTTTGTACATATTGACATGTGTGGGCCAATTTCACCAAGGGATATCGATGGGGGAAGATATTGTGTTCTCGTAATTGATGAATATAAAATAATGGCATGGTTTTCAATAATTACCCCAAAATATGCAGTGTTCAGTTGGATTACAAGATATCGGTGGGAATGTGAGAAGATTCTTAGTCAAGAAATATGGATCATTCTAATATATAATTGAACACATTTCATAAACAGACAAGGGGATGATTATCTCAAAAAAACATGGGATAATATATCAAGTTTCAAAAAGTGAGATCTCCATAGTAGAATATAGCAGTTGAGAGTATAATTTGGATTGTCACCAATATGTCCAGAAAAATGATCATTGAAAAGAACTTTCTAGAGAAATTTTGTAAAGAAGCAGTAATGATAGCAGTATACATTTCAAACATATCTTTTCTTTTTCTAATATAGGAGAAGACTCCATTTGAGTTTTGTTATGGAAAAGAGTGGTCATTGAAGTAATTTTATAATTCTGAATTAAATGTTTCGTTATAAATAATGATAAACATAGGAAATTTGAATCCCAAGGGTATGAAGGGATATTTCTTGGATACTCAAAGAAAATAATATTATATAAATGCTTCAATATGAGGCTGAGAATGATATTTGAATGTAATGATGTGACTATAATGGAGAAAGAACATAATATTCAGAAAATACACGATAAGACTTAGGAGGACAGTGATGAAGAGATGAATAGATGAAGAGATGCTCCAGCTTCAGTGGATGATTCAAGAGAAGACTCAAATGATGATAAAAAATTAATGTCTTCCCAGACACCAGAAAGAAGAGAAGATATTGATAGGTAGATCATAATTGCTGATCAAACAGCACCATTACAGACAAGGAGCATGAAGTCCCTACAACAAGCATCATAATTATCAAAAGTGGAGCCTCAATGCTTTGATGAAAAAGCTGGAGATGATAATTGAGTTCAATAAATGAATGAAGAGCTTGACCAAATTGAGAAGAATCATACATGGGAAATAATTTCAGGACCAGATGAAAAGAATTTCATTGGGACAAAATGGGTCTTTTCCCAAAAAAAGTAACAAACATGGTGTTGTGATTTGAAACAAAGGATGACCGGTGTGAAAAGGGTACTCTTAGATAGAAGGTATTGATGTCGATGAGACATTTTCACCTATTTCAAGGCCGGAGACAATCTGATTATTCGTGGCTATAGTAGTGTAAAGAATGTTTATGGTTTTCTATATGGATGTCAAGTATGTATTTCAGAATGGAGTTCTTGAAGAAAAAGTATATGTTGACCAACAAGATGGTTTTATCATTTGTGAAGATGAGAACATTGTTTTCCAGATGAAGAAAGCTTTATGTGGTTTAATGAAATAACCAAGAGCATATTATTCAATTCTTGATCAATTTCTTGAGAAGCTCAGTTTTCATCATGGTGGAGTTGATTGAAATCTGTATTTCAACAATGGAAAAAATAAAAGGATGATAGTGCTGGTTTATGTCAAATAAATTATCTTTGGTGGATCAGATGGATAAAAATTTGAAAAGATTTTAGAATTAATGAAAAGTGACTTTGAAATATTTATTATTGGTGAGATATAATTTTTCCTTGGCTTACAAGTGATGCAAGGAAGGAATGACACATTTATTTCTCATTATAAATATGCCACAGAGGTTTTGAGAATGTTTTGAATGGATAATTCCAAATACATGAAGACTCTGGTTTCTACTCCATTGAAACTATCATAGAATGATGAACATTAGATATTTAAAATTAGAATATAGGCAAATCATTGGAAGTCGGTTGTATCTAAAAGCGGCAAGACCAGATATTTTATTTTCCACTTTCCAAGTAGCGATGTATCAATGAAATCCCAATGAGATCCACATGATTTCATTAAAAATAATTCTTTGGTATGTCAAGGGAATAGTGGACTTTATCCTTTTGTATAATGAAAAATCTCAAACATAGTTACTGGGATATACAGATGTCGATTGGGCTGGTTCAACTGATGATAGGAAATAAACATCAGGAGGTGCATTTTATCTTGGAGGGTTGTGTATATATTGGTTATGAAATAAACAAGATTTCATTTCATTGATCACCGTAGTAGATGAATACATTATGGATACTCAAGCGTGTATGATACTATTATGGATGAAGAAGCAACTTGAAGATATGGGAATTAATGTTAAATATACGATCAAAATCAATTGGGATAGATCATGTGAAATAAATATGAGAAAAAATCTAATCAATCACTCAAGGAAAAATAACATAGAAATAAAATATCATTTTATCATAGAGAAAGTGGAACAAGGGATTGTGAAGTTGGAGTATGTTATTACAGAACAAAAAGTTGTAGATATTCTTACAAAGGCCTTACCTAATGAAGCGTTTAAAGGCTTTGACTGGCATTGGGAGTCTAGTCAACTTCCCACACAAGAAAAATTGTGGATGTGGGGACCCCCTCTCCCTAAGGTATGATGTGTCTTTCACTAACATGTTGATATGTGTTCTTTAAACAATTGTAGAAACCTTGAAGTTCCATTCGGTATCATTGACAAAGGGGGATAAAACGTGATTATTTCAAGGGATAAAATACATGGGGAGAAGCTGTTAAGTGTGGCAGCGAGAGAGGGGAGATGAAGCTGATCTAAAGGAGGGGGATCTGAAGCTGATTTGAAGCTGGGGGATTTGATGTTGAGTTATATATGGTTAGAAGAGATATGTCATAGGGGGATCATTAAATTTGACTATGGAAAATGTGATCGCTCAGTGATTAGATATCACAACGGCTCAAGTTCATGATGAAAGAAGTTCACTGGTATCAGTTTATGTTTATGGTATCAACAAATTTTTTATTAGCGATGAAGTGATTCATTGATGAACTATTCATTATATTCTTGTCCCTCATGTCGATCACGCCTCATGTGGTCATAGATTATGTGTTGAGTAAATCCATGATCGATATCATAATTGCATGAAGTGAATGATGGGTGATTATGGAATAACCTTTAACAAGATATTAAAATAAAAAAAAATTGAGAAGAGTTTTCAAAAAACCCACAGTGGGAGATTGTTGGGAAAAATCCAATAATGTATCCTCTTAGTATGTTTTGGGTGTGGTTGTGTTTTTTTGACAAAGACCGATGATCGCAAATGAGTATATTTGGTGTTTTACAAAGACAAGTTTTTAAGGTGGGGTAGTTACCCATTGTTTTCCAAATTTTTGGGCCTCAAAATTGTGTGTTTTACATTGTCAAAGGAAATATTTCTTTATATGAGTGAATGGTATGGATAAAATTGAAGAGAATTAGCAAAGGTAGAGAATTGTGTACCATAATTCATTAATTGCGTACCATGTTTTGGGAATGGTTTGTGGAGATGCTGGAATGGTATGTCGTAGGGGTTCATGAAACATAAAATAGTTCATAGTGGAAGATGATACATTATGTGGGCAGTTGACATCGGTGGAGGAGATCGATTATGTAAGTGAAAAGATAGTACGTGGAATGCTTATGAAAAACAGTTTGCATGCGTCTTACTATTCGCAGTGGCATAAGGATCAGTAAGCGGTGAAGGCTGAATTGAATATTTGGTAAATCTTCGATTAATGGTTATTTTAGATATCTAAGCCTATATTAGAATTTCTAATCTCACTGATTACTGTTGATACCAATGATCATTAGAGAACATATTTTTCATCTTGGAATTCGGTAAAGTTGGTAAGTGGTTTGCATAGAAGTAATTTTTCCGAAGGTGTTTGCATGGATTATTAACCCGAAAAGGATGTCTGGTACATGTAGGAGGAAGTCTAGTACGTAGGAGGATTTGACTCGGTAGGTATAGGAGGAATATCGTTTATGTGATAGGGAGAGTTCCGTAATCGGTACGCAGAGGGGGGGCATCGGTACAAGGAAGCAATGACAGATCATGAATAGAGAACAGTTCGCAGACAGAGGGCAGTTTGTAGAGGTGAAACAAAGGAAGTCGTACACGGAGAAGATAGAGGTTCATGGGAGTGGCAGATGTATGCGGAAGGGTTGATCTGTGTACTAAACCAGGTACTCAGTTCACGGGAGATAATGTGGTCCATGATTTACACAAGGAATATTTTTAATGTATCAAATCAGTTTGCAATTGTATTTTCTGATACCTAGTAGTACTCAGGAATGTGGAATTCATCTTTGAGTGTAAAATGTACATAAACAAATCATCTACCTATATTTTTTGATGCAATAATTCATGAAAATGAAGGTACCTACATGTCCATAAATTGTGTTTAACCTACATGTCCATAAACAGTTAGTGGATTCCTTTCCAAGAGCACTGAGTGAAGTAAGAATAAGACAGAGACCCTTCCATTAGCAGTGAGCCAGAGGAAGATGCATAGAGAGTGACCCTTGGGTATATAGTGGGCATACCCTAAACCTTGTAAAGGTACTGAGCCTGGGAATAGAATATTTTTCCTTAACATTGTACTCATTATTAGTCATGAGCCTTAGTGAATTTGGAACATTGTTATGTAGTCATTGTACTCTCCTTGGATGTAGCCTAGTGAGGGTGAACCAAGTAAAAATCGATTTTTCATATGAGAGATTTCATATCTGTTCATATATTACTATGGGAGGAAGGGAGAATTGAATTTTTTTCTATAAATGAAACCAGATCAAAATGGGTGAAAATTTTAATATGTCATACCCTGATTCATCCCCCCCCCCCAAGGTATTCGACCTACTGTACCTAACAATCTTCATGATCATGTGGTGGAATCCTAGCTGGCTATCTACATGGAGGCATCCTAAAATAAACATGATATACAATGGTCTAAAGAGTATATCTGGGGAGAAGACTCAGGAAGGAACTTGAAAACAAAACCATTCCTATATGATGCATTTACCATTTAGTTCCCATAAAACAAGTGTTCTTATATAGAGGGTCGAAAAATATTTGATTAGAGTCTTCGTGTATGGATTCATCGGTTTCGTCACCAACACTCGAATCAATGTCCTAAAATCTAAACTAGAAACACTTAACATTGTTGTCCAAAACCAACATCACATACTATCAGCACTAATTTATTATTAACCAGCTCTGATACCACTCTTTCATGACCCAACCTTCTAGCATCAAACATGTTACTACCTTATTCCCCCCTCCAATAGGCTAGGGGAAAGTGACTAGCACTAGGTATGAATATCCCACTAATGGGAGGAATTATTCTAGTGTACCTACACATATGCACATATCTCATAGACACACAATGATGAAATTTAAAAAAATTGAAAGAATGAATGCATACTAACAAGATCCCACAACTAGAGTATGACCAGAAATAATGGAATGTAAAAAATCCCTAAATTCAAGCCCACCACAAAGAGTACATACACAAATCTAATAGAAAGTGTAAAGCTTCCAACCTAATCTAAGATCGAGGACTATTTCAATTGTAAGATCTTAGTAATATTTTCAGTTTTTCCAACTCTATCCATGCCCCTACTACTTTATATCCTTCTAGGACACCATAAAATGGTCTTTCCTTTGTACAAGAAATGACACATGCGAGAAAAGTCCATGAATTAGTGAGTATAACAATACATATTTGGATACCATGAAAACACTAAACACGAATCACCCAGTATAGTTAGCTCAATACAATATGTAACACTATATCACAAATACAAGTAGAACAAAAACTCAGATATAATCAAGAAAGACACCATGCCATTTCAGTTCAGAACAAACTACCATCCATTTTATTCTTCTTGAAGAAATGATCATTATTGGAGAACACACTCTTTGATAAAAGTTATCCTCATAATCATTTGGGAAATGCTCAATGAGAATTCATTGGTCAAAGAAGAATATGTTACATAGGGAATGGGACCCACACAAAACTGCTAGAGGACACCACGAATCCAATCTAGAACAACCCACTATGTAGGGGATCACATTCTAATGATTCCACAAACCCTAATAATGTGGATTTCTAGATGGATTATGAATTATTTCCTTAGTGAGCTCACACTGATTCAATATCCTCTAACTAGGGATGATTGAGGATTTCACTCCAGTCCCATGGGGGGACATCACGACTCTATTAGAGACGCATCCTCTACATGGGATCAAAATCCCGTGATGCAGATGTAATTCCACACTTTACCCTCAAGGGAATGTCCAAGGGAACACAGTCAACCGGTATTTGACAAAATTTGGAAAAATAAGAGTCGTAAGCAATATTTAAGGGAATACAAGACAGGTCATAGGGGGTACATTACTTGTCTAGCTATCCCATATCTTGTCCATGTGTAAGAACCACACAAAACTTGTTGTCCTATAATACATGAAATTTAGTATTAGTACACAACATGTAGAGACACATGGTTACTATCTAGTATTGTCTATCCATGTCTATGTGGGAGTACATGTGGCTTCTATGCCCATTTACTTCAACCTATATCTATGTACTTTTAAAATACAGATAAATTAAACTATAGAGTGTCACATTATATGTGATAGGGGTTACTCAATGTGTGATAATCATCTCCTTCTTGAAACCCTAGAAACTACTAAAGAGGCCCCACACATTGTGTAATACTTGATTACACACAATGCTCTTGGGGATTTTCTAGAACCATCATTCTTCCTCAATGCATCACAAACTATGCTCCTCGTTTGATGTTTTGGTTGATTAACAACAAAATTGAAGAAAAATGGTCATACATGCATCACCATCATCGAACAATGTGTTTCGTCTCTAGATCTACCCAAAAGTTGGATTAATTCGTTGTTCTTAATTTAATACTGACGAATGAAAAATCAGGAATCATATATTGTAATATTTTATCCATCTTCATCATCGCACCTCCATCATGTCCTGTCGATCCCATATCTGGGATATCATATATTTTCTCTATTAAATATAAGCACAATGATCAATTGATCAAGAATAGTCAAGTCACAAGACAAATGAAGAATGCTCACAAATAATGATGAATCAGGGGAGAAAATCAAAAAACAAATGAGATGAAGGTACACAGAATTATTTTCGTGTTGATCTCAATACATTTTCTTATAATAAAACCAAATGGATTCATATAAATTCTCCCATATAAACCACACAAACATAAACGTCATCCCACTAGGTGATTTTTACACAAATCAATTAATTCGTCGATTGGTTTGTGTTCTTTGGTTAATTTAATAATAGGAAAAAAACATAAAAAACCATCCTACTTAGAGATTGGATTAATCAATGATGAAGAATGGTCGCAATACCGTCATTGATGAGATACTCCAACTCCGCGGGCATGATGATCCATTATCTGATCCTACTCTATTATCATCCACTTTGAACGTTCTCCTTGATTTGTGCCAAGGTCTTTATGTTTTGTTGGCCAAACCTAAGATAAGGGTCCTAACGTTGAAATTATAGGGTAGAAATTCACTTTTTCGATTAAAAATAAAATAAACTTTTCATTGAATATACCTAATTTGATTTTCACAAATGACTCACGCGAACCAATGTTAGGTCGTCTATAGAATAAAGTGGTTATTCTACCTCCAATGGTGATTTGGATTTCTAATCCTGGAACTCGTTTGGTCATTATTCCTCTTTTTCAGTAAATCCATTCACGCATTCTATTAAATATTTTAATATTTTTCAAAAAATTATTATGGGAACAACTAGGCATCAAATCTCATGCCGTCTTTTAGAATGGTCTAAAAAATAATCCATGTAATATAAAAAATAATAAATGGAAATTCTCGAGATATTACACAGGTCATAGACTAGGTATAAAAAGATCGGGCTGTAATAAAGAGTACATTCTATACAGTAATGTAAATTTTCCATCTTTACTATTTTGGTAGTGAACTGATTCCACAATAAATAACTGGAAGGTTTTGGTTGTGGTGGTGTTTCCATCCTAATTATTCTATCCCCAGTAGAGTTCCATGATATGTTTGGGAAATAATCATTGTCTTCTAGAGAATGATTTTATATGCATATTCGTCTTCACTAATTCAATGTCATATTCCAATGTTATTCCCTCATAGATAATATTCATTATTACCTTATTATTCATATCTTATAAACATACTATCATTATTCCCCAAATCATATTTATGGTCTCTGAAATGGAGGAAATATTTTTTTAAATGTAATTATTTCATTCTAATAAACATATGTTCATGTTATAATTGCGTACAATATTTATTTACACTTATTGAGTATATAAGCTCAACATTTATAATGTATACATTCTCCAGGATATGAAGAAAGGATTTATATAGGATATTTCTGGGAGGATCTGTAAATGCGGTGATATTTCTGGGACAATTTGTAATTAATTTACTAGACCATAGTATTCTATTCCGTGTTCCCAAAGGCACTAAACTATTATGGTAATCATGTGTGTGTTCATGTAATTTAATTATTATTCATAAAAATGATATAATATCCATTTTTGTTACACCCTATGTCACTCTATCATTAATATTTTAATAATATCATTTATATACTGTAATTACATCATTAAAACAATCTATTTGAGGCAATAATGGAAAACAAATGACATCAGTTGTGAGATGGTAGTCCTATGAACCCATGAATGATGTTTTTTTTATCACATTTGATGGAATATGAGATGGGTTTAGATTATTAAAATAATATAAAAAATATAAGTTTTTTGGAGAAACCTATGATATCATATGATCATATTTTAATAATATTTGAAGGATAGGGAAAAATAAAAAAAATGCATAGTTAGGAATTCTTCCTCCTATCGGACCACCTATTTAGGATTATACCTTATTTATGCACAAAATTACATTTTGATAGATAAATTGAATCTTGGATGATGGTATAGATGTGGTGAAAAACTTTTGGTGGGTAATTTCATATATAAACGGGTTTTATGGTGTTAATAAGAGATGAGAGTGGGATAAATTTTATATGTGAGGAGTGTGTCACAAATGTAATTTTTGAAAAGAAAAAGGTGTACACATGATTTTCAAATTCTACAAGTCTCAAAAAATGGACCATTATTACTAATTAGACAATAAATTATCCAAATATTTCAAGGAAATATATTTTTTTTTGAATTTTATTTGATTTTGACAATTATATATTTAGTTTAACCTCTTAGTAAACCCATTTTTTCCGAAATCATAGTAATTAATTTTTATTGTTGTCGATATTCATTATGTTAAACTATTAATTTGAAATCACTAGATAATATAAAAAATTATTATTATAAACCTTAAATTATATTTTTACAAATTCAATTTACATAATTTATTACTTTTAATTTAAAATCAAACCCTCATATATGATGAAAACGTGGGTGTTCAAATTTTTCATTTAGAAAGAAAACAAAGAATATATATTAAGTCTATGAATTCATATAATAATTGAATGATTCTCAATTAATTTTAATTGATATATAATCTTAACATTTAATATAAATAATTCTTTATTACGGGTTTTTTAATTAATTAAAATTGAGAAACATTATGCGCATTAAAATTGTTTTTTTAATCATATTTTCAAACCCAATGATAACCATATAAAAAATCCAATATGATGATGATTCAAAATAAATTATTTAGGGTAAATATAACTCAATAATATATTTTTTTACTTGAAATTATATTCAAAACATAATGGGACATATAAATTTCTCAATTTATCTAAAATAAATGATATTTTTCAAAATATCATTTCATTCAGTATTCCCAGCAAAATATATGTTTTCTATAAAAATATTCAAATTTCGGCTAATCTAAATTATGGTATTCAAATTTCAAAATTGAATTTCTTTTTTTCAAATATAATTTTAGAGAGTTATAAAAATTATTAAAATTATTGTTTCATGAATAAAAATAAAAATAATTATTTATGAAAACATATTTCTTCAAAATAAAATTACTTTACTAAAAATTGATTGATTATATACTAAATATTTATCATTAATATTTATTGAGTATGACCTAAATATATATTTAATAAATTAGTTAATAACATTTAAAAAACCAATTTACCTGAATATTTAGTGTGGTTATATATTTTTTTTTATATTCCATACATCCATGCCGAATACGCTATCAAACAATGTCTTCCAATCTAAAAATACATGGTGTTACATCCTCACGCCAATAATAAATTTCATCCACAAAACGTGAAATTTATATTTATAATAATGTTTTGTATGTATGAAAAAGAATAAATAATCCCATATCATAAAAATATTTAATAAATATCATCTTGATTGATGTGAATTGGATGTAATATGTTCTTTTGGAATAACGCATACTTTGTTTCTAAATATGAGAAAATAAGTGGCAAGTGAAGATTAGGACATGGAAGAACTTCATAATTCTTCAAAAAAATTATTTGGAGTGATGTAGATCATTGATCCCAAGAAAAATAATGATCAATTGAATTTTAAAAATGAAAAATCCATAAACCAAATATTTGTGAAAAGGGTCATCAATTTCATTGGAAATATTGGTAATATGATAACTAATATTTTCAACATACTTTAACAATATATGAAGAATTAAATTAAAATATATAATAGTGTAATAAATAAATATACATACATGAAGATTTTAATTTCATCCTTTTAACAATTTCCATAAAAGTTTATTATTTTTTTCAAAGAGATAAGTATTCATTAATTTTTTTTAATTTCCTACCACTAAAATAGTCTTTTTAATGAACTATAAAACCATAAAAGTTATAAAATTATATTAAACCTTACATTATACATTATCCCAAAAACAATTTATCACTTTGTTATATTTTTACCAAATGAATTAACCATCATATTATGAAATAATACATTAATATATTAAATTTCATAGTCATATACAATGTTTAAACAAAATATGTCCTAAATAAACTCAAAATTAAAGTGTTTTAACCTCAAGTGTTATATCATACCATTATTTGGCAAAAAAATATTGCGATATTTTTTTAATAATATTAATCTCATAGACACCAAATAAATTTTCAATTATATGCATATCTATATAATAAAACGTATGTTACTATAATTTCCTAAATATAAATATCATTTAGACACTAAATATTATCAATACCTTAAATACTTTTCCACTAAATGTAAATTCAAAAATAAAATTTATCAAAATGATTAACTATAAATCAATATGATAAAATTTTTAATACAATATAATTAATCACATTAAGATATCATCGATTAAAACCACAAAGGGGTGTCTAAGTCATTGAAAATATAATTCCCCTCCGTCTTATAGTCCTATTTTGTTGTATTTTATTCTTAGAAAAATCTCAGAACATAACACTGTTATCTCTGAAATTATCTGAACCTTTCCTCTAATACAAACTATAGCATTCTAGAAACAATACTCCTATTTATATTAATAAAATCATATAATTTACATTTTGGGATTTGATATTGACAAAGGTAACCAAATTTTCCTCATCCAAAACAAAACATAAAATGGAAGATCAGATCACATACAAACCTAATGACATTTTTGTGTAATTTTTTTATAATTAGGAAAAACTATTACCAATACAATATAAATTTGTTTAAAATATCATATCCCAAACTTAACCTAGTAGTTCATATTTAAAATTAATATACCATTATCAGCCATATGAAACTCATCAATAAAAAATTCATTCAACATCATTTTCTGATAACCTGGAGAAAAGTAAACATGATAAGTGTGATCTAAAATGATCAGCTACGGTAAACATAACCATTAACAATTGAATTTCATCTGTTAGCAAAAGATGTGAACAAGGGTATGAATACATAATAAGATTGGAAGAGAAATTATTAAAATAAATCATACCAATCAATACTTGATTAATTTATTATGAAATATGGAATAAGTATTTAAAAAAGTTAAGTCTTATTATAGTCAATAATCATGATCCATGTGATAATAATATTGATCAAGGGAGAAAACATTAAACTATATACATAAATGACTAAACATGTTGGTATATTAGGAAATTATCATCATATAACCCTTACAAAACCCATATGTTTGGTATAAACAAATGCACAACTTCCAATATTTTTTTTGATGAACATCACAATTTCAACATTCCTTCAACCCGTATCTGTTCAAACCCATCATATAAGATATATCTAGAAAACCCAGTGAAATCTTGGTTTACACATTATATAATCTAATATAGGTTGACCTGGAACTATCTAGTAGCACCAATTATTTATGCTATAACCAGATCAGCTGGTACTATCAAGGTGCGCACATCATATATAATTTCCATAAAACACTAAATTAATAATATACATAGATATTAAATTTCATCATATACTCATATTAAGAAACATTATTCATTTCAAGAAATGTTAATCACATGGAAAATAAACAATCTAATTAAAAATCAATTTGAATCTTGATTGACTAGTGGAAAAGAAATGAGTTCCATAAAAATACCCCTGAAAAAATATTAATCCATCAAGATATAGAATGTGGATGGAATAATTACCAAATATCCCAATTGGATCAAAAGTAAAAATAAGGGACCTTGACATTGAAAAATATAAATTCCATTAAAATAAAATTAAAAATATTTTTGGGGAAAATAATAATTTCATATTTAAAATCAATTTCTAAAAATAAAATATAACCATATATTGTGAAATTTATTTTCATTGAAGAAAAATATGAAACATATAATGTAATATTCATTGAAAATAAGGGGAATGAAGGTTGTAAAATCTATTCATGTTTTCATTGTTAAAAAAATTCCTTTAAAAACATTTTGTAAAAGGGTGAGCAAAGTTACACATTTGGAAAATGTGAATAAATTTATGTTAAATTACTTTTACTATAATATAAATGATAATGTAACAATTATTTAGGAAATCATTTTTTAACTAATAATTATGAAAACATTTCTATAATAAATGATATATAAGATATATATAGATAATCTAAATGAAAATATAAGATCGATATCAAATACCATAAAGTTTATCGATGTTTCTTCGATAAATAATAGAGGAAATTGAAACTAAAAAAATGAAACAAATTAAAATCAAGTTTATTATAAAATGTATGTGGTTTATGAAAATAATATCACATTATTTAACCTAAAATATTCCTAGAATTGATAATTTCTGAAATAATTGAGATTATAACTTAAAACCTTTTCAACATCAGTAACTCTTCAATCATATTAAAAATTAAAGAATAGTGTAAAATGATACCTTAAATTTCATAGAAACAAAAATTGTGATATAATATTTAAATGGTAAGTATATTCACCATATAAAATAAATTAGGTTCACAAAAATATTTTCTTCCTCAATGAATATAAATAGAAACAAAATACCTTACGGCTTTGGTAATATATGGATGGAATTCCTATGATAGAGACAACAACATATGGAATTGAGAATCTAAATAATTTTTAGGAAAACTATCATAGAATTATTTTATGGGATTTATATAAACCCCACAATAATAAAAAATTTTCATTATGTCATGTGGCTCATAGTCAAATAACGTAAATGAGAATCCCTTACCTTGAGTCACAACATTACATTTATGTACATTAACTCATGTATAGTAATTTACAAAATTATTTTATTTAATAAAAAATTTACCCTTTTACACCTTAAGCATCAATAATTTATTTTATTTCATTATAATTTAAAATTTGAATACATGAACTGTTATATCCATATCATGTGTTTTAAGGGAACTTGGTTCTTTGTTTCAAAATTTATTCTTTGCATTTAATGTGGTAAAAAGTCGTTATTTATAAATATAAACCATAAAATCCAAATATAACTATAATTTTTGTTAATGAATTATTATTTAAAATACTATAAAAAATTTATTTTAGGAAATTGAACAAAATTCTAATCAGGGAGATGGTATGTCAGACATACGTATGAGTGACCTTTCCAATTTTCAATGATAATATTAAAAATATGTTATATATTATTTTATCAATAGAAAATGAATATAATATATAAATAGTTTATTATTTTTTACATATTATTATATATATCATTATTGTGATGTGGTGATGAAAAAAGAATGACATTGCTTCATGGATGTGACATTACACACGTATATGAATGGCGTTATCTTCTTTCCTTGTATGAAATAATATGAAATGCTATATTTTTAGAGTGACAAATATTTCAGTATTGTTATTATTATTTCATTTATATAACATATATTTATTAACAATATCCATATTACATGCCATGTAACTATTAGTTAAAAAACGTATATAGCTTCCTGATATGGTAGAATTCCATAAACACAAGTGAAATTATCATATCCCCAAAAAATGGAAAGTATGATGGTATTGGTGATATCAAGATTAACACTACTGGAAATATAAACAATACCAACGGTTCAAAACCGTTGGTATATGCTGGAAAACTGTTGGTATAAGATATAACAACGGTTTCCCAACCTGTAGGGAAGTAAGGCATTGGGAAATCCCTTTACCAACGGTTTAAGGAAAACTGTTGGCAAAAGGTGGTGGATGTTTTAATTTCCCAACAGTTCCTCTAAACCATTGGAAAAAGGATTTACTAATGGTTTAAAACGGTTGGGAAATTCATATTTTTGAGCTTATACCAATGGTTTGGAACTGTTGGTACAGCTTTTTACCAATGTTTTCTAACCCGTTGGTATATATTCATATATTCTCAAAGCATACTAATGGTTGTAAACCGTTGGTACGGCTTTTCACCAACGGTTTAGATAAACTGTTGGTATATATTCATATATGCTCAAAGTATACCAACGTTTATAAACCGTTAGTATTAGGTATTTTCAAAAAAAAACTAGTATCCTACTTACAGATGCCTCCCCTTGATACACCTTCATAAAAAAAATCACAAATAACATCTAGAAATAGACTTTAAACACCACAAAAAACATTGGAAATAGCACAAAAAAACACAAAAAAACATCACTCTTCCAACCATCCATGTACTAAAATTCCCCATTCCAATCTCCATATGACAACAACTCTTCCAATTAACCTATCTCAATTTATTAGGTTCACACATATCAATTTTTTCTTTCTCAAAAAGGTGAAGTTTATGATAGAAATTGGTGCATGAGGGGTATGTGTGATAAAGTGAATTAACAATTTGGTTAATATTTGTGCATCATCTAGAGTGATGCCTGACATGCATTGAATTTGATGTGGGGGGATGTCTAGAGAGGGGAGGGGGTTGTCCAAGAAGAGGGGAAGGGAGATTTCAAGGGAGCGAGTATGGGGTCATGGAGAATGTGCAGCAATGATTTGTATTCAAATTATAGCATATCATAACATGAATTGGACGAGCATGAGCTAATAATCTTACCAAGTCATTCATATAGTTCAAGATATAGAAAAATGGAATAATCCCAAATAACATTGCGTGATCAAAGAAATAAAAAAATGCATGTGAAATCAACATGCCTACATTTACATAGCATCCATGATCTATAACATTTAATCCAATTGTAATAGAATTATAGATAAGTAATATGAGTCTCATTTACTTGCATACACAGTGGTACAAAAGGAAAATGTTATTCATGTCTGGGGGGCTATCCGGGGCCCAAGGAGGAGGGTGGGGGGGCTGTCCAGGGTCCAGGAAGGGGAGTGGAGGGGCTGTCTGGGGATGTCCATTCATGTCACATTTGACTCATGGATCATTTTCCTTAAGTTTCAACGGAATTCGAATGCGTTTGTTTAGTTTTTCGTATGTTAGTTGTTGATTTCACTTAAAATCAAGTCCATTTTTAACAAAACAGAGGCACTTTGAGTGGTGTCGGCCACACCGGTCCTCGGATTGAGGCAGGGTTGACTTGAACACGTCACATATGAGACATGGATCATTGTGAAAAAGTATCAACACAATCAGAAGCCGTTTGATCGGTTTGGCGTATGTACGTAAAATATTGTCCATTTTAAACAAAATACATACACATGGAGTGATACCAGCCACACTACGCTTCGGATTGATCCAACGTTGACTCTTACACATCCCATATAACCCATTGATCATTTTCCTAAAGTTTCAACACAATCCAAAGACGTTTGGTCGGTTTCCCGTATGTTAGTTGTTGATTTCACTTAAAAATAAGTCCATTTTGAACAAAAGAGAGGAAGTTTGAGTGGTCCTGACCACACCGCACCTCGTATAGAGGCGAAGTTGACTCTTACACATCACATTTGACCCATAGATCGTTTTCCTTAAGTTTTAACATAATCCGAATGTGTTTGGTCGGTTTTCCGTATGTCAGTTGTTGATTTCACTTAAAATTAAGTCCATTTTTAACAAAATAGAGGCACTTTGAGTGGTGTCGGCCACACCGGGCCTCGGATTGAGGCAGGGTTAACTTTTACGTATCAAATATGAGTCATGGATAATTGTTCAAAAGTATCAACAAAATCAGATGTATTTTTATTGGTTTGGCATATGTACGTAAAATATTGTCCATTATAAACAAAATACATACACTTGGAGTGATACCAGCCACACTGCGCTTCGGATTGAGCCGGGGTTGACTCTTACACATCACATATAACCCATGGATCGTTTTCATAATGTTTCAATACAATCCGAAGGCGTTTGGTTGGTTTCCCGTATGCCAGTTGTTGATTTCACTTAAAAATAAGTCCATTTTGAACAAAAGAGAGGGAGTTTGAGTGGTATCGGCCACACCGCGGCTCAGATTGAGGCATAGTTGACTTTTAAACGTCACATTTGACCCATGGACCGTTTTCCTTATGTTTCAATAGAATCCTAATGCATTTGGTCAGTTTGTCGTATGTCAGTTGTTGATTTCACTTAAAATTAAGTCCATTTTTAACAAAACAGCGGCATTTTGAGTGGTGTCGGCCACACCGGGCCTCAGATTGAGCCGAGGTTAACTCGTACACATCACATATGAGTCATGGATAGTTGTGAAAAAGTATTAACACTATCAGATTCCGTTTTATCGGTTTGACATATGTATGTAAAATATTGTCCATTTGAAACAAAAGAGGGACAGTTTGGGTGGTTCCGGCCACACCGCGCCTCTGATTGAGGAAAATTTGAATTTTACACGTCACATATGACCCATGGATCGTGTTCCTAAAGTTTCAACAGATTCAGAATGCATTTGGTTGGTTTTTCGTATGCCAGTTGTTGTTTTCACTTAAAATTAAAGTCATTTTGAATAAAAGAGAGACATTTTGAATGGTACCATCCACACCGCGCCTCGGATTAAGGTGGGGTTGACTTGTACAGGTCACATATGACCCATGGATCGTTTTCCTAAAGTATCAACGGAATCCAAATGCGTTTGGTCAGTTTCCCTTATGTCAGTTGTTGATTTCACTTAAAATTGAGTCCATTTTTAACAAAACAGATGCATTTTGAGTGGTATCGGCCACACTGAGCCTCGTATTGAGGCGGGGCTTACTCGTACACATCATATTTGACTCATTGATCGTTTTCCATAAGTTTCAATATAATACCAATGCTTTTGGTCGGTTTTCTGAATGTCAGTTGTTGATTTCACTTAAAATTAAGTCCATTTTTAACAAAACAGAGGCACTTTGAGTGGCGTCGGCCACACTGGGCCTCGAATTGAGGCAAGGTTGACTCATACACATCAAATATGAGTCATGGATCGTTTTTCAAATGTATCAACACAATCATAATCCATTTGATCGGTTTTGCGTATGTACGTAAAATATTGTCCATTTTAAACAAAAGAGGGACAGTTTGGGTGGTTCTGGCCACACCGTGCCTCGGATTGAGGCGGGGTTGACTCGTACATGTCACATATGACCGATGCATCATTTTCCTAATGTTTCAACTGATTTGGAACGCATTTGGTCAGTTTTTGTTGTATGTTAATTGTCGTTTTCACTTAAAAGTAAAGTCATTTTGAACAAAAAAGAGACATTTTGAATTGTACCATCCACCCTGCACCTCAGATTGAGGTGGGGTTGACTCGTACACGTCACATATGACCCATGGATCGTTGTCTTATAGTATTAATAGAATCCGAAAGCGTTTGGTCAGTTTACCATATGTCAGTTGTTGATTTCACATAAAATTAAGTCCATTTTTAACAAAACAGAGGCATTTTGAGTGGTGTCGGCCACACCGAGCCTCGTATTGAGGTGGGGTTGACTCGTACACATCACATTTGGGGGGTGTCAGGGGGGCTATCCGGGGTCCAGGGAGGAGGGCGGGGTGGATGTCCTGGGGGGCTGTCTAGGGACCGAGGAGGAGCGTCGGGGGCTGTCCGGGGTCCAGGGAGGAGGGTGAGGGGCGTTGTCTGGGGGGTGTCCGGGTGGCTGTCTGGGGACCATGGAGGAGGGTGGATGGCCTATTTGGGGGGCTGTCTAGGGGGAAATTCGGGGACCAAAGAGGAGGGCGGGGGCTGTCAGGGGGGATATTCGGGGTCCAGGGAGGAGGATGACATGTCAGTGGGAGGGGAAGGGTCTAGTCAGGTACACGGAGATGCTCGTCTACCTCTGGTTTGAACCTCCCTTGTACCATCGTCCTAAGCACTGAAAGATCAGAATAATGAAAACTGCACATACTTATGTACCTGTAAAATCTACACATAGACAGAACATAGCCTCATCATGTCATAAAAAATAACACCAAGGATCAGACAAAATAGAAGCAGTCATGTTGAGTAATGACAAGTGAACATACAGAACAGAAGCAGCTAAAAAATTGTTGCATACATGCCATGTTTATTTCCTAAACCAAAGTAAAAAAAGCAAAATGATGAAACTCTAGAACATGGGTTGCCTCCCAGAAAGCGCTAAGGCTTACGTCTTTAGCCAGATGGATGGACATAGGTCAATCGTCTTGGTCCATCAACTCAGAACTCCTCTTCCTATTACAAGAACTGGTGGCCATGTCATCAATCTCACAGGGACGCTTAGTGGGATTGATCACTTCAGGAGCGTAGAAAGAATGAATCTAGTGTGGAAGTAAGAGAATCTGGCACTCCTAATCAGCCAGACGCTTAGTGGGATTGATCACATCAGGAGCATAGCGGGCGTGAATCTGGTGTGGAAGTAAGAGAATTTGGCGCTCGTCATCATCCAGACGTTGAGTCACCCGTCGTGCAAGGTTAGATGGAGATGGGATGTGCACATCGATGATCATGGAAGAGGTAGAAAAGCTAGAAATTTTTTGTTAAGCTGCATCCACAAATAGATTCATTTTTATATATTAAAACCTTTATAAATGTTTGTACCATTTTTACAAACAATTAATGTATGAAAATTGTGAAAAATAACTTATCGGATATATACAAATGGATTTACTCATGGACATGATGCATAATATCTCAAATATTCCTCATTGGATCCCAATTTGAAATTTTAATCCATTATCAAATGTCTTATATAAATTTATTTTTATTTGGATCCTTAAGGTTGAGCGTTTTTTGTAAAATCTAGAAAAGGGAGGATAGACTAGTGACTTGGAAGACAATTGGATGATATGTGGTGAAAACCACATTATAAACATTGTTTATGATATTAATGAGGTGGTTTGGGGATCAAATCTATCTTTTTAGAGAAAATCCAGCATGCCCAAGTTTGGTGGTCAATGTTTTGAAGTGGGGGGGGGGGTATTTGGTGGTTGAGGAGGGGGCGAGGGGGATTTCCAAGGTCTAGGAGGAGGGGTGGGGGCTGTCCAGGGTCAAGGAGAAGTGGAGAAGGGGCTGTCCATGGTCCAGGAAGGAGGGGGGCTGTCCAGGATCCATCGAGGAGGGGGGCTATCCAGGGTCCAGGGTGGAGGGTGGGGGCTTCCTAGGGTCCAAGAAGGAGGGGGGACTATACAAGGTCATGGGAGGAGGGTGGAGGGGGGTCTTCCAGGGTCCAAGAGGGGGGCTGTCCATGTTTCAGGAAAGAGGGGGGGAAGGCTGTACAAGTTCCAGGAGGGGGGACTGTCCAGGGTCCAAGAGGGGTGTGTCCAGGGTCCATGAGGAGTGGGGGTTCTGTTAAAGGGATGAAATCCACAAATAATTCGTTGAAAATTAACTAAAATTAATCCAGAAAATATCACAATTCCAATCCATCACCCAAAAAACATCCAATTCATCCTCAATATCACTATCCTTCGCATTCCATAAACAAAACAACCTAGTTTATACCAAATTAAAATAGAAAAAAAATAGATGCAAAACATTAAAACTAAGGTACTAATTACAGATTTAGAGTGTATAACTACAAACTTTTTTTATTTAATATAGATCTATGAGTGGAACGAGTTTCTAAGTGTTTGTATAGAGAGATCCCTCATGTTTAGGTCAAATCAAAATAGAAAATAAAAAATAGATGAAGAATATTATAACTGAGGTAGAACATACTGATTTGAAGCGTAGAATAGAAAAACTGTTTGATTGAAGAGGATGGATGGAGTTTCAGAGACTGGGTAACAAGAGAGAATCAGGAGAGCTTCAATTTCAGGGCTGCAGTTGGGTGAACAGAGAATTGGGGGAGAATTGGGGGCTCTATGTATTTGGAGACACTTTTCCCCAACGGTTTTAAAAAACTATTGGGAAAACTATGCTTTACCAACGGTTCACTAAAACCGTTGGTAAAGGTTGTGGAATTGGGAGATATCCCAACGGTTTTATCAAACCTTTGGAAAAATGGGTTCTATTGGGAGATATCCCAACAGGTTGATAAAACCGTTGGGAAAAAGGTGTGTACTCTACATATACCAACGGTTTTCTATAACCATTGGCATCAAAGTGTTGGTATATCCCTCCATTCCAGTAGTGTAAAAATATTAAATAATTTAAAATATCGTATTTAAAATTTAAATCCATCATTAAATCAATAATTCATAGGTGATTATAGACAACAAATCACATTGGTTCATGTAGTTTTAGTATTTCATACCCCTCGTAATGATTTCGTTTCCCGTTGATAGAAGATGAGACTGATTTGTGTTATGAAATTAATATAATAGAATATATATATTTCGGAGATACGTTTTTATCATATGACTATAGTTGATGATTATTTTATATATATGGAAAAATAAATAATAAAAAAATGTGTTGTAATGAATATCACCTCATCTAAGGAAACGTCTCCTAGATTATACATAACAAATTCATGGAATGAGTTTATATTCGAAAAAAGGATTCTTGGATAGAAGTAAAAAAAAATTTAAGTTATTTTTCAAGCTCGGTACTGATCTGAAAGGGTATAATGGTGTAAGTAAGAGATGATAGAGGGTGTACTTTTATAAGTGATGTGAGTGGCCCACATTTAATTTTTTAGGATAATAATGTGTAACCACATTTTTCTCATTCCAAATGGATCCAAGAAGTATTATTATTAAACCCATGACATTATATGTTAAAAATATATCTATTATATTTATTTTATACAAGTTTTAATATAATTTTAACCCTTACCATTTTAGTTTAAACCTTTTCGAATTTTGTTTACATTAATCATGATAATTACTTTTTTTAGTTTTCACTATCAGTTATTTTCAGACAATAATTTTACCATAGTATATTATATAAATTATTCTTATTTGATATATGGAAAAAAAATTATAAATTAAATTCACATATATAAAAAATATTTGACATAAAATTAAACCTGAAGTCATGACATATAATTAAGTGTTCAAGAATTGTATTATGCAAGAAAAATATGATTTTAAATTAACTCTATGTCAAATAACAATAATTATAATATTATACACTAATATTTATTTTCAAGTAATATACAAATTAAATTTCAATAAATCATAAATATAGGATTCATTAATTCATTGAAATCTAGAATCATCATTTAGATTATAACATTTTTTAGAAAAATTTCATTTTTAAGGCCAAAGACAAGTTTATACTAAAATCTTACATGAATTATATTATAAATAATTTTAGTTGATTAAATATAAATAAATAAATTATTACTTGAAATATAATTCCAAAACAATAGTACATTAAAATTTCTTAATATATTGAAAATAAATTCCATGTTTAGAAAAATTCATAATTTTTATTATTCACCAAATAATCCAAATTTCTTGAAAGATAACATAAATGTCACCGAGTCTAAATTATTCTATTTTATTTAAATTTATTTAATATTTCCTAAAATAACTATTCTAAAACACTAAAAAATTAAGTATATTTTTTATAAATAACAAAACAAATCTATTTTTTATGAAATCTCATTATTGAAGAATAATTTTACTTTACTAAAACTTTATTGATTATTTATTAACCATATATAATTAATTTATTTTAATTAGAACATATATATGACAAAAACGATTTAATTATAATTATACCCATTTATTTAATGGATTGGTTTTTACAATTATATATTTAGAAGGTCATTTAATATCGGTATTTTTTTGTCAAATACACTATCATATATTATTATCTTTAACAAAAACTCATGGTGTTGTAAAATGAAAAAACACATTACATAAAATGAATATAGCATGGTTAGTGCTTCATGATATTAAAAATGAACTATAAATAATTAGATATAGGAAGCTTTAATTCATGGATTATATCATATACCAATGTTAGTGTGACTCGGTACATGGGTCATATATTAGAGTGAGGAATGAAATCATCTATATAATTCACATGTATAATTTTTATATATTGATCAGCACCATCATAAAAATCAATTTCAGTATTAATGTTATTAAATTGATGAATTCAATGAGATACAACTAAATCATAAGCTACAATATAGAATGTCATATGATATAATGTAAGAATTCCTTATGATTTCACATATCATATATCCAAACATATAATAAAAACCTTATATTATTAATTATGTTTTTTATGATAGATAAAATGATAAAAATTCTATGCTCATATATCTTTTAAACTAATACAATGTATATAAATTGATGAGAAAGATTTTTTGTGTACATTACATAAAAGATGTTGCTGCTTAATATTCATTCATTAAGGATGATAAGGAAATAAATGTGGAAACCCTAACACATAATCCACTATGTTGAATCCATGGTTTGAATCTCAATAACACAATTCATGGGTTGGATATATTACACAACAATGATATTATAGTATCTCACTTTGGCAACATTGTGATGGAAAATATCTCTTAATGTTAATGGAAAATCATTGTGGTTCAAACCACATCATCTCGATCGATTTGCATCATTTTATTACCTCTCAGGATACTACTGAGTTATCCACGAATAAACATAAAAAATATTAGATTTATGAGTCATTCATGTGGTATATAAACCATTTCTAAACCATTGAATAATTTTATACTCTCATGCATTACATTTAAAGAAAAATTGTAATTAATGATAGCTTATTTAGATGATGTATTAGATTATTAACACTTGAAATAAAGCTACATAAATAAAACCAGACACTACTATATAGAATGTATTATAGTATAGTAAATAATATTATATGAATTTCATTGGAAATGTTCACTATATATATAACATTTCCTTATATAAACCATATATTACCATATAATATGGCTTTTTTACATCTAATGAATGTTTGATTTATTGAATATCTACTTAAATTATTACTTGATTGAAACAAAATAATTTAATTCAAGTAATATATGTTCTTATATTCATAGAAAAAAACACATTTCTATGAATCTTTTTTTATTTCATTTAATAAAACTTCATCTAAATAAATTATATCAGTGATTACAGTATGGGAATATATTCTTCTTCTATTTGGGATAGAGAATGTTTTGTTTTATTTCTTCAGATAGATCTTATGATTTCATGGTAATGTATATTTAAAAGTTTCATACATTTCCAAGAGTCTATATCATCCACCCCTATAAGAATATAATGATATCCCTATAATCGACCATATATTTTGAAACACAAATTTATATCCTCTGACCCATTGAGATATCCAAGAATCCACATCATAGTTTCCCTGTTCTCACATCCCATATTATCCATAAATGGGTCAACAACTAAAACTACAGATGAAATATCTTCACTTGACCATACCATGGTATAAATTATGAATTTAACAACACATATATATATAACATTATCTATGAGCATATACACATATTTCTCTTTTGGTTTATCCTCTTTGGATTACATGAGTTTTCTTACAAATGATGTACACACAAGATTGTTTTACATCCTTATGAATCATCTAATGACATTATAGGAGAATTATTTTATATATAAGAAAATTTTATGGTGTTAATATATCTTTTAATAGGAATCCAAAAAATCATTTTAGATTCCCCAATATAATTCACCTTGAACAGACTTGAAAAATAAAATTTTATCTCATTAATTTGATTCATGACTGGACCCAAAAGTTTCATTACATCCACGTACAAATGAAGGAAAATGTAATCCAACTCGATGAACACTATAAAATAGTAACAATGTAAAATTATTCTATGGAAAAACCTCATATCAATGAGAAAGTTTTAATAAATTCAGTTAAAATACCATAGAAAATAATTCAACACATAATGGCTCTTCTTAGCAATGCAACCCAATACAAGATTTATTTTTTCAATGAAACCATCTTACGTCTTCATATAGATTTAAACCTATAAATCACTCTTAAGGAACAATGATTTCTCAAATATAAATTCTATATATACAATTTATGATGAAACAATATGTAACATTAAATGGACATATGTATCCTTGAAAAATATAGAATTTTTATGGTGAATTATATACCTTCCTTCTGCTGAATTAATATAATAAGTACCCTAGTATTTTAGTGTATTATAGTTTTTATACCCCCGCCCCTAAAATTTAAATATCACCTTTTTTATGATTTAATAACCAATGATTTCACCATAATCTCATGGGACTCAATTTCATGAAAAAAATCAATTTCATATTTCATAAAAAACTCCATCTTTTTTGAATTATTTTGACTCGCTTCTTCTTTCGAGTAATCAATATCTCAAAAATATAAAACAATAATTTATTGAATATAATATCTAAACCTTTAACCATTCACATTGTTCGCATAAACCTCCTCAACTCAACCTGTATTTTTACTATGTCTAGACATTCATCTTCGGGCTCATCGACTTCTATAACATGATTCCATGATTTTTCAACCCTTCATCATTGAAATAAAACATCTAGAAATTCTTACTCTTCCATAAATTATGTTATTTATAAATATCCCACATCATTTAATCCTATGGAATTTATAGTTATGTCAATATGGATGTGGATTTTTAATCCTTTTCTCCCAAATCTATCTTCAACCCTATTCTAATATTTTTATAAGATATTTTCATTGATGATAATGCTTCAACTACTAATGATATTTGATTTCCATTATCCCAAAGTAAAAATAAAATATTTTCATAACATTGATGGAAATAAAATCCTTATAATTTTATTCAATATTGTCTATATACTTTTAATTTTTATAAAATGTGGAATGACTTCTCAAATCATTTAGGTGGGATACTTCCATTAATTATTCATATGATAAATGTTCCAAAATCTCTTACTCTAATGGTTCAAAGGCAGATCTATTTACATGATAATATATAGAATGTATTATATCTACATAAATAAGTGTATTCAATAATTTATACTAATAATTCATGCTATTTTAGTGAATATATAGTCTACAATGTTCACTACACCATTTTGTATCATTGTTCTTAGAATAGTCTTCTCGAAACTGATTCATTTTCTATAGAAAACCCACTATAATTTTCTAAAACCATACACTACAGCAATATGGGAACTTAATATTATAATATTATTAATTTTCCCTTTCTCTAATATGAAAATGAAAATTATGAACAATCTATATATTATTATTTTGCAATAGGTAAGTAAAGACATATCTATCAAGTTTAATCACTAATAAAATAAATAATAAAGAATTACCCATTCTGATAATAGTATATCGTATGCTCCAAAAACATATATTCTTGACCTATAACTTATGGGTGATATTATTCAAAAAAATATTTGATAAATATAAAATTATATATTTTATTATCTTCTAAATCTCATAATATACAAATACATTATAATTTTGATTTCCTACATTGTTATCCACTAATAATTTTATATTATTCTCATATGTGTCCTCTATATAGTTATGAAACACCTCTGACATCTGGTTTTTTTTATTCTAAAATTTGTTTATTTCTATGATATTCCAATCAGATAAAAAAATACATTTAAAAAATTTTCCCACCACATATTAACCTTATGTATTATTATACACTCAATATTTAAAGGTTATTATAAACAAAATTCACACATTTTATCAATGGAAATTAGTTTCAACTATTAATGTGGTACGTTTAAAACTCACTGTAATACTATAATGATTTTTTTATATTGAAAATTTAATATTTCCATTCACCATGATCTCCATGGGTTTGGAAGTTTTAAAAACCATTAATAACCTTCAAAACACATAAATTTCCATGAATTCTCTATTATAAGTGAAATGAAATGTATCCCTATAATAAATTATGCGTGATTCCAATTTTATATTCACATCCAATAAATAAATTGTTATGAATATAAACACATGGAATCACTAATATTGAAATTATATATTTTATCTTATTAATACATCTTTAGATGACCCTTCTTACAAAAAATAAATTGTATGATTCTTAGCCAAACCGATATAACTCAACAACTCTCCATTGATCCAAATTCTATTTTCCACTATCAATTCAATTAAAATGAACATTATTGTCCATTTTACATTCACATATTTTCAATTGGTTCTTATACATTAAAATCTCTAATCAATTAATTTCTAATATTATCATTATCATATTCAAACACCGAGATATTAATTTTATAATAATTTCCTATAAAAACATTTATCACATTCCATGATCCTCAAAGAAATGAAGATAAAACAGAAATCATACAAATAGTATTAAATGTTTTTAATAGATTGTATTTATATGTGAATCATATTGATATCACTTCCATTATCAACCAATCATCTTCCACATAAAATAATTATATCAAAAACCTCTATATAATGATACCATTGTTCATTAATGTGGTATTCTGATACCTATATGTTGGTACCTTCAACAATATTATCTTATTTTCACCTTGTATATGTTATATGAAACATTATTCACCAAGTAAATATTTATAACTCCATGTGAATTATAATAACAAATTTCACATATTTTTCCCTAAAAAACTAATGTATATCCCATTTAAATTGTTTGTCTACATCATGAATACTTCCAAATATATACCTTTAGAAAAATTTCAATCCCATGAAAATAAAAAAAACATTGACCAAATAAGGAAACTAGATGACTTTGGTATTGAGATAAATGATTTTTACTAAAGAACATAATTTTATATCCTATCTTTTAATCCACAAACACACCAATCTATAATGAAACCCTGAAAAACTAATTTGATAAACAGTGTTTAGAACTCCAATAGCGAGACAATCACCTAAACTAATAATTAATAATTGAGAATAGAAACATACCATGTGAATTTAATAAAATATATCACTCTCACAAAATCACAAAACTCTTAAAAAATTTGTAACATATATTAAAAACTATGAATAAAAATTATCGCCTCACATGGTATAGACTTTTTCCAATGAACCATAGGTGAAATTTTGTTAAGAATTTTATAGATACAAAAAAATTAAAAATATTAAAATCATAATAAATTGTTTCAGCTGCTATTATATTGATTATATTTACATTTTGACCATCAATAGTGTTCCCTCATGAACAATATATAGTGGGGGCCTTTAGGTTGACTGGTTCCACGTTTTTTATAAAATTCAATGAAAAAATATGTGACAATCTAGGAATGAGTTACCTTGTTTTTTCCCATTGTTATTTAGGAATGAAATATAGTGGGGGTGATATTCTAATTTAAATTTTGTTTTAACTTGTTATTAAAGGTTTTTATAGGGGAGCACAGTTGGTGTATGGTTTGGGGTACTAGTGTTGTTTTTCATGATGATTATGATACATTAATAGGATACTCAGGGGAAGGTGAAATGATGAGGAAAAATTTTGTTGAATCAAGTGGTAACAACGAATAATCATAAATAAATGTAAATTTACTAATTTTTTAGTTTTTATACAAATATTCAAAACTATGAAGCCATATGTGTCCTTTAGTATCACCCTGATAGTGGGTACACAGTTTTCCAAACATTCTGGCTAAACTATCTCACATTATTAAATAAATATAAATTTTTCTTATAAGGCCATATTAATTCCTCAAAACTCCATATTTCATTTATTTTTACATGGATCCCAAACTAGAGTTTTCCTCTCAATGTTTTTGGTTATTTCCTTTGATCTATATTCTAATTCGGTTGAATCATGGAGTGAATGACCTATGAAATCAAAGGTATGAGTTATAATTATATCCACCTAATTAATTTAATCATATTTTAATCTTATATGTAAATAGTATTAAAGATTTAAATTCCTTATTCTATTTTCTGTCGTAAAAATAAATAAGATTTTTTATGATTTGTTAAGTGGAAGATGTGGACTGTATGGATATGTTAGCTCCAAGAAAAATTCTTTAGAAAAAACCCATTATAGTTAGGTGGTATCCCTCCCACTCAAATTGAACTTTTAATATTATGGATTTGGTCTATAATGAATAATTTTTTTATCATTGAATAAATGTGATTGAGTGCTTTTGTTATCAGCTTCAACTTATTGGTTGTGGGTTTTTTCAAAAACATGATTTATAGTATTCTTAAAATGAAATCTCAATCTAAGGGAATTTATAGTGAATGAGAGATTAAAATTAGATGTTTTGAATGATTAAATATATATATTATGAAATTTCAGATTTTTTTATGTGTGTTGAGTCAATTTTGGTTAAATTTTGATTATTCTTATAAATGAATAATTAGGTGTGGAGGTATGTAGTTTTCTCATCAGCTAAGACATTTAAATTGAAAAAAATTATTAGATCACATTGGATATAATTCTTCCGAGGTGTGTTCATTAATGTATTATGATATCATATTGGTATGATTTATTTTTAATACATATGTATATATATAGATCTTATAATACTATTTTATATTTATATTTCAATTGTTAATTAAATGTTTGTAACCATGTTATTATTTTAGTGGAATTATTGAGAAGTCTTGGATAATTGCTTATAGGTTTTGTACTCAACCATCTATATTCATCATAGTGCATGTGAAAGCATATTTTACACTAATACTATTAAGGGGAACATTTTATAATTTTGTAGTAGTGCATCTTGATAATGAAGTAATTCCCTTTAGAAGTTGGAGGATGAATAATATCTTGTAGTGGAATTAATGTCATTCCACATTACTTCCAGGAATACTTTTTCATCATGGATGGTTATGGACATACTATTATGTATTTTTTATTATTCCCTTGATTTTTATATTTTCCATTCATTTAAATTTAAAATGGTGTTTATATCATGAACCATGTTTACTTTATCATATTTTGATTATTTAATTCATGTTATGTAATATTTTTGAGGAAAAGTTTTCACCCACGATTAGGTAATTCCCTTATCATTTATTTCCAACCATTATGTTCTATGAAATTTTACTTAAGGTTACCGGAATATCAGTCTAGTGAAAGCAAATGGGATATGGTTTTGATTCTACCAATGATAATAGTCTCTTATGGTCCATCGGTTGGGATGGTAGGCATAGAGATTCATTATTTCAAAGCATTAATTATTGACTATGAAAAGTATTATAAAATATATTTGTACTAAAATTAATCATACATTATTGGTTCAGTTAAAAAATTGATTTTTTGAGCTTATTGATTTTTCATCACCTCATTAATGTGGTTCTATTAAATGACTGTTTTATATCATCCATTATTAATGATACTTCCCACCAGGAATTCCTAATGTATATGATTTTTTTATTCTGATAAATATTATGATATTAATGTTTTATGTTATGAAAGGGTGGTTCTGTTTCTATGATGATATGATTTTTACACTATCCTAATTACCTATATACCAATAAGTGGAGGAAAAAAATATAGTCGTTCTATAAAAACAATTACTAAATGTATTGCTATTCAAAATCATTGTGGGAGAGTTACATGATATTGTGAGAGGAAAAAATATTCAAGACCCATTTTTGGTAGAAAAATCAAAGGAATTCCAAATGTAGACCCTTTAATAATTTGGGGTGACTTGGGATAGAAAAAAAATTGGAAGCATGAACTTGTGGGATGAATACAATATTGGATTTATTAAGAAAACCATTATAAAAATGTTAATATAATAATGTATTTTCTTGAGTATTAGTTATGATAAAGGTAGGAACTATAAATTCTATATAAAGTCAACAATTTCCGCATGTGCGATGGAATTAAGGAATTATTTAATAAAAAATTACACCTGCATTCGTTCCTTGTGTGGAGAAAAATGGATTTCTTCCAAACAATCCAAGGAACATTAGGTTTTTAGTATATGGAGACTATTTTTATATATTCCACCTTTTTAACCATAATAAAAAATCAAGTTACTTATTCAAGGATTGAATGTTGAAATCAAGTTTTGTAACGACCCGAAATTTTGAATAAATATTATTTCCTAATTTTATGTGTTATTTTATTTTTATACTCAATAAAAATGTTTCATTTGATGGCATGAGTATAATTAAAATGAGACCGTTGGGTTTTGACTGTTATATGACTATTGGTCAACATGGCCTCTGTAAACTAAACGTTTCAATTAGTGTCTCTAAATACAAGTAATCTTGGTTAATTATTATTGAATGAAGATTCGATGGCCTCACCCAGTAGTCTTGGACCAATCGAAGCCCATCTAATAGAACTTAGGAAGAAGGTAGCACCACTGGGCTTTTCTCTGGACCAAACCCAAGCCGAACTTCATCGTGTGAAGCTATAATGGAATTTCCTTTGCGAGAAGTTCAAACTAATAGAAATTACTACTCGTGCAATGTTGGCCAACCCTCCCTCATAGTCTCTCACCGTAGCACACCTTACACTTAGGTCCTATGCTGGTGTGATAAGGGGCTATGTAAGGATACCGTAACTACCTTGTGTAATCTTTTGTTTTAAATAAAAATTGGGATTTCTTCTTATGATGATGTTTATGAATTTTCAAATGACCGGATAAATATTGTATGCATATTTTTGATGAATTTTAGAAAAAGGATATTTTAAAAATGTTTATGTAAACCATAAATAATTAAAAATGTGTAATGATTTTTGAAAAATGGTCTTCTATAATTATGTTCAGTACGATATTTAGAGTCTAATAAGATCAACTTGATTTTTGATGAATAGTAAATTATGAATAGTGATTTTATGCTTAGGATTAGTAATGTGACCAAATAGATTAGTAACCTCACTTAAAGAAAGTATTAAAATAATCTAGGCACCTTGATTAAGTAATGTGATTCAATAAAATGGTCAAATAACGGTTTCCTAAATTATTATTCATGTATTAGTTTTTTTAGGTGAATAGTGTTTTTAAATTAAAAATTAAATTAAAAATATTTAGAAAAATAATTTTATAAAATGGATTTCATTTTTGAACTCAGAGCATCGATATTATGTTAAGGTAAATTTTGGGGTTTTTTCTGAAAAAATTAATTTTCAGTGAATAGTGTTTTTATTTAAAAATTAAAATAAAAATATTTAGAAAATTATTTTTATAAAATGGAGTTAATTTTTGAAATAAGAGCATTGATATTTGGTTAATGCGAAATTTTGGGATTTTTCTGAGAAAGTTGAATTTTCAGTGACTAGTAAAAATACAGTTTTAGGGTTTCGGTATGTTTAATGACATCATAACTATGTCATGATGATGTCATGAGATATTTTAAGGGTTGGCCGACCTAAGGTGATGAATTATTGTATTTTGGGCCCCATGTGGCCTAACTTCATGGGAAATATCATGGTAGAGCACATGGTTTTGAGAAAAGAACTTGTGAGGTGTCCCTTGGCCATTAATGCCTTGTCCCCTCACTTTCCCTATAAATACCAAGCCCTCCTCCCATTCATTAAACTCCAAAACCATCCTCAACGAAGTTCTTGTCTCCTTTCCTCCGAATGAGTCCTCCCAAGGTTCCCCCAAGCCCTCAAGGTCCAAACCTTTGAGTTTTAAGAGTTGCATTTTAAGGTAAGGGATCTGACCTCTCTCTTTCTCTTCAAGAAATCTCTTTAATGTAATTTATTTTATGATCTATGTTCTTATGTTAAAGGATGTTCTTTTATACTCATCTTACTGCCCTTTTCATGTTCATATAATTAGATATCCCCTATTACTCTCATTATTTCGTTTTATGAGGTTTTAAGTGGCGCTGTTAGGCTGCCGAAATATTTTTAACGGATTCTTTCTCCCTTCTCATTTTTCAAGATCTATTTTCATGTAAAGTATTTCAACATCCTTTTTATTATTCTGGGGTATGATCTCTAAATTTATCATACTGATATTTTATGATCATATGATGAGAGCCCCCATTTGATCTCTTCAATTCAGTATTTTGATGTTTTAAGTGGTGCTGTTAGGCTGCCGAATTTTTAAGTGGTTCTTTCACCTTTCTCCTTTTTCAAAGTTCTAATTCCATGTCAAGTCTTGCAAGTTACTTTTTATTATATTGGGGTATGATCTCTAAATTTATCATACTGATATTTTATGATCATATGATTAGAGACCCCATTTGATCTCCTCAATTCAGTATTTTGATGTTTTAAGTGGTGCCGTTAGGCTGCCGAATTTTTAAGTGGTTCTTTCACCTTTCTCCTTTTTCAAAGTTCTAATTCTATGTCAAGTCTTGAAAGTTACATTTTATTATGTTGGGGTATGATCTCTAAATCTATCATACTGATCTTTTATGTTCATATGATGAGATACCCTATCTGATCTCATCAATTCGTTTTTGTTGAAGTTTAAGTGGCGTCGTTAGGGTGCCAAATTTCTAAGGGGTTCTTTCACCCTTCTCGTTTTCAAGATCTACTTTCATGTCAAGTCTTTCAAGTTCCTTTTTATTATTTTGGGGTATGATATCTATATCTATCATACTGATCATTTATGTTCATATGATGAGAGACCCTATTTGATCTCGTCAATCCATTTTTGGAAGTTTTAAGTGACGTCGTTAGGCTGCCGAATATTCATAAGAGAAATCTTATTTTTGTCTTCCTTTCAAGTTCTTCGTTTCATATGGTATATCATTAAAATTTCATTACCATGTTCTTTAATACTATATATTCTTTTACCCTACTGTTTTATGTATCATTTTTGAGTGGGTGAGCCATGCCCCCTCTCTTTTCAATGTTTTCTAAAACCATGTGTCTTAGACGTTATGCTGCATAGTTTTCGTCTCAAAATGCCTCCCTATTTATCTCAAAATTATTTTATGTTATTATGTGAATACTCAAAGCTCTTATTTATACAGGGGTATTAACATGTATATCAAAATGTTCTATTTTAAATTCTTGGATTTACATACATGAAACCCTCTTTCCCTTTTTCGTGGGTTTAAAGTGACATAAAGATCATGTCTTTAAAGTAGTTTTTAAAACGTTATGATTATGAAATGAAACCCATTTCTTTTATGCTATATGGGTTGTTTATGAAATTATTGATGATGATATATGTGTATCCCATGATAATAAAGATATGTCAAGGGTGAGCCCAGATAGAGCTTCAATGCATTGGGTAAAGACTTAATCTCTAGAGATGACTTTTTAGACTGATACCTTGGTGAATAACCTTGGTAATTTTTAATGACACCTTGGGGATGGACCTTGGTGAAACGAAATGATTGTAAATATTAAATTTTGAAGCCACATATTCAAGTTATGAAAAGTGTTATTTTTATTATGATATATCTCATGATTTCTTTCTCATGCCTTAAAGTTCTTTTCATGACCTTATAGAAGTATCTCAAGTTCACATGTAAAATGTTTCTCTTGTTTCCCTTATTAGGCCTTCTGCTCAACCTTTCTTTTAATGTATGTCCCCAGGTTATAAAATGTAGTATTGAACCTAGGATAAAGATGTGGAGAATCCTTTCAAGTGTTTAAGAAGCATGTTTTTATGTTTTCATGTTTTAAGTTACTGGTTTCCAAGACACTAAACCTTAATGATCCTCGATTTTGTAAAATGTAATGAATGTTTATGTGATAAAAAGGCGAGATGATATAAGTTTGTAATAATTCATTGTTTGTAGAGTGTTTTTGTTCTCCAATTATAATTACATCATCATAATAAACAAATATAATGTAGTAGAATGATATAATTTGTTAAATTAGTGGATGAAATAGATATTTAATTCTAGAAACATGAGGGATCATGTTTGTGGGGAATATTTTCTTGAGGGAGTGATACTCCTAGATTGGATTCTATTACTACATATAATATCAAATAAACCATTTATTTGTAAAGTATTCCATTATATAAAACATTTAGAGAAGTGAAGGAACCACAACGGAACCACCGTAAATGTTGTTAGAAATGAAATCAGAGAAACTATTGTAAATTTTTTCCAAATTCTATTGGTCACGAGGGTTCTACTATGACATAGTTTTTTGTAGTAAACCAAGACACTAATGTTGGATTAGTTCTCACCCAAATAAATGTAATAATGGTGATTCCGAATACAACCTGAAATCATAGATGATACTATCATTCAAGGGGACCAAGAATCTGTTAGGTGAATTAGATCAAGAAATATTTAGAGTTGGGTAGAAAATAAAAAATGGTTATGACGATCCCTCAATGGTGTGAGGTACACATTATTTTATTAACTCCACCAAAATGAATTATTTTTGTCAAAAATTCCTTCCATTAATTCAATTTTTATCTTCTACTAAAACAATTTTGATTTCCTATGGAAATGCTTTCCCATGATTGGATAATAAAAACCATATTAGGTGGTGATAGTGAAGTTGATTTTAATTCATAGATCCATTCACAAACATTGAATCTATATAATTTTTATCAGAGTTCACTAACATTGAATTTCCCCTCTTCAATATAATCCAATGAGTTTAATGCGATATTAGAAATCATGAAACACATTGAATAACACATACCATGGGTAAAGATTAATTTTCATTAAATATATTTTTTATGTATTTATAATGGAATGGGATTTAAATACAAGACTAATATGACCATTATAGAAAATATTAAAGACCACCTTGAATCAATTGGAACTCATTTTATTGGTTTATATAGATATAGCTGAGCACATATTTATTTCTAACATAGTGGAATGATATGTTAACATCTATCAATAAAGGATATCTATTTTACTAACACAACAGTAACTAGAAATTTCGATCCATCAAATTCAGTGAAAAAATACTATTTCACATAATTGATATCTAATTTACATGATAGAGTTATGATTATAGATGGTTGAATAAGAATTATTGGATATCAAGGTTTTTATAATACCATGTACATCAATATAGAAAACTCTTGTTTAATTTTTTAATGCCGGGTTACATAGTATGATATTATGTCAGTTATTGTATAACAATTATTGCTACAAATATTAATTGCTATCCATATCCATGAATTTATTATCATTATTACTTGTTTTAGGGAGAATATAGTTCATCAAAATTGATCACAATTCAGGTTACACCAACTATATGTTATGAAAGAGGATATCCATAGGACAAAATATAGAATCTATTATGACCAATATATAATGTTTCATTCCATTTGGTCACAGTAATGAAGTTAAAATTATCATAGATTTCATGAATCATATCATTTATAGATACATGGAGACTTCTATTAATGGTATTTGGTTCTTATAACAAGTTATATTATTATATAGAAGACCACCATCAATGGTATATAGAGAATTTATGGGGTAAATATTTGTACCACTATCATTACGCTAAATTCTCAATCAGTGAATTATTGAAATTATATTTTTTATTTGTTTTCAAAATCATCATACGAAAAAGGAATATTAATCTATCTAGGTAATATTGAGGCCATAATTTCTATGAAACCACCAAAAAATGTATTTGAGATATAGATTTTTCTGTGATTAGCATTTTTTATCATTATTTTTCCTAATTTATTGCATATCATATATCTCATTACTTTATTGATTAGGAAGGGTATATTATTGAAAAGAGTGAATATTTCAAATAATAATTTATGGTACTCATGAATAAAATCACATAAACATGTATTATTATGTTTTTAGAAGCTGTGGAGGGATATTGATCCCTCTATGATGCATCAGTGCCTATATTGGCTTTTTTGTCAATTTGTGTGAACATTTCAAAGCATAAAACTCGTGATAATTGATGATCCATTAAGAGAACTATCTGACATCGAATATGGAAGTATATATAGTTTTCATTATATAAAACATTATTTGAATATCATATTAATGAAAATATTTTTCTATTTATAGACTTAAAAATATTGAAACACGTATTCTATTAGTTAGATTTGAGTCGATTATAATGCAATTTGTAGGAATATCGCCAATTTACCTACATGAAAATGGTATATAAACCTATGAAATAAAATTCATTTCTCTATTCATTATATTGTAAGTCATATAACAATTAGATTACAGATAATGGAAGATAGAAGAAGCTAATGGTGGTAATTACCAACATTAACAAAGAATTTTCTATGTATGAGGATGTTTCGTTTTTCATTCGTGTAACTTTTATTTCCATAAAACTCAAATAATTCAATGACGATCAAAAGGAATACATAATCTTTTATATATTGTGATATAATATTAATGGTGGTGAGACCATTGTTGAGTGGATAGAAAAGGAAATTTTTTATTTCTATTTCAATATTGACTCATTGTTCCTCCATCATTCTAAGGATTACTTTATTCTACATATCCAAATTCTATGTGGGATATCTACTAAGGTATTCATAAAATGTATATGGAAATGATACAATATTTATAGTTTATGGATATAAATTTTAAGGTGGATAAGAATATTATATGATAAATGTAACACAAAATTATATTCAATATATTTCTTTTCCAATATATTTTATTTCTTCGATAGGCTTCTTAGAACACAACACTTGCTATAAAAAAACATGATACTCTATTAAAATATTATACTTTTAACATACCCTATCAAACCTATCCATTAAGGAAAAAGGTATGAATGGAAATAAATAAATTGAAAATTTTATATCATTTAAACTATTAAAAAATAAATTCAATGGTTTTATATTGATTAGAAATAAATTAAGAATTATTTAAAAGAAAAAAATTGTTTTCTAAAAAATTATTATTTATTTAAAAGTATTATTTTTTTCTACTTGGCATAGATAAATTAAAATTAACTATTAACACATTTAAAAAATTATTTTACAAAAATAATTAATTTTTGAAATCATCTATTCAAAATTTTCAGAGATTAAATTTCTATGAATTTTCTATAAATATTAAATTTTCGATGAATCGTGAAAATAATATGTTTTATTGAAAACTATTTTTTTCAATTGTTTCTGGGTTCAATATCATTTTAAAGTTTTTTTTTAATTAAAATATTAACATTTATATTATAATCAATATAGTTTAGTTCTATGGAATCAATTTCATATTTTTTTTTGATATTAAAATATTCTATATATATTATAATTTTCTCTTTATAAAAAAGATTTTTCAATGAGACAATAGATTTAATATTAAATTAAATTACACTTTTTCATTTTAATTTGATAAAATGGATCTCATATTTTCAGTAATAGTAATTAATAATATATAATATTTAAATATTTTTTTACCATTAATGAATATTTAAAAATAGTAAATATTTACTAACAAGGTTAATGTTAAAACATGTTTAAATTGGAGTTAAACAAAAATATTAAAGATAAAATGAGCTAAAATATTTTCAATTATTATTTTATGGAAATAGTTCAATTATTATCAACTTAGTGTCTCTTTTTATTTGTTTTTTTGAGAGTTTCTCAGGATAGTGACCTATTTTATAATTTATGTAAAGAAAAAGATGACATGTAACTCTATTTCATTTAAATTTAAATTATGTGTCAACATATTGGAATATGAAATATGTGAATGAATATATATGTAATTTTGGAATATAATGATATTAGTTTAATGAGGGTAATTTATTTTTAATTTTTAAAATCATATTATTAATTTTAATTCTTAACCAATGCAAATGCAATTATTATTTTTTACTAGAAAAATAAAATAAATGGATATAAAATTATTAAAAGTAAATTTAATTGAAATAATTATTTTTATACATTAATTTATTTTCTATATAAATAATTTTATAATTGTTATAAAATAATATATTTTTATTTCATTGTTGTATTTATAATTTTTTAATTCAAATTAAATTAATAATGTAACAATTTAAATTTATTTTTTATTATAATAAATTATATTTTATTGACTGATTTAAAATTAAAAAAAATATTTTAAGAAAATTTGATTTTACAATATTTAAAATATCATATTTTGTTCATTCAGGAAGAAATTATTCTTTTATAGCTATTATATTGACCCCTAAATAATTCATAATTTGTTTGTGCAATTTTTTTTAAAGTGGTGTTTTAGAACATTACATGAAATTCTTTTAAAATAAATTTTCAACAAAAATATTATATTTTCTTGATAAATATTATTTCATATTTTTAAAATTTTGGTTCAAATTGTATAATTAGTAACATTTAATTTTATTCTTAAAGGATGAATAAGCTAATTTAATATTTCAACTTACCATAGTGAGAAACAAAAAAATTAAAACTATAAATCCTTATTTGATAAGGAAAAATGATTAAAACATCCATGTTGTTATGTAGTGGTGGTATGGTTTGACCTCATCATCCCTAAAAACATTAATTATCATTTTTATTACAAAATTGGTGTGATTCACTTCCAATTATTTAATAGTTTTGGGTATTTAAAACAAATATCACTCCTCATCAATTTTAAAAGGGCACTCCATGCCCTCACATCCTCAAACATATCAAGTCACTTTTCTAAAAAAACATAAAAATCTCATCAAATTAATCCTTATAAACATTATAGAGATTATTTAATTCCCTATGCCCAAATTCAATTATCCTTAAAAAGATTTCCAATGTAGGATTCCCTAAGAGAATGTAATTGTCTTCACTAAAATCATTCTTTTTCTTTATACTTTTCTAAAATTAAATTGTAAAGTTACACATAAAATATAATAATAATAGTACATAACATATACTGGGATGTTATTATGTTTATGGAATATTGTTTTTCTCTCTCCACTACCATTAAATGGGAGAAAATCATCAAATCGTGTGTATGTCAGACTACTGCCTTGTGAACTCATATAAAGATGTTTCCCTCAACACCTTTAAAGGATCGATATAAATATGTATTTAATGAATATAAATAATATTTTTGATATAAATAAACTCTTAGAGATATAATATCCCATATAACATCATACTATTTACTATTTATAAAATAATATATTGTTTCACATGGGTATGGTGGACTATATCATCATGAAGCGATGTGATTCATTTTTTATGTATGGATATAAGTATAAATTGATAAGGATAAATTTAGTGAATATATTTTAAATATATAACATAATAAATATATTAAATAAATATATAATACCCTTACTTACCTTTTCACCCTTTAACGGAAAGATATCATCGCTCATGCATATGTATGGAATCCCATCTTCACGTAGTGATGTGAACCATTTTATATGACCAATTTACAAGAATTGATATGAGGATGTATCTAATGAAAAAAAATTATAAAATTAATAGACTTATTTTGATGGTGGATCTATATATTATGTAAAAAATGAAATATTCTTTGAATATCACGAAGGATAAAACTGTGAATTAACACCCAAATAATGAAAATAATTTAATATTATTAACAAATAGGTGATAATATTTTATAAGAGGATCATATATGGAATGATATATGTGTGTGTGGTTCAATAATAGATTTATAATAACACCATATTTTTTATGAAATATTTTCAAACATGTATAAAGAGATTTGAAATTATGGAAAGTGTTTCTCAACTCATATTTACATCCTAGATACATATTCCATATTCATCAAACATTACTTTTCGTGGTGTATATACTAACCATTTTGATATGTTATATCATGAATTTTTTCTCTTCATGGTATTTATTTTTTTTATTTTATGAAACATCATTCACGGGGTGTATTGATCAAAAGTAACAAAAGTGGTTAGTGTTTATTTCAAAATCTAATGATTATAAAGGATTGTGTTTTTTTGGATAAGTCTCCTTTGATGGAATTAATTAATAATTCCAAAAAAAATTCAACGTCAAATTCTTCTGGTTAATAATAAAATTTATATGAAATATTACCTAGTATCCACTCTATAATACTTAAAATGAATTATAATTTTTTTTAGAAACAAAACTATTTTTTTACTTTTTGATTGAAAATTATTTTTCATCCATAATTTATGTTATTTAAAAATGATTTTGATTTTTTAAAATTATGAAAACAATTAGTTAAATATTTTTTAACTCGTTTTTAATTTCAAAGAAATATATCAAAATGCATCCTCATGTAATTTTCCAACCATGGTCTATTTTTATTTTACCAAAAATGGGAAATTAATATTTGTTTTACAATAGAAAACATGTATGGATTATCTACTGTCATAAATAGTCAACTTTTAAAGATTCCATTATATCTTCTCTAGGTTATATTCATAGGAAAGAAATTTCTATATCATATTTTCATATTTAGTTTTCAAATTATTTTCATAATGAAAATGATAATATCCTTAATAATGTTTTAATGATATTTTTATGGAACTATTTTTATCAGCAACATCAAAAGATTACATTGGATAAGATCAACTATGAATATGTTATATTGATATCATCCCAATTCTTTCTCTGAATTTTTAATTATCAATTGGAATGTGGATGTACAATTTCATTACCATTCACAATATTATTATTCATGCTTTAAGATTATTTTTATTTGATTGTGGAAGGTATTAACATTTATTGTATTAGATTTTTGATATGAATGTTTATGTTTATTATGATTCACCCAGATTACACAAGGAATGAACTGTAAATATTACATGGTGAATGGGGTCCTATTATAGATATCCCTTTGATGTATCGATAGTTATCGTGAGACAATTCAGTTGTAAAAATTAAACGTCTTTTCCTCACATTTTTGTGTTTTATTTGGAATGGTTCTTATGTATTATTTAAACGACTAACATTATGCATTCCATAATTATGAGATTGGTATTGGTGTTCCATGTGATTATTCAATTTGATAGAATATCAATTGTTATGTTTCGAAATCATGTGATTATATATTAAGATCTATTATATAATCCATTATTCTTTCCATAGTATTCCCGAATTTTTTATTTAAATGGAATATGTTTTCGTTATTTACCATGGTATATTATTTTTTTATTTATTAATCATATAATTACCTATATGTTTAACCATATTTAGCACTTGATATCAACCATTTCTATTTTTTTTATCTACAGCATAATAGTAAGTGTTTTATTTTTGTTATAAATGGAAATTCTAAGGGGGATATAGTTTTTCTCAAATAATACACTTTTTAATTTATGTATTGAAAATTTATTGAAAATATCATGTATGTATCTATTTTACTAATACTAATAAACTATAAAGTCTATCATTGTTACATTTATTGTAAATTTTTTGAACATGATAAAGTAACCACCGAATCTAGACTAGTATGGTCAGGGTATTTATAGTTGGTATCAGTGGAATTTTACAAGAAACACAGATATTGTTTTTGGGAAAAAAATATATCCGGATAGATATCTCATTAGAATAAATGGAGAATAAGTAGATTATAACATACTAAAGTTATGTTAAGGTGGATATTATTTAGTTTTCCTGGAAATATATCCCTATATGGATACCAAAAGTTGATGTGGTTTTGGAATATATATACCTTGGGGTAATAAATCTGAAAAAATAATGTTAGACATGACTTAATAATTACCTCGTATATGAATACAGGCCTTACTAAACACCTATATTGACACTCTAGAGTGATTTGCAGGATTTAATTCAAATGTTCCTTAAAATATATTTTAATGGATTTGAAAATTTTCTTTTATTATCAAAAAATTGTCAAATAACTCATGACAATGATTATGATATTAGTTGGGTATGATTTGTTCATTTCATAATATTTTCTTTACTTGGTTTTGGATTATACATAATTTTTAAAAATATAATGACAGAATCTATTATATAATGCTTTTTAGTATTAGAGAATAGTATAAGGGATGTAAACTGTATCAATTCATGTTCCTAATGAAGGTATTTTCATCATGAAAATGAAATTGGAGTTAAATCTAGATCTATAGGTACAATTTATCTGGTTATAACCATATTCGGGATTCCCACTAATGTTTTGAGAAATAAACATGCATGAATGGAATAATATGTTGATCCACTAAATAGTTTAATAATGTTAGTCCTCTTTATGCATAAAAACCTCCATTGATTAAAGGTGTAATAAATCCATTTTTTAGTTGATAAATGGATAATTTCCTTATATATTACATTCCTCTCTCTTGGGAGCAATGAAAATAAGAACTTTTTCATGGAGTTTTATAATCTCTCAGGATATTTGGACCAATATTTTACATTGACTCAAAAAAAGGATGAATAAAAAATAGAAAACAATTAATGGAAGGATTTTAATATAAAAATAATTGAAATTCAATTTCTTATTGAGGAATGAGTGGAAATGGAGATGAAATTCTTATATCTAAGAAATACGTTAGTTGAAAAAAAATTCTAACAATGAATCCAACATTACAAGTTTTTTAATTTATTCTACATACTATGTACATAATCCAAAAAATTGTGATCGAATGTTTATTTGATGTGCTTATTACATTTCATCAATGGGAACTAGTCTCCAAAACATTCTCATCATAATACGACTTAATATCATATGTTATAATGACATAAAACAATAATATATTTATTATGGACTAAATGGGATTAAATGGAAGAAGAGGAAAAAAGAATAAAAAATATAATGGGGAGAAGGGAAATATGGGGTTTCCCACTTATGATAAATATGGAATGAAGAAACCTAGATGTTTCATGATTTTAATAGGATTTGGCTTTAGGATTATAAAGAATGGCCACCATGAATGAAAATTAAAGGGTATGAAATGAATATTTCATGGTCATTGTTTCAACAGTAATGATATAGGGTACTATGAAAATGAATTCCCAAATAATTTTGAAAATAAACTATAGAAGAAGTTATGGTGTCAAGGAAGATATTTTTCATTTAAAACATAAAAATTTGAATGATTAATGAAATTTTCATTGGAATCGTGAATTATGATAAAAGGGTATTCATTTAATTATATATTTTTATAAAAATTATGAAAACTATAATTGATGTATTGAAGTGATTTTTCATTAACAGTTTCATTATTTATTGAAAATGGGACTAATAAACAAGAAAAATGATTTAGTGGAATATTTATCTTCTTGGAAAACATGTGATTGGGAGATGATAACCCATAAAATGAACTCAATGTTGGCATGATGGTGACAATGAATTTTATATTTTATAGTATTGGGGATTTTGAATGTTTTTAATGATTTGATGGTATATATAATATTTCATAATTTTTTCTTTAGGGTTTTATTTATTGAATAAATTCTACAACATAATATTTTATTTTTTGAGGCATCCATGTTTATGTTTTTTTGTTGTATAAGGTATTAAAATATTATTAATGTGACATTAAGATCCACTTTATATTTCTTGGGTAATTTAATTTTTATTTATTGCAAAATATTTGGTCAATGAATTTGGGTAGACATATTTTTCAGGAGTCCTAAGGATAAATATTTATAGAATAGAATATGTTAATCTTTGGGTGTTATTTTATAACATGTAATTACCATTATTTTTTGGAAAATATGTAGATAAAGGTGACAGAAATGTCATTATTTTAATGATCTAAAGATCAGTTAAATGATATTTTTAGTTATTCATGTACAAAGAAAATTATATTGGATATTCACTCCCTAGCGTAAGACATGATTTAGGAATTGATAGATGAATAACCAAAGGATGAAGTTTTATTTATATTTAATTTTTATCTCTTTCATAAGTTTTAAAGAATATAAACTATAGGAAACATATCTTCAATAAAATGTAGTCCTACTACCTTCATTTCCAATGAATCATGTTGTCTTTTAATTTTACATATATTTATGGTCTTTAGGTTTTTAACTTTTTTATTAACCATGAAATACTGTATATTTAATGAAATATAGCACTCTCTATTAATCCATGGGTTTTATTATTCTCTCATATATACATGTACTCATCCATATTTTTGGATATCCTAGTCTTGTTGCATTTGTAATTCCATTTCAATCCTATCACGATGATGTTTTATTAAACCTATTCATGATGAGGATTTCCAAAACTGTTATTTTCAAATGTCAACACCCTACTTACTAAGATCAATATTAAATTTTGAGGATGAAATTTATTTAATAAGGTTATAATGTGACACCCTGATACATTACAATAGATTTCTTTTTAAAAAATTCAATATATTCAATAACTTGTGATGGACACAACATCAGGTAGAAACAAAACATGATACTCTCTTAAAATATAATTATTTAAACATGAAAAATATAACCTTGTAGTTATGTTGGTAGGTAAGAATAAGTCTCACAAAATTATGAAAATTGAATGTTATAATCTAGAATAAAATAAATTCAATAGTTATATATTTATCATAAATAAAATAAGAATCATTTTAATGAAAAATAAATGATTACTAATATATTTTTTTTAAAAGAAAATTTAGTCCCACTCTGTGAGAATTAAAAATAATAAACTTTTAATAACCATTTTATTAAAATAAAATTTAATTTTAAATTTATCATGAAAAAATAATATTATTCTAATTTTTTGACAATTTTATGGATTGATTGATTTTTCTATGAATATTGAGAAATACGGGTTTTTATTGTAAATTTTCTTTTAATTAAATTCCTTTAAAGTCGCTATCATGATTAAAAAAATTGGTTAAATTAAAATAAGTTAATATATATTATTTTTAAAAAATTATTTTTTTGAATAAATTTCATATATAATTTTGATATTAAATCATTTTATACTTATGATAATTATCACATTGGAAAAATATGTTTTCATAAAGTCTATGGGATTAATTTTAAATTTTACTTGTCTTTATCATGTAATTTAATTAAACAAAATTGTTTAAATATTTTGAATTAGCATAATTAATGTTATATAATATAGTAAACATAATATTTTCTCAAAATGAAAATAGAAACTGTAAAAATTATTTTCTATAAAAAAAGGTTACCACAAGTTTACAGTGGGATTAAACTATACATATAAGGGTCAAAATACCCGAAAAAACATAACCAATTCATACTAGAGGGAAAAATGTATAAAATTTCAAACATAGGGAAAAGTTATCTATTTTTCAAGGATACATTTCCATAAATTGTGACTAAAATTTTATTTAAGTGATGAAACATACAAAGAAAAACATTATTTATTTTAAATTTCAATTATTTGTTCACATATAGATAGAATAAATGTGTAATTTAATTTCTACAATAATTTATAGAATAATTAAATGAATTTAATTAGGTTGATTTTTTAAAAAAATTTAATAGTCATATAATTTCATTAAGTTTTTTATAAATGCCAACATAATAATTATTTAATTAATATAAAAAAATAAATTTAAAAATAATAAAAATAAATTTACTTAATTTAATTAGTTAATTCCATTAAATTTTAAGATAAATATATAAATTTTAATAAATTTGTAACCTAAATGTTTTTTAATTCCATCATTTTACTTATATTATTTAAATTTAGGTTAAATGAATGTGAAAATTGACATTAATGTTATTTCATAATAAATTTAATGTTATTAACTAATTTACAGTTCATAAAAATTATATCATATTATAAGTTATTTTTAAATGATTAATAATATTGTATATATTCCATTTATGGAATAATTTTAATTTTAGTCATTATATAGACCCCTAAATAGTAAATACCAAGTAGCCATTGTTATGGATAAAACATTTTTTTCTTGTTATATGATATGATGTTAAAAATAGTTCTAAAAAAATTTGATTCTTGTTTGATAAATTGATATTCATATTTACAATACATGGTTCTGTATTATCTAGTATGGATCATTTTATTTTATTCTATAATAAAAATTTACATATATTATAAGTAATAGTTACCATAGAAAAAACTCTCATTCTAAAATTAATGGGGAAAAATTAGGGAACAACCTATTCAAAAATGATTTACTCTATATGGTGGATGTTTTTCTCAAAAATATAATTCATCTAAAATATTAATTATAAATTTGGGAGTAACATGGGGTTAGAATGACATCATATTATTAAGTAGTTATTATATTTAAAAAATCCACACATCCTCAATAATAAAATGGAACATATACCCATAACAACATTAAACTATAAAAATTTTTACCTTCACCAATACCTAAGAAAATACGTCCCAAAAATTATGATAGAAAATATAATGAATTTTAACCACCAAAAATACTAATTTTAGTGTCCTTATGAAGAGACCCAATGGTGGATTCTGCAATAGAAGGTATTTGTCTCTATTAAGCATATCATAATTCATTCTACTTTTACAACCATTGATTATGTCATAACCATTCAAATAATATAACACATGTATATAAAATATAATGATATTTTTTTATGTTTATGGAATAATATTTATCCATATCCACTTCCATTAATATAGAAATGAAATCATTAAATCATGTGTATAGTGGACAAACTTTTTGTAAACTAGTGTAACTCATATTCCATAAACACTTCCTATGGAGGATATAATTATGGATTAAATTTTTATATATAAAAATAATTATATATATAATCTCTTAGAGTTATAATATCAGTTATATTTTATGAAATTATATTTTTTTTGAAATAAGATAACAATGCTCATGTGTTTAACAGACTACCACATCAAAGAGCGATGTGATTCGTTTTTCCAATACACATTACATTGAAAGTAATAAAGATAAATTTAATGAATATAATTTATATATATATGACATGATATAAATTATAAATAATTAATGTATCATACATTGTCATACCCTATCATCAATTAAGGGAATTCCATTTTTGATCTTTTATATGTATGTCCTACCATCTCCACGAAGAAATGTGATACATTTTTTATGCCCAATATTCAAGATTCTCTATAAAAAAGTATATAATAAAGAATTAAAAAATTTATAAAATTAATATAATTTTATTGATGTTATAATTATATACCATACTAAATAACTTAAAAATTTGTTATATAACACGCATGAGAAAACATGGGAATTGACAAACAAAACAATGAAAATAATTAAACATTCTTATCAAAAAGGAGATAAAATGTTATAAGAGGGTCATATATGGTATTATATATATGATTAAAGTTCCATAATAAATGTATAATAAACCTAAATTTGTTACACAAGAGTTTAAAAAAATGTATATGGAATTGAAGCTGAGGAAATAGCTTCTAATATCACTTTCAATTTGGTAAGTCATATACAATATCCACTACTTATTCCTCTTACATCCATATATAATGACCCATTTTGTATTTTTTTTAAATAAATTAAAATTTATTGTTCTTAATGATTTATTTTATGTAATCTTATTCATGGGGTTTATGATTCAATCTTTTCAAAATTAGATATTATTTATTTCTCATTCTCACCAATATTCGGGATTGTTGTTTTTTATGTCTATATTTGTGGAATAATTTTTTATTTAAATATTAAGAACAATATATATTATTATTCACTATTTATTAATGAAAATTTCAGGTGGTTTTACAATTTATCCACTCATTGTTAATAAGAATGATTGAGAATATGTTATTAAGAAAAGGAATCATTATTTCATTTTTAGTTGAAAATGATTTTTCTTAACTAATAAATTTTTATGTAAAATTAAAAAAATGATTTTAAAATAAAACAAATGATTCATTTAATTAATTTTCGTCAATTTATTATTATTTTTCTATTTTTTTTAAGGATTCATGTCTTTTTTCCAAATAAGGAACATTTTCCTTTAACTAAGAATGTGAAAAAATCATTATTTGAATATGTACACCTCGGAAAAAAATTTCTTGCATCAGGAGAACTCAATGTTTTGACTACTCCATTATAATTTTATAATATTATGTTCAAATGAAATAATTTTCAGAATATTTTTTTGTACTTTAATTTTATAATGGTTTATAAATATTGATATTCTCCTCAAGAATGTTTTAATGGATTTCTATATTATGTCAATTCATATATGTCATCAGCCATTTATTTTGATTATGATCTTATATAGAAATATTATATTGATATAATCCTTATTCATTATCGAGATGATGTATGATCAATGTCACTGAGGATGTTCCAAATTATTAATGTTCACCAATTAACTGTTTATGGTATATCAGTATGTGTGTTTGAGTATGGTATGTATTAACAATTCATATTTTAGTTTTCCAATATGAAGTATTATATTCGTTATGTTTATCCCATTTTATATGAGGAATTAATAATACATAGTTACTAATGTATGGGAACCATTAATATATATCCCTGGCTGTATAATCAGGACTCCTAAGAAAAAATTCTTTTTCCAAATTAGTTAGGTTTTTACAAACAATTGTAACCTTTCTAGTGAATGGCCCTGAATATATGTTTTAGATGTCCATAACAATTTATTAACACATTATGATATTAGTTATTTATTTTCCATGTTTTTATTTAATTTTTTTTAATATCCATGGTAACATGAAAAATTTTTAAAAGGGAACACTATGGTCAATAGTGTACATGAAACACTACATCAAGCTTAAACGAGAAGCTAAATATTATTATTTTAATGAACCCATTATAACATAGTCTCTAGAATAGAGAGTATGAAAAAATTTAACTAAATTATAAAAATATGGTTTCAATATATATATATATATGTATAAATAATTCATTGGTGACCAATTAACTATAAATTAAAATATTTATATTTAATATAAAAGGAAATTATTTTTCTAAAAAACAATTACAATGATAAAAATTGTGTTTTATACAAATAAAATGGAAAACTCATATTTTATTGGATTATATTAATTAAATAAATTAATTTATATATATATATATTATTCAATATTATTTTTAAGATTCATCAAATTTGTTTTATATACATGATGAACTAATTAATCCTGTATTACACATAAATTTTTTTTAAATAAATTTTTTAGAATTTTGAAGGTGCACTTGTTTTAAATATAGTTTATTAAAAATTTATAAATTCAATTTTAAAAAATACATTTAATATTATAAATAATAATATCATAATTTACTTCGTCTTAATTGTTGGTATTTTTTAGATAAGTTTCATGTTTTCATTAATAATGATAATTACATAATTTTAATTCGAAAAATATTTTTCTTATAAATAATTTTTATTGTTAAAATTTATTATTGATTGGTTTTAAAGTATAAGAAGAAAAATTTTATATAATTTAATCCAATATATTTCATTTGAATAAATTTCACATTAAATTTTGAAATTAAAACATTTCAATATTTTGAAGGAATTTACTGTAATAACCCATTTTGTCACACCGTCAACATGATTAATTTTAAGTAAATTTTAGCCAATTATGTGTTTTGAGTTTAAAAAAATGATTCAATATGGGGAATAATAGAGTATAAATTTATTAAATATGTCTTTTTTATTTTTTCATAATGTGAATAGTAACATTAGTAATTATTTTAACTATCACAGTTAAGAGTATATCGGGTAATTAAAGGTTATAATAATATTACAAATATCAAAAAAAATTACCCAAAAAATTTCTAAAATTTATTTATATGATTTATTTGGAACCAAAAATCATCCTTGAGATGATATCATGACCTATTGGAGCCACTTGTTTGACATTAATCCCTTTATAGTATTTTATTTTAATGAAAAGTCAAAGATTCCATACTCATGTTTTAATAACTATAATTTTTTATATGGGGTTATTTAGAAGATATATTTGACTATAAATTGTCACTTTAAATCTAAAGAATTTATTTATAACCTGATAATTTATTCATAATTTTTATTTTATAAAATAATTACCTTAAATTATGACTCAATAATGGATGGATAACATAATCAATGGAAATATAAAATAAATAATATAAAAAATACTAAAATTAATGTAATTTTGAATAATTATTGTCATAAATTTATTTTAAAGATGAATTATACATGTTATTTATTATTTATATTATTTTTTTATATTATATCATGTTTTTATAATATTTTAAAATTTTCATGTAATGAATAGTGTAACAATTAAAACCAATGAAATTTTAAAATAAATAACGAATTTAAAAATGATATTAAATTAATTAAAGTAAACAATATTAAAAATGATTCGTATAATGTTTTAAATTTAATAATTTTTCAATTTATTTTTTATTTTGGACTTTATATAAACAATATTAACTCTCAAAGAGTATAAAAATCCATGTTTTCATTGTAAGAGATAAAAGTGTTACATAAGGGTTCATTCCAAACGATTTGAATTAAAAAAAAGTCCAAACATATCTAATTTCTATGGGAGTAAATAATTTTTACCCATAATGATATTATATTCGAAATAAATCTTTTTGGATCCATTTTGAAAAGAAAATTAATTTATATTAATTTAATATTTTGAAGAATTACAAGAGTGACCCTCCACTCTCTTATAATAGGGAATATATTATTCACTTTTATTCACACATTAAAACATATTTTTGGAAATTAGTAGACCAATTACCTTCCTATAATACTTTCCTAGAATATTTAATTTTATTTTAGGCATAACACCATCCTTTGGGGTCTAAATGTCTTATGGAAAGGATATTTTCTAGAGAAAATGTACCAATTTTGATTAAGTATTTATGGGTTATTTGTTCTTCCACATTCATCAAATATTATTAAACCCTGATAAAATAAAAATTACAGTATCCTCAGCATAATAAGATTTTATTATGTTAATATACTCACCTAAATCCATCCCCACTTCAATCAAATTGGAGAAGAATTCATCATTCGTGTGTACGGAGGACAACTACCTCGTGAACCGATGTAATTTTTTTGCATCACCGTATATAAATAATGGGTCTAAATATGAAATTAATGTTTATATGTTATATCTAGGAAAAACCTTTTATTATTAAATAATAGTATATCATTTTTATTATTAGCTTTCCATGGAGAGTAAAATGATAACGTCATTCGTGCGTATATGTGAACTATCTCCTCCACTAGGTGATGTGATTGTTTTTTTGTCTCCAGAAAAAATGGATGATATATATAATTTTTTAATATGATATTAATGATATTATGGAAATTATTGAATGATAAAATAATTCAAACCATCTTTTCATAGTGATCCTTGATAAATGGAATTATTAATCATGTCTATGTATGATATAATGTCTCAATGATTATAACCTAGATCATTTTTCAAAACCATATTAAATGGTTTTATTTAAAATTATAAATTTATGAATAAAATTTATTATTTTATGATTAATATTATTATAGAGATTCTATACTAATTACCACTTTCACTCTAGACATAATACCAAATTCATTTTGGACTCAAGTATAGAATATCATCAAAACATAGGATGTGAACATAAATAATTAAGTAATTGTTATAACACACTAATAAGTTATATAAAAGGAATATTAAACATTAATACATTCATTAATAAAGAATATAATTAACCAATGACCATTATTCAGGATGATAATGATTATATGTGATGAGTCAGGCTAAAGGTAATGGACTTCAACTTTATCCCCTTTCATTGTTGCGTATCTTGATGTTATACAACCACCATCTTTTATAATTTTTATATGCTACCTTGCTGACATATCATATCATGAATTTTTTTATTCTCAGGTTAATTTCTCTTTTGTTAAATTTTATTCTTTATTGGTCTTAAGATTCAAATATTTCAATGTTTTATTTGAAACATTTATTTAAAAATATCATTTGATATATTTAAGGATTTTATTTCAAATTCTCACCCTCAATTTAAAAGCATGTATTATTATTATATAAGATCATTTATATAGATATAACATGACTGTAAATTAAATTTTATTTCTATTTTGAATTTCATTCAATTTTTTTCAATTTGAATCATTATATATGTTTTATAAGAAATGTTTTTGTAAAGGACTAATGAAATGTTATATTGTTAAAATATATTATTGGAAAAGGATTTTCCACTACTGTATATATTATTTAACTTCTATATTTCCATAAAAGAATATATATTTTTTAAAATAAAAGACCTTATTTTATTTTTGGGTATTTTGAAATTGAATATGGGATTTTAATAACAACATGTATTTTTATAGGAAAGTGATTTCATATGGGATTAAAATATTTTTTCAAATGTTATTATAATGAAGTTATATTATTCATGATAGAAAACATGAGAATTATATAAAACATGTGAGCTTGATACAACTTATACAAAGGGTTGATACCCATTATAGCTCAAGGGAGATCCTGATATAGCTTATAAACATGTTTATGCCCGGTTGTTGGTCATGAGAAACACGTGGTCCCGATATAACTTATAACAAGGTTTGAGGTCCATTATAGTTCATGGGTGAGCCTGATATAGCTTATATTAAATGGTGACACCAAAATCCAAATTGTAATTAATTAAGTAATAATAATATTAGAGGTCTTCTATATGGTTATTCAAATTGAAGTGGTTTTGAAAGGGTTTTATGTATATGATTCTCGAAGGTACCTAAAGGTGTTTTAATTTCATGTTATTGGTTTTAATTATTTTCATTATTAAAAATAAATATGTTCTTTTAATGTGAAATTTTTTTGTCTTATTCTATCAAGTAACACTAAATGGGTTTTCATGTTGTTCACTAGACTAATGGTTTCCCATCCTTTTATGTCCCTTAATGACCATTTGTCTCTCGTCCCACACATTAAACAACATCACAAGGTATATGGTTGAGTAGGGAAAAAGATGAGGACAAGAAGATAATTGTGATATTATATCAGGAAACGAAATAATGTTTCATTTTTAAAATTTATTGTTTAGTGGGAGAAATTGATACTGAGTAAAATATTACACTTTTCATTTATGAGTCTAATTTTTATGAATTTATTCTAATTCTCTATAAATAAAAATTGAAAATATCTTGTAATATGAATTCTAGTTTAAAAACACTAGAATATGTAATATTAAAGGATGGGATATCACTATTAGTATCAATGGATTGTTTAAACAACTTTAGAGATTATGATTCCTTCAAAAGAGTTATGCATAATATGAGGTCTTATAATTTTTAGGTTGATCATAAGTTCAGTGTCTTAGAAATACCTTTTGATGATTTATGTTATTATACTTTAAGGTGACTAATAGCATTTTTAGAGACATTCTATTTTTATGTAATTTTTTGTTATTGAAATTTTAGGATGAAAATTGAACGGTATGAGAAAACATTTGATGTTAAAAAATTTAAAGAGTATTTTTGAATATTTTTATCACATTTATAAAAATATTATATCACGAAATATCCCAGTGGGTCTATTACTGTAGTTCCCTAGGCACAACTGATGTAGGTCTGGGGTTGGTGACAAGTGTCGAGTAGGTATATCACTAAAATGTGAGGGCATAGCTTGATTACCTATAAAAATTCACACATCTCAAAGACAATAGAATAATGAAATGTAAAAAACAACCAAAAAAAGAATTCATACATCTATATACCATAGATAAAGTTCGATATGAAGAATAATTATGTAAACAGGTCCAAATACAAGCCCACCACATTTAGTCTAAAAAATAATTCCTACCTGAAAGATTATACTAGGGACTATTATCAAAAGTCCCCTAAACAAACCTTATACTATCTAGTCTTTGTAAGCACCATCAAGTCCTGGTCCGACTATGCCTCTATCAAGTGGTTGATCAGCGGAAAAATACATTATACATTTAGAAAAAAGATCATGATGTTGTGAGTTTTACAATACATAGTAGGAGACACAAAAAACCCAAAAAAATGTAATGAAATAATTTAATCTCTATATAATTATATTTCCAAAAAATATATTACAAGACTATCCAAATATACTAAAAAATAAATACAGTCTAAACGTAATTCACAACTCTAGTATACCAGCCTAAGATTACAACATGAATATCCCACAAAGAATTTGTTTAGTAAAACACACTCATGAGACTGATAGAACTAATGATGTCTATTTGAGAGATAGATCTCATCATTAGTACTACCTCTTGATGTTCTTAACAGAATAAAATACTCACTAAGGATCACTCTTAATGTCATGGGGAGATACAAACAAATCAATTTGGATTTAACACATTAAGTATAAGATAAACACCCACATAGTGTTGGTAATGATGATACCATAAACTGCACTAAGTGGACAAAGATGATTATAGGGTCTCAGTTCAGGCCTCTTGGAGGGATTCCAATGACTCATTCCAAGATTTCAGGCTGAACAGATCATAGTCCTAGTAGTAGGAGATGATTTCATATTAACCCTCTAGGAAAGTATAAGGGGGACATAACCTGTCAAATCCTTTCCAAGATACAAAGGATGATAGCTCTAATCCACATATAAAAATATACATAGTGTGTAAAAGGGGTCACACGCTGTTTCTCTATACCTTACGTTCATCCCATTTAAACATCACGTGTCTTTTTCTCGAGTCTTTGTAGAAGTACATGGTGTGTAGAATTCCCTTATAGTCAACCCATGTGTTTGTACATGGCTCTCACCCATGTACATATGCCCATGTACGGGTACCTGATATAGCCCATGTACCTATCCCAGTTTGTATATGTGAGTGGAATTATGCTCTATTCTCCAACATGTAAAGTTCAGCCCATTTCGTTATACCCTCAGAGTTACATGTCAAGTCCCTTAGGAGGGGTCAGACACCGTGTGAGAAGGTCAAAAATCATGTGATCCTTAACTTCTTCCAAAAACTCCAACTTCCACAATAGGGGCCCCACATGATGTGTAGATATAGATTACATGTCATGTAATACTGATTTTTGAAGAAATACATATCTGAATCCTCACATCCTTCTTGTTGATTCTTCCTTCAATCTGATGACCTCTATTCTTCAAAAACATAGATTGAGCCTCATTGAGTCATTATATAACCCAATCAACAAGGATCTAGACATCAATCCACATTTAATAAAATATCATCATTTTTTATTTTTATAAACTAAAGAATAAAAAAATCGGGTACTTACGTAGTCTAAATCTCCTTCTTAAACTTCATCACACCACTTTCGTGTCATACTGATCCCATATCTATGGTATCAAATATCTACGTCGTGAAACAAGTGCATCATGAGTGATTTATTATTATATTTCTACCCTTGGTCTAAACAAAGAATGATGGTGCTAAATAAAGAACAATAGTTGAAAATAAAAAAACAAATTAAAGGAACAAACCTAGATCATTATTCATGTAAATGTCAATTTTTTATATGAGATTTAAAATTAAGAAATCCTTAATTAAAGTTAATTCTTACCAAAATCAAACCTTCATAAACACATCCCTTAAATACACATGATCTACAAATAAATACATTTTTTGATTGATCGATGATCATCATAAGAATCAAGACATTAGATGATAACAAATCAAACAACCTCTTTTCATCAATTAGTATTAATCATTGACGATAAAAAATTTGTTTTCATAATCATTAGAGAGAGCCTTTAATCCTATCATGTTCTGGTCATTGTTCCTTGATTTAGCCATCATAAAAAAATGGAATCTCATTCTATTCTCTCCCATGGTCCACTAATGATTTTAAGGGAAACATATATAACCTTTTAAATTTTCCAAAAAAAATATATTTAATGAATGGTAAATTTTGTCACTGTGTTTTTTAATCCAAAAAACAAATAAAATAATTTAAAAAAATTATTTTATTACTTTTATGTGTGTGATAATTTTTCCACAAATGATATGTGTCGACCAAGGTTATGCCGCATCCTATGGTAAATCTCACTTTATGAACTCAACCTTACCCTCATATTTCTAATTCGAGAACCCGTATAGATGTTATTCAACATTCTAAGGAGAATTATATAAGCACGTTATTTTATATAGTTAATATATTTTTTACATTTATTTGGAGGATATTGGACCTCGAAATCGCATGCCATCTAAGCACCTAGTCTCAAAAATAATCCATTAAATATCCAAAAATATTACATGAAAAATCAAAGACTTTACATTTTTTCCACCATGGGGATTTATATCACCGAAAATCCAAAATAAGGACAACTAAAAGATATGTGGGTACTGAGAATTAATATTGGGCCTCCTGCTCCCATGTGATCTTCTAAAAATTGTAGTGTTGCCACCATAAATGCAGTAAATGAATCAATCACCCCTGATGGATCACCTCCATTCGTTCATTAATCTCTATTGGGTGGTCAGAAAATGTAGTTTCATCATCATTGTCAATGTTTCCCCAATCGATGACCTGTGATTGGTCATGCACATACCTATCCAGCTATAACACATGGAAGACATAATGTAACCAGTCTAATTACAGTTTTAGATCTATGTGGTATTCTACCTCACAAACTCTACACAGTATCTAGAAAGGGACAATGAACCTCAGATACATCTAGTCACCCTAGAAAAATATTCAATATTCATGAAAAGGTGTAACATGGGGGAATGCATGATCTCTTTACAAAAACACCAAATGACTTCATTTTCTGTCTGTATAAGACTTATTATATATTTGGTAGTCCTCATCCACTTTTGGATTATGTTCACCTTCATGGTAGTTTCTCACACCAACTCTGGGACCATGAGTGAAGACTCTCTTATGTCAGTGCAGTAAAGTTGTGGCCTACAAGTTAACCCGTAAAAAGCCTCGAATTGTTCAATACCAATTGTTGAATGGTATATTTTTTCTGAAAACTCCACCAGTGGTATGTGATCCTAAAATCTACATACAATAGCCCACATGCAAGCTCACAGCATATCCTCCAGATCATGAATGGTCAACTAAGTCATTCGATCATTTTGGGGGTGAAATTTTGTGATCAAGAATAACTGATTTTCAAACATCTGTTAAAATATCTACCACAATAGAGATATGAATAAATAATATTGTTAAAAAATATAGTATTTTGATCTATATGGAGTCAAAAATATCCTTCATGTAGAGGCATCACATGCTCTCTACAAAATTCTCCACCTTAAAATATATTAAGTGGGTCGATTGGGGGAGTAATTCTATGATCATCCTGATGAAAAAATTTCCCTTTAACATACTTGGTAATCCCATCATGATTTTCATGGATAGTATATACCACTACCTCTCTGGAACCACAAGGTTTTGAAGTAATCTACCTGGAACTTGTTGATCATGCTTCACTTACTGACATGTATGTAATCGAGAGAAAAAAATATAAAAATCTCTTCTTCATCCCTAGACACCAAAATTGACACTAGAGGTCCTAGTACATATTTTACACAACATGATGTAACACCAAATGATGTTTATGAAAATATATTAAAACCTCCTCTTACAATGTCATTGGTACCATATTTAATCCTATCAAAAAAACAACGTGATCCCTACTCTCAAAAAATCAAAAAAGATAATTCACCGTGTATATATAACTATGTAGGGGCTCATATTTGGTATACCCTAGTTGTGGATCCCTAACTCATTGAAAGAGAGGCATTTTAAAACAATTTATTAGAGGTAATAAACTCCATATCCATCCAAAACAGATAAAATTAATGAGGAAAATTTCTATTTTAACTCATTCAGACACTATGAATGAGATTTCCTATTACGAGCATCTACGACCACATTTCCCTTCAAGAAGTATAGAAAATTTCAAAGTCCTAATCTTGGAGGAACTCTAGTCATCGCATCTATCTCAACTCAAGATCTTTCTATGTGAAAATATATTACAGAGTCTTATGATTGTAGAAGATGATTCATTGCTCCCCCAACAGTTTGTGTCACCACATATTTAGTGCAAAGACTACTGCTCTAACTTGAGAGTGTGGGTCACGATGTTCTAATAATACGGTCTCAACTATCCTAAACTATAAAAAATCACTTCTTCCTCAACAAAAAAACACCACCAATCCTAGTTCTTGATGTATCTTAGATGACTACCAATTTGACACCCTCTTATATCAATATCAACATGGTAGTGCCTGCCAAACTCTTTCTAAAATAGTAAAAATATAGATTAGACCTATCTATATATATGAAAAGATTCCCCTTTCAAAGAAATATTTTCATGGGTGAAAATACTATAGAGAAATCAAGTATGAATCTCTAGTAATAGCCTTCCATCCTAAAGAAGCTTTGTGCCTCTATCATGATTTTTGGTGGCTCCCAAGCTAATAGTACCTCAACCTTCAATGAGATCACTACCACTCCATCCACTGAGATAACACGAACCAAAATGTGGACTAGATGAATCCAAAACTAGAACCAAGAAAGCCTTCCGTAAAGCTAGTTCTCATTGAGTATGTCCAAAAAAATACTGAAGTTTCTGTGTTGATGCACAAAAAATGAGTATTGGAAACTTCAAAATGGATAAAATACATGGATATGAGTATTATCTTTCCCCAAGATATCAATGGAATATGATGTAGGATCAAGATAGAGAATCATATAAGTGTGTAAGGTATACGCAATCATATGACCATCATATGGCCATAAGATGGAATCAACTGATCTGGATAACCTACTTCGGAACCCATTTCGCCCCTTTTAACCAAACCTTTGTCTCTCAAGAAAGTACTCTGAATAACAAGTGGTTATGTGGAGGATTCTAGATAATTTCCACCAGGCCACACGATTTTTCAACTAGAGGATGATTGAAAACCAATACCAAATCATTCAAAAAGAAGGGTAAAATGTACTAAAGGAGGATCACCCATTGTGGTCATAAAAATCAAATGACGGATACCAAATTGGGAGAATGATCCTCCATGAAAAATATCCAAAAAAGAACTCATGAGAACACAATCATTTGGAACACAAAACAATGGAAATAAAACTGGAGGAGGCAGGATCCACTTGCGATCGTAAAATATATGTGAAATTCCCTTGACTGTCTACAAGACAACATGATACCACGAGGTCATTGCCACATCATCCCATGAAAGATCACTTTCATTCCCCCCACACAATGCCTTGTGTATTGAGTTTTTCAGCAGGTCAAATGAGTCTACTTTATATCGCTATGGAGAACAAATGGATTCTTCCACAAAATGATTGTGTATCACCACATGTCCTTTTAATGGTCACGCGATGCATCATCAATAAGTACATTAATTTCCTTTGAAATTACTCATGTAAATTCTTATGAAACCCAACCTATTCAAATAAAAAATGAAATAAAAAGGGGAGGAGGTAGGAGTCTCTCATGGTTTTCAAACTCTAATGACACACTATGGTTTCCTTCAATAGGGTCTTAAAAGGCCACTCGTCAAGACGACCTACCCCCATGAAGGCCCGTGAACAAACCATACTTGTCCCATGGAAGATCCCATAAAATTAACCTGATTTTAGGAGAATACCATCCAATATGTTCCTGGATCTCACAAAGCTATTTCAATATGTAAATTTGGTAATATAGAAATACTTCCGATTAACATTATAATTAAATGAGTTCCCATTTATAGTAAATAATCCAATAAAGGGATTATTGAATGTTGGGACTCTAAGAAGCTGATAATCAGGCAATTACCTCAAATAAATCAATGTAACAAACTCACGAACACGCGTCAAACTGATGCCCTTCATCGACCCCATCCTGGATTCTTGTGGGAGACGTCGTGCATAACACTGAACAATTGAGGTGGTGAGGCTTTGAAATTATCCTCCCTAGCATGAATAATGTAAAATGACCATAAGAACCATGGTAGAAATCTCTGGGGGATATTCACTCTAGATGGATGGAATCTAGGATCTTTTTACCAGTGCTAAATTGGATATCTCAGAGTAGCTGATTTCATGATGAAAAAGTCATTCATTAGGTAATATACCGTACAACAACCAAAGTGACCATGATACAAGCATAAATAACTTCTTGTGATCACACATAGATAACATGAATGACTTCTGTCATAACACGCGAGGAACATCCTGCAAATCTTCTAGATTAAATGATACATACAATAACCCGACACTAAATAAATATAAGGAATTCACAATATAAGGGCTATAATAAAGACTACAGGTGCATGAAATAAACAAAAATATGTTTTCTATATAACATGTTCATTGCTCATGCCATTCAAGTCATGTGACAACACATAAAAATGTCACCTCGAATTTATAAACCTCATTAAGTATACCATTTGGGTCATGTGATTTCGTCCAGATATGTATTAGCAGGTCACAAGGTCCCCCCTGGGTACACCACCTTAGTCTCACGAAGTCCTCTGGGATCATCGCCCAATACATGTAAGGTAATTCAGATTCATGACTTAACTCGTATAAATGTTTCTCTCTCATGTTATTCAAGTCTCATAGTATTCCATAGGTATGTCAACTAGCTCTCGTGACACTCTCTGGACATGTTATACAAGCCTCATGCTACCCTCCATAGATTCTGACTAGAGCATGAAACACCCACTAAGACATATTGCATTGACTCTAATGATGCTCTCCATATGTGTTAGTCAGATCATTTGATGACATTATGTAATGTTATTTTGTTCATGAGAAAAAATCTATAAAATCATGTTAGGTCTTGCGATGTCTCTTAAAAAAGTCATCTGGGTTATGTGATACCCTCTAGATAAGGCAGATAGGTCTTGCGATATCACTCAAATATTTTAGGTGGGTTATGCGACGCCCTATAGACAAGATAGATAGTCCCCCAAGGGAATCATATGAATTTTTCACCATGTCCAACCTCAATATTTATGCCATAATCAATATGGAAACCTCACTATTTTCTCCCTGACAACTTGAACATTGATGACTAGGATTCCAACTATCACCAGGATACATATTACACATTCCTAAGTATCATAAACCACATCAAGTCACCCTCAAGGTTAGTTCGAACATATAATCCATTCACCCATATGAAATGACAATGGTTATTTATCATCACATGTTTTACACACAAAGAATAACTCATGTGTTCATGTTGAGTTTCAATGATCATATCATATTCATAATAATCCACTACGAGGACTACAATAATGTAAGTGTGTAATGCATGATTCAATTGAGCTATGAGGACATTAATTCCTAGCATAACCTGTAAATGTATGAAACCTTCCTAAGTTATGACCCAAAGCTGAAATGTGAATCCAAATCAATGTAGGCACTCCATGTATCTGATACATAAACCTTTAGGACCCAATCATTACTTTTTGATGATTATATTACCTCATCATTTACAATACTTAAAAAACCACTAACAAAAAGTAAATCTGATTCCATCTACTATCTGGATATATAGGACTCCTTTCCAATCACTGATATATATATATTAAAATATCACAGGTTATCCTAGTACATAGGCCTCACACCCATTTTCCATGAAGTTGGTCACTTTCTATCCATTGTTTCTCACACCAAGAATCACACAACTATGATTTGTGAATCAAAATAAACACATCATTATAATCATTAATCGCTATTGGCTAGTGAAATACCAACATGTAATCCCTAATGAGTGGCATGATATAAACCTCTCTATTAACAGTACATCAAACAAAGGGCTAGTCCTAGAGGATTGATCAAACTACAATAACTGAAATTCCTATCATAACCAGTATACATTAGACCTCTCCTTGAGACTCGAGCTAAAATGTTTGCCACCCAAATTTCCACACATGTTTCCTCAAGGTAGGACATTAAACTAAATCGGTTTGGATTTCATAAATAACTATGACACATAGGATTTCTCATAATGTCCCAAAAACCTCCTAAGAATAATAACCACATTCTTCCATGGTATAAAATTCCAAATTATTTGGTTATAAATCATTAACATTGAAAAAATAAATTTTTTATTAGGAAATGGATAAATATCATCTAGTATGTTCAGATAGATTCAATAGTTAATGTATCCTTTTATTAAGTGAAAAATGAATATTAAGCCTATAATTATTTTGTGTGGGTAATAGGTCTCGTATTTGGTTTATAAAGATATTCTTGAACATATCATAAATCTATTGTAGATTCATGGAGTAGGTAACAATTCACCCAAAAAGGTGTGATGTGCTCGACCTCTCATCCTCTTGACCAATGTGAGTCCATAAGAATTATTAGGTATGTAACCCCAATTGACCATCTTCCTTTAGAATGTAGGTCCATAAGTAGTTGTGGATGGTGGATCTAATAGGAGTTTCAATCAAGAATGAAAATGGTAATATTATATTGGTGATTGTGAAAGAAATAAACCCCCCAAAATCAACCATCCAACCAAATAAAATACATACTGTTGTTTGAATCCATACATAAACAAAGAATTTAGACTAGAATAATCATATAACTAATCCTATGTAACAAGGGATCTCATGAAATTAGTCCATCATTGCATTGAGAAGTACAAGGGAGTATAATTTTATAATCATGAATAAATGAACAATTGTGATAACCATAAATATCTGATTGAGCATATTATTCCTATAATATTGCTATAATCAGAAACATTTTTCATTGTATTTTGTGTGACATCTTAAATTACTCCCAACACCCCGATTCGAGACATTATATTCCTCATCCAACAATTTCTCTGTTAATCACCAGCTACTACAACCCCCATGGGTCAGAAAATGATCTCACATTCTAAACATCTCCCAATTCATGTGGAAAACATGATTCTGTGGGAGTACCTCCAACAAAGTAAAATACTGACCCTAGAAGCTGCCAGTGATGTTCAACAAGAATGAAAACCTGAAATTTCACACCACCCAGAGAAGTATACTAATATGCCAATGGCACCTGCTTCTATAGACAACCACGTCAAGAGCATATAACCAGAGTGCAAAAAATGCAACATTATCTCTCTATTGATGGTGGACTGGGAAGCCAAATATAGCTCCCTTTATGTTCATGTTTTTTTGTTGAGGGAACCTATCAACATATGTCACCATCTTCATCAAACTAGTACCCACCATTCACATTCTAATTGTTCCAAATAACACATAGCTACTTCTGATGTCCATGCAATGTCAACAAGGAAGGACAATCAGATGAGAAAATGGTTGGTTATCTAGGAGATGGATCATATCCTCAATCCCCATAATAATGTCTAGATGCATATTCCAACAGTATTCAGTAAGAAAGAACATATCCCTCCTCCCTTGGAACATGTATGAGGGAGTATTCTTGTGGTATAAATAGAGAAGGCAGATATCCATACCCTCATAAATGATGTCTGTCAGCATATTCTTTTGTCGAAATGTGGTGTGAAGTGGACTCTTATGTCAACTTCAATAGATTATATCTTCTAGTACAATGTGGAGATGGATAATGTGAAGGCTTATATCCCTGCGTATACTTTTTTGGGAATCCAAATATATTTCAGCAATAGATGAAGAATACCGCAGGAATTTCTGGTAGTGATGCGTATAAAGGAAAATACGCATAATATTATTCCTACATTCAAGACAACTCAACACTCGGATCAATGTGAACATGTGGTTGTTCTATAGAATGTTCACATTCTAGCTCCCATCCTTGAGGGTTATTGATATATTCCAATAAATCACAAGGCATCAGACCAGGATCATTTTCCTGTTCCAACTAGGGATCACCAAGTGAAAGTGGAACATGTCTCATGAATGGGGAACATGTCCATCAAAGAAGTCTGAAAAAATATTCCAAAGTCCTGGGATCATCCTTGTACTCATATTTTCTTTTTGGATCACCATGTGAGATTGTCACATGCATAGAGAGATTTCCATATTCAAATAAAAAATGTCCAGTGTCATACTCCAATAGCCTAGGATCAGTCATATATCCATATTATGGTATGGGATAACCGTTTGAGAATGGAACAAGCATTGGGATATGCTAATATTAATTTCATTCGGTATTCCTATCATATTCCCGCAGACCATAGAATCCCGGTTTCGATTTATACTTCCACCGAGAAACAGTTGAACCAACACCCTTCTGAGAAAATACATGGGGATACTCATATCCCTTCTCCCACTCCGAAGGTCCATAGACATATTCCAATTTTATATGAATATTCATAACATCCTCATTTTATTCATAAAACCAAATATAACCATTTCAGATAAGCACATTCCTTGGGGAAGGCCCATATCCCTTCCAAAAAGGACAAGTGACATATCCAAAAGGCTCTAGATCGAGGTCAAAATCTCATCCTGACCAGGGAACACCATGTGAGAATGGTTCATTTCTTAGGATAGTCTCATATCACAGTCAATAATGAGATAGGTCATTAGTATATTTCAATTTCTTCTCGATTTTAGGATCATATTCACAGATGACCAAATAATTGCATGGATGTTTCGGCGACTGTCATAATGCAACCTCATATCACTTCACAATTCCAAAAGATAGGCTGACATATTCTTACCACAACCCATAAAATGTCCAATATCCCTAATCTTATTAATTATAGTGTCAATGAGGTCATCTTAGACACATTCTGAACAACATAAGGGTTTGCCAACTATTCTACCAATGGAGAAGATGATCATTATCAGGATAGTCCTCCATGTGATGGTGAGGATATGTAATATAGTGAATCTACTCATCTAATCCTATTTGGTTATACTCTACATGGTGATATATCCCATAGGAAATGATATCCCCCCTTTCACATACACCACCTTATAGAGAGGTTTACCAAACCCTTACACCTTCTTATAGAGAGTTGATCAAAACATCAGGGTCAACATCATAGTGTTACCCCATCAACTTCCAAGAGATGTCCACTATAGTCAGCAGGAAACCCTCCGAAGAATCTTCCTTGTTATGACTGGATGTAGGCATGTAATTTGGATGAATAGTAGGTCTATACTCACATATAGAGAGTCTTATCTAGGAACAACCTCTTCATCATGTTCTAGGCCATAGCCACATCTGATTATGTGATCAAAGATGAGCTATAAAAGGAGTTAACACCTTATCTGCATAGAAATATGTGGGACACTCATCAGCGGATGATGTCCAGACACCTCCCATATCCTATATATGATGGGAACCATTAGGCCATCATGATACTCTGTTGTTAGCGGGATCATGATACTATCTCCATGATATAGGATCCAAAACCAGAAAAACACAATGCAAATAAACAACAACCATTCCTCCAATGCATTAAAACTCCTCAGTAGCTGGACAATGAAGCCACATCATGCATCCATATTTGACGATGTGGTGATTATAGAATGTTACACATTCTCACACCACTGTAATAAAAAATCCCTTCAGGCACAATGTATTGTAATATTATAGCCTCTATAAAAATTTGGTATAGGGAAATGATCAGGCCAGTTGGTCACTATAATGAAATACCCTGGACTTAATGGTTCACATAAATCATGAATGGATGGAGAGGATATCCAAATTGACATCAAATTGTGCCCCTAGAAGAAATGAAAATTCATCCTAGACTTAGAGAGTAATGTTTTGACCACCCATAAAAATCCTGTAAATAATGGTTCTCATCATGGGATTTCATATCACTCAGCTCCTATGTGGGCATAGTTGTGCCACATCAAATGAGCCATAGTAGTAGATTCTATATTGGCCATCCAATAGGGGACCAATCTCGTTGATCTAGTGGAATATGTACTATCACCTCCACCACATGGATGATCATTTCTTAATAGGATTTAGGACACTTCAGTCGAAGATTCAAACAAACCCCATCCAACGAGGCTGGGTGTCTTTATATCTCAGTCACCAACAGTAGGTTAATATTCTCTATAATGGTTCATAGGGAAATTAATGGTGATTCCAGATCAACCCCATCCCATTGGTTTGGGGGAATTTATATATTCATGTCCATCCCATGAGCAAACAAACATCCAAATGGAATCATTTGATTCTCATCAACAAACCCTTCAATACCAATCTCAGACCTGAACAACCCCCACCCCCTAGGGTTGAAGGCATTTTAATCATCATCCTCACCATATAGGGAATCTATCTTATCTGGATTTGTAGGGAGAAATCATTGGGCAGTTTCCCACCTATTCCTCCCATCGCATGATGACCATCAGTTGGTCGAGGCTCGTTTGACAATCATGACTAGTAACTCCACCAGGTTCCCCATTCATAGAATAATATGGGATGAATGTATAGAAGAGGTGATCAGACCCTACTGGGGTCATAATCCAAAACAGATCAATTTTGAAAAGGGGATGAATAATAGACCTGCTAAAGGAAATTCACATTTTGAAATGGTGCATCTAATGTAATTTAATGACCAACATTTCCCGATATAACACTCTTAATGTAGTCATTTTCAACATGATAGACATTGTGGATCAATATGAAAATGTAGAGGGCCACAACATGTAAAATGTTTCCTCATAGGAGGGTGATTTGGATTTACCGAATGAGGTTTCATGCACTTGGATCCATAGAAGGATCCAAAATGTGGATCCTAAAAATAATGATTTCCCACAACTGAAAAAAAAACTTTGCCAAAGAAAAGGGGAAGGGTTTGACTGCATCTTGAACACCATCCTATATATTTAAAGTTCTTTCCATGGAGTAAAATTTTCACACTATGTGAGTGAAATATAAACTCAATGAAAACTAAATGAGGATCTAATCAATAAAAATATTTTTAATTGGAATCATCATTATGTAGAGATTAATGTTCTCCCTCCAATCGCCAATTTACAATCAAGAGTGGTATATAAGAATTATACTTTCTTCATATCTCAGAAGCCAGTCTACAAAAATGAATAAGTGAAAAATGATTGTGAAATCCCACCATTATGAAAACAACCTATACCTCTATAGGGTAATTATTTAGTATTAGAATGAATTGAGATTCAGTGAGAGATTAAAGAGGGGAGATCTCATTAACCCCCACCCACTCCATGTAGATGAGAGGTGACTTAGACAGTAGACCCCACAGAGCATCCCAAAAACATCAAGACCTTGGCTACCCAAATGGAAGACATGGAAGCTCGATGATCACCTGTGCAGCCTGAGATAAATCCACGTACAAAAGTGTTGGATAAAACATTACCATCACAAAATTTCATATATCCTAACTTCTCTACTTTCGATAGTGCATGTTTCCATCCACATAATCTTACACCCTTCATATCTCAATGCGGGCTGATAATTGGATTTCATGTTCAATAGGAGGAAAAAATCGGAGGTGTTTGGTACAAAATATGACAGGGCCTTCATTTGTATGGTATAATATCCTTATAATATAATCTTGTGTTTTATGGGAAGACATTTTTCATCAATTACATTATCAGTTCAAATCCACACTAAAAAACATCCATCATTGACATGAATAACTACATACAACCTGAGAACGAGAAGGTGTATGACTTCATAGATAGGTGGAAGGGTTTAACCTATTCACTAAAAATACCTCTCTCATTGGAGAAAAACCTATAACTATTTTATAAAAATATCCTCAATGATTTGTAGACTCCTCTAATCCCAATAAAGTTTCTAGGTGGGTTCTGTGTATTTTTTGAGATGTTATATCATCTTAAGGAGGCTATTCAGTGAACCCAATTGAAGATTCAAATCATGCCCACAAAAAGGGGAAAAGGCCTTCAATTTAAAAGACACCACTATCAATATCAGACAAAGAGTAGTACCCATCCAAGCATCCATGAGGGTCCCAACTACATATTACCTCATGTCATGCGGTGAAAACCACATGACCTCCCTAAGACTAAAGAATAGGGATGTTAGGGTTTCTAGAGATTTGAGGAACTTATTATTGAATCACACTCTGCATGAAATGAAAAAGAACCAAGTTATTTATTGGAATCCATGTAAAATAACCAGATCAAGCTACCATAGCCTAGGAAGCCCAATGATTTCTACCTCACTGACCATCCTGATTACTTCCCTTTACATATATGGCTAGGTCATAGTATCTAAGAATTCGTCATTTTCAAATACGTCCCTAAATGCATGATCAATTAAAAATAGTTTGTGTTTGGAAACTCCTCAGAGCTGGTGGATTGAATAATAATTTCCTCGTTGGAAGAAAAAGTTTATTGGATGAATTTTTTTTCTATGTGTGAGCATATGTTCAAAAAATGGATGACTCAAAAAATAATTGATCGAGCTCATGACACCATGAGAGTATAGTTGTGTAGACATGAAATAGATCCACCAACCATGCTGGAAATACCAGATATTCCTTCCAATGGAATCCATAACCAACATAATAAGGAAGAAGCATAATAGGAGGACTCATATTCTTCTTATATTAATTCCCTAATTCTTGCAAAAATCTTCCATGAAACATCTACACTATGGGAACTGCCCCACCGAACAGAATCCTCATTAGTTGAAGATCCCATATTAATTTCCATCAATGGGATAAACTTATAATAACCCTTCTCTGATGATGAATATTCCCACAAATATGAGTTTCCAACACATAATTAGGGAACATGTGGCCGCAAACACCAGAACCTAGGGTAAATGGGACATCGTGAATGTAGCCAGACCTAATTTTCTAGTCATATACCAAAATAGGATATAAATATGTATCTGAAACACATAGTAATATTATTTATCAGTCCCAAAATAGGTAGATAGGTCCCCAAATCCCTCCTTTGAACATCCACATCTAATTTTCAAACCTGACCAATTAGAGGGGCTTGATTATTCAATTAGCCAAAGAAATATACAAGTACGACATAATACACACCACTAGAAGAATTTGATACCTTGATTTATATACTAGAACCAGGAATTTACACCTCAAATACCTTGGTTCTTGAGCCTCATTCCCAAGAGAAACCCCACATCAGGAAGCAATAACCTCTGGTACATGAGTTTTATATGATGAAATGGCTGGATGAAATCCCAGCAAAACACTCAATCTTTGATGCCCTCCATCATTCAATATAACTCAGTAATGAAATTGTTGAATCCCTCTTAAGACCATATAATTTTGAGAAATAAGTCGATGTAGGAGATTATTTTAGAGTGGGGACCATGTCTTCAAAATGCCATGTTTCCATCACATTCACATACTATGATCTGAACGAGGCCATACATGGGATCATAAAGAACCAATATGTTTTGGGAAGACTCAATAATATCATTGTCTATTTGGATCTGATTCGAAATGGTTCATGTATCAAAATCATCCTACATTGAACCCTTCAATGTTTGAGATATTGAGAAGGGGACTTGTCACCGAAAAATAGGAGGATTCTTGGGTATGATAATAATGATAAAATAATTGTAGGAAGAATAAGATAGAAGATGATTTAGGAGATCTCATATATGACACTGAGTTTATCGTAATATTGAAAGAGACCACATACAATTTCTCACATAGATGGCCCTATCTCCATATCCATCTTGGGATCCTTAAAAATTTCATCACTATTTTAAGTATTTAATTGATGCAATGGTATAGAAAATGAATATTGATAGTTCTTCCTTTAGACTTATGGGGAAGCATATGCTGAATCGGATTTCAAAAAAACGGTGGAATAAAACCAATGGTATATGAGGATATATAGGTTTCAACAACCAATGGATTTTTGTTCCCCCTTACAAATCCATGGAGTATGATATATAGCGACTATTTGATCCACATAAATCTAGTATAGGTGATAGAAGAAACCCTTTTGTCCAAGACCCTTCTATTTAACTGATGAGAATCAAGGCTTCAAGTAGGTATCCATAAGGATGTACCCCTCTCATGAAAAAAATGAAGAGGTGTATGGTGATATGATAATAAAATAGAACTTCTTATGAGAAGTGAAATACAAAATAGAATATTCCAACATCGTCCCTCTCAAAAATAATTATGGGATGACTGGGGTCTAGAAAATTTTCATTGACCATAATCAACATTTCACAAAGGAAGACATCCCATTACCAATCACATAACTCTTGATAAATTCAGCTGCTAGATTCCATGACGATTATTTGATGGATAGGTTCTCACGGTATAATCAAATTAAAATCCCCCCTTAGATGAAGTAGGATGTCACTTTAGAGATCCACATTGGATCATCTCTTATCTAGTCATGAACTTTGGGTGGATGAAATATGGTTCCCCATTTTTACACATCATGTATCATATCATTAATCTGTTCTTGGGAAATATATCAACTTTTATGTTAAAGACCTGGTTGTCAAGTCTTGATGGTGATTTGATCACCTCACGAACATTTAAACCATCATTTACAAGTTGTGGAAACATCATATGAAGATGAATCTATTGAATTTAACTTTTGGGGTAACATTATAGATTTTTATTGGATTTGTGGTATTCTATTATGGCATCATGGTTGACCCATAGAAGACAAGTTCTATTTTAGCAATGTCACCTCTTACAATATTAAGGAACTAAGGGAACTCTAAGGGAACCTTATTTACATTGATCAAATCATTTCCATTCTTGCGATAACATATATCCCCTTCACTAGGATAATAAAGAAGATAATCTTTTCTCAATGGGATGATGGAAACCAAAAATCCATCGAAATTCTCATGTAGAATCTCATACACCCACCGGTCCTGATGTCTTTGGTGGAAGGCATGCCACTCATCTAGTATGTGGCCACCATGGAAGAAACATTGGCCACCCTCCTCACGTAGAAAAATAATTTAGGGAGTGAAAATAGACTCTAATAACTCAACCTGATGACTCTAGGTACTTATACTAGATATTATAATTTTTATAAGAACTTTCTTACACTCATATTCACATTGTAAAAGATGAGGCATTCCTTGCATCACAAAAAAGTATGTCTACACTCTCACATAGACCTTATAAATTACATCATTTTCCATCCCATATTGATATGGTTTCTCACCCGATGGGTGGTCATTCTAAAACAATACGGCATTCAGTTCATGTCATAGAAGTCAATGAAAGGGATATCCCTGGCTAATTTCCCAGTAACTTATCCTACCCCAAGAAATTCCCTAGTGGACATCGTGCTTTCATATAAGAATATATTTTATTCCCATGACACACCCAATACGTTGGATATATATTTTTTATGGTTCCTCATGATTCCATGTATGGAAAAGGATGTAAAACCAACGATCCAATCGGGTGGTCAATTATATTGTATTTTTTTTCTAGAAAAAGTTGTTTTCTCCTACTCTTTTTCACTATCTGAAGGCTGTAAAAATAATGAGGAAAAATACCATGTCTCATCATTGTGTTGGAACTAAATCTATAGCTATAAATATCCTACATGAATATCAATGGTGATTTTAAACTTGTGAAAAAGAATATCAACATATAATATTCAATTAAAAAGGAATAACATACCCACTCATTATCTATTTCAGGGGAATAATGGGATAGTTTCTCTTTTGATCCTATATTGCATCATGGTACATGATCAAAGAATGATAGTGATGATCCATTGGCTAATGCATCAACCATCTTGGTCGACCCTGATCAGGAGTAAGAAATATTCTATATCCCACACCGAAGAATGGTCTTGTTGATCATCATATGTTGTTTAGAAAAATTAATAAGGTCATCACTACCCAAGAGCATGATGAGGTGACATCAAACCATGATTGGATGGATCCCATAATCAGTTATCTCTAAAATGAGACTCTTCTAGTAGATAGACAATGAAGGGAATAGATTCAACACCATACATCAAACATTAACCAGCAGATTGGTCCAAAAGAGAATAAGGTTTTACAAAATAATGGATTTAAATGAATATTCCTTTGATGTGTAGGATAATGAGATATTATCACCATCATGGAAGATTTTCATACAGGCTTCCCTGGTTCCCATGAATCTGGAACCAACCTCTCCCACCAAATTGGGAGGTTGGAATATTACTAGAAAACCATGATACATGACTATGTGGAGTTCACCAAGAAATTTAATGCATTATAGATTCATTCATACATCTTCTATCAACCCCAATAATTTATATATATAGCTATATATTCTTGGTTATTTTTTGTTTGGGGAATGGATGTTGTGGGGCCATATCACCCAGCCACAACCTGGTAATTCAAGTACATCCTTACTCATACCGACCTCTTCTACTAATATGATGAAGAAATTACCCTCATTGATGTAGGGAAAAAATAAGAATAACAACCTATTGAATTAAAATATCTTCACTAGATTCGGAGTCCCTCACACAATATTTACATAAAACAATACCATATTTTGATATATACAATTGATGAATTTGTACCAGGACTACATTATAGGGTCCAATCACTAATCTCGATATCATGTTGGGTGAAATGGATAGATAGAGGCCATCAATACGAATCTATCAAATATACTGCAAAATATGATCAATAAGGATATCAAATGATAACTGGACAAGATCCTACACATATTATGGGCATACCATACCACCACACGTACTACTACACAAGAAACACCATACTCATTTGTTTAATGGACCATGCCAACACTAACTATAGAATTCTGAATACCTTCACTCTGAGTATCCATTTGAAAACAAATGAAATATGATGATAAATCACATATGAAACTATACAAATTGGAGTGGATCGATGAGAGAAGGTTTCATATATTATACAAAATTGTGTTCCATTATCATCAGATCATGTGTGCCTTCAATGAAAAGGATCTCCTGCAATCAATTATCCCAAAATAACTAGAGTTTTCTCCTAGAAACCCAATGATACATCGGAATAACTCTCTGAAGCTAAAACCCAAATGGGGGAGTTCTTTCATGACACATAATCTCTACCACAATGAAGATTAATCATTGGACAAAATGGAAGGGGATAGTGTTACATCCCCCACCAATCAAAGATTAATCAAGAAATACATTGCTTTATTATCATCATCCATGGAATCCACATCAATATAAGCACAACATATCTATCCAGACCAAACAATGTTAAAGACTATAGAATATCCCTAGAAGCAATGGAAAAAACTACATTGCATATCTTATATTAACATAAATACTTTAAAAATCATGACACTCTACATCCTTACCACATGATGACAAACTACACAAAGTTGTTCATTATGAAACAGTATTAAATTGCATTGCATTATTTCTTATGGTATGATGTAAAACTACATAGACCCATAGTCATAACTCATTTTTATACCAGGAGACCCAAAGACCTTGCCATAAGAAATTAAACTACACAGTACTAAAGAACTATGTGTAGCTTGATTCCTTCCATCATATGACATGTAGTGAAACCCAGGCCTTAATTCATTGGTCCAACTACATCATGTATCATCATTCGTTTTTTTCACTCATGTCCTTACCGTAAGATGAAAAAACTAAATAAAGAATTTCCTTTAATGGTGAAATTTAAATGCATAGTTTTCTCTAGAACTACGTATGGAATGATTCCCATTTTCAATGAGATACTTAAGGAATCATTGATCCTATATCACTATACATCACCATAGGTTGAAAATTCCTATGTCATATCCTTTATCCACTCCTCCCCCCAATGGTCAGAAAATCCCTTACTAGTCCTAGTTTCTCACCCATAGCATGGCTCACTATATCCAAGGAAATTTGGTGTGAGATTACCACATGAAAATAAGTCATGAATACCCATGTAGGGTTCATCATGGTCCTTGATGAAATACCACAAAAAGAAATACCCAGATTCCATGCATTATGATGTTAAACACCAAGGTTGATATCCCCAACAAGAAATAAAAATGAAACCCTATTGTAATATGGGTCAGACCTATAATGGGATCCTAAATTAAGAACTACCTATTTCTTGACTATCACCATCATGTGAAATTCTGTGATGCCCTCACTTCCACCATTGCTCAAAGCCACAAATTTTTTACTCTTTATCGTCAGGTCAACTTAGTCCCCACATCATGACATTAAACTAAAATAGATTTCAAAAACTATGTATGGCTTAGTTTATATTCACATAGGATACATAGTGACACTCATATATCCTTCCATGGGAGAAATCATTATATACATCTTCATATCCTTTCCCACTTCTTTACTGGATGATGATAAACTGAAATGTAAATGACCAAGTTGCATGACACTAAAAATTCAAAAAAAACTAAAATAATTACTTTATGATGTAAAACTTTCTAGAAAATTTCTTTACCACATGCCAATAAGCATCATGGAGCACGTCTAAAACACAACATTTAACTACATAGAAATATGTACCACCCTTCTACACAATGCTAAACTATGTAGACCATCACACATTATCATTCCTTGTCCAAGGGTCAGAAGAACCTTACCCCAATGAATCAAAGTATGGGTTTCCTTCACAATCATTTAAAGAACATCAATACATATACCACACTAAATTTCTTTCTCTCACTAGGTTGACACCAGATATTAATGGACAGTAGAAAAGAAAAATAGATATCTCAGTTTGGAAATGCTATTGATGCAGAGGGTCTAGCACCCACCGACTTGAGATATCATGGCTCTATAATAAGTTATTTCTAATCATTGTGAGGTTGAAATCATAGTGGAGGATCCCGCACCTCGGTCCATTTCAGGTCTTCCCTTGAATTATTTCCCCATAACATTACTAATCACCCAAGGACCTCATACCACGGTTTACAACATATTCATCTACCAATGAGAAGGATGATGGAGTACTCTTATCCTTGGGAATTCTAATTTGAATCGTCCATATCATACTCCATAAATGTTCATATGTGTCACGACCATAAACTTCCAACATTTCGTTCAAAGATGTTAAACCTCAAACACTAGCCTATAATGGTTCTCATCATAAGACCCCAAACTTCTAGTCAATGCGACACAAAATATATCAGGTTCAAATCCTAAAAGGGGGACCTAATAAAAATTCATGTATTTTATCATTAATCTTTTCATTTTTAGAGTTTAGCGATAATAGGATTTAAATAAATGAGGCATAAATCACATAGGATCTACTCTATATCCCTATTAAAAGACTAGTTATACTCTATGGACCCCCAAGTTTAGGGAAAATTTAGAGTAATGATTTTTTCGCATCTCCTCGTCATGATAATATGTTATCCAAGAAATGAAACAAAATTTATTGTGATCTAAACCTTTTTTTTTGATATTATACTCTCCATAAATCACACTTCATGATTTTGGTTTCCTCATATCACTATTAACATTCCATGGACACTGGTATAGATATCTAGCTTCAAGGGACCCATTTCTTAACCATGCATGTATTCATATGTATCATGTAGATACCCATATGGTCTTCAACCAAATGTTTCACATTGAAAACATGAATTCTGACCCTTGTGAGACCTAACATCACCTTGACAACACTCAACCCATCATTGTGTCTGAACTACTCCTGATATGATTTTCCCATGACATCATCCTGATCAATGTGCTTTGGACAATGACTTATAGTTTCTATACCAAACTATTAGAGTGGTATTGACATCCTTAACATTACTTCACCATGTTTTGTACCCTTTCTGATGTATAGACTATGCCACTCCATTCATGGACCTTTTATTGACTATATCTCATGATTACAATCATAGGGTAGAAGGCTCGAGCTTCATAATTCAAGATATGAAATGTCCTAGTGTGATAGAACCCTTCTTGGATAACATTCCTCCTTACCCTACTTCATCATATGGTTGTTTGGGTCTTCAGGTATCATTCATTGACCTAAGAAAAGAGAACAGATGACCTTTATCATGACTATGATACAGACTTATAAGGACTTTACACACCAACTATAGGACCCTCCTCCATTCATTAAAGGAGATTAAATCATTGTGATCCATATAAACACAGTGGAGAAACCTAGAATCTCACGATATCATAGGGCATACCAGACATATCTGAAACATCTCATATTCATGACCAAAAATTTGGGTTGTGAATTGAATCAACCATATTCTAACTATCAATGTAGACCTATCAACACTATTATTTCATCCATAAATAGATAATTCTTATATATATATTTTATAGCCCCTGGAAAAGATACTCTTATTCAAGGACCCCTTCATGACTATGCATGTATGGCTATGGGACCTTCATATGCTCCTTTGGTTGTTAACTAGATGTTTCACTATTAAAATAAGGGACATCAGATCATTGTGTTACCTAGAAATAACATAGAAGAAAACATCACTTCATTATTTTTTTGGATCATTCATTGAGTGTTAACACCACATCCCATGATAATCTATCAGGTCTAACATAAAATAACCAAAACTAAAGCACCATCAGGTTCAAGCTAAAAGAACCTAATCTAAAGCACCATCTGGTCTAGCTAAAAGATCATAAAATAAAGAAACATCAGGACTGAGATAAGATATGATAAACTAGTGGAACATTAGGTCTGTGATAAACTACCCTACATCAAAGCAACATTAGGTCTGTGTTAAAAGACCCTAAACTAAAGAGACGCCATGTCTGAGATAAAATAATCAAAACTAAATAAACATTAGGTCTTAGCTAAAAGACCCTATACCAAAGAAACATCATGTCCGAGATAAAAGGCCCTAAGAAAAAAAATATTTGGTATGAGATAAAATACCCTATACTAATGCAACATTATGTTCTATCTAAAAGACCTAAACTAACGCAATATCATGTCTGAGATAAAAGACCCTAAACTAATGCCACATCAGTTCAGACCTAAAATACCCAAAACTAAAGTAGCAGCATGTCTAAAATAAATACCATAAACTAAATCAATATCAGGTCTGAGATAAAAGACCGTATAATTATTCAACATCCAGTCCCAGATAAAAGTCCATAAACTAATGCAACACTAGGTCCATGATAAAATTTCATACACTAAAGCAAGATCAGGTCCAAGAAAAAATACCCTAATCCAATGAAATATAAGTTCTGATATAGAAGATCCTAAAATAATTTAATTTTAGGTAAGAGTTAAAATAACTTAAACCAATTTTTGGTTTGATCTAAAATACACTAAACTACAATAATAAATGGTCTGATCTAAAAGGCCATAAACTACGATGAAACATCGATTTAACCTTTAATAATGGAAGAGGATGCAAGGCCCATAATATGAGCTTAGTAAATACATGGTAAAATCAAAAATCCTATATGATTCTTCAAATGAATGAAAACTCTCCCTTAGAGAAATATTTTTTACCCAAATTATTGTTTGGGAAATCAGGTGATCGCAGGATAACTTGAACATATACTTTTGTAGGGTATCTCATGTTGGTGGGAATTTTGGACTACTTATCAAATAAGTAATTGTTTTTATTTAAATATTTAGATCCTTAATTTATGTTTTACATGGTATTACAAACATTATGGGTATTTTGGGAAATTCATAATTTCTGGGCAATTAAATGTCATACATATCATTGATAAAAAGATACCAGAATGAAATATAGAAATTTCATAAAATTAAATCATTTATAATGTAAAAGTTGGGAGAATTTACAAATCTTAGAGTCTCTATACATTACTATAAATTATGGGATTCACTAAAGAATTAAAACTATGATAAGAGTCGATTTGACATGCTGGAATGGTTGGTAAGAGACTAGCTACAAGAATCAGTCGAACGCTAGAAAGACACTCTACCTAACTCTTCCACTTCTTCCATAAAATGGAAATCCTTAAACAAAGGTTCGATTGATGAACATAATTCTGAGTTATAACAATGAGGATGATTATGTTCAAAGGATTGGCCTCATAACCTTAATGATCTACTCACTTCTCCATGTTTTTGTATTATGTACATCTATCTAATATTTTAATTTAGATAAAAACTAGTGACCCTACTATAATGCCTTTGACTCCTCCATTATCTGATCACTAAGAGGATATTTGTCATTGAAATCATTAATTTGATTCTTGTTTGTGGATGGATCTCACTAATTCAAAATAATTTTCAACATCATATCATATAATGGTTTCCAAAGAAAACCACCTATCCCAAAGCCATGAAACAACTGGTGGAGGAATTCCCCTTGGCCGTGAAATACGTATAAGGGGTAATGGTAATCAATGAATGAATCTATTTCTAGATCATTCTACATTATTTATAGGCCACTATGACCTATGGAGTTCATATAGTAGGGGGAAGAATAACCAGTTGAGTTGATAAGGAAGCATGAGAAGAAGAATCATTTTCCTTTCTCTCGATAGGAGTATGATCCATAGCATGTTGTGGATAACTAATTTCATCAATATATACTACACTATTGGGGTATTTGACACTGGAATGAGAAAATTTTCTTGAGGTCTCACCCAGATCGTAGATTAACACCATCATCACCACAACCAATGGGGTTGGAAACAAAAGGGAATATCCACAGGATATACCAACTAGCTAGGAACTTCATCTTGATATGTTATTACCCATGACTATGTATAGTCAAAGGTATGGAAGGAGAGAGCATCAATGGGTGAAATTATGATCTCGAACCCATTTTATTCATAGGCCATAAACATCCAAAATTGGCAGATGGTCCTCGGATGGCATTCCCCTTGAAAACCTCCAAAAGGGAGAGGGGACATCTGATGTGTCAAACCGAATTGTTGAGAGAATCTATGGGGTGTATAAGAACCATAGACAATTTTCTCTTCCCATCTAGCTATAATAACCCTATATTTAAGAGATATAATATATTTTCTTCCATCAAGGGAATCACCACTATTATCAATAATCACATAGCCGATGAAAAATAAGGGGTAAAATAAAATCTTTCATATTGGATCAATGCATCTATAACATTACTAGGTCTTAGCAACATGGTATCTACCCTAGATATGTTCAGTAGTTTGGGATGGGAATAGATTTTGGGATCCTATGGGCATTAGAGTATTCAAAACAATAAAAATTCCACCTTATCCATCCAAACAGAAACTATAGAGGCCCACTGATCCTATAATGTTTTATTCCTTACCGAATATGGACTATGAGTTGATAATGGTGATCATGAACAAGAACATCCAAATTTATGCATTTTCCTTCTGCAAGACATGATTCCATCACCAATGTACTAACATAGATCCCGAAATTTACATCCCCATCAAGAAAAATCCTTCCATTAAAAAACATTTCAATAATACCTTGAAGCATCTTTTTGGGATTATGTTATAGTTTACATGATAGCCCCATGAGGAATAGTCCCCATATTCCACAATGGCTCAATACAAGCCAACACTGTCACATACATACTATGAAGGGAACCAACGAGGGAAAATGGTAGTTTCCCTGATACTGATGTTGTAGAGAAAAATATTGAAGAAATATTTGAAATAAATTACAAATCTCATCTCCATATCCTTACTCGGGTTACCTTTCACAATGTTAGGAATTTATATCACCAAAAAATGAGTTTGAGTGGGATCATCCCAAAAAATATGTTGTAGGGATAAAATCATCAGACATTTCTCAAAGAGGGGGAATCCCGCTGTATTGGTAGATGATCCATAGGCTGGTTCCCACATCACCATGGGATAAATGGAATATTTATGTTCTACAACCTCAACAATAAATCATTTCTCAGAGGAGGTTGGGCTGGTAGTTAATGATGAATTGGGAAATCCAAGAGGCTTCATAATGATGGTCCCTATATAACTAATAAGAAATTTCGATCGATATTTTCCTAACACATAATGGACACTCCCACTAATTAGATAAATTGACACCTAAAAAGATCCCATTTCAAACTCCTATCATATCATGGGTTTTTTGGTGAGGATGAAAAATATAATCGAATGGCTCCAAGGAATTAAAATATGAGAAAAAATATAGCTATCCAGATGTAGGGGAGTTATTTCAAACATATAAAGTAACCCCATGGACTCACTTGTGAATAGTCCAATGTTATGAAAACTATGTAAAATACCCTAAAAGAGGGTTGAATTAGGTTATGATAGATTAAAACAACTACCCCTTCAGATCATGTTTCATTGTTAAACAAAACACCATTCCCTCTTTTTTCCTATAGCAATGTATTAACAAAATTGAAATCATACATGATACACAATAATTTTACATGGTTCACCCTCACTGGGTTATATCCAAGGGTCATACAAAAATGATGTTTGGATATACCAAAATCCACTAATGATCAATTCCAAAATATAAGGTTCAGGAAAGATCACTTCCCTGCCTAAGTTCACTACATTTATAAGGTTTGGGTCAGCTCATTGCTTTCCCAAGGGTCACTCCCAATTTATATTTCTCTAGATCACTACCAATGGAAAGGATCATTGTCTTCATATTCCTTTTCTCATTTTTCATAGATGGGATTCACTCTAGGTTTAATGACTTGTTGGATCCTTTATTTTCTTGAATTCACACATCCATAATTGTAGATAGATGCTATGATGAAGTCCCATTTTCACCTATAGATGAAATCGTCTTTTCCATATACTTTTAGTATGTGGAAAATATATTTGAAAACATTTTTAATCCCTTCACAACCCTAATTGATTCTTCTGCAAACTACCTTGAACCGTCTGGTGTGAGTGCTTCACAGACCACCTCTTCCATGACGGACTATCCCTTCTTTACTGGAAGATTCTTCTTACACAAACTGTCTCTCCTCCATGTATGGATGATGTCTTGTGGAACTCCTCTCATATTCATAACATTCTTCCTTTTATAAAAATAGTTACCTACCAAACACTTTCATGGACTATCTTTGCGGTCACCCTTTATGTAATTACATCCCAACGAACTCTCTTTTTCATGAACTCCCTCGTGAACTCTTTCAGACTAAGCCGAATTATTCCTGGAGAAATGATCTTTTCTATGGGATTCACTCATTTTAATTATTGGATTAGTGTTCATTATGTACTCAAACAGATCCACATGTTATAGAAATATGTTTTTCTAAAATCATTGATGTAGTACAACCTTCACCGCGGAATGTGATTTGTGGTCCACATAGCACATTTCTTCCATTGCGGTGGTATATATTTTACACGAATGAAATCATTTGCAGATCCAAAAATCATCACTTCTCAAATGAAAATGATGGAATGAATTTTAAAGAAACACTACCTCTCTATCAAAATTGTCAAATTTTCATGAATAAAAAAACCTCCCATGAACTACTTCTCATCCATAAAATATTTTTCATTCGTAGTCATCATAGATCCATTTTCTGTATACATCACACTGCTATGTGGAAATCCTTCCTGTTTTGATTTCCTTATATATTCTTGGTATATCCATTGTGGTTTGTGAACAATGTTTTGTAGTCCAGAAACCATGATTTGTAGACCCATTTTGAAAAAAAAGTTCTTTTTTAAAAAATAATAAACTCCTAGATTTGGGGCCTGAAAACTTGGAAAACACTAGGAAATTGTGTACCTTTACAAACTTCTTCAGTAAACACCAACCATACTCATTCATGGTCAGCTGGATTTTTCAATAAACACAATCACACCCAAAAACACTAATAGAAACCCTTGATGTATTTTCTACCAACATCGACCATCTTTGGAAATTTTTATTTTAACATATTTGAGGGAAGATGATGCACATCTAGTGAAAAAGTAAGATTCTCATAGAGGAATGGTATAATCATATGAAAAATTGAACCTGTAAAAAGGAATATAGTGAGATAAGGGATAATTAAAAAATATGGATGAGAGGAACCTCTTCAGGATCTCATTATCTGTATACACATGATATCATAGATTGTCTTTGTGATTTTTGTCAATCATGGACCTTTGATTTTCCACAGTTGGGAATCATTGGTGATAATTGGAAGCCATATAAACATTATATGTGTAATATTTCATACAATGAGAAAATAAAAACTTTTCAAATTAATGACATAATAAATTGGCAGCCTCATGTACATCGCATGAATCATCAAGGGATTCAGGAATCTTATAAGAAGTACATTAATAACCTAAAGGTCTCATGTGTCGAATAAACAACACATGACGTTTCACAATCACAATGACCCATTGGAGACTCATGATCACGTGACCTAGACTTGTTCACTTGAGTCACATGATAGTTGATCAATCATATGATTATGCCAGTAAACTCTATGAAACCCCCAATAAAATCCCACATCCTCATGGTTGATGATCAAGAAATTTCAGATGTAATGTTCATTAGATGGTTTGAGTGAGTTCATAATAAAAATTAGTCTTGAGGAATAGTTCTCATGAAAATGGATCACAGAAGGTTCATATGAATGGGTCTCATGTAACTGTCTTTAGAAGAGGGAACATAACGATAGAAAATTGAGATCACCCTGGAGAATGTGTTTCTAGTGAATAAAATCACTCCCAACACCCCATATATGGGAATTTCATGGAATACAAGCTATCTCCAAAAAAACAGGTGTCCCTATGGACAACAATTCACAGTAACATCAAAGACTATTGTGGTCTTTGAAATTCCTTATAACTAATCCCTTACCCCGTAGATGTCACTCTTATAGGGGGTGTTGACGTTTTCCAAATGAGAATCTGGAAATTCCTAAGAAATAAATACCTAGATACGGTTATTAAATTACCTACAAAAGGAAAATGAAGAATAAGGAGGATGATACTCAAGAATATCATAATCCTCAATGGTATATGTTTGGTCAAAATTTTCAAATACCTATATATGGTGGTGAATTAGGGTATGATAGATTAAATCTACTACCCATTTAGATCTTGTTTGGTCATTTATTGAAACACACTTATCCATTTCTTCCAAATAAATGTATGAAAATAAATTAAATTGTGAACGAGGCACAATAATTTTACTTAGTTCACCTTCATTGGGATATGTCTAAGGATCATACAACACCGATGTGCCGATGTACCAACTCCATTAAAGATCATTCCCAATTACAAGGACGGGGAAAGATCACTTATATAGCTTGGCTCACTACCTTTACATAGTATTGGGTCTTCTCAATAAATTCTCAATGGTCACTCCCTATGTATCCTTCTCTGGCTCTCTATTAGAGGATATAATCAACATTTTCCTCTACCTTTATTCTCTACTCTTGGAAGGGATTCCCCTATAGTTTGTGGAATTTTACATCCTTTAATTATATCTAATGAATACTTCCAAAATTATATATGGAATTTTTGTTGAAGATACACTATCATTTAATAGGTGAATACGAAATTACCACAGATGTAATGGGAGATGCCTTCTAAACCACTTTTGTGATGCTCACTACCTTCATGAAGCACCACTTTCATGAAGCTAAAATATCATTTTGCAACGATCCTGAATTTCATGATGCTCACTTATCCATCGGGAAGAACACCACTTTCTTGAATCCCAACATGCCTTCATGAATATCATTCCATTAATAATTCTTATATAGCCTTAGTGAATTTCCTTACCATTGTGATGCTCAGAACATTCAATTGGATTTTACAGCCTTTGCACAATTTTTCACATATCAGATTCACCAACCACCCTTTGCGAACCAACATTTTTATTTTGGAGCCTTAACATTTTCGTTAAGTCTCACTCCTTTTAGGAAGGGGATAGAGGCCTATTTATAGTCATTTCCACCGATTCCAAAAGCTTCTAGGCCATATCCTCTCCATTTTAAAAAAGATCCATGATTTCATTCCAGATTATACCTTTTTTGTGAAGCTCCATAGATGTTTCACATTTTCAATGCTCATCATAATCGTAGAGCCTCCCATCACAACTTTTCACTTCATTAATGCTCCACCCTTGATGCTCCTCACCTTTTTTATTCGTGATGCTTGTCGTACTCGCAAAGTTCACTGCCAGAATCTTTGTGCCTTCATGAAACACTTGTTTTGAAGCCTATTCTTCAAAAAATTCATTCCTTTTCCATATTATCATAAGGCCTTTAATGAAATCCACTTTTCACAATACTATACAGACTCTAAATTTAGGACCCCCAAATTTTGAAAACACTGGGAAACAACATCACCTTGGGTATGCAATTTTTTTGTATTGATTCCATGGAATCCATTCCACTGTATTGAATCTTTTTCAACATGTTGTGGCAGAAATATCTCTAGACTCCACAATATTCCCTGGAAAACAACTCTTTCAACAAATACAATCAACCAAAAAATGATTCAATGTTACCTTGAGGTTTTTTTTCCCAACAATCTTCCATGTGGGTTTCTGGACATCCCTTCACATTTTGATACCTCGTTGAAGCTTCTTCCATCTCCTATCATCCTTTTCTTCTTGAAATTTAGATAGCTATCAATGATTAACTACACACCATATCTAATCCCAAAAGATCCATTCTAATCATGAGAAACAATATTATTATGAAAATTTCATCAACAAATCACTTCATTCCAAAACATCACTTATTATTTCAGCATGAACCTTAGATTTCGTGATATATAATCCTTGATCGATCATCTCTAGAATTGTTATTTTTAAACCCCCTAATTTGACGCTCTCCCTAACTCATTGATCCAAATATAAAATTCTCTCAATGACATGAATAACACTATTTCTCCCTTCAAAAGCCACAATTAATCCCATTTTGACAATGAACACGAAGGTCACTTCATAGATGAACATAAAGGTAACTTCATTGTCGTCTATAATAGGATAAAAACATTGATCAATACATTACGGAAAATCAATCCATACCTCTAGGTGTGTAGGTCCAACAGAAATATTTTTCATGTGAGGGGAGTTGACTAAAATCCCTGAGCTATTCAATACCTCTCAAATGCTTATTTGGGTAGAGCCTTTATTAGAATGTCATCAACATGTTGGTCTTTTGGAACATACTCCAACCTCACAAGACTTTTCTCCACCTTCTCCATGATTAAATGATACTTTATTTCAATGATATACTTCCATGAGTGATGCACTATATTTTTTGATATGATTTAATGACCTAAAATTATTTAAATAGATTGCGATCGGAGAAAAGAACTTTATATCACATATCATCAAGCTACATTTTTACCCACAATAACTACATTCACACCTGAGTAGCATTAATATATTCAACTTTTGCAGTTCCCAACAAAATAAAATGTTATTTCATTCACAGCCAAGAAATACACAATCCACTAAGATTGAATGAACCTCGTGATGTTGATTTCAAGTCATCTGTTGAACCGGCCCCATCTGAATATGTATATCTCAATAACTCCTACTAAAATTTATCATTGTACATAAAACCTAAATACAATTTCCCCTTGATATACTGAAATATTATTTTATCTACATTCATGTTCCTTTCCATGGGATTACATTGATACTGTGCTACTTGGAATGTGGAAAAAACTTTATCAAGTGGCCTCGCTGTTATCTATAGTGGAATACCCAATATTTTCATATATTCTCTAACATCAACTACAATTACTTCATCATCCCTTGATAGTTTCATCTGGGTAGCCACCAAATTCTTCATATCCCTCAAATTATCCATTAAAAATATTCTAAAAACCTATTTTTTATATTTATATCGAGAAAGTAATGTTTTATTCATTCCTTGTGTTACCTGTAAAAAGATGAAAGACATTAGGTCACCAATCATTGAAATTTCAAATTCACTTTTCAGGAATTATGAAGACTTTATACATTGTGCATCATTTGATCCTCCAATGATTATGTTATTAATATATACTAGCACAGTAATCCTTAAATTACTATTATGGTTGAAATGTGGATTTTAATAAACTCCACCATGCTAAAAACCGTGACTTTTCTGAAAATCACCTAGCCTTGAATATCCTTCTCTTAGTGCTTTCTTCAAACCATATAAATCCATGTTCAGATGAAAAATTATATTTTCATCATCATGAATGAGGAAAACATCTGCCTTCTCAATACAAACTTCTTTTTCTGAAACCCCTATTATGAATTCTAACTTGATGTCCAACTAGAAAACATTCCAGTTTATTTTCATTTCTATGGAATTGAATAATTGAATTTTCTCTATCCTCGAAATAGGTACAAAAGATTCATCAACAATAACACCCTTTATCTAGGAGTGACCTTTTCACACTAGTTATTCTTTATTTCAAATCACTACTCCATCTTTATTCATCTTATTGTGAAATACCCATTTAGTCCCAATGATATTCTTATCTGTTAGCCACGAAACAATCTCCCATGTACGATTCTTCTAAATTTGGTGAAACTCTACATTCATAACATGAGCCCAATTCTCATATCTAGCTACTTAATTAAAACATTTAGGCTCTACCTCTTATAAGTATGTTTCTTGATGTATATTTTTCATCATCCTTTACTATCTGGCACTTTCTAATCACCAATTAAGTTTTTTCTAACAAGTTTCATATCTTCTCTTTTAACTTTTCATAGATCCTAAATTATGATCATCCACTTCATCATATGAATCTTCTCTTGAATCAACCTATGGAACTGAAACTTCCTCTAATCTACTTATCTCTTCATCACTATCACCTGATATCGATCATGTATTTCTGAATATTCTGTTCATTTCCCACTATAGTAACATCATGACTTTGATCTAACATTCTTAGCTACTTATTGAATGATTTATATTCTATTATTTTCTTTGAGTATCCAAGAAATATCACTTCAACTCCATGGGACACAAACCTTTTGTGTTTCTCCATGTTAAGATAATTACAATTACTTTTAATGACTATAATGTATGTCAATGATTCCTTATTTCCATAAAATAGATCTTATAGAGTCTTCTCTTCTTTCGAACATAGTAGTGATCTATTCGAAGTGTATACTGATTTCATCATTGATTCCTTTTAGAACTTATCTGGATTATCATTCCAAATGAGCATTGATCTAACCATGTTATTGATAATCTGATTTGTTATTTCAACTAATTCATTCTCTTGTGGAGTTCTAACTACTAAAACATGGTTCTTTATCACATGTTTCTCAAGATAGTCTCCTGCCTGGAAATTTGTGAACTTGGTTCCATTATCTGTTATGATATTATAGATTTTATGACCTAGCATCTTTTCAAATTCCTGTAGATATGTATTAATTTAACTGAACACATCAGGAATGTGGGTGGGGATTGATACCCCTGAAATTCAAATAAAATCGTCAATGAAGAGAACATAGTATCTCCTCCCCTCAACAGAACATGGAAAAATCAGTCCCCACACATTAATATTCACCATCTTAAGAAATTTTTTTGATCGTTTCCCTTTGTTCATACATGACTTTTTAATGATTTATTTTCTTGACAAGAATCAAAAGTATGAGTATCATCACATGATAACCAAAAGAGGTATCGAGAAGCATTGTATTTCACCAGATCATCCTTGGATGTTTTGATCAAACAGAAAATATGTTTATGCCATAGATTGTTTTTTTCTTCCTTGAAAAAAATCATATATCTTCTTCTCCAATGACAAGGTTGGTATTCTCTTTCTTATTCTTTACCTATAAAAAAACTACACCATATTCTCCCATGGTGGAAAATAAATTCAAGGAAAATATTATCCCCTGTCTTGAGTCACACAGTTGTCTGAAAATCAATATGTTGTGAATGAGACCTTCAACAACTAAGGCATATACAAATAACTTCTATTTTCCATCAAAAATTTCTTTTATAAGATCTATAATTTTAAAGTCTTCATCGTTACAAAATAATAAAATACCTTTTTATTAGACTTGATTCCAATCACCAAATCCTTATTTCCTATCATTTGTGAGGTACATCCACTTTCAATGATCCATATTCTAGTGCAATCTGACGATTTAAATGAAATATCTGCAACAATGTCCTTCTCAGCTAATTTCTTCTATATCTATTATTTTTTACTTAATAAAGAATATGGATTGATGATCAATATCTACCTCATTTTATTATTTAATTACTTCATCAAGCACTATTGAAAATAGTTTTTTTAATTTTAGCTCACATGATGGTTCATTGAATTTATGTTTTTGACAAGTATGATTCTTCTTAGCCACATTCCTCTGCATGGTTTATGTACCATATCTATCCATGTGTCCAAATCATCTGCAACCAAAATAGTGACCCTATAACTAAGTTCTATAGTATTTTGTTCTTTTTGGCTTCCATTTTTATTCTTTTTCCCTGTGATATCTCTTAGATATAGAACACACATTTTGTGAGGGTACCATAATTTTATAGCAATAACACCTGATGCGAGGTTCATTCAAGAATTTCACCTCTACACCACAATTTATCACATGGGTTCTCTTGATATTCTGCCTCTTCTTTATACCAAAATAACTCCTTACATTCATAGTGGGTGCTTGTGGTTTGAAATTAATCGTCACACCTCTTTATTTATGATGAACCATATTACTAGCCATATCATTTGGATTTCTCTATTTATTTTTTTTCTGATGGAATGATTTTCTCAACCTATATCCTCTATGTTTCATCAATGATATTCTCCTCTACGTCAAACCTAGAGTTAAGAGCATTTTTTGATCCTTTAAACTTTGTTGTAGGCTGACAACATCCTCTTCATGTTCTTTTATATGCTCGATTTGTTTTTTTCTAGTGTTAATCACACTATCAATTTCACTTTTTGGTTCCTCAATCTTGATTTTTTACTCAACAACCTTTTCTGAGCGCTTTGATATTGATGATTTCAATATTTCAATTTCATGAGTCAAATTAGACATCTCATCTTCATGATGTTATAGATAATTTTAGGTATCATGATCTGCTTTATTAGATTTCTTCATTTTGGACCTCCAAAAATATATATCTTCAAGAGAACCTTCTAATTTAACTTGAAGTTCCACTATTCCTTCAACTTCTTCTTAGTCTTTGTCACTATATACCCTTTTTTGGGAATTTCTGAAAACTTTAACCATAGCATCTGCATTATGATCCTTTTGTTCCCCCATCTATTTTTCTTGAGATTCTTCTGAACTATCGTCTTTTTTTGAAATATGTCTTTTCTTTCTAAAAAAAATATTTAAATTTTTTTTTTCCATTCATGTAGGTTGGTGGCTTCTTCCTGAGAACTTCACCTTCTGCCTATTCATCTTCATGAATCTTATTAGGGGAACCCTACTACAAGATGTCCAACTATTCCACATCTAAATAATAAAAGAGGTATTTTCCCTTTGTCAATACATTTTCCTCTTAGAATATTTTATGAAAGGAATTACATCAACTAATTCATCTATTAATATTCTTGACCATATTTCATGGTGAGCCTCTCCCTAAACAAGATTTCCACCTCTTTTGATTTCCACTTCTCCGTACCATCATTATCATTGTTTCTCATTTAATACATGATATGCGTACTGTGAATGTTATCCAATTTCAACACTTTCAGATCATTTTCTACCAACAATTAAACTATTTTATTGAACCAAGGTGGATTTTTTATCAATATATGCTTCATAATTTTTATATATTCGATAATTTCTCCAAGACTATACATTCCTTCCACAAATACATTTACCCTATCAAAGAAATAATCAATTGACACATTAGGGTGAATTATGAGATCTTCATATTTGTTCAACAGAACCTATAGCATTGACTCTTTGACTTTTAACATTCCCTCATAAATATTAAATATCTTTTCCCACATAGCATGTGATGTTTTACATGAAATCTCATTTTTATAAATTAAATTAGAGAGGGATCCCCCAAAAGTATTGATCCCTTTGGCGTCTACATCTAGTTACCTCCTTTTAACTATAGATAATGCCCCACTGTCAACACTAGATGAAATACCATGGATCTCTACTATAAATACATCCATCCCTAATTATCGAAAGTAGTGCTACATTTGATTTTTCCATAGTTGAAAATTGATTCCATCAATTATAGGAATCCCTTTGTGATTAACCACCTTCATTTCTTATACAATGAGAGATTCCCTAACTGTTAACCTTTCGATCTTATGCCAATTATTAGTTCGACAGTGTCAAATACCTAGAGATGTTGGTTGAATTAGGGTATAAAATATTAATTCTACTACCCCTCTGGATCTTGTTTCATCTTTTAACAAAACAAACTTCTCTATTTCTACCATATAAATGTATGAGAAGAAAATAAATCAGATACATGATACAAAATTATACTTGGTTCAGCTTCACTGGGCTATGTCTATGGAGTATACAGCGATGATGTTCCGATGTAATAAATCCACTAAAGCACACTGCTATTTACAATGTCCGGGATAGATCACTTCTATACCCAAGCTCACTACCATTACATCATTTAGGGTCTTCCCACTGCATTCAAAACTGTTACTCTATATTTTTCTTTCCCTGGTTCACTTCTAGTGTCAAGGATCATCGTTTTCCTCTTCCTTCCCTCACTACTCTTGGAAGGGATTCAACAATATTTTACAGACATGTAGGTCCTTTCATTTTCCCTAATTATTACATCCCCAATTATTGATATATGTTCTATTGATGTTCCACTTTCATCCAACTCATGAATACAACATTACCACCTATATACTCGGCAATTCCTTCTAAAAATATTTCGTGATGCTCACTACTAGATAATGCTCCTCTTTCATGTAGCTCAAATAGTCTTTAAAGAAGCTCCTACCATCCATGAAGCTCATATTTCCTTCCCAAATCAAAACTCTTTTTGAAAGTTCATCTTTCCTTTTCAACGGTCCTTCCTTTCGGGATGTTTACTTAGCCTTCTTGAATTTCATTACATTCATGATGACCAGAACATTCAGTTGGATTTTATAGCCTTTGTGAACTTCTTCACATATCACCTTCATAAACCACCCATCACTTCGACCATAACGATCCCATAGCCTTATGATTTTTGTTAGGTCCTATTACTTTATGTATGTGGTTGAGGCCCATTTAGAGGAATTTACACTGATTCTAGAAGCTTTTGGGACACGTCATCACCATTCATGAAGCTCCCTTATTTCCATAAGGATTCTCCCTTTTTTGGGAAGCTCCAATCAAGTTTCATGTTTGTTATTCTAATTGTAATCGTGGAGCCTCCCATCACATGTTCATGTGTCCAAAATTCTCCACTCTCACTTCTCCTCACCTTTTCTGTTCACGAAGCTCATCGTACTCTGGTTTCTAACCACCATAATCTTCTATACTTCCTGAAAACCCCTTCGTAAATCCCATTCTTCATGAAATTATTTCCTTTTCCATATTTTCATATGGAAATTTATGAAGTAAAATTTTTTCAATACTATAGAAACCCCAAATTATATACACAAAATTTTGGAAAAAAACTACGAATCATTGTCACCTTATGTACGTAATTTTATGTACCACTTCTAGAAAGTCCATTCCCCTATCTTGGATCTTTTTCAATATTTATAGTCAATAATATCTTTAAACCCCACATCAAACAATGGAGGTTTGTTTTTTCAACAAACACAATCAACCCAAAAATGATGCAATGCTTCCTTTGGGGATTTTTTCGCAGTAGTATACATGATTGTGTGACTATTAAAAGGTCACATGATGGAACCGTGTTTAGTTTATAATCATTGATGAATCACATGTGGCCCATTTTAACAAACCCTTTAGCTCTCTAGAAAGCGCTCTAGACAACAAATGGGTATACTGAGGCATCATCATAAACAACTTTAACCCATATTTTTTATCAATTGGAGGATGCCTGAAACAAATTCCAAAATACTTTTAAAACAGGAGGAAAATATCCAAAATTTAAAAGCCCCCCTTCGGTCATAAAACTCATGTTGTGGATGACCAATAAGGAGAATGATCATACTTAAAAACATTTGATCAATATAATAATACCCCAAACCATTATAAATTTAAAACACTGGAAATAAAAGTGGAGAATGTGGGAGAAACCCTTGGTCATAAAAGACATGTGATGTGCCCCATGTTGTCTATAATACAGGACGAGGCCATGATGACATATCCATCTCATATCACAAAAGACTTTAGTCATGCTTCCATCATCGTATGAAGTGCCTCGAGTTTTTCCAAAAACCACGCACTTCCCCGTTGTATCTATAAGGATAATCATATGGTTTTCTCCATAAAATTATCTCACATCTCCATAAGATATTTTATTGTACATATGATGCATTATCAATAGTTAGATTAACAGTCATTGACATTACTCATGTAATCTCGTATGACCCCCAAACATTGTACAATAAAACTATGGAAATAAAAAGAGAGGAGGTGGGAGCCTCTAAAATTCAAAAAATTGTCATGAAATGCTAAGGATACCTGTAGCAATGTCTCACAATACCACTCTTCATGACTTTTAGATCCTCTTAAGTCCCCTTTTAAACCCATACTTTTCTCACAAAAAAATCTATAAATTTTACCCAATATCATGATAAGACCTTTCAATTAGCACCCTAATCTCACGAAGGCCTTTAGACATGTCAATATGACAATATATAAGTACATCATCATACCATATTAATTCAATGTGCCCCAATTAATTGGAAATAATACAATAAATTTTCCATTGTTGGGAGGGACTCGAGACTATTTGAAATCAGGAGATTCCCTCACATGGTTTCATGGAAGCAGCTCATGATGACGTGTAACACTGAAGCCCTTCGTTGTCTCCATCCATGATCCACATGAGATATGCCACACAAAGTGTTGAATAAAAATGGTTTTTTGATGCCTATAAATCCCTCACCTCATCATGAAAAATGGATGACGACCACATGGACCATAAAAACTAGCACCAAGGGCTTCTCTCCATTGATGGGAAAACTCTGAGAATGTCACACTGACAATAGTGGGTATTTATTGGAGTGTATGATTTTATGATGATCTAGTATTATATCATGTAATATACCAATGGAAATCTAGAGAGACACTACTAGAAAATCTAGTTTTGGAGGCGGGGCACCTATAGTGGCTGCCATTTGGGGGCTTCTAATACTATCAACAGCGGCCGCCAAATGGAGGACGCTGTAATTTTTCCTAAAAAAAACCCCTATTTTACCCTCCCTCCCCTCCCCGACCCCGCAACCCCCCCTTCCCCGACCCCGCGACCCCGACCCCGACCCCTGGCGACCCTCCCTGACCCCGACCCCCGGCGACCCTCCCTGACCCCCGGCGACCCTCCCCAACCCCCGGAGACCCCTCCCTGACCCCCGGCAACCCCGACCGTGCCGGTGACCCTGACCCCCATCGACCCTGACCCGTGGCCCCCAACCTCCTAGCAACCCTGGCGACCTGACCCCCGACGACCCGACCCCCGACGACCCCGACCCCCGGCGATCCCCACCCCCTTGCCTCCATGCTGCACCAACGGCAACCCAGCAACCCCCACTGGCTTGCCTCCACGCTGCGCCCCCATGACCCCGACACCCCTTGTCCGCGCTGCACCCCGGCGACCCCCATCGCCTTGCCTCCGTGCTGCGCCCCCGTGACCCCGACACCCCCTCGACCCGGCAACCCCCACCCCTTCCCCGTGCTAGACCTTTGGATAGCCCTGCCGCCGCCGTCCCCTCGCGACCCCGTTCCATCCCTCCAGCAAGTCCTCCTGCCTCCGTTGGACCCTTCCGGTCCATTGTTACCCACCGTGTAGAACCCTCCACGCTTCGTCCAACGGTTCCGCTCCTTTCGAGTCCGGTTGTCGAACCTCTATCGTCAAGTCACTGCGCCGTCATGGATCCACAATCGAGTCAGACCCCGTTACCCACGGTCAAGTCCTCCGCAGGTAATGTTTTTTATCCTAATTTGGTTTTTAAATTTTAATAATATGTCTTTTTTTATAAATTAAATAAGATATTTCACTTTTTATTTCTATTAAATACAGATATTTATAGGAGTTGGATTGATATGTAAGATAGATTTTCAGCTGAATATTATTAGGGGATTAAGCGATTTATGGATTTCACCAACAAATTTTCAAGCGATATGATTAGTTTTCCATACAGAAAATGTGCAAATAGATATCTATTCAAACGAGATAGTGTTAGAGAACATTTGTTTTTGAATGGGTTTTTGAAAAACTATAAGACATGGACGCGTCATGGAGAAGATTCTGTTTCATGTCATCGCTCAGAAAATATTCATATGAATGTTGATTTGAGAATAGTTGACCCTGATGAACATAATACTAAATGATATGATGCGTCAGTTTCAATCTGAAGATAGTAATGTCATAAATGATGACGTTGGATTGAGTAATCCTCGTTCTTCTGTAGATGGAGAAGCATTGAAATTCTTTGAAATCCGTCATGATGCGCGTACTGAATTATATCCTGGATGCACTGAATTTAGTAAACTGTCATTCATCGTTGAATTGTTACACCTAAAGGCCTTAAACCAGTGGTCAGACACCTCATTTGACATGTTGTTGGTATTATTGAAGAAGGTACTCCCTGCTGGAGAGAAGATTCCAGAGTCATTCTATCAATCTCGCAAGTTAATCAATGATCTTGGTTTTACATATGATACAATTGATGCATGTCGCAATAATTGTATGTTGTTCAGAAAAGAGAATGCGCAATTAAATAATTGTACTATTTTTTATACATCCAGTTGGAATACCAATGAGATTAATCAAGGTAGTCAGATTCCTCCTGGGAGAGTCTTGAATCAAGGGAAACAAGTTACCGCTAAACAGATGCATTATTTCCCACTGAAACCAAGACTGGAGAGATTCTTCTTGTCCACTTAAATTTCTAAATTGATGACTTGGCATTCAGAGGGAAAGAAAGAGGTCGATAAATTAACTCACCCGGCAGATTCTTTGGCATGGAATGAGTTTGATCAGAGACACCCAGACTTTTCCCGAGATGATCGTAATATTCGATTGGGTTTGGAAGCAGATGGTTTTAACCCATTTAGGTCCATGGTTGGTGTGACACATATTACATGGACAGTGGTGTTGGTTCCATACAACATTCCCCCATGGGTATGTATGAAGAAAACTTTTTTGTTACTGTCAATTCTAATTGATGGACCGAGAGGACCTGGTGATAAAATCGATGTGTATATGCAACCTTTGATTGATGAGCTGCAAGAATTTTGTGCTGATGGTGTAATGACATTTGACTTGGCAGCAAATGAAATGTTTAGACTTCAGGCCGCTTTGTAATGGACAATTAATGATTTCCCATCATATGCTAACTTATCAGGTTGGAGAACAAAAGGAGAATTTTCTTTCCCTTGTTGTAATAAGAGTAAGAAATCTATATGGCTTAAGCACTGTAGAAAGTGGGCATATCTTGGTCATAGACGCTTTCTTCCTCCATTTCACAGGTTCAGAAAAGACCGCGTATCATTTAATGGTAATAGAGAGTTTGACCCATCACCACAAATACTGTCTGGGGTTGAAATTTGTGCACAAATTGATGAATAAAACATCCCTGCAATGTATGATTTTCAAGATTTATTGGTTCCTGCATTGCCTTCTATTCCTGCTGCAAATAGACAGCGAAGTCATAATTGGATGAAACGAAGTATTTTTTTGAATTGCCTTATTGGAAATATAATATTTTAAGGCATAATTTAGATGTGATGCACATTGAAAAAAATTTATGTGATAATATTTTGTGCACCATTTTAGGCGTCAAGGGGAAATCAAAGGACAGTGCTAATGCTCTACGTGATTTGCAAGAAATGGGATGGAGAAAACCTTTACATTTATAGCTGGGTGAAGGTAATCGATCATACATGCCTTCTGAACAGTACATAATGAGTAAAAAAGAGAAACAAACATTTCTATCAATTTGGAAGATTGTTAAGGTGCCAGATGGTTATTGCACTAATATTTCGAAGCGCGTGAATATGACGAGCATGACATTACAGGGTTTGAAAAGTCTCGATAATCATATTCTTCTTCAACAGTTAATTCCTATAGCAATTTGTGATTGCTTAACTTCCCAGGTTGTTGAGCCGTTGATTGGAGTTTCTAATTTTTTCAAATAGCTCTGTTCTAGGAATCATCGCATGAGTGATTTAAAAAAGCTACAGGATAAGATTTTACTTGCACTATGTCACCTAGAAAAACTCTTTCCGCCGTCTTTTTTTGATTTCATGGTTCACTTGACCATGCATTTAACTGGTGAAGTCATTGCTGGCGGTCCCGTGCAATTCAGGTGGATGTATCCAATAGAGCAATACTTAAATACATTGAAACGCTATGTGTGCAACAAAGCTCATCCAGAAGCATCAATTTCCAAGGGATATTTAATGGATGAGTGTACTAATTTCTGTTCTTCATATATTGATGAGGTTGAAAAAAATATAGATAAACCGTCCTAGACTGATGAGGGTTTAATTGGAGAAGGAATAACATTTAATATACGGAATGATGAGTGGGTTCAAGCTCATCGATATGTGTTGTTCAACACTCGATTAGTTATTCCTTTAATACAGTAATTTTCGTAGTTGATGTGTATTTTTTTTTTCTATATATATTTTATTACTTTCCTTATATCTTGTTGTTATTTAGGATGCATATCACTGAGTTGAAATGTGAAAGGCCTCGTGAAACTGAGTATCAAATCCTAAAACATCATTTCAACACATTTCATGAGTGGTTCAAGACTCATGTACATATAATTGATTTAATATTTTTATAGTGAAACTAAGTTTTATTTTCACAATCCTTTATCCATTAAACTATATATGTGAAATTTGCAGATTCAAAAGTTACGTGATTTAACCCAACATGTGAGCGAAGAACTCAACCAACTAGCTGATGGTCCATTTATTACAGCTCAGCGCTACAAGTCTTTGGATGCTAATGGATTCCAATTTCGTATTAGCGATGTTGACATGAACCGAGCCACACAAAATAGTGGCGTTGGTTGTTCTTTTGTTGGTGCGGGTTATTATTATGGATTGTTGAGAGATATTATTGAGGTTATTTATGATCGTGGCTTAAAACACATATTGTTAATGTGTGGTTGGGTTGATCAAGTTCGTGGAACGAAAGATGATAACTTCCAATTTATATTAGTAAACTTTAACAATATGCTATATAAAGATGACCAGGTTAGCAATGATCCCTTCATACTGACCTCGCAGGAAGAACAAGTTTACTTTGTCGGCATTGATTCTGATTGGAAAGTTGTGGTGAAAATGTCTAGAAGAGGGGTTTTTCTGATTGACCAAGAGGAACCTGAAGTTGTCACATTTCCTGATCAAACACTTGACCAAACAATAGTAGTTGTAGGAGATGAAGATATACAATGGACCAGAGAGACAATTGAAGGAGATACGATAGAATTGCATGATTATTGGAAATTGTAATTATATTCCTAGTTATTATTTGTAAAAATATTTATGAGTTATATATGTATAAAAATTGCTTGATTTAACTATAATTTCTTTTAATGTAGGTATGTCACAGGGTGGTCACAGTGGTTCACTTGATGTTGTTGGTATGTATGTTATCATTTTTCTAAATTAATTGATTGCAATTTTCTGTTTATATTTCCCTAACTGTTTCTAATCATTAATTTTTATTGTAATTGAATTATGAATTCATGTTTATCAGGATCTATTGCTTCTTCCAGCAAACGCAGGGGCCCTGGTAGAGGGGTTCGATCCTAGAACTCTGGAGCCCGATTGGATGTGTTATTTGACGACACATTTCATCCAGTTGGAGATGGTGCTACTTCATTGAGTCATCAGTTTGGGTATATGATACGAGACTCACTCAGATTCCCTCTGACGACTCGTGACTAGAGTTCGTTCCCTCCGGATACGATGGACAGATTTTGGAGGGAGGTTCAGGTAAATTCAATGTTTAATTTTTCATGATATTGTTATTATTATTATCCCATTTACTAACAATATTTTTAACAGGATAATTTGACATCATGTCCAAATGAGTTTCGGGCTGTTTGTATGTCCAAATGCCGAAAATTATGGAAGGATTAAAAGTCAAGGGTGAAGAGAGATCACTGGACACCATTTGCGGGTGTGCTAGACATTCTACAGTGAGTCCCTCCGGGCATTCTTCCTGCGCAGTGGTAGGATTTGGTTGTGTTTTGGTCGAGTGAGGCAGCGATGGTAAGATTTATTAATTTTAATCTATAAATGAATAATTTTTCAAATGTCTATTAACTAAATAAGTCGAATGTAGACCGTTTCTGCTCGTCATTCACATAATCGGGTGATGCAGGTCATGCCTTCTAGACTTGGCACTCGACATGTGTCACAGCTCAGACATGATGTAAGTTCACAATTCAATATTTCATTCATATTTTAAAAATATTGTAGTATAACATGGTGAACCCTTTTATTATAGTTACACCAACGTGGCGGGACAATCGTTCAGATGTCCATATGGATGAGGACTCATAGGGCGGGTGATCTCGATGTTACCGGTGTTATAGTAAGAAAATGATCTACTAATTAATAAATGTATTTTTTATTTTATATAAATTATTCATATTTTTTCATTGATTCATTATATGCTACAGGCTGAGTTTGACGCTCAGTTAGCAGAGTTTCCAGAGGAGAAACATCGTAGTATTGTGCGTAGAGATGAATTATTTCACCGTGTCGTGGGGCGTGATGGTCTTGGTTATTCTTTGACTTATGGCGGTGGTGTCCCACGACGTGAAGTTGTTAGAGAAGATGTGATGGGTGCATGCAGAGAGTCAGGGATGGGCACACAGGCTGAGATAGATGCCTCCATGCAGGATATGCAGCGCAATTTTGATTCACAGTTTCAGCAGTTACGTGCAAAGTATGAGGAGAGGTTGTCACAGATGTCCTCACGTATCGATGAAATGACGACGCAACAAGTGGCGCCACAAGTAAACAATAAAACAAACCATACTCAGATTGAATTTTATTGATATGATTAAGATACATAATATTGATATTTATTGTAGGTTTCGAATACATCTGGTGGACATCACAGTGATATTGGTGATCCAGATGACAATGAACCCCATGCATGAGGTAATTTCATTTGTCCTGATGAATTCTTTAGAATTTTTTATATCCTTGATGAATATAATTTTCCTTTTTTACCTAGATTAGTTTGTTTTAATATTTGTGGGTGACATCTTTGTGCACTCCAAGAGTGATTATAATCATACCCAACATCTTGAAATCATACAGATTACACTTATTGACTATACGTCATGTTATATATATGTTAGTTTTGTATTGATTATATAGGAATAGTCATTGGGTCAAATAATTTCAGAGGAAGGTGTGTCAGTGGATGGAGAGAAACTCCATACAGTTGTTTCTTGGGAGAAGCCTAAGAACTGTTTCAATATTTGTATCTTATTGGGGTGAGTGAATTGTGACGTGCACGCACAGACGGAACGTCAATCGGACGTGCGGTCTGCGCGGTAGAGCTCATTATGCGTTCTTTAAGTGTTGTGCGCGCTTGATAAACGCGCGTGGGGGGTCCCAACGGGCCGAAAAAAGTCCGAATGGCATGAAATCAGACAACATAAAAGGGTGAGTGAATTGTGATGTGGTCAAGTAGACGGCACGTCAATCGGACGTGTCGTGTGCCCGCGGGGACTGGGAACGCCGTTCTGGTGTCATAAACGGCCAAAACGGGCGTCTAACAGTCAAAATCATAGCGGACGACATCGGATTGACTTGAAATCCCAGGGAAACAATCCAATTATTATTCCCGATGTGCATGTGCAGACGACACGTCAATCGGATGTGCGGTCTGCGCGGTAGGGCTCATTATGCGTTCATTAAGTGTTGCGTGCCCTTGATAAACGCGCGTGGGGGGTCCAAACGGTCCTAACGAAGTCCGAATGTCCAAAAATCGGTTGATATCAACGGGTGAGTGAATTATGATGTGGTGGATCAGACGGAACGTCAATCGGACGTGTCGTGTGCTCGCAGTGACCGGGAACGCCATTCTGGTGTCATAAACGGCCAAAACGGGTGTCTAATGGTCAAATTCATAGTGGATGACATCGGATTCACCTGAAATCCCAGGAAAACAATCCAATTATTATTCGAGACGTGCACACGTAGACGGCGTGTTAATCGGACGTGTGTTCTGCGCCATAGGGCTCATTATGTGTTCTTTAAGTGTTGTGTGCACTTGATAAACGAGCGTGGGGGGTCCAAATGGGCCGAACGAAGTCCGAATGGCCTGAAATTGGACAACATCAAAGGGTGAGTGAATTGTGATGTGGTCGAGTAGACGACACGTCAATCAGAGGTTCTGGGTGCCCGCGGTGACCGGGAACGCCGTTCTGGTGTCATAAACGGCCAAAACGGGTGTCTAACGGTCAAACTCATTGCGAAAGACATCAGATTGACCTGAAATCCCAGGACAATAATCAAATTATTATTCGTGGCGTGCACGCGTAGAGGGAACGTCAATCGGACGTGCGGTCTGCGCGATAGGGCTCATTATGCATTCTTTATGTGTTGCGCCTGCTTGATAAACGCGTGTGGGGGGTCCAAATGGGACGAACGAAGTCCGAAAGGCCTGAAATCGGACGACATCAAAGGGAGAGTGAATTGTGATGTGGTGGAGCAGACAGCATGTTAATCGGACGTGTAGTGTGCCCGCGGTGACTGGGAACGCCGTTCGGGTGTCAAAAACGGCCAAAACGGGCGTCTAACGGTCAATCTCATAGCGGATGACATCAGATTGACCTGAAATCACAAGACAACAATCCAATTATTTTTCGCGACGTGCACGTGCAGACAGCACATCAATCGGACGTCTGGTCTGCACCGTAGGGCTCATTATGCGTTCTTTAAGTGTTGCGCGCCCTTGATAAATGTGTGTGGGGGGGTCCAAACGGGCCGAATGAAGTCCGAATGGCCTGAAATCGGACGAAATAAAAGGGTGAGTGAATTGTGATGTGGTCGAGTAGACGACACGTCAATCGGAAGTGCCGTGTGCCTGCGGTCACCGGGAAGGCCGTTCTGGTGTCACAAACGGCCAAAACAGGCGTCAAACGGTCAAACTCATAGCGGACGACATCGGATTGACCTGAAATCACAGGAAAACAATCCAATTACTATTCGAAACGTGCACGCGTAGACGACACGTCAATCGGACGTGCGGTCTACGCGATAGGGATCATTATGCGTTCTTTATGTGTTGCGCGCGCTTGATAAACGCGTGTGGGGGGCTCCAAATGGGCCGAACGAAGTCCGAATGGCCTGAAATCCGATGACACCAATGGGTGAGTGAATTGTGATGTGGTCGAGCAGACGGCACGTCAATCGGATGTGTCGTGTGCCCGCTGTGACCGGGAATGCCGTTCTGGTGTCATAAACGGCCAAAACGGGCGTCTAACGGTCAGACTCATAGCGGACGACATCGGATTGACCTTAAATCACAGGAAAACAATCCCATTATTATTCGCGACGTTCACGCGCAGACGGCATGTCAATCGGACATGCGGTCTATGTGGTAGGGCTCATTATGTGTTCTTTAAGTGTTGCGCGCGCTTGATAAACGCGCGTGGGGGGGTCCAAACGGGACGAACGAAGTCTGAATGGCCTGAAATTGGACGAAATCAAAGGTTGAGTGAATTGGGATGTGGTCGAGCATACGGCATGTCAATCGGACTTGCCGTGTGCCCGCGGTGACCAGGAACGCCGTTCTGGTGTCATAAACGGCCAAAACGGGTGTCTAACGGTCAAACTCATAGCAGATGACATCAAATTGACCTGAAATCCCAGGACAACAATCCAATTATTATTTTCGACGTGCACGCGTAGACGGCATGTCAACTGGACGTGCGTTCTGCGCGGTAGGGCTCATTATGCGTTCTTTAAGTGCTGCGCGCGTTTGATAAACGCTCGTGGGGGGTCCAAATGGGCTGAACAAATTCCGAATGGCCTGAAATCGGACGACATCAAAGGGTGAGTTAATTTTGATGTTGTCGAGAAAACGGCACATCAATCGGGCGTGCCGTGTGCCCACAGTGACCGGGAAGGCCGTTCTGGTGTCCTAACCAGCCAAAACGGGCGTCTAACGGCCCAACTCATAGAGGATGACATCAGATTAACCTAAAATATCAGGGCAACAATCCAATTATTATTTGTGATGTGCATGCGCAGACGGCGCGTCAATCGGACATGCGGTCTGCGCAGTAGGGCTCATTATGCGTTCTTTAAGTGTTGCGCGCGCTTGATAAACGCACTTGGGGGGGGGTCCAAATAGGCCGAATGAAGTCCGAATGGCCTGAAATCGGACGATATCAAAGGGTGAGTGAATTTTGATGTGGTGGAGCAGACGCCACATCAATCGAACATGCCGTGTGCCTGCGGTGATCGGGAATGCGGTTCTGGTGTCATAAACGGCCAAAACGGGCGTCTAACGGTCAAACTCATAGCGGACGACATCGGATTGACCTGATATCCTAGGACAACAATCCAATTATTATTCGCGGCATGCATGCGCATACGGAATGTCAATCAGACATGTAGTCTGCGCGGTAGGGCTCATTATGCGATCTTTAAGTGTTGCGCGCCCTTGATAAACGCGCGTGGGGGTCTAAACGGGCCGAACGAAGTCCGAATGGCATGAAATCAGACGACATAAACGGGTGAGTTAATTGTGATGTGGTGGAGCATACGGATCATCAATCGGACAAGCCGTGTGCCCGTGGTGACCGGGATTGCCGTTCTGGTGCCATAAACGACCAAAACGGGCGTCTAACGGTCAAAATCATAGCGGACAAATTCGGATTGACCTGAAATCATAGGAAAACAATCCAATTATTATTTGCAACATGCACTCATCGACGGAACGTCAATCGGACATGCGGTCTGCACCGTAGGTCTCATTATGCGTTCTTTAAGTGTTGCGCGTGCTTGATAAACGCGCGTGGGGAGTTCCAAAAAGGTCGAACAAAGTCTGAATGGCCTGAAATCAGACGACATCAAAGGGTGAGTGAATTGTGATGTGGTAGAGCAGAAGGAATGTCAATCGGACGTGCCGTGTGCCCGCGGTGACCGGGAACGCCGTTCTGGTGTCATAAACGGCCAAAACGGGCGTCTAACGGTCAAACTAATAGCGAACGACTTCGGATTGACCTGAAATCCCAGGACAACAATCCAATTTTTATTCGCGACGTGCACGCGTATATGGAACATCAATCAGACGTGCGGTCTGCGTGGTAGGGCTCATTATGCGTTCTTTAAGTGTTGCGCACCCTTGATAAACGTGCGTGGGGGGGTCCAAATGGGCTGAACGAACTCTGAATGTCCTGAAATTGGACGACATCAAAGGGTGAGTTAATTGTGATGTGGTGGAGTAGACGGCATGTCAATCGGACGTGCCGTGTGCCCGCGGTGACCGGGAATGCCGTTCTAGGGTCATAAACAGCCAAAATGGGCGTCTAACGGTCAAAATCATAGCGGACGACATCAGATTGACCTGAAATCCCAGGGAAAAAATCCAATTGTTATTCGCTACGTGCACGCTTAGACGGCACGTCAATCAGACGTGCGTTCTGCGCCGTAGGGCTCATTATGTGTTCTTTAAGTTTTGCGCGCACTTGATAAACGCGCGTGGGGGTTCCAAATGGGCCGAACGAAGTCCGAATGGCCTGAAATCGGACGACATCAAAGGGTGAGTGAATTGTGATGTGGTCGAGCAGACGGCATGTCAATCGGACGTGCCGTGTGCCCGCGGTGACCGGGAACGCCGTTCTGGTGTCATAAACGGCCAAAACGGGCGTCTAACTGTCACACTCATAGAGGACAACATTGGATTGACCTAAAATCCGAGGAAAAAAGTAAAATTATTATTCGCGGCATGCACGGGAAGACGGCTTGTCAATCGGACGCGCGGTCTGCGCGGTAGGGCTCATTATGCGTTCTTGAAGTGTTATGCGCGCTTGATAAACGCGCGTGGGGGGTCCAAATGGTCCGAACGAAGTCTGAATGGCCTGAATTCGGATGACATCAAAGGGTGAGTGAATTGTGATTTGGTGGAGCAGACGACATGTCAATCGGACGTGCCGTGTGCCTGCGGTGACCGGGAAAGCCGTTCTGGTGTCATAAACGGCCAAAACGGGCGTCTAATGGTCAAACTCATAGCGGACGACATCATATTGACCTGAAATCATAGGAAGACAATCCAATTATTATTCGCGACATTCACATGTAGACGTCACGTCAATCAGACATGCGGTATGTGCCGTAGGGCTCATTATGCATTCTTTAAGTGTTGTGCGCACTTGATAAATGCACGTGGGGGGTCCAAACAGGTCGAACGAAGTCTGAATGGCCTGAAATCGGACGAAATAAAAGGGTGAGTGAATTTTGATGTGGTCGAGTAGACGGAGATTCAATCGGACGTGTTCTGTGCCCGCGGTGACCGGGAAAGCCGTTCCGGTGTCATAAATGGCCAAAACGGGCGTCTAACGGTCAAAATCATAGCGGACGACATCAGATTGACCTGAAATCATAGGAAAACAATCCAATTACTATTTGTGACGTACACGCGTAGAGGGAACATCAATCGGACGTGCGGTATGCGCGGTAGGGATCATTATGCGTTCTTTAAGTGTTGCACGTGCTTGATAAACGCTCGTGGGGGGTCCAAACGGGCCGAACGAAGTCCGAATGGCCTGAAAACGGACGACACCAAAGGGTGAGTGAATTGTGATGTGGTCGAGTAGACGAAACTTCAATCGGACGTTCCGTGTTCCCGCGGTGACCGGGAATGCCGTTCTAGTGTCATAAACGGCCAAAACGGGCGTCTAACCGTCAAACTCATAGCGGACGACATCGGATTGACCTGAAATCACAGGAAAACAATCCCATTATTATTCGCGACATGCATGCATAGACGGTATGTCAATCAGAAGTGTGGTTTGCGCGGTAGGGCTCATTATGTGTTCTTTAAGTGTTGCACGCACTTGATAAACGTGTGGGGGGGGGGGGTCCAAACAGGCCGAACGAATTCCAAATGGCCTAAAATCGGACGACATCAAAGGGTGAGTGAATTTTGATGTGGTCGAGTAGACGGAACGTCAATCGGATGTTCCGTGTGCCCGCGCTGACCGGGAACGCCGTTCTGGTGTCACAAATGGACAAAACGGGCGTCTAACGGTCAAACTCGTAGCGAACGACATCGGATTGACCTGAAATCCCAGGACAACAATCCAATTATTATCCGCGACGTTCACGCGCAGACGATAAGTCAATCGGACGTGCGGTCTACACGGTAGGAATCATTATGCATTCTTTAAGTGTTGCGCGCGCTTGATAAACGCGCGTGGGGGGTCCAAATAGGCCGAATGATGTCCGAATGGACTGAAATTGGACGAAATCAAAGGTTGAGTGAATTGTGATGTAGTCGAGCATACGACACATCAATCGGACGTGCCGTGTGCCCGTGGTGACCGGGAACGCCATTCTGGTGTCACAAACAGCCAAAACGGGCGTCTAACGGTCAAAATCATAGCGGACGACATCGGATTGACCTAAATATCAGGGAAACAATCCACTTATTATTCGGCACATGCACGTGCAGACGGCATGTCAATCAAACGTGCGGTCTGCGCGGTAGGGCTCATTATGCGTTCTTTAAGTGTTGTGCGTGCTTGATAAATGCACGTGGGGGGTCCAAACGGGCCGAACGAATTCCGAATGGACAGAAATCGGACGACATAAAAGGGTGAGTGAATTGTGATGTGGTGGAGCAGACGGACCATCAATCGGATGTGTCGTGTTCCCATGGTGACCGGGAATGCTGTTCTGGTGTAATAAACGGCCAAAACGGGTGTCTAACGGTCAAACTTATAGCGGAAAACATCGTATTGAACTTAAATCCCAGGAGAAAAATCCAATTATTATTCGCGGCGTGCACGCGTAGATGGAACATCAATCAGACATGTGGTCTGCGCGGTAGGGCTCATTATGCGTTCTTTAAGTGTTGAGCGCGCTTGATAAACGCGCATGGGGGGTCCAAATGGGCCGAACGAAGTCCGAATGTCCTGAAATTGGACGAAATCAATGTGTGAGTTAATTGTGATGTGGTGGAGCAGACAACACGTCAATCGGACGTGTCGTGTGCCCGCGGTGACCGGGAACGCCGTTCTGGTGTCATCAACGGCCAGAACGGCCGTCTAACGGTCAAAATCATAGCGTATGACATTGGATTGACCTGAAATCACAGGAAAACAATCCAATTATTATTTGCGACGTGCACGCGTAGACGGCACGTCAATCGGACGTGCGGTCTGCGCCGTAGGGCTCATTATGCATTCTTTAAGTGTTGCGCGCGCTTGATAAACACACGTGGGGGGCCCAAATGGGAAGAACAAAGTCCGAATGGCCAGAAATATAACAACATCAAAGGGTGAGTGAATTCTGAGGTGGTGGAGCAGACGACATGTCAATCAGACGTGCCGTGTGCCCGTTGTGACCGGGAACGCCGTTCTGGTGTCATAAACGGCCAAAACGGGCGTCTAACGGTCAAACTCATAGCGGACGAGATCGGATTGACCTGAAATCCCAGGAAAACAATCCAATTATTATTCGCAACGTTCACGTGTAGACGGTACGTCAATCGGACGTGCGGTCTGCGCGGTAGGGCTCATTATGCGTTCTTTAAGTGTTGTGCGCCCTTGATAAACGCTCGTGGTGGGTCCAAATGGGCCGAACGAAGTCCGAATGGCCGGAAATTGGACGACATCAAAGGGCGAGTGAATTGTGATGTGGTGGAGTAGACGGAACATCAATCAGACATGTCGTGTGCCCACGGTGACCGGGAATGCCATTCTTGTGTCATAAACGGCCAAAACGGGCGTCTAACGGTCAAAATCATAGCGGACGACATCGGATTGACCTGAAATCCCAGGACAGCAATTCAATTATTATTCACAACGTGCACGCATAGACGACACGTCAATCGGACGTGCGGTCTGCACTATAGGGCTCATTATGCGTTCTGTATGTGTTGCACGCGCTTGATAAACGCGCGTGGGGGGGGGGGGTCCAAAAGGGCCGAATGAAGTCCGAATGTCCTGAAATCGGACAGAATCAAAGGGTGAGTGAATTTTGATGTGGTCGAGTATACGACACATCAATCGGACTTGCCGTGTGCCCTCGGTGATCGGGAACACTGTTCTGGTGTCATAAACGGCCAAAACGGGCGTCTAACGGTCAAACTCATAGCGGACGACATCAGATTGACATTAAATCCTAAGAAAAAAAACAAATTATTCTTCGCGACATGCATGCACAGACGGCACGTCAATCGGACATGCGGTCTGCGCAGTAGGGCTCATTATGCGTTCTTTAAGTGTTGCGCGCTCTTGATAAACGCGCGTGGGGGGTCCAAACTTGATGAACGAAGTTCGAATGTCCTGAAATCGGACGGCATCAAAGGGCGAGTGAATTTTGATGTTGTCGAGAAGACGGAACGTCAATCGGACGTGTCGTGTTCCCGCGGTGACTGGGAACGCCATTCTGGTGTCATGAACGGCCAAAACGGACGTCTAACGGTCAAACTCAAAGCGGACGGCATCAGATTGACCTGAAATCCCAGGACAACAATCCAATTATTATTTGAGACGTGCACGCATAGACGACACGTTAATCAGACGTGCGGTCTGTGCAGAGGGCTCATTATGCGTTCTTTAAGTGTTGTGTGCGCTTGATAAACGCGCGCGGGGGGTCCAAACGGGCCTAACGAAGTCCGAATGGCCTGAAATCGGATAACATCAAAGGGTGGGTGAATTGTGATGTGTTCGAGCAGACGGAACATCAATCGAACGTGCCGTGTGCCCGCGGTGACCAGGAACGCTGTTCTGGTGTCACAAACGGCCAAAACGGGCGTCTAACGGTCAAACTCATAAAGGACGACATCGGATTGACCTGAAATCACAGAACAACAATCCAATTATTATTCGCGACGTGCACGCGTAGACTTCACAACAATCGGACGTGCGGTCTGTGCCGTAGGGATCATTATGTGTTCTTTAAGTGTTGTGCGCGCTTGATAAACGCGCGTGGGGGGGGGGGGGGGGGTCCAAACCGGCCGAACGAAGTCCGAATGGCCTGAAATCGGACGACATCTAAGGATGAGTGAATTGTGAAGTGGTTGAGAAAACAGAACATCAATCAGACTTGCCTTGTGCCCGCGGTGATCGGGAACACCGTTCTAGTGTCATAAACGGCCAAAACGGGCGTCTAATGGTCAAACTCAGAGCGAACGACATCAGATTGACCTGAAATCACAGGACAACAAGCCAATTATTATTTGCGATGTGCATGCGTAGACGGAACGTCAATTGGATTTGTGGTCTGCACCGTAGGTCTCATTATGCGTTCTTTAAGTGTTGTGTGTGCTTGATAAACGCGCGTGGGGGTCCAAACGGGCCGAACGAAGTCCGAATGGCCTGAAATTGGATGACATAAAAGGGTGAGTGAATTGTGATGTGGTTGAGTAGACAGAACTTCAATCGGACGTGACATGTGCCCGCGGTGACCGGGAACGCCGTTCTGGTGTCATAAACGGCCAAAACGGGCGTCTAACGGTCAAACTCATAGCGGCCGACATCGGATTGACCTGAAATCCCAGGAAAACAATAAAATTAGAACAAAAAAATTAATTATTTTAAAATTTTAAAAAGGTAATCAAAATTATGAATATTATTTTGAAAATCAAATACTTTAGATCTGTTACAGTAAGTTTGAAGTTAAATATTTGTTTTCTAGGTTTTATTCGGTACTAAGATTGTTATTAAATTTTGTTATGCAGTCATATGTGATGATGGATGCAGAGCATGGAAGATGACAGCCAGGATTTATTTGGGTATATTAATGTATAATTGAATTTTTTTTTAAAAAAATTAAAATTTAATAGCGGCCGCCGATCGGCGGCCTCTAAAGCCCATCCCGGTTTGCCTACAGCGTCCGCCAAATGGCGGTCACTGATAGTAACAGCGACAGGGCAAAAGCGGCCACCGTTTGGCGGCCGCTAGTCGGCTGCTATAGGCCTTTTGTGACGGCTTTTGGCGGCCGCTAAAGGACATTCTTGTAGATCATTCTCCATGCAATAAGAAATTCTTGTGATCACTCATAGGTCATGTGAATGACTTCTTCTTGGACACACATGGAATATCCCACACATATGGTAGATCATGTGATACATAAATTTAACTGACATTGAATGAATCTATGGAATTAGAAATATAAGGGTGAAAACAAACACAAAATTAGGAAGACATAATCAAAAATAGGTTTTTTAACCCTCATGTGTATTGTGTAAGCCATTCAAGACACACAACAAAAACAGGACATGCCACCTAGATTTTTTTACTCTACTTCGATATGCTATTTAGTTCTTGTGATGTCATATGGACATGTCAGATTAAGTTATTTGGTCCCCATGGTAATGTCAACATAGGCTTGGAAATCCCTCCGAGATCAATTCTGAATCCTTACAATGTTTTTCACATACATCACCTGACTTATATAAATGGCTCCCAAACATGTCAGTCAAGTATCATCGTAGTTCCTGAGTTTGTCAACTAGCTCTTGAAACATCCTATGAGGATTTTAGATGTGCCTCATACAACCCTACAGACATGTCATACCGCACATGAGACACCCTTCAAGACATATCACATTGACTCTAGTGATTCTATCCATATGTGCCAGATAGATCTTGGGATGACACTCGAGAAAGTCAGCTGGGTCCTGAGACACCGTTTACACAAGTCTATTAGGTTCCACAATGTATCTCCGAAATGTTAGCTAGGTTATACGATATCCTCAAGACAAGTCAACCAGGTCTTGTGATGTGTATTGGAAAAAGTAGCATGGGTATATAGAACCCCCTAGAAAAAAATTCTCGGGAACCATGGTAATCCTAGTACTTGATCACCCTGTTCATCCAGAGCATGTAAGCCTCGATCATCAGGGGAACCTTGGTTTTTGAGACTCGATATACTGAACATTGATGAATATAATTACTACTCCAACTATTATATGTAGTTATTCTTTCTAAGTCTTGAGTTCCAAATTAAAACACCCCAAAAAAGTTACAACACATAATATCCACACCCATAAGAAATGAGAATAATTATATTCCATACTTTGTTTCTCACACTGAGCATAGATCATGTGTGTTTAAGGAGTTTAAAGGATCATATCATTTGTGTCATAAACCTCTATGAGGGAAGTGAAAACATATTTGTGTAATCAACAATCTATTTGAATTAGGAGGAATTGGATTCATGTGAAAACAATGATATATAGGAAACATTCTTAATGTCTAATTCCAACACCAAATGGGAATCCAACATAGTGTGAGCCTTACATGTCTCCAACATTTCAACCATCAGGACCTAATAATTCCCATGGGATAATTACCTAACCCATTCCCTCATTGGACTGAGAAAACCCCTAAACTACGGTGAATGTGATTCATTCCATAATTTGGATAAATAGGATGTGTTCCCTAGGATAGATCTCTATATTAAAACCTCAAGGGACTTCCTAGCACATAATCCCCACACCCATATGTTATGTTTCTGGTAACATTATATCGATTCTTTCTCACATCGTGCATAGCATGATGTAATAGTGGGTTCCTAGTAGCCAACTATATAGTGTTTTGGATTATCATGTCACATATACAAGTAATATTTACATTATCATTTCTAATCTTTATAGTGTATGTCTTTAAAACGTTTACTATTTAATAGGAATATATATAAATGAATTGTCATGTCAATGTTTTATAGGAGTTTCCATGATATAATGAGATCCTTGAGGTAATATGAAATTAATATTAAATATATGTCATATGTTCTAGATTCATCTTATTGATTGTACATAGAATATGTTTGATTATCAGTTGTTGAGGCTCATAAGCACTAAGACTTTTTCCCATGAATTTCCCACATGGTGATTCTTGTAGTGAGATCATGGGGACAGACCCACAAATAGTATTACCACATGTTTTGGGTGTCCTTGGGTTTTCTTACCTATAGGCATGTATAATGGTCTCCTAACATGAGATCATTATCAATGTAAGTAATTTGATCATGTACTTTGATACAAGGCAAAAGCCATGATATTGAAATTGAGGTGAGGTATATTGTGTTGGGTGATTCATTGGTGTTATTCCAAGGATGAATGGTCAATAAAGGATTTTCAGCATCTAGGTTAAGGATGTTATATATCACAATCAATTTTGATCATAATGGCACTGCCTTCATAAGTTTGGGTTCATGAAAGTAAAGGGTAAATCTATCTAGATATATCAAAAAATAGTAATGAAATAAAGGGTAATAACACAGTTTCACATCATTCTTTATGAGATATCAAACAATATGAGATTATATTACATTGTTTATGTTCATAAGTTGGTTTTCCCTGGTGCGATAATACTTGCCTCTTTAGGGGAAATGGTGGGTTGTTATATCTCTCTCTTGTTCTACGAATAATATTCCATACTATCACGATAAGGGCCTAGAGGGCCACACAGAATAGACCATTCATGAATCTTCTCTATTCAATTGAATATGAGTTTGGGACATGGTGGGACCCACCACTATGGCCTGAGTTTTTTGCATGGAGATACGATCACCATGGAATAAATAATTTCATTTTATTCAATTTAATAATAATTGTCATTGAATCAATTTATTAAATGTAATTATAAGTTATTATGTAAATACATATAAATATTAATTGAATGAATATTAGTTTAAAATATTCAAAGATCATTTAATATTTGTGGGATCGTTGATCAAAGTTAATGGTTCAGGTATTATCACGTAATATTTTTACTGTATAACATAAAGGTGATAATAATTGTAATTGATATTCATGACTCAGTTTTGTTGTGAAAATATTATTTACATAATTTTCTCATTATTCAGGGGTTATACAATAATTTCCGGTTAATCACAATTATATTATAAATTGAGGAGAATATAGATTTTACAATGAATCTTCATGGTCTCTATCCCTATACTTCTCTCTCTCTTATTTCCTAGATAGATGATATTTAGATCATTGAGCTTTGATCAACATCCATATCATGCATTGCAAGAAAGGTGATAGAATGATTGTTAGAGCATCGAAGGCGTAATCAGATCATTTTTCTAGCACATGGATTTCGACGATCTGTGCTCCCTCATATTTTTGATGCGCATGTGGATGATCTAGTGAAATTCAGATTTGGATTCTTTTGGAAGAAATTCCCAATTAGGAGAAGACCTTAGGCACTGATTCAGATCTGAAAAACATATTTTAATGTTTTAATTTTGTTCTTACCAATCTCCACATGGGATCCTTGGCTTAAATTGGCAAGTGATTCATCAATTTTGTCGAGTTCATGTCAATCATCAGTGGAGAATTTTTAAATTACCATTAAGTGGATTCCTCTGTTTGCATAAAACCTTAAATTGGAATTAGAGTAACACATAATGATTTTAATCCAAGAAAAAATTAAATATTCAATAAAATTAATTAAGGGTGTTGGTCTAGTCCCATCATCGAAGACAGATTTCCAATCTGACCATAGATAGAAATATTATGCAATCAGATGTTTTAAAATTTGAAAGGAAGTCATTTTTGAGGGTTTCAACTTTGAGAAAACGTATATTTATTTTTATTTCATTTTTTATCCAATTAATTTGGTAAAATAATTTGGGCACAATCCCAAATTTTGGATGGATATCCATTAGCCAGAATTGGAAGAACCGGTTGGGGATGGTCATTCCACAAATTTGTTGAATTTGAGGGAAAATAGAAAAATAATGTCACTAATGAGTATTAGTAGGTCCAAAAAACTCCAAATAGTGTTATTAAATAAAATATATGGATTAAAGGATGGTTCATGGATGACTGTGGATTTTTAAGGCTACCTCAAAGAAAATAATAATTCGGAAGAGGAGTATTTACTGAAAAAAACCTATTATATTTGTAAAAAAATCTAATGGATGGGACCTCCCTTTCCAAGCTCACCTTCTAGAAACCTGGTCACAAGGTATTATGGCCTCCCCTCTATGGCCTATCCACCTCTAGCTGCTAGTGGAATCTTTCAACATCGGACAACGTTGCTGGACCACTACAATTTCAGGCTTCCCTCTTCACCATGACCTTATCCAGAGTTGGCACATCACCATTACAACAACACTCCACTAGAACCTCCTAATTACCATAGCCACAACCCACCTAGATTGGATATACCATGCCATTAAAATAGATCATCTATCATGGGATTCTCAGATCTGGAAGTTGTTCAGTCGAGTGAGTCCACCCCTACGACACCCTTTACCTCAACTGAATCTCTCGTCTACCACCTCCCTACCTTGCTGGCACCACCATGGATAGATAGATCACAGATTTGTTTTGGTGGATAGATTAGAGGTTGTGAGATTCTCCATGCCCATGATTCCTCCCCATCATACCATTCTCCCCTCGTATCAGATAATGGCACAACAACATGGGACCACTCCTTCCACTAACTACACCCATGGTGATGCAGTTCTCATTTGAAGTACATCCCAGGTGGAATGGAAACTGGCTCTCTCTTACCTTCATAAATAGAAAATTCTAGATAGATTTGGCCCCTACCCATTCCTCCTACAAGATAGGTAACCCCTTCCTCATCCTCTTTTCCCATAATGAGGCCTTGGGCGGGTCGGTCCGACCCATAACAGGTCTGGACAGATCTTTATAGCTGAAAATACCACTGCAGAGTTACTTTTTAACCTGGAATGGGCCTATGTATGTTTTTCCTAACCATCACATTCCCTGTATAGGGTTTTCGAGGACCAATTATTTTTAAAATAATCAAAAATTATTTAATTTATTTAATTAAATTTTGGAAGAAAATTAATTTAATTAAATATTTATTCCAACATAAAATATTAGTTTATTAATTATGACTTAAATTAATTTAACATTATGTTAAAAATAAAGTAATTAATTAATTAATTTTTTCTTATAAAATTAAATTAATTACTTATGTCGAACGACAAAAAAATATTTAATTAAAATAAGGGTGATTTTTTAATTCAATAAAATTACCACAGAAATATTCACATGCATGTTTAATTTTAATTTATGAATTTTATTAATTATGTGAGTTAATGTGTGTTAGACTGGTCATGAGCCATGGACCGACAAATGAATTTTATCTGCTTTTTTAAATTAATTAATTTAATTATAACAATGGTTTTTATTAATTTATTGTAAATATATTAATAAATGTTGATTTATGTATTGTATGTGTCATTAAATTTATAAGGGAATGTGTGTACATTTCGTAGTTTAATTTTCTACTCCGGAGATCTCATCGCATGTAAGTGAGTGTTGTTGTATAATAACGAGATGATTAGAGAATCACTTCATGGAGAGGTATGATGAGACATTGTATAGGAGTTGGACACATAGGACGGGAAGACACTACAATTTGAGTCTCAAGTGACATGACACAAGGTATTTCTCTATAGTATAGGTCGATCCATTATTCACTCAATAGATCAACCATTAGAATTGGATCATGATCATTTTATTATTTATTTTGGCATAGTTTATTATATATTTTATATGTATTTTATGAGCGAACCCATTGAATAATAATAAAAAATGGAAGATAAAATGAACATGTGACGTAATGATATTTTAATATTTATTTCATTGTCATTTGTGACTGTGATAACATAGAACATGATTACTAAATTGAAAACGATTTCATTCATTATATAAATAAAATAAAACCCTTAAATAAATATTATACCCTAAATTACTTCCCTCAGTCAAATTTAAACCAAACTACGTCTTTGGTGTGCTCATCGGGCCATATCTAAGAGTGCCTCATACTAATGGACAGTTCTTATGAGAGTTGTGGGTTGAATTAACTAAAGTGTTTATGAGTATTATCCATAAAAAAATTTCAATTTAGAGGCACACATTGAGTAAACAATGTTTTGATTTTAGAAGTTGGGACATCACTCAACAGATTAAGGAACCACGAGTTATTCTAGCTGGATGTTAAAAGCCTATTGTTAACCATCAATGTAGTGTCATATCCATATATTGTAGACTGTTAGGGGAGATTCAGAGACCCATTCCACTATAATAATCCAGTTTCTGAGTATTCTGATTTTAGGATAGAGGGTTTATAGAATTCGATAAAATAGTGGGATCCATTTATTACTTATTTTAATTAATCAAAATTTCAATATTGATAATCATGATAAAAGTAATAATCTTAAATAATTATTTTTTTAGAAAATACAATTTTATACAAAAATAAATAACTGTGATAAATATTGGAAAATGTAAATTTCATCACTAGAAAGAGTATCCATGAATAGTTTTGATGCTTTTTTATAATACTATTATATTTGAAACTCATGGTGTTCGTGTTCCCAATACTGATAAGATACCTAATAAAGTGAGGGTGAGAAATTTTCTTACAGGAGACTCATGTATTAGGCATGTGATGGTTATATCATAATGGTATCACCAATATATAATTTTCATTGTGTTTACTACAACATGACAAGGGTGACAGAACAGGATGTCCCATCTATGATATGTTTTTAAGTAAAAAAGTAAAGCAAGATACATATAAGTTGTTGATTACACTGGCATGTGTAAATTGAATGATGGATAATGATCTTTCAATGCATCCCAATCACATGACAATTAATCTTGATTATTACAGGCTCTTTTTAGGCTTGAAAACAAATAGTATTGATTAAATGATTCATTACCTATTTAGGTATGGTTCTCTTTGTAAATAAACATACAAAGTACATATTAATCATTAATTCTTATAGAGAATAAAATTTAAAGACAAGGAGAAAAAATCAATTGAATGTCACTCCAAAAAAACATTTGCAACATCCTTGAATGAAATATGTAATAACATAATGTTATTTTCATTGAATCTTATGAAATAATTTTATGTATTATTAATGGAAAAAAAGTTAATTAAAGAAGCGAGTTCCCACTTATTCTTTTGGAATATTCCAAATTGTAATTTTTTGGTTTAACATTTTTGGCATTCTATATAGAATTATAAAAAAATATGTGTATTTAAATAAAGTATCCATTTATGTATATAAACATTATAATAAGGTAGGTGTATTATCCAAATGGCTGATAAAGGGCGATTCATATTTCAGGGGTGAGAAGTACACAACTTCTATATTTCCATGTGAATTATTTTGGTAAAAATATTATTGAGTATAACCAAAAACAATTTTATAATGTGTCCTTAGGCACAAAATCAAAATATTCCTTATTACAAAATCAATTTTTTGGTGTCTAATACTCAACCAATAGTTTAGTAATACTTGAATCATAGGAAATACATGGTGAAAATAAAATGTAAAAATTTTAAACCTAATTATGATAAGTAAATTATTTGTCAAGTATGACTAAAAGTAGACATCAAGTATATACCCAGTTTGGAATTTTGTCTTGGGGATGCTAAACATCTATGGTATTATTGACATCTTTAGTTTGGATAGAAAAACATTTAGATATAAATGTAAGCCTGAAGTCATTAAGATTTAGTTTAACTAATGATCATGAACAATTAATAGGGTAAGATAGTGGTAAATATACAAGATTATATTCCTTTATGATCTTATGGAAGGTAAAATGGATTTATAAAATGTGGATGGTCATAAGATATTTGTTTTGTTCATTGAAATTCTGAAGTATATCTTGGCCAAGCATTCATCGATCAACAAAATGTATCATGGGGAAATTCCTAAACACACATTTCTTTATCTACATCACAAAATTGATGTTAATGAGGATGATCAATGATGAAGTTTTATGTGTTAACATTGATCAACAGATGGTATCATGGAGAAATTCCAAAACACGCATTTCATATATCAATGATATGATGTATATAGTATCAATGTTGCAACTTGCAGAAACTTCTATTATATTTTATGACATGGTTTTCAAACAACTATTATATCCCTTAACCATGTTCCAACTATATTGAAAAATTGATATCATACATGTAATAGAATTATTGAAATCCATTATTTCATATGAACATATGTCTTTATGTAAATAGTTTGTTAGGATAATGTAAACCATGAATCAAAAATAAAGACATTTCTCATCTGTTGTAATTTTCCTATAAGTTTATTAGGATATTTCAAAAACCCTAACAAATAAATTTATTAGTCAAGTGATAGACTAAATTTATATAATGGTGCAAATATCTTTAGAGATAGTGGGAGATAGAATGACTTGTATTTTTTCATGCCAGAGATGAACATTTTGTTGGCATAGGAACCGGTTCCACTAGTTCCTATAAAACATGAATGTTCCAGAGACACATACAACATAGGAAAGGTAAAACTGTAGTGATAGTTTTGTATTCCCCATGGTTTTTGATCTATTATACTTGGAGAATAATATTTTTTATATGTATTTAGTACACAGAAATAATTTTAGACTGAAAATATAAATTAATATTAAATAATGGATTCTATATATTAAAGTGAAAAGAGGCTTATTAATTTCGAATACAATGATGGTTATTCAACTAGGATGACACATGGATGGTACTAGTGTGGGAAAAATATGGTTTGATTGTTTATACCAAGTCAATCTAAATCTATTATAATTTTACGTTCTAAATCAAAGTTATATGATAATTTTATTAATCATTGGATGTCATGACCATAAATCAATGATGTTGTCCATATGAAAAAACCAAAAATGGATGGTCACATCACATAATTCTAGTGATATTTTCAAGTTAATTAAATCCAATTTAAATTTAAGCAGGACATAGGATTATAGAATATTTATTTGGATTTAATTTTTTCCATGTGTCTACCAGAGTTTAGTGGGATCTCCATTGTATTCGAAGTAAAATATGTTCGACAACATATGGAAAAAATATTTTGATCATTAATTTAGTTAAGAAAACTATGAATGAATTTAACTCTCTGGTTGTTGAATCATTGAAGAAATATATGTCCTAGAGAATAATACCTATGAGGAAGATATAAAGGTTGTTTATACCATGTCAATAATACATACAGTGAAATGGTATTGAAAAAAACAGGATGGAACAATTCAATACATGAATTGTTAACAATTTCACATGGAATGTATCTTTAGAGGTTGACATGTCTGGGACATGGGATGAGATTAATGTTGTGGGTTGAAATCCATACGCTTATTCAAAGGGTGAATAATGAGTTCCCTGATATGTACACAGATTGATAGTTATAGTATATAAATTATAGCAAGAAAATATCAATTATATCAAGGGGCATTGTAATGGAATATCTCAGAAAAATCTTTTTATTCTTTGGTAAGTACATATGATTTGTACCTAATACGTGGAAACGAATGGATTATAGTATTTTAGGGGACATAAAATAGTCTTCATTTGGATAAATATGATTTAATATAACATTTAAACTAAGGTGATGATAGATAGAAGCTCATATAATCCCTTGGAAGAATTAAAAATATTATTGAGCATGTTGTAGCTTCTACGGAAATTAAGAAGTTTTTAAACTCAAAAATTTGTTACAAATCTTAAATTTACACATACTAAGTACAAACTATCATAATTTAAATAATTTTATTATTACTAGCCTTGATTTAATGTTATGATAATGGAAATGGGATATACTCAGGGATACCATATCTTGAAATTTTTTACTCAAGGAGATGATGTCGCATATAGCAGAATTGCCACATAGATTAATCAAGGAACACCCAACAGTTAAAACTGGGACTCAGTAGAAACCTGATTTTAATCATGTGAGGTAAAATAAGTATGGTTAAAAAGATTTATCTACTGAAAGTGGGAGTTCAGTAATAGTGGGTGCTCCATACACAACTATTCAGTGATTTATATTTCCTTGTCATGTATTCAATTTAGATATAGATGATTTATTCATACCATTATATTGTTGATTTTTCTACATCAAATATTTAATGGTAATTTCTTTACATTAATTGTCATATCAAAAGTTATAGTTGATATCAGCCTATGATGAGAACCCTAAGTTACTATGAAATTCATCCAAAATATATGTCACATGTTCAATATATAACTAATATATTGGACTTAGTATATATTTAACTATCTGGTGATGGGGGCTTATAATAATTGAGAATTATTCAATGGAAGTTCCCACATGGTGATCTCAAGGAGTGAGATCATGAAGAATGATCCACCAATTAGAACACCATATGTTTTTGGTGTCATTGGTTGTTCTCATCTATGAAAATTTTTAATGGTATATTAACTTGATATCTATTCCATTGTTGGCCACTCGATTTCTTACTTTAATTCAAGGTGAAAACCCAGATAATTAAATCTTGGAGAGGTAGTTCACGTTGGGTGCATCATTGGTGGTATAACATTGGCTGAATGGTCAAGAAATTATTTGATTCATCCAAGTTAAGGAAGTTGTATATCTTGTTCCATGTTTATTGGGATGGTAGTAACTTAATAATATCATGCCCATAGAAATTGAGGGAAAACTCAACCAGTTTCATCAGTATATAATAAATAATGAAATGGAGATGAAATGGGATTATGTCATGCTTTATTAGATATTAAGGATACCATGGACAATACTAATCCATTTAAGGGAATATATGGGTTTCTAGATCCCTCTATTGGTCTATTAATAGTATTCGCTACTATAGATATAAAGGCTTAGAAGGTCACTCATAAAATTGAATTCAAGGATATACCCTATTCAATTGAATTGGAGTTTTGGACATGGGGGCCCCACCAATGGGGCTCAGGTTTATTCCAAGGACATAATATCACTGAGGAATAAATAAATTCATATTATTCGTGTTAATAATAATTCGTACTCAATTTATTAATTAAATGTATTATCATGTTTTTTGGTAAATACATAAAAATATCAATTGAATGGATACTATTTTAAAATATTGTTGGTTTATTTCATATTTTCATGAACATCGAGCTGAGTTAATGGCTCGGGTGTTATCACATAATATATTTATTATATTAAAAGATGGTGATAATAATGATAAATGAATTTTATGAACATGATTACTACTAAAATATTAATTATATAGTGTCTTAATTATTCGATGACCATACTGGAATTTCTGACTAATCACCATCACACTATAAATAATATAGAATAGATATTTGAAAATTAGTACTCTTGGTCTCTCTCTCTTTCTTTACTTATTAATCACATATTATATGGAGAGAGATAAAGGTTCTAGATCAAGGATCATGGGTTTATTTCAGCTTCATTCGTCAAAATGTAGTTGATGTAGTGAATGTCGTAGTGTCGGAGGTGTAATTGAAACTCCGTGCTAGCACATGAATTTCGATGATCAACACTCCATAGATTTTTCCATCACATGTGGGTGGTCTTGAGGAACTATTCCTCGGATTATTCGAGTAGTGATCTCCAATGACGAGAAGACGTTGTTCACAACTTTGCATCTAATCAAGATATTTTAATGTTTTTATTTTGTTCTTAAAAATCGTCATGTCGGATCCTAGGCTTAAACCGGGAAGAAATTCACTAATATCGACATGTTCATGTCAATCTTCAGTGGGAAAATTTTAAATTCATATTTTTGTGCTTCCACTGCATGCTCTGTACATTCATAAATCACGTGGGATTAGGGAGTTGGATGAAACAGATCATTGGAATCATGAGTCACCACCATTTAGAAAAATAAAATAATGGAAGCGCTATATGATTGGAATGATATAAACCTACCCAATTTGAGGAAATCTACATTGGGGCCAGTCCAGAGGATGTAATCGATATATGACTACTATTACTGATACCATAATCAAGATACAAAAGACGCCTCCTTGAGACTCATTCTCAAATTTTTTTCACCCAACTACCAATAGATATGTTATATTCATAAGATGTCAAACAAAAAAGGATTCAATGAAATACATGGGGTTTGATTCCAACAATAACCATGATACGCAGGACAACTCATAATTTCTCAATCCCCTCCTCAAAATATTAATCACCTCCCTCCGTTGTTATAAATTATGAAGTATTTATTTATACAGATTCAGTATATAAGGTGGTTATGCATTACAAAGAAATGGATAAAGAACATCATATACATATAGAAAGATTAAATAATGATATCCCCCTTTTATTTTGTGAACAAGAGAGATGTAAGATATAATTTTTTTGTTAGGGTAAATAGAATCATATCAAGGTTAAGAATATATTCTTGAACATATCATAAATCTATAATATGGTTCCATAGTAGGAAAAAATTCTTCCAAAAATGTTTTGATGAGCCCGAACTCCCATCATCTTGGTCAATGAAAATCCTTATGTGTAACTAGGTCTAAAACACTAATTGACTTCATGTATTTGGATTAAAAATCTGTACTTATTTATGGATGAGAGAACTGTTGTGAGTTTCTGTTATGAATGGAAATGGTAATCCAATACTATTTATTCTACAATAAATGAACCCCAACCACCGAGACCACCCATAGAGAAAATCTAACATGTAACATAGTTGTCTCTTCCCCATCGAAACAATATCATGTGCTTACCCTCACACTCTAAGTACACAAGGATATCGCCTTTGAAAAATACCACAAACTATTCAAAGATTAGATGAATGATCTAGTTCAGGAGTCCCAGAAACACTACTAGGGATTTCATCAAGCCAAATGGCATCAACATATACTCATATTGACCGCAGTGACATCTTAATTTTATAATTGGTATGTACTCATCCCATACATGAAATTGGGGATACCTTTTACATAGACCAACATTCAAGAACCATCAATTACCTCTCAACAAATCAAAGTGTTCATTGATCCCTAATAGTGTATACATGTTCTTCAAAATTACCTAATTAACACACTGGTATTTTACAAACTTCTTCATGACCCCATTTTCCTTCGTGGGAAACAAAAAATGGGGTTTTCCAGGGTGAAACAGGGTTACTAGAAAATATCTTCCTTATCGAGTCCCCCAACATCACCCTAATCTTGTGGTGTTATATTGGATCCCTACAATATTATAGATTATATATTGTTGCCATCTCAAGGTGTAGATCAATTCAGAAGTCTATCTCTTGGTGGGGAGGTAAAACTAGGAATCCTCAGTGAAGACATTCTTATAGTCCTCCACTACTTCAAGAAACTAGGAACTCATATCATCCACTATCCCATGGGTTAACCAAGCCAAGTGATTTATAATCAACTTTACTATCCTATTAATGAGTCCATCCCATGCTGTCTGGGATTCAATTTCACCAACAAGGAAAAACCATTCCTTTCACTATGGGCACACCACATCCTTTTCCAAAAATTGTCAATCAAGATATGAATTGTATATCACTAGTAGATAAAGAGAATTATTTCATAAGGACTCAACACTTCTACCCAGTGATTCCAATAGATAATGTCCCCTCCAAGAGTCAGGTATCATTATTGTCATAGGTGGGTGGTCAAAGAGTCTTCTCCAGTAAGAGTCTCCAAATTTAAGGGTCAATCTAGGGGATCAACCAGAATCCCCATATCTTGTACAAATAATGTCTAAATAAAGGAATTACTAGAACATGAATCTATATCAACTATAGTTACCATATACATAAGACATATCGTACCTAAAAGCATTCCCATATCCTCTAGGTCATAATCTTTGACCACCTACAGCTATCCCCACCAGTTTCCCCCAGTTCCCTAAGCCTTGTGTGGACCACCTGGGCGTGGAAGTGGTAACAATTTAAACATTAAACCACCTCCTAATGCTTTAAAAACTACTCTTCAACATCATTCACCCTATGGACCTACCTTCTCCTGATACTTATTATACCTATGTGGCCCATCTATGGTCTCTATATCAGTTATACGGTAGGTCTGACAATCTCGAAGAAGATGACCCCTACCATCACATGAGTAGAAGAGACTCTATATGTGATTATTGAACCCCCCATGGGATCCCCAAAATGCCAATCCTTATTTGGGATATCATCTATTAAAAATTATCACATTTCTAGATACCTGTGACTAATTTCATCTCCCCACTACCATGGTTTATTCTCCTGATTTCCCACTAATGGCAACCATTGGATATATATGATCATACAATAAAATATCTACCACCAATTTCTTCTATACCACCCTAGAATAGGTAAGAATTAATATATGGATAACAATAGGTCAAATTTATCTACACCAATCTAGCATGTTGGTATGTTCCCTGAATAACTAGTCACGAACCATATCCATAAAGTACATAGATATGATAGTAAACTACTATGTATACAATAACACTGTCATGCTTCCATGAAAGAGATGTAAAATATAATTGATATGTATATTATTCATTTTAACTAGTGAGAAATACTCTATGAAATTGAACCCAAACATTATGTTTCGGAAACTTCTTTCGGGGTGTGCATCATCGCGGCGACCCGCTGATTGTTTTCCTTTATTCCCACTTCCCAAAGGAGGTGACATTCATCACTTATTCAGATAGGTATTCTCCTTGATTGAAACAGGATAATGGGATGTTGGTTCCCTATTCCTTTAATTTCTCTTTGGAACTCATTTCCTAGTCCAGGTCACCCTCATAGATTAAGATGTTATTCATGAATCTCGTTTTTAGTTGCACAACTTTTTGGATGCTAGTTAATTATGCTGCTTATGTCTAGAAATTCCAAGGGGTCTTGAAAAGGCATCAAACTTCGATTGGAGTAGATAGTAACATCAGACATGTATGGAATATCTAGATTCATGAACATTGATGAACAATATTCTTCATCATATGACAGAATTTTAGGGGAATATAACTTGAGGAATCCCACATTGATTGCGGGATACTTTGTGCCATAAGGTTGTCTCTGAGGTTTTCCTTAGCTTCCCATATTTAACACGATGTATTTTGTGAGTTTAATGTGTAGTGAAGATAGTTATGAAAAAGGTGTAGTTTCCAATGTTTTCCTTATACATCCCATGTTCATCATGGTGTAGGATGTGAGTTTCACGTCTTATGATGTCACGACCTGACCTGAACCAGGGCTCGAACTGCAACTACCCCAAGCCCGCCTCCATAGGCTAGGGGCTGGTGACTAGCTCCGTAGGCACAACAAACTCGGGGAAGCCTTTGCCTAATAACCTGTACACACATATCCAGCTAACGCAATGCAAAATTGCAGAGAAAATGAAGAAAGCAAGGTTCCACACTACTATAAAAAGGGAACCGAACAAAAATACATCGACCTCTAACAGTACAAGTACAAGAAAATTAAAGCTGAAATGGAAAGGGGAAAAAGTACAAACCCATCTAGAAAAGTTCCACAACTAGGTAACATGTGAAAAAGTAAAACATCTGGAAGATTCCCACACCTGAATCCCAATCTATGAACACAACACGCGGTCCAACCACCCTGTATCCCGAAGCACCTCTAATGTCACGATCAACTTTTTTGTCATCTGCAAGGGCATGCCAAATGAGAGAAAATCCCAAGCAGGGGTGACTATAAGAATACTCATTAGGAGGCCCCGAAAGCTCGAGGGAGTAGCATGAGATGTACTAAATAGGATAAAAGAAATCGACAACAAGGTACAATAAGAGTGAACAAAAATAGTACAGCTCCACCCTAAAATAGATATGATCGCTCAAAGAAACCCAAATGAGAGTGATGGGATCTTAATCTCATAGATCTCACCAGGTATATGACCATACATATACCCAAGGCAACTAGATATACTTGTAACTTAGACCTTTAGTCTAGAGACAAGTTACACAACTACATACCCATGCTAGGGATCCAGTGCGATGATTCCACAATGCACTTGTCAGGGAGAACTCACTTCATGAGTCTGATAGTTCTGATAACGTCAATTCGGAAAGTATCGTTAATCGGAATGATCATGATAGATGGATGAACTCATTATGGGAGACACACTCTTGAGTGGGAAAGATCATGATACACAGATGAGGATCACTTCCAGGGCCATGGAAAATACCATGACTCATCTGGATTCACATGTTAGGTAGAGGATCAATGCCCGATAGAGTTGGTCACATCAATGTCTGACTCAACCTAGGGTCCAGAATGGATAAGGGATCTCGCTCCAGACCTCTTGGAGGGATGCCGAATCTATCACAGAATGTCCTACTCAAGGGATCACACTCTTGTAGAAGGAAAAGATTCCTGACCATCAGGGGAACGAGAAAAAGGGGAACTACCCCAAACGAAACATGTCCAATATACGGTGAACAAGAGGACCAATCCTTTCTCCAAAAATTACATGGCGTGTAGAAAAGTTACACGCCATGTTGTTTGACCCCAGGTACTGCCCGTGTACAATTTCTCGTGTCGTAAGGCTGGTCATGAAAAATGAAACTACACAGCATGTAAAAAGTTAACCTGCCATGTCTAAGTATCTGGGGTCCACACCGTGAAGGATGGCCATGTTCCGGTACATGGTCTCAACCCATGTATGTATACCCGTGTAATCAGAACACAAGGTGACCCATGAAACCATCTTGGTCTGGATGTGTGGTGGAGTATTGACACAAAATATAGGAAAACCATCTCAGAGGAAAACGAACCCGCACTCATGAGGCGGGGAGTCCCATCTCTACCGGAGTAGAGGAGTAAGGAATACCCGCTCCTTGAGTCATCAAGGGAGTAGCCATCCTAGATCTCACTAAAAGAAACACCATGGTTCTACTCATCAGGTTACCGATCATACCTCAACCGCCACGAAGTTCAACAAGTATGTAACCAGAAGGACCGCCATGTCATAAGGGTTCCAACATGATAGATGGTGCAAAAATCGGATTCCCAGTCTGTAAGTTATAGGCATTTTAGAGTTGAGGGATTAGATGGATTCATGTTCAATCTATCCTGACCATACTTCAAACAGCACCACATAACCAAACAGGTCACACCATTGCGATCCACATGAAAAAACACAAGAGATGGACTACCCATTTATCCAAAATGGATACCCGGTGAAATGGTTGTATTTCACCACCACACGTGCGGACTAGGCCTCATGGGGCCCGCACCTCAACAACGACTTGAAATATCCAATATTGGTCTTGAAACATCCGTCTTAATTTCAGGGTCACAACGTCATAGACAGTTCATCATTCTGACACCATATGAGGGAGATAAGTCGGATACAAGAACCCGTAATATTATTATTATTATTATTATTGGGTGTTTCGTGGACCCAAGCCATAAACCAATATTTAGTATCCAACATTCGAATTGAATTGATTTTATTAAAGATAGGTTCATGTCACCGCTGATGGAAAGTCAATCAGATGTCTCACGCACATGTTTTAGAGTGGTGAAGATTTAATAATGATATTAAATCTATTAATTCATGATCGTTTTAGGTACCCGATCTGAAAACCCAAAAAAATCCCATATTAGACTCATAAATTCTGTCTCGATGTCAGGGTGGCATTGTTAATGACAGTATGTAAAACCGAGGTCGCATGAATACGTTACGATTGAAATTGTGTTTTATCAACAAAAATAATAATATGATTATTATATGATTATTTTTAATTGATTTCTTTCAAATATCTCATGTCACGCACAAATCTATCCAATTTTGTGTGCATCACCCCATTTCATCCGATTTTTATTTTATTTCCCTAAATTTTAATCTTTATTTACTTTAAACTCTTTCTCTCTCCGATGTTCTTTCATTATTCCACAATTTTATGACTTTACAACAAAAGTGGCGCCTCCACTTGCCTTTGATCCGTGTGGCATGCCCCAAACCTCCATGCCTTCATGGTTTTTATTATTATTTTCTTTATTATTTCATCACCTTGTAATCTCTCTCCATTCTCATTTGATATTCACAGACAAGGTATCCCTTTTGCGGGGAAGTCCAAATAGAACCTCTCTTTAAATTTTATTCCCATTATTATCTTATAATTACTCCCTCTCTCACATCGATCTCCTCCTTTCACTATTTTTCACCCCCACAAACCAGGAACCGCTACACCTCCGCCTCGGACATGGCCTACCTCTAGCGCCCCACATACTCACATTGCTGCATTGAACCACCGAAACCCTCAGTGGACCCATGCCACAGGATCCTTCCGTACGCCATTCGGGCTTCGATTTTAACTCGAAAAAAATAGACAAATGTGGATCCCTGATCGTTGGGTCGAGATCTCCACGTTCATATGTGGTGCTCAACTAAACATTGAGTCTCTAGCGTGCTTAATTTTTTTGCAATGAATAACACCAGAAGAATGTGCAGACCATGAATAAGAAAAGATTTTGGTCGAAGTGCGGATCGATAGTAATTTTAGTTTGGCCATCGTTTTTTTAGAATCATGAATATGGGGAATTGGAAATTAAATATTTATCATTTTTTAAGAATCTAAAATTCAAGATAAACAATTAGAAAATAAATTCAATCAATTGTTTATCAATCCATGAATAAATTTATTTAATTCGTGTTAATCATGAGAAATTTAGACCGGGGTAAGGAATTAAATGAGATAAATCCTACCTCAGGTTTGGATCAATCGTTGGTGAAGATGACATTCATCAAGATGTGTTCAGTGTTGATGAGGATCAAAATTTCCCAATGATAAGAATAAGATGTTTCGTTCTTCGGTCTTCGATTCGCCTGATCTGAGGATTCATTGTTCTTCGTTCTTTATTCATCAACGGAAAGAGGAAGAGAGGAGAGGAGTAGAGGATTTGTCGTTGTTTTAAAAACTAAATTATGAGGTAAAAACCTTAAAACCTCATATTTATAACCACATATTAGTTTAAAAAATCTTTTAATCAAATAATTAAATAAATAATTATTTACCTTTTAAATTATTTTCCCACGATGGTGCAAAATCCGAACACCCAACGCCAAAAAATGTTATACACCGCCTAGGGTAAAACCTACATTCTGAACTCATCTGTGGTCTCAGATTTTTCATCCGAGTCACTGTTAGAGAGATATTCGGGTTTTAGCTATTAAATGAATAAATTAATTATTTAATTTATCCATTTAATACACCACCAACGAGCGAGGAGTCCGAACATCCAGTGCTGACTTATTTTAGGTCAAGCCTAGGGGAAAAACTAAGTTTCGGACCCAACCGTTGTCTTGGGTTTTCAATCTGATCAACCGTATAAGAGATATCCCATTTTCATCAGTTAACCATGCATGCATTATATAAAAACACTTAACATTTTTATAAAATTATTTCCGGTCACACCGGGTCTTGTAATTGCACATCGTCTCAGCGCCCAGCTTTGGAAATATTCTTAGAAATATTTCAAAGTCATATTAGACATAAAAATTGGGTCTCTAAATTATTCCCTCCTTCAGGATTTTCGTCCTTAAAAAGAAAAACTAGTGAAACCACTCAGGATTCTGAGCCCACACATAGCTCTTCCGCTCCTAGGGAAGCCTGTACGTTTCTGTGCTGCCAATGATTGTAGACAAAAGGGGTGGTCCACCCTCATAAGGATTTCTTTAGTTGCGAAATGTATACGATGTTGTGTACCCACTATAACTATTTGGGGTAAGGCAAGGCCGTATGCAACCTCACCATCTCCTTGCACTGTCTCGAATGACCTGATAGAACTCAGGGGATAGTTTGCCTACCTGGGAGAACCACTACAACACATGTCACAACTTGAATCACTGTTTTCACTAGGAAAGAGTATTGTAATTCCCTCCTTTAGAATATCCATATCGTGAAACACTTAAGGATATCTGGTCACATAGGATTTCATAGTCGATTAATCACAACTGAGACTCTCTTACATGCTCGATAAGAGAAGGATTCAACACTGTCGACTAAAGAAAAGTTGTATCCTCATGTTCCACTAGGGTTAGAAGCATGGAAGTTAACTTCTATTAAACATCCCACACTTGGTGACTCTAGGAAATCCCGCAATTATCACTAAGGGAATATTCTACATAACCACACAATGATTGCACATTTTTGCAGGATTCTTCCACCGTGATTTCGTTGTGATTCCTGGGTCCCATATGAACACCTGCATGTGACTGATCATGATAAGATATCCTACATTGTGGTCTCATTTTCTGGCGTCTTCTAGCTGTAGTAGACGTCTCAACTCTATTGCGCTAACTATCACAACCAGCTATATGGTGTGATAGGAAGATTTATACCACTAGTGCATACTCTCACACTTTGACTTAGGTGGGAATGCATAAGGTCACTATGATAGCATAGATCTCTCTACAGATTCCTCGCTCAAATATATATTCTTAGAAACTACCATTATAGACTAGTGGACCACCGACTCTAGAAAAACCTCTACTGTCTGAGGGCCTGGCATACTGCGGAACCTCAGTGGTCTCCGGTGCGGGAACTCACGAAGTGTGCTAAACATGCACACATCTTCATCCTACTCAGCTGTCGTTGTCTTCTTCACAACAGGTAGGGGTGCTGCTACCCACACACCCGGAGAAAGGTGCTCACAGGATGGGTCCTGAACTGATCTCTCGTCGATCATGGAATCATCTCCACGAATTGTAGCTAGTATCCTAGATGGCTGTCATCACGGAGACATCCAGAATGTTATCAAGGAATACTACGGTCAAAAGAGAATATCTATATATCATCAACGATTGGGAGATGACTCGAGAAGGACAGTCAAAGACTCAATCCAATATGATGCATTTACCATTTTTCCTTAAAACAGCTGTCTTAGGGTTCCCAGTCGACAAGCGGGTAATCAGGGTCCTGGTGAATGGATACGTCGGCCGCATGTACCATCATTGGACTCCTTAACCTAAGAGACACTCTCGAGACACGTCGAAACTATTTCCCTAAACCCAACCATGACCATTTTAGGTAAACATCTTAACAACGTCCAACGGGTCGAACCGCCTCTGGTACCACTCTTTCATGACCTGACCCGTACCATAGCTCAAACCACAACTACCCCAAGCCCTCCTCCATAGGGCAGGGTATTGTGACTAGCGTCAAAGGCACAACAAATTTGAGGACGCCTTTGCCTAAAAAACTGTACACACACACTGTAAAGCCCGTAAATTCAAGGAAATATTTTTCATAAATTCTTTGTGTTTTTACGAGTGTGCATTTTCTAACAGCACCTGATTCTGAGGCCCTGTGTGCCCGGAATCAATTTTCGAAGATTATCTCGGGTACGATCAGTGAACGAGCGAGCGAGTTCTTCTAACTTTTGAACCGGTTCTCGGAATCAAAATCCGAGGTCACCGTTGAAACTGTACCACTGGTATTTTCTTAAGAAGACCCTTTCTGGAGTTGCGTTTTCTCGGGTGGTGTTGTGAAATTATTGGGTTAACTAAAGAGTGAAATAAAATGTGCGCCACAATTTTATTTCTAATCTAAATAGTTATAACCTATGTTTGGGAGTTGAGTGGGACCCACTACATCCTAACCACTTGGAAGGACATTTTTGAGGTGGGGCCCACACGAGCCTCGCCCCTTCAAATCCCCTAAACCCCCTCTTTATGTCAGCAACCACCCATAAATGGTGTGACATTTCCTCTTCTCCTTTATTGGATGACAACACACTCTATTCAATTAATTTAACTCATTAATTAATTGAATGAGATATTTTTGAATTTTAAAAATGTTTTTGTTATGTTTGTGTGTGAATAAAATAAGACAAAGTATGATTTTATTGGGGGATGTCTCATTGTGTGGAGTTTGGAGAAGAAAAGCTCAAGTCATGAAGATCTTCTTCTTCCTCGTAGAAGAACGCGAAGAATACCAGCATGCTTTTCGACCTTCTTTCTGAGTCAAAGAAAGGGGGACGCTGCATCCTTCATCGGGCGTGCACCGAAGATGTATACATAGCCTCGTTTCACGACTTCGTCTTCCGCGATGCCGTTTTCCCACAATGATCATCGTTCGACAACTCCTTGAGGTAGGCGTTTGGTATTGTGTTCATGAATATTCTTTTTCCGTCCATTATTAATTTCTTTAGCCGATTGTTATCGAATTAACGGGAGGAGGTTGGACTGCAAGAACACGCCCGACCCTCCTCCCCTTTGTTATTGTGTCTTGATGCAGATTGGAATGGAGGAAACGCGGTGTCGTCGTACGTTGCGTGAATGAGGGAACTGCGGCCGGAGCGGGCCGCAGTGAAGAAGAGAGATGTCGTCGCGCTGTGCCAAAGCCGAAGAACCCACGGCCAAGGTCGGGCCGTTGTGCCGTCGCGCTATGCCGATCGGGAAGGAGCCGCAACCTTTGGCCGCGGCAGGGAAACAGGAGGCGGCCGGCCTTGCCGGTGGCCGGCAAGCAAGAGTAAACCGCGGCCTTTGGCTGCGGCAGTTATGCAAGGGGGGAGGCCGAATTCGCCGGCCTCCAACGTTCAAGGGAGATGGGAACCGCGAGGGGGTCCAGCGGCGATGACACCGGCCGGCCAACCGGGACGGCCGTTCGGTGGAGGCCAGGGGTCGTAACCACCGGAGGTTGACAGGCGAGCCCCTCCATGTGGGGGTGGGGGCGTCGTTTCGAGACAAGGGGGGGTAGTGCCCCCCGTTTCCCGCTCAGCCGAAACGGATGAGCTAACTAGCCACACGGGTCGTGCCCATGCCAGGCCCACCTACCACGCCGAGCCGGATTGGCCGCGCCAGGCCGGGCCCCCCATGCCGGGCCCGGCCGGGCCCCCCGTGCTGGGCCGGGCCGGGCCATGCCTGTAGGGCCGGGATTTTCCCTAATGTGTCGGACCTGGACCCGGGTCGGGTTGACCAGGTACGGGCCGACCCAGGGTGTCTTGGGTCGGGTCGGTCCCGGCCCAAAACCCCCTAAAATTGGATATCCTCTTACAAAGGCCCATAACATGGGATGCGTACCTCGGATCGACACACCTTCAGTTGTGATGCGATCCTTGGATCGGGCAGGTCGTTTTGGTATATTACATTCAAGGTTTCGGAGAACATTGGGTACAACCGGGTTGGTTCGAACACCAAACCAACCAGGCCCTCGAAGCGGAAACGTTTATAACTTGAGCTCCAGACGTCCGATTGATGTGTCGTTGACTTTGTGGGATTCCTCTTAGTGAGACACTTCCTTTGGCTTACTCCTCTAGAGGTTTGGATGCATTTGGAGTATAGTCAGTTTGGTTTTGACTTAAAAACCAACCGGGCCCCTGGGACAAAAGAGCCAATAACTCTCAGACCGGGCGTCCAATTGACGCGCCGTCGGTCACGTTGAGTTTCTTTTGACGAGACGGAACTTTAGGATACATCAACTACAAACATCGTGTATTTTGATGTATCGACCCCCTTGGCTCGTGGAGCGGACCCTCCCGGAATCGATCATGTTGTGTGTGGGAACCCTAGAGCTAGTTGTGACTACAACGACTTCTGTACTGGAATCCTCCGTGGGTTTGACGGTGAAGGCATTCATACTGTAATCCTCCGTGGGTTCGACGACGTTGAAAACCATACTAGAATCCTCCGTGGGTTTGGCGGTGACGACTACTGTACTTGTATCCTACGTGGGTCCGACAGTATTGACCTCGGTTGTAGTATTCTATGTGGGTCTGACAGAGTAGCTGGACAAGTATCCTACATGGGTCCGATAGATTAGCTGGTCTAGTATCCTACGTGGGTCCCAGCTAGATAAATCATAAACTACTTATGATCATCTCTTTTTCTTTACAAATGATGTATACATGTTTGAGACAAGTATTGATTTTCAATCATTATCATTGATGTGATTGACTTACTTTCTTATGTGGACTGGGTTGTACTTTCCTATGTGGACTGGGTCGTACTTTCCTGTGTGGACTGGGTTGTACATTCTAGTGTAGACTGGGTTGTACTTTCCTGTGTGGACTGGGTTATACTTTTCCGTGTGGACTGGGTTGTACTTTCCTGTGTGGACTGGGTTGTACTTTCCCGTTTGGACTGGGTTGTACTTTACTGTGTTGACTGGGTTGTACTTTCCCGTGTGGACTAGGTTGTACTTTCCTGTGTGGATTGGGTTCTGCTTCCTTTGTGGACTGGGTTGTTCTTGGGCTCGTCAGTTGGAGCAGAACTGGAATTGATAACTTAGTTATATTTATGGGAATATACCTAAGTAGAGATGGTTGATACTTCATGTTTTGCATCTGTCCTATGGTTTATCCTTTGTGGCTTTTGGGAGACCTTCGGCAGTCTCGGGGTCCCTACGGAGTATCGTATACTCACCCCGGCATGGTCTATGCCCGCACTACGTTGTATTGGATGCAGAAAACGGACAATGCCAATCATGGTGAGGCTTGAGGAGCAGGATGGTACTGGGAGGTAGATATCACGACTAGACGGTACCTGAGGTGGTCTAACAGGTGGGACATACACAGAGAGGACGGCAGAACTCGAGGAGCCGACGAGAATGACGGTACTCACCATTCAGGTGGGAGTTCCTAGAGGACGTCCTGGTGGTTTCTTCTTTGTCTTTTAGTTTTTGTAATTTACTTTTCAGTTGGGTTTGTTTACTGGCCCATTTACTTTCCAGCACTTACTTGTGTTTTCAGTTTACATAGTGTTTACTTCAGTTTGTGTACTCTGTGGTGTTTGTTCCCTTTATAAAGGAAAGTCCTTCCCTATTATCGGGATTTACGCCTTTGGTGCTAGTGTCCATCCCATGGCATATGGGTGGTGGGATTGGGGTTGTCGCGGCACGGGCCCCGAGGACGGGTCGTGACAAATTTGTATCAGAGGAGATCAGTTCTACCGCAGAACATAGGACTCTGATCTTTCTCTATGTGAAGAAATAGTGTTAAGGGTATTTGAGTGTGTTTATCAGTCCAGAGAGTCCAGTGTTGGTGTGGCAGCCGACATATCCATACACCAGGACCCTGACTTCTAATTTCCGACTCAGTGCACTAAAACATTGATTGCATCTATGTTTCAAAATTTTTCTTTGTGATTATTTTGTGTCAGCTCACTAGGTATATTGTATTGACCGTGGTGTACCTGTCTCTTTTGAGGATGGCCCCACGATGGCAGCCAGCTAGGGTTCCGAGAGAGTACTTGATGACGGCCCACCGAGCGACAAGACTCCGGTGTATGACACTCTTTCTATGTTGGCACCTCCGGGTGGTGTACCGGCAGCACCACCACCTATTAGGCAGCAGATGCCACCAGTTGTACTAGTGGACAGTGCACGCTGATAGAGCGCATTGCACGAGTTCCAACAGCAGAGGCCTACGAGGATACGAGGCAAGACAGATTCCCAGGCAGTAGTGGACTGGATGGAGGCGATTGCTAGAGTTTTACGCCTAGTTTAGACACTAGTAGAGTAGATGGTGGACTTAGATACTTGTGTTTCCCAATGAGTGACCATGTGGTTGGTCTGTATAGTGAAGAGGCTTTGGTATGTGGACTGATTCCTGAGATAGTAACTTCGGGTAGTGTGGCAGCTACATCAGTACCTGTTGGTCAGCAGACACTACCGGCAGTACCAGTAGAGGACACTTGTAAGCTTAGTGCCTTATATGTTTCAGCACCAGATATCCCTAAAGTTCCAAGGCAAGCCTGACTCACAGGAGGCTGAGGACTGGCTTGAGGATGAGGTTGAGATTTTTCTAGAGCTTATACAGCTTCGGCAGGACAACATGTCGGTAGCTGAGAATTCATCAGGGCATACCAAACCATTCCTGGTATTCGATGACTATGATGTGATCGGTGCTTCAGGGATCGGACATCTAAGTGAGGTGTTTCTAAAGGATATCCGAGCCATCACTTCTTTCTCTATGAATTCCTTCTTATACTAGGGTGCTAGAGAGAACCTTTTTGGTTAATAATTTTTTCGTTCAGTGGATGCAGCCAGTTAAGGTTAGTAGTGGGAAGCAGGAAACTGACGCCAATATCGGAGACATGGGAATGTAAAATGTTTCAAGTAGAGAATGTGAAAAGGATAGATGAATCTGCAAGGCAGCAGACATGGAAGTAGAGATAGGAGAGTAGCATGGGGTGGTGACCATGTTGACATGTTGCAACCACCAGCCTTTGTAATCCCCGCTAGGCTCGGGGAGCTGGAGAGAAGGGGAAAGAGTACATGCATGCGGTCAAGGTGTGTGACCAAAAGGCTCTAAGGATGATTCGAAGTATGGACTGTTTCTTATACTAGCTGTCATAACAAAAAATATCGATACGAATCATCCCTTCCTTCCATGAATCTTGTCCCAGACCTAGAGTTTCTGGTTAAGCTGTTGACTTGACCCTCACGTCTGGAGATACCTTTGGGAAGAGACATGATAATCACACTTAACGCCGACGGTGTGATCTGACCCTTGAGATGAGAGTTCCAGTTGGAACCTCTTGGTGGCAGCGTCGAGGCCTTACGACGTTAGTTTGAGTATGGACTGGACAATCACAGCTCATACACAAATTCACGGTATTAGGCAAATGTCAGGATGGGTTCTCCTTGGTCGGCGAAAAGGAAACCCCAGGAAGAACATGATTAACTCATGCTTAGGAGGGTGTAGCTGATCACTCATGGGTTGGCCAACCTTACCCTCGTGGTTGTAGGAGTTTTGAGTTTTAGTTCTAATAGGGAAATGGAGGCCTCTAGAGTTCGAGGATGGAGACGATGTTCTTATACGGGTCTCACCTCGACGTGTTTTACGGAGATGTAGCTGAGGTGACGAGTTATCTCCGAGGTCCAACGGACCTTTCTAGGTCCTCATCAGGATATGTGAAGTTGTTTACCACTTGACCTTTCCACCTCAGTTGCACGGGGTTCACGATGTCATCCATGTATCTCAGCTAAGGAAATATGTGCATGACCCTTCACACATCATCGACCGTAGGGAGTTGGACGTCGATGATGAGGCGACATTCACAGAGGTTCTAGTGGAGAACGAGGATCAACAGGAGCAGGTCCTACGTGGACGGTCGATTCCTCAGGTGCACTTTCACTGACAGTACGAGAACCTCCAGGAGAGCACATGGGAGCGAAAGGCTCAATTGCGTGCCCAGTACCACTTTTGTTTCCCTAGTTTGTGATGTATCATTACAGGGACATAAAGCCCTGAGGTGGGAGTAATGTAAAGTCTCGTAAATTTAAAGGAAATGTTTTTCTTAAATTTTTTGGGATTTCATGAGTGCGTATTTTCTGACAGAACCAGATTCCGAGGCCCGGTGTGCCCAGAATCAATTTTTAAGTTTAGCTCGGGTACGATCAATGAATGAGCGAGCAAGTTTTTCTAACTTTGGAACCATTGTTCGGAATCGAAATCTAAGGGCACTGTTGAAACCGCAATGCCGATATTTTCTTAAGAAGACCCTTTCCGGAGTTGCGTTTTCACGAGTGGTGTTGTTAAATAATTGGGTTAACTAAAGAGTGAAATAAAATTTTCACCACAATTTTATTTCTAATATAAATAGTTATAACCTATGATTGGGAGTTGAGTGGGACCCACTAAATCCTAACCACTTGGTAGGATATTTGTGAGGTGGGACCACACGAGCCCCACCCCTTCAAATCCCTTAAACCCCCTCTTTATGTTGGAAACCCCCCATAAATGGTGTAACTTTTCCTCCTCTCATTTATTGGATGCCAACACACTCTATTCAACTAATTGAACTCATTAATTAATTGAATGAGATCTTTTTGAATTATAAAAAAGTTGTTGGCATGCGAGTGTGTGAATAAAATAAGACAAAGTATTATTTTATTGGGGGTTTTCTTGTTGTGTGGAGTTTGGAGAAGAAAAGCTCATGTCTTGAAGATCTTCTTCTTCCTCGTAGAAGAAAGCGAAGAATACCGGCTTGGTTTTCGACCTTCTTTTTCAACGTCAAGGAAAGGGGGATGCTACATCCTTCATCGGGAATGCACCGAAAACATATACGGAGCCTTGTTTCATGACGCCGTCTTCCGCGAAGCTGTTTTCCCGTGACAATCATCGTTCGACAACTCCTTGAGGTAGGGGTTTGGTTTTTTGTTCGTGAATATTCTTTTGACATCCATCGTTAGTTTCATTTTCCACTTGTTATATAATTAACCAGAGGGGGTCGTACTGCACGAAAATGGACGAACCTCCTCCCCTTTGTTGTTGTGTCTTGATGCGGATTGGAACAGAGGCAACGTGGTTCCGTCGCACCGCACGAGAACGAGGGAACCGCGGTCGGAGCGGGCTGTGGCGAAGAAGCGCGACGCCATCGCGCCGCGCCAAAGCCGAAGAACCCGTGGCCAAGGTAGGGCAGCGGTTTCGTCGCGCTGCACCGATCGGGAAGGAGCCGCGGCCTTTAGCCGCCACGGAGCAATAGGAGGTGGCCAGCCTCACCGGCCGCCGGCAAGCAAGAGGATGGCGCGACCTTTGTCCGCGACGGTTCTGCAAGGGGGGCGGCCGGATCCGCTCGCCACCAGCGTTCAAGGGAGATGGGACCCGCGAGGGGGTCCCGCTGCGGCGGCATAGGCTGACCAACTGGGTCGGCCGTTCGGTGGATGCCGGGGGTCGTAACCCCCGGCGGCTGACAGGCGGGCCCCTCTACGTGGGGGTGGGGGTGGGGGGCGTTTCTAGAAAGGGGGGGGGGGGGGGGCAGCGCCACCTATTTCCAGCTCGGCTGAAACAGTTAAGATGAATAGCCATGCGGGTCGTGCCCGCATTGGGCCAATAGGCCACGCCGAGCCGAACCGTCCGCACCGGGCCGGACCGCCCGCGCCGGGTCGGGACGTCCGCGCTGGGTCGGGCCGCCCGCGCTGGTTCGGACCCATGTGCCAGGTCGGGCTGCGCCGGTTGGGCCGGTCCACACCCTAATGGGCCGAACCTAGACCCGGGTCAGGTCAACTCGGTTCGGGCCGACCCAGGGGGTCTTAGGCCGGGTCGGTCCGGGCCAAAAACCCCCTAAAATTGGACAGCCTCGTTCAAAGGCCCATAACATGGGCTACGGACCTCCAATCGATGCACTGTCAATTTCGATGTGATCCTTGGATCGAGACGGGCGTTTCGGTATATTACACTCAAGGTTTCGGAGAAATTTTTGTATGGCCGGGTTGGTTCGAACACGAAACCAACTGGGCCCTCGGAGCGAAAACACTTATAACTTGAGCTCCGGACGTCTGATTGATGTGCTGTCAACTTTGTTGGATTCCTCTTAGTGAGAAGGTTCCTTTGGATTACTCAATTCGAGGTTTGGACGTAGTTGGAGTATAGTTGGGTTGGTTTTGACCTAAAAACCAACCGGGCCCCTGGGACAGAAAAGCCAATACCTCTCAGACCGGACGTCCAATTAACGCGTCGTCTATCATGTTGAGTTACTTTTGACGAGATGGAGCATTGGGATACATCAAATTCGAACTTCGTGTCAGTTTATGTATCGACCCCCTTGGATCATGGAGCGGACCCTCCTAGAATCGAGCATGATGTGTGCAGGAACACTAGAGCAGGCGGTGACTGCAACGACTTCTGTACTAGAATCCTCCGTGGGTTCATCTGTGAGGACTTTCGTACTGGAATACTCCGTGGGTTTGACGATGACAACCGTACTGGAATCCTCCGTGGGTTCGACGACATTTACAACCGTAGTGGAATCCTCCGTGGGTTCGGCGGTGAAGACTATTGTACTGGTATCCTACGTGGGTCTGACAGTATTGACCTCTGTTGTAGTATCCTGCGTGGGTCCGATAGAGTAGCTGGACTAGTATCCTACGTGTGTCTGACAGCTTAGCTGGTCTAGTATCCTACGTGGGTCCCAGCTATATAAATCAGTAACTACTTATGATCATCTCTTTTTCTTTACAAATGATGTATACCTGTATGAGTCGAGTCTTGATTTTCAACAATTATCATTGATGTGATTGACTTACTTTCCTGTGTGGAATGGGTTGTACTTTCCTATGTGGACTGGGTCGTACTTTCCTATGTGGAATGGGTTGTACTTTCTTATGTGGACTGGGATATACTTTCCTGTGTGGACTGGGTTGTACTTTCCTGTGTGGCCTGAGTTGTACTTTCCTATGTGGACTGGGTTGTACTTTCCCGTGTGGACTGGGTTGTACATTCCTATGTGGATTGGGTTATGCTTCCTGTGTGGACTGGGTTGTTCTTGGGCCTGTGAGTTGGATCAGAACTGGAATTGATAACTTAGGTATATGTATGGGCATATACCTAAGTGGAGATGGTTGATACTTCATGTTTTGAATCTTTCCTATGGTTTATCCTCTGTGGCTTTCTGGAGACCTTCAGGGGTCTCAGGGTCCCTACTGAGTATCGTATACTCACCCCTGCACGGGCTATGCCCGCACTACACTGTGTTGGATGTAGACAACGGACAATGCTGATCATGGTTGAGGCTTGAGGAGCAGGACGGTACCCGAAGGTGGACATCACGACGAGACGGTACCAGAGGTGGTCTACCAGGTGGGACGTACACAGAGAGGATGACCAGACTCAAGGAGCCGAAGAGACTGACGGTACTCACCCTTTAGGTGGGAGTTCCTAGAGGACGTCCTGGTGGCTACTGGTTTGTCTTTCAGTTATTGTAATTTACTTTTCAGTTGTACTGCACTTCAGTTGGGTTTGTATACTGGCCCATTTACCTTGCAGCACTTACTTGTGTTTTCAATTTACATAGTGTTTACTTCATTTTGCGTACTATGTGGTGTTTGTTCTCTTTAAAAAGGCAATGCCTTCCCTATTATCGAGATTTACACCTATGGTGCTAGTCACCATCCCCTGGTCTATGGGAGGCGGGTTTGGGGTAGTCACGACACGGGCCCCGAGGATGGGTCATGACACACGCAGCTAACGCAATGCAAAAGTGAAGAGAAAAATAATAATGAAATGTTCCACACTACTATAAAAAGAGAACCAAACAAAAATGAATTGAACTATAAGAGTAAAAGTACATGAAAAGTAAATTTGATAGGGAAATGGGGAAAAATACACACACAACTAGAAAAGTTCCCCAACCCGGTAATTGGTGATAATGTAAAATTTCTGGAAGTGTCCCACTCATGAATCCCAATCTACGACCACCGCATGTGGTCCAAGAATCCCGTATCCCGAAGCTCCTCTGATGTCACGATGAACCTTTTATTCATCTACAAGGGAACACCAAATTCGGTTAAAGCCCATGTAGGGGTGGGTATAAGAATAATCAGTAGGATGCCCCGAAGGCTCGAGGGAGCAGCAAGAGATGTATTGAAGAGGAGAACAGTAATAGAAAATAGTGTATAACAAGAGTGAACAAAAATAGTATAGCTCCACCCAATAATTGATATGATCGCTCAATGAAACCCAAACGAGAGTAAGGGGATCTTCCTTTCACAGATCCAACGAGGTATATGACCATACATATACCTAGGGAAACCAGATATACTCGTAACTCAGACCTGTAGTCTAGAGACAAGTTACAAAACTACATACCCACGCTAGGGATCCAGATCGAAGATTCCACAAAGCACTTGTCAGGGAGAACCCAATCCATGAGTCTGATTGTTCTGATAACATCCATCCGGAAAGTATCATTCATCGGAAATATCACGATAGACAGATGCACTCATTACAGGAGACACACTCTTGAGTGGGAAAGATCATGATACACAGATGAGGATCACTGCCAGGGGCATGGCATATACCGCGACTCATCTGGATTCACCAGATAGGTAGAGGATCAATTCATGTTAGAGTTGGTCATGCTGATGCCTAACTATACCTAGGGTCATGAATGGATAGAGGATCTCGCTCCGGGCCTCTCGGAGGGATGCCGACTCTATCACAGAAAGTCCTCCTCAAGGGATCATACTCCTGTAGAAGGAAACAATGCCTGTAGTTTAGGGGAACTAGAAGAAGGGGAACTAACCCAAAAGAAACATGTCCAAGATATAGTGAACAAGAGGGAAAATCCATTTTCCAAAAAGTACCCAGTGTGTAGAAAAGATACACGTCGTGTTTTCTGACCCCGAGTACTGCCCATGTACAACGACCCATGTCATAAGGCATGTCATGAAAAACAAAACTACACAGCATGTAAGAAGATAACACGCCATGTCTATGTATCTGGGTTTCACACCATGAATTCTAGCCATGTTCCCGTAAATGGTCTCAACCCATGTATGTCAACCTGTGTAATCAAAACACAAGGTGACCCAAGAAACCGGCCTGGTCTGACCATGTGGTGGAGTATCGAATCCAAAGATAAGAAAACCATCTTAAAGGAAAACAAACCCGCACTCATGAGGTGGGGAGTCCCGTCTCTACTAGAGGAGAGGAGTAATAAATACCCACACCTTGAGTCGTAAAGGGATTAGTCATCCTAGCTCTCACTAAAAGAAACACCCCTGTCCGCGCTGCACCCCGGCGACCCCCACCGCCTTGCCTCCGCGCTGCGCCCCCGTGACCCCGACACCCCCGCGAACAGGCAACCCCCACCCCTGCCCGTGCTAGAGCTTTGGATAGCCCTACCGCCGCCGTCCCATCGCGGCCCCGTTCCATCCCTCCGGCAAGTCCTCCTGCCTCTGTTGGACCCTTCCGGTCCATTGTGCCCCACCGTGTAGAACCCTCCACGCTTCGTACAACGGTTTCGCTCCTTTCGAGTCCGTCCGTCGAACCTCTATCGTCAAGTCACTACGCCGTCATGGATCCACAATCGAGTCAGACCCCGTTACCCACGGTCGAGTCCTCCGCAGATAATGTTTTTTATCCTAATTTGGTTTTTAAATTTTAATGATATGTGTTTTTTTTAGAAATTAAATAAGATATTTCACTTTTTATTTCTATTAAATACAGATATTGATAGGAGTTGGATTGATATGTAAGATAGATTTTCAGTTGAATATTATTAGGGGATTAAGCGATTTATGGATTTCACCAACAAATTTCCAAGCGATATGATTAGTTTTCCATGCAGAAAATGTGCAAATAGATATCTCTTCAAACGAGATAGTGTTAGAGAACATTTGTTTTTGAATGGTTTTTTGAAAAACTATAAGACATGGACGCGTCATGGAGAAGATACTGTTTCATGTCATCGCTCAGAAAATATTCATATGAATGTTGATTTGAGAACAGTTGACCCGATGAACATAATACTGAATGATATGATGGGTCAGTTTCAATCTGAAGATAGTAATGTCATAAATGACGACGTTGGATTAAGTAATCCTCGTTCTTCTGTAGATGGAGAAGCATTGAAATTCTTTGAAATTCGTCATGATGCGCGTACTGAATTATATCCAGGATGCACTAAATTTAGTAAACTGTCATTCATCATTGAATTGTTACACCTAAAGGCCTTAAACCAGTGGTCAGAAACCTCATTTGACATGTTGTTGGTATTATTGAAGAAGGTACTCCCTGTTGGAGCGAAGATTCCATAGTCATTCTATCAAGCTCGCAAGTTAATCAATGATCTTGGTTTTACATATGATACAATTGATGCATGTCGCAATAAGTGTATGTTGTTCAGAAAAGAGAATGCGCAATTAAATAATTGTACTATTTGCTATACATCCAGTTGGAATACCAATGTGATTAATCAAGGAAGTCAGATTCCTCCTGGGAGAGTCTTGAATCAAGGGAAAAAAGTTGCCGCTAAATAGATGCATTATTTCCCACTGAAACCAAGACTGTAGAGATTCTTCTTGTCCACTAAAATTGCTAAATTGATGAATTGGCATTCAGAGAAAAAGAAAGAGGTCGATAAATTAACTCACCCGGCATATTATTTGGCATGTAATTAGTTTGATCAGAGACACCCAGACTTTTCCCGAGATGATCGTAATATTCGACTGGGTTTGGCAGCAGATGGTTTTAACCCATTTAGGTCCATGGTTGGTGTGACACATATTACATGGACAGTGGTTTTGGTTCCATAAAACATTCCCCCATGGGTATGTATGAAGAAAACTTTTTTGTTACTGTCAATTCTAATTGATGGACCGAGAGGACCTGGTGATAAAATCGATGTGTATATGCAACCTTTGATTGATGAGATGCAAGAATTTTGTGCTGATGGTGTAATGACATTTGACTCGATAGAAAATGAAATGTTTATACTTCAGGCCGCTTTGTAATGGACAATTAATGATTTCCCAGCATATGCTAACTTATCAGGTTGGAGAACAAAAGGAGAATTTGCTTTCCCTTGTTGTAATAAGAGTAAGAAATCCATATGGCTTAAGCACTATAGAAAGTGGGAATATCTTGGTCATAGACGCTTTCTTCCTCCATTAAACAGGTTCAGAAAAGACCGTGTATCATTTAATGGTAATAGAGAGTTTGACCCATCACCACAAATACTGTCTGGGGATGAAATTTGTGCACAAATTGATGAATAAAACATCTATAAAATGTATGATTTTCAAGATTTATTGGTTCCTGCATTGCCTTATATTCCTTCTGAAAATAGACAGCGAAGTCATAATTGGATGAAACGAAGTATTTTTTTGAATTGCCTTATTGGAAATATAATATTTTAAGGCATAATTTAGATGTGATGCACATTGAAAAAAATGTATGTGATAATATTTTGTGCACCATTTTAGGCGTCAAGGGGAAATCAAAGGATAGTGCTAATGCTCGACGTGATTTGCAAGAAATGGGATTGAGAAAACCTTTACATTTATAGCTGGGTGAAGGTAATCGAGCATACATGCCTTCTGCACAGTACATAATGAGTAAAAAAGAGAAACAAACATTTCTATCAATTTGGAAGATTGTTAAGGTGCCAGATGGTTATTTATCTAATATTTCGAAGCGCGTGAATATGATGAGCATGACATTATAGGGTTTGAAAAGTTGCGATAATCATATTCTTCTTCAACAGTTAATTCCTATAGCAATTCGTGATTGCTTACCTTCCCAGGTTGTTGAGCCGTTGATTGGAGTTTCGAATTTTTTCAAAAAGCTCTGTTCTAGGAATCATTGCATGATTGATTTAAAAAAGCTACAGGATAAGATTTTACTTGCACTATGTCACCTAGAAAAACTCTTTCTGTCATCTTTTTTTGATGTCATGGTTCACTTGACCGTGCATTTAACTGGTGAAGTCATTGCTGGCGGTCCCGTGAAATTCAGGTGGATGTATCCAATAGAGCGATACTTAAATACATTGAAACGCTATGTGTGCAACATAGATCGTCCAGAAGCATCAATTGCCAAGGGATATTTAATGGATGAGTGTACTAATTTCTGTTCTTCATATATTGATGAGGTTGAAAAAAAGATAGATAAACCGTCCTAGACTGATGAGGGTTTAATTGGAGAGGGAATAACATTTGATATGCGGAACGATGAGTGGGTTCAAGCTCATCGATATGTGTTTTTCAACACTCCATTAGTTATGCCATTGATACAGTAAGTTTCATAGTTGATGTGTATTTTTTTTCTATATATATTTTATTACTTTCCTTATATTGTGTTGTTATTTAGGATGCATATCGCTGAGTTGAAATGTGAAAGGACTCGTGCAACTGAGTATCAAATCCAAAAACATCATTTCAACACATTTCATGAGTGGTTCAAGACTCATGTACGTATAATTGATTTAATATTTTTATAGTGCAACTAAGTTTTATTTTCACAATCCTTTATCCATTAAACTATATATGTGAAATTTGCAGATTCAAAAGTTACGTGATTTAACCCAACATGTGAGCGAAGAACTCAACCAACTAGCTGATGGTCCATTTATTACATCTCAGTGCTACAATTCTTTGGATGCTAACGGATTCCAATTTCGTATTAGCGATGTTGACATGAATCGAGCCACACAAAATAGTGGCGTTGGTTGTTCTTTTGTTGGTGCGGGTTATTATTATGGATTGTTGAAAGATATTATTGAGGTTATTTATGATCGTGGCTTAAAACACATATTGTTAATGTGTGATTGGGTTGATCATGTTCGTGGAACAAAAGTTGATAACTTCCAATTTATATTAGTAAACTTTAACAATATGCTATATAAAGATGATCGGGTTAGCAATGAGCCCTTCATACTGACCTTGCAGGCAGAACAAGTTTACTTTATCGGCATTGATTCTGATTGGAAAGTTGTGGTGAAAATGTCTAGAAGAGGGGTTTTTCTGATTAACCAAGAGGAACCTGAAGTTGTCGCATTTCCTGATCAAACACTTGACCAAACAACAGTAGTTGTACGAGATGAAGATATACAATGGACCAGAGAGACAGTTGAAGGAGATACGATAGAATTGCATGATTAGTGGAAATTGTAATTATATTCCTAGTTATTATTTGTAAAAATATTTATGAGTTATATATGTATAAAAATTTCTTGATTTAACTATAATTTCATTTAATGTAGGTATGTCACAGAGTGGTCACAGTGGTTCACCTGATGTTGTTGGTATGTATGTTATCATTTTTCTAAATTAATTGATTGCAATTTTCTGTTTATATTTCCCTAACTATTTCTAATCATTAATTTATATTGTAATTGAATTATGAATTCATGTTTATCAGGATCTATTGCTTCTTCCAGCAGACGCAGGGGCCCTGGTAGAGGGGTTCGATCCTGGAACTCTGGAGCCCGATTGGATGTGTTATTTGACGACACATTTCATCCAGTTGGAGATGGTGCTACTGCATTGAGTCATCAGTTTGGGTATATGATACGAGACTCACTCAGATTCCCTCTGATGACTCGTGACTAGAGTTCTTTCCCTCAGGATACGATGGACAGATTTTGGAGGGAGGTTCAGGTAAATTAAATGTTTAATTTTTCATGATATTGTTATTATTATTATCCCATTTACTGACAATATTTTTAACAGGATAATTTTACATCCTGTCCAAATGAGTTTCGGGCTGTTTGTATGTACAAATGCCGAAAATTATGGAAGGATTAAAAGTCAAGGGTGAAGAGAGATCACTGGACATCATTTGCGGGTGTGCCAGACATTCTACAGTGAGTCCCTCCGGGCATTCTTCCTGCGCAGTGGTAGGATTTGGTTGTGTTTTGGTCGAGTGAGGCAGCGATGGTAAGATTTATTACATTTAATCTATAAATGAATAATTTTTCAAATGTCTATTAACTAAATACGTCGAATGTAGACCGTGTCTGCTCGTCATTCACATAATCGGGCGATGCAGGCCACGCCTTCCAGACTTGGCACTCGACATGTGTCACAGCTCAGACATGATGTAAGTTCATAATTCACTATTTCATTCATATTTTAAAAATATTGTAGTATAACATGGTGAACCCCTTTATTATAGTTACACCAACGCGGCGGGACAATCGATCAGATGTCCATATGGATGAGGACTCATAGGGCGGGTAATCTCGATGTTACCGTTGTTATAGTAAGAAAATGATCTACTAATTAATAAATGTATTTTTTATTTTATATAAATTATTCATATTTTTTCATTGATTCATTATATGCTACAGGCTGAGTTTGACGCTCAGTTAGCAGAGTTTCCAGAGGAGCAACGTCGTAGTATTGTGCGTAGAGATGAATTATTTCACCATGTCGTGGGGCGTGACGGTCTTGGTTATTCTTTGACTTATGGCGGTGGTGTCCCACGACGTGAAGTTGTTAGAGAAGATGTGATGGGTGCATGCAGAGAGTCAGGGATGCGCACACAGGCTGAGATAGATGCCTCCATGCAGGATATGCAGCGCAATTTTGATTCACAGTTTCAGCAGTTACGTGCAAAGTATGAGGGTAGGTTGTCACAGATGTCCTCACGTATCGATGAAATGACGACGCAACAAGTGGCGCCACAGGTAAACAGTAAAACAAACCATACTCAGATTTAATTTTATTGATATGATTAAGATACATAATATTGATATTTATTGTAGGCTTCGAATACATCTGGTGGACATCACAGTGATATTGGTGATCCAGATGAGAATGAACCCCATGCATGAGGTAATTTCATTTGTCTTGATGAATTCTTTAGAATTTTTTATATCCTTGATGAATATAATTTTCCTTTTTTACCTAGATTAGTTTGTTTTAATATTTGTGGGTGACATCTTTGTGCACTCCAAGAGTGATTATAATCATACCCAACATCTTGACATCATACAGATTACACTTATTGACTATACGTCATGTTATATATATGTTAGTTTTGTATTGATTATATAGGAATAGTTATTGGGTCAAATAATTTTAGAGGAAGGTGTGTTAGTGGATGGAGAGAAACTCCAGACAGTTGTTTCTTGGGAGAAGCCCAAGAACTCTTTCAATATTTGTATCTTTTTAGGGTGAGTGAATTGTGACGTGCACGCACAGACGGCACGTCAATCGGACGTGCGGTTTGCGTGGTAGAGCTCATTATGCGTTCTTTAAGTGTTGCGCATGCTTGATAAACGCGCGTGGGGGGTCCAAACGGGCCGAAAAAAGTCCGAATGGCCTGAAATCGGACGACATAAAAGGGTGAGTGAATTGTGATGTGGTCGAGTAGACGGCACGTCCATCGGACGTGTCGTGTGCCCGCGGGGACCGGGAACGCCGTTCTGGTGTCATAAACGGCCAAAACGGCCGTCTAACGGTCAAACTCATAGCGGACGACATCGGATTGACTTGAAATCCCAGGGCAACAATCCAATTATTATTCCCGATGTGCATTTGTAGACGACATGTCAATCGGATGTGCGGTCTGCGCGGTAGGGCTCATTATGCGTTCATTAAGTGTTGCGCGCCCTTGATAAACGCGCGTGGGGGGTCCAAACGGTCCTAAAGAAGTTCGAATGGCCTAAAATCGGACGATATCAATGGGTGAGTGAATTATGATGTGGTGGAGCAGACGGAACGTCAATCGGACATGTCGTGTGCTCGCAGTGACCGGGAACGCCATTCTGGTGTCATAAACGGCCAAAACGGGCGTCTAATGGTCAAAATCATAGTGGATGACATCGGATTGACCTGAAATCCCAGGAAAACAATCCAATTATATTCGAGACGTGCACGCGTAGACGGCACGTTAATCGGACGTGTGTTCTGCGCCATAGGGCTCATTATGTGTTCTTTAAGTGTTGCGCGCGCTTGATAAACGCGCGTGGGGGGTCCAAATGGGCCGAAAGAAGTCCAAATCGCCTGAAATAGGACACCATCAAAGGGTGAGTGAATTGTGATGTGTTCGAGTAGACGAAACGTCAATCGGAGGTTCAGCGTGCCCGCAGTGACCGGGAACGCCGTTCTGGTGTCATAAACGGCCAAAACGGGTGTCTAACAGTCAAACTCATAGTGGATGACATCGGATTGACCTGAAATCCCAAGACAATAATCAAATTATTATTCGCGACATGCGCGCGTAGAGGGAACGTCAATCAGACGTGCGGTCTACAAGATAGGGCTTATTATGCATTCTTTAAGTGTTGCGCCCGCTTGATAAACGCGTGTGGGGGGTCCAAATGGGACGAACGAAGTCCGAAAGGCCTGAAATCGGACGACATAAAAGGGTGAGTGAATTGTGATGTGGTGGAGAAGAAGACATGTCAATCAGACGGGTAGTGTGCCCGCGGTGACCGGGAACGCCGTTCTGGTGTCAAAAACGGCCAAAACGGGCGTCTAACGGTCAATCTCATAGCGGATGACATCAGATTGACCTGAAATCACAAGACAACAATCCAATTATTTTTCGCGACGTGCACGCACAGACGACACATCAATCGGACATCAGGTCTGCGCCGTAGGGCTCATTATGCGTTCTTTAAGTGTTGCGCGCCCTTGATAAATGTGTGTGGGGGGGGGGGGGTCCAAACGGGCCGAACGAAGTCCGAATGGCCTGAAATCGGACGAAATTAAAGGGTCAGTGAATTGTGATGTGGTCGAGTAGATGGAACGTCAATCGGACGTGCTGTGTGCCTGCGGTCACCGGGAAGGCCGTTCTGGTGTCACAAACGGCCAAAACAGGCGTCAAACGGTCAAACTCATAGCAGACGACATCGGATTGACCTGAAATCACAGGAAAACAATCCAATTACTATTCGCGACGTGCAAGCGTAGACGACACATCAATCGGACATGCGGTATGCACGGTAGGGCTCATTATGCGTTCTTTAAGTGTTGCGCGCGCTTGATAAACGCGTGTGGGGGGTCCAAATGGGCCGAACAAAGTCCGAATGGCCTGAAATCCGATGACACCAAAGGGTGAGTGAATTGTGATGTGGTCGAGCAGACAACACGTCAATCGGATGTGTTGTGTGCCCGCGGTGACCGGGGAACGTCGTTCTGGTGTCATAAACGGCCAAAACGGGCGTCTAACGGTCAGACTCATAGCGGACGACATCGATTGACCTTAAATCATAGGAAAACAGTCCCATTATTATTCGCGACATGCACGTGCAGACGACATGTCAATTGGACGTGCGGTCTATGTGGTAGGGCTCATTATGCGTTCTTTAAGTGTTGGCGCGCGCTTGATAAACACGCGTGGGGGGGTCCAAACGGGCGAACGAAGTCTGAATGGCCTGAAATCGGACGAAATCAAAGGGTGAGTGAATTGGGATGTGGTCGAGCATACGGCACATCAATCGGACGTGCCGTGTGCTCGTGGTGACCAGGAACGCCGTTCTGGTGTCATAAACGGCCAAAACGGCTGTCTAACGGTCAAACTCATAGCGGATGACATCAAATTGACCTGAAATCCCAGGACAACAATCCAATTATTATTTGCGACGTGCACGCGTAGACGGCACATCAACTGGACGTGCGTTCTGCGCGGTAGGGCTCATTATGCGTTCTTTAAGTGCTGCGCGCGTTTGATAAACGCTCGTGGGGGGTCCAAACGGGCTGAACAAAGTCCAAATGGCCTGAAATCAGACGACATCAAAGGGTGAGTTAATTGTGATATTGTCGAGAAAACGGCACATCAATCGGACGTGCCGTGTGCCCACAGTGACCGGGAACGCCGTTCTGGTGTCCTAACCAGCCAAAATGGGCGTCTAACGGTCCAACTCATAGCGGACGACATCATATTAACCTAAAATATCAGGGCAACAATCCAATTATTATTCGCGATGTGCATGCACAGACGGCGCGTCAATCGGAATTGCGGTCTCCGTGGTAGGGATCATTATGCGTTCTTTAAGTGTTGCGCGCGCTTGATAAACACACTTGGGGGGGGGGTCCAAACAGGTCGAATGAAGTCCGAATGGCCTTAAATAGGACGATATCAAAGGGTGAGTGAATTGTGATGTGGTGGAGCATACGCCACATCAATCGAACATGCCGTGTGCCCGCGGTGACCGGGAATGCCGTTCTGGTGTCATAAACGGCCGAAACAGGCGTCTAACGGTCAAACTCCTAGCGGATGACATCAGATTGACCTGAAATCCTAGGACAACAATCCAATTATTATTCGCGGCATGCATGCGCAAACATCATGTCAATCGGACATGTGGTCTGCGTGGTAGGGCTCATTATGCGTTCTTTAAGTGTTGCGCGCCCTTGATAAACGCGCATGGGGGTCCAAACGGGCCGAACGAAGTCCGAATGGCCCGAAATCGGACGACATCAATGGGTGAGTTAATTGTGATGTGGTGGAGCATACAGATCATCAATCGGACATGCCGTGTGCCCGCGGTGACCGGGATCGCCGTTCTGGTGCCATAAACGGCCAAAACGAGCGTCTAACGGTCAAAATCATAGCGGACAAAATCAGATTGACCTGAAATCATAGGAAAACAATCCAATTATTATTCTCAACATGCACGCGTAGACGGCACGTCAATCGGACGTGCGGTCTGCGCCGTAGTGCTCATTATGTGTTCTTTAAGTGTTGCGCGTGCTTGATAAACGCGCGTGTGGAGTTCCAAACAGGTCGAACGAAGTCTGAATGGCCTGAAATCGGACGACATCAAAGGGTGAGTGAATTGTTATGTGGTAGAGTAGACGGCATGTCAATCGGACGTGCCATGTGCCCGCGATGACCAGGAACGCCGTTCTGGTGTCATAAACGGCCAAAACGGGCGTCTAACGGTCAAACTCATTGCGGACGACTTCAGATTAAACTGAAATCCCAGGACAACAATCCAATTATTATTCGCGACGTGTACGCGTAGATGGAACATCAATCAGACGTGCGGTCTGCGTGGTAGGGCTCATTATGCGTTCTTTAAGTGTTGCGCACCCTTGATAAACGCGCGTGGGGGGGTCCAAACGGGCCGAGCGAACTCCGAATGGCCTGAAATTGGGAGACATAAAAGGGTGAGTTAATTGTGATGTGGTGGAGTAGACGGCATGTCAATCAGACGTGCCGTGTGCCCGCGGTGACCGGGAACGCCGTTCTGGGGTCATAAACGGCCAAAATGGGCATCTAACGGTCACAATCATAGCAGACGACATCAGATGGACCTGAAATCCCAGAAAAAAAATCAAATTATTATTCGCTACGTGCACGCTTAGAAGGCACGTCAATCAGACGTGCGTTCTGCACCGTAGGGCTCATTATGCGTTCTTTAAGTGTTGCGCGCACTTGATAAACGCGCGTGGGGGTTCCAAACGGGCTGAACGAAGTCCGAATGGCCTGAAATCGGACGACATCAAAGGGTGAGTGAATTTTGATGTGGTCGAGTAGACGGCATGTCAATCGGATGTGCCGTGTGCCCGTGGTGATGGGGAACGCCGTTCTGGTGTCATAAACGGCCAAAACGAGCGTCTAACGGTCAAACTCATAGCGGACAACATCGGATTGACATGAAATCCGAGGAAAACAGTAAAATTATTATTCGCGGAATGCACGGGTAGACGACTTGTCAATCGGATGTGTGGTCTACGCGGTAGGGCTCATTATGCGTTCTTGAAGTGTTGTGCGCGCTTGATAAACGCGCGTGGGGGGGGGGGGGTCCAAATGGTCCGAACGAAGTCTGAATGTCCTGAATTCGGATGACATCAAAGGGTGAGTGAATTTTGATGTGGTGGAGCAGACGACATGTCAATCGGACGTGCCGTGGGCCTACGGTGACCGGGAAAGCCGTTCTGGTGTCAGAAACGGCCAAAACGGGCGTCTAACGGTCAAACTCATAGCGGACGACATCAGATTGACCTGAAATCACAGGAAGACAATCCAATTATTATTCGCGACATGCACACACAGACGACACATCAATCGGACATGTGGTCTGTGCCGTAGGGCTCATTATGCGTTCTTTAAGTGTTGCGCGCCCTTGATAAATGCGCGTGGGGGGTCCAAACAGGCCGAACGAAGTCTGAATGGCCTGAAATCGGACGAAATCAAAGGGTGATTGAATTTTGATGTGGTCGAGTAGACAGAGAGTCAATCAGACGTGTTCTATGCCCGTGGTGACCGGGAAAGCCGTTCTGGAGTCATAAACGGCCAAAACGGGCGTCTAACGGTCAAACTCAGAGCGGACGACATCATATTGACCTGAAATCACAGGACAACAAGACAATTATTATTTGCGATGTTCATGAGTAGATGGCACGTCAATTGGATTTGTGGTCTGCACCGTAGGTCTCATTATGCGTTCTTTAAGTGTTGCACGTGCTTGATAAACGCGCGTGGGGGTCCAAACGGGCCGAACGAAGTCCGAATGGCCTGAAATTGGATGACATAAAAGGGTGAGTGAATTGTGATGTGGTCGAGTAGAAGGAACTTCAATCGGACGTGCCATGTGCCCGCGGTGACCGGGAATGCCGTTCTGGTGTCACAAACGGCCAAAACGGGCGTCTAACGGTCAAACTCATAGCGGACGACATCGGATTGACCTGAAATCATAGGACAACAATCCCATTATTATTTTCTACATGCATGTATAGACGGTATGTCAATCAGAAGTGCGGTCTGCGCGATAGAGCTCATTATGTGTTCTTTAAGTGTTGCGCGCACTTGATAAACGCGTGTGGGGGGGGGGGGGTCCAAACAGGCCGAACGAATTCTGAATGGCCTAAAATCGGACGACATCAAATGGTGAGTTAATTCTGATGTGTTCGAGTAGACGGAACGTCAATCGGACGTTCCGTGTGCCCGCGCTGACCGGGAACGCCGTTCTGGTGTCATAAATGGCCAAAACGGGCGTCTAACAGTCAAAATCATAGCGGACGACATCGGATTGACCTGAAATCCCAGGACAACAATCCAATTATTATCCGAGACGTTCACGCGCAGACGACATGTCAATCGGACGTGCGGTCTGCGCGGCAGGGCTCATTATGCATTCTTTATGTGTTGTGTGCGTTTGATAAACGCGCGTGGGGGGTCCAAACGGGCCGAATGATGTCCGAATGAACTGAAATTCGACGACATCAAAGGTTGAGTGAATTGTGATGTGTTTGAGCAGATGACACATCAATCGGACGTGCCGTGTGCCCGTGGTGACCGGGAACGCCATTCTGGTGTCACAAACAGCCAAAACGGGCGTATAACGGTCAAACTCATAGAGGACGACATCGGATTGACCTAAATATCAGGGAAACAATCCACTTATTATTCGGGACATGCACGTGTAGATGGAACGTCAATCGGACGTGCGGTCTGCGCGGTAGGGCTCATTATGCGTTCTTTAAGTGTTGCGCTCGCTTGATAAACGCACGTGGGGGGGGGGGGGTCCAAACGGGCCGAACGAATTCCGAATGGCCAGAAATAGGACGACATAAAAGGGTGAGTGAATTTTGATGTGGTGGAGCATACGGACCGTCAATCGGATGTGCCGTGTGCCCGTGGTGACCGGGAACGCCGTTCTGGTGTCATAAACGGCCAAAATGGGTGTCTAACGGTCAAACTTATAGCAGACAACGTCGTATTGAACTGAAATCCCAGAAGAAAAATACAATTATTATTCTCAACGTGCACGCGTAGATGGAACATCAATCGGACGTGCGGTCTGCGCGGTAGGGCTCATTATGCGTTCTTTAAGTGTTGAGCGCGCTTGATAAACGCGCGTGGGGGGTCCAAATGGGCCGAACGAAGTCCGACTGTCCTGAAATCGGACGAAATCAATGTGTGAGTTAATTGTGATGTGGTGGAGCAGACGACATGTCAATCGGACGTGCCGTGTTCCCGCGGTGACCGGGAACGCTGTTATGGTGTCATCAACGGCCAGAACGGTAGTCTAACGGTCAAAATCTTAGCGCACGACATTGGATTGACCTGAAATCACAGGAAAACAATCCAATTATTATTCGCGACGTGCACGCGTAGACAGCACGTCAATCGGACGTGCGGTCTGCGCCGTAGGGCTCATTATGAATTCTTTAAGTGTTGTGCGCGCTTGATAAACGCACTTGGGGGGTCCAAACGGGCAGAACGAAGTCCGAATGGCCCGAAATCTAACAACATCAAAGGATGAGTGAATTATGAGGTGGTGGAGCAGACGACATGTCAATCGGACGTGTCGTGTGCCCGTAGTGACCGGGAACACCGTTCTGGTGTCATAAACGGCCAAAACGGGCGTCTAACGGTCAAACTCATAGCGGACGAGATCGGATTGACCTGAAATCCCAAGACAACAATCCAATTATTATTCGCGACGTTCACGTGTAGACGGTACGTCAATCGGACGTGCGGTCTGCGCGGTAGGGCTCATTATGCGTTCTTTAAGTGTTGTGTGCCCTTGATAAACGCTCGTGGGGGGTCCAAATGGGCTGAACGAAGTCCGAATGGCCTGAAATTGGGCAACATCAAAGGGTGAGTGAATTGTGATGTGGTGGAGCAGACGACACGTAAATTGGACATGCCGTGTGCCCACGGTGACCGGGAATGCCATTCTTGTGTCATAAACGGCCAAAACGGGCGTCTAACGGTCAAAATCATAGCGGACGACATCAGATTGACCTGAAATCCCAGGACAAAAATTCAATTATTATTCACGACATGCAGGCGTAGACGACACGTCAATCGGACGTGCGGTCTGCGCGGTAGGGCTCATTATGCGTCTTGTATGTGTTGCACGCGCTTGATAAACGCGCGTGGGGGGGGGGTCCAAACGGGCCGAACGAAGTCCGAATGTCCTGAAATCGGACGGAATCAAAGGGTGAGTGAATTTTGATGTGGTCGAGTAGACGACACATCAATCGGACGTGCCGTGTGCCCTCGGTGATCGGGAACACCGTTCTGGTGTCATAAACGGCCAAAACGGGCGTCTAACGGTCAAACTCATAGCGGACGACATCAGATTGAAATGAAATCCTAGAAAAAAAAACAAATTATTTTTTGCGACATGCACGCACAGACGACACGTCAATCGGACGTGCGGTCGGCACAGTAGGGCTCATTATGCGTTCTTTAAGTGTTGCACGCGCTTGATAAACACGCGTGGGGGGTCCAAACTGAATGAACGAAGTTCGAATGGCCTGAAATCGGATGACATCAAAGGGTGAGTGAATTTTGATGTTGTCGAGAAGACGGAACGTCAATCGGACGTGTCGTGTTCCCACGGTGACCGGGAACGCCATTCTGGTGTCATAAACGGCCAAAACGGGCGTCTAACGGTCAAACTCATAGCGTAAGGCATCAGATTGACCTGAAATCCCAGGACAACAATCCAATTATTATTCGAGACGTGCACGCACAGACGACACATCAATCGGACGTGCGGTTTGTGCGGAGGGCTCATTATGCGTTCTTTAAGTGTTGTGTGCACTTGATAAACGCGCGCGGGGGGTCCAAATGGGCCTAACGAAGTCCGAATGGCCTGAAATCGGATAACATCAAAGGGTGAGTGAATTGTGATGTGTTCGAGAAGACGGAACGTCAATCGAACGTGCCGTGTGCCCGCGGTGACCAGGAACGCTGTTATGGTGTCACAAACGGCCAAAACGGGCATCTAACGGACAAACTCATAAAGGACGACATCGGATTGACCTGAAATCACAGAACAACAATACAATTATTATTCCCGACGTGCACGTGTAGACGGCACAACAATCGGACGTGCGGTCTGTGCCGTAGGGATCATTATGTGTTTTTTAAGTGTTGTGCGCGCTTGATAAACGCGCGTGGGGGGGGGGGGGTCCAAACAGGCCGAACGAAGTCCGAATGGCCTAAAATCGGACGACATCTAAGGGTGAGTGAATTTTGATGTGGTTGAGAAAACAGAACATCAATCAGATGTGCCGCGTGCCCGCGGTGACCGGGAACACCGTTTGAGTGTCATAAACGGCCAAAATGGGCGTCTAACGGTCAAACTCAGAGAAGACGACATCATATTGACCTGAAATCACAGTACAACAAGCCAATTATTATTTTCGATGTGCATGCGTAGACGACACGACAATTGGATTTGCGGTATGCACTGTAGGGCTCAATATGCGTTCTTTAAGTGTTGTGCATGCTTCATAAACGCGCGTGGAGGTCCAAACGGGCCGAACGAAGTCTGAATGGCCTGAAATTGGATGACATAAAAGGGTGAGTGAATTGTGATGTGGTCGAGTAGACGAAACTTCAATCGGACGTGCCATGTGCCCGCGGTGACCGGGAACGCCGTTCTGGTGTCATAAACGGCCAAAACGGGCGTCTAACGGTCAAACTCATAGCGGACGACATCGGATTGACCTGAAATCCCAGGACAACAATAAAATTAGAACAACAAAATTAATGATTTTAAAATTTTAAAACGGTAATCAAAATTATGAATATTATTTTGAAAATCAAATACTCTAGATCTATTACAGTAAGTTTGAAGTTAAATATTTGTTTTCTAGGTTTTATTCGGTACTAAGTTTGTTATTAAATTTTGTTATGCAGTCATATGTGATGATGGATGCAGAGCTTGGAAGATGACATCCGGGATTTATTTGGGTATATTAATGTATAATTGAATTTTTTTAAAAAAAATTAAAATTTAATAGTGGCCGCCAAATGGCGGCCGCTGCCTATAGCGGCCGCCAATCGGCGGCCTCTAAATCCCATCCCGGTTTGCCTACAGCGTCCTCCAAATGGCGGTCACTGATAGTAACAGCGACGGGGAAAAAGCGGCCGCCGTTTGGCAGCCGCTAGTCGGTCGCCGTTTGGCGGCCGCTAGTCGGCCGCTATAGGCCTCTTTTGACGGCTTTTGGCGGCCGCTAAAGGACATTCTTGTAGATCATGCTCCATGCAATAAGAAATTCTTGTGATCACTCATAGGTCATGTGAATGACTTCTTCTTGGACACAGATGGAATATCCCACACATATGGTAGATCATGTGATACATAAATTTAACTGACATTGAATGAATCTATGGAATTAGAAATATAAGGGTGAAAACTAACACAAAATTAGGAAGACATAATCAAAAACAGGTTTTTTAACCCTCATGTGTATTGTGTAAGCCATTCAAGACACACAACAAAAACAGGACATGCCACCTATATTTTTTTACTCTACTTCGATATGCTATTTAGTTCTTGTGATGTCATCTGGACATGTCAGATTAAGTTATTTGGTCCCCATGGTAATGTCAACATAGGCTCGGAAATCCCTCCGAGATCAATTCTGAATCCTTACAATGTTTTTCACATACATCACCTAACTTATATAAATGGCTCCCAAACATGTCAGTCAAGTCTCATCGTAGTTCCTGAGTTTGTCAACTGGCTCTTGAAACACCCTATGAGGATTTTAGATGTGCCTCATACAACCCTACAGACATGTCATACCGGACATGAGACACCCTTCAAGACATATCACATTGACTCTAGTGATTCTATCCATATGTGCCAGATAGATCATGGGATGACACTTGAGAAAGTCAGCTGGGTCCTGAGACACCCTTTACACAAGTCTATTAGGTCCCACAATGTATCTCCGAAATGTTAGCTAGGTTATACGATATCCTCAAGACAAGTCACCCAGGTCTTGTGATGTGTATTGGAAAAAGTAGCATGGGTATATGGAACCCCCTAGAAAAAAATTCTCGGGAACCATGGTAATCCTAGTACTTGATCACCCTGTTCATCCAGAGCATGTAAGCCTCGATCATCAGGGGAACCTTGGTTTTTGAGCCTCGATATACTGAACATTGATGAATCTAATTACTACTCCAACTATTATATGTAGTTATTCTTTCTAAGTCTTGAGTTCCAAATTAAAACACCCCAAAAAAGTTACAACACATAATATCCACACCCATAAGAAATGAGAATAGTTATATTCCATACTTTGTTTCTCACACTGAGCATAGATCATGTGTGTTTAAGGAGTTTAAAGGATCATATCATTTGTGTCATAAACCTCTATGAGGGAAGTGAAAACATATTTGTGTAATCAACAATCTAATTGAATTAGGAGGAATCAGATTCCTGTGGAAACAATGATATATAGGAAACATTCTTAATGTCTAATTCCAAGACCAAATGGGAATCCACCATAGTGTGAGCCTTACATGTCTCCAACATTTCAACCATCATGACCTAATAATTCCCATGGGATAATTACCTAACCCATTCCCTCAGTGGACTGAGAAAACCCCTAAACTACGGTGAATGTGATTCATTCCATAATTTGGATAAATAGGATATGTTCCCTAGGACAGAGCTCTATATTAAAACCTCAAGGGACTTCCTAGTACATAATCCCCACACCCATATGTTATGTTTCTGGTAACATTATATCGATTCTTTCTCACATCGTGCATAGCATGATGTAATATTGGGTTTCTAGTAGCCAACTATATAGTGTTTTGGATTAGCATGTCACATATACAAGTAATATATACATTATCATTTCTTATCTTTATACTGTATGTCTTTAAAACGTTTACTATTTAATAGGAATATATATAAATGAATTGTCATGTCAATGTTTTATAGGAGTTTCCATGATATAATGAGATCCTTGAGGTACTATGAAATTAATCTTAAATATATGTCATATGTTCTAGATTCATCTTATGGATTGTACATAGTATATGTTTTATTATCAGTTGTTGAGGCTCATAAGTACTAAGACTTTTTCCCATGAATTTCCCACATGGTGATTCTTGTATTGAGATCATGGGGACAGACCCACAAATATTATTACCACATGTTTTTGGTGTCCTTGGGTTTTCTTACCTATAGGCATGTATAATGGTCTCCTAACATGAGATCATTATCAATGTAAGTAATTTGATCATGTACTTTGATAAAAGGAAAAAGCCATGATAATGAAATTGAGGCGAGGTATATTGTGTTGGGTGATTCATTGGTGTTATTCCAAGGATGAATGGTCAATAAAGGATTTTCAGCATCTAGGTTAAGGATGTTATATATCACAATCAATTTTGATCATGATGGCACTGCCTTCATAAGTTTGGGTTCATGAAAGTAAAAGGTAAATCTCTCTAGATATATCAAAAAATAGTAATGAAATAAAGGGTAATGAAACAGTTTCACATCATTCTTTATGAGATATCAAACAATAAGAGATTATATTACATTTTTTATGTTCATAAGTTGGTTTTCCCTGGTTCGATAATACTTTCCTCCTTAGGGGAAATGGTGGGTTGTTATATCTCTCTCTTGTTCTGTGAATAATATTCCATACTATCACGATAAGGGCCTAGAGGGCCACACAGAATAGACGATTCATGAATCTTCCCTATTCAGTTGAATATGAGTTTGGGACATGGTGGGACCCACCACTATGGCCTGAGTTTTTTGCATGGAGATACGATCACCATGGAATAAATTATTTCATTTTATTCAATTTAATAATAATTTTCATTGAATCAATTTATTAAATGTAATTATAAGTTATTATGTAAATACATATAAATATTAATTGAATGAATATTAGTTTAAAATATTCAAAGATCATTTAATATTTGTGGGATCGTTGATCAAAGTTAATGGTTCAGGTATTATCACGTAATATTTTTACTATATAACATAAAGGTGATAATAATTGTAATTGATATTCATGACTCAGTTTTGTTGTGAAAATATTATTTACATAATTTTCTAATTATTCAGGGGTTGTACAATAATTTCCGGTTAATCACAATTATATTATAAATTGAGGAGAATATAGATTTTACAATGAATCTTCATGGTCTCTATCCCTATACTTATCTCTCTCTTATTTCCTAGATAGATGAGATTTAGATCATTGAGCTTTGATCAACATCCATATCATGCATTGCAAGAAAGGTGATAGAATGATTGTTAGAGCATCTAAGGTGTAATCAGATCATTTTTCTAGCACATGGATTTCGACGATCTGTGCTCCCTCATATTTTTGATGCGCATGTGGACGATATAGTGAAATTCAGATTTGGATTCTTTTGGAAGAAATTCCCAATTAGGAGAAGACCTTAGGCACTGATTCAGATCTGAAAAACATATTTTAATGTTTTAATTTTGTTCTTACCAATCTCCACATGGGATCCTTGGCTTAAATTGGCAAGTGATTCATCAATGTTTTCGAGTTCATGTCAATCATCAGTGGAGAAATTTTAAATTACCATTAAGTGGATTCCTCTGTGTGCATAAAACCATAAATTGGAATAAGAGTAACATATAATGATTTTAATACAAGAAAAAATTAAATATTCAATAAAATTAATTAAGGGTGTTGGTCTAGTCCCATCATCGAAGACAGATTTCCAATCTGACCTTAGATAGAAATTTTATGCAATCATATGTTTTAAAATTTGAAAGGAAATCATTTTTGAGGGTTTCAACATTGAGAAAACGTATATTTATTTTTATTTTATTTTTTATCCAATGAATTTGGTAAAATAATTTGGGCACAATCCCTAATTTTGGATGGATATCCATTAGCCAGAATTGGAAGAACCGGTTGGGGATGGTCATTCCACAAATTTCTTCAATTTGAGGGAAAATAGAAAAATAATGTCACTAATGAGTATTAGCAGGTCTAAAAAACTCCAAATAGTGTTATTAAATAAAATATATGGATTAAAGGATGGTTCATGGACGACTGTGGATTTTTAAGGCTACCTCAATGAAAATAATAATTCGGAAGAGGAGTATTTACTGAAAAAAACCTATTATATTTGTAAAAAAATCTAATGGATGGGACCTCCCTTCCCAAGCTCACCTTCTAGAAACCTGGTCACAAGGTATTATAGCCTCCCCTCTATGGCCTATCCACCTCTAGCTGCTAGTGGAATCTTTCAACATCGGACAATGTTGCTGGACCACTACAATTTCAGGCTTCCCTCTTCACCATGACCTTATCCAGAGTTGGAACATCACCATTACAACAACACTCCACTAGAACCTCCTGATTCCCATAGCCACAACCCACCTAGATTGGATATACCATTCCATTGAAACAGATCATCTATCATGGGATTCTCAGATCTGGAAGTCGTTCAGTCGAGTGAGTCCACCCCTACGACACCCTTTACCTCAACTGAATCTCTCGTCTACCACCTCCCTACCTTGCTGGCACCACCATGGCTAGATAGATCACAGATTTTTTGTGGTGGATAGATTAGAGGTTGTGAGATTCTCCATGCCCATGATGCCTCCCCATCATACCATTCTCCCCTCGTATCAGATAATGGCACAACAACCTGGGACCACTCCTTCCACTAACTACACCCATGGTGATGCAGTTCTCATTTGAAGTACATCCCAGGTGGAATGGAAACTGGATCTCTCTTACCTTCATAAATAGAAAATTCTAGATAGATTTGGCCCCTACCCATTCCTCCTACAAGATAGGTAACCCCTTCATCATCCTCTTTTCCCATAATGAGGCCTTGGGCGGGTCGGTCCGACCCATAACAGGTCTGGACAAATCTTTCTAGCCGAAAATACCACTGTAGAGTTACTTTTTAACCTGGAATGGGCCTATGCATGTTTTTCCTAACCATCACATTCCCTGTATAGGGTTTTCAGGGACCAATTAATTTTAAAATAATCAAAAATTATTTAATTTATTTAATTAAATTTTGGAAGAAAATTAATTTAATTAAATATTTATTCCAACATAAAATATTATTTTATTAATTATGACTTAAATTAATTTAACATTATGTTAAAAATAAAGTAATTAATTAATTAATTTTTTCATATAAAATTAAATTAATTACTTATGTCGAACGACAAAAAAATATTTAATTAAAATAAGGGTGATATTTTAATTCAATAAAATTACCTCAGAAATATTCGCATGCATGTTTAATTTTAATTTAATAATATTATTAATTATGTGAGTTAATGTGTGTTAGACTGGTCATGAGCCATGGACCGACAAATGAATTTTATCTTCTTTTTTAAATTAATTAATTTAATTATAACAATGGTTTTTATTAATTTATTGTAAATAGATTAATAAATGTTGATTTATGTATTGTATGTGTCATTAAATTTATAAGGGATTGTGTGTACATTTCGTAGTTTAATTTTCTACTCCGGAGATCTCATCGCATGTAAGTGAGTGTTGTTGTATAATAACGAGATGATTAGAGAATCACTTCATGGAGAGCTATGATGAGACATTGTATAGGAGTTGGACACATAGGACGGGAAGACACTATAATTTGAGTCTCAAGTGACATGACACAAGGTATTTCTCTATGGTATATGGCGATCCATTATTCACTCAATAGATCAACCATTAGAATTGGATCATGATCATTTTATTATTTATTCTGGCATAGTTTATTATATATTTTATGTGTATTTTACGAGCGAACCCATTGAATAATAATAAAAAATGGAAGATAAAATGAACATGTGACGTAATGATTTTTTAATATTTATTTCATTGTCATTTGTGACTGTGATAACATAGAACATGATTAATAAATTGAAAACGATTTCATTCATTATATAAATAAAATAAAACCCTTAAATAAATATTATTCCCTAAATTACTTCCCTCAGTCAAATTTAAACCAAACTACGTCTTTGGTGTGCTCATCGGGCCATATCTAAGAGTGCCTCATACTAATGGACAGTTCTTATGAGAGTTGTGGGTTGAATTAACTAAAGTGTTTATGAGTATTATCCATAAAAAAATTTCAATTTAGAGGCACACATTGAGTAAACAGTGTTTTGATTTTAGAAGTTGGGACATCACTCAACTGATTAAGGAACCACGAGTTATTCTAGATGGCTGTTAAAAGCCGTTTGTTAACCATCAATGTAGTGTCATATCCATATATTGTAGACGATTAGGGGAGATTCAGAGATCCATTCCACTATAATAATCCAGTTTCTGAGTATTCTGATTTTAGGATAGAGGGTTTATAGAATTCGATAAAATAGTGGGATCCATTTATTACTTATTTTAATTAATCAAAATTTCAATATTGATAATCATGATAAAAGTAATAATCTGAAATTATTTTTTTTTAGAAAATGCAATGTTATACAAAAATAAATAACTGTGATAAATATTGGAAAATGTAAATTTCATCACTAGAAAGAGTATCCATGAATAGTTTTGATGATTTTTTATAATACTATTATATTTGAAACTCATGGTGTTCGTGTTCCCAATACTGTTAAGATACCTAATAAAGTGAGGGTGAGAAATATGCTTACAGGAGACTCATGTATTAGGCATGTGATGGTTATATCCTAATGGTATCACCAATATATAATGCTCATTGAGTTTACTACAACATGACAAGGGTGGTAGAACAGGATGTCCCATCTATGATATGTTTTTAAGTAAAAAAGTAAAGCAAGATACATATAAGTTGTTGATTACACTGGCATGTGTAAATTGAATGATGGATAACGATCTTTCAATGCATCCCAATCACATGACAATTAATATTGATTATTACAGGCTCTTTTTAGGCTTGAAAACAAATATTATTGATTAAATGATTCATTACATATTTAGGTATGGTTCTCTTTGTAAATAAACATACAAAGTACATATTAATCATTAATTCTTATAGAGAATAAAATTTAAAGACAAGGAGAAAAAATCAATTGAATGTCACTCCAAAAAAACATTTGCAACATCCTTAAATGAAATAGGTAATAACATAATGTTATTTTCATTGAATCTTATGAAATAATTTTATGTATTATTAAAGTAAAAAAAGTTAATTAAAGAAGCGAGTTCCCACTTATTCTTTTGGAATATTCCAAATTGTAATTTTTTGGTTTAACATTTTTGGCATTCTATATAGAATTATAAAAAAATATGTGTATTTAAATAAAGTAGCCATTTATGTATATAAACATTATAATAAGGTAGGTGTATTCTCCAAATGGATGATAAAGGGCGATTCATATTTTAGGGGTGAGAAGTACACAACTTCTAAATTACCATGTGAATTATTTTGGTAAAAATATTATTGAGTATAACCAAAAACAATTTTATAATGTGTCCTTAGGCACAAAATCAAAGTATTCCTTATTCCAAAATCAATTTTTTTGTGTCTAATACTCAACCAATAGTTTAGTAATACTTGAATCATAGGAAATAAATGGTGAAAATAAAATGTAAAACATTTATACCTAATTATGATAAGTAAATTATTTGTCAAGTATGACTAAAAGTAGACATCAAGTATATACCCAGTTTGGAATTTTGGCTTGGGGATGCTAAACATCTATGGTATTATTGACATCTTTAGTTTGGATAGAAAAACATTTAGATATAAATGTAAGCCTAAAGTCATTAAGATTTAGTTTAACTAATGATCATGAACAATTAATAGGGTAAGATAGTGGTAAATATACAAGATTATATTCCTTTATGATCTTATGGAAGGTAAAATGGATTTATAAAATGTGGATGGTCATAAGATATTTGTTTTTTTCATTGACATTCTGAAGTATATCTTGGCCAAGCATTCATCGATCAACAAAATGTAGCATGGGGAAATTCCTAAACACACATTTCTTTATCTACATCACAAAATTGATGTTAATGAGGATGATCAATGATGAAGTTTTATGTGTTAACATTGATCAAAAGATGGTATCATGGAGAAATTCCAAACACACATTTCATATATCAATGATATGATGTATATAGTATCAATGTTGCAACTTGCAGAAACTTATATTATATTTTATGACATGGTTTTCAAACAACTATTATATCCCTTAACCATGTTCCAACTATATTGAAAAATTGATATCATACATGTAATAGAATTATTGAAATCCATTATTTCATATGAACATATGTCTTTATGTAAATAGTTTTTTAGGATAATGTAAACCATGAATCAAAAATAAAGACATTTTTCATCTATTGTAATTATCCTACAAGTTTATTAGGATATTTCAAAAACCCTAATAAAGAAATTTATTAGTCAAGTGATAGACTAAATTTATATAATGGTGCAAAAATCTTTAGAGATAGTGGGAGATAGAATGACTTGGATTTTTTCATGCCAGAGATGAACATTTTGTTGGCATAGGAACCGGTTCCACTAGTTCCTATAAAACATGAATGTTCCAGAGACACATACAACATAGGAAAGGTAAAACTGTAGTGATAGTTTTGTATTCCCCATGGTTATTGATCTATTATACTTGGAGAATAATATTTTTTTATATGTATTTAGTACACAGAAATAATTTTAGACTGAAAATATCAATTAATATTAAATAATGGATTCTATGTATTAAAGTGAAAAGAGGCTTATTAATTTCGAATACAATGATGGGTATTCAACTAGGATGACACATGGATGGTACTAGTGTGGGAAAAATATGGTTTGATTTTTTATACCAAGTCAATCTAAATCTATTATAATTTTACGTTCTAAATCAAAGTTATATGATCATTTTATTAATCATTGGATGTCATGACCACAAATCAATGATGTCGTCCATATGAAAAAACCAAAAATGGATGGTCACATCACATAATTCTAGTGATAGTTTCAAGTTAATTAAATCCAATTTAAATTTAAGTAAGACATAGGATTATATAATATTTATTTGGATTTAATTTTTTCCATGTGTCTACCAGAGTTTAGTGGGATCTCCATTCTATTCGAAGTAAAATATGTTCGACAACATATGGAAACAATATTTTGATCATTAATTTAGATAAGAAAACTATGAATGAATTTAACTCTCTGGTTGTTGAATCATTGAAGAAATATATGTCCTAGAGAATAATACCTATTGAGGAAGAGATAAAGGTTGTTTATAACATGTCAATAATACATACAGTGAAATGGTATTGAAAAAAACAGGATGGAACAATTCAAGACATGAATTGTTAACAATTTCACATGGAATGTATCTTTAGAGGTTGACATGTCTGGGACATGGGATGAGATTAATGTTTTGGGTTGAAATCCATATGCTTATTCAAAGGGTGATTAATGAGTTCCCTGATATGTACACAGATTGATATTTCTAGTATATAAATTATGGCAAGAAAATATCAATTATATCAAGGGGAATTGTAATGGAATATCTCAGAAAAATCGTTTTGTTCTTTGGTAAGTACATATGATTTGTACCTAATACGTGGAAACGAATGGATTATAATATTTTAGGGGACATAAAATAGTCTTCATTTGGATAAATATGATTTAATATAACATTTAAACTAAGGTGATGATAGATAGAATCTCATATAATCCCTTGGAAGAATTAAAAATATTATTGAGCATGTTGTAGCTTCTACGGAAATTAAGAAGTTTTTAAACTCAAAAATTTGTTACAAATCTTAAATTTACACATACTAAGTACAAACTATCATAATTTAAATAATTTTATTATTACTAGCCTCGATTTAATGTTATGATAATGTAAATGGGATATACTCAGGGATACCATCTCTTGAAATTTTTTACTCAAGGAGATGATGTCGCATATAGGAGAATTGCCACATAGATTAATCAAGGAACACCCAACAGTTAAAACTAGGACTCAACAGAAACCTGATTTTAATCATGTGAGGGAAAATAAGTATGGTTAAAAAGATTTATCTACTGAAAGTGGGAGTTCAGTAATAGTGGGTGCTCCATACACAACTATTCAGTGATTTATATTTCCTTATCATGTATTCAATTTAGATATAGATGATTTCTTCATACCATTATATTGTTGATTTTTCTACATCCAATATTTAATGGTAATTTATTTACATTAATTGTCATATCAAAAGTTATATTTGATATCAGCCTATGATGAGAACCCTAAGTTACTATTGAATTCATCCAAAATATATGTCACATGTTAAATATATAACTAATATATTGGAATTAGTATATATTTAACTATCTGGTGATGGTTGCTTATAATAATTGAGAATTATTCAATGGAAGTTCCCACATGGTGATCTCAAGGAGTGAGATCATGAGGAATGATCCACCAATTAGAACACCATATGTTTTTGGTGTCATTGGTTGTTCTCATCTATGAACATTTTTAATGGTATATTAACTTGATATCTATTCCATTGGTGGCCACTCGATTTCTTACTTTAATTCAAGGTGAAAACCTAGATAATTAAATCTTGGAGAGGTAGTTCACGTTGGGTGCATCATTGGTGGTATAACATTGGTTGAATGGTCAAGAAATTATTTTTTTCATTTAGGTTAAGGAAGTTGTATATCTTGTTCCATGTTGATTGGGATGGTAGTAACTTAATAATACCATGCCCATAGAAATTGAGGGAAAACTCAACCAGTTTCATCAATATATAATAAATAATGAAAAGGAGATGAAATGGGATTATGTCATGCTTTATTAGATATTAAGGATACCTTGGACAATACTAATCCATTTAAGGGAAAATATGGGTTTCTAGATCCCTCTATTGGTCTATTAATAGTATTCACTACTATAGATATAAAGGATTAGAAGGCCACTCATAAAATTGAATTCAAGGATATACCCTATTTAATTGAATTGGAGTTTTGGACTTGGGGGCCCCACTAATGGGGCTCAGGTTTATTCCAAGGACATAATATCACCGAGGAATAAATAAATTCATATTATTCGTGTTAATAATAATTCGTACTGAATTTATTAATTAAATGTATTATCATGTTTTTTGGTAAAAACATAAAAATATCAATTGAATGGATACTATTTTAAAATATTGTTGGTTTATTTCATATTTTCAGGAACATCAAGCTGAGTTAATGGCTCGGGTGTTATCACGTAATATATTTATTATATTAAAAGATGGTGATAATAATGATTAATGAATTTTATGACTATCATTACTACTAAAATATTAATTATATAGTGTCTTAATTATTCAACGACCATACTGGAATTTCTGACTAATCAGCATCACACTATAAATAATATAGAATAGATATTTGAAAATTAGTACTCTTGGTCTCTCTCTCTTTCTTTACTTATTTATCACATATTATATGGAGATATAGAAAGGTTCTAGATCAAGGATCATGGATTGATTTCAGTTTCATTCGTCAAAATGTAGTTGATGTAGTGAATGTCATAGTGTCGGAGGTGTAATTGAAACTCCGTGCTAGCACATGAATTTCGATGATCAACACTCCATAGATTTTTCAATCACATGTGGATGGTCTTGAGGAACTATTCCTCGGATTATTCGAGTATTGATCTCCAACGACGAGAAGACATTGTGCACAACTTTGCATCTAATCAAGATATTTTAATGTTTTTATTTTGTTCTTAAAAATCGTCATGTCGGATCCTAGGCTTAAACCAGGAAGAAATTCACTAATATCGACATGTTCATGTCAATCTTCAGTGGCAAAATTTTAAATTCAGATTTTTGTGCTTCCACTAAATGCTCCGTACATTAATAAATCACGTGGGATTAGGGAGTTGGATGAAACAGATCATTGGAATCATGATTCACCACCATTTAGAAAAATAAAATAATGGAAGTGCTATATGAGTGGAATGATATAAACCTACCCCATTTGGGGAAATCTACATTGGGGCCAGTCCAGAGGATGTAATCGATCTATAACTACTATTATTGATACCATAATCAAGAAACAAAAGACGCCTCCTTGAGACTCATTCTCAAATTTTTTTCACCCAACTACCAATAGATATGTTATATTCATAAGATGTTAAAAAAAAGGATTCAATGAAATAAATGGGGTTTGATTCCAACAATAACCATGATACGCAGGACAACTCATAATTTCTCAATCCCCTCCTCAAAATATTAATCACCTCCCTCCGTTGTTATAAATTCTGAAGTATTTATTTATACAGATTCAGTATATAAGGTGGCTATGCATTACAGAGAAATGGATAAAGAACATCATATACATATAGAAAGATTAAATAATGATATCCCCCTTTTATTTTGGGAACAAGAGAGATGTAAGATATAATTTTTTTGTTAGGGTAAATAGAATCATATCAAGGTTAAGAATATATTCTTGAACATATCATAAATCTATAATATGGTTCCATAGTAGGAAAAAATTCTTCCAAAAAGGTTTTGATGAGCCCGACCTCCCATCATCTTGGTCAATGAAAATCCTTATGTGTAACTAGGTCTAAAACACCAATTGACTGCATGTATTTGGATTAAAAATATGTACTTATCTATGGATGAGAGAACTGCTGTGAGTTTCTGTTATGAATGGAAATGGTAATCCAATACTATTTATTCTACAATAAATGAACCCCAACCACCGAGACCACCCATAGAGAAAATCTAACATGTAACATAGTTGCCTCTTCCCCATCGAAACAATATCATGTGCTTACCCTCACACTCTAAGTACACAAGGATATCACCTTTGAAAAATACCACAAACTATTCAAAGATTAGATGAATGATCTAGTTCAGGAGTCCCAGATACACTACTAGGGATTTCATCAAGACAAATGGCATCAACATATACTCATATTGACCGCAGTGACATCTTAATTTTATAATTGGTATGTCCTCATCCCATACATGAAATTGGGGATACCTTGTACATAGACCAACATTCAAGAACCATCAATTACCTCTCAACAAATCAAAGTGTTCATTGATCCTCAATAGTATATACATGTTCTTCACAATTACCTAATTAACACACTGGTATTTTACACACTTCTTCATGACCCCATTTTCCTTCGTGGGAAACAAAAAATGGGGTTTTCCAGGGTGAAACAGGGTTACTAGAAAATATATTCCTTATCAAGTCCCCCCAACTTCACCCTAATCTTGTGGTGTTATATTGGATCCCTAAAATATTATAGATTATATATTGTTTCCATCTCAGGGTGTAGATCAATTTAGAAGTCTATCTCTTGGTGGGGAGGTAAAACTAGGAATCCTCAGGGAAGACATTCTTATAGTCCTCCACTACTTCATGGAACTAGGAACTCATATCATCCACTGTACCATGGGTTAACCAAGACAAGTGATTTATAATCTGCTTCACTATCCAATTAATGAGTCCATACCATGCTGTCTGGGATTCCATTTCACCAACAAGGAAAAAACCATGCCTTTCACTATGGACACACCACATCCTTTTCCAAAAATTTCCAATCAAGATATGAATTGTAGATCACTAGTAGATAAAGAGAATTATTTCATAAGGACTCAACACTTCTACCCAGTGATTCCAATAGATAATGTCCCCTCCAAGAGTCAGGTATCATTATTGTCATAGGTGGGTGGTCAAAGAGTCTTCTCCAGTAAGAGTCTCCAAATTTAAGGGTCAATCTAGGGGATCAACCAGAATCCCCATATCTTGTACAAATAATGTCTAAATAAAGTAATTACTAGAACATGAATCTATATCAACTATAGTTACCATATACATAAGACATATCGTACCTAAAAGCATTCCCATATCCTCTAGGTCATAATCTTTGACCACCTACAGCTATCCCCACCTGTGACCCCTAGTTCCCTAAGCCTTGTGTGGACCACCTGGGCGTGGCAGTGGTAACAATTTAAACATTAAACCACCACCTAATGCTTTAAAAACTACTCTTCAACATCATTCACCCTATGGACCTACCTTCTCCTGATACTTATTATACCTATGTGGCCCATCTATGGTCTCTATATCAGCTATACGGTAGGTCTGACAATCTCGAAGAAGATGACCCCTACCATCACATGAGTAGAAGAGACTCTATATGTGATGATTGAACCGACCATGGGATCCCCAAAATGCCAATCCTTATTTGGGATATCATCTATTAAAAATTATCACATTTCTAGATACCTGTGACTGATTTCATCTCTCCACTACCATGGTTTATTCTCCTGATTTCTCACTAATGACAACCATTGGATATATATGATCATCCAATAAAATATCTACCACCAATTTCTTCTATACCACCCTAGAATAGGTAAGAATTAATATATGGATAACAATAGGTCAAATTTATCGACACCAATCTAGCATGTTGGTATGTTCCCTGAATAACTAGTCACGAACCATATCCATAAAGTACATAGAAATGATAGTAAAATACTATGTATACTCTAACACTATCATGCTTCCAAGATAGAGATGTAAAATATAATTGATATGTATATTATTCATTTTAACTAGTTATAAATACTCTATGAAATTGAACCGAAACTTTATGTTTCGGAAACTTCTGTCGGGGTGTGCATCATCGCGGCGACCCGCTGATTGTTTTCCTTTATTCCCACTTCCCAAAGGAGGTGACATTCATCACTTATTCAGATATGTATTCTCCTTGATCGAAACAGGATAATGGGATGTTGGTTCCCTATTCCTTTAATTTCTCTTTGGAACTCATTTCCTAGTCCAGGTCACCCTCATAGATTAAGATGTTGTTCATGAATCTCGTTTTTAGTTACACAACTTTTTGGATGCTAGTTAATTATGCTGCTTATGTCTAGAAATTCCAAGGGGTCTTGAAAAGGCATCAAACTTCGATTGGAGTAGATAGTAACATTAGACATGTATGGAATATCTGGATGCATGAACATTGATCAAATATATTCTTCATCATATGACAAAATTTTAGGGGAATATAACTCGAGGAATCCCACATTGATTGCGGGATACTTTGTACCATAGGGTTGTCTCTGAGGTTTTCCTTATCTTCCCATATTTAACATGATGTATTTTGTGAGTTTAATGTGTAGTGAAGATAGTTATGCAAAAGGTGTAGTTTCCAATGTTTTCCTTATACATCCCATGTTCATCATGGTGTAGGATGTGAGTTTCACGTCTTATGATGTCACGACCTGACCTGAACCAGGGCTCGAACCACAACTACCCCAAGCCCGCCTCCATAGGCTAGGGGCTGGTGACTAGCTCCGTAGGCACAACAAACTCGGGGAAGCCTTTGCCTAAGAACATGTACACACATAGCCAGCTAACGCAATGCAAAATTGCAGAGAAAATGAAGAAAGCAAGGTTCCACACTACTATAAAAAGGGAACCGAAAAAAATACATCGACCTCTAACAGTACAAGTACAAGAAAAGTAAAGCTGAAATGGAAAGGGGAAAAAGTACAAACCCAACTAGAAAAGTTCCACAACTAGGTAATAGGTGAAAATGTAAAACATCTGGAAGAGTCCCACACCTGAATCCCAATCTACGACCACAACACGTGGTCCAAGCACCATGTATCCCGAAGCACCTCTAATGTCACGATCAACTTTTTTGTCATCTGCAAGGGCATGCCAAATGCGAGAAAATCCCAAGCAGGGGTGACTATAAGAATACTCATTAGGAGGCCCCGAAGGCTCGAGGGAGTAGCATGAGATGTACTAAATAGGATAACAGAAAGAGACAACAAGGTACAATAAGAGTGAAGAAAAATAGTACAGCTCCACCCTATAATAGATATGATCGCTCAAAGAAACCCAAATGAGAGTGATGGGATCTTAATCTCATAGATCTCACCAGGTATATGACCATACATATACCCAAGGAAACCAGATATACTTGTAACATAGACCTTTAGTCTAGAGACAAGTTACACAACTACATACCCATGCTTGGGATCCAGTTCGATGATTCCACAATGCACTTGTCAGGGAGAACTCACTTCATGAGTCTGATAGTTCTGATAACGTCCATTCGGAAAGTATCGTTAATCAGAATGATCATGATAGATGGATGCACTCATTATGGGAGACACACTCTTGAGTGGGAAAGATCATGATACACAGATGAGGATCACTTCCAGGGCCATGGAAGATACCGTGACTCATCTGGATTCACATGTTAGGTAGAGGATCAATGCCTGATAGAGTTGGTCACATCAATGTCTAACTCAACCTAGGGTCAATAATGGATAAGGGATCTCGCTCCAGACCTCTTGGAGGGATGCCGACTCTATCAAAGAATGTCCTACTCAAGGGATCACACTCTTTTAGAAGGAAAAGATTCATGACCATCAGGGGAACGAGAAAAAGGGGCACTACCCCAAACGAAACATGTCCAATATACGGTGAACAAGAGGACCAATCCTTTCTCCAAAAATTACATGGAGTGTAGAAAAGTTACACGCCGTGTTGTTTGACCCCAGGTACTTCCCATGTACAATGTCTCGTGTCGTAAGGCTGGTCATGAAAAATGAAACTACACAGCATGTAAAAAGTTAACCTACCATGTCTAAGTATCTGGGGTCCACACCGTGAAGGCTGGCCATGTTCCGGTACATGGTCTCAACCCATGTATGTCTACCCATGTAATAGGAACACAAGGTGACCCATGAAACCATCCTGGTCTGGCCGTGTGGTGGAGTATTGACACAAAATATAGGAAAACCATCTCAGAGGAAAATGAACCCGCACTCATGAGGTGGGGAGTCCCATCTCTACCGGAGTAGAGGAGTAAGGAATACCCGCTCCTTGAGTCATCAAGGGAGTAGCCATCCTAGATCTCACTAAAAGAAACACCATGGTTCTACTCATCAGGTCACTGATCATACCTCAACCGCCACGAAGTTCAACAAGTATGTAACCAGAAGGACCGCCATGTCATAAGGGTTCCAACATGATAGATGGTGCAACAATCGGATTCCCAGTCTGTAAGTTATAGGTATTTTAGAGTTGAGGGATCAGATGGATTCATGTTCAATCTATCCTGACCATACTTCAAACATCACCGCATAACCAAACAGGTCACACCATTGCGATCCACATGAAAAAACACAAGAGATGGACTACCCATTTATCCAAAATGGATACCCAGTGAAATGGTTGTATTTCACCACCACACGTGCGGACTAGGAATCATGGGGCCCGCACCTCAACAATGACTTGAAATATCCAATATTGGTCTTGAAACATCCGTCTTAATTTCAGGGTCACAGCGTCATAGACGGTTCATCATTCTGACACCATATGAGGGAGATAAGTCGGATACAAGATCCTGTAATATTATTATTATTATTATTATTGGGTGTTTCGTGGACCCAAGCCATAAACCAATATTTAGTATCCAACATTCGACTTGAATTGATTGTATTAAAGATAGGTTCATGTCACCGCTGATGGAAAGTCAATCAGATGTCTCACGCACATGTTTTAGAGGGGTGAAGATTTAATAATTATATTAAATCTATTAATTCATGATCGTTTTAGGTACCCGATCTGAAAACCCAAAAAAATCCCATATTAGACTCATAAATTCCGTTTGAACGTCAGGGTTGAATTGTTAATGACAGTATGTAAATCCGAGGTCGCATGAATACATTACGATTGAAATTGTGTTTTATCAACAAAAATAATAATATGATTATTATATGATTATTTTTAATTGATTTCTTTCAAATATCTCATGTCAGGCACAAATCTGTCCAATTTTGTGTGCATCACCCCATTTCATCCGATTTTTATTTTATTTCCCAAAATATTAATCTTTATTTACTTTAAACTCTTTCTCTCTCCAATGTTCTTTCATTATTCCACAATTTTATGACTTTACAACAAAAGTGGTGCCTCCACTTGCCTTTGATCTGTGTGGCATGCCCCAAACCTCCACGCCTTCATGGTTTTTATTATTATTTTCTTTATTATTTCATCACCTTGTAATCTCTCTCCATTCTCATTTGATATTCACAGACAAGGTATCCCTTTGGCGGGGAAGTCCAAATAGAACCTCTCTTTAAATATTATTCCCATTATTATCTTATAATTACTCCCTCTCTCACATAGATCTCCTCCTTTCACTATTTTTCACCCCCATAAACCAGGAACCGCTATGCCTCCGCCTCGCACATGGCCTACCTCTGGCGCCCCACATACTCACATTGCTGGCTTGAACCACCAAAACCCTCGGTGGACCCGTGCCACAGGATCCTTCCGTACGCCATTCGGGCTTCGATTTTAACTCGAAAAAAATAGACAAATGTGGATCCCTGATCGTTGGGTCGAGATCTCTATGTTCATATGTGGTGCTCAACTAAACATTGAGTTTCTAGCGCGCTTAATTTTTTTGCAATGAAGAACACCTGAAAGATGTGCAGACCATGAATAAGAAAAGATTTTGGTCGATGTGCAGATCGATAGTAATTTTAGTTTGGCCATCGTTTTTTTAGAATCATGAATATGGGGAATTGGAAATTAAATATTTATCATTTTTCAAGAATCTAAAATTCAAGATAAACAATTAGAAAATAAATTCAATCAATTGTTTATCGATCCATGAATAAATTTATTTAATTCGCGTTAATCATGAGAAATTTAGACCGGGGTAAGGAATTAAAAGAGATAAATCCTACCTCAGGTTTGGATCGATCGTTGGTGAAGATGACATTCATCAAGATGTGTTCAGTGTTGATGAGGATCAAAATTTCCCAATGATAAGAAGAAGATGTTTCGTTCGTCGGTCTTCAATTCGCCTGATCTGAGGATTCATTGTTCTTCGTTCTTTATTCATCAACGGAAAGAGGAGGAGAGGAGAGGAGTAGAGGCTTTGTCGTTGTTTGAAAAACTAAATTATGAGGTAAAACCCTTAAAACCTCATATTTAAAACCTCTTATTAGTTTAAAAAATCTTTTAATCAAATAATTAAATAAATAATTATTTACCTATTAAATTATTTTCCCACGATGGTGCAAAATCCGAACACCCAATGCCAAAAAATGTTATACCCTGCCTAGGGTAAAACCTACATTCTGAACTCATCTGTGGTCTCAGATTTTTCACTTGAGTCACTGTTAGAGAGATATTTGGGTTTTAGCTATTAAATGAATAAATTAAATATTTAATTTATCCATTTAATACACCACCAACGAGCGAGGAGTCCGAACATCCAGTGGTGACTTATTTTATGTCAAGCCCAGGGGAAAAACTATGTTTCGGACCCAACCGTTGTCTTGGATTTTCAATCCGATCAACCGTATAAGAGATATCCCATTTTCATCAGTTAACCATGCATTCATTATATAAAAACACTTAACATTTTTATAAAATTATTTCCGGGCACACCGGGTCTTGGAATTGCACGTCGTCTCAGCGCCCAGCTTTGGAAATATTCTTAGAAATATTTCAAAGTCATATTAGACATAAAAATTGGGTCTCTAAATTATTCCCTCCTTTAGGATTTTCTTCCTTAAAAAGAAAAACCAGGGAAACCACTCAGGATTCTGAGCCCACACTTATCTCTTCCGCTCCTAGGGAAGCCTGTATGTTTCTGTGCTGCCAATGATTGTGGACCAAAGGGGTGGTCCACCCTCATAAGGATTTCTTTAGTTGCGACATGTATACGACGTTGTGTACCCACTATAAATATTTGGGGTAAGGAAAGGTCGTATGCAACCTCACCATCTCCTTGCACTGTCTCGAACGACCTGATAGAACTCAGGGGATAGTTTGCCTACCTGGGAGAACCTCTAAAACACTTGTCACAACTTGAATCACTATTTTCACTAGGAAAGAGTATTGTGATTCCCTCCTTTAGAATATCCATATCGTGAAACACCTAACGATATCTGGTCACATAGGATTTCATAGTCGATTAATCACAACTGAGACTCTCTTACATGCTCGAGAAGAGAAGGATTCAACACTGTCGACTGAAGAAAAGTTGTATCCTCATGTTCCACTAGGGTTAAAAGCATGGAAGTTAACTTCTATAAAACATCCCACACTTGGTGACTCTAGGACATCCCGCAATTCTCTTTAAGGGAATATTCTACATAACCACACAATGATTGCACAATTTTGCAAGATTCTTCCATGGTGATTTCGTTGTGCTTCCTAGGTCCCATATGAACACCTGCATGTGACTGATCATGATAAGATATCCTACATTATGGTCTCATTGTCTGGCGTCTGCTAGCTGAAGTAGACGTCTCAACTCTATTGCGATAACTATCACAACCAGCTATATGGTGTGATAGGAAGATTTCTACCACTAGTGCATACTCTCACACTTTGGCTTAGGTGGGAATGCACAAGGTCACTATGATAGCATAGATATCTCTACATATTCCTCGCTCAAACATCTATTCTTAGAAACTACCATTATCGACTAGTGGAACACCGACTCTAGAAATACCTCTAGTGTCTGAGGGCCTGGCATACTGCGGAACCTCAGTGGTCTCCGGTGCGGGTACTCATGAAGTGTGCTAAACATGCACACATCTTCAGCCTAATCAGCTTTCGTTGTCTTATTCACAACAGGTAGGGGTGCTTCTAACCACACACCAGGAGAATGGTGCTCATAGGATGGGTCCTGAACTGAGCTCTCGTTGCTCATGGAATCATCTCCACGAACTGTAGCTAGTATCCCAGATGGATGTCATCACGGAGACATCCAAAATGTTATCAAGGAATACTACGGTCAAAAGAGAATATCTATATATCATCAACGATGGGGAGATGACTCGAGAAGGACAGTCAAAGACTCAGTCCTGTATGATGCATGTACCATTTTTCCCTAAAACAGGTTTCTCAGGGTTCCCGGTCGACAAGCGGGTAATCAGGGTCCTGGTGAATGGATACGTCAGCCGCATGTACCATCACTGGACTCCTTAACCAAAGAGCCACTCTCGAGACACATCGACACTATTTCCCTAAACCCAACCCTGACCATTTTAGGTAAACATCTTAACAACGTCCAACGGGTCGAACCGCCTCTGATACCACTCATTCATGACCTGACCCGTACCATAGCTCAAACCACAACTACCCCAAGCCCTCCTCCATAGGGCAGGGTATTGTGACTAGCGTCAAAGGCACAACAAATTTGAGGACGCCTTTGCCTAAAAAACTGTACACACACACTGTAAAGACCCGTAAATTCAAGGAAATATTTTTCATAAATTCTTTGTGTTTTTACGAGTGCGCATTTTCTAATAGAACCTGATTCTGAGGCCCTGTGTGCCCGGAATCAATTTTCGAAGTTTATCTCGGGTACGATCAGTGAACGAGCGAGCGGGTTTTTCTAACTTTTTAACCGATGCTTGGAATCAAAATCCTAGTTCACCATTGAAACCGTAACGCTGGTATTTTCTTAAGAAGACCCTTTCTGGAGTTGCATTTTCTCGCGTGGTGTTGTGAAATTATTGGGTTAACTGAAGAGTGAAATAAAATGTGCGCCACAATTTTATTTCTAATCTAAATAGTTATAACCTATGTTTGGGAGTTGAGTGGGACCCACTACATCCTAACAACTTGGAAGGATATTTTTGAGGTGGGGCCCACACGAGCCTCACCCCTTCAAATCCCCTAAACCCCCTCTTTATGTCGGCAACCACCCATAAATGGTGTGACATTTCCTCTTCTCCTTTATTGGATGCCAACACACTCTATTCAATTAATTCAACTCATTAATTAATGGAATGAGATATTTTTGAATTTTAAAAATGTTGTTGTCATGTTTGTGTGTGAATAAAATAAGCCAAAGTCTGATTTTATTGGGGGTTGTCTCATTGTGTGGAGTTTGGAGAAGAAAATCTCAAGTCATGAAGATCTTCTTCTTCCTCGTAGAAGAACGCGAAGAATACCATAATTCTTTTCGACCTTCTTCCTGAGTCAAAGAAAGGGGGACGCTGCATCCTTCATCGGGCGTGCACCGAAGATGTATACAGATCCTTGTTTCGCGACTTCGTCTTCCGCGACGCCGTTTTCCCACAACGATCATCGTTCGACAACTCCTTGAGGTAGGCGTTTGGTATTGTGTTCATGAATATTCTTTTTCCGTCCATTATTAATTTCTTTAACTGATTGTTATCGAATTAATGGGAGGAGGCCGGACTGCAAGAACAAGCCCGAACCTCCACCCCTTTGTTATTGTGTCTTGATGCAGATTGGAATGGAGGAAACGCGGTGTCGTCGCACCGTGCATGAATGAGGGAACTGCGGCTGGAGCGGGCCGCAGTGAAGAAGCGAGATGTCGTCGCGCCGTGCCAAAGCCGAAGAACCCACGGCCAAGGTCGGGCCGTTGTGCCGTCGCGCTATGCAGATCGGGAAGGAGCCGCGACCTTTGGCCACAGCAGGGCAACAGGAGGCGGCCGGCCTTGCCGGTGGCCGGCAATGTAACACCCTGAGCTTCCATGATTCGCTTCTCATTCAATAATCCAATAGCTTGCATTGTACGCAACTTCGAGTTCTAAAACACCGCGACTAATCAAAGTAGCCGTTATGAAAAGTAATAACCACTTTTTAAAATTATAGAAATTTTATATTTCAAAATGGACTTCATTTTTGGATTCGGAATATCGAAATTAGCCTATGTTGAATTTTTGGTATTTTTCTGAGAACTTCTAATTTTTTATGAATAGTGAAAAATACTTAAAAACAACTTTTTTAATCAAAATAATTTATAGTGATAAATTATACTATTTAGTGGTTTTAAAGTATAATTAGAATATATTTTTACCATTTTATCCAATTGTGGTCATTAGAATTAATTTAACATTGAAATTGGACATAAACAATTGCCAATCTTTTGATATAAATTGTTTCTTAAAACACGCTATTTGTTGTGACAGTGGGAATTAATTATAAAATTAATTAATGCAACTTATATGTTTGGAATTTTGTAAAATAGACATCATTTTTGAATTTGGAATATCAATTATAGCTTAGGGTGAAATTTTGGCATTGTTCTGAAAAACTTCAATTTTTGATGAATAGTGAAACCACTAAGTGGTAGTTAAATAACTGATTTTTCGTTTAAATGAAATATTACCACTTCTATGATTTTATTTTCAAAAAATACGACATAAATGGTTTTCATTAAGAAGTAAAATGTGGTTCAATGAGATTAAAATAAATTTTTGGCGAATAGTAACTTTTAAGTTCTTAATCGCGATTAAAGGCAATTAGTGTAGTTTAAGGTACAAATAATGTTTTAATAATATGAGATGAGCATGAAACTTGTCCTACTCCTATTGGATGAGTCATGGACGACCAAGAAAACCCATGGGTCAACTTGGGGACCCCATGGAGCCACTTTAGTTGTAAAATGTCATTAATATATATTTCTTTAATGTTAAAATTAAATTGACACAAACATGAGTTATTTTACTAAAACAGTTTTTAAGTGGGGTTACACAAGTCCAAATTTTGACTATAAATATTCATTAGAAAGATAAAAATATTTCCTACATAATAGTATTTTTTATAATTTTTAGACATTAAATAAATTAAATTATTTATGACATCATTATGATGTAGCGATGACCTCATTATTTAACGATTTAAATAAAATGAGAAGATAATGAAAAATACAAGGCTTAAACTTTTCCAAATCCTATTGGATGAGGATATTTAGAACCCTTATCACCTTAGCCACGAATTATATAAGTTTGGGACCTTTATAATCCGAGATTCATTGTGTAATAATGTAACATTTCAATCTTTCCAAAAGAGCCCATCCTCTCCTCTTATAAAAGGCCCCCACCTCTCCCACCTTATTCACACTTTCAAGCCATTTGGCTCGGACAACCTCTGCCCAAATACTCTCCCAAATTCCCCCTATTACTCCTAGAAGCCTCAATTTGGGAAGAACTCTTCCCAAGGAAGCCTTTGGCTCAAATCAAAAAGAGTTACCCGATTTTGAGGTAATGTCTTCTCTAATGTTGTTTTGTTTTATTTTTCTTCTCCAACCCATAAAATCTTTTTATTCATTTATTTTGTAACAACACTAGTATACTCAATATACTAGGATGTTGTTATAAGATGTATTAGAGCTACACTTACACACACCTACATCTAATGGTTAAAGAACATACGGTTTCTGTGGATGGCGAATTTCTGCCTCACGAAATGATGATTGTTCAACACTCATATAACACCTTCAAAGGTGGCCATTAAGATGTCACTATATTTATATATGATATATATAATGTTTATGTTTTACTTATGCTTCTGTATTTCTCATTTATGTCATACTTTATGATTTCCATTATGGATAAAACGCGATAATTTCATTTTAGGAAGTGCGGACTACCACCCCCTCAAAGTGATTTGAATCGTTAATGCCATATGTGGGATGTATAAAGGATGGATTAAATGTTATTATACACTATATTATACTGTAATTATATTATAAATTTATATAATTATGATTTCATTCCATTAAATACGAAATAGAAATGAAAGTAGCGTTCATGCGTACGTACAGCTAACCGTCTCCATGAACGGTGCATTTCATTTTTTTACCTCTAAATGTTACGTGACATTATGAATGAATTTATATACTGTATATATGATATATATGATATCTAAATCATTAATATAATTCTGTATATAATGGATATTTCACCACATGAACAACTTGTAATTATAAGAAGTTTATTTTTGACTCAAGTACCAAAGATCGACAAAACGACCGTTATTAACTTAAATAATTAAATAATGTTTATAACATGGTAATAAGGGATATAAAAGGAATAATGAACATGAGAAAGTTTCTTAAGTAAATAGAAATTAACTCTAGTTTATTATTCAGGAGGTTAAAGAACGGTCGAGTCAGGACAAGACGCAAAGTAAGGGAACTTCTTAACCCAACTTTCATTCTTTGGGTTAATCTCCTACTTTCAAATTATGTCCTGATATCATTATGTCCTATCTTGTATTTTTACATTATTTATGTGTACTTATAGTGAATACACATTATCTATGTACTTTATTTAAAAAAATGATCTTTTTAAGGACTTCGTCTCAATCCCCTTTCATTGAGGAATATATGGTTTTATACACAACTTTCTTTTATACGGTGTATAAACCCCTTTGACTTTTACGTTTATTCAAAAGGAATCTTTTTTATACGAAGCGTTTACTAAACGACAAAAGGGAATGTTTTTGTCGTACGTATGCGGCAACAATGACTTCTCCGCCGCCGTGACCACTATTTGAGTTTCGGCTTCCTCTACAAGCCATACCCTTTTTTTAATGAATAATAAATACCATGTTATACTTTTCTTTCATTTTGGTATTGAAAATGGTTTTGAAAGCGTTTTTATTATATCAATGTGTTGTATTGATATCTTGTAATTGAAATGTGGAAATGTTATGTTTCCTTTATGCATGTTTTATGTGATATGATTATGTTATGGTTTAAGAGATGTTTAAACCTGTTCATATGAGGAATGTATTGGACTTAATAAGTGACGGGTGGAGCCCGCTATAGCTCCTCGATGCATCGGTAGGTCTCATGAGACAACTAGACGTGGAATTGGCCAAGGCCCTTTCCCAATTTGATTTATGGTTTTGCCCGAGGCCTTAATCATTTTAGACGTCTTGGCCGAGGCCTTGACAAAATGTTTCAGAATGTCCGACATTATACATTCCCTCATTATGAAAGTGGTTATTGTTATTTCATGTGATTATTCGACCAGTAGAATATCCATGTGAAGAAGTGAATGGAATTATCTCATTTTACTTTTGCCATATTATGTTGATGTTCAAGTTTAGAAGGATTTTGTTTTAGTTATACATTGCTTTAAATTTTTATGTTTATTTATGAAAGCTTCCGCAATATTGTTATCCTTACTGAGCATCTGAGCTCACCTCTTTCAATGTTTTAATATTTTCCAGGATGTGAAGAAGTATTTTATGAATGACCTGCAGGGATAGTCAGAAGAGGATATGAGTGTGGACTATGGAGACTTTGTTATTGTAGTTTTTCACTTTATGATGTAATGTAACGTTTATGAATGTATCTAGTGTTTCCAAGGCTATTAAACTAATCGGTCTTTCGAGACTTGATCTTTTGTGATCATGCCAATGTTACGAAGTAATGCACCGACTCTGGGTAGCTGGGGTCGGGGCGTTACAGTTGGTATCAGAGGCAGTTTAGTACTAACCTTGGAAGCTAGATTTAGATAAACTCTGATTAGAGCACATAGCCCAAAGATAGACTTTGAGGATTAGTATAGAAGAACTTCCTAGAATTTTGGTATTGTAGAGATTTTGTGAGTTTTCCGAGCAATACATCCCTGTCTGGATACGATCAGGTAGAGGCGGCTCTGGCACAGATGTTACTAGGGGTAAAACCCAAAAACACCGCTTTGATCTAGACTCGAACGGGAACTGGTGCACGACAACAGGCCTTGCTGCACTCTTGGTTATGACACTCTCTGGGGATATTCTTAGGATAACTCTCATTTTCTTTACAAATCATTATGAAGGGTTTATGAGTATATACTTCCTCAAATAAAAACTTTTTATGATTATGGATTATATCCATAAATAGTTCAATTTATGTTATGTATTTTACAAGTATAGAATTATGTTTTTTGATTCATAAACTAATCTAGTTTATGACATTGTTTAGAAATGGTGCCTAGTGGAAGAAATGGAAACTGTATCAATGCACGCACTCCGTGTAGGGTTTGCCCTCCTGCTCAAGATAATTATTGTGGATCTGGAGATACAACTGGTGCTGATCAACTTATTACCATACTGGGACAACTCACTCAGGTTATGAATAATAACCTTACTCGTACGGAGAACCCTGATCCGCAACGTGGAGGACCAATGTTAGACCGCTTCATGAGGAAACAACCACCAACATTTAATGGGGGTACAAATCCATTAGTAGCTGAGCAATGGATAAACTCCTTAAAGAAAATATTCCATGCCTTGGGGAGTAGTGAAAGGGAAAAGGTTATCATGGCAGTTTACCGCCTCACTGGAGATGACGATCAGTGGTGGTCGCTGATTCAAAACACAAATGAAGATGATGACGTATCGAATATGGAATGGAGGGAGTTCAAAGATCTTTTCTTAGAAAAATACTTTCCTCATGACCATCGAGCAGATATGGAAAGGAAATTTTTGAGTCTGAGACAAAAGGAGGATGAGAATGTCGCAAAGTATGAGGCCAACTTTACAAGGTTAGCGAGGTATGCTACAGATTATATACGTAACCCAAGAGGTAATATTGATCGTTTCTTTGATGGGTTAAAACAATTTCTCTGTCGAGCTTTAGTATCACAATCGTTCTCAACATACGATGATATTGTCTCATGTGCTATCAAGACATAAAAGGAATTATCTAAGTCTTATGACAACAAAGTAAAGCAAGAGAAGAAGAGAACGGTGGAACAAGAGACAGATAAAGGGAAAAACGGAAAGAAGGATTTTCCATTATGTGATAATTGTGGGAAGAATCACCCTGGTACTTGTCTAAAAGGAATGGGAGTTTGTTATAAATGTGGGGAAAAAGGTCACCAGGCGCGTGATTGCAAGGGAAAGAAAGAGGCTATCAATGTTGAATGCTACAATTGTAGGGAAATGGGGCATTATGAAAATGAATGTCCTAAGCATCAGGGAAACTTACCTCAGAAAAGGCCAAGGGATCAAGGACAATATTATGCTGTTACTACAGTTGAAGCGGAATAGTTAATGTATTGGTGCTTTTGGACTCATGGATTATATTCTGGTTATTAGAATAATGTGATATATATATAAGGATTGTACTGCAGTACTTGTTGTTTCAGTAAGGTTTTAATATAATGAAGGTAATTATATTTTTAGTATGTGACAATAAGAGAAACTTTACTTTGTTTGGGGAATCTGATAAATTGATTTTGGAATTAAGAGACCTTTTAGAGAAAGTCTGGACAGAGGTATTTTGGATAACTATAAAGGTTGGAGTGGATTAAGTTGATCTTTGGATAGTATTGTTTAAGGTTAAAAAATTTATGAAGATTATTTTTGGAATATTATGATACTATAGTTTTAGGAAAAGGACAACCTGCAGGGTGGGGAATAACCCGTCGTGTCGGACAAAGCTGCAGGAATCGAACCCACAACCATAGTGCGACAAGCCTTTATTTCCTACCACTAGCCTACAGGAAGTCCCTGGTTATTACAAAATAATTTTACTAATCTAAATGGTATGTGTTAACATTTGGAACCTTATACAATTAGGATAAATAGAATATTTTTGAGTTCCATTACCATTTGGAGTAAAAGTTGGGTCTGTGGTAAAAATTTATTAACGAATGAAAGTATACATAACAAGTATGTGTATTACCTTACATTCTTAGTAAATCTCCTAAATAAATTCCTCAACATTATAAAAGTTAACTCAAAACAAAAATGTTGTTGGTTAACTTTTCCTACTGGGGAATCAATGATCGTTTAACCAATCACAAGTTTGTGATTTTATTGTAGTTAAACTTTCTCCTAATCCTGTTTTCTATAACTCTCCATCAGACCTTGATGGTTTGTTTCTCCTCCATATCCATATTTTCATAGAATCATAGAATGGGCTATATCTGGTGACCTTTGTACTTATCTTGCTTTCTTTTAATGTTATATATTTATTAACCTTATTTCCGATGTGGGTTTTCCACAAAGGTATTTTCTATTTTCAACCTTTTATTTTCAAAGAAAATTTTCAAATTGCGAGGACGTAATTTATTGAAGGAGGGGAGAATGTAACACCCCGAGCTTCCATGATACGCTTCTCATTCAATAATGCAATAGCTTGCATTGTACGCAACTTCGAGTTCTAAAACACCGCGACTAATCAAAGTAGCCGTTATGAATAGTAATAACCACTTTTTAAAATTATAGAAATTTTATATTTCAAAATGGACTTCATTTTTGGATTCGGAATATCGAAATTAGCCTATGTTGAATTTTTGGTATTTTTCTGAGAACTTCTAATTTTTTATGAATAGTGAAAAATACTTTAAAAAAACTTTTTTAATCAAAATAATTTATAGTGATAAATTATACTATTTAGTGATTTTAATGTATAATTAGAATATATTTTTACCATTTTATCCAATGGTTGTCATTATAATTAATTTAACATTAAAATTGGACATAAACAATTGCCAATCTTTTGATATAAATTGTTTCTTAAAACACGCTCTTTGTTGTGACAGCGGGAATTAATTATAAAATTAATTAATGCAAATTATATTTTTGGAATTTTGTAAAATAGACATCATTTTTGAATTTGGAATATCAATTATAGCTTAGGGTGAAATTTTGGCATTGTTCTGAAAAACTTCAATTTTTGATGAATAGTGAAACCACTAAGTGGTAGTTAAATAACTGATTTTTCGTTTAAATGAAATATTACCACTTCTGTGATTTGATTTTCAAAAATCCGACATACATGGTTGTCATTAAGAAGTAAAATGTTGTTCAATGAGATTAAAATAATTTTTTGGTGAATAGTAACTTTTAAGTTCTTAATCGCGATTAGAGGCAATTAGTGTAGTTTAAGGTACAAATAATGTTTTAATAATATGAGATGAGCATGAAACTTGTGCTACTCCTATTGGATGAGTCATGGACGACCAAGACAACCAATGGGTCAACTTGGGGACCCCATGGAGCCACATTAGTTGGAAAATTACATTAATATATATTTATTTATTGTTAAAATTAAATTGACACAAACATGAGTTATTTTACTAAAATAGTTTTTAAGTGGGGTTAAAGAAGTCAAAATTTTGACTATAAATATTCATTAGAAGGATAAACAGATTTCCTACATCATAGTATTTTTTTTATAATTTTTAGACATTAAATAAATTAAATTATTTATGACATTATTATGATGCAGCGATGACCTCATTATTTAACGATTTAAATAAAATGAGAAGATAATGAAAAATCCAAGGCTTACACTTTTCCAAAGCCTATTGGATGAGGATATTTAGAACCCTTATCACCTTAGCCATGAATTATATAAGTGTGGGACCTTTAGAATCCGAAAAGCATTGTGTAATAATGTAACATTTCAATCTTTCCAAAAGAGCCCCTCCTCTCCTCTTATAAAAGGCCCCCACCTCTCCCACCTTATTCACACTTTCAAGCCATTTGGCTCGGCCAACCTCTGCCCAAATACTCTCACAACTTCTCCCTCTTACTCTTAGAAGCCTCACTTTGGGCAGAACGCTTCCCAAGGAAGCCTTTGGCTCAAATCAAAAAGAGTTACCCGATTTTGAGGTAATGTCTTTTCTAATGTTGTTTTGTTTTATTTTTCTTCTCCAACCCCATAAACTCTTTTTATTCATTTCTTTTGTAACAAAAACAGTATCCTCAATATACTAGGATGTTTTTATAAGAATTATTCGAGCTAAACTTACACACACCTACATCTAATGGTTAAAGAACATACAGTTTCTGTGGATGGCGAATTTCTGCCTCACGAAATGATGATTGTTCAACACTCATATAACACCTTCAAAGGTGGACATTAAGATGTCACTATATTTATATATGATATATATAATGTTTATGTTTTACTTATGCTTATGTATTTCTCATTTATGTCATACTTTATGATTTCCATTATGGGTAAAACGAGATAATTTCATTTTAGGAAGTGCGGACTACCACCCCCTCAAAGTGATTTGAATCGTTAATGCCATATGTGGGATGTATAAAGGATGGATTAAATGGTATTATACAATATATTATACTGTAAATATATTATAAATTTATATCATTATGATTTCATTGCATTAAATACGAAAGAGAAATGAAAGTAGCGTTCATGCGTACGTACGGCTTACCGTCTCCATGAACGGTGCATTTCATTTCTTACCTCTAAATGTTACGTGACATTATGAATGAATTTATATACTGTATATATGATATATATGATATCTACATCATGAATATAATTCTGGATATAATGGATATTTCACCACATGAACAACTTGTAATTATAAGAAGTTTATTTTTGACTCAAGTACCAAAGATCGACAAAACGACCGTTATTAACTTAAATAACTAAATAAAGTTCATAACATGGTAATAAGGGATATAAAAGGAATAATGAACATGAAAAAGGTTCTTAAGTAAATAGAAATTAACTCTAGTTTATTATTGAGGAGGTTAAAGAACGGTCGAGTCAGGACAAGACGCAAGGTAAGGGAACTTCTTAACCCAACTTCCATTCTTTGGGTTAATCTCCTACTTTCAAATTATCTCATGATATCATTATGTCCTATCTTGTATTTTTACATTATTTATGTGTACTTATAGTGAATACACATTATCGATGTACTTTATTTAAAAAAAATGATCTTTTTAAAGACTTCGTCTCAATCCCCTTTCATTGAGGCATATATGGTTTTATACACAACTTTCTTTTATACGGTGTATAAACCCCTTTGACTTTTACGTTTATTCAAAAGGAATCTTTTTTATACGAAGCATTTACTAAATAAAAAAAGGGAATGTTTTTGTCGTACGTATGCGGCGACAATGACTTCTCCGCCGTCGTGACCACTATTTGAGTTTCGGCTTCCTCTACAAGCCATACCCTTTTTTTAATGAAGAATAAATACCATGTTATACTTTTCTTTCATTTTGGTATTGAAAATGGTTTTGAAAGCGTTTTTATTATATCAATGTGTTGTATTGATATCTTGTGATTGAAATGTGGAAATGTTATGTTTCCTTTATGCATGTTTTATGTGATATGATTATGTTATGGTTTAAGAGATGTTTAAACCTGTTCATATGAGGAATGTATTGGACTTAATAAGTGACGGGTGGAGACCACTATAGATCCTCGATCCATCGGTAGGTCTCATGAGACAACTAGACGTGGAATTGTCTGAGGCCCTTTCCCAATTTGATTTATGGTTTTGGCCGAGGCCTTAATCATTTTAGACGTCTTGGCCGAGGCCTTGACAAAATGTTTCAGAATGTCCGGCATTATACATTCCCTCATTATGAAAGTGGTTATTGTTATTTCATGTGATTATTTGACCAGTAGAATATCCATGTGAAGAAGTGAATGGCATTATCTCATTTTACTTTTTCCATATTATGTTGATTTTCAAGTTTAGAAGGCTTTTGTTTTAGTTATACATTGCCTTAAATTTTTATGTTTATTTATGAAAGCTTACGCAATATTGTTATCCTTAATGAGCATTTGAGCTCACCCCTTTAAATGTTTTAATATTTTCCAGGATGTGAAGAAGTATTTTATGAATGACCTGCAGGGATAGTCAGAAGAGGATATGAGTGTGGACTATGGAGACTTTTTTATTGTAGTTTTTCACTTTATGATGTAATGTAACGTTTATGAATGTATCTAGTGTTTCCAAGGATACTAAACAAATAGGTCTTTCGAGACTTGATCTTTTGTGATCATGCCAATGTTACGAAGTAATGCACCGACTCTGGGTAGCTGGGGTCGGGGCGTTACAGGCAAGAAAGAGGAAGCCGCGGCCTTTGGCTGTGGCGGTTATGCAAGTGGGGAGGCCAGATCCTCCGGCTGCCAACGTTCAAGGGAGATGGAAACCGCGAGGGGGTCCAGCAGCGATGACACCGGCCGGCCAACTGGGACGGACGTTCGGTGGAGGCCGGGGGTCGTAACCACCGGATGTTGACAGGCGGTCCCCTCCATGTGGGGGTGGGGGGGGGGGGGGGGCGGTTTCGAGACAAGGGGGGGAAGTGCCCCCCGTTTCCCGCTCAGCCGAAACGGCTGAGCTAACTGGCCACACGGGCTGTGCCCATGCCAGGCCCACTGGCCACGCTGAGCCGGATTGGCCGCGCTGGGCCGGGCCCCCATGCCGGGCCCGGCCGGGCCCCCCCGTGCTGGTCCGGGCCGGGCCATGGCTATAGGGCCAGGCTTTTCCCTAATGTGTCGGACCTGGACCCGGGTCGGGTTGACCAGGTACGGGCCGACCCAGGGTGTCTTGGGCCGGGTCGGTCCCGACCCAAAACCCCCTAAAATTGGATATCCTTTTTCAAAGGCTCATAACATGGGCTGCGTACCTCGGATCGACACACCGTCAGTTGTGATGCGATCCTTGGATCGGGCCGGTCGTTTCGGTATATTACACTCAAGGTTTCGGAGAACATTGGGTACAACCGGGTTGGTTCGAACACCAAACCAACCAGGCCCTCGGAGCGGAAACGTTTATAACTTGAGCTCCGGACGTCTGATTGATGTGTCGTTGATTTTGTTGGATTCCTCTTAGTGAGACGCTTCCTTTGGATTACTCCTCTAGAGGATTGGATGCATTTGGAGTATAGTCAGTTTGGTTTTGACTTAAAACCCAACCGGGCCCCTGGGACAAAAGAGTCAATAACTCTCAGACCGGGCGTCCAATTGACGCGCCGTCTGTCATGTTGAGTTTCTTTTGACGAGACGGAACAGTGGGATACATCAAATCCAAACATCGTGTATTTTGATGTATCGAACCCCTTGGCTCGTGGAGAGGACCCTCCCGGAATCGATCATGATGTGTGCGGGAACCCTAGAGCTGGCTGTGACTGCAACGACTTCCATTCTGGAATCCTCGGTGGGTTCGACGGTGAAGGAATTCATACCGGAATCCTCCGTGGGTTCGACGACGATAACCTTATTGGAATCCTCCTTGGGTTCGACGACGTTGAAAACCATACTAGAATCCTACGTGGGTTTGGCGGTGATGACTACTGTACTTGTATCCTACGTGGGTCCGACAGTATTGACCTCGGTTGTAGTATTCTACATGGGTCTGACAGAGTAGCTGGACAAGTATCCTACATGGGTCCGATAGCTTAGCTGGTCTAGTATCCTACGTGGGTCCTAGCTAGATAAATCAGAAACTACTTATGATCATCTCTTTTTCTTTACAAATGATGTATACATGTTTGAGCCGAGTATTGATTTTCAATCATTATCATTGATGTGATTGACTTACTTTCTTATGTGGACTGGGTTGTACTTTCCTATGTGGACTGGGTCGTACTTTCCTGTGTGGACTGGGTTTTACTTTCTAGTGTAGACTGGGTTGTACTTTCCTATGTGGGATGGATTATACTTTTTCGTGTGGACTGGGTTGTACTTTCCTGTGTGGACTGGGTTGTACTTTCCCGTGTGGACTGGGTTGTACTTTACTGTGTTGACTGGGTTGTACTTTCCCGTCTGGACTAGGTTGTACTTTCCTGTGTGGATTGGGTTCTGCTTCCTTTGTGGACTGGGTTGTTCTTGGGCTAGTCAGTTGGAGCAGAACTGGAATTGATAACTTAGTTATATGTATGGGAATATACCTAAGTGGAGATGGTTGATACTTCATGTTTTGCATCTGTCATATGGTTTATCCTTTGTGGCTTTTGGGAGACCTTTGGCGGTCTCGGGATCCCTACGGAGTATCGTATACTCACCCCTGCATGGTCTATGCCCGCACTATGTTGTGTTGGATGCAGACAATGGACAACGCCAATCATGGTGAGGCTTGAGGAGCAGTATGGTAGCCGGAGGTAGATATCACGACTAGACGGTACCTGAGGTGGTCTACCAGGTGGGACATACAAAGAGAGGACGGCGGAACTCGAGGATCCGACGAGAATGACGGTACTCACCATTCAGGTGGGATTTCCTAGAGGAAGTCCTGGTGGTTGCTGCTTTGTCTTTTAGTTTTGTAATTTAATTTTCAGTTGGGTTTGTTTACTGGCCCATTTACTTTCCAGCACATACTTGTGTTTTCAGTTTACATAGTGTTTACTTCAGTTTGCGTACTCTATGGTGTTTGTTCTCTTTATAAAGGAAATTCCTTCCCTATTATCGGGATTTACGCCTTTGGTGCTAGTCTCTAGCCCATGGCATATGGGTGGTGGGCTTGGGGTTGTCGCGGCACGGGCCCCGATGACAGGTCGTGACAAATTTGTATCAGAGGAGATCGGTTCTACCGCAGAACATAGGACTCTGATCTTTCCCTATGTGAAGAAATAGTGTTAAGGGTATTTGAGTGTGTTTATCAGTCCAGGGAGTCCAGTGTTGGTGTGGCAGCCGACATATCCATACACCAGGACCCTGACTTCTAATTTCCGACCCAGTGCATGAAAACATTGATTTCATCTATGTTTCAAAATTTTTCTTTGTGATTATTTTGTGTCAGCTCACTAGGTATATTGTATTGACCGTGGTGCACCTGTCTCTTTTGAGGATGGCCCCATGATGGCAGCCAGCTAGGGTTCCGAGAGAGTACTTGATGATGGCCCACCGAGCGACAAGACTCCGGTGTATGATACCCTTTCTATGTTGGCACCTTCGGGTGGTGTACTAGCAGCACCACCACCTATTAGGCAGCAGATGCCACCAGTTGTACTAGTGGACGGTGCACACTGATAGAGCGCGTTGCACGAGTTCCAACAGAAGATGCCTACGAGGATACGGGGCAAGACAGATTCCCAGGCAGCAGTGGACTGGATGGAGGTGATTGCTAGAGTTTTACGCCTAGTTTAGACACTAGTAGAGCAGATGGTGGACTTAGATACTTGTGTTTCCCAGTGAGTGACCATGTGGTTGGTCTGTATAGTGAAGAGGCTTTGGTATGTGGACTGATTCCTAAGAGAGTAACTTCGGGTAGTGTGTCAGCTACATCACTACCTGTTGGTCAGCAGACACTACCAGCGGTACCAGTAGAGGACACTTGTAAGCTTAGTGCCTTATATGTTTCAGCACCAGATATCCCTAAAGTTCCAAGGCAAGCATGACTCACAGGAGGCTGAGGACTGGCTTGAGGATGAGGTTGAGATTCTTCTAGAGATTATACAGCTTCGGCAGGACAACATGTCGGTAGCTGAGAATTCATCAGGGCATACCAAACCATTCCTGGTATTCGATGACTATGATGTGATCGGTGCTTTAGGGCTCAGACATCTAAGTGAGGTGTGTCTAAAGGATATCTGAGCCATCACTTCTTTCTCTATGAATTCCTTCTTATACTAGGGTGCTAGAGAGAACCTTGGTGGTTAATAATTTTTTGGATCAGTGGATGCAGCCAGTTAAGGTTAGTAGTGGGAAGCAGGAAACTGATGCCAATATCGGAGACATGGTCATGTAAAATGTTTCAAGTAGAGAATGTGAAAAGGATAGATGAATCTGCAAGGCAGCAGATGTAGAAGCAGAGATAGGAGAGTAGCATGGGGTGGTGACCATGTTGACATGTTGCAACCACCGGCCTTTGTAATCCCCGCTAGGCTCGGGGAGCTGGAGGGAAGGGGAAAGAGTACATGCATGCGGTCAAGGAGTGTGACCAAAAGGATCTAAGGATGATTCGAAGTATGGATTGTTTCTTATTCTATCTGTCGTAACAACAAACATCGATACGAATCATCCCTTCCTTCCATGAATCTTGTCCCAGACCTAGAGTTTCTGGTTAAGCCGTTGACTTGACCCTCACGTCTGGAGATACCTTTGGGAAGAGACATGATAATCACACTTAACGCCGACGGTGTGATCTGACCCTTGAGATGAGAGTTCCAGTTGGAACCTCTTGGTGGCAGCGTCGAGGCCTTACGACGTTAGTTTGAGTATGGACTGGACAATCACAGCTCATACACAAATTCATGGTATTAGGCAAATGTCAGGATGGGTTCTCCTTGGTCGGCGAAAAGGAAACCCCAGGAAGCACATGATTAACTCATGCTTAGGAGGGTGTAGCCGATCACTCTTGGGTTGGCCAACCATACCCTCGTGGTTGTATGAGTTTTGAGTTTTAGTTCAAATAAGGAAATGGAGGCCTCTAGAGTTCGAGGATGGAGACAATGTTCTTATACGGGTCTCACCTCGACGTGTTTTACGGAGATGTAGCTGAGGCGACGAGTTATCTCCGAGGTCCAACAGACCTTTCTAGGTCCTCATCAGGATATGCGAGGTTATTTACCACTTGAACCTTCCACCTCAGTTGCACTGGGTTCACGATGTCGTCCACATATCTCAGCTAAGGAAATACGTGCATGACCCTTCACAAATCATCGACCGTATGGAGTTGGACGTCGATGATGAGGCAACATTCACAGAGGTTCTAGTGGAGAACGAGGATCGATAGGAGCGGGTCCTACGTGAACGGTCGATTCCTCAGGTGCGCTTTCACTGACAGTACGAGAACCTCCAGGAGAGCACATGGGAGCGGAAGGCTCAATTGTGTGCCCAGTACCACTTTTGTTTCCCTAGTTTGTGATGTATCTTTACAGGGACATAAAGCCCTGAGGTGGGAGTAATGTAAAGTCCCGTAAATTTCAAGGAAATGTTTTTCTTAAATTATTTGGGATTTTATGAGTGCGCATTTTCTGACAGAACCAGATTCTGAGGCCCGGTGTGCCCAGAATCAATTTTTAAGTTTAGCTCGGGTACGATCAATGAACGAACGAGCAAGTTTTTCTAACTTTGGAACCAGTGTTCGGAATCGAAATCTAAGGGCACTGTTGAAACTGCAATGCCTATATTTTCTTAAGAAGACCCTTTCCGGATTTGCGTTTGCACGAGTGGTGTTGTTAAATAATTGGGTTAACTAAAGAGTGAAATAAAATTTGCACCACAATTTTATTTCTAATCTAAATAGTTATAACCTATGCTTGGGAGTTGAGTGGGACCCACTAAATCCTAACCACTTGGTAGGATATTTGTGAGGTGGGACCACACAAGTCCCACCCCTTCAAATCCCTTAAACCCCCTCTTTATGTTGGAAAATCCCCCATAAATGGTGTAACTTTTCCTCCTCTCATTTATTGGATGCCAACACACTCTTTTTAACTAATTGAACTGATTAATTAATTGAATGAGATCTTTTTGAATTTTAAAAAAGTTGTTGGCATGCGAGTGTGTGAATAAAATAAGACAAAGTCTTATTTTATTGGTGGTTGTCTTGTTGTGTGGAGTTTGCAGAAGAAAAGATCAAGTCTTGAAGATCTTCTTCTTCCTCGTAGAAGAACGCGAAGAATACCGGCATGGTTTTCGACCTTCTTTTTCCACGTCAAGGAAAGGGGGATGCTGCATACTTCATCGGGAATGCACTGAAAACGTATACGGAGCCTTGTTTCGCGACGCCTTCTTCCACCAAGCTGTTTTCCCGTGACAATCATCGTTCGACAACTTCTTGAGGTAGGGGTTTGGTTTTGTGTTCGTGAATATTCTTTTGACATCCATCATTAATTTCTTTTTCCACTTGTTATATAATTAACCGGAGGGGGCCGTACTGCACGAAAACGGCCGAACCTCCTCCCCTTTGTTGTTGTGTCTTGATGCGGATTGGAACAGAGGCAACGTGGTTCCGTCGCACCGCGCGGGAACGAGGGAACCACGGTCGGAGCGGGCCGCGGCGAAGAAGCGCGACGCCATCGCACCGTGCCAAAGCCGAAGAACCCATGGCCAAGGTAGGGCAGCAGTGTCGTCGTGCTGCACCGATCGGGAAGGAGCCGCGGCATTTAGCCGCCACGGAGCAATAGGAGGTGGCCAGCCTCACCGGCCGCCGGCAAGCAAGAGGATGGCGCGGCCTTTGTCCGCGGCGGTTCTGCAAGGGGGCGGCTGGATCCGCTGGCCGCCAGCATTAAATGGAGATGGGACCCGCGAGGGGGTCCCACTGTGGTGGCATAGGCTGACCAACTGGGTCGGCCGTTCGGTGGAGGCCGGGGGTCGTAACCCCCGGCGGATGACAGGCGGGCCCCTCTACGTGGGGGGGGGGGGCAGCGCCCCCTATTTACTACTCGGCTGAAACGGCTGAGCTGAATAGCCATGCGGGTTGTGCCCGCATCAGTCCAATCGGCCGCGCCGAGCCGAACCGCCCGCACCGGGCCGGACCGCCCGCGACGGGCCAGGACGTCCGCGCTGGGTCGGGTAGCCCGCGCTGGTTCGGACCCCCGCACCAGGCCGGGCTGCGCCGGTTGGGCCGGGCCATGCCAGCCGGGTCGGGCCGCACCCTAATGGGCCGAACCTAGACCCGGGTCTGGTCGACTCGGTTCGGGCCGACCCTGGGGGTCTTAGGCCGGGTCGGTCCGGTCCCAAAACCCCCTAAAATTGGACAGCCTCGTTCAAAGGCCCATAACATGGGCTACAGACCTCCGACCGATGCACTGTCAATTTCGATGTAATCCTTGGATCGAGAAGGGAGTTTCGGTATATTACACTCAAGGTTTCGAAGAAATTTTTGTATGGCCGGGTCGGTTCGAACACGAAACCAACTGGGCCCTCGGAGCGAAAACACTTATAACTTGAGCTTCGGACGTCTGATTGATGTGATGTCAACTTTGTCGGATTCCTCTTAGTGAGAAGGTTCCTTTGGATTACTCCAATCGAGGTTTGGACGTAGTTGGAGTATAGTAGGGTTGGTTTTGACCTAAAAACCAACCGGGCCCCTGGGACAGAAAAGCCAATACCTCTCAGACCGGGCGTCCAATTAACGCACCGTCTATCACGTTGAGTTACTTTTGACGAGATGGAACATTGGGATACATCAACTTCGAACTTCGTGTCAGTTTATGTATCGAACCCCTTGGATCATGGAGCAGACCCTCCTGGAATCGAGCATGCTGTGTGCAGGAACAATAGAGAAGGCGGTGACTGCAACGACTTCTGTACTAGAATCCTCCGTGGGTTCATCTGTGAGGACTTTCGTACTGGAATCCTCCGTGGGTTCGACGATGACAACCGTACTGGAATCCTCCGTGGGTTCGACGACATTTACAACCGTAGTGGAATCCTCCATGGGTTCGGCGGTGACGACTATTGTACTGGTATCCTACGTGGGTCCGACAGTATTGACCTCTGTTGTAGTGTCCTACGTGGGTCCGACAGAGTAGCTGGACTAGTATCCTACGTGTGTCTGACAGCTTAGCTGTTCTAGTATCCTACGTGGGTCCCAACTATATAAAACAATAACTACTTATGATCATCTCTTTTTCTTTACAAATGATGTATACCTGTATGAGTCGAGTCTTGATTTTCAACAATTATCATTGATGTGATTGACTTACTTTCTTGTGTGGAATGGGTTGTACTTTCCTATGTAGACTGGGTCGTACTTTCCTGTGTGCACTGGGTTGTACTTTCTTATGTGGACTGGGATATACTTTCCTGTGTGGACTGGGTTGTACATTCCTGTGTGGCCTGGGTTGTACTTTCCTGTGTGAACTGGGTTGTACTTTCCTGTGTGGACTGGGTTGTACATTCCTATGTGGATTGGGTTATGCTTCCTGTGTGGACTGGGTTGTTCTTGGGCCTGTGAGTTGGATCAGAACTGGAATTGATAACTTAGGTATATGTATGGGAATATACCTAAGTGGAGATGGTTGATACTTCATGTTTTGAATCTTTCCCATGGTTTATCCTTTGTGGCTTTCTGGAGACCTTCAGGGGTCTCGGGGTCCCTACTGAGTATCGTATACTCACCCCTGCACGAGCTATGCCCGCACTACATTGTGTTGGACGTAGACAACGGACAACGCTGATCATGGTTGAGGCTTGTGGAGCAGGACGGTACCCGAAGGTGGACATCACGATGAGACGGTACCGGAGGTGGTCTACCAGGTGGGACGTACACAGAGAGGATGACCAGACTCAAGGAGCCGACGAGACTGACGGTACTCACCCTTCAGGTGGGAGTTCCTAGAGGACGTCCTGTTGGCTACTGGTTTGTCTTTCAGTTATTGTAATTTATTTTTCAGTTGTACTGCACTTCAGTTGGGTTTGTATACTGGCCCATTTACCTTCCAACACTTACTTGTGTTTTCAATTTACATAGTGTTTACTTCATTTTGCTTACTATGTGGTGTTTTTTCTCTTTAAAAAGGCAATGCCTTCCCTATTATCGGGATTTACACCTATGGTGCTAGTCACCAGCCCCTGGCCTATGGGAGGCGGGTTTGGGGTAGTCACGACACGGGCCCCGAGGATGGGTCATGACACACGCAGCTAACGCAATGCAAAAGTGAAGAGAAAAATAATAATGAAATGTTCCACACTACTATAAAAAGAGAACCAAACAAAAATGAATTGAACTATAAGAGTAAAAGTACATGAAAAGTAAATTAGAAAGGGAAAGGGGAAAAAATACACACCCAACTAGAAAAGTTCCCCAACCCGGCAATAGGTGATACTGTAAAATTGCTGGAAGTGTCCCACTCATGAATCCCAATCTACGACCACCGCATGTGGTCCAAGATTCCCGTATCCCGAAGCTCCTCTGATGTCACGATGAACCTTTTATTCATCTACAAGGGAACGCCAAATTCGGTTAAAGCCCATGTAGGGGTGGGTATATGAATAATAAGTAGGATGCCCCGAAGGCTCGAGGGAGCAGCAAGAGATGTATTGAAGAGGAGAACAGTAAGAGAAAATAGTGTATAACAAGAGTGAAAAACAATAGTATAGCTCCACCCAATAATTGATATGATCTCTCAATGAAACCCAAACGAGAGTAAGGGGATCTTCATCTCACAGATCCAATGAGGTATATGACCATACATATACCTAGGGAAACCAGATATAATCGTAACTCAGACCTGTAGTCTAGAGACAAGTTACAAAACTACATACCCACACTAGGGATCCAGATCGAAGATTCCACAAAGCACTTGTCAGGGAGAACCCAATCCATGAGTCTGATTGTTCTGATAACATCCGTCCGGAATGTATCATTCATCGGAAATATCACGATAGATAGATGCACTCATTACAGGAGACACACTCTTGAGTGGGAAAGATCATGATACACAGATGAGGATCACTGCCAGGGGCATGGCAGATATCGCGACTCATCTGGATTCACCAGATAGGTAGAGGGTCAATTCATGATAGAGTTGGTCATGCCGATGCCTAACTCTACCTAGGGTCATGAATGGATAGAGGATCTCGCTCCGGGCCTCTCAGAGGGATGCCGACTCTATCACAGAAAGTCATGCTCAAGGGATCATACTCCTGTAGAAGGAAATGATGCCTGTAGTTTAGGGGAAATAGATGAAGGGGAACTAACCCAAAAGAAACATGTCCAAGATATGGTGAAAAGAGGGAAAAGCCATTTTCCAAAAAGTACCCAGTGTGTAGAAAAGATACACATCGTGTTTTCGGACCCCGAGTACTGCCCATGTACAACGACCCATGTCATAAGGCATGTCATGAAAAACAAAACTACACAGCATGTAAGAAGATAACATGCCATGTCTATGTATCTGGGTTTCACACCATGAATGCTAGCCATGTGCCCGTAAACTGTCTCAACCCATGTATGTCAACCTGTGTAATCGAAACACAAGGTGACCCAAGAAACCGACCTGGTCTGACCATGTGGTGGAGTATCGAATCCAAAGATAGGAAAACCATCTCAGAGGAAAACAAAACCGTGCTCATGAGGTGGGGAGTCCCGTCTCTACCAGCGGAGAGGAGTAAGAAATACCCACACCTTGAGTCGTAAAGGGATTAGTCATCCTAGCTCTCACTAAAAGAAACACCCTGGTTCTTCTCATTAGGTTATCGGTCATACCTCAACCACCATGAAGTTCCACAAAGAAGTAACCCGAAGAACCGCTATGTCATAACGGTTCCAACACGGCAGAAGGTGCGTCAATTGAATGCCAAGTCTGTAAGTTATAGTAATTTTAGTGGTGAGGGCTCAGTTGGATTCATGTTCGATCCAAACCGACCATACATCAAATGGCTCTGGATAACTAAACGGGTTACACTATTGTGATCCAAACGAAAACACACACGAGATGGACTACCCATTTGTCCAAAATGGATAGCCAGTGAAAAGGTTGTATTTCCCCGCCACACGCGCGAACCAAGCATTGTGGGGCCCGCACTCCGACATCGAGTGAAAATATCAAAAATTGGTCTTGAAACATCCTTCTTAATTTCAGGGTCACATCATCACAGAAGGTTCTTCATTCTGACACCATATGCGGGAGATATGTCGGATACAAGATTTTGTAATAATAATTATAATATTATTATTGGGTGTTTCATGGACCCAAGCCACAAACCAGAATTCAGTATCCAACATTTGACTTGAATCGATCATATTAAATATAGGGTCATGTCACCACTGATGGAAAGTCAATCGGATGTCGCATGAATAAGTTATAGCGTGTCGAATATTTAATAATTATATTAAATCTATTAATTCATGAGTGTTTTGGGTACCCGATCTGAAAACCCGAAAAAAAAGACATCCAAAATTGGACTCATAAATTCCGTCTCAAAGTCAGGGTCACATTGCCACTGATTGTTCATGAAACCGAGGTCGCACGAATAAGTTATGATCGAAAATGTGTTTTACCAACAGAAATAATAATATGATTATTATATGATTATTTTTAATTGATTTATTTCAAATATATCATGTCATTCACAAATATATCCAATTTTGTGTCCATCACCCCATTTCATCGGATTTTTATTTTATTGCTCTAAATTTTAATCTTTACTTACTTTATACTATTTCTCTCTCCAATCTTCTTTCATTCTTCCACAATTTTATCACGCTCCAACAAAAGTGGCGCCTCCCCTTGCCTTTTCTCCATGAGGCACACCCCAAACCTCCATTCCTTCATGGTTATTATTATTATTTTCTGTATTATTTCATCACCTTGTAATATTTCTCCAATCCCATTTGAGATTCACGCACAAGGTATCCCTTTTGTAGGGAAGTCCAAATAGCGCCTCTTTTTAAATTTTATTCCCATTATTATCTTATAATTACTCCATCTCTCACATAAATCTCCTCCTTTCACAATTTTTCACCCCCACGACCTCGGAGATGATGTGCCTCTGCCTCATGCATGACTTGCCTCCTCCACGCTGCCTACTAGCGCTACCGCCATGAACCGCCGAAAACCTCATGGGACCCATGCCATGGGATCCTTCCGCACGCCATTCTGGCATCGATTTTAACATGGAATAAAAGAGACGAATGTTGATCCTTGATCCTTGGGTAGAGATATCTGCATCCATATGTCGCGCTCAACAAAACATTGAGTTTCGAGCATGATTAATTATTTTCCGATGAAGAACACGCGAAGAATGTGCAGACCATGAATAAGGAAAGATCTTGGTTGAAGTGTGGATTGATAGTCGTGTGAATTTGGCCCTCATTTTTTTATAATCACGAACATGGGTAATTTGAAATTAAATATTTATCAATTTTCAAGAATCTAAAATTCAAGACAAACAAGAATACAATTAATTCAATAAATTGTTTATCGATCCGCGAATTAATTTATATAATTTGTGTTCATCATAATAAATTTAAACTGGGGTAAGGAATTCACAAGGATATATCCTACCTCATGTTTGGATCGATCGTTGGTGAATATCACATTCATCAATGTCCATTTGGTGTTTATGAGGATAACAATTGAACAAAGATGAGAAGAAGATGTTTCATTTGTTAGTCATTGAATCACCTAGATATGAGGATTCATTGATCTTCGTTCGTCGTTCGTCAACGGAAAAAGTAGGAGAGGAGAAGAGTAGAGGCTTTGTCGTTGTTGGAAAAACTAAATTTTGAGGAAAAAACCCTTAAATCCTCATTTTTATAACCTCTTATTAGGTTAAAAAATATTTTAATCAAATAATTAAATAAATAATTATTTACTTATTTAATTATTTTCCAATGATTGCGTAAAAGCCGAACACCCGACGACAACAAAAGTTATACCTTTCCTAGGGTAAAACCAATGTTCTGAACTCATTGGTGGTCTCAGATTTTTCATCCGAGTCCCTGTTAGATATATATTCGGGTTTGATCTATTAAATGAATAAATTAATTATTTCATTTATCCATTTATTACACTGCCAACGAGCATGGATTCTGAAAAACTAGCACCGACTTATTTTATGTCGCGCCTAGGGGAAACACTGCATTCTAGACCCAACCATGGTCACAGATTTCCAATCCGATCAACCGTTTAAGAGATATCCTATTTTCATTATTTAACAACACGCGCGTAATAGAAAAATACTAAAATTTTTTATAAAATTATTTCTGAGCACACTGGGTCTTGGAATTGCATGTCGTCTCAACGCCCAGCTTTGGAAATATTTTTAGAAATATTTCAAAGTCTTATTAGGCCAAAAACTGTGTCTCTACATTTGTAGATGGATCAGACTGATCAAAACTCTAACGATAGTTGATCAGATTGGTGCATCCAAAGGGGGACTACCTGGAAGAATTACAATTGGATAGGTGGGAACTCCTCTAGTGATGAACCAAGGGAGGTGTGTCCCATAAAGGGAACATGTCACACCATGAAGGATGTTTTGGACACCACTGAGGACCGATTAGGGAATGTCCACCCTAAAAAGGGGGAAACCATATGGATATATTAGAATTCCCAATTAGTGTAGATCCATGGTGTTGTTACCCGTAATGATAATATGCCATGTCATGAAGACTATTCAGTAAACCACTCAGGTTGGATTATAGATATTTCACCGCTAAAAGGGGTACCCCAAATGGATAGATCATAATTCAAAATTAGAGAGGACCTATGATTGTTTGTCCCAAAAAATAGAAAATGTCAAACCGTGAATGTTAATATGAACACCACTTATGGGAAATCATGGTGGTGGAACCCAAATAGGGTGACACTATTGTTTTCTATTTGATTGGATTTAACATAAAGGAGGATTCCTATGTACCTTGTGTAGTAGACTGGGATAAAACCCCACATAGATCGAAGGGGGAGATGAATTGAGGTGTATACTATAGAAAACAACCTGAAGACGTGATGGGGTATATGCATTTTTAGAATCCCATCACAAGAGGGGAAATCTTGGTTGAATGGTTATGGATTGTGCATGGGGTATGCATGGTTAGCACCCTGGGTGCCGCAAAGGGAAGTAATTGGATGGATGGAATGATCTCACCGGGATGTGGAAGACTGGGTAAGAATCAGGTTGGATGATATAGGGTTGAATGATATGGATGGTGAATGTGATTTAACCGACATGAAGATGAAGGTAGTGTTGGGGTTGAACCACAGATAGACTTTCTACGTATCCCTATGACAGGGAATAAAATTACACATAGTTCGAAAGGGTGATGGGACACCTTAGGAGGCTTCCTGTGCCCGTGAGAATGGAGTGCATGGATGGGGACCTAAAAAAAAAAGATCCTACGGGCTTGGGTATGATCTTCTGGAAACACAAAGGCTCAATGGAGAGACTGTGGTGGAAAATGGATGACAGGATTGTGCTTCAAGGAGGATTCCTACATATCCTTATGGCCGGGAATAAATGTCCACATAGTTTCGGAATAGGGAACATGATTGATTTTTATATAAAGGATAGTAACCCAAAGACGTGATGGGGATTATGCATGGTTTGCTACCCATCACAAGAGGGACACTCTTGGTTAGAGGATTACGTATTGAGCATCAATCCTATTCATAGAGAGCTACCTGATAACTGTTTTAACACACTAAGGGGCATACCAAGGATATGGGTCCTAACAAAGGGGATGATGAAGTTAACCCAAGTTTGGGGTTGAACTTCAGGAAGGCTTCCTACGCACCCCTTTTAGGAGGTTGGGATCAAAACCCATGTAGTATGAAAATAATTTTTAACATCGTGCGGGGAAAAATCATGGGTATTACATAGGTTTAGTGGCCCAGTAATATGTTGGGGATTACGGATGGTTAGAATCCCATATAGGATTTCATGGTTTCTATTTAATATATTTTCAACTGAGTCATATTCGGTGTGTGAAACAAGAGGCAAAAATATTCCTGATGATTGTGGTGAAAATAAGATTCCATGAAAGACGGCCTATGGGGAAAATATGTTGAATTAGACTGGGTGACGCAAATAAGAAGAAATGGTGAATGGGGTTTACACATGGAAGAATCCCTGATGTCGCTAAAGAGTGGAAATGAGGGACGGTATGTTTTCATGGAAGCTGCATAGATACCACTAAGAAGCAAAAATTATGGATGGGTCATATGAAAGGAGGCTACCCGTAATTTCATTCTTTACGTACAGACATTAGGACATCCCAAATTGTTGGTGGGTTTAGTCATATAATTGTTACCCAAATCTATGCGCTAGTTTACATGTGGGATAACTCCAAGGGAATTGGAATCAGTCCAAACAAAGGGAGGTGAAATGTATGAATCACATGCACAACATTCAGGACACAATGGGGGGAGGCATGATGAATTATGATAATGAATTACCATATTCAAAACATAGTATCCACATCATGTTATCCTAAGATATAAACAAACAAACAAGGGAAAACTACTGGCCATATTCAAAACATGGGGCCAAACATGAAGTGTCATCCAAAGTCATCTATGGTGTTGGCTTAGAAAGGTAAGTGAGCCGATGTGGAATGGGAGAAGGCCATTTTGGGGCCCATAATGACATGAAATAGGGTTGAGATCCAAATAAATGGCACAAAATGTGTGAGGTAGAGTGATGGAATGTATGAACGGATTAAAATTCTTTTAAAATTACGCCACTGTGATGATGGAATAAAGAATCATATGTCTGTCACGTGAGGAATCTATTTTCTGGAACAAGAGGCATATTATTACTGAATTATAGGGAATGCTACAGTTTAATGTCATGTAGTGAGGAATATAGGCATCTTATATTTTTACATAAGATATATTTTATTTGGAACTAGAGGAATCCTATGTTTATCACATAGGGTGTAATATAGTTTATAGTCATGTAGTGATAACTTTTGGAATATTTTGTTTCGTGCAAAAGGAATATCTTATTCAGAACAAGAGAAATCCAATGTTTATCACATATGGTGTACTATAGTTTTATTCATTTAGTGAGGACTATTGGAATATTATATTTGGATAATAAGGAATCTCTTATTTAAAACAATATGCATCCTATGTTTTTCATATATAGTGTATTGAAGTTTAGAGTCATGCATTGTGGTCTATTAGCATCTAATTTTTGGTGTGTAAGGCATCTTTTATTCCAAACAAGTGGCATACTATGTTTTTCACATAGGGTGTACTACACTTTATAGTCTTGTAGTCAAGAATATTAGGTGTAAGGAACCTATAAATGGAAGTTGTGGGACATTCCCAAGAGCGGCCCTTTCTAGGTTAACCTGACATGGAACTCATGTGATGAGGTTTTGGATGAGTTTCTTGAGAAATGGCTTGGCTTAATGAACTCAAGGAATTGAAGATTAGAATTTCAACATAGGACATGTGAAAGGGACTAAGAGGAATATGACAACTCATGGTGTGTCATAGAGTGTGTAGAAGAATCTCAAATCATGGTATTACACAGGTGGTAGGTGGGTTGTGCATAAGGTTACATGGTAAAATTTCACTGACCTAGCCTGAAATGTTCTTGGGGTGATGCACCATTTTTCAAGGGGGTCAGTGATAGTAAGGAATGGACCAACCTAGATGGCTGAGATCATACGCTAGTACTGAGCCTGAGCGGGCATGCGAGGGCATGAGACCCACAATATGGACTTGTATGACTGAAGGTGGGAGATTCATGAAGTATTAGGATTCGTAAAGGATAGAGGTTCACAGAGAATACTATCTCATGAAGGATGGGGCTTTGAAGAGGTCAGGTTCTCATGAAGGATATTATCGAATGAAGGGTTCTTTGTAAATGAAAGACTTTAATGGATCAGGGTTTCACCTTAGAAAAGAGAACAATATTTATCGAGTTCTACATGAAGGATTAAAACTTCTTGGATCCTCGAGCAACCCAGAAAGGGATCCCTCCATCATGAAGGGTGGATGCCTTCATGGTGGTCGAGAGTACCGTGAAAAGGGACATCAACAGATAAATTGGTGGTGTAACCATGCTTATGAAGTAGGGGAGCCATCTAATTATTTGAAAATGAGGTCGGTGGGATTTTCAGAGCTCACAACGATGAACAGATGAGTGTTATGAAGTAAATGAGACTCTATGAAAGAGATTCATTTGAAGTCTGCTAGGTGAATGGAACATGATGTCGTATAGACGATATGTTCACATTCAGCACCAAGAAGGGAATGAGACATCTCAAAGGAGATACATTCATATTGGGAGATCAAGAAAACCATGAAGGCAAAAAAACTCAATGAAGAAGATACATTTATGTGGGGAGATTTGCGATGGGAGCTCCCCAAACCAGATCTATGAACCAGGTTTCCTAACTAACTACCAATGGACATAATTTCTAATCCATAACTCCATTTGGGCTCCTAGGCTAGTCAAATAAAAGGATTCAAAACTAGATGTGCATGATATCATTCGTGGAATCATCTAGTGAATCATTTGGAACATTTTTCTAATTCCAAAACTCTATCCAAAAAATATTTGACTCATTGTATTATTGGGCCACCAAACCCCAGCATCGCTATGATGATCCATGAAGAAGGTCGCTTCCAAGACCACCAACTAATCTGATAGTGTTCTAAACAGATGAAAAACATGGGGAACTGACTCAGACCAGTCCTCAACTGCCTATGTGCTAAGATCACCTCAGATCCTAAGGGGTCTATGTCACTAAAATTTGTGAAGTGTGATTGGCCCCCACAACATATATTCTAGAAATTCGGGATCCAATTGATTCTCTACGAATGGTTGTTTAACTAGAGAACTGCCTGGAGGTAACACCATGGGAACTGTCCCATGTATCAAAAACTCATCACTAAGGTTATCAACCCCAATATCATAATAAATCATAGCTGGAAGAAATCACGGACTAATTTATAATGTAAGTAACATGTACAGTGGTAAATGAGTATATCTGGAGAGATGAATCAAGAAAGATAGGGAAAACACAAACCATTACTATATTATTCATATACCATTGTTTTCTATTCAAATAGTGTTCCCATGTAACGCATAAAAAAGTAGGTGATTAGAGCCCTAGTGTATGGATACGTCAGATACCACCCCAACACTGGATTATCGGGCTTGAAAAACATCCTTGATAGACATAACACTTTCACCCCAAACCAATTGCAGATACATTAATCCTATGGTATAACCGACACCTTTGATACCTCTCTGTCATGAACCATCACAGTGGTAACAATTCCACGACTCCTCAATCCCACCTCCAATACGCTAGGGGATGGAGACTATTTCCCTGTAGGTATATCACTATCATGTGAGTCATTATACTATGTACCTTTTCACACACACACACACACACACATCTCCAAGACAATATAATTATGAAACCTAAAAAAACTGAACAATTTTTCACGCATACATATAAATCCAACAACCATAGTATGAAAGGAAATATAGAAAAGTAAATAGGGCCAGAGATAACCCCACCACCAAGATATTGAAACACAAGCCCATCCTGAAATTAATTACATGGGACTACTACTATAATGTGGTAGGAACACACCTCGGTTTGTCCTGTATAACTAAGAACCATCTATCCCTTGTCTATGTAGGACTCTTTAAATGGTCTGATCATCTGCATAAGACACTAGACATGTGGGAAAATCCCTCTTCATGGTGAGTATAAAAATAATAAGTTGGAAACTATAAAACCACAAAGCACACAACAATGAAAATATAGTCAGCTTCATATAGGTATCCATCTAAAAAACATATAATAATAATAATAATGCAAAATCAAAAAAGAAACATGGTATAAAGGTATATCACAACTGTAGTATACTAGACAAGTATTTTATCTTGATTATTCTATAAAGAACTTGTCTAGAAGAACACACTCTAGTATCTGATAGCACTGCTGATGTAATTCCAAGAGGTAGTTCTTATCGGTCTCACCATCAGTAGTACAGATCTAATGTCTAAGGAGAATATGATAAATAGATGAGGATCACTCACTAGAATGTGGGGTGATATCAAAAAATTCATTTGTTTTTAAAAAACTATGTTTAGGTCTGGATCCCATGTAGTTTGGGTAACAAAGATACCAATAACTCCACCTTGGTGATAAAGATGAATAGAAAATCAAACTCAAGGCCTCTCAAAGGAATTCCAACAACTCTATCTATGATGTCTTGATGAAGGGCTCATATTCCTAGGAGTAGAAGATAATTATACACTAACCCTTGAGGAAATGTTAAAGGGAACACACCCTAAAGAAACATATCCAATATATAGAGGTCAAGGGATCTTGGCCATTTATAATAGGGTACATGTCATGTTTTAGGGGTTATATGTCGTTTCCCTTGACTGTGAGTTATTTTTGTTTAAACAACTCATGTCTCTTTCCCATGTCCATATGGAAGTACACAGTGTCTAGGATACTAGTTTAGTCCAACGATGTTCCAGTACATAGTTCTAAACCATGTCAATGTTCCCATGTACTATTCCACGGCCAATCCCATGTACATGATCCAGGTCATATATGTGAGGGGAGTTACACAAAATTATCCCACCCATGTACTTCAAACAATGTATGTGTGCCCTTAGTGGTACACATAGAGTCACCAAGGAGGGGTCACACTCCATGTGACAAGGTCACACACTGTGTGATCCTTAACTCCAACTTGAAACCCAATCCACCATGAAGGGGGACCACATGTCTTATAGATCTAGTTTACACGTTGTGTGACACAAATTTTTCTAGAGATCGAGATCCTGCACCCCGTGTCCTGGTCATTTCTCTAGCCTTAAATTTGGTGATCTATTTGATAATAAAATTTATATCTTTCAAATTCAATTCATTCCATAACTGAATCAAAAAATATTTATGTCTTTTGAACTAATATGAATGTGGGATCATTTTATTTCTTGGTTGTATATTGAAGAACATGATAGTTTGGTACTTACTTTGTATGACTCACTACTAACTCCATCATCACACCACTATCATTTCATTATGATCCCAACTCAATGATATTTGATTTTTGTTTAATGAAATGGTTGTTCAACAATCAATTGATCTAGATACCTAGAACATTGAAAAAAACAAATAATGATCACGATGAACAAAGAAAAAGGGGAAAAAAATAAAATAAGAATGAGAGGAATGAACAATGTTCAATGTCTATGATGATCTCCCTTAAATATCGTGACCATAAGAATAAATAAGTTAAAATTTTATTTAATTCTCCCAAAACCACCCCCAAAATATTTCCTTCTTGCAATTATGCATGATCAACAAATCAATGTGTTGGTCGATTGATCTATATTTGTTGAAGAAATTAATAAAGGGGACGATAAAAAATAAAATGACCTCCCCAATTATAATTGAATATATTTATAATGAATAATGAATTGGCTTTGTAGTCGTTCGTGATGTCCATTGATTCGGTCTTATTCTAGTTGTTGATCCTCAATCTGGCAGTCTTCTATAAATGGAGTCTCATTCCCTACTCTCCAATTGATCTCTAATGAATTCTCAAGGATTTACCACTAACCTTTATAATTTTCTATAACATGTATTAAAAAAGGAAAAATTGGTCAATGGTTTGTTGCATCAAAAAAAATAAAATAATTATTTACTTTATTCATTTTGTGACTGATATTATTTTTCCACGGACAACTTGTTCTGACCAAGGATAAGTTACACCTTGGGTAATCATCAAATTCATAACCAAACAGTGCCCTCTGATTTCTAATCTAGGAAACCATTTCGAATTTAATCAGACTATTAAATAAAACTATATAGACCTGATATTTATTATATTTTTTATATTTTAAAAAAAATCTTGGCACAGTAGGCCTCATTAACACATCTCATCTTTAGTTCCTAGCCTATAAAATAATTCATTCAATATCCAAAAATAATACAAGGAAAATCCATGCCATTAAATTTTATTACTATTCTAATAAAATAGTTCTAGAAAAAAATGATATCCTACTGGATGGGTGATCACCCATTACGTTAGAGAAATCCATGGGAATTGAAATGATATCTTAATGGAAATGGTTAGAATATCTAGAATATTATTAGGGAAATTACTTTATTTGATTGAGATTTCCAAAATAATTGTTGTTATTTTGAGATAATTATTAAATATTATCTCTATGTGATAAAATATTTGGGTAACAATATTAGTTTGGCCTAATTTGAAGAATTTTGTTGGTAGTTATTTATCAAATGATCTATGTTGAACTTTGGATTTCAATGTTGGATTTTGTAGATTGAATAATTTTATCATCATATAAATTATTATTATTTTATATAATTATATTATCTTATCCTAACATTTTTTAATTTTTGATAATGTTTCAATATAGGAGAAATATAATAGTATTATTTTTTGGATTATATGAGTCTCTATATGTTGATTTCTAGTGCATTAGGTGCGAATTTATTTCATCGTTTGTAATCATCATTTGGAGTAGAAGATGTGTTTGTGGTGGTAATTCATTAAAGAATGAAACATTATATTCCAAGTAAGTATATTTCCTTATGTTCATATCATATTAAGTAAAATAATTTCTTAATTTTAGAAATTTGTTTTTGAATAAGAAATAATTTTTTACCTATACAAATTACCTTTTACCCCATCTCATATTTATGTTTGTTATGGATAAATTTCCTATGATAATGTATTCTATTAATATTTATTATTCTTTAAGTGTTATTTTTATCATCTATTTCCATGTTTTCCTACATGGAAACTAAGTATTTTTAATCTCTGGTGACCTTCATAATTCTCTTTCTTTTTTTAAATTGGAAGCATCATCAATCAAATTTATAATGTGGGATTTCAATAATGGTATTTTGAATAGTCCAAAACAAGTTACCATGCCCGATTTAAAATTGGGAGGTTAATATTTATTAAGGGGAAAGACTACAATAGAACTTGGTTTTAAAATGAAACTCTATGGTTGGTAGAATACATGATACTCCACATCGAGCTTAAATAAACAAAAAAATATTATTATTCAAATGATACCATTATAACATAGTTTTTAGAGTTGTAGTTTTGGAAAACATTAACTAAATTATAGAATATGGTTTACGTATGTATATACATAGAAATATTTTTTTGACAAATTAATTATAAATAAAAATAGAACCCTTCTAAAAATAAAATAATTTTTTTATGAGAACGAATTTAAACATGCACAAGTGTGTTTTATAATAAAAAACACTATTTGAAAAATATTATTTAAAATTTTGTATAATAGATTAAATATACTGTTTAACATTCATTTACTCTTTTTTTATACATTATATAACAATAAATTTTGTTTTATTATTAAAATACTACATTTTTTTAATAAGATGTTTTACAGACATTGTACATTGAACTTATATTAATTATAGTTTTTGACACTTTTATGAATTATATATATAAAAATAAATTTTCTATTTTAAATAATAAAATATAAATTTACTTTGGTAGTATTTTTGGTGTTATTCTTATTAGTTTCTTGTTTTGATGGATAATGAAAAATAGTGAATTTGAATTAGAAACATCATTTTCATATAAATATATTTTCTGTAATAAAATATATTTATATTGTTTTTATTGTATATTTAGATCAATTATATTATATTTAATCCAATTTAGTTCATTGGAAACAATTTTTTATTTCATTTGGATGTAATTACATTTCAATCTTTTGGACATTTTTACTTTAATAACTTGTTTTATCACCCCGTCAATGTGATTAATTTTAAATTAATATTAGCTAATTATTTGATTCTAATTTTGAAAAATGGTTTCACTATATGGAAATATATAGTACAAAATTATTTAATAGGTCCATTTTATTTTTGTACAAAATTAATAATAACATTATTATTATTATTTATTTACGACGATTAATGTTAAATTAGTCAATTATGGGTAAAATAATATTATAAATATTTTTAAATGACCATTATACTTTTTCTAATTTTAGTGAATGATTAATATTGGACCGGTACCTTTTTTTGATGATTTTATATCCCATTTGATCAAATTCGATGACATGATGTCCTTTATATTATTTTATTTCAAAGAAAAGTAAATAATTTTATACAAATGTTTTAATAACTATATGATCTTTAATATTGGGTTATCTAGAATATTTGTTAAACTATAAACAATTATATAAAAAATAAAAAAGTTTATACATCATTTTAATTTATTTATAATTTATAAGTGTTAAAATAATTACCTTCAATGCTGACATGATGATGATTCAGTAATTGAGTAATTAATGGAAATATCATATAAATTATATTAAAAATATTAAAATAAATATAATTTTGAATAATTAATATCAAAAATGATTATTATAGATTAACTTTATATTTTATTTATTTTTTATAATAATTTTATTGAACATATCATGTCGGTATGATGTTTTAAAAAAGGCATGTAACGAATAATGCCAAAATTGACATTAATGATATATGAAAATAAATAATAATTTAATAAGTGACAGAAAATAGATAAAAATACAAAATTAATCAAAAAAAATTATGTAAGGATTAAAATTTCAAAAATTATTCATTTTTGATTCTTTTGTATGTTTATAATAAAAATATTAACCATTAATGAGTAAAAAATCATTGTTTTCACGGTAAGAGTGAAAGGGGTTAAATAAGGGTTAAATACAAAATATAAGGATAAATATTTAGCCATAACATATATAATTTCAATTGGATAAAATTATTTCCACCCCTCATCTTCATATCATCGAAATAAATTAGTTTGGAGCCATTAAAATTGAAAAATAATTTATATTAATTTAATAATTTGAAGAATTCTAGATTTCCCCTAAACTCTCTTTTAAAATGTATCCTTTTATTATCTTTTATTTTCACATTAAAACCTATTTGATTTATGAATTATATAAAAAATACCTTTCTATAATCCCTAATAACACTCTACATCTCTTTGGTTTTGAATAACACCATCCTTAGTGGTCTTAAGGTGTTAAGCAATAGAGATTGTTTTGAAGAAAATATATTGTTTTCCATCAAGTATTTATGTTTTGTTTATTCGTAAAAATCAATAAAATAATCTTCCACCATGAAAAAATAATAAATATATTTTCATAAATATAATTAGTTTTTATTAGGTTAATATCATCATCTAAATTAGTCTCTACTCCCATAAAATGGGAAAAAATCATCATTCGGGTGTACAGTGGACTACCGCATCTCGAATCAATGCAATTCGTTTTCCCTCACCATATCTCTATAATAGTTACAATTATTAATTTAATATATATATATATATATATGATATTCATGAAATATTTATCCTTATTAAAGTTAATAGATCATTTATTCATACTATTTCATGCACTGAAAATTGATAATGTTTTTAGTACGTACATTTGAACTATCACCTCTATGAAGAGATTTGTTTTTTTATCAACACATCATAAGGATGATATATATATGTGAATAATATAATAATATTTATATTATGATCATTATTTTAATTTTTAATTATAATAAACATCTTTCCATAATTATCATATAAAAATGGAAAAGTTTCTCAAGCGTACATATGACCTACTCTTTCTATGATTATAACATAGATCATTAATTATAACCATACATAATGGTTTCCTCTAAAAATATAACTCATTTATAAATTTTATTATTATTTAATGAATATTATTCTACATATAAAAGACTTATGACCACTTTGATTATATAGATCATACCAATGTCATTTTGGACTCTAGTACCAGATATCATCAAAACATACGACGTGAACATAAATAATTAAGTAACTATTATAACATGAAAATAAGTGATATATATTGAATAAATATCTTGAATTAGGACCAAAATAAAGTAAATAATTAAACTAATTTTAATATTCATGATGATAAATATTGTTTGTGACATGTCGGACTTTAGGAAAGGGAATTCGTCTCAATCACCATTCCTTGAGGCATATATTGATGTTATACACCAAAATTATTTTCTGAGGTTTATATACAACTCCAATGACATATCATATCATGAATTTAAAAGTTATAATCTTTTTAATGTTTAGTTCAATCTTATTCATTCATATGGATTATGATCCAAATATTTCAATGTGGTATGGGACACATTTATTTAAAAGTATCTTTAAAAATGATTATAGATGTATTTTCATATTCATTTAGTCCAAGAAAATAATTTTGAAATTGTTTTTTATTTTCATTTACATTAATTGAAAAGTATTGTGAAGGAAATATTATCTCAATTATTAATTTCATTCGATTGTTTTCAAAATGAATCCATTTTAAAAATTTATGTGTAATTTTTTAGAAGATGAGTAAAGGAATTTTCTATTAATAACCTATGAAACGTCAATGAATTTTCCTCCACCGAGACATTTATTTAGATTCAAAATTCTATTTAATTATTACATGTTTTCTTTAATGAAAATCCTTATTTTCTTATTTTTGTATTTTTGAATTAAAAATGTGATTTTAAAAGGAATGTGTATATTTATTTGGAAGTGTTTTTCATATTTGATTAAGATATTTTTCTCAACAGGTTTTATGAATAAAATGTTTTATTCATGAAATGATACATGAGGATTATATGAAACATGTGATCCTAATATAGTGTATACAATGTCTTGATCCCCATGATACATCTCTGGTGATCCCGATATACTTTATATGAAGGGTTTATCACCATTATAGATCATGATAAATGGGTGAGCTAGATATTTATTAAATGAATGGTTGAGCACTGGTGTATCTCATGTGTTATCCCGATATCACTTATAAGAAGGTTTATCCCTATCTTAGATATACAATGCATTGGGTAATAAAAATATTAGATGTTGGTTGTATGGATATCCCATTTGAAATGGGTTTTAAAGGGTTTTATTTATTTGATTCTCTATGCCAACAAAAAGAGTTTGAATTTATTGATAATGGTTTAAATGATTTTCATGGAGAAAAACGTATTTCTATTTTTCATGTGAAAATATTTTATTTTAATAGACCAAAATACATTAAATGGGTCTTCAATTTATTCACTGGCTAATAGTTTTATTTCTTTTTTATGTCCCTTACTAATATTTTTGTTCTCATTCAATGTTTTTTAAATATTTTAATAGTGTTAATGGTGCGGTATGGATAAAGATGTGGAAATGATGAAAATTGTAAAGTTATATCCTAGAATGAAATAATATTTTATTTTTCTCTGTTTAGTTTGGTTATAAAAATGGATAGTGAGTAAAATATTCTTCTTGTAATGTGTGGGAATATTTTTTTTCGATTGTCCTAATTCTCTAAAACACTAAACTAAAAATATCATTGAATGAAAACTCTAGTTAAAAACCACTAGATTATGTAATGATTAAGGTTGGATACTTACATCCATGGTTAATTTTAATGATTATGAGATTATTAATATGGAATTATTATTTCATCATTCATTTAGACCATATTAAGATAAAGTTATTGTTTAAATGGAATGTGTTATAGTTATTATAATTGAAATATTGATTATTCTTGTATATTCATGATATCTCCAATTTCATATTTAACCTTAGTGAGTATCTGAGAACAAAAATTTATTATTTTTTCCCCTGGATACCTATAAGTGTTTTTGGATTGATATACTAGGATAATGAAAGAGAATAATTTATTTCTTTTAGAAAACACCTTTGGTAATTTATAACGTTAATATATAATGTGAATGTAATGAATTTATCAATTAATCCAAAAATAATAAGATATAAGGTGATTTCGGAATCAATTCATTCTATTAATAATATCTTTCAAGATTCCCTTCATTGAGTAGAGAATGAATGTTATTATTTTTAATTATCTAGAGAGATCCCCTTAAGAAAATTATATGTAATAAGCAAAAAATTTGATGTAAAAAAAATTCTGCAAATAATTGAAATCAATAATGTATATGTAAAAATTAATACATGACACATTAATGATAAGATATTACATATAGAAATAAAACAGGAAATAAAATAGAGATGTAAATAACCTCTATCCGGGAGTCTCGATTCAAGTCCTATTTCATTTCAGCTCATGAGTTATAAAATTAAATTTTTTTAATTCATTATTCGGAACCATATTTAGTTTTATATAATAATGATTATTCATGTATATTCTATTACTCTTCCCAAAATAGATTCATTTTTTCAAAAGTTATATGATTTATGTCCATCAAATTTGATAATGATTTTTTATAGTTGTAGAATTCAATGAACCATTTACCATGATTCCATATGATGCACAACTCTAATGGTATGTATTTGATGTAATTATTCAATTAAAAGGGTTCATGTGATTTATATATTCCTTAATATAGTTCCAAATTAACAATCATTTCATTGTTGAAAAACTTATAGTTAAAAGGAAAATCATGGTTTAAAGTTAATATCATTATTATCATACAGATGATATCATTTTATATTATTAAACTTGAACCTAAATGATTATTAATGATAAATGTATAAACAAAATTAATAAAATTCCATGAATGACATAAATCTAATTACTCTTGTGTTTATAACATTGGCAATTACAATATTTTAATATATATGTAACACCCCAATCATCCACAGTACTCTTCTCTTTGAATAATACAATAGCGTGTGTTGTACGCAACACTGAGTTCAAGTACACCACGACTTACCAAACTAGCCGTTCAAAAGAGGTTATGAATAGTATTAACTAAATTTTAAATATTATATTATCCTTATAATTTTAATCCATATTATGAGTTTCTAAGACATGATTTATGAACACATTCATTTTTTTCTGATAAAAGAAGTATTTTTCAAAAAAAGGAAATTTTACCACCTTTTAATGGTGAAGCCTTTTTAAAACCAATATTTGAAACTTTTATATATTAAATTTGACAAAATGAAATTCTTATTTATAATTGGGACATAAGAACTTAGTATCAATAATGTTTTTTTGTCTTTCTAATAACTTTTATATTTGGGTGAATAGTGAAAAATACTATATTTTAATTGAAAACAACTTTTTTAATAAAAATAATTTATATTGTCAAATTATACATTTTAATGGTTTTGAAGTATAAATAGATTATATTTTTACTATTTAATCCAATGACGGTCATTTTAAGTAATTTCACCTTGAAATTGGACATAAACAAGTGTCAATCTTTTGATAGTTATTATTTCTTAAAAATATGCCTTTTGGTTTCGAAAGCGGGAATCAATTTTAAATTAATAAATTAAACTTTTATGTTTTGAATTTAGTAAAATATACATCATTTTTGGATTTGGAATAACGAAATTAGCCTAGGGTAAAATTTTGATACTTTTCGGATAACTTTTATATTTTGATGAATAATGAAAATTACTAAATTTTAAATAAAAACAACTTTTTTAATCGAAATAATTAATAGTGATAAATTATGAATTTGAGTGGTTTTAAATTATATTTAAAATATATTTTTACTATTTAATAAAATGTGGGTCATTGAACATAATTTCATATTTAAACCGAACATAATCAACTGTCAATCTTTTGATAATTATTATTTCTTAAAAACGCGCTTTTTGTTTTAACAACAGGAATTAATTTTAAATTAATTTCTTCCACTTCTATGTATTGAATTTAGAAAAATGGATTCCATATTTGGAATCAGGATTTCCAAATTGTATAAATAGGTAACTTTTATTTTCAGACATTTTGAATAATTACTTCGGTAAATATTTTATTTACCATAGGGTAAATCCTGTAAATAAGGGTAAATAAATAATGTTATAATAATATTAAATTACCCTAAAACGTGTCTTAACCCTATTTTTTGATACATGGACGACCATGATCATCTTTGGGTCGATTTTGGGACCCCATGGATCCACTTGTAAATGATAGGGACACTTTATTTTAATTAAGTTAAAATGAATACAAAAATGACACAAGCATATATCTTTTAGAAAAAACAATTTTTACGTCGTGTTATATATGTTGGATTTTCAATTGTAAATATTAATTAGAAACATAAATAGATTTCATAAATGATGATATTTTATTTATAATTTTTAGACATTAAATAATTTAATCTATTTATGACACCATGATGATGCAGTAATTACCATAATAGTGAAAAATTAAAATCATTGATATTATAAATACCCAAATAAATATAATTTGAGACTTTTAATGAATTACACTAATTTTATAGATTAATATGAAATTTTAGTAATAATTTAATTTACTTTTTTCTAAGTAATAATTCTGTTATGAGTTTTACAAAAATCAACTATTGAATAGTGTCAAAATTGACATAAAAGAGTTTTTAAAACAAATATTATATTATTAATTGATATTAAATTCTTAAAAATCTACAGTTAGGCCAAGAGACTTATATAATTATAGGTGTATCATTAATGGACCACTTGGGGGTTGATTGGAAGTATATAGTATGTTTATTAACTGTATAATATAAAAATACAAAGTGACATGCTAAATGTCAAACTAATTAACTAAGAGTTAAAACTAAACGATAAGGTTAATATAATGACCCAAACCTGTCTAAAATCTATTGGTTGAATTTTTTTCGACCTGCTCCCACCTTAACCTTTAAATAATAAACTTTGGAGCCATTAGAAACCGAATTTGAATTTATTATAAATTAATATTTCTAGCTTTTCCAAAGGTGCCCCTCACCCCTCTTATAAAAGGGAAGTCCCCCTCTCACTACTTCACTCCTTCAAATCCTTTTGGTTCCGCCAAACTCTTCCCAAATACTCTCTCAACTTCCCTAACTACAACCTAGATGCCTTAGTTTGATCAGAAATCCAATCTAAGATCCCTTTTGATCAAATCAAAAGGAAGAACCCGAAGAAGAGGTAATGATTTCAACACCCTTTTTTCAAGTTCCTTTCTTCATCCACTTATTATTTTTTTGTTATTACCATTATAAAACAATAAATCCAGTATCTTATATATACTATGATGTTATTATAAATATGGTACAACCATTTTCAGTATTCTATCCATCCTTTGAATAACATGTCACCATACGTGCGTATGTACGACATACCATCTCCACGTCGTGGTGTAATTGTTATTCAATAAATTATTATTTGGATGGGTATAATAATAATGTGTATTTCATGTAAATAATAAATATAACATGATAATTATTTTTTATATATGATATTCCATCCAATTATATATTATTTTAACATCAAAAAAATGATATTTTCGCTCGTGCGTACGTATGGACTACCGTCTCCACGAGCGTGATGAGATTCATTCTCCATAGTATCCATTCAAGTATAATTATCATTTTATGATTTAAAAATAATTTTTAAGGAATTGATATCATTCTGGATATGAATAATATACAACCTATCAATTACAAACATGGCTTATGTAACAAAACATATAAAAGAAAACGAGTAAGTTAACACCCAAAACAACGATAATACTAAGATATTTTTAACAAATCAATGTTAAAAGATCATATATGATGTCATATTAATGTATATTATTCTTTTATAATTTAATAAAAATTATTTCACCATTATATAGGAGGTTAACCTACCCCCAACCAAGTAAATTTACAAGGTAAGGGGTTTCTTATCTCACTTTTAATTCTGTGATAATTCCATTGTTCACCACTTATTTATTACATGTGGTGTGTGTACTGCCCATGTTTGTATTCATTGTTTAATATACTTTAATTAATGTATATTTACATCATCATTGTATGATCCTTCTTTCATGGTTGTATGTTTTTTATGTTACCAAATCAATAAGGGAATTTGAAATTTCAATTTCCACTCATTCGACTTTACGCATACTTCATTGATTATTTTACTCCATGATTATGTGTGGAATAACTATTCATTTGATTATGTCATTATTTCCACTGCCATTTATGTGGATATACTTTATATACACATAATCAATCCATTGATAAATTCTCAAGTCATCGGTATGAACTTGATAAGAGTAATTTTTACTCAATCTCGATTTGTTGAGATAAACATCCAATTCATTGGTGTTGTTTTTACAAGAATATGTGTGAATGTCTTTTGATTGTTTTACACTAAATGTCCAATAATATTTAGTGTATTTATAATTTTCACACATAATTATGTCATTGATTTATCCTTAACCTAAGGATACAGCCTTTATGAGGGATTTCATCTCAATTTAAATTCCATTGAGACTTCTTTGTTGTTATACACCAAATCACTTTTATGTGGTGTATATAATGTACTTTGCCATAGTATATCATGAATCCCTTTATTCTCATGATATTAAAAAGTCTTTATTATCTCAATTATTTGTATTCAAGTGTCTCTCTTTTGGTAAGAAACTCTAACTAAAATACCAATTTTAAATGTTTTAAAGACTCATTCTTCTTAATCATTCTCATTAATGTCCATGTTTTAAAAATGGTTTTAAGGATTTATTTATATGGACATTAATGTTTTAAAATTAAAACTCCTTTTAAAAGTTTCAAAGTGGTATGGGACACTTTGATTCAAAAATCTATTTTTAAATTGCTTCTTGACAAATAGTGTGACTTTTAAATGATTTCAAAAAAGGGGGATATTTCTTTGAAATAGTTTTGATGATTATTTTCATCTATGTCAATATCCTTAATTATTCTCGATTGAGGTTAATATGATACAATACAATCTTATATATTGTATCGAATGAGTTATGTTTGACTGCGGATGTGCTATTTGTATACCATTCATGGTTTGTGGATAAAGTATTGACATTTCGTATTCTAGTTTTAATACGAATTTTTATGTTATGTTTAAAACTTTTCATATGAGGAATGAATTGGACTTAGTAAGTGACGGGTGGAGCCCGCTATACCTCCTCGATGCATCGGTAGGTCTAATGCGACAAACTAGTGTCTTGGAACAAGGCCTTGGCAAAATCTTATTTGTAGTCATGGCACTAGGCCTTGGATATGTGGTTATGATAGTCTGGCATTATGCATTCCATCATTATGAAAGTGGTTATTGATATTGCATGTGATTGTTCGACTAGTAGAATATCCATGTGAATAAGTAAATGGAATTATTTAATTTTCTCTTTGACATATTATGCTGAAGTTCAAGTTTAAAAGGCTTTTGTTTTAGTTATAAATTTCTTTAAGTGTTTTATGCTTATCTATGAAAGCTTCTGCCATATTTTTATCCTTACTGAGCATCTGAGCTCATCCCTTTCAGTGTTTTATTTTTTCCAGGATGAGAAGAAGTAATTTATGAATGACCTGCAAGGATAGTACGAGGGGATATGAAGACAAGATGTTGTTTTAGTTTTTTTACCTTATGATGTAATGTAAGACTTATGAATATATCTAGGGTTTCCAAGACTACTAAACTAATCGGTCTTTCGAGACTTGATCCTTTGTGATCATTACAATGTTATGTAATAATGCACCGACTCTGGGTATCTAGGGTCGGGGCATTACAGTTGGTATCAGAGGAAGTTTAGTATAAACCTTGGAAGCTAGATTTACATAAACTCTGATTATAGCACGTAGAACTAAGATGAACATTGAGGATTAGTAAGGAATAACTTCCTAGAATTTTGGTACTGTAGAGATTTTGTGAGTTTTCCGAGAAATACATCCCTGTCTGGATACGAGCAGGTAGAGGCGGCTCTGGCACAGATGTACCTAGGGGTAAAGCCTGAACACACTGCCTTGAGCTAGACTCGAACGGGAACTGGTGCACGACAACGGGCCTTACTGCACTTTTGGTTACGACACTCACAAGGGATATGCTTATGATAATTTACATTTTCTTTAAAAACCAATTTGAAGTAATAAATATATAAGATGAGATTAAATGACCTTGGTTAATCCTAATATGTTTCAAATTGATAATATGGTGATATGTTAATCTCTAAATAATTTTATGACTACTGTTACTCACACAATGCTTTCTAGTTTTAGTCAATGGCTAGATTACAAGGAAGTCATAGTGACTTTGAGAATGATGTACAAGGTGGGAACGATGGTGGCAATGGGAAACAAAATAGAATGTTGATAGGTATAAAAGATATCGTCTTTATGCCAAATCTGTTTTCCAAAAATATGATCAACAACATATATATTAACCAACTCCCTGACTCAACAAGGAAGAGAAAGGTGATGAATGATAAGAGCTCCAGCAATGGAGACCATGGAGAAAGGAACCCTCAATTTCCATCATGCAAGAAATGTGGTAGGAGACACCCGAGAAAGTGTCTCAATGGGACCAAGAAATGCTTTACCTGTGGGAATGAAGGACATAAAATGATGAATTGCTGAAGAAAAATGAAGAGTACTATGGAAGAAGAAAAAAAAGGTCCCAAGAATCCATTTACAGTCACTTCCCATAAATGTAGGGGACCTGGGCATTACCCAAGTGAATGCCCTATTCTATAGGATATTTTCTTGGGCAAAGAAGAAGCTATGTGGAAATAAATGGTTGGAGAAATGTTTAAAAAGTTTTAGTGCTCCTTATTGATGGGTTTACTCTAGAATAATTTTCTCTTGTATTTGTAACCTTGCAATTTTCCATGTAAGAATGTTATTTGAGGAAGAATTATCTCTTCTCTTGTGGATATAGTTATAAATAACCATTTGGTTTTATATGATCATTGGGTTTGAGACAATTATAAGTTATTATAATTTGGGATGAAAATGCAAGGTATGAGATAAGATTTGCAGTTAAATTGTGTTATGGTTATTTTGAGGAATTTATCTCATTTTGGTAATGTTATAAAACATAGTTTTTGAAAAGGACAACACGCAGACCGTGTGACAACCCGTCGCGTCGAACAAGCTGTGGGAATAGAACCCACAACCAAAGTTAGATTGGGATTTATCGCCTACCACTGGACTACGTGAAGTCCCTAGATTGTGTGAATAATTATTTTTAGTTAAATGATTTTATTGATCAATAATAAGTTGATTTGGGTTCTTATGTCTTATCAAATGAATACCCTTGGTATATGAAAATGATTTGGTGATTAAGTGATAAATGTTATTTTGGAAGATGTTCTCTTTGTTGGGAACACTATATGCCCAAGGAAAATAGAATACTATGGGGATTCATTTGTGGAGTAATGTTGGATTTTTATCTACGTTTTTATTGTGGATTTATAGTGATTTGGGTTATTTATGGAAATTATTAACCTATAATAGAGAATATGTGATGAGGTTAATTAATTTAAAGTATGCGACTTTAAGAGTATTTGATGCCATTTGGAGATACAATTTAACATGGGAGACTACATAATCAAATTATTCTATGTTTTGGGTTTCAATATTAGTTTGGATTATATTGAAGGATTTTAAGGACAATTGATTATTGAATGGTATTTATTTAACATTGGGGTATTATTGGTTTAATTTTAGAAATTAAGATTAGTGTTTATTTCTCTCAAGGAATATCCTTTTGGGGGATCAATAGATCTTGTACTAACCATTTTGGTTTTGATTAATCTCTAAAGACAATGTAAACATATAGTTTATCCTGCATAGATCATGTGATTCTATAGAAGTTTATTCTAGCTCTTCCAGTGTGACCAAGTCTTCTTGAATACTCATCGTTTAAAAAAAGAGTTACTGGTGGAAATTTATTAAAGAATGAAACTCCACTTAAAAAGTAAGTATATATCTTTATATTCTTATTCAATATCATAAATGAATTCCTCATCCTTATGTAATATAACTTAAAACAAAAAATTTTGTCTGTTTACTTTTCCTACTAGGAAACTAATGATCGTTTGTCCCAACACAGTTTTGTGGTTTTCTTATTGTTAACTTTCTCCTGATCATGATTTCTATCCCTCTACATCAGAACTTGACACTTAGTTTATCATCCACATCCATGTTTTCCTACCTGGAATCCTAGTATGGGTTATCTTGGGTGACCTTTAGACCCCTCTTTCTTTATTTTAATGTGATAGTTTTATTGAATATTTTTCCGATGTGGGAATTCCCATTCTGAAGCCCAATTTTTAAAATTGCGAGGACACAATTTATTGAAGGAGGGGTTAATGTAACACCCCAATCTTCCAAAGTACACTTCTCTTTGAATAATACAATAGCGTGTGTTGTACGCAACACTGAGTTCAAGTACACCACGACATACCAAAATAACCATTCAAAAGATGTTATGAATAGTATTAACTAAATTTTAAATATTATATTATAATTATAATTTTAATCCATATTATTAGTTTCTAAGACATGATTTATGAACAAATTCATTTTTTTCAGATAAAAGAAGTATTTTTAAAAAAATGAAATTTTACCGCCTTTTAATGGAGAAGCCTTTTTAAAACCAATATTTGAAACTTTTATATATTCAATTTGACAAAATGAAATTCTTCTTTAGAATCGGGACATAATAATTTAGTATCAAAAATGTTTTGGTGTCTTTCTGATAACATTCATATTTGGGTGAATAGTGAAAAATAATATATTTTAACTGAAATTTTTTATCATAAAAATAATTTATATTGTTAAATTATACATTTTAATGGTTTGGAAGTATAAATATATTATATTTTTACTATTTAATCCAATTATGGTCATTTTAAGTAATTTCACCTTGATATTGGACATAAAAAAGTGTCAAACTTTTGATAGTTATTATTTCTTAAAAATACGCCTTTTGGTTTCAAAAGAGGGAATCAATTTTAAATTAATAAATGCAACTTTTATGTTTTTGATTTAGTAAAATAGATATCATTTTTGGATTCGGAATAACGAAATTATCCTAGGGTGAAATTTTTATACTTTTCAGATAACATTTATATTTTAATGAATAGTGAAAATTACTAAATTTTAATTAAAAACAAATTTTTTAATCGAAATAATTAATAGTGATAAATAATGAATTTGAGTGGTTTTAAATTATATTTAAAATATATTTTTACTATGTAATACAATTTGGGTCATTTAACATAATTTCAAATTTAAACCGAACATAAACAACTGTCAATCTTTTGATAATTATTATTTCATAAAAACACGCTTTTTGTTTTAACAACGGGAATTAATTTTAAATTAATTTCTTCCACATATGTGAAGTGAATTTGTAAAAATGGATTCCATATTTAGAATCAGAATGTCCAAATTGTGTAAATAGGTAACTTTTATTTGTAGACATTTTGAATAATTACTTCGGTAAATATTTTATTTACCATGGTTAAAGGGTAAATCCGGTAAATAAGGGTAAATAAATAATATTATAATAATATTAAATTATCCTAAAACATGTCTTAACCCTACTGGTTGAAACATGGCCGACCATGGTCATCATTGGGGCGATTTTGGGACCCCATGGATCCACTTGTAAGTGATAGGGACACTTTATTTTAATTAAGTTAAAATGAATACAAAAATGACACAAACATATATCTTTTAGAAAAAATTTTTTTACATAGGTTTATATATGTTGTATTTTCGATTTTAAATATTAATTAGAAAGATAAAAAGATTTACTACATGGAGATATTTTATTTATAATTTTTGGACATTAAATAATGTAATCTATTTATGATACAATGATGATGCAGTAATTACCATAATAGTGAAAAATTAAAATAATTGATATTATAAATACACAAATAAATATAATTTGAGGATTTTAATGAATTACACTAATTTTATAGGTTAATATGACATGTTAGTAAGTATTTAATTAACTGTTTTCGAAGTAATAATTCTTTTATGAGTTTTACAAAAATCAACTATTGAATAGTGTCAAAATTGACATAAAAGAGTTTTTAAAACAAATATTATATTATTAATTGATATTAAATTCCTAAAAATCTAAGGTTCGTCCAAGACACTTATATAATTATAGGTGTATCATTAATGGACCACTTAGGGGTCTCTTGGATGTATATAGTAACTCTATTGTCTATATAATATTAAAATACAAAGTGACATGGTAAATGTCAAAATAATTAACTAAGAGTTAAAACTAAAGGATAAGGTTAATATAATGACACAAACCTGTCTAAATTCTATTGGTTGAATGTTTTTAGACCTATCCCCACCTTAAAATTTAAATAATCAACTTTGGAGCCATTATAAACTGAATATGAATTTATTATAAATTAATATTTCTAGCTTTTCCAAAGGTGCCCCTCACCCCTCTTATAAAAGGGCACTCCCCCTTCTCATTACTTCACACCTTCAAAGCCTTTTTTTCGGCCAACCTCTGTAAAAATACTCTCTCAACTTCCTTCACTACAACATAGAGGCATTATTTTGATCATAAATCTAATATAAGATCCCTTTTGATCAAATCAAAAGGAAGAACCCGAAGAAGAGGTAATGATTTCACCACCCTTTTTCAAGTTCCTTTCTTCATCCACTTATTCTTTTTTTGTTATTACCATTATAAAACAATAACTACAGTATCTTATATATACTGTGATTTTATTATAAATATGGTACAACCATATTCAGTATTTTATACATCCTTTGAATAACATGTCACCATACGTGCGTACGTACGACTTACCGTCTCCACGTCGTGGTGTAATTGTTATTCAATAAGTTATTATTTAGATGGGTATAATAATGATGTGTAATTAATTTAAATAATAAATATAACATGATAATTATTCTGTATATATGATATACCATCCAATTATATATTATTTTAATATAAAAAAATGATATTGTCGCTCGTGCGTACGTACGGACTACCGTCTCCACGAATGCGATGAGATTCATTCTCCATCGTATCCATTAAATTATAATTATCATTTGATGATTTAAAAATAATGCTTAAGTAAATGATATAATTCTGGATATGAATAAGATACAACCTATCCATTACAAACATGTCTTACATAACAAAACATATAAAAGAAAATGAGTAAGTTAACACCCGAAACAACGATAATACTAAGATATTATTAACAAATAAATGTTAAAAGATCATATATGATATCATATTAATGTATATTATTTTTGTATAATTTAATAACAATTATTTCAGCATTATAAATGAGTTTAACCTACCCCCAAACAAGGAATAGTACAAGGTAAGGGGTTTCTTATCTCACTTTTAATTCTGTGAGAATTCCATTGTTCACAACTTATTTATTACATGTGGGGTGTGTACTGCCCATGTATGTATTCATTGTTTAATATACTATAATTCATGTATATTTACATCATAATTTTATGATCCTTATTTCATGGGTGTATGCATTTTATGTTACCAAATCAATAAGGGAATTTGAAATTTCAATTTCCACTCATTCGGCTTTACGCATACTTCATTGATTATTTTACTCCAAGATTATGTGTGGAATCACTATTAATTTTATTATGTCATTATTTCCACTCCCATTTCTGTGGATATACTTTATATACACATAATCACTACATTAATAAATTCTCAAGTCATCGGTATGAACTTGATAAGAGTAATTTTTACTCAATCTCGATTTGTTGAGATAAACAACCAATTCATTGGTGTTGTTTTTACAAGAATATGTGTGAATGTCATTTGATTGTTTTACACTGAATATCCAATCATATTTAGTGTATTTATACTTTTCACACATAATTATGTCGTTTATTTATCCTTAACCTAAGGATACATCCTTTAGGAGGGATTTCATCTCAATTTACATTCCATTGATACTTCTTTGTTGTTATACACCAAATCACTTTTATGTGGTGTATATAATGTTCTTTGACATAGTATATCACGAATCCCTTTATTCTCTTGATATTACAAAGTTTGGATTACATCAATTATTTGTATTCTAGTGTCTCTCTTTTGGTTAGATACTCTAACTAAAATACCAATTTTAAATGTTTTAAAGACTTATTCTTCTAAATCTTTCTCATTAATGTCCATGTTTTAAAAATGGTTTTAAGGATTTATTTATATGGACATTAAAGTTTTAAAATTAAAACTCCTTTTAAAAGTTTCAAAGTGTTATAGGACACTTTGATACAAAATTCTATTTTTAAATGGCTTCTTGACAAATATTGTGACTTTTAAATGATTTCAAAAAAGGGGGGATATTTCTCTCAAATAGTTTTGATGATTATTTTCATCTATGTAAATATCCTTCATTATTCTTGATTGAGGTTAATATGATAAAATACAATCTTTTATATTGTATCGAATGAGTTATGTTTAACTGTGGATGTGCTATTTTTATACCATTCATGGTTTGGGGATAAAGTATTAACCTTTCATATACTAGTTTAAATATGAATGTTTATGTTATGTTTAAAACTTTTCATATGAGAAATTCATTGGACTTAGTAAGTAGCGGGTGGAACCTGATGTAGCTCCTTGATGCATCGGTAGGTCTCATGAGACAAACTAGTGTCTTGGCACAAGGCCTTGGCAAAATCTTATTTTTTGTCTTGGAACGATGCCTTGACTATGTGGCTATGATAGTCTGGCATTATGCATTCCATCATTCTGAAATTGGTTATTGATATTGCATGGGATTGTTCGACTAGTAGAATATCCATGTGAATAAGTAAATGGAATTATTTCATTTTAACTTTTCCATATTATGATGAAGTTCTAGTTTAAAAGGCTTTTGTTTTAGTTATAAATTGCTTTAAGTGTTTTATGCTTATCTATGAAAGCTTATTCTATATTGTTATCCTTACTGAGCTTCTGAGCTCATCCCTTTCAATGTTTTATTTTTCCCAGGATGAGAAGAAGTAATTTATGAATGACCTGCAAGGATAGTATGAGGGGATATGAAGACAAGATGTTGTTTTAGTTTTTTTACCTTATGATGTAATGTAAGACTTATGAATATATCTAGTGTTTCCAAGACTACTAAAATAATCGGTCTTTTGAGACTTGATCCTTTATGATCATTCCAATGTTATGTAATAATGCACCAACTCTGGGTATCTAGGGTCGGGGCGTTACAATATATTTCTGAGTTAAGACATGAATCCAATATTGAATATAGTTTATAGTGTAGATTTCGTATTATATTAATAAAAATAATTTATTATGTGTAGCCTTTGAGTATGAATATTGATGAATCTTTATTTTCCTCTTATATAGAGTCTCTGACGGGGAAAAATATCAATATTTAGTTCAGAGCACTGGATATAACCCACATAGGGTATAATTTTAGTTTACAATGAGGACTAGAGGGGTTCATTATCGTTGATGAAATATTTTTGATAAAAATGATTTTATAATTTAATCAATTTTACTAGTTGTAAATTATTTCATGAAACAATAACTAACCTCTTTATATGTATCTCCTATAGTAATCCTTATTAATAGTTTCACGAAACCTTATCATTGGTGTGTTGTTATTTTGAAGAGATATAGAGATCATGTAGCATTCAGTATCAACTATCTAACTAAATGGGAATCATTAATGACTCTAACATTTTTGTGTTCAACCCTAGTGACTGAATCATTAATTTGGTGGATATTTTTATTGGTTTATTTCACGAAATAACACAATATTCCATACATGGATTGAAAATAACTATATAATTAACATTCATTGAATTACCCAACCTATCTACAATTTTTGATAATTTAAATTTTTTTTCTATTTATTGTAATTTTTTTAATGGTTTATGAACAGATAATCTATGTTTAAGTTCATAGTAGTAATTGATATTATTGATTTTTTTGGTTTATTTGTTTCCATCACATATATTTTCAAATATTCATCTCTAGCCACTGATTCATATAAGTGATTTGAATATAATTTTTCTTATTTAGGTCATGATTGAATCCATATACCATGATTGTTTATGGATTCAGTGGTCGAGATTTGGGTGCGTAGATATAGGGTAATATTTTTGATGATCATAAAGTTATTGGGTTATTTTTTCAATCCAAATCAGTGATGTTTGTCGAAGGGAAATTTCATGGTTTATGTTGGAACTAAGTTCTAATGATCAAATAATGGAGATTCCAATTTAGCAATTCACACCCTAGTTCGGTCCATATACAATATTTCTTGCATGATTAGAGGAAAATCAGAAAAAAAAAATCAAGGTTGGAAGATTTATATTGTCTTGAATACCCATATATACCATGTGTAGTTTATTTGAATATATGTTATGTTCCTTTGTGGATGTGGTGGTTCAGGTTTTTTCCTCTTAAAATCTCACACATCATGGGACATAAACTGGAATTTTAATACCCCCATCACAACAACATGAAATATGTTGGGTTTTCATTCTAGGATGGCTGCCTAGCCTTACAGACCATGTGGGTTAGGACCATATACCATGTATTTTTAGAGCTGAAAAAAGTTCCACACATTGGGTGACCAATAAGGTCATAAAATCTGTGTGTCTCATCCTATAAGTTGAGTATGACGTTATTTCATATCTTATAGTGGGCTAGTACATATACATGCTCTTTTTATTGGATACATGTCGCATAACCTATAAATCACACCATATACTGCGTCCATTTATGATGAAATCTATTATTCCAAGACTGGGAACTCTGATTTTGGAAATTAAATAACCTAATGACAATATTTTTCTAAATAGAAGGCAATAGTGTATTATTCCTTGATATCAAAGATAGAACTTAAGGCAGTGTGAAAAGTTTATACACTCTGTATTGTCAGAAATCCAGTGACTACGATCAAGTCTAATGACTATATTTTTTGAATGGATAAAAAACACTATAATAGTGCCACTTTTTCTATGAATGGGTTTCTAACCATAAAATGATATGGCTTCCAATATATATGCATTTAATTACAGTGTTGAATCATGAAACTATGGATTAGATATTGTTGGTATCCTAAAAAAGAACATGGTCTGGGTGATCCTTGATCTATAGAGGAATTTTTTCCATTGTCGAAGATCTCATCCAAGGAAAAATATCCCCCACTTTTTCTTATATTCCCCTATATTCATAGTGAATGTTTCAACAAATATATTTATAGATATTTTACACATATATCAAATTCATTATTCTACATATATATATCACATACATTTTAGATTAAATATTGATATATATTTTGTTTCCAAAGGATCATTCAATCTAAGTACATATATTTTATTTATTATATTTTCCACTAAATTTTAATAATAATATTACTAAATTTATAAGGTCTATTTATTATTTTTGGGACCTCCAAATGGGCATGTATATAGTAACACCTTTATGGTAACACTTTTCTCAAATGTGATTTCTTATGTAAAAACTATGTAGTTTATTGGGGGTCATGGCTGACTAGGTTCTAGTAGAGAAAAATAGTACATAGTTTTGTTATTAGCTAGTCGTATTTAGAGCATGTTAGAATGATAAAGGACATTAATCCTATTAGATGTGATGTTAGAAATCTATTTATGTTAGCCATGTAAATTTGAACTCTTCATTATGAATTATATATTTTTTCTTAACATTGAACCATACAGGTTATTTAATTCACATATATCATTTATTTTTTATTCATCTTTTATATTTTATTGTAAAAGATTTTATATAGCTATGAATTATGTATTGGTACTTTATAGTAATCCCTCAATAATTGTTTTTTTTACTATGTTATTTTCCCTAGCACTAAACCTGTTAGAAGAATACATGTGTTCGAACACTCAATCTTCCACCATCGATGAGGGTTCTATGTGGGTCGGGATTAATTAGAGTTGTAAAAGAAAAGGATTTATGAGGGAAGGCCTTGGTAGTTGTTAGTTTTGTGAGGATGGCTTTGGGATGTTAGGTGAGTCTTGTGGAGGGGTGTTGATATTGAATTCCATGACCTGTAACCCATTCAACATGTGGTGAATTTTGTTTCCATTCACCGGGACACTAATAACATCATGGTAGACTTTGTGAACTGTGAAACTATTTTAATTGAAATAATTGTATATATAGAATACAATAATATTTATTTATAATTCATTCAGTTTTTGAGTCAAATACATAAATATTGTCTTTAGATCATGTTTCCTGTTACTGAATTAGTGGATAACACAACATAGATAGACATGCAATATTCTGAGGTAGGGTTTTGATGATAAACTATTGATTGATGAAAATTCTATTAATTTTCATGTTCACATGGTTCTTCCACCTGGAGGGTAAAGAGTACTACCACCCCCAATTATGTGAATACTAGAACCACATATTATGTTTCAAGAATATGGTTCCATCCATATTCATGAACCTATTATTAGCGTAGATAAGGGAATGGATGAATGTTGTTTGAGTACACTTACTGAGTTTAAAATGGATATGATGCTATAGTTCAGAGGTGATCTAGACATGCAGGTGACTGAATATTTTCATCAGTAAATGGTTTGGATTTTTTCAATATATAAATTCTTCTGAACCTAATGGTGTTACAAGAAGAAGGACATCTCTAATGAATTTACAGTCATTGTTTGTCATAGATCATAAAGAATATTGAAGATCCATTGCTTCATTAGCTAGAGGTAAAATTCCTTTTTTGTGAGGACTATTACAAAGAGACTCTAATGTCTATATGTATTGAAGATCTTCTATAGAGGTAATAGTTTTAAATGAGATTTACTATTTATAATTTGATATTTATAGTTCTCTCATGTTAATACATTCACAAATATGTGTTGAATTGTTCCGAGAATTTAACATTTTGAGAAATCTTTGTATAAATTTTCTATTATTAGTGCCTCTATGCACTCTTAAATATATCATTGTTTTAGAGAGGTTCATGTTGATGATGATATTTTTGGTCAAGGATTTGAAAATAACTGGTTCCAATAGTCGACATACAATGTTGGATTTTATTACATTAACTAGTTATATAAATGGTTAATATTAATGATTGTTCAGGTATCCATGTGTTTCTACCTAAACTATGTGATCAATAGTGCATAAACCACACAAGGGATCTAGTCAGTTGGGAGTTGGATGAGGTTATGACTGTGTGGGAAGTGGTAACATTTCACATGATTTCCCAATGCATCACAATTAATCAAGTTGACTGAAAGTAGACATATACCATTGTTAGAGATATAAACACAAAAAATGGACCTCTTAGAGGTAGATATGGTTATTCTTAGGGAATCAACTTCAGCATAGGATTTTTTTAGAGATCTAGTAGGATGATCAGAAGGTCATCTACATTATTTTTTGATTATATGGAATCCACCCCTATGAGGCCCTGACAGAGAAAATTTAAGTGCATATTTTTTTATCAAATAATGATTCTATTTAAATGTATTTCAATGATAAACCCCATTAATTAGAATGTTTTATTAAAATAATGGGTACTTTGAATTTTAGAATGAAAATGAGAAAAATTGAGAAAAGGGCATAATTCTTGATTTTTGACAGATTTTGACCACTAGAATATTTTTTACATTTATCATAAATTTTAAGTCCAAACTTTTGGATTAATTTTTTTTAATCTTGATTTTAGTTCCTCCAATTTTTTCTTCTGGACTAGGAGCTGATTCGACCATCTATAGGGTCTACAAATTCATTGAAGTTGGAATTGTTTTCGGGCGGACAACATGGACCACACCACCGTAATGGATCCCACACTCGGCCTAAACACATCCAAATGTTGTGTTTCCAAATGGGATAGCACAAGGATAGAGAGTTCCGGCTCTACAGAAAATTTGGCAGAGTTTGGAAGTCATTAAGGCGGCCATTGAATGACATATGTTTGGAGGAACCTTCCTGAATGTTTCATCCAGAAACATAAAAATCCAATGAAAAACTCATAACTCCTTAATTCGGGGTCCAAATGAGCTGAAAATTGGAGGGTGAACGTCCAACGCATTTATGAACAACATTTAAGAAGGGGTTCAGTCGTGAATATGCCATGTAATGGTCCAACAACACGCAGACCTTCAGATTACAGAATGATTCCTATAAAAGGAGGCCCTCACCTCCTTCTCAAATCATCAACTCGACACCGACAGCCAAGGAGGGATCCCAAAAGGGCACGGGATGCAGATGATCCTCTCTCCCCCCTCATTTATTCTTTTTTATTTTCATTTTTCTTTTATTTTAGTTTTATTTTTAATTGTAATTCAATTTTTTTTAAATTAATCCATGCTTTTGTGTTTCTCCATCCACTTTTCATCATTTCTCTTTCTTTCTCTCTATCTCTCTCTCACTATCTCTCTCTTCCTTCTCCCACTCCACCAAGTAATCTCATCATCTTGGAAATGAGTGACTAATCATGAGACTTTGATCGGGGTGAGGTCATGGTTTTTAGGAATTTTCTTTAATGTTCAATTAATATTTTGGTAGAATTGAGTAGCATGCTTGGGTGAGGCTAATGTCCCCGATTGGGTGATAGTCCCCAATGACATGCGACTCAAACTAATTAAATTCTAGAAATGAATAGTGATTCAAACATGAGATTTCATTTTTGAATTATCAAACTAAATCAAACACACATAGGAAAATAATGATTGAATCTAAAACTAAATCCCAAAACCAAGTTCTTTCTTCATTAACTCATTCTGTTTAGAATTTCATCATAGATTAAATTATCATTTTACATATCATTGTCATTACTTATAAAAAACCCAAAATGATTTTAATATCAGTCATTAAATAATAAAATATCAAAAAGAGATAGATTAGGTGAATTAGAATAATGTAAGTTAACACACTGAAATGCTTCTCAAGAGAGACGACCTTTGTCAGCCATTGTACTGCATGAGGAAAAATATAATCTTTTTTGTCCACGCCCCACAACATGCGTGCACCAAAACTGGCACCATTTCTAGGGATCCAATCATTATTCCATTTACTTTTTCTATTTTCACATCTTATTTAGATTTCATTTTTATAAAAAAAATAAAAAATTCATTCCATGATGAATTCAAATGATTATTATTCTACATAGACTGAAAATTACTCATAGTTTCAAGAACCATAATACACTGAGGAGGCCCTCCAATGAAGAGTTAATGCACTGATGATAGTGTTCAAGAAGAAAGAATGAGGCATAGAAACATGGATCTCACCGGAAGATTGGACGTCCATGGTCGATGAACTCTAAACTGACTTAAAATGATTCAAGGCCAAGAAGAAAGTTCCACTAGTATTCCCAGATTTCACTCAAAACATCCCTAAAGTTGAGGCCAAACTCAAAATGGAAGAGCCTAACAACCAACTTCCATCATGTGATGATCAAATCCAATAGTAACTTTCCATCTTGGAAGAGATTCAAGCTGAACCAACATAGGGAGATGATACAACTTGAACTCAAATTCATTTAATTTTATTAAAATAAATTTGTGTATAACTCCCAATTGGTTTGAATTTTCTAAATCATATGACTCCTATTATGCCCTGGAGGATGAATAGAAAAAGGAAGATGCACCGGTTGAGGAACCCCTTGAGCACCCTTAAGACAACAAATATTCAATTGAGGTAGTACAAGAAGAGATAGATAATGTTTCAAAAGGAGCATCGATGGGGGTGGAGGTTCCATATTTCATCCAACCCCAACCTTTCAAGCTATACCACATTAAAAATGGGTAGGATCTGGCGTACTCTATCCATGGAGTCCTTCTCAAAAATAAAGAAGAAATAGATGCTGAGAAAAACCAAATGTGGTGGTTCATTTCAAAGAATCCCCAATCACTATCAGACTTTTGATAACAGTTGGTACTACCCTCTCGAGGTATTAAAATAATCCAGGGACCACTTGGGGGATCATACCAAGATTTATCTTTACTTTCTTTTTACGAATTTTGATATTAATTTCATTTCTTAAAAAATAATTTAGTATGTGGCCCACCCTCTTTCCATTTTTAACTCAAATGAAATTATATATGTGATTAATTGAGTAATTTTATTTTTTAGGATCATAATGGTAGAAGTAATCCCCAAACATTAAAGGATGAGGACTGAAGCATTATTTTCAAAAGGGAGTTCATTTTCATTTTCTATGTTTTTATTTCCATACATATTTCTCCAAAAAAAAATTTCGATCATTAATGATTAAATTGCATGCCCATACATGAATTCATGTTTTAATCAACTTATATAGGAGACATGAGTTTCTTAGGAACCCAGTGACACCATGTTTTAGATTTTGAATGTTTAGATGATTAAATGGTTGGAATTTAGAATTGAATTTTTTAAATATTAAGCATAAATACTGAAATGATGACTCATTATTTGAAGGAATTAACTAATAAATGTAAATGAAATTTTCTTACCATATTTCAATCTTTGAATTTATGAAATTTATGTTAATTGATTATTTATTATTATTCACTCCATGAGTGATTGTCCAATGTTATATTTCTTATTCCCGATAGGATTTACACACCATGTACTTTCTATTTATTCTTGATCATATTTCTTGAGTGATATAGGGACATGTAACCCACTAGAACTTGTACTGAAACTTGTCAAAGATATGAGTGTGAAAAAACACATTTAAAATGATTGAGGCATATTTTGAAAATCAACTTTTCCTTAAAATACCACCTTTACATCAATCCTACATTTATCCCATCAAGACCATGAATGTCCATTATAGGCATGAGCCATGTTTCAAACCATTTTTATCCATTCCTACCCTACTCATTGTATTTTCATGATATTTTAATGTTGAAATGTGGGGGTAAAGGGAATCAGGGTCGACAGGATGATACACATTGTAAGTAAAAAGTGTGGGGGTACTATTGTGGGAATTGTAAAAGGTTGTGAAATCATTCATTATACTCTATTGTTTTCCCCTCTTAATTTTAAAAAAATTTCAAAAATGAAAATAAAATATCCAAAAAATAGAAAAATGGATTGTGATTTGGGAGAACCCAAATTCACCATTTTCCAGACCGATGATATTCTGATCGTATGTGGTTTAGTGACGGATGTGAGGTTTGATCAAATCATTACTTTCAAAAAATGAAAAATAAGTTAAAAATAAAAAAAATATTCAAGAGGGTTCCCAAATATTTCATTATGCATTATTTGATCACAACATTTTCTTTGAGTTTTGGGAAGTTGGTGTTGCTAAATTGAAGGGGAGAATTTCATTACACTTTTACATTTGATATCATGCATTGTATTTAAGCGATTAGCCTCCTCCTTGAGCCTTAATTTTTAAAGAATAAAATCCTAGAAACCATAATCCTTAGATTAAATAGAACCTTAATTGAATGTCATCATAATTTTAGGTGTATTTTTTCTTTACAAAGTGGATAATGTAGTTCATTTACACGCCTATGGAAAAGAAGCATTTTCTCATGATATGAGAAAAAATATACTTGAATTTTTTCATGAGAGATAGGAAAAAATAATCAAAAGTGAGGAAAATCATGAGTTGTCATGTTTAATAATAATTAACCAATGAGCATAAATGAATGAAAGGATAAGTTCAATCAATTTTCAAAGGGGAAAAGTAAAATATGGGAATTATTTGTTTCTTTGAAAAATGGAAAATTAAATTTTTATTTTATATAGATTTTTGAATGTTTGATTTCACATTTAAAATTATTTTATTTTATCACATTGAAATTTGAATATTGGTAACATTGGTGGCCTGTGATTTCCATGTTGAGATTTTATGCTTGAGGACAAGCATAGTTTAAGTGTGGTGGTATTTGACAGAGAAAATTTACGTGCCTATTTTTTTTTCAAATAATGATTTATTTTAACTATTTTTCAATTATATACACCATGTATTTGAGTGTTTTATTAAAATAATGGGTACTTTTCATTTTAGAATGAAAATGAACAAAATTGAAGAAAGTGCATAATTCTAGATTTTGGACAGATTTTTGACAGAATGGTATTTTTTTCATTTCGCATTAAATATATTTTCAAAATTTGGGATTAAATTTTTCTTTAGAATCATAAATATATTTCCTCAATTTTTTCCTTTTGGACCAGGAGCTGATTCGGTCATCTAAAGGGTCTAAAAATTCATTGAAGTTGGAAAGTTTTTTGAGCGCATAGCGTGGACCCCACCACCGTAACAGAACACAAACGCGACCTAAAAACTTCCAAATTATGATTTTACACCTTGTATAGAATGAGGATATAGTGGTTTATCTCTATAGAAAATTTCTGAGAGTTTTTAATTCATTAAGGCGGCCATTGAATGACATACTTCTAGAGGAACCTTGCTCGAAGTTTCATCCATAAGCATCAACCTCCAATGAAAAACTCATAACTCCTACATTCTGGGTCCAAATGCACTGAAATTTGTTGGGTGAACGGCCAAGACAGTTATAAACAACATTGAAGAAGGGGTCCACATGTAAATCGTCAATATAATGGTCCAACAATGCACACACCTTCAGAATACATAATGCCACCTATATAAGGAGGCCCTCGCCTCCTTCTCAAATCATTAGCTCGATGCCCATAGCCAAGGAGGGATCCCACCGGGGTATGGGATGCTACTTCTCCTCACTCCCCCCATCATTTATTCTTTTTATTTTCTTTCATTTCTGTTTTATTGTAGTTTTATTTTCAATTGTATTTCAATTTTTATTAAATATATCCATGCATTTGTGTTTCTCCATCCACTTTTCTTCATTTTGTTTCTCTCTCTCTCTCTCCCACTATCTCTTTCTTCCTTCACCCACTCCACCACGTAATATAATACTCTTGGAAATGAGAGGATAATCATGAGACTAGGCTTGGGGTGAGGTCAAGTTTTTTAATGGATCTTCTTTACAGATTAATTAAGTTTGTGGTAGAACTGAGAAGCATGCTTGGGTGAGGCGAATCTCCCTGATTGGGTGACAGTCCCCAATGACATTCTACTCAAACTACTTCTCTTTTGGAAAAGAATACTGATTAAAACATGAGAATTCATATTTGAATTATCAAACTAAATCGTACAAACGTAGGAAAATAATGATTGAATCCAAGACTAAACCCCCAAAACAAGTTCTTTCTTCATTAACTCATTCTGTTTAGATTTTCATGATAGTTTAAATTATCATTTTAAATATGATTGTAATTAATTATTAAAAACCCAAAAATATTGTAATTTTTTTCATTAAATAATAAAATATCAAAAAGAGATAGAATAGGTGAGTTAGAATAAATTAAGTGAACACACTGAAAGTCTTCTCAAGGGAGACGACCTTGGTCAACCACTGTGTTGCACTAGGAAAAATATAATGGTTTATTTCCACACCCGACGACAGGGGTGCTTCATGCCCTCCAAACGATCATACATATTTTAGAAAGGGGTGGGAACGAAATTATTGGATATTTAGGGATATGATATAAATGATACCAACATGGTTTATGGAAGGATCTAGATTTCTATAAATTGGAATCAATTATCATTTGCAGAAGCATCAAATATTATATTTTTTATATATCACAAGTTTGATAGATTGAGGTTTGTGCAGAGTCTCTAGCATGTCCCATGATTCTATAGACTCATACATGGAGTGATCCCGTGATCAAAGACATCATCTAACTATGAGAAATAAAGACCAAAAGTGAGATTATTTATTGAGATATTGACATGGATATTATGAAATTTTATCATGTAATCATTTGTATGCACCATCATTAAAAAATTCATATCCAAATAGATAATCTGTTTCAAAGGGTGAGGTTGAGTCACGTAGATTAATTGAATTTTTCCATCATGGTTGATAATTAATTTTAAGATTGATTAGTATGGTTGATTAATTTGAAGAAACATTTGATCATCCTTAAGAATGAAATTGTGAATCATTGTACAATTTATTATCCAAATTCTTAACAACTAATATAGGTGGAGGGATATATATACTGTAATGTCCAATATTTTTTCAAAAGGTACCTTCCATTTTTTTAGATTAAATTCCCCTAAATGGCCCTAATAATGATGCCTAATAAGGGAAAAGATACATCTCTTGTTTCATAGGCTCATTCAAAGACTAAATCCATGAAATGAAAAGAATTGACTAGGGATCATAGTAATTAGAAACAATTTTGGCCAGCCTACATGGTTTTTTTAAACCATGCTGTAATAGTTATTGGAACTCGTACACCACACATTGTGGTTATAACCATCGGACCCAAGGAATAGGGTCATGCACCACATATATTGTTTTTTGGAATAGGGGTTTTCATGTTTTGAGAATGGTTAAACAAACTGTGTGCCTAACACTTTGGAGTACCACTTTTATGGATATGAAGGTTCATTTTTGGTGCAAGTTTTGGATAATAGTGTGGCCAATATGTGTGATCTTGTAATTGAGGGTAAAATTATGGATTTACCCCTCACTAATTATTTTAAAACATTTCTTATTCTACCTTGTTTTCTCCAAGGAAAAATATTTCACATCTAATAAAAAATCCTTTTAATCCTACTCTACATAGGTTTTGATATATCTACTCCATACAGACTCGAATCGCTTGTAGTTGGATCCAATCGAATGTTAGAGGTGAGAACCTTATTCTTTATTCTTATATTTGATGTTCTTTATTCTATCCATTGTGTTTTTTGGGTGCCCTCTAATTTCCCCATTTTTTCTTTAGACTATTGTTCAATTTATTCCAAACCATCTCAAATCAGTGGTCGATGCTGGATGAGGGTATATTTATGAAGATAAGGTATGTGTTTTATGTTATTTCTCTTTACTTATACGCATCGTATAAAATGAACCATTTTTTTTGTGATCTTGACCATTCATGTGGTGCCTATAATTTTTCAAATTAAATTAAATTTGATTCCTAAAATAGCCTTTAAATCCCATTCTAGGGTAAAATAAATCCCTTTGGTTTATTTTCTTGTCTTGTGCCACCACAATGGGTGAGCTACACCTTAGAGGCCTATTTTCCATTTGTTCTAAAATGGACTAACATCCCATTGAGGTGTGTTATCACCAAATTAATTCATTGTGCCTATTTTTTATTTGAATTAAATGGAGAACCACTATTAATACCCCACAACTCGTTCCATAAATTAATTCAATGTGCTAAGTGACTTGGTAATGTGATTATGCACATTATACTTTAACCATAAATTGGTTTTTAATCATGTTTGTAGACTGAAATTACAATTTTTTTATAAATAACAAATATAATAAAATGTTACCTATTTATATATATGTTATAAATATATTTCTTTTCTAATTATTTCACCTTATAGATGATGGTGAAACAAGGGGGTTCGACCTAAGGACCCCTTGTACAGACTATCATGTCTTCTCGTAACATTTGTTAATGCATTGTAATCATTATAGGGGTGAAATGAACTATGTATGGGACATGCTCAAAGTGTGTTTATATATTTTACTTCCAATTTAGTGACATTGGTTCCCTAGGAAATACCACTTGTATGTGATCAAAGGCATAGTGGTTCTACCATGCCTCAAGATACACTCAGGCACCAACATGTGATACCATATAATGAATCGGAGGTTAGTACATGAAATTTTGAATACCTTTATAGAGTTAAATTTGGGACATCATCCTTGGGTCACCATAGATGCGATATTTGGAAATGGTTTTAAACCAATACTCTCAAGTGATTTTTAGAATGTCCCTACGAATTTCTATGGACAGGATCAGAGAGTCTCACAACATTTTTTAATTAAGATTTAAAATTGAATTAAAGAAAAGGATAATGAATGTTTATCAGAAAGGTAATAAGTTCTTAGGTTTTTGAAATGGAGGTACATGTCCTCATAGCCCAATAAAAATATTTCGTAAGTTCCTTTCTCATAAAAATTATATCACCCAATATACCATCATAGGATCCAGTGGTTTAGACTAAACATCTTAGGACATAGAATGTAAATTGGATGAGTGTACTAGTGGAACCCAGTCCAAAAAATTAGTTATTAATTATATTATTCATTTAATTTATTAAGGAAAATTTATTATTTAATAATTCACATTATGTATTGGCCTAGACATTGTGGGTGACAGACTACTTAGATTATTTGTCACACCATTCTTGGTCATCCATTAGTACCCAAGAAGACACTATGGGTGTATTTTTTGAAATGGGGAATGAAATTTTTTCACCTATAGTTTCATTTAAGTAACCCTTATTATAATTATTATAATTATATAATGTTATTGTGTTATGTTTGGGATAGTTTGGGGACCGCTGCGAATGTTGTGGGGGGTTTTTTACATGTAAAAGGTGGTTTCATGGTTAGGGAAAACCATGAAAAACCTACACGAAACCATGAACAGTGAAACATGGGCTAAATGGAAGGTGCATGGGCAGCCCATAGTTTTACAAAACCACGTGTCACCCACGGAAAAACCATGTATTCTGGAAATTGTGGATTTAAGGTTTTTAGATAGTGGTATCGGCATGGTTAGTGCATGGTTTGGAAACCATTTGATACAATCATATGACATTTAACCTTGATGTAGTGGATAGTGTATGATTAGCACGTGGATTTCCTAACTGTGAGACTAAACCATGTGTGGTTAGAAAACTAGATCCTAAAAAATTGGATCCCTATTATCTTTCTTTTTCATTCTACATTTTCCCCCAAGAAACCCTAACTCGAGATGTTTCACTATAAATGGTTGGATAAACTCTATACATCAATTTGAAAGGAATCTAGAGGCTTCCCTTCATGATTTGAAGCATAATTCTTGTGATAAGTGTATGTTATTGGTTGTTCTTGGTGATTTTTCATATATACTATTATCTACACATCTATGTTTCTTACACACATTCCCTCTATGGCTATATATAAGATATTTTGTGCAAAATATTACTATTTTTGGTTTCTTTTATGATTGTGGAAGAGATCTAAGTTGGGTTCATGGTGTTTTAATCTGGTTCTGTGGATGTTTTCCATTCCACTCATTATTTTTTCATAAAATACATGGTTGGAAGATTCACTCTTCATTCCCATAAAATGAAGTCATAGGTTCAAATTCAAAATATTTATTGAAATTAATTGTGATATTGGTTTCAAAATCATGCTAGAAACCATCTTTAGTGTTGGTTTGTGGATTTTTGAGGAACTGTGAATTGTTGTGAAACATGATTTGTTAAATGGGTTTAAAATAATTATTTTAAAAATAGTTATCAGGGTTTTCTTTTGGGTAAATGGTTTTCAATAAAGTTTTTGTTTTATTGAAATGGATTTTTGTAAAGGATTTCAATAAAGTGTTTGAGATCACCCCTATCATATGTTATATTTTCTTAGATATCTAGATGTGTACTGTGATTAATATATAGGGTTATGCAAGGTGAATAATTACATTTTCAAATAATTACATTTTTGTATTTTATATTCTAAATTATTACAAAGGATCATGTGTGTGATTAATTTTATAAGAATTCTAAACTGATAAATCCTTTAGGATTATACACATGTATCTATTCCAATGTAATAAACTAAGTCATCATCACTGGGCTACTAGTTTCAGGGTCCTTACAGTTGTTATAAGATAAGGTTTATCAAAAGCATTAAAAACTAGATTTAGAAAACATAGTTTAGGGAACATAACCATAAGGATGAATTTGAGGATATTTTCAGAAGAACATTATAGAACATTAGTATAGATAGGATTATATGAGTGTTACTAGAAATGAATTTATATATATATTCTACATGTGTAAGTGGTTTTATCACACAAGAACCTTAGTGTAAAATGTCTAATAAGGTGTGTCGGGCCTAAGTCGCCATATCCTAGTACATAAAAAATGTATTTACTGCACACCTAGTTCAACACTCCTGGGGGATATTCTTAAGATAATTCACAGTTTAATTGCAACCCATTATGAAGGATTTAAAAGTAAATATGTCCCTGAAGAAATCATGTTTATGGTTATGAGACTAAATAAGCATAAATATTCAATTTGTGTTATGAATTTTTCTAGTATTGGATTATAAATTATGATATGACCTAACCCAGTGTTGGTCAGCTTTTATAAATTGATCATAGTATAAGTAATTTTAACTTCATTGATGCACATGATCGAAATAGTAATAAGGATCATATCTTTAATGTTCTAAAGTAAATAATTTTAAGGGAAACAGACTCCCATGGATTCTTATTATATGAGGACATAGTATCAAGTGATATTAGGGTAGGTAAAGAGTAATCTATTTATTATGTATTTGGACGGAAGAATGAGAATAAACCGATAGTTGGTATAAATTTGGATAAATGGGAGAAGGGATGTAATTATTTTACCACATGTGATAATTGTGGAATGGAACACCCTAGTACTTAAATAAAATGATGGTAGTTTTCTAAAAGTGTTTAGTGAAAGGCCAAAGTTCATGGGATTTAAAGGATAATAAAAATTGATTCTATTGTTGAATAATTTATCTTTAAGGATATGGGACGCAATGAAAATCTATTTGTCATGTATTAATGTAACATACCCTAAAAGAAGTTATTGTATCATGGTATTTATTATTTTACTACCATAGAAGAAGAGGATAAATTAATGTGATTATGTTTGGATTCATGAATTATGTAATTTTATAATTTTTTCCTTGAAGTACTGGTTGTAATTAGAATGGTATATATAAAGATTTTACTTCAGTAATAATTCGTCAATGATTTTTATGAATATTTATTTTCAGTATTTGTTTTAAGGTGGCCAAGATATACATTTATTTTGGAACATTACAAAAAATATACATTATATTGTTTTGGTAAAATCTATAGATAATATTTTTTATCAAATTTAGTGACCTTAAAAAAACGTGGAATATAAATATGGATAAATGTATTTTAATGAGTCTTAAGGTTGGAATGGATTAAGTTGAATATATGTAATTAATATTTGAGGATAAATTATATTTTATCATGTTAGATAACTTGTTCTAACCATTTTGGTTTCAATAAACATTAAAAACTGAAGGAAATAATCATAGATCTTATTATTTTCAAGTTCTTAATATACGAAAAATTCAACTTTGAATACTTATTTATAAGTTTAAAGAATAAAGTAAAAACACAATACCGATTCACTACAAAAGGAAGAGAATATTCTTTTGAAATGGAATGAAAACAATAAATTTATTATTTAATGTAATCCTTAAACAATAGGGAAGAAACAATAAAACATAAAAATTCATCCTAGTACTTTATTTTCTGAGGAATCAAATGTTCCATTAGATAATTATAGATTTATAGCTTTTTGATCGCTAAATTATCCTGAACATGTTCCCTATGACACTTTGTCATAACAAGATGGTAATATTTATCTTAGGTGTCCATGTTTACCTGTATGGAACTCCCATATGTGTTATCTCTGTTGACATTCATACATCCCTTGATTTATTTTAAAGTAGAGGTAGCGTTAATTTTTGTTTTCTAATGTGGGATTTCATCAAAGATATTTTGAAAATCAAACCAATAATTTTTGATACTCAGATTAAATTTAGGAGAAACATTTAATTGAAGGAGGGGAGAATGTAACACCACAATTTTTTTTATTATTTCCCTTTTAAATTTAATCTCTTCAATTTTTATGTTTCACAGAACACCAAGATTAAACAAAAAATGATATATAATTATATATTATTATTGTTATAGGACATTATAACCTAACCATTACATTAGTGGGAATGAGTAGTATTACTAAAATTATGAAATTTATATATTATATATTTAATCAATTTTTTTCATTCTTCTAAATAATTTTCTAGACGTAAGATAAAAATTAATCTAGTTTTACACATGAAAATGGTATATTTTTTTAAAGGTAATATTTCTTCCCTTTAATGGCACCCCTATTTTTAAAATAAATATTTGAACTCACTTAAATTATATTTTTAAAAAAGAAATTACCTTTTTAATTCATAACATCAAAACTAATTTAGGGTTACATTTTGGCATTTTTATGAGATGTTAATTTTTTTAATAAATAGTAAGAAATGATACATTATATTTAAGAAACTAACTTTTTATAAATAATTATTATACTTAAAATTTATTTTAAAGTAAAAATAGATCAAAAAAACATATATTATTCCAATTTAGGTCATTCGATTAATTTTTATGTTAAAATAGATATAATAAGTTATTGAACATTGTAATATTCCTTTTACCCGACATCTCACCACGTCTGCATGATTGTCCTTAAAAATAAATATTTCATTTATATGAGTTAGATTTTAAAAAATGGACATTCATTTTTTTAGTCAGTATGAAATTTTTGGTATAATAGAAACAAAATATTTATTGGGGGATAATATCATTTCCATTTTTTACGATGGTAATGGTCAAATCAAGAAATTAAGGGTAAATATAATACTATAAGCATTATAAAATTATCCTAACATGTGTCCTAAGTTAATTAGTTTATTTATTTCAACAAAAATCATACATGGTTAAATTTAAGGACCAATTTAAGCCACATATATTTCTTTAATATATTCATGATATAATATTTATTTAAAGTCCATGTTTTTTATACTACATAATTTTTTACAAGTAAAATATTATTAATATGAGGTCATATTGGTTATATGGTCGACTATAAATATTTTTTATGAACATAAAATGTTTATATACATCATGTTAATTTATTTATAATTTTATAAGATTAATAATTAACTTAAATGGTGACATAACGATGATGTTGTAATTGATTTGTTAAAAGACGAATCAATTAAAAGATATTAATAATATTTAAATAAATATAATTTGAAATATTTATTATAATCCAATAATTTTTCGGATGACATTTAAAATTTAGGAAGGAGTTATTGTATATTTTTCAAAGGATCACATAGTTCTAACTTTTTTAAACGTTATGAAATAAACAGTTTTAAATAAGACATAAATGATATTTTAAAATAAATAATATTTTATTAAATGACATAAAAATCAAAAAAATAAATATTTTACCTAATGAACAATTTTAATGTTAAAGATGTTATAAATTATCAAAGTGGGGTTTTTTGGTATTTTAATCTAACTATATTATCATTAATGTATAAAAAGACAAGTTGTCGTGTTTAGAGTAAAAGTGTTTATCTAAGAGTTAAATCCGAATGAGATTGTTATTTGGGTGACCTAATCATGTGTATAGGGGAATATCTATCATCAATGTCAATAATTCATAAAAATGTATTTCATAATATTCTTACTATTATTAATTTTTTTTAATATCCTTCTTATCTATTATTTATGTTTTATAAAATGTTTTGAAAGGAATCATTTTTTGTTTTCTAAATTATGTAATTTAAGAATTTTTTCGATGGAAGGAATGTTTTTTTATCTTATGTGGTACGAGCAGCTTTTTTCACCATCTTGAAGCCTTAATATTTTAAAGATTCCCTTGAAATAATAAATGGTTATTTTAAAAATAATTTATTTCTTTTAAGATTATGTGGTATTTATTTGATTTCTAATTAAGAAACCCACTATAAAAAAATAGTGTTTTTGTGGCATTTTTTTCGCATCAACTTTCAAACATGCCGCTAAATGTTTTTCGTTCAAAAATTTACTGGAGATTTTTAGCTTCATTTTTGAAATTTACCAAAAAATGTATTTGAAAAATTTTACGTAATGATTTTAAAAATTAAAAAAAAATACAATTATTTTTACCATGGGTTTTTTTAAAAAACCCTTCGTGAAATAGTGGGGATTTTTTCAAATCTGCCACCAAATTAAAGAAAAATTATAATATTAAAAAACATTTATTTAATAATTATTCATTATTAATTATTATGTACAATGTAAAATATTTTATTATATATAATTTTATTTATTTATAATGGTTCAAATAATAAATATTTACAATTATTAGTTAATAATATTTTTTAACTAAAAACAAATATTCAATAATTTGAAAAAGATACTTTGACATCAAATGACCATAAATTTTTGTCTGATAGTCAGTTTTTACTAAAAAACTAGTCAAATACCAGCTTAATAAATGAGATAAAACAATGATATAACAAAATTTCTATGAAATCTAGAGGAATAAATGTTATTACAGTTTTTAAAAAAAATATAAAATCAAACTCAAACTACAAACGACCACAAATTTTGGTCCGGGTGTCAGTTTGGCATATAAAACATATCAAATGAGAGCCTATGATGTGATAAATTCCATGGAGGTATGGGACAAACTGTTTAAGCATTTAAAAAAAATGTATTCCCCGAAAAGGCTATGAAGGCCTCCGAAATGGATTTTTTAGTCACTGTCGCTGATCTCAAAAAATTTAAATGACTTTATCTTCCGATTTGGGTGTCTCTTCGGCCAGTACCACATACCATATTGAATCACATTACATGATATTCTGTTTGACTGGTTATGGCTCTGAAAAATGAATCATGAATCATATTTCATAGTCATTTTAGTGTTTTTAGCGGTTTTAGAGGTTTTTAACATTTTTTGAATTATTTATTTATTTTTATTTATTTGAATTATACTATTATTTTTTTATTTTTTATTTTTATATATATATTTATTAATGAGTTAATTATTAATATCATAAATAAATAATAATTATTATTTTTTCTATTATTTAATATTTAGTATTTGTTTATTTGTTTATCTACTTTTATTTATTTATTTCATATTTAATATTTATTTATTTATTATTAAGTTATTATGTAGACATTAAATATTAATTTATTTTAATTTTAATAATTAATAATTAATAATTAATTAATCATTAGTTTATTTTTCATTTATTATTTATTTATTTATTAATTATTTATTTATTCATATAATAATTATTTATTTATTATTTATTTATTTATTCATATAATAATTATTTATTTATTTATTATTTATTTATTACTAATTATTTATTAATTATATTGAAAATCTATTGAATATTAAATGAAAATATTAATTATTAATTATTAATTATTAATTATTATTTATCTATTATCTATTATCAATTATCAATTAATATGTATTAGTATTTATTATTTATTATTTATCTATTATTTTTTTAATTATTTATCTATTTATTTATTTTTTACTCCTTCATACATTTACTATATATTGTTCAATATATTTTTGTTAACATTTTTCTCTATTAATTTATTTTTAATTTATTAGATATTAATTTATTTGTAGTTTATAATTCATTTATTATTCAATAAATTATTTATAATTTAGTTATTTAGTATTAGATAATTGTTAATTATTTATTGCTTGTTTATTAATAAATTATTAATAATGAATAAATTTTTAAATATAAATTATAAATTATTAGTTATTAAATCTTAATGAACAATTATTAACTGTTAGTTATTATTTATTGTTTATTGTTTATTATTTATTATTTATTATTTATTATTTATTATTTATTATTTATTTATTTATTATTAAGTTATTTAGTTATTCATTTACCTATTTATTTATTTATTCATTTATTATTTATAATTTATTATCTTTAATTTATTAAACATTTATTTATCATTATTTTGTTATTCGTTATTCATTAATTTATTGTTTATTTATTTATTTATTCAATATTCAATATTTATTCAATATTATTTATTTATTTTTTAATAATTTATTAATAATTTATTAATATTTTATTATTAATATTTTAATTATCTATAAAATTTTAAATTATTAATTATGAATTCATAATTCATTATGAGAATTTTTAATTATTAGTTTTTATTTACTATTTACTATTTACTATTTATTATATATTATTTATTATTTACATATTTATTATCTAATTATTTATTTATTTATTATTTATTTATAATTTATTTATTTCTTAATAATTTAGTTATTAATTTATTAATTATTTAATTCCAATTAGTTTATTATTTGTTTATTAATTATCTGTTTATTTATTTATTTTTTGTTATCTTGTTTTTATATTATTAATTTATTATTAATTAATTTTTAATTACTTAATTATTATATATTCATTATATATTCATTATATATTAATTATATATACAGTATATTTTCATTATATATTAATTTAGAAGGGCACTTCTACACATGTTTCTGCTTCGAATGATGTTATTGCAACAAGGATTGAGTTGTGCAAACACTCTATAATTTCTTGTATCATTCTGGTGAATGGTATGACTCCCTGGAAAATTGACGATCTTATTTATAGATTAGTTTCTATATTTGGATTTTTTGACATCAAGTGGTGTGTCCCTTAGTCCATGTTTTTTCCACATTTTCCCTTCTACCGAACTCAAAAGTTTTTCTTAGAGTATTGGATCAGTTAATCTGAGGCCAGGAACCCTTCATATCCCTGAATGGAAATTTGAATTCAATTTAAATTCCTTCATCAATACATGTGATAACGTTTGGAGAAAAATACATGGTCTCAATTGGGTCTTATGGCATGCCAAAAATGTTGTTTGACATTGCTTTAGCAGTTGGAATCCCTATTAGGATGGATTTTTCTACTGAGTCTGTTAGCTATGGTCATTAACCTCCAATATTTGTGGAAATTAACATTAGTGCTACACCAATTAATAGGGTAATTCTACCTACTCTGCACGATAAAATTAGTGTTTGAATTGAATTTGGAAAACATCCCCTATTATGTGATATTTTTTCAAAAGATCGGGCATTCGAAAACTTTTTGTGTAAGGAATTTAGTATGTTCTAACTCCCAGATAAAAGGTAATTATTCTCAACATTACTGAAGGAGGATATATCAGGGGATTCCTCAAAATACTAACATATATTCTATTGACATTATAGATGACCCTGCCATTGCCCGATTAATTTTCAATTCTTCCTCACTATAAGACCAATTGATTGAGGTGGTATCTAGTGGGGATTCCCAAAAACCTGATGTTGAGGACCCTAAATTAAATAATAGATGTATAGTATATGACCCTTCTATAAAGGAAAATGGTAAAACCCCCTATCATGGTCTGATTAATAAGATGATAGTTATCCCCCATTGGAGGCTTCTACCATTAATAACAATTTATATGAATTATACATTAAAGAATATATGACTAGGGATTTAGAAATAGTTGATAATGTTGACTCAGAAAATATTCAAGCTTTCCAGAAACACTATACCCAATAGGATATAGACTTCTTCCTCTGGCCAGGGCAGATCATGTTTAATGTGAAAAGAAGAAAAGGAAGAAATAACATATATTTTCTGATATCTAAGCAGAAGAAAATCAATATTTCAACCTCTTGGGAAACTGCACCTATAATATAAATTACACCCTGTGGATGAAAAAATACCATGGATCCTCCCATTTCTAGTAAAGATAATGAGATTTCTCCTGTTATATATTCTTTCACAACATTCTTATGAGGATGAATTTCCTTGAAATGTTGTTAGTGGGTTTGAACACCCCTACAGTTGACATTGTTAATGTTATTGGTGGTACTTCACCTATCTCATCTTCTCAATTCCACTATAAACATGATAGAGGACCTATTTTATCTAGAAACATTTCCATTGGGCTGGGATTTCATGTTGTACCCCCAGCCGAGTCAATGATTTGAAGTAATCATGTACCCCTTAACAATCCTGCTACTCGAATGCATGTCTCATCTACTTTAGAACATGTACTCAACAAGGTGACTGATACTCCAGTTTCTAGAGGCCCTTTAAAGCATGCTGGAATATGTACACCAACATGGGTTTGAGTGAAGGCTTATTCCCTGGATGAGGATTCAAATTCAAGGGGAGCAAAGACCCAAAAAGAACTCAAATTGGGAAGGTCTCCTCTACAGAACATGATGCATCTAAAAAAATGGACATGGCTCAAGAATAAAAAATGTAGATGGTATGTTTTCACTCTTCTTGTACCTTTGACAGTGTTGTATCCATTGGATTCCTCTATTGGTGGTACCACATCTGCCTCAATTTCTTCACTTCCCTCTTCAATTACTATAGGGGATATGGTCTCTTTAAATGCTTCCAGTGGGATGTGACATTCTTCTTTCCCTCCTGCAGTTGTCGTTGACCAACCTCAAAACGTTATGGTAAGAATAAATGTGAGTATTCAAAACTCTTTTGAAAATATTTCTGTTTCCAGTAGTGATAAAGATGGAAAAAAATAGTACTGATGTGGCTAGAGATGAGAAGAACAAGGATGATAAGGTTGTCAAGCTCTCAGATGATGATGGTTGGCCATGGATAAAGTTATAAACATGGAGGAGGGTTGGAATCCTCTTGGAAGAGGTGGTTAAATTCCACACCACTAAATGAGCACTCACTCTAGAGTGGGATGTTGTAATTATTTTTGTAATTTTTGTCTTATATGGATTATTATTTATTGATTAATAATTCCTAATTAATAATTATTTAGTATTTATTTATTTGATATATATTATTTGTTTATCAATTAATATATATATATATATGTGTATATTAAATTTGATTTATCGAACACATGAAGAGTCTGCTAGAGTGGTGAAGTCTTTGAAGAATATGCTAGAGTTAATGAGTTCAAATCTCACACAATGCAAAATTTCTACATATGGAATGTGCATGTGCATGGACATGGGTTTGTGCATGGAGATGGGCATAAAAATGGTAATAATAAATAATAAATAATAAATAAATTGAAAAAATAAAATAATATGTAGATAAATAAGTAAATAAACAATTATTTATTTAGTTATTTAAAAATAATCAATAAATAAATAATAAATAACTAAAAAAGTATAAAAAATAAATATTAAAAAATAAAAAATCAATAAGTCAATAAATAAATTACCAAAATAAATAAATTTAATTAATTAATTAATTAATTAATTAATATATTAATTATGAAAATGAAAAAATTTAAAAAAATTAAAAAAAATAAAAATTTATCAAAATAAAAAAATGTTAAAAAATATAAAACAAATTAGAGATTTCTTAAACCACCGCTATATCATTTTCTGATGATTTTAAAAACCCACCACTAATTTATTGTCGACACACGATTTAGCGAATGTTTTCCAAACTGTCACAAAATGATTTAGTGGTGGTTTAAACCACTAAAAAATGCAAAATTTTGGAGTAATGAATGTTTATTTCTCTCAAGAAATATTTAATGATTTGACTAGATTATTTTCACATATGTAAACTTACATTGTTTGATTTTATTAATAATTTAGGTTGATTTTTTATAATACAATATACCATACTACATTAAAGTATTTTTATATATTTTTTATGGATGTGCTATATTGATACCAATCATGGTTTTTTGTTAATGTATTAACATTTTATATGATAGTTTTAATACAATTGTTTACGTCGGTTATGTTTCTACCTTTTTATATGAGGAATTCATTGAAAATAGAATGTGATAAGTTAGGGAATGTTTAATGAAAGACCAATGGGTTGGGAAATGATTAATTAAATCCCTATAGTTTGGGAATATGCGAATGAAAGCCCCTCAATGCATCAGTTTTTCTCATGAGACAAGCTAGTTTCAGTTTTGACTAATGTCTAACCCATATTTTTATGGTATTGGCATGAAGCCTTGATGGTATAGTTTTTATTTCCATCATTATTCATTCCCTCATAATGATATTAGTAATTGACATTTCATGTTATTATTCGACTATTTGCATATCCATGTGAATGTATATTTAGAATTATTTGATTTATTCATTCTATATTATTGTCAACATTATGTTTAATTGGATTTTGTATCAGTTATACACTATGAATTAAATGGTTATTCTTACTTATGATATATTCCTATGAATTTTTTACCCTTACTAAGAATATGAGATCACCCCATTCTTATGATTTATTTTCCTTGGATGATAAGATGTGTATTAGGACTGATATGACACATTAATTTAAACGAAAAATTACATTATTAAATAATTAACTTTTATTGTCTTTCATGTTTGAAATTGTAATGTAAGGTTCATGTATTTGATAAATTTTCCAAGACTGCTATACTGATCAGTCCTTCGGGATTCAAGACATGAATCTATGCCAATATAACAAATAAATACACCAACTCTAGGTTTCTGGGGCCAGGGATGTTACATTGATGGAATTATATGTCTAATTTCATTATAACGATATTAGAGATATATTAAATGTTATTTTAATGATATATTTATTGTTAAACGTAATGATGATTAATTGTAGATCAGTTAATGATCAAGAGGATACAAAAGAAAAAAATAATTCAAATAAAGGACAAAAAACCACATAGAGATCAAAACCCACATCAGGGTCAATGAATTATTAGAAAAATGTAGAGATTATAATCTAATTTTTTTTATAATACCATTGTTTCTATAGAATTTTTATAGGTAATTTTTATACACTATAGTAATAAAATCTAAATAATATATATAACCACTAAATTATGGTTTATATAGGGGAAAAAATAATTTCTCTAGCCCTATTTCGAGGTTATTAATGTGACAATCTCAAAGCATGCCATAATTATTAGGAGCACAATGTTTAATTCACCATATCCTGATCTATATAAAAAAGATTAACATTCATTGTGAATATTTGAAAAATATTATAACTCCAAATTCAGAATCAAGATTTTTCATAGTCAACTAATCATAATATTTTAGCTTAGGAACCATGACATGGACTATATAATCCAAATCCTAAAATTGGGAAAAGTTATAAATTTGGAATAAAAAAGTCCTCAATTTTAAAGGGAAGATAAGGATATTCATTTGTGGCTTTCAATCCTTTAATTACATTATAAAATGAGGGTTTGTCAAGTAAATGTATTTCCCCATCAATAAAATAAAATGGTTAATAACTTTGAAATGGGTTATAATCAATATGATTCTTCCCATAACATTACAGTTATATTTTCATAGAAAAATTCTACCAGATTGTGGAGAATAAAATAAGAAATATTGGATCATTAAATAGGTTTACATGATAAGGATTAACGATGATATATTTTATTTATATTTAATAATTCCTATAATATAACTATGAACTACATATGAATATATTTGATGCATAATTCTTGGTAATAAATCATATTTATTTATTTATACCAATATTATTGTTGTTTATATTCATAATTAGTCTGAAACTTTTATATTGGATTTATAATGAATAATGATGTCAAAATAAGTATTTTTAAGAAGGATGATATTATGTAAATAGTAGTATATTAAGAAATGAAAAAATAATGAATATTAAAAAAAAATTGGGCAACCATATAGTTGAGGGATGTTAGGGTAGGAGAATAATAAATCCATATAATCCATACAATAGTCGTTATGTGGTAGGTTAAGTAGAAGTGTGAGTGATCCTTGTGTGGTTCAACACTATGTGGGTGCAACTACATTGAGAATAGAATTTGTTGCATGGGATGAACATGATAGGGGAGTCTATATGTGGCGGTATAGATCTACTAATATAATCATGATATTCCCCACCTAAGGAAACCTATACATAATCTAAATAAATGTTAGATCATTAAATAACAAAATTCAATAAATATCATAATTATACATGCTCAGGTACCTTAATGGATTAGTTTATTTGGAGAATGGAAATATACCCAAATAATTTTATTAAATCTTCGACGTCTTTGAAAATTATAATATTATTTTCACTCCTTTATAAAAAAAATATTATTACCACCTATCATATCCAAGGTATAGAAAACATAATAAAGGGTGAGATCATATTATCAGTATTGATAATCATGGGAGGTATCAATAAAAAGAGAGAATATGATAATAAAAATGGATTGATAATGTAATCAATTTCATGTTCCGAATGGAATAAATTTAAACATATATAATTTTAAAATCATGTAATCCATATCATAAAACACGATCAATTAGAGTGTCAATGTATTACTCATCATTAATATGTAATAACATAGTTATGTGGCATCATAATAAAATGAAATAATCATATAGTGAATGTTAAAATTCTGAATCTTCTAAATGATTTATATTTTTAGAATAAATATAAGAAATCATAATAACACATAAAAAAATTAAACATAGTTATTTTCATTCATGTCCTCATATAATATTTTATGAAAATCTCGAAGAAATATTACAAAAATGGTTTATAAAACACTAATAATTTGGTAAAAAATCATTCTCTATAAAATAAAATATAAATTCCAAGATTTCATAATCACAATCAATAATAATATATAAAATTTATAAGGATAATATTAATGTTTAAATTCCCTATTAAATTAAAAATAACATCCTATTGCGATTTCCTAAAATAAAACACATGTAAAATATTAGTGAATCATTTCTTGAGGAAAACACTGAATTTAATTTGAAATGACATATTTAAAGCCTAAAAGATTCTAAATTTTTTAAATAGTTTTATTCTAAAATAAAAAATTGATTATTGTAATGTATTTCAAAAATAAATTTATATTCATGATGGAGTGAAACCCCTTTTGTGTTGAATATGTTAAAATAAATAGTTATATCACATAATTTGTAACTATTATCTCATTCTAAAAAATATAAGATGATTAATTTTTAATATTTATTATTGAAATTAAAAGATTGTTAAAATTAAATTAATAAATAATTAGGTAATTATAAATACAAAAATGATTTAATAATAAATAAATTATGTATTTTGATGTAAACCTTTATCAATCAATGAGAAAATAAGATGGATTTTTCATAAAAAATTCTCGATTATTATAATTACTAAAGAGAGGAAAATGGTACTATAAGATTAAAATTATATGAATCTCATGGAGATAAAAATAGATGGGGTTTAATGTATAATATCATTTTCATTTTTATTAATTGAATTTTAGCACCGAAAATCATGAAATGAAATGTTATTGGATGATAAATATCATACCTTAAGACTCATAATTCTTTATCAATATTATAACAACCATTATAATCAATTTAAATTTAATTTAAATAAAATTTCAGACCACATTCATAATTATATTACTATTTATCATTCATTTGTACTTTCAAATTTTCATTTATTATTAATTTCATCATTAAATATGAAATTTAGATGAAATCTTATCTATTTTCTATGGATGTTATGATTATTTAGTTTTGTGTGTGTTAAGATTAGAGAATGTTTTATCTTATAAAGAATCAAAATCATTAAATAATTATTAAATTTATTAATTTTATAATATTTTCTAACAATTCATATGAATCGGTAAGGATAAATGAATTATGTCACTTCATGGAGATGGTTGTTTGTACGTATGCACAGGAGATGATTTCCATTTCTTGTAGATGAAATAAAATTATGATAAAATTTAATTAACCAATATGTAATCAATATTATTCAATACATTCAACCAATATATTCCTATTTCCATGTACATAATGTCAAAATTAACAAATATCACATATCTTTATAGAGGTGGTAATCTACACTTACGTAGAGGAAACACTATCATTTTCCAATGGATGAGAATATAAGAAGCTAAATAATATTTTATAATTAAAAAATAATTATTAAGTCCTATATATAAAATATAAACATTAAATAAATCATAATAACCAACCATAATATTTGGTTATGAAAAATAAATCATATATCTATATAGAGGTCGTATTCCACACTTATGCACGAGCGATTATATCCTTTCCCATTTGATTTATAGGAGGTGGAAAATCATTTGTCAGAAACCATAATAATGTTTCATCATATTGAAAATTCGATAGTCAAATTTTTATTATGGATACTATAGGTTTATAGGATGTAGAAGAGGAAGGAATCTTGAAAAATATATGCATAAACAGATAAAAATTCTTTGAGAAACATCCTTTAAATAAATTCATAAAGACAAATGTGTTGGATTATTATGAATATTAGAACCTCTTAGACATGGTTTTAGTAGTTCTGAACTCATTTTGGTACATTTTGGTTTATATAAGGTGATAATGGGCTATGGATAATAGAGGGGACGAGGTTCCCATTTATATGGGAGTGGAGGGACACAAATGGAATTACATTAAATACTTAAAAATATATGGTCACATTCATGTGATAGATAAACCAAATGGATAGGAAATAAAATTTATATTATTATAATGTCAGAAAACCTTAATCCAATATCATTTAGATAGGTTTAATAAGTAAATTTCCCATTATCTCTTATTTTTCCATGGTAAACCAATTTTATTCATAATTGTGGTAATTTTTTTTAAATGTTTGTACTATTAATTTTTCTAAATATTATGTTGAAACTATTAAAGAATATCAGTTATTAGGTTTTGAAATATGGAATTTATTTTAAAATATTCATGTTCTATAATTGGTATAAAATTAATTTTACAATATGTTTGAATAACACAACAAAACAATTCTTAAATAAATAAATTTTAAGCATGAAATTTAATTTACCTTCATTACATTACATGTAAGTAATAATAAATTGATGTCAACATATTTTAATTTATATATAATTTTTATATTTAGTTACAACTATTCAGATTTTAAAACAAATTTTATTTTTTAGTAAAAAAACATTATATTCCTGAAAACATTTTTTATAGAAACAATTTACTATTACCTTCCAATACATACACATAAATTTAAAAAAAAAATAAAAAAAATAATTTCATTTTATTCAAATATAAAAAAAATTCAAATTTATTATTTAGTATTCTCCATACCATTCTATCGAACTGTTGGGTGATAACATCAACATTAAATAATAATATTTTCATTGTATGTCATTGTTGTTTTCAACGTGGTGTTTGGTATTATGAAACCAAAAAAGATGTAATATTTATTTATATATATATATATATATATCATAAAATATCATGTTTTTTGTCCTAAATATTATTATAATTTCCCACATTAATTTTAATCTGTCAAATAAAAATAAATGTAGATAATTCTACCTCCACACATCCTCAAGTCCTCAAGAATCTCCAATAAATTTTTGTTTTCACAAAAAATATTAACTAGGTCAGTTATTGTTTTTCAAACCACTTTCACTCTTTGATATAAAATCTAAACTATTTTTCAATGAAAATTGAAATCATTATCCAATGGTATGGTCTTTGAGTTCAACAAATATTATGGATCTTTTATGTACTTCCTCTAGAGAGGTGTATGTCACACATCATGTACTTGAGAGGTATTAGATAAAAGTAAAAATCTATATGATACCATCCTGATATGATAACTAATTTTGAATGGAATTATATATTTAGGAGTCAGATTTAAAATCCCTCTAATTCCCTTAAACGTCATCAAAGGATATGTTTTTGGAAATAATTTTCAAAAACATTGAAATCATGATATTGTTAATAAATGTTAGCATATGATTTTTTCAACATAGAGTTTCCATGATTTTTTTGAATGGAGATAACTAAATCACCTACTTACTTATCCACCTTAAATACCAATATATTTCTTTATAAAACATCACCCCAAAACATTAGTGGTGTGTACACTTTTTTCTTTGAGAAAATTACAGGAAGTTGTTTGAATGCATGAGTGAAAGCTATATTTTTAAAATTATTCAAAAGGTTGGTGTTGATAAAAATAACCTTTAACAACATAGGGAAAGATATTATAATGAATTATTATTATTTAATGGTAATATCAATAACATCATCTCTCTATGTGTGATATTAATTGAAAAAGTTCAACTCCGTATTCAGATCCACTTGAATAATTCTTTATAACATCTTGGTAATTATATAGCCCTGATCAAATAAAATACATTAGATATAAAATTAACCAATATCAATTCCCTAATATGTATTCTATAATGGTTATCTATATTGAATTTTTATATTATAAAATTTAATTTTGATGACTTCATAAGGTGATTGACAATGACCCAAATAGCATTATGCCCTTCATATTTTCTATGGAGTCTGATAATGAAATCAATTATAATGTTTTACTGAATCCATTTTAGTTACAGATATGTGTTTAAAATTCAATTAGATTAATTTCTCTCATACATATCTTTGGTACATATAAATCATTGATATAAATACTCTACAATATCTCTTTTTATGTTATCCCACAAAAAATATTCATTCTGATTACTATATATTAAACTACTTATATGAAGGAAGGAGAATGATGAACTATGTGCTTCATATAAAAACTTCTTCATCTTGTATGGTATTTATGGATAACATACAAATTTTCTAAACCATAACATTCAATCCCAATCATGGTTGAACTCAAGAATATTACCCAACATCATATATTATACAAGATCCACTTTTCGTGCTTATTTAATCCCTATATGGATAGATGGTTAAAAATTATTCTAAGAATGATATTATATATCCCATATCCTCATGATTTCAAGGTCCATATTATAAACATCCATAAATATTATATATCATTCATTCCTCATCATATAAATCTAGGAAGGACATTCCGACATAGAGCATTCACCACCATGATTCCCTTACCGTGGGTGTAGTGTATTGAGCAGTCATATTCATTAATCAATTCTAAAAAATATCCTTTGTAATATATTCAAAACATTTATTTTTAATTTTTAATTCCATATTCTATTTATTTTTTATGTATAAAAATAATCACCATAATGACTATTCCTCAATAAATTAAATAGAAAAATTACAACAACCAACTGAAAATCATGAGTTAGGTAATTATTCAAATTAATTTTCAAATCAAATGAGTAATATCTAATCGGAATGGAATACTATAAATAGACACATTATAGAAACTATTTCCTTATATAAATATAGATTAGAAACCCATATCCAATGTTGGGTATTATGATTATAGGAGTGTGGACCAAATTATTTTCATGCCCTTGAATATTTTATCACCTTCTTTTATCCATATGAAATTAAATCCATTTCATGTGACCGTGGTTAATAGATTTAATATCCATGAGAAACATATCAAAATATGACAATAACATTCAATCTATAATAATTTTGGATCTCAATTACATTTCCCAGTATGGGAAATTGGCTAATAGATTCCTTCCTTATATGTTCCATAGATATATTATTATTTGAGACTATATGACCAAAAAATGAAATTGTCTATAGCCAAAATCCAAAATAGGTAAATTGGGAAACCAACTTCTCCTTCCATAGTATCGCCAACACAATATTCAAATTATTTTCCTGATCCTCACTTATTATTTAATAAATAGTAATATCATATATAAAGAATACTATAAACTAAAAAAATGGTAATCTATAAAAATATATAAATTATTGTAACACCTTGACCCTCAAAGTTTGAATCCAGTGCATTACATATTACATTGTAATGATTACAAGGAATTAAATCCCAAAGGAATGACCAGTTTAGTAGTCTTAAAGAAACTAGATACATACATCTAACTCAAATTACATTGGTAATGGTAACAAAATACAATACCTAAAAAAACTAATAAACTGCATCCAAGAGAACTCAATACATGTTCCCCTATTCATGACATACTAAAGGTAAAAAAATGAATGGGTTGAGATCAAATTAACTGTAAGGGTTTCAAATAGCAGAAGAATGAATTAAAAATAATTGAATTATAATCAAATTGTAATAGTCAATATGCATGGGGAATAATTGAAAAACACACGCCATTAATAAAATGATAATGAAAATGCATCCATAGAATTTTTTATAGTGAAAAAATAATAGATAGTAATAACTGAAAATGAAAAATTATAATTCTTATTAATTTAATTTTAAGTATCAGTCAAATTATAACACTATACCATCGAAACCATTTAAGTCAGTGGGATGGTTCACATTTAATTATGTTTTGTAAACAAGATCAATGGTTTAGTCACCTAATCATTTCTCCCATGAGACTAGTCAATGCATCAAGAAGATATATCAGGCCCGTCCATCACTACAATTCCAAATAATTATTTATACATTGATTTAATATAGGTTCAATTTGTCTTCTCAATAGCCGTATAGAGTAGTGAATACTGATTCATCAATATTTTTATAGTTAAAATAACATTTCAAAAAAACATCATATGTAAAAGGGTTTATAGTTTAAGACAATAATAATATCCATGAAACCCTAATATATATATATATATATATATAATATATTTACAATTTCAAATGAAAAATGATCCTAATGGGGTAGTAGGTATTCCATATAAAAATGATTAGGTGCCCAATACCAAGTAAATCACAATGAAATAGAAACTGAAACAAATTATCTTACCACATTTGTAATCAATTGAGTTAATAATTATCAAGTGAATCTCTGAATTCCAAGAATATAAATAGTATAATGAAATTATATGACATGTGGTAGTAAAAATACACCACATACAAGAAATGTGTGGCTAAGAATGGAAATATCAAGGAAATAAAAGTGAGATGAGAAACCCCTTACCTTAGGACAAATGTGTTATCGATTGATCTTAATGAAATGAATAATCTAAATTAAATTCATTAATTAATAATTACATAACCTAAAATACATGTAATATATTTATTATAACTTTATTTGGATCATTCATTTATTTTTTAATGGGTTCAATATGTACAATTTTATTGATTTGGAAGGATTTTCTTCCCCGGTTTTGATGACCAGTTTACTTGTATTCATGAACAGAAGTTTGTTTGAAATGTGGTCAAATATATATAATTTTTAATATATATTATTTATGGAATTATAGGGATATTAATTTTCATATAATGATTTTGTTTATATACCATGAGGATGACTCATTAGATAAAAGTTAGTGATAAACACTTGGATTATGTTGGCGGTTTTGTGCACTATGAACTTGTTTTGTATTATTGTTTTATATTATGACTATGAAAGCATTTCATAACATATCATACAATAAAATACATATATTATGATCTGGTTAAAAAATTAAAAGGGTTTCATGACCAGTCTTGAAGATATTAAAAGAAATTAAAAACACGTCATCATGGAATGTAATAAATTAACACATCTCTGATGGTCTTTTCATTTTTAGTATAAGAGGTGGTGGAAAAGAGAGATTATGATGAAATTTAAAAGAGCACAATAAAATTCCCTTTAATATAAGGTATTGGAATTTTCATAGAATTTGTATGAGTAGAGGATAGGAGAGAGCAACAAAAGAATGGAAATTGTAAAAAATGTTGAAAGAAAATGCAAGATGGGATCACCTCTTCAGTACTCCCCCTTCAGAATCTCCTCAAGGACTTTGTTTTTTACCATTTGGTGAGACCAACTGGTCTTGAATGTGGGGGAGATATTGAGATGTTTATTTGGTAGAACATAGGTAATGATCAAATTTTGAGTGGTGTGGAAGGTAGAGAGGATGAAGGATGATTTACACAGTGGAGGGGTGGGGGTGTTGTTAATATTTCAATCAATAGATTATTAATTTTCCCTAATACAATAAATAGTGATGATTCCAGGACCAAAAATAGTAATATTTTTATATGAGTTTGAACCATGGGTGCTTACCTGAGCTTGAAATGATCCATGACTCAATAAATCCTGTATTTTTCATTTTTCATAATTTATCTTTCTTTTTCATATTAATATTCATAAGGTACGTTACTATTCATAAGGGTATATTAATATTCATTATAGTAAGTTACTATTCACCAAAAATTAACTTGATCCTATCAGACTCCAAATATCATGATGATCACAACCATGTATGTCTGTTTTTAGAAATTCGAAACATAAAAGTTGAAAATTCATATTTAATGTACATTTTATGAGTATATCCAATAAATAACAATGTTTTCTTTCATAGATATGTATGGAGTCATGAAATATAAACTATCTAATGAATTTAATGTATTTAAGAGAAATATACCCTATAATGTCTGGGTTGTTATATTCTTCCCACCTTTGGAAATTTCATCCTCCAAAATTTTCATGTATAATGGCCATTAAAAAGGTGTGGGTGGTTCTTCTTTATAACATCCTCTAGTTCCCATGTGGTTTTTTTCCATTTTTGGGTTTTCCCAAATAACTCATACTAGCTGATTTGTCTGAATTCTCAATTCCTACTCCATGGTGTCAAGAATCTCAATAGGATCTTTATAGTATGATAAATCAGGTTCCAACTATATTTATTTATATTTGAGTACATTCATCGGGTATGGCATGCATTTCTATAATAATGACATTTGGAAGACATTATAAACATTCGAGAGATGTGGTGGAATCGCTAAATGGTAAGATACAACTCCAATTCATTCCAGAATTTTGAATGGTCCGATGTACCTGGGATTATGTATCCCTTTCTTACCGATCCTTAAGACACCCTTATATGGAGATACTTTTATAAAGACATGATCTCCTACATGAAACTCAAAATCCATTTTCTGGTTGTCAGCATAACTGTTTTACTACTTTGGGATGCTTTAGTATAGGCCTATATTCTCTTTTCTTTTACAGTTGTCTCTTTGATAAGTTCTGGGACTATATGTTTCCTCCCTCCAACTTCATCCCATTAAGTTCAAGTTCGTCACCACTTACCATATAATTCTTCTTATGGTTGCATTTGAATGCTAGAATGAAAACTATTATTGTAGGAAAATTTCACCAAAGGAAATTATTGATCCCACCTACCATGAAATTAATGAGATCATATTCTCAACTTGTCTTCCAGTGTTTGAATAGTCCATTCAAACATTCTGTCAATTTGGGGTTGATAATATGTACTCATATAAAGCTTAGTATCCAAATCCTTTTGGAGAATTTTCTAGAAATTTATTGTAAATATGGGATCTTGATTAGACACAGTCGTCAGAGGTGCACCATGATGTACTACCAATTCATTAATATGGAGTCTTACCAGGACCATATGTTGTAAATCCTCCCATATAGAAAGGAAATTTTCTGATTTTTTTAATATGATAAAAAATTACCCATATTTCATCATTCCTTCTATGTGTCCTCAGTATTCCCGTGACAATGTCCATCATAATTTCATCCCACTTCCACATATGAATAGGAAGAGTTTTCATTACCCCTCAAGTATATTGTATGTTGGACATCACTTGTTGACAAACTAGACACCTTGACCCATAGTCTGCAATTTCTCACTTCCAATTATCCCACAAAAAATGTTCCAACAGATCTATATAAATCATAGATAAACTATGGTTTATAGAGAAATTTGAGCTACGAGGATCTTTTAAGAGTTCACGTTTAATCTTAGGTCCCGATGGAACACATAACCTCTTCAAAAAATTTATAACGGTTTCCTCATACACAAAGTCTACCAATCTTCCTTCCTTAACTGTTGTATTTTTATTTTTTAGATTCTCATCGTCAGATTATGAGATTTTTATCTTCTTTAGTAAATATGGTTTAGAAATCATTTGAAAGTGTAAGGATGTTTCCCCTTCCTTAAAAATTATCATATACATCTTTAATAGATCCATGAATATAGGATCTCTCTCAATACTCATTTGGGTTATATGTCCATTATCTTTCTAGGTTAATGCATATACCACCTTATTTCCCTTTCCTCGGTGGTAGTGTATTGAAAAATCATAATCATTGAGTAACTTGACCAATATCCTTTACCTAATCTTGAGTTCCTTATGTGTAAAAATGTATTCCAATCTATTGTGATCCATATATATCTCACGTCTTTCATCGTTGAGATAATGTCTCTCTATTTTTAGAGCAACGATTGCGGATAGTCACTCTATATCATGAGTTGGATAATTTTTCCCATGAGTCTTCAACTACCTTGATTAATAAGAAATAACTTTGTCATTTTCTGTAAGGATACAACCATATCCATTCTTTGATGCATCACTATATATCACAAATCCATAATTTCTAGAGGGAAGAGTCCAAATTAGAGTATTTACAAATCTTATTTTAAATTATTCAAATAATTATTTACATTTTTTCTTCCATATAAACTTTTTTCCTTTACATGTGAGTTTGGTTAGTTGGTAAGCCAGTCGAGTAAAATTCTGAACAAAACACTGATAGTAACCCGTTAAGCGAATAAAATTACATACCTCGATTATGTTCATTGTCATAGTTTATTCTTTTATTTCCTTTGTATTTTCAAGGTAAAATAAAATTCCATCCTTAGTGACAATATGGCCAAAAATTTAAAATAATTTATGCCAAAATACATGCTTTCTAAACATCCCATGTAATTCATTTCTTCTAAAAGTTTTCAAAATTACCTGCAAATGATTCTCATGGTCTTTGTAGATTTTGGAGTATATTATGATATCATCAATAAATACCAAAATAAAGTCACCAAGATACTCCTATAAAACCCTATTCATTAGATCCATGAAAATCAAGGGTACAGTAGTTAGTACAAAATGTATTACTATAAACTCGTAATACTCATACATGGTTCAAAATGTAGTCTATATAATATCTTCCTTCCTCACACTCAACTGGTGATATCTAGATCAAAGGTCAATCTTTAAAAAATATTGGGTTCCATGAAGTTGATCAAATAAATCACCAAGTTGTGGTAACAGCTATATGTTCTTTATTGTAATATCATTGATTTACCTATAATCAATTCATAGCCTCATGGATCCATCTTTCATCGTGAAAAATAGGACAAGAGATCCCCTTTGAGAATCATTAGGTTGAATAAATCATTTGTAACTAAATTCCTTTTGTTTTTTCTTTAGTTACACTAATTTAACAGTGAACATTCTATATGGAGTCTTTGATATAGGCCCTTCACTAGGAATTAAATCAATAAAGAAGTCAACTTCACTCTCTGGAGGATGTATAGGTAAATCCTCTGAAAATACATTAATGTTTTCTTTCACAATAGGTACATCATCAATTTCATGATTTATTTCCTCACCCGTAGATATTGTGTTATCATCCCCTCCAAGAATTCCATTCAGTAGAGATACTTGGTTTGGATCTAGATACGAATCAAATAGCAGGTTTTCTTTTCTAAACATATGGGATTATACACTATTCTCATAAATTTAAACATCCTTCTTCTTACAATAGATCTTCGCATCATAATTTGGTACCAATTCATACCAAGAATTATAACAAAGTCAATTATTGGTATGATGATAGATTTAGAAACTAAAGCACATTTATGTGTTAGGAGAGGGTATAATCAACACATCATTGATTAAATGACACATCCCCTAGGAATGTTGACGGGAAAATACTTTATTAAATCAAATTGGACTAGTGTATTTTTATTTGAAATCTAGGAATATATAAATAAATGGGATTATCCCAAATAAAATAAAGCATTTTCTATGTTTGAGGAAAAAGTTAAAGTACCTAGAACCACATCATTAGGAACTTCAACTTCTATAGTTGAAATTGAATAATATTTCCTTTACCCTCTTTGTCTTTTTTGAGATATGTTTCCTTGGTTATTAGGGAAACAAATTTAAAAGTGTCTTATCTCTCTAAAATTGTAGCATTGAACATTATTGACCTGTCTCTTCCCCTTTCATTCACTAGATCGTTGACCCCTTTCCCCACACTTATAGAAAAATCCCATTCCATTCAAGCATTTCTTATGATTGTTATTTCCATAGTTCTCACATAATGGAAATTAATTCATTTCCATATTCTTCATTGGAACTTCAAATTTTCCATGGTAATATAATGCCTCTTTTTATCATGATTCCCCATGACCAAATTTTGTCGAGAAAACTCCTTCTTTGTTTTAATGGAACATAATACAATTTCATCTTATGATGAAACTGTTTGAGAAGCCAGTGCCCTTATAGGACATGGATTAAGACAGTCAATGAAATGATCAATCTTATATTCTAAATCACTTACATAATCTATATCATACCTGGATAATCTTGTGAAGCTATCCTCATACACTGCAAAACTCTCTTCTTCCCTTTTATTTAGGCTATGGAATTTCCTCATCATTTTAGTTCATTATTCACGAGGGAAATATTGGTCAAAGAATACTTCATTAAAATTTCTTTATTCCATATATTATATTTCTTCTTCCTCCATGGTATATTGGATCAAGTACCACCATTGATCAGTATCACCCTTGAGGAAATATAATTCCCGTACAACCTTTACATTTTAATTACATCTTAATTCCAGAAAAATATTTTCAAGGGACATAATCCACTGCTGAGATACCATTGGATTATTAGTACAACTAAATGATGGGGGAATCTGCCACATGAAACTATCCAATATTGGTTTAGTGTGGTTATTCTACACATCCTGAGTATGTTGTCCTGATATGGACATGATATAATCCACTCCAACACTGACTCTATTGAATTTCTCATTGGGTAAATCCTTACATTGGCCATAGGAATTGATTCCCCATTTACCATTAGGCACTATCACTAAATTAGTCTATAGTTCGTAATTTCTAACTAAAAAACGCTTAAGATAATCTAAAAATGTATGCATAACTAATCTCAAAATCATAAACATTGTTTACATTTAAATTTAAATCATTCATAATTGTTTTTAAAGAAAATGTGAATTATCTTAAGAATATCCATAGGGAGTGTCAAACCAGGTGCACAGTAAGGCCCATTATCATGTACTGGGATACCCCAAGTCAAGCTCGAAACTCATTGTCGAAGTGTTTACACTTAGGTACATCTGTCCGAGAACCACATCCATTTGTAGTATACAGACAAGGATGTATTTTCATGGAATATCCACATAATCACCGCTTTACAAAAATTGCATGATGTACTTTTATGATTATCTTCAATTTCTATCATAGGTTTATTTACTATAAACAATGATTCCTAAATCAAGTTTCCAGGGTTGCTGCTACAATTCTTCTAATACCAACTATAACACCCCGAACCCAAATGCCCAGATCTAGTGCATTACTTATTACATTCGCATTATTAGAAATATTGTAACCATGAAGGAATGATCATTATAGTAGTATTTAAGAAACTAGATACATACATGTAACTAATATTACATTGGTAAAGGTAACAAAATAGGATATATAACAAAAAATCATAAACTACATCAACGAGACCTCAATAAATTATATCCTCTTCATAACCTATTGAAGGTAAACAAAAGAAATATGTGAGAATTTTTTTTTGTAAAGGATAAAAATAGTATAAGAATGAATTAACAATAATTGAATCATAATAAAATTGTCATAGTAAATATAGCATTGTGAATAAATGAAAAGACACATGCTATTAATAAAATGGGAAAGAAACAGCAACCATTGATTTTTTCATAGTGAAATTCTAATGGATAGTAACATCTTGAAATGAATAAATATAATTCCTATTAATGGGAAGTCATGTATCTGGAAAATGATACCACTATTCCATCAAAATAGTTTATGTTTTTCGGTAGATACCCGTCGGATTCTGTTTTGGAACAAACTCAAAGGTTTTGTCTCCAACTATTTTGTCTCATGAGACCAATTGATGATGCGAGGGGATATAGTAGGACATTCCTGTCACCAAATTTCCAAATCATTCATTATACATGGATTTAATATAGGTACAATTTCCCTTTTCAATATCTGTATAGATTAGGGGATACAAATTCAACAACATTTCCATAGTTAAAGCAAAATATCAAAAAAACACCGTATGTAAAAGGGTACACAACATAAGGAAATAATCATATCTAGGAAACAAAAATATGAAAATATAATATATTTAAAATTTAAAATGAAAACTGATCTCAAAGGGGTAGTAGTTACACCACATAAGAATGATTTTTTGAACAATACCAAGTGAATCACAATGAAATGGAAATCAATACAAAGTCCCTTACAACATTATAATTTATTAAATTAATAATAATCAAGTGAATATCATAATACCATAAATACAAATAGAATAATGATATTATATATCAAACGGAGGAAAAAATAGACCACTTACATTAAATAAGTAGCGAACATTGGAAATATCATGGAAATAAAAGTGATATTAGAAACTCCTTACCTTATGCCCTAAGGAGTTCTCGATTGATCTTAATGACCTGAATAATCAAATTTATCTTCATTAATGAATAATCCAACAACTTAATATAAAAATAGTTTATTTAATATAACCATATTAGGTTCATTTATTTCCTTTTTGTGGGTTTAATAGGGTCAATATTTTTCTTTTGGAAGCATATTCTTCCTTGTTTCTCATGATCAGTTTACTTGTATTCATGAAAGGAAGTTCATTTGAAAGGTAGTTGAACACAAATAAATGTTAATATATATTATTAGTGGAATTATAGAGATATAAATTATCTTTTAATTATTTCGGTTATATTCTATGAGGATGAATCCTTAGATAAATGTTAATGATAAACGCTTGGATTAACATTGTGGTATTTTTCAAAATGAACACGTTTTGTATTATTATTTTATATTATGATTGTATAAGTATTACATAACAATGAATAGAATAAAATAAATATATAATGATCTGTTTCAACCATTGAAATGGTTTCATGCCCCGTATTTAATAGAGTCATAGAAATTGAAAACTTGTCATCTTTTAATGTTATAAATTAACACATCTCAGACAATGTTTTCATTTTTAGTATAAGAGGAGGGGGGAAAATAGAGATGGTGATGAAATATTCCATTAGCATAATTAAATTCTAGTTCATGTAAGTTATTTTAATTACCATATAATTTTGATGAGGGGAGAAAAGGAGAGGGAAATAAAATAATGAACTTGTAAAAGAAGTTGAATGAAAAAGGAAGAGAGGTTCACCTCTTGAGTAGTCCTCCTTGAGAATCTTCTTAAGGACTTTGGTTTTTTAATTTTGGTGTGACCAAAAGGTCTTGGATATGAGAGAAGTGATGATTATTTTATTTGGAAGATCTTATATGAGGCTCAAATCATGATTGGTGTGGGAGGAAGATGGGGTGAGTGGTGGCTTATATAGTAGAGGGGAGGAGATTTTCTTAATATTTTAATCGTTAGTTTATTATTTTTTTCATAAGACAAGAAACATTTACAATCCCGTGAACAAAAATAGTAATAATATCATGTGACTTTTAACCAATTGTTCTTTCCTCATCGATACATCATCCATGAATCAATAAATCATGTATTTATCATTTTTCATAATTTATCATATTATATTATTCACCAAAAATTCATCTATATCAGAAAAAACCCAAAAATTCACCCTATCCATTTTTCAACAAGTAGAATACAAAAAGGAACAACATTTTTCAAAAATAGATTTCTATATATGAGAAATTTAATTTTTTATTAAAATTATCATTTAATAAAAAAATATTAACAGTTCAAATATTTATCTTCAATTTTTGGTGCCCAAATTTTATTTACAGTTTCATGGGTAAGGTTTCCATTCATAAGGTTTGTATTAAAATTCATAATTGGAGGTTACTTTTTATAAGGGTATGTTACTATTCATAAGGGCATGTTACTATTCACTGAAATTTAACTCGATTATATGAAACTCCATAATCCCACATATCACAACTGTGAATGTTGGTTTTGTGAAATTCAAATCCCAAAAGTGGAAAATATATGTTTAATGATTTTGGAATGACAATATCCTATAAAAATGAAAAATAATTTTATGGATACCTTGTGCTTCATTAAATACAGGTCATCTAATGAATTGAATTTCTTTAATAGAAAAATACAATAAAATTTTTGGGGTATTATAATTATAACAATGGATCTATTGGAGGGATTGATAAGTCTTCATGGTGTTACTATAAATTCAAAATTATCATTCCTTATACTGAATGATGTTTTTGTTATTTCATCCTTCTTAAACCTAAATTTCTTATTTCCATATTGATTAACAATATTCTATTTGTTTTGAGATCATCACTATTTATGAAATAGGTCATCAATATGGGATAAATGACATAGGTTTTTAATTATGATATTTCCAGGTTTTCGAAAATTGTGGAATACTTTCATTGACCCAATAATGTTGTCAACAAAAATAATAGCTTCTTCCTATGGTTATATACTCCTTTTTGTGAATCCATGATCTATATTATACCAAATATTATATTCAATTTATATGAATCAATTAGATCCATTATATATGGAGAGATTGATAAAGGCATAACAGTAGGTGAGAGTTCTTTAGAAATATCAACATCACACTTTAGTGGATGACTATGAAATTCATCTGGGAATAGATCAATATATTCCAAAACAATATGTATATATGAAATTTTTACTATATCTCCAAAAAAATTAGATACATATCCCTAATGAATAGGTAGTATAACCCATACAATGGAATTAATTTTCATTAGACGTTCATGTAAATCATCAAACTGGTAGATAATCATAGGTTAATGGTGAAAATAAAATGTTACTTCCCCTCATCAATAATTGACTTCCTCTTTATACGAAGAAATAGAATCCATGAAATAAAATCTAATCAAATTTAACTATAGAAGGATATGCAAGATCTATATGATGCACATTCCCATAATAATCTATCAGAGATTAGTTATTGACATGATATGTGTTAATCATTCCTTCATAGTTTTTCAATGAAATATTTATATCTACCCATTGAGTTATTGTTTTGATTTTGTTTGAAAATTAATTACATATAAAATTGTGTTATGAACCATAATAAATTATGAAATTTTTTGTTCTATAGTTCATGGTATGTGTACATTTCACCACACACTTCTCATGGAACACATTAATTGTGACAATAGTGTAATTCACATTATCTATTTAATTATGGGGTTATTTATCCCTATAGTCATAATTGGATCATAGATTATGGAATTTATTCACATAATTCACAATTTGATTTCCTAAGTAATAGTGAAAATAAATTTTTCATTCATTCATTTCATCTATTTCATTTCCTGAATGATTCATCACCTATCAAATGATACTAGATCAGTGGTTGACCATTACAAAATTTATGTATCTCATAGTTCATTATATAAAACATTATAAAGGTTTTAACTATCAATTTTTCCTTGTAAGTTGTTTAAATTTCATTCCAACATCTGATTTACAGTTCATGTTTCCATGAAGCTCCATTTTTTAATTCACGTCAATAATAAATGGACTTCCCATGCTATATATGCATATTCAAAACAATTTTTTTTATTTCACCATAGTTTCAAAAGTTTCATGTGGATTAATCCTTTCAAAGACATAGTTTCATGCTAATGGGGAATCAATAAATTATTTATATAAGGTTAATGATAAATCCAAAAGCATACAATGAATATCCTTAAATGATTGCATTGTAGGTACCAATGAATTCATCCTACTTCTATATTGAATACCTAAAAAAACATAAAATCTTAGTGTTATGAGTACAAGGAGTGTATTTTTTTGAGAAATATCCAATTAAACTCTTCCCATTCAATATGGGTTATTTCTTCTTCTTGTCTCATATTCTTGAAAATGTTTCTCCATTGATCAAAATCACCTTATATGTGATAGAATAATTAACCATCTTTCTAATTTTATGAGAACATAATAATGGTAATTTAATTTAAATTTATTTCATCCATTTCTCAAAAAATAGACGATAAATATATCCGTATAGATATGGAAAAAATTTATGCATAAATGAATTAATGATATGATAATCACTATTTGATGCATTTATATGGTCAACATGGTTTATGTTTTTGCTCATAAATTTCTACACTTTATTAATCATTGACATAATATATTTTATCCAAACAGAAATATGTTTTATTTTTCATGATGATTTTACTTCATTATTTTTCAAATTAATTATTATCAAGATTCCATATAGTTTTATCCATTTAATAATATAAAAAACAATTAAAAAATGTACAAAAACCCAATAAAAATGTATTAAATCATAACAATATTTTCCTAAGATATCATTATTTATGAAATTTTTTATCAACATATTGAATTTTAGTTTCATAATATATTATTTTTGGTTCAATTTTGTTCTTATTAACTTCTGTCCTAAAATTTCTCATAATCTAATCTGAAAATAACTAAACCATCCCTTAAAAAACTATAGAGACTCTATCATAATATACACAAATATTATAGAATTTTATATTAATAGTCAACATATTTCACTATTTTACTTGCATGAGAACTGTAATGGAGTAGTGTCTATCTAAACATGATCGATAACCAACTTATTTCACAAAATATCTTCAAATATCCCAAAAATCATCATATTATCTCCCTTCAAGACATATCATAGATAAAACCTTCCTTGGAAACCGATGGAAGTAAAACATAATAATGGTTGAGCTCATATGCACAATAATGGTAATCATGGGGATTATCAGTCATAATTGAGAATTATTTTATCAAAAGAGTTTGACAACACAATATATTGAATGTTCAAAGTATAAAAAATTTGTATCCAGAAAATCATAAATCGTATATTCTAAAATCAACTAAAATTCTAAAGAATGATTAATATGGTTATAAATGAAGTAATCATCATTAAAAAGTTATAACAAGGGTATGTGGCATAATAATCATAGTAACTCCCAATCTTGGGAACATGGCTATTTTAAGTCATGTACACCCATAATATAGTCAAATATCATGAATAAATCATATTCACACATCAAAATGCGATCAAAATTTTTTTAAATCATGTCCATACATAATCTCGGGAGCACAGATATATGTGGTCATACTCAGACATACAAATGTAGAAATAACTATTTTAAATAATGAAAACACTTATAATAATTATCTCATGAGATATATTTATCACATTACCCATTAATTATAGGTATATAATGGACCCACCAATCATAATATCAAAATCTATTCATATGTTTTCCAAAACACCATAAAAAGAATTATTGTTTCATCATATCATAACTAAATGAAATGAAAATAGGTTTTATTATGATTTCATTATCAGAATTAACAGTCATCAAGATAATTATTTTGGATGGTATCATTGGATTATGTCCCTATTAAATCATACATATCATAAAAGGATATATTCATAAATTAAAATATTGTTAAGGGATCACTGAAACATTTTTTGAGAGGGTTAAAATTTCATTTTGATATCAAATAGATAAATGCAAAAAAATTTATAATTATATTAAAATAATTTTAATTTAAATTAATCTGAGGGAAATTTAATAGAATCCTAAAATCATAAATTATTAATGATGGTTGGAAAAAAATTAATATTTTATATGTTAAAATAAGGGTTTTGTTCTCAATTTTGTTAAAAATTACCTTGTTTTGAAATGGAATAGAATATTCTATTCAAAAAATTTGTAAAATTTATATTTTTGGTTTAAATTAAACTATTAAATTATTGATGAATATTAAATACATTCTTGATATTTATTTAAATTTAAACATCTTTATTGAAGAAAAAGGTTAATGAACAACGTTGAAATAAGATGTTTTTTTCATATAAACATTTCCTCAACCATTTTAAATAAAACATATAGGAAATTGGTACTAATACATGTAAATTAAAATAATAATCATGTAATAATAATAATGTTTAAGGTGTTTAAAGAATAGTATCCATATAATATTCCCCAATTTAAATTTACCATTTATAATCCTAAATGAAATGATGTTGAATTTTTAATATCGTACCTCACATATCATCTTTTATAGTATGCTTTTCATCATCATACGATATATATATATATATATTAGTTTTAATTATATTATATAAACATATTAATACATAACATACATTGTATCATTCCTTTAGAATTTACAATTATCAATTTATTAAAAAAATTATCAATAAAAGTGGCATTTTGGTGGAAACTGGTTCTTTTGAAATATATGTTTCAGATATATTATTCTGTTACATTCACAATGTTTGAATATTCATCAAATAATAAATAATAATAAAGTATTATGTATGATATTTTTCCATGATATTCTATTTTATAAAAATTAAATTTATGTTGTGATGAAATATAAATCACAATACTTTATGGAGACATTTTCCAAAAAAAATGCACTTGTGACATATTCATTTATTGATTAATAGAATGAAAGACTGTTAAATTATAATACACTATTTGAGAATCATTATTCTTTAATAGATATAAAGTATTGTCATTATATATATCCTTATTACTGCATTTGTAAAGTTGAAATGAATAATGAATTGTCATGTTCTATAGCGGTGGTACTGAACACGTATGCAAATGAAATATTTTTGTTTTCCAATATATGTATGGGTAAGATGATATGTAACAACCCAAAATTATATTAATGTATATTTCTCTTGATTTAACTCAATGTATTAGTATATGGAGTGGTTATATAACCTATTCACTTCTTTGGTTTTATGTTTTTGGATTTTAAAATAACTTTTATCATTGTGACTATAACAAATTTAGTCGTTAAACAATGATCACATGATTTGTATATATATAGGGATTTATGAAATCCAATTTACTCAGATAAAGGAAGAGATGGCCTCATCCCTTATAATTTCCCTGTATGTTGCCCATTTTCTCAGATCTCGGAAAAGAGGTGGAATCATTGGGCTTCTCTCTTGACCAATACCATTTCAGGATTTAACAAGTTAATCTCGAGAGGAACCACCTATGGGAGAAGTAAAATTCAATAGAGATTACCACCCAAGTAATGTTTTCTGAGCCACCCTAAGAGTTTGTCACCATTTCACACCATTCGCTTCAGTCTATGCGAGTGTTATAATGGGTTATGTAATGAGACCCTAGTATCATGATTATGTACATTTTTTGTATATATAATATACGTTCATTTTATTATTGTTACTTGGTAAATAGTGTTTTTAAAAAGAAATTTTAGTTAATTAAGAAATCTGTTATGATGAATTAATGGATTTTTGAATTAAATAATATTTTAATTAAATATTATTACTAAATTAATTTTATTTAAATATAAATGATGGTATAATTTTAATGAATAAAATTTTGATTTTTATTAAGGTTTGAAAGATGTTTTTGTAAAAACACATGTATTTTTGATAAATTTAGGTTTTTATTTTGAAATTAAAAATTCAAATATTTAAAAAATTATTTAGATAAAATAAATATTTTTTTTGGAATCAGGACATCAAAATTATCAAATAGTGAATTTTCCACAATTTTCAGAGACAATCGAATTTTTTGGTAATAATTAAATAAAATTTAAATATATAATTTGTTTTATGATATCATAATGACCCAATAGTGATGTAATAATATACTATAAACATTATTTTTGGCCAATATATTTTTTTCAATTTAAATAATGTGATTTTAGGTTTCTTTTATTTATTTTAAAAAGCATTAGTGGACCATCCAAGACATATAAAACATTTTAGATTTTTCAATTGATTTCCTTGAAAATGTGACTCAACAACACATATCCAAACATGTTATTTTAAGAAGATCAGCCATTTGCCTCATAAAATAATTTTTTCCACTCAACGTTGGTAGAAAACAAGGGAAAAATCATAGGCTATTCTGTGCTATTTATTAGTTTAATATGTGGTGTCCCAAACCAAAATAATAAAGAATCCCTCTTTTTACCTATATAAACCCACCAAAGATCCCACTCTTCTTCACTAAAATCCTTTGCAGTTTGTCCAACCTTTTCCCCTATCTCCAGAATCCTCCCAAGGTGCCCCAATCTCCCAAGAAGCCTCTCTCATGCTCCTCCCAAGCCTTTGGTATCGCACTTCCAAGTAAGGGATTCCTTCCTTCCTCATTTTATCTAGGTTTCTTAATATTTTTATTCCATTTTTCAATTATAAATGTGGGGGTATTATTTTTTACCTCCCCCATACAACCCTATTTATTTTGAATGATGAGGGACCCATTTTCTCTGTCATTAATGCCTACCATGTCACCTTTTTTACATTCAAGAAATTCTTTTGTATTATGAATCCAAATTCCATTAATTATGTTGGGACATGTATCTCTATGACCCCCTTACTTTCCATTTCATGTAAATATTATGTGACACCTTTTATCTCTTATCAAAAATTTTTATGATGTCTTATGTCTCACCGTTATGTTGCTGAAATAGCATCACCAATTTCCAAGGCAAAATCATTGTGTAGTGAATACCATGTCTATTTCTATATCAAGGGTATTCACCTTTATGCATTTTTAATTATTTATGGAAGAGTTTCATGTATTAATTCCACATTCATTTACCGCGGAATAAATTATGATGTTTAATGAATCTATGTTGTATGATCTTGTGGCACACATATGCATTAAATAAAATGTTTAACAAGGGTGAACCCTGATAGCACTCCAATGCATTGGGTAATGATTAGTAACATGATATGTCAAGTGAAATGCTGATTTACTCATGCTAATTCTAGTGAAATTAGGATTTAATCATTCTAATACAAGTTCAATGAGGGTTTACTCATGATCCATGTGAAATGAGCCTTGGCTCATTGTAATTCCATGTTTAGTGTTGTTGCCACATTTCCATATTATGATAAACCCGCTATATCTTTCATTTATGTTTGTGTTTTTTTTGCTCCACTGATATTCCTATTTCCAAACATGTGTTCGATTATTCATGTTATGAATTTTCTACTCCCTTACACGTCTTTATAGCTCACCCTTTTCACATATATGTCCTTAAGATATCCCATACAATGCTAAGTACGAGGGAATGTCGTTGTTATGTAAACGAAGTATTCAATAATAACGATGTCTATTTTATGTTTTAAATTGTTATATAATGTTCCTAAGCCCAAAAGAGATCATACCTATCGATCTTCCAAGTTGTATCAAGTGATGAGTTTAGGTAATAAATCATGTTTAAGTATGTAATAAAGGGAAAAGTTACTATAGTTGGTATTAGAGGATAGGTTTGGTTATTTTTGGGATTATGATTAGAAAAATCTATTGAATCCTTAGGGATAAGAATAAGTATAATAAAAACTTCCCTATGTTTTTGGGAGTATTGGGTAAGGGGGTTTATGAAGAAAATACATCCCTCTTTGGATACGGACAAGTAGATGCCGCTCAGGCACAGATGTACCTAGGAGTGAAAACACCGAAAAAGATTTTCAGGCTTGACCCAAGGTATCCTTGTACACAACAATCGTCCATGTTACACTCTTGGTTACAAAACTCCCAGGAGATATGATTTGGCCAATTCACATGGTTAGTATGAACAATTATTAAGGTAGTTAAAAAAGAAAATTCCCCAAAGAATATATGATGGGAAGTAGATCATGGATAACATAAATTGAAGCCTATGGATTCATAATTTAAGAAATAATATATCTTTATAAGTCATCCGTTTTTTTCTATAGATTATCCTTTATGTGTTTACCTAAATTTAATTTTCTTCCAACCAATGGTCAGTAATAGGAGGACTCGGGACAACAACCGATGTGAAGATCAATGTGATTATTGTTCTAATGAGGTTACCAATCCAATGGGAGTTGTAATCACTAACTTTATCACGATACTCTCTTAGTTACCTCAATCATTGAATAGAAGCACGTGTCAAGAGGAACCTTCAACCCCCCCCCCCAAGAAAAAACAAGTAACTATCGAGAGATTCATGAGATAAAGGCCTCTTACTTTTAATGGTATATCTAATACCTCAATTGCCGAAAAATTGAACAAGTCAATTTAAAACATATTCTCTATCGTTAAATGTTCGGAACAAGAGAAGTTTCGTTTGGCTGCATATTGTATAGAGGGTGAAGCTGATGAATGGTGTACATTGATAAAAAAATATGAATCCTAAGGAAGAGATCGAGGAGTTGGAATGGAAGGATTTATAGAATTTTTTTTTGATAATTATTTTCTGTTCACCCTCAAAATTAATATGGAAAGGGATTTACTTTCCATAATGAAAAAAAGAAGATGAATCTGTCAGAGCATACGAGGAAAACTTCACAAGAATTGAATGATATGCCTCTTGATTGGTTGTTACCGCTGAATGCAAGGTTGAATGCTTCTTTGGTGGGCTGAAACCAACCCTAATGAATGCCTACGAGATCCATGACATCAATAGCTATGAGATTATTGTCTGATGTTCTCTCAAAGTTGAAAAAGAGATCAGATAATCTCAGGGGTATCATGGGGATGAGAATCATAAGGTGGACATCAATTCAGGTTGTCTGATGGATAAATCAAACGATGCTATGAAAATCCAGCACCCCACTTTCCAAATGTGCGAAAATAAGAAAACCATAATTTTCCTGAAGGGGATAAGGAAATTCTTTATGGGTGGAAGAGAAGGGAACCTAGCCATTTACTACCTACATGAGAAACGTGTAGTTGTGAAAAAGGAGAGAAATTCTATGTTCAAATAAATAGTGGAGAAGGTAATGACCAACCAACAACACATTAATGCTTCGTAGATTCGACAAAAGAGATATGATGATAATCGTCAATGAGACACAGAGTTTGATGTTGGAGACATGGAATTCCTATGCATATCACCATTGAAGAGAGTTATGAGATTTGGGAAGAAGGGAAAGCTTAGTACAAGGTACACCGGACCTTTTGAGATCCTTGATCACATTGAAGTAGTGTTCTATCGACTAGCACCCCAACTGAGCCTATCTCAAGTACATGATGTATTCCATGTATCACTCCTGAGGAAGTACATACCCGAACCATCACATTTACTCAATCCAGAGGTGGTACCATTGTAGAATGAACTCCCCTACGAAGATAAGTTGGTGAAGATCTTAGATCAAAGATAAATAGTTCTACGAAATAAGACAATGCCCCTCATCAAGGTGTTATGGAAAAACCACATGACTGAAGAAGCGACATGTGAATCAGAGAAAGTGATGAAGAATAGTTACTCAAATCTTATTTTAGTGTGGGAAAAAGAAACTTTTGAGGGTTGAATTTCTTAAGGGGGAAGATTATAGAGAGCCAAACTTTTATTAATAGAAATTAATCATGATCTAATTAAATGTCTTATTATATGGAATGTATATATAACATATGAACATCATTGGTTTTTTGTTTTTGGATTTTGAAATATAATTATGCATTGTTACTGTTGCTAATTTATCTATTAAACAGTGATCAAGTGATTAGTATAAATATAGGGATTTAACAAAATCCAATTTACTCAGACAAAGGAAGCCATGTCCTCACCATGTAGAATTGCCTCGTATGAAGAACATTTTTCAGAGATTTGAAAGGAGGTGGAATCATTGGGATTTTTTCTTGACCAAGACAAATCCTAGCTTCAACACGTTAAGCTTGATTGTAACTACATACGAGAGAAATGGAAGTTAGTTGATATTACCACTTGAGCAATGTTATCCGAGCCTCCCCAAGAGTTTGTCACCATCGCACACCTTACCCTTTGGTAGTATGTGGGTGTCATAAGGGGTTTTTTAATGAGACCCTAGTACTATGATTATGTACATTATATTCCTATAGATAATATACGTTCATTTTATTATGGTTACATAGTAAATAGTTTTTAATGAAAAAATATTATTTTTAGTCAATTTAGAAATCTATTTTAATGAATTAATGGATTTTTGAATTAAATAATATTTTAAATAATATTATATCTAAATTAATTTTTATTAAATGTAAATTACTATTTAATTATTATGATACAGTTGTGATTTTTATAATCATTGGAAAACTATTTTTGGTCAAAATCCATGAATTTTCGATAAATATCGATTTTTATTTTAAAAGTAAAAATTCACATATTTAGGAAATTATTTTCATAAAATGAATATTATTTTTGGAATCATGATGTTCAAATTATCCAATAGTGAGTTTTTCATAATATTCGAAGATAGTCAAACTTTTGGTTAACAATTAAATATCATTTAAATATATAATGTATTTTTTGAAATCATAATGACCCAATATTGATGTAATAAAATACTATAAAATTATTCTCAGACAATATATGTTCTAGAAATTAAATAATTTTATTTTAGGTTTGTTTGATTTATTTTAAAAAGCTTTAGTGGACCCTCCAAGACTTATAAAACATTTTATCTTTTTAAATTGTTTTCCATTAGAGTGTCACTCACCTCCACATAAGAAACCCAATTATTTTAAGAAGCTAGGCCATTTGACTTATAAAATAATGTTTTCCACTCTAATTGGAAAAAAACCATTGGAAAAAACCATGAATTGGTTTGTGGTTTTGATTAGTTTAAATTGTGTTGTTGCAAACCTAAATAATAAATAATTCGCTCTCATTTCCTATATAAACCCACCCAAGATCCCACTTCCTCTTCAATACAAGACTATAGAATTTATCCAAACTCTTACCTCCTCTCTCTAGAATCCTATCAAGGGGCCCCAATCTCCCAAAAATCATATCTCAAGCCCTTCCCATGCCATTGGTATCATACTTCCAAGTAAGCGATTTCTACATTTCTCTTTTTATCCAAGTTTCATAATATTGTTATGCCCTTTTATTTACAATTATAAATATTGGAATATGATTTCAAACCTACCCCATACTGCAATATATATGTTTTAATGATGAGATACACGTTTTATTTCTCATTAATTACTCTCATGTACACTCGTTACAATGTTGAACTTCCGTAAGGAATTTCTCACTCCTCATTTACATTCAAACAATTCTTTTGTATTATGAATCCAAATTCCATTACTTATATTGGGAAATGTATCTATATGACCCAAGTACTGTAAATTTCATGTAAAAATGATGAGAACCCCTTTTCTCTCTCATCATCCTTTTTTATGAAGTCTAATTTCATGTTGTTATGCTTCCGATATTGCACCGCCATGTTTCAAGCCAAAATCATTGTGTAGTGAATACCATGCCCATTTCTCTATCAAGGGTATTCACCTTTATGCACATTTTCTTATTGATAGAAGCGTTTTATTTTTTATTTCAACATTCCTTTACCATGGAATAAATTTTTATGTTTAATGAATCTATGTTGTATGATCTTGTGGCACACTTTTTTATGAAATGAATGGTTTAAGAAGGGTGTGCCCTAATAGTGCTCCAATGCATTGGGTAAAGATTAGTATCATGATATGTCAAGTTCAGTTAGGATTTAATCATTATAATTCAAGTACAATGAGGATTTAATCATGATAATTCAAGTAAAATGATGTTTTACTCATGTTCCATGTGTAATGGGCTTTGGCTAATGCTAATTCAATGTTAAGTGTTGTTTCTCCGTTTCCATGTTATGATAATCATGTTATATCTTGGATTTATGTTCAAGTTTAATTTATGTTCTATTGATATTCATATTTACTAAAATTTATTGTATTCTTCATGTTATAACTTTTTTACTCCCTTAGTAGTATTTATATCTCACCATTTTCACATATTTTTCCTCAGGTTATCCCATGCAATGTAAAGTAAAAACGATGGTCATGGTTATGTAAAGATTGTTTTAAATAAATGTGTTGTGTGTTTTATTTTTTAAGTTATTATGTAATGTTTCTAATCCTTAAAAACACTAAAACTCTATATATTCCATTTTTTATCAAGTTATTAGTTTATGTAATAAATCATGTTTAAGTGTGTAATAAAGAGTAGGGTTGTTATATGATAAATATTATATTTTCATTCCATAACAAAAAAACAATTACACCAATATATAATATATATTTTATATCCATAATAATGACCAAAAATGAATTATACTGATGGTAAATGAATCATATTGTTATGTGGGGGCATTAGTCCCCTCATATGAATGATCAATACATTTATTTAAAATTTTAGGAAAAGGAGGTGATTTTTTACAACATAATAATAATAACTTATAATATTATTTATGATTCTTGTTTTATAATCTTCTGATTTATTAAATATATATATGTGAAATAGATACTTAAATTAACATGAAAATTTTAGGGTAGTTTATATACTTCTTCTTTGAGAAACCTCATGTCAATGTCTTCAGAAGGACACCTAGGATGGTATTTTGTGAAAATTAGACCTATACATTACATATAATAAATTTTAAGAGATATTTTGATATTTTTTGGTTGAGAAAAGTGGATTATGGTGCATACACAAGTTATTTGAGTGGGTGTTGTTTTATATTTGAAGGGTGGGGAACTCATATAATTTCATTAATTTTTATTAAAAATATAATGTTACATTACTATTGCATAAAAAAATAATTAGATTGATGTTAGTATATAATAATTTCTAAATTTGATCGACCAATAATATTATGAATATTTCTAGAGGTATTTTTACACTTATATCTTAGTTTAATACACCTTGAAGACATGTTTTAACCCTATCCATGGTAAGAGCTGTTCAATGTTAATACTACATATTTTGAGAAAAAAATACTATAACACTATTAAATTATGTCAATTATGTTGATTGAAACTATTTAATTCATTTCAAAATATTATATTTGCATAAATGGAAAAAAATAATTATAAAATAAGTCCACAAAACACTACAAATAAATTTTTTATATCATATTTTTTCTGCATAAAACATAATTTACAATAAATCCATTCCACTAGAAAACTATATAATGTTTTTTAAAATAATTTATTTAATATATTATCAACCCATATAATAAAATAAATATTCAATATAAATTAATTTAATTTATCGACATAAATACATATTATATGCAGAATTTTTTTAATAAACAAATCAATTCTCACTATCAAACTATTTTATTATAATTTCTAACAAATCAAAAATAATTAAATTAATTTTATAAATATTTTAAAAAATGTTTTTTTATTTTATATAGTCTTATTCATAACCTATATTATAATAATAAAGATATAACTTCCACATTATTAAATTATATTTAATTATTATATCACGATTCATTTAATCTAATTCCTATGAGTAAAGAATGATTCTAAATAAATAAATTAAATTTATAGTGAAATATATCATAAAATATTACGTCATTATAAACACAATTTTTTTTTAGAGGAGTCTGATTTATCTTCATTTCATTGTGGGATAATTTCTTCATGGTTAATGATCATTTTAAGCCAAATGATGCTATTCTAATTGTCCATAATGGTATTCTTACTCACACATTTCCCTTTCCTCCACCTTCACCCACAATACTCTATATTCAATGTAATACTCTATAGATGATGTATAGGGATCTAAGACCTTAAAAAATTAATAATATGTATCCCCATAGGCCATTCAATTTATCTATATACCAAAATGGGTTACCAAGGGATCTTGATTCATTTTCACATTAATAGTTAATATTGTTATATTATAGTTCTAATTGGGGATGTCTTTAGGGATACCAAAATTTATGATAATGTAGTGATTTGTTTCTTTTAATAAGGGGCATGAGAAGTTAGTGGTTGGCCTTTTTGTCTGATGGTTATTTTGATGAGCGATGTTATTAAAACACATGAGGGATACACATAAGAGAATGGTCATTCCACTAGAGTTCACTTAAAACATTAATTAATAGGAGATAAAAAGGTATTATATGGGTACATATGCATGTTTAAAATAGTACTTTATTTTAAATATGAATGTGGATATTATTTTTTTGATTATCTATTTTACACTATAATAGTTTCCTTTCATTATGTTGATGTTATATTTGATAGTGAAATTATTTTTTCATTGGGGGAGTGATGTGCTACAGGATTGAAACCATGTTTTAGACTAGAAAAAGGTCATTTATATTATTCCAAAAACACGGGCTACACTAAATAATTTCCCATTTTTCTAGATATAATGCTTCATAGAAAATACTACAATAATGTTTTTTATATTTAACCATTTTCATAAAAGAAGATTTATGAATTGGGATATTGTTTATAAGTAGTGATGATTGAAATAAAATAGAAAATATAAATATAAGTTATGATAAGATGATGATAAGGAGAAGTGATATTGGATATATATAGATATGAAAATGGTACACCATTGGATAATTCATCATATAAAAATATGTAGTGGATATTTCACATAGAAATAGATTTATTTGGAAATTTTCATAGGTTTAAACTCCAAGGATGAGTGTTTTCATCTTGAAAAGTGATCCTTTATAGGGTTTTTTTCTCATAATATTCATTACCATACCTCATTACTATTATGGGGTGATATTTTTTAGATACAATATTGTATTGTAGGGGAATGTTTCATAGTGAAATAATTTTTTATTATCAATATGAGTTGGATTTTTTCAATTGGTATTTTATATTAAATATTATCACTCTTCTCACATGCAAGGCGATTATTGTTGGAAGATGTTATTCAATTATTTTATTAAATAGATATATATTCCAATGTATGAATAGTTTTGGGATGAGGTTTTTATTAAAAAACATTTTTTCTGTTTCCTGTTTTTTTTAATTGATCATTGTACCTAAGAGTAAATAATGTTATTCAGTATAAAAGAGGGAATGTACCCTAACCATGGTAATTATTTATACCTAATACCAATGGATTATAGTATTAAAAATCATTCTTTTTTACTTAACTAGTTCCTAAACATAGATTTCCTTCTCCATCTATGATTTCATTTATCATGTACATATATCCCCATTTTCTCATATATTTCCTTTTGTACCTAGTTATTATGTGTTTCAAAACCATCAATGTGGTGTCAAACTAAAGCATACCATTTAATAATAATTTATAGTTATATATGTAGTTAGTGTTTAATTTGAGTTCTTAATTTAAAAAATTGATTATCTGTGAAAATTAATGACGACCATATTGACGTCATGTTATTTTTGTAATTATCAGGAATGGTTTATTTTGATATTTATAAAAAAGGGTCCTACATTATTTTCATTATTTATTTTTTTGTAAATTGTTCCTTCAGTGTTTTAATTTTTATAAAAAAAAATTGAGGCATTGACAATTAGCTTGGGGAATGAGAAAATATGATCTATTTGAATATGATCCATAATTGATAATATCATTGATAACTATAAAGGATATAAATTATTAGGAAATGGAGGGAGTATAAAAAAGTGAATAAGGAGGTGAAATATTTTTGCAATGGATATATCAAATGATGTAAACAATAAAAGAGTATGTTTGACCAATAATCATAGTTTTTTATCATTGTATTATAGTTTTAACAATCACGCATAAGAGTATTTATATAAATCCATTAATCATTAAAATCATTTCATACAATATGCACATGACCAGGATACCAAATTATAACACTAACAATCACTTGTGATGTTTCATTAAGCTATATGATACATTAAAATTCAATAATATTTCTATTCATGTTGTAGGGAGACATTTGTTTAAGTCATAATTAAATTGTAAATTTATCAAATGGAAAAAAGGTATACCATAACACACTATCACCATGATTTATGACATGGTAATAAAATTAATAAAAGTTTTAATTCCTTATGAAACATCTATTCATATTAATGTCAAATATATAATATTTTAATCAATTTAATATGTAGTCAAGATAAAATTCATATAGTAGCTTAAATATCCTAATAATGTAGACTCCCCATTAGAGTATAGATATGTGGTTATTAATAAAAATATATTTATGGATCTCTCCCAAAAATAGATAAATCATGGATATATTGATTTGTAGGATCAATGGAAGTGACATCATTGAGTGAGATATATGAATTCTTTGATGAGATTAAAATATATAGTTTTAAATTGAAAATAGAATAAGAAAATAATCAAGTACACATGGTGTAAAAAATTAATGGTTATCCATATAAATAGATGCATTGATAAAAAATATATGTGTTGATGTCCATACGCCCACCCCAATATACATATGTAGAAGATATAAATTGTATTTATTATAATGACTAAAAATATTTTATAGTTCCTAAACACTATAAAACAATGAAAATTGTTTTGAAAAAAGGTTATCAAGGTTCCCATAACAAGGACCTTCTCTCTAAAATAAAAAACACCTCATTGGAGGAGGTCATCTCTATTTTCATGTGATCCACCAAGTCCATCATACATGGGTTAATGTTTTGTTTTAAAAGATAAAAGGACATTCATTTGATCAATGGAGCTCCTTTAAGGAATTGATTCTATCCATACTTAGGAGATTCCATGATGTGTAATGTTTGTTGAAAAATATATCCCCATAAATTTAGAATTAAAATCTATAACCCTTTGACGTGGTAAAAACTAGGGGATTATGTAGTGAGGGTTAACAAATAAAATGATGAGAATATATAAAATAAAAATAATATAGATTAAATGTGGTATGAAGATATAAAAAATATAAATAAGGTTATACTGTCATGAGAGATGAAGACACACCACCCTTGAAACCAATACTATATTTTCTGGGAAGGATGCATCAAGGGAAGTACAATAAAAAGTGATAAATTTTTGTTAAATTTTTTATTTGATTTAAATTTATTATCCCCTATAATGAGGATATACTAGACACACCAACATATTATTTATTATTTAATGTGTTAGTATGTTGTAAGAGGAATCTCTTGGGGATAGGGACAACACTACTTTTGAAATAGTTTTCAGTCATGTTTCCGTGGATATTATTCAACAATAAATGAGACACTTATTAAATTTACATTTGAGATAACATAGAATATTTTTTGATTTTGAAATACTTGGGTGGTATCTAAGAATGTGTGAACATCATATCATAAATAACATTCATGGTCCCAGGAATGGATGTTCTGAAACCCACAAGACTTTATATTTTATTGGAGGGTTCCATGGTATTGTATCAGTGATTATGATTAAAAAAATTTAAATTATTTTGGATATTTTTTTGTTTTTTGTTGAAATTCATCTTCATAAAATGGATTAACAAAATAAATTAATTTTCTTGATATACACTCTTATCTATGGGGTAATATTAAATTTTTTTCCATATATGATATTGTTTCTAAGGGTTTTTGGTGACAAATTGATGTTTAAAATTCACAATTAAATAAATTATTTTGATCTATATGAACCCTATATGTATTCAAGGAGTTTATGTTGTTTATTATATAAACTAAATGTATTTTTTAGAATCTATTGTAAAAACATTATTGTTATGAATAGTGAAATAATTTTGAGAAATTATTGGAAACAATTTAAGATTGTTGGTGAATTGTTAGGGAAGGGAGGTTCCAAGATGGACATAAGGTTTTGGTGGTCCAAGAGATTAGATTTTATTATTTTGATCAACAAAAAACTAGTGGATTGAGATACTTGATATAGATAATGTAATTTTATGAGGTTGAATTAAGAAAATATCAGATATGGGGGTATGACCCATCGATGTGGTTAAATCAAAGGATTTACCCTTCATTATTCTAGACCATGTAAAATCATTCTAACTGTCTCTTAAATTAAATCATCGAGGAAAGTCCAAAACCAAAAAATACAAAAAACCCCTATTGTGATTTATCGAAGTATTTTTATAAATTAACATTTAGGGCCCAATTTACTAATTTCATTTATAAATTAGTTCAATAACCTTGTTCATTATAGAGTTTCACTCTATATAGAACTTTTAATTACAATTGTATATTTTCATTTGACGGTATATGAGGACAAATGGAAAAGAAATATTAAAGGAAATGTGAATAATTTGATGAAAAGGGTAGTAATATTTTAATTTTTTATTACATTACATTTCCATATTATTTTTCATTTTTTCTTTGTTTTATCCAAAAAATTAATTCCCCACCTATTTTCTTAATTATATGGTGTTTAATGATATAATATGTCATATAATGATCCCATTATTCACAATTTTTATCACGTTTTATTGATTTAAATGTTATTTTGTGGGATTTAATGATTTATGATAATATAGTTGTATCAAATTTTAGAAATAGTCATTCTAGGAGACTATTTCTTTTATGAAGTTGAAATTTCACACAAATATTACATTATTTTAATTTTGGTAACTCAAGATCATTACATTATTGTTAGTAATTATTTATTGAGTTATTAGACACTATAATATGTATCAAATTACATAAAGGGATCAAAGAATATGTTTTCTTTTAATTATTTTTAAACATTTCATGATATATACTAGGTTCATGTACACTTACTATTGACTACATTAAATCTTATTGAAGAAATGATTGAAAATAGAATAATATAATTTCATTTATGAATTTATTTTTGATAACCATTTATAATTGTGACCAACCATTTAATTTATATTTTGTCTTATTCTCATAGAATCTATGAAAGAACTTGACCATGAAGAGCCAATTTCTAATTAAATATTTTTCTTGTTACTCATTATCATATAATTGTTAATGTAATATAATGTTTTAAGTGTGTGAGGGAGGTTTTAAATGTATGATTTACAGCATTGAATAGATGATATGATTTTTATTGTACATGGGTTGTGATAATGTTTCATGTTTCATTATTCACTATATTTCATTAATAATGTTTATTAATTTTTTTTAATGAAATGGGAAGAAAATGGAAATTTTTGTAAGAAAAATGGGTGATGTATTTTGTGGGTAAAAAATACTCCGTATCTCTACATATGATCATGCTTTCAAATATTACATTTAGTGTAATGAGGAGATTAAATTTAAGTTGAAAGAGGAATGTGAGATTGATCCCAAGTAATATTATCATAAAAAAATAAAAAAATAATATTGGTAATCCTTTAATTTTACTTCATATATTTCTTGAACATTAAATTTAGTTTTTAAAATATGTGTGATCTCATTATAGTTATATATTTACTAATCAAAAATTATTTATATCACTCATTGTGATAAATATTTCAAAGTTAGTTATGAGCCTTGATTATTTTACAATGTCTACCTACCAGTATATAACTTAGAGTCATTTGTTCCTTTATGATAATTCCTCATCATAATGTGATTTGTTTTCCTTTACAAATCAATGTTTTTCAACCCCATTAAATCAAAATCTTAAGTAAATATACTTGATGTATTATCATAAGTCAATTAATGTGTTTACCATGATGGATTATGGGAGAAAATTCAATGTGAGATAGATCAAAAAGTGAAATTCATGGTAAAAATAAATTGATAAATTTCAATGGATTTTAATTGAATTAATGACTATGATGGAAAAAATAAAAAGTTTATACTAAGCCTCGTTTTGGTAGAAAATATGATTTGAAAAAGTAATACATATGTAAAGATTAAATTTTTATTATTTCCATTGATTTTTTTTAGTTTTATTGAATTTTTTAAGTCTATAGGTAGCATGGGAGATAATGGTAATTTATATTTAAATTATACTCCTAAGGACTGACATGGTTTAAGTGTGTAGTATTTGATATCTCTATTTAATAAATATTTTTCTATAATCAATTTTATTAATTTTATTGCTTAAATTACTATTATTTATTAAAATTTAAATGGTTTTGTTAATAATTGGATGGTTATATATATTTTTTAGTTTTTAATAATATTTATTTATAAATATGATTATTGATATATGAAAACTTTGTGAAAAGAATAATTATAGAATATGAAAATTATTTTTTTCAGGCCAAAAAATAGGGCCAACCATCTAACCATGGACGATCATTCTTACCGAAAAAAATATCCATGCAATCCTAATCATGTGTATCTGGTGGTAGGTTAAAAATTCGTGTGAGAAACACCATAATGGGTCAATGATGATATGGATTTGGGTATGTAATAGAGCAGCTAATGCTAGGATTGTGAGTCCAGATGGTGTAGTCTATGGATTCTAATATAAACCTCATATACCACCACAAGTATTTTAGTTTTTTGTTTCACGTTTTTTATAATATGGAATAAGTTCATCCCTAATTAAATTAATTTTTTACCAATGTTACTTTTTTCATGTTTTTCAACGCAAATAATCTTATATGTTAATTTTTAATGATACATTTTATGCGTCCGCCACTCACACTATGTCTCAATCTACTATGGAAAATTTCTATTCAACTCCACCCTATATATACGAAAAGATAGGTCACCCTGTAGGAAACTTAATTTCACTATGAACTAATGTGGATATTAGTTAAATCCCTTGACTACTCAACCATATTATAGAATGTTTTATATCAATAAAATTTCATAGAGAGGGATATCGGGATACCTGAATAAGATACGAAATAATGAACTTCCTAAATCTTGTAGAATCATTGGAAATGAGAGATTTTGGTTGAAAAAGGATACATATTCCATAGGATTCACCTATAACATTGGAGGGAAAATTTAATACAAGTGTTACATTAGCGATGTTAATTTTCACCATGCATGAACAAGTTATTAAACTGAAGATTAGTTTTGTGAGAGGATGTGTTTTATTGAATAATATTTGGAATATGATGTTGGAGAGTACATTAATTAATATTTAGTTGATGGAATATTGGTTATGTTACATTATGTAGGTTTTTTATTTGGGTGAAACTCAATGCTTTCATGTGAGGAATTCGTTTGAAATGATTCATACCACATTTCTGCAAGTATATGAGGAATTTATATTATTCCATAAGATTAGTTTAAACTAAAAATATCATATTTGTACTTACAGATAGTGTCAAATGAACCTCTCACATGGTGATTTTGGAGATATAACATGGTTTGATAAAAAAGATTCCGGAAAATAGATTCCATTCATAATTAGTGAAGTTATGGAAATATAAGAAGAATACATAGAGACGTGATTTAACAGATTTGAAGATATGAGAGGAAGATACCATGATATAAAAATTTATATAAATATAGTAGTCTAACTTTATAATAGATTTAAATTAATATTTATGAATGATTATAGGTTGTATGGGATTTATTTCTTCTAGAGGAACAATAATATCTATGCATTATTTACTTTATTGTATTTACCCTACCTCATGACTAGAATTAATGGTTGAGTTGTTTTAGTTATTAAAATTTTTTAAGGGATATTTTTCAATATTAATAGATATATATTTTTATCAATATTGGTTTGGATATTTAATTCATTATACTTTTTATAAATCATATCACTATCTTTTCTTGAATTTCCATTGTGGTTGGAGGGGGTATTACCTTATTTTATTAATGAGCTATTAATTCCAATGAATGATCATTTATGGGTTGCGATAGTTATGATTAAATAGGGGTTAGACTTACCTATTTTATAATGTTATTTGATTTACTAGAGGGGTGATAGTGATAATTAGAAATATAGTGATAAAGTACCCTATTGAACTGATTATTTTATAAAAAATTTGATGATATATCTAAGTGAATAATTATTAGTTTTTGTTGAGTAGTGAAATCACCTAGATTTAATGTTTTATATACACATTTTTTTATTACTCATATGAATATTAATCCCACCATTATTGTATTTTCAAGCCTAATAACACTGTGTGTTTCAATATCATCAGTATGTTTTTGACCTTAGACAAATCATTTACTACCCGTACAATGTTACTTAATTAATCACTCTTTCATTTGAGAATTTAATTTCAAAAAAATATTAACCATGGTGATTAAATATGGTTTATGTTTAGAAAATGATATTAATTATCTACATCTATTTTTCATAATTTGTGATAAAAAATTGTTTAAAAGATGGGTTAACAACTACTAAATTCCATAGATTTTACCATTTGATAAACAAAGTCTGTTAACCTTTTAAAACACTATTATTTCTGGTTATATTACTTATCTCTCATTCTATAATTAATAATAATTATTAATGATCAATAATGAATTCTATAATTTACTTTAATGAGTAATATTCGTTGGCACATTTTTATTATATCTATCGCTTCACCCCTCATCTCAAAGAGTAGATATCATTCATTTTATCCTTACAACATGAACATAATTGGTTGTATACAATCTTCACCATGTCATTCTATACAGAAAATACATTGGTATTAGTGTGTGACTACCCATTTTATTATTCCAATTATGTTTTGTCAAAAAAAGTGTTCAGAATTTGAATATAGCATTAATAATTTAAAATGTTAAAAATATGTAATATAAGTGAAGGAATACGTACAATAAAAATGATAAAGAATAATCATTCTTCTTCCACCCCCATGAATAAACCGAATATCCACATATTTATCATGGAATGTATTATCCACTCAATAAAAACCATTTTATCCCTATAATTATCTCTAAAGTTCTTGAATTTATATCATTATATTTACTCCCAAATTCAATTATTAATATATAATATAACTAAAAACCATAACATGAATTCTATAACCACAACATGGATTATAATAGTTAATAAAAATAAAAAATAAATGAAAAAATATCATGATCCATATAAATTTGGAAACTATTTATGCCATTTAATTGTCTTATTTGATTGTATGAGAAATGATGTTTCATCTACTCTATGATAAGGGTTTTATTTTAAAAACCAAGATCCTGAAACCAAGAGAATTATACCTCCAAACCATTACACAGTAAATGAATCTTTCATTTTATTTATCTAATATAGAGGTTAGTGATATCAAAAATCATATATAATAATATATTGGACCATGATGATAAATTAATACCATTTTTAAAGTTATTTCATTGATTACATAACTACATTGTGGTTTTTTCTCATTATAGAAACTATTTATTGTTTTATACAACTTCACAAACCATGGTCAATTCCCAACTATTTTTCTATCTTTTTACAATACATTTTTCTAGATAATATACCATGATTTCTCCTTTAAATATAATTATTTGGTTTTTAGACATCATAATAATTTCAATTACATTGAATAATATTTATCTTTTAACATACATAAAATAATATATGAGCATGTTGACAACAAATAAATCCTTAAGAGAATATAAAGTATCAGGAATCTATAATTGATATAGAAATTCATATTCTTAGATTAATGTGTGAGTTATAAAATCATTAAATTACATAATAGAGTAACATTTAAATGTGATCACCAACTCCTTGTGTGAAAAATATTATAATATTAGACATGTGTCAATACAACATCATGAATCAACCCTTTACCAACACAGTTAATTTTTTTTATTAAACACCATCATGAATTATTCAATCAAATCTTTTGACCATCAGATATATCTTAATAAATAATATATGATATTGTATTATATATGTGAATAAATTTCTAATACTTTTAATCCATGATTACCTAATATAAAAAAATAATAAATGTTGATATTATGGATAATGTCATCACTTACTGAATTTACCTTTATGGAAAAGGTGAACTACATTATAAACCATGGAACCATGTCTATATTGATTAATTTAATTGAATAAGTATATTTTTTGGTAATTATAATGATCCAAATTTTCACCATTTAAGATATTTTTTATTTGTTATAGAAAAAATTGTAATAATATCAAGTAATATTGAAACGATGAAGGTGGGGGGATAATTAGTTCAATATCATTATTATTTTTTAGGTTTTTAATAATTCTTAACTTAATCAGTGAGATCATATAATGAGTTTTTAATAAAATATATTAAAGGAAACAAAAGATAAATAGAATCACATATGATCTGAATTAAGAATTTTCTTAGGTTTATTTTATAAAAATATGTGATTTGTAATATTATTGAAAAAAATTAATCCCCATTTCGAATTTGATATAAAATAATTTTTTTAAAAAAATAAAAAAGAATAAATTAGTTATTTTTTTATTTGTTCAATAAAATATCCATTATTTTTTTCTATTGAAATAATATTTCATAAGGATGTATTTATGATACCAGTTTGAGTATTATAAATTTTCCATGCTTATGTATAAAAAATTCAAATTCATTTTGAGATAAAGGATGAGTTGGTTTCAAATGACTTTATATAAGAAAAATTAACTCATGTAATGTAGAGTGTTTTGTATATGGGAAGAATAAATGGATATTATATTTCTATGAAATTATTCTAATGGATATTATTCCATAAACAATAAGATCCTTAAAAAATAATATTAATTAAATATATTTTCCTAATAATGTTATAAAATTTTATAACGGTGATAAAATTAAATGTATGATGGTGTTTATTTTTTTTAATATTTAAAATAGCGAGAAATAATAGTTCAAGGTCCTTATTTTTTCAATAAAAAATATATATACATTAAATTATTAGATATTGTTAAGTAATTATTATTAAATTTTTGTAAGGTAAGTATATATATAATCCTAAAGAGGGATAAGACTATAATATTTCAATTATGTCCTCATATACAATTCAATGATTTTTATCATTCATTATTTATTTTTTTCTAGTTGATTTAATGGTGTTTGGATGCATAAATAATGATAATAAAATAATTAAATTAAAATATAGTAGACTCTAGAATTACTCATTCAAGTGAAATGTTGAATTTTATTTATTTAAATTCTGTAAGTATTAATATGTCAATAGAGTGATTATATTGTATATTTTTTAAAATATATTGAAGTCTTATTCATAATAAATGATAATAAAACAAACCAGTATATAAAAAACAACCTAAATATCAATTACAACCCTTTTTTTCTCGCTATAATTTGATATTTTTTTGGTAAAGACCCTTCAAGCAAGTTACCATGTGTGATATGATAGTTTCGATGTCTATTGGAGTTTTTTAGTGGGGATATTGAATTATAGTTGATATTTATTCTTAGAGTGGTAGTTCAGGTATTGAATTTGGAGTAATTTAATGATGGTTTAGCTACAGTTTTGGTGAATCATTATTTCTGGTGTCTTATGGTGAAAATGAGGTGTTATTTACATATTGTGTGTTCTACGAGGGTTAGATCTTCTGTATGAAGATTTTGATCAACACAATGTGTTGCATTGATTTGAGAATAAATAGTACATTTTTTTAGGAAGAATATGAATATTTTCTATTTCATTTTAAGGGTTATAGTGTGTGGGAACAGTTCTTGGTATGATCAATGAGTGGGGGAGTTACTGACTATTTTATGGATGGTCATCGGGAAAAATAGCCATAGAGGATGGTATAATGAGGTTTTGTCTCGATTTGGAGAAATCCATGAGTCCAAGGACATGGAATATACTTTATTTTAGCATATGTTATCTAGGATTTTTTAAAAAAATATTAAAATTTGGGTGTGATATGTTATGGGGATTCATGATGTGATTTTTGGGTATTTGTGAAATTATAAATTTCATGGAGCAATGAGAGTGTATCACATAATTACATGTAAACATACATTAATGGTATATATAAGTTAGTCCCTTTGATTTCATTATATATAAATATATTTCTATCAAACCATGGATGATTAGTGGTTAATAATTGCTTATTGTAGAGAAATTATGGGTGGGATATTTAATTTTTCTTCAAAATATTGATAGGTTGTAATCCATGGAAAGTCTCCAATTCTTTTCATATTTATTTATCTCAAAATTATTCATATATTTTTAGTTGTTTTTTGTTTTGATTTTCTAGTATGGATTCATAGTGGTTCAATATTAATATATTCAATATTTTTATGCATTTCCTTTAATGATTTCATCCAGTTCTTCGTCCAATATTTATCTTTTTTATGCAGTGATTGAAAACACAGATAGATGTAGGGGATTCACTAAATTTTTTTTTTTGTAAAATGTTCATTTTGAGTTTTTTTTATTTATTGGTTGTATGGTATGGATTAACATAATGAATTTATAGAAATAAGAATAATTGAAATTAATTGGAATGGTTTATACATATGTTGTTAATTAATTTCTATTATTATTTTTATTAGATTGATGAATGATGGATTATCACTAGTAAACTTATAATTATGGTTATAAATTTTTTTGCATACATTTTTTATTTTACTGATTGAATAAAAATTCATAAATAGATAATTAACTAAAGAAATTAAGAAATCAGTTGTGTAAAATATTATTATTTTGTACAACCATGTAAGAGATATTGAGTTCATTTTGGTTGAATGATTTATAATGTCAATTGATATGGTTATTAATTTCAAAAAAAAGTGGTACAGTTTTATGTTTTCCTATTTTTATGGCTGTTATGTGAGAGATTTTGGATTATTAATTGTTTTTTTTTGTTATGGAATTTGTGGGGCATTGAGTATATCCTTGATTTTCATGGGATTTTTTTTCTAATGTGGTACAGTTACAGTATAAGGACCCGACCTTAAACAATAAATAATATTGAATTAAATGAAAAATTCACATTGAGGATCTTTTTAGGTTTAGAGTTTTAGGGAATTAAGACATAACTATTATATCTCAAAAGAATAAAAATCATACACTTCTACACAGTTTCCATTTTTTAAAATAAAATAAAAACTCTTGAAAAGAAGAGTCATGTCAAGTTCCGGGTTTTAGACAGAATGACTTTTCATTGATCCCATACTTGACCCTATTCATCTTTAAGTCCTCTAAAAACATTTCAAAACATGGGATGAGCATAAAAAGATCAGTAAGAATTATAAAACGATGAAAGAAAACATTTTTTCATTAATAAAAACAAAACATAAACTCTTTAAATTCCTCATGAAAACATAAGATTTATGAATAACACATATAAATCATAAATCATAAAGGTAACTTGTGGCTTCCATAACATACTTACAATTTAGATATCATAGCTACATAGGGAGTCAATTTGGAATACCATCATAGTATATTCCATAAATCTTTTAGGAGAAACATTCATGTTTACCTCCTTCAAGTTACCCAATTCATTGGAGAGCTATCTCAGGCTCACCCACCCTAGGTTTATCACAGAACCACCCGTATAGGAAAATAATTACAAAGAACCATAACATGATCATAACACATAACATAAGCATAAAGGAAAGATAACTTTTCAACATTGAAATAAAAAAATATCATTTCAAGAAATTGAAATAATAAATCCATTATCAAAATAATTTTCAATACCAAAATACGTAAAAATAGTATATGGTATTTTTTTTCCTTTTAAAAACATTTTGGCTAGTTAAGGAAGACAAAGATCAAATAATACTCACTGCGGTGGAAATGTAATTGTCACCGATTACGTAAAAAAACTATCCATTTTTTCATTTAGTAAAACGTTTCATATAAAAATATTCCATTTGGATGAAATGAAAGGTTAAAGGGGTCTATAAAATAATGTTTTGTATAAAACTAAATATGCCTTAATGAATGTTGATTGAGGCGAAGTCCCTTACATAATGTCCGACTTCACTCAAGTGTTATTTAATCTCCTGAATAATAATCTAAAGTTAATTTATACTTTATTAACAACATTTTTCAAATTTATAATTCCTTTTATATCACTTATTACTATGTCATAAACATTATGTAATCATTTAAGTTAATAAAGTTCATTTTTTCGATATTTGGTAATTGAGTCAAAAATGAACACCTTATACATAAAATTTGTCCATGTGATAAATAGTCCATTATATATAGAATGACATTCATTATTTAGATATCATATATATCATATATATCCAGTATATGTATATATTTATAATAGTACATATCATTTGGAGATAAGAAATGAAATGCACCGTTCATGGAGTGGGTAAGCCCTACATATGTATGAATGCTACTTTAATTTCTATTTCTTATTTGAATGGAATTAAAACATAATGATAAATAGGTATATTATAATTATAATATAATTTCATATATAATATCATATATAATATAATTGTCTTCATCCTTTATACGTCCCACATATGGCATTAACGAGTCATATCACTTTGAGGGGGCGGTAGTCCGCACTTCCTCAAATGAAATTATCGTGTTTACACATAATGGAAACCATAAAGGTATTCTATAAAGAATACATAAGAATATAGAAAACAAAAACATAATATATATCATATATAAATACATTTCCATATTAATGTCCACCATGAGAGTCGGTAGGAGATAATCGAACAATCATCGTTTCGTGTGGTGTTAGTTTTCCATCCACAGAAACATTCGGATTTTTACCCATTATATGGAGGTGTGTGTATGTGTAGTTTGAATCCTTCTCATAACAACATCGTAGTATATTTTGGATACTGTTTTTGTTATAAAATAATGTAATAAAAATAGTTTAGGGTTTGGAGAAGTAAAATAAAATAAAAGATGTTAAGAGAAACTATTACCTTTAATTTGGGTAACATCATTTGGATTAAACCAAAAGGACTTATTAAAGTTACTTCTACATAATGTAAGGCTTCTAGGAGGAGGATAGGGATATAGGGAGATTAATTGGGTAGAGTTTGGACTAGCCAAAAGGCTTGAGAGGTGTGAGGAATTGGATAGAAGTGAGGGCTTTTTATAAGGTGGAGGAGGAGATCTTTAGGAATGTGTGAAAATATTTTTTATTATAAACATATATTCGGTTTCAAAAGGTCCAAAAATAATTATATTATAATATAAGATGACTCATGGTCATAATAAAATCATCCAATATGAATTGGATATGTATTGAATGTTATTTTAATATTTATAATCGTATTTATTTAAATCCTTTATTAATGAGGTAAATACTATATCATTATTGTGTCATAAATAATTTAATGTATGTGATGTATAAAAATTATAAAAAAAATACCATTATGTAGAAAGTATCATTATCTTTCCAATGAATATTTATAGTTGAAAATATAATTTATATAACCCTTTGTAAAAATTAATTTACTAAAAGATATTTGTTTTTGTCATTTTTGCCTTCACTTTAAGTTAACTAATCTAAATTGTCATTATCACTCTCAAGTGGCTCAATGGGGTCCCAAAATCGACCCAAATATTCCGATGGACGTAAATGACTCAACCAATATGTTCTGAACAATTTTTATGGTAATTTTGAAAAATTATAATATTCTTTTTAACTTGAATTAACCTATTTACCTTTAACCGCCGTAAATAAGTCAAAAGTTACTATTCACCAAAAAATATTTTCATCTAATTGAACCAAATTTTACTTACTAATGACAACCAATTATGTTGGATTTTCTAAATTCAATTCACATAAGTGGTAAAATTTCATTAAAATAAAAAAGTTAGTTTTTTTAATTACTACTAAGTGGTTTCACTATTCATCAAAAATCGGAGTTTTTCAGAAAAATACCAAAAAAATATACCTAAGCTATACTTGATATTATGAATTCAAAAATGATGTCTATTTTACCAAATTATAAACATAATAGTTGCATTAATTAATTTAAAATTAATTCCCCTTTTCAAAACAAATTACGTGTTTTTAAGAAACAATAACTATCAAAAGGTTGGTACTTGTTTATGTCAAATTTCAAAGAGAAATTAACTCTAATGAACAAAATTGAATTAAATGGTAAAAATATATTCTAATTACACTTTAAAACCAATTAAAAAGATAACATATCTATATAAATAAATTAGATTAAAACGTAGTTTTGAATTAAAATACAATATTTTCACTATTCATTAAAAAATGAACTTTATCAGAAAAATTACAAAAATTTACACAAAGTAAATTTTGATGTCCCCATTATAATTAAAGATTTTATTTGGTCAATTAGAATGTATTAAAGTGTAAAAAACTAGATTTAAGACGGTTCGCCATTAAAAGGCGGTAAATCGACCTTTTAATGTAAATTATGCTTAAAATTAGATTCATTCATATTTTAATCCTCTAACTTTTTATTGAATAAATGTAAATACATTCAAAAAAAATGTATAATAATATTTTAGTTAGTTTGGTTCATTCCCACCAATAAAATGGCGAAGAGTTAACTACCATTAAAAATAATATTATATTATTAGCGTTCAACGTAAGATTTCAAAGAAACTCGTTGTTGTGTATCGGGTACGCTATCGAACATAGAAACCCCTTTAAAGTAAAAATTAATGTTTAATTCAAAAATATTAGTGAATATGAAATATTTATTATTCTTTATTTACCTGGGATGTTACATCCTTCCCCCTTTTGGGAATTTCATCCTCACAATTTTACTTATCAAAATAAGTGGGGTTATTTATCCCTTAGAACATTTTCAGATTCCCACGTTTCCTCTTCAACCATATGGTTTTTCCATAAAACCTTTACCTGGTGAATAACCTTATTCCGCAAAACTTGCTCTCTATGGTCAAAAATCTAAACCGGTTGTTCCTCATAAGAGAGATTCTCTTCGGTCTGAACTACCTCTAGGCTCAAAACATGAGATGGATCTGGATTATAGTTTCTCAACATCAAAACATGAAAATAATTGTGTACCTGGGATAAACGTGGAATTAAAGCCACTCTGTATGCAACAGATCCAACTTTTTCCTGAATTTCATAAGGTCCAATGAACCTCGGACTCAACTTTACCTACTTACCAAATTGCATCACACTTTTCTATGGAGAAAATTTGAGAATGACATAATCACCAACCTCAAAAGAAATATTCTTCCTCCAGTTATCTACATAAATTTTCTCTCTCCTCTAAGTTGTTCTCATGTTCTTCTGAATCTACTGAACCTTCTCTACCATCTCTTCTACCAATTCTTGTACCATCAGCTTCCTTTCACCTACTTCATCCCAAAAAGCTGGAGTTCGACAATGTTTTCCATATAATACCTCAAATGGAGCCATCTGTATACTGGAAAGAAAACTGTTATTATATGAAAATTCAACCAAAGAAAGATGTCAGACCCAATTTCCCTAATAATCAATCGAGCATGCACGTAACATATCCTCCAATGTCTGAATTGTTCATTCTGATTTCCCATTTGATTGAGGATGAAAAGCTATACTAAAATTTCATTTAGTACCCAAAGTCTTCTGAAGACCTTTCCAAATGATATAAGTAAAACTGGGATAATGATCAGATACAATGGAAATGGGAACTCCATGAAACTTGACTATATCTTTAACATACAATTGATAAAGTTGATCTAGAGACAATGTATCTCGAATAAGAAAGAAATGAGAAGATTTAGTCAATCAATCAACAATAACCCAGATTTCATTATTACCTCAAGATGTCTTTGGTAATCTCACAACGAAGACCATGGATATATTTTCTCATTTCCACTCTGTCACCGATAAAGGCTGAAGAATCCCTTTCGGTAACTGTCACTATGCTTTAACCTACTGACAAGTCAAACACTTCACAGTAAAATCAGCAATATCTATTGTCATTCTATACCACCACTAATACCTCCAAAGATCTCTGTAAATATTAATACTACTAGGATGAATTGAAAACAGAGAACTACGAGCTTCACATAACAACTCATTCTTGAACTTTGAATCACAAGGCACACATCTTATTTTGTTTTCTCGAATGGTAATGGATCGTGAAATCATAATTCTTGATTAATTCCATCCATCTCCTCTGTCTCATGTTCAATTATTTCTGAGTGAATATATACTTAAAAATTTTGTGATCAGTATATATTTAAAATTTTACTCCATAAAAATGATGCCTCCAAATTTTTAAAGCAAAAAAAATAGCAGTTATTTCCAAATCAAGTGTAGGGTAATTTAACACATGTGGTTGCAACTGGCATTGAAGCATAAGAAATTATCTAATAATTCTTCGTTTCGACACAACCAATTCCTTTTAACGAAGCATCACTGTAGATAACAAACTCACCATTTCTGGATAGTAGCGAGAAAACTAGAGCATTCACCAATCAACTATTTAATTCTGGAAAACAATCACCACGTTGATTTTCCCAGATGAAATTAACACCTTTTCGAGTTAAACTAGTCATTAGACTAGATAACTGTGAAAAATTTTCCACAAACCTTTGGTAATAACATGAAAAACCAAGAAAACTAAAAATATCAGTTATATTTTTGGGTCTTGTCTATTCTTCAACAAATATTTTTAGCAGGATCAACAGTTATGCCATTTTTTGAAACAATGTGACCATGGAAAGAAATTTCTTGTAACCAAAACTCACACTTTTTGAATTTAACATAATGTTTCTTTTATTTTAATGTTTTAAGGATGACCCTTAAATGACTTTTATAATCCTATTTACTTTTAGAATAAACCAAAATATCATCAATAAAAACAACTACAAACTCATCCAAGAACTCATAGAAAATTCTATTCATTAGATCCATGTATATAGTAGGTGCATTGGTTAAACCAAAAGTAATAACTAAAAATTCATAATGGCCATATCCAGTACAAAATGCGGTCTTCGAAACGTCTACTTCCTTTACATTCAACTGATGGTTCTCTAAACTCAAATCAATATTCGATGAATATTATGCTCCCTAGAGATAATCAAACATATCATCGATATGAGGAAAATGATAATTAATGTTAACATTGATGTTATTAAATTATCTATAATCAATGTGAAGTCTCATTGAACCATGTTTAGTTTTAACAAAAAAGATAGAATCACCCAATGGTGATGTGCTAGGTCAAATGAAACCATTATATAATAACTCTAGCAATTGCTTCTTTAACACTAAAAGTTCAATTTGAGCCATTCGATAAGGGGGTTTCGAAATTGGCTTAGCATCAAGAACTATGTCAATAGTAAATTCAACTTCTCGATCAAGTATAATACCAGGAAACATATTAGGAAAAACATCAAGATACTAATTTACCACTGGAACATCGTTAATCTGAACAGTTCCTTTATTTTCAACAATATGTGCAAGGTAACATTCATTTCTTTATTTTACTAGTTTCTCATCTTCCTGATATGTTATCAAATGAAAGGGTTCATTCTTTTAAAAAAACTATAAATATTTTAGAAAAGAAACCATTTTAGCTCTGCCATCAATCTGAGTATGATAAACAGAAAGCCAATTCATGCCCAAAATAACATCAAACTCTAATATGTGCAAAAAAATAAGGATTGATGGTAGATTCTTTCCGCACACAAGGACAAGAATGTTATTATGTTTTCTTTTTGTCTCATAATTTCCTCCAGGTGATTTTAACATAATTTATGTATTCATATCTTGATATAGAATTCCCAATTTACTAGAAAACTTCTCAGAAATGAAATAGTGTTTAGACCCTGAATCAAACAACACATTAGCATAATCTGAACAAACAAAAAAATAGTGTACCTGATAAAACATCATTTGATGTCCCAACATCTTCTGAAGTAGTTGCAAAGTATTTTACCACACATTTCTACATGTAGTCTATAATATTCCCTTCAGTTGGGTTCTTTGTTGGACACTCATTTTCATAATGACCTATTTCATTGCACATAAAACTTTTTACTGACTGTAAATCATATTATTTTCCTACCATTACCCTGATCGTTTTTAGGGTAATTACGAGCCTTATGTCCCATTTTACCATATTGGTAGGACTTAAAATAATTCAAAAGACATTCCCCCGCATAATTTTTACCATAATTTTATAAAACATTAAACTTAAGTTTCTTACAATCAATCTTTTTTTAATAGTTACTCCCTTTCGCCATCTACCTTGACCTCTTGTTATGTTGTTTTTCAAAGAATTTCAGATCATCTTCAAGCTCTATATCCACATTCTCTTCACAATGAACAAGTTTTTCATAACTTTTAAACTCACGAGAAGATAATTCCTTTTCAATACTTTGGATTTAATCCTGAGTAAAAAATGGTTGATTTTACTATCAAGATCTCGTATGAAATTTGGAGAATACCTTTCCAGTCGAGTGAATTTTTCTTCGTAAGTAGCTACTGAGTCATCCTCCTGCCTCAATTACAGTAATTGTTTTTCCATTCAAAGATGAACCACCTTAGGAAAATAGTTCTCAAGAAACATACAATTGAATTCATACCAATCAGGAACATCAATATCTTCACTATCTCTGATATTTTTCTGCATTGACCACCGCTAATCAGCTTCAACTTCAAAATGGTAAACATAAAGATTAACCTTTTTATGTTCTGAACAACCCATGACATCAAAAATCTTTTCTATTGCTTTAATCCACCGTTCAGCTTGCATAGGCTCATATGATCCTCTGAATGATCTGGGATTTTTCCTCATGAAATGCTCTACTACAGACATGTTCCTCGGCTCTTGATCAAGCTAATCTCGTTCATGGATACCACCACCATTTATAGCCTAAGTAAATTGTTCCATCACTGTAACAAAGTGTTTAGTTCCAATTCCGACCATCTCAGGTTGCTGATTTGGAAGGTTGTCTTCCTCATGATGTCTTCCCAACAAAACTGCCCTGTTTCCTCTGTAGAAAACCATTCTGAACACAGAAATATATTAGGAGAAGCAACATGGTAATATATAAATGCTATATCATTTATATATTACCATAAATTAATTTATGGAAATTTATTTAACATTACCCTAAATCCAAAAGTAATCTAAACTGACCTTTGATATCAACTATAAGGAACTGGCCTTAAACATTAAATAATATTTAATTAAATGAATAATTCAGATTGAGGATCTTTTTAGGTTTAGAGATTTATAGAATTAAGACATAACTATTACATATCAAAATATTACAAAGAATACACTTCTACACAGTTTCCATTTTTTCCAAAAAATAAAAACTCTTGAAAAAAAGATCCATGTCTACTTCCAGGTTTTAGACAACATGACTTTTCCATGATCCCATTCTTGACCCTACTCATCTTTAAGTCCTATGAAAACATTTCAAAACATGGGTTGAGCATAATAAGCTCAATAAGGGTTATAAAACAATGAAAGAAAACATTTTTTCATTAATACATAAAAAACAAAAACTCTTTTACTTACCTCATGAAAACATAATATTTATGAATGACACGTAGAAATCATAAATCATAAAGGTTACTTATGGTGTCCATAACATACTTACAATGTAGCTATCACAGCTACATAGGGAGTTACATGGGAATACCCATCACAATATATTCCATAAATCTCTTAGTATAATCATTCAAGTTTACCTCCCTCACATTACCCATTGCATTAGAGAGCTATCTCGGGTGCACCCACCCTAGGTTTATCATGGAACCACCCGTATATCTAAATAATTCCCAATAAACATAACTTGATCATAATACATAACATAAGAATAAATTAAAGATAAAATTTATACATTACAATATTAAAATATAATTTCAAGATATTGAAATAATAAATCCATTCTTAAAATCATTTTCAATACCAAAATACATAAAAATAGTATATGGTATTTATTTTTCCTTTTAAAAACATTTTGACTTGTTAAGGGAGCCAAAGATCAAATAATATTTGTAGCGGTGGAAAGGTCATTGTCACCGCTTACGTAAAAAAATAATCCTTTTTGTTGTTTAGTAAAACGTTTTGTATAAATATATTCCATATTAATGAAATGAAAGTTTAAAGGGGTGTATAAAATAATGTTGTGTATAAAACTAAATATTCCTCAACGAAAGGAGATTGAGATGAAGTCCCTTACCTCGTGATCGACTTGACTTGATCATTCATTAATCTCTAGAATAATAAACAAAAGTTAATTTATACTTCCTTTAGAACCTTTTTCAACTTTATAATTTCATTTTTATCACTTATTACCATGTTATAAACATTATCTATTCATTTAAGTTAATAATGTTTATTTTGTCGATATTTGGTACTTGAGTAAAAAATGAACACATTATACATGCAAGTTGTCCATGTGATAAATAGTCTATTATATCCAGAATGAAATTCATTATTTAGATATAATATATATTATATATTTACAGTATATATATATATTTATAACAGTACATATCATTTTGAGGTAAGAAATGAAATGCACCGTTCATGGAGACGGTAAGTCGTACGTACGCATTAACGCTACTTTCATTTTTATTTCTTATTTTAATGGAATTAAAACATAATGATACATAAGTATATTATAATTCCATTATAATTTCATATATAATATCATATATAATATCATTAACTCTATCCTTTATATGTCTCACATATGGCATTAACAAGTCATATCACTTTGAGGGGGCGGTAGTCCGCACTTCCTCAAATGAAGTTATTGTGTTTACACATAATGGAAACCATAAAGCTATTCTATTAAAAAAATACGAAATTATAAAGAAAACATAAGAATAATATATATCATATATAAATATAGTTCCATATTAATGGCCCCATGAGAGGCGTTAGGAGATAATCGAACAATCATTGTTTCGTGATGCGTTAGTTTTCCATTCACAGAAACATTATTTTATTCACTTATTATATGGAGATGTGTGTATGTGTAGTTCAAATATTTCTCATAAAAACATCATATTATATTGAGGATACTGGTGTTTTTATAAAACAAATTAATAAAAATAGATAAGGGGTTGGATAAGTAAAATAAATGAAAATAAGTTAAGAGAAACAATTACCATTAATTTGGGTAACATCCTTTTGGTTTAAACCAAAATGAATTCATAAAGTGCCTACTTCCTAAGGTAAGGCTTCTAGGAGGTGGAGCGGGATGTAGGGAGCTTAATTGGGCCGATTTTGGATGATCCAAAAGGCTTGAGAGTTGTGATTAGTTGGTTAGAATTGATGGATTTTATAAGGGGAAGGAGGGGCTCTTTAGGAATGTGTGAAAATATTATTTCATTATAAACTTATATTCGGTTTCAAAATGTCAAAAAAGAAATAGAGTCTAACATAAGATGACCTATAGTCGAAATAAAATCATCCAATAAGAATTTAATAGTTTTTGGAAGGTATTTTAATATATATATAATGTTATTTATTTAAATCTTTCATTAATGAGGTAAATAATACATCATTATTATGTCATAAATAATTTTATCTTTGTGATTTATAAAAATTATAAAACAAATACCATGGTGTAGGAAATATTTTTTATCTTTCCAATGAATATTTATAGTTGAAAATATAATTTATATTACCCTTTGTAAAAATTAATTTACTAAAAGATATTTGTTTTTGTCATTTTTGCCTTTACATTATGTTAATTAATCTAAGTTGTCATTATCACTCCCATGTGGCTCAATGGGGTCTCAAAATAGACACAATGATGACCATTGTCGTAAATGACTCAACCAATAAGGTTTGGACAAGTGTTAAGGTAATTTTGAATTATTATTATATTCTTTTTACCTTTAATTAACCTATTTACCTATAACTGCGATAAATAAAAGTCAAAAGTTACTATTCACCAAAAAATATTTTCATCTTATTGAACCACATTTTACTTACTAATGACAACCATGTATTTCAGATTTTTTAAATTCAATTCACAGAAGTGGTAAAATTTCATTTAAATGAAGGTCCGTTTTTTTAACTACTACTAAGTGGTTTCACTATTCTTCAAAAATTGAAGTTTTTCAGAAAAATACCAAAAATTCAGCCTATTATATATTTGATATTCCGAACTCAAAATTGATGTCTATATTATCAAATTCTAAACATATAAGTGTCATAAATTAATTTAAAATTAATTCTCATTATAAAAAATAATAGATTGTTTTTATGAAACAATAACTATCAAACGATTGATACTTGTTATGTCCAATTTCAAAATGAAATTAATTCCAATGACCAAAATTGGATTAAATGGTAAAAATATATTCAAATTACACTTTAAAACCAATTAAATAGATAATCTAACTATATGAATAAATTATATTAAAACTCAGTTTTGAATTTAAATACAATATTTTCACTATTCTCTAAAAACTGGACTTTATCGGAAAAATAATAAAACATTACACAAAGTAAATTTTGATTTACCCATTCTAAAGAATGATTTTATTTTGTCAATTAGAATGTATTATGGTGACAAAAAATATATTTAATATGGTTCTCTATTAAAAGGCGGTAAATCAACCTTTTAATGTAAATTATGCTTAAAATTAGATTCATTCATATTTTAAGCCTCTAAAATTTTATTGAATAAATGTATATACATTTAACAAACATGTATAATCATATTGTAGTTATTTTTGATCATTTCTTCCAATAAAATGGTTATGAGTTAACTACCATTTCAAATAATATTATATTATTAGTGTGGAACGTAATATTTCAAAGAAACCTGTTGTTGCATATCGGGTATGCTATCGAACATAGAAACCCCTTTAATGTAAAACTTAATATTTAATTCAAAAATGTTAATAAATATGAATTATCACTTATTTTATATTTACCTGGGATGTTATATAGAATGGTGTGGTGCTTTTGGATTTTTTTGTAACAAGTCTGATGTGGTGTTTGATTGTGTGGTCTGGTTTTGGTATTATGGAAAACTTGATGGTTATGGAATGTGAATAGTGATGGAAAATAAAACAAATGGGTATGGGCTGATACTAAATACTCTATGGCTATAATAGATATAATGAATCTATAAATTAATGAGTAATAGTGGGAAATAATCATGGATAATGGTTGGAAATTTGTTTTCATTAAATTAGGAATTGAATGGAATAATAAAAACAACATTACTAGTAATTGATAAATCTATATTTGGTTGTTAGAAGATTAAAGTGAAAAAGTGAATAATTTTCCTTGGTGGGTTACTATTTTAATAGGTAGAGGAGGAAATGGTTTTGTAGAGATTTATTGAAACTATGGTGATGTATGTAGGACTTTTTTGTGTATGAAAGTATAAGGATGTGCTTGGGTGTTCCATTATTTTAATTTTATTTTCATTTTATTTTAATATACCCTCCACATAAGAAAGGGAAATATAATGAAAACCAATATTATTATGTTACTATTTTATTCCCAAATTATACATATTTTTGATTGACTAGAAGGTTGAATACTCCTTTTCTACCGGATCTCTCCTCCTGATTTTCTAGGTTTTCACAGTTAAATCATCATAGGGGTTTTAGATGGCCGGAGAATGGGTCTAATTTTATTTCATTGAAATTCTTGATATCCTATTGTTATGGTTAATATTTTGTTGTTGGGGTATTGGACTGGTGAAAAAACATACATTTAACCCTGCATGGGTTTTGATAGGTATTGATGTGGTCTGACCCACATTAGAGGTGATAACAATATTCTTAAAATTTTCCATCATGATATCTTAGACACCATAGAAGATTGGGTTTGGTAGGAATATTATATAACACACATCATATAATAAATGACATATATTTTGGATGGATATGGTGACTATTTCTTTAATGGGTTTTTATAATGAAATATGATGATATAAAAATGTAATTATTAATAAATTTTATGTTTTTTTCTAAATATTTTTAATGGATTCATTGAAAATTTTAAATTTTAAAATATTTATATTATGTTATATTTTTTCATAATGTTCTGAATAATTATTTAAAAGTAAATAATATATTATAAAATTTCGTAATATAATAAGATCATGTTAAGAGGACTATTTTTTTAAATGTATTTTTATACAGTTTATGTAATCATAACATAATAAAATAAATTTGTCTCTATTGATTTTTTTAAAACAAATGTGTTGATGATATATATATATACAAAAAATATTGTAAATAATTTATTTATTTTTACATTTATGGAATTATAAAAAATGAATTTTTTAATTTAAGAAGTCATTTTTTTAAAAACCGTTTTTTTCAGAGTTAGGTGATTTTATAATAAAATTACATTTTATCACATTTAGATATTGAAAATAAATAAATATATTTCATCATTTTAATAAAAATGTTCAATTTCAATATTAGTTTCAATTGTATCATTAGACAATAAATAAGATACCCTAGTAAAAGATATTCACTATGTTAAAGACTAAAATATGATAATTCTGTTAAATGAGGGGGACCAATTTAAAATGTCATGAAATAATTCCATTTAATGACTGGGGTGGTGATTTTTTTCCTCAAACTATCTTATCATCCTTAATTTTGAAAATTGGATCCACATTCAATTAATTTATCGTTCCATTTATTTTATGTAATAAGTATCTAATAAAATTACCCACCTCTAATATATAAAAGAAACATTCAAAAAATCCTTCAAATATTAACCTTAAATTTGATTCCCAAAATTTATAATTCCATATATACATATGTAATAATCCATTCCCATTCTGGTAATATTTTATCCCATATAGGATCCCAAAATTCTTTGAAAACCTAGATGATTTCAAATAAGGGATAAAATTTCCTTATTTTTGCTGATAACTTCTTATCATTATTTTTCATTTATCATATTCATTGAAATAATATAAATTATTATTTACCTCAATAATAAAATATAAGTAAAATCCTTATTATTCTATATTGAAGAAAATATAATAAAATCAACATAAAATCGTACTCTGAATTTGTTATACCATGTTATTACTTTGTTCAGTTTAACCACATACATGAACAAATCCATTTTTTGACATTGATGCTTTTGTAAAATTATTTAATGATATGATATTATATTAATAATATGATAATTATTTTTTTTGTTTTGAATTTGAAATATTATTATTTGACAATTAATCAATATTCCACATTTTATAGATAAAAATTACTGAAACATGGGCGTTATGGATTCCATATTGGAGAACCATAAATATAACATCGACAAAATGGACCTGGGGATTTATAAAATATTATTTCTCCTACATTATAGTACACTTACTATTATATATTATATTAAATCATGAACTTTTAATGGTTAATAATACTATTATACAAAAAACAGACAATAAAGGTTTAAAACTACCAGCACTGATTATCTGTACTAACAATAAATTATAATAACAACATAATGATGGAATATAAAATAAAAATATAATCGGTCATAAGTGTGAATTTGGTTACAAAAAAATAGGTTTAATAAATATATTACTATAATATGGGAGGATTTATAACATCTCGCCAAAAAGAATTCCAAAAAATCATTTGTTATACTATATTTCCCTTCATTTAGTTTCAATCATTCATATTTTACTCAGTTAATATTTTAGTAATTTATTATAACTTAATATAATTTCATATTTAAATTCCTCATTAATTTCTACTGAATCTTCATTTTAATATCAATTTCTTATTCTTTCATTGATTTCATTTTTTATAAAAATATGTTTCTGTGAAGAATAATTCTTGATAATTCTAATGGATCATTTTCCTACAAGTATATATTTTTTATATTTTTTCAATAAAGGTATTATCTGTACATTAGCGATGAATTATATTAACTTAAACAAACCATTAATTTCTGTAAATATGTTTGAAATTAATATGGATAATATTTTCAAAACTTGTAATTTTTGACATGCATTACAAATGATTGAAAATTCCATTATTATCATTTTCACATAAACATATTTTTGGGATTTTAAATCATTTCTTCATAATGAATCCTTCACACCATGTTTTCAAAATTATCCAAGTTAATTTGTATTCCCATGGTTCTATTAATTTTTCATTCTAAAATATTGCAAATAAATTTTAAGAGTAAATAAATGTATTTAATTCCTCATATTAATATATATTATATATTTCAACCCACATTTATTTAAATAAATATCAATTAATTTCAATGTTACATTCTTCAACCATGCTGTTTCAAAGGAATAAAATTTTTATATGTTGAGTAAATAGACTTCATTAAAAATAATTATATTTTTTGTCCAGGGAAATAGATAATATAAATCATGTTCAATGGAAATTAAAATAATACTAATTGAATATTATAAATTTTCTAAAAATTAAAATGGAGAAGGATATTATGTCTAATGATCACACTCGTATATATCTTTAGAGGCATAATATTCACTTAGAGAACTAAATTTTGAAGGGTATTTACAATATTATTACAAAAATCATTTATAAGTTGATGGAAAACCATGACACAAACTAACCTTTAATGTGGATTCAAAGTCAAATTAAAAAAAAATAGGTATTGTGGTGGTGTACCCAGATAGATAAACTAATTTTGTTATGTAAACGGAATAAAATAATATGTTTTATCATCACATGATAGTGGATGAAAATAATTTGGTTTATAAATAACAAAACAATTAAATGGTGATATGGGTTGGAAATTTATAGCAGCATGATAGGACATTAATAAATTCATTCAGTGTATCTAAAACCCAATAGAAGTGAACATGAACATTAATGATATCTCTTGAATGTCTATTATCCATTTTTTCCATTCTAGTTCAAACATAGAAATTTTCATGAAGGTTCAATTTTTTATTTTTATGTTCATGTTTATACTTTTGATATCATTATATTTTTTTCCTTACAGCATCAGTTCCCAATGGATAATAATATGAAATAATAACCTAACATATAAAATAGTTATAATAAATCATAAAATAATAATTTTCAAATTTATAATATTATCCCTATAGTTTTTAATGTTGATAATAAATAGCTAATAATAAATTAATATTATAAAATATTATTCATGAAGCAACGAACTGCATATTTTTCTAAACATTTGAAATAACATCGAAAACATTTTTCTGTGATTTAATATTCGTAATACTTTGAAAAATACTCTAAAATGTTTAATTCAATTTCATATTCAAAATATTTTTATATTTGAATTACTTTCGTTAAAAATTTAGTAAACGTGATAATCAAATGTAATTCTAAAATAGTCATTTTAATATGAAAAAAATTAAAATTTAATTTTCAATTGATCAGGCAAAACCATCTGTATTTAATCTTTTAAAAAATTTGATTATGAAATATAAATCCCTTCATATTAATAAAAAAAAATGATAAATCATGCAACAATAAGATAATAGATTTTCCATAAAATCCTATATATATTATATAAGACTTCACTGTTTACCCTCATAAGACTCACATTTCATAAGTCTTCTTATATCATTTGAAAGTTTCTATTTCATGTAATACATAAAACTAACATAAGGAATTTATTCTTTATTTAATTTTAATACTATAATACATATTATATTCTATGATATTTATATTCCATTAGACTTATAGGTGCCACAAGACACTAGACATGGTAAAATCAAATGATTTCTTATGGCTTTTCCAATAATGCATGATATTTTAAACTATATATAACATTCTACATTGAAAATATTCATCATTTTAATACTTTTATAGAATATCATAGTACATTTTTCATTAAAAAATAGTGGTTAAAATGATATTACTAGAGAATAAAATATATTAAATACACAAGTAATACTATTAGTTCTATTGTAGGATTATAGACTTTTCAAAAATATAGAAACAATAAAAATGATAGTCATTTGAATAAAATTATGATGGATATCATAAATTGAAGAATAATGAAAATAATATTCAAAAATATATAATATCAATAAATAATAAACATATAATTAATATTTGATAAAAATGAAAAAATAATAATAATAAAAAAATTTAACATCATTTTTTCCTCTACATTAAATGAATGATTTGATTAATAAAATCAATTAATATTTTTGAGACTCTAAATAGACAGAATAATTAAATTGGGGATTGTTTAATTATGAAATCATAAGAAAATAAAATGGGAGGTATCCAATCAAGAATAATACCCATTTAATTATTTACATATAACATAATAAATAAAATAAACTCCCATTCTGAAAAGAGTCAAAATGGATTAAAATATGTCAAAAACATTTTTTACAATACATGGGAAAATGATTTATTCATACATATATATGAAATTTAAAATAAAAAATATAATTTGAAATGGAATTAATGTATAAGCTCAATCATGTAATTTCAATGAAAATATACATTCTTATGGGACACAAATCAAAATACTGAAAATATCATGGAATAACGTTTAGAGAAAAAGTCTATGGTGAAGATTATTATTCATGAAACCTTTTTAATATTAAAAAATAATGATATATCCCACTAATATTGAGGATATATTTTTATGTACATATGGTGAATTTTTATAGTTTTCAATCAAGATAAATGTATTATTCATTTTCAAAACAAGGTGTATGTTTAATACAATCATCCTCCTAAATTACCCAATTATGAACATAACATGAAACACATATATTGTACTATTTCAATCCAATTTAATAAATATAAATTATAACATTAACATATATTATAATGTAAAAAATATATATATATATATCATTCTTCATAATAAATGCATCATTCTTATTAATAACCATTTTCAATTTTTCCAGATTTATTTCAAATAATTTATCTTAATTCATATTATTTATTTATAAGTATCCATATAGTACAAGTATACATTGAAAATTTAGGTGGATAATCAATTATCAAAACCTTATTAAAATAAAATTTAATGAGTTCTTTAGTCTTAGATTAAATACAGTTTGGGTATCTTAATATTTTATAATTTTAATTTCATTTAAAATAATAAATAAAATAACAATTATTAAAAAAAACTCATACATAATTTCTCTTTTTTTTATATAACAAATATATCTAATAGTTCTATAAATATTGTGATCTTAATAAGATATACATGTTTTATAAAAATTAAGATTAAACAATAAATAGGTCCATTTATTTCATATTTTTCTAATTCCATAAAATAAAAATATCGAAAACCCTCTTCAATAAAATTTTCATTATATGATTTATATTTTATATATTTGTATGTAAACCAAAATTAAAATATTATTCATCAATAGTATTTATTTTATTATAAAAGTCTCATTAATTACTAATTCTTGAATATTCTAAATATATCACTTTATTAGATTTAGTAAAAAAAATTACATTATCTTTATAGTTATAAATAAAATTTTTACATCAAAAAAACTATAAAATATTAATCATTTGATTTCTTTCCATTTTATAATTATAATGTTTATGTCCTTATAATTGGTCCAATGAGAATTATATTATAAAACTAGAAATATATTTCCATAACAACAACTTAAGGGATATTATTTATGTGATAGTAATTTCATATAGTTCTATCTATTTCACGTGATGTTGTAATTTTTTTTTACTTTTTATATGTTCATTTGATAATGAATTCATGTTCAAAAAATTAAAGAATAAAAATTTCATTTATTTTTTTTAAAAAAATTAAATATTCCTAAATTATCATCCTCTATGAATATGAATATATAAAATTTAGAAAACATTTTTCATTTTGACATATGTTATATTTCGATGAAAATCATGGTGAAGTATCACTTTTTTTAATAATATCAATCAATTTGAATATAATAAATTCATAAAAAATATATTTTGACCACACATAAATGAAAATATTGAAGGAAAAAATTCTTGGTTTTCCAATTATCATGGTTTATCATTTTGAATTTTTTTACTAAAACTGACCCCTTGTAATGTTTATTATTCATGAATGAATCAAACACATGAATATATTTTTAATTTAGAACAAGTAGATGGAGTAATAAACCATTTTATAATATTTTATATGGAAATGAAAAAAAATGGAAAAGACTTCTATAAAAATTGATACTATCAACCACTATAGTATTAAAAAAATCAATTATTAAACAATTGGTTCAACATGTTCTATCAAAAATATATTTTCCTTATTGTTTTCAAAAAATAATTTAGATTAATTTCTAAAAACATATCTATTTTAATTCTCAAAATTACAATTCATGTTTAATCTCATAATTGAGATATAATAATAATTTTCTGTTATAATAAATCAATATATATAACAATATATATTATATTGAATTTAAAAAAGAAATCATCACACAAAACAATTTATGTTTCGATCAAAATTGTTTCCAAATGGGATTGTTTGTTAATCACGTATGTTGTAAGAGTTTATATTGGTTGGATATATAATATTTTACCTATATAACACTCTTTAAATATTCCATATAATATCTTATAGACTTCTATAGTATCATTCCTGAAAAATTAATTAGATGCATATTTGATGACCATGAAAATTTTTGTTGAATAGGGAGAGTAAAAATACTTTTAGGTACCCATTTAAATTTTGAATAAATATTTTTAGTTATTATATATTTTAAAGATCTATAAATATGTACATTAGTTTATCCAAAATAAAGTACACAAAAAAATTAGAATTCCATATATGATTTTTCATTCAGGATATATCTAAAAAAAATTAGTAATAGATATACTAAATTTTTTATTTTATTAATATGAAAATTTTAAATATATGTGATAATTATACATCATATGAAATTTTGTCATTGTTTTTATCATATTATATAAAAATATCAATTTATCATAATCATTTATTCATTTAAAAAATGTAGATATTTTTTGATAAAATATATTTCATTCCGTAGTTATTCATTCAAATTATTAACACCCAATAGATATTCATGAATTATTTATTGAATGTTAAAGATAAATTTTTAATCTTCATAGTGTAATGAAGTTGATGTTTTTTCCACCAAATATTTACATTTACTTCATTTTAGTTCATTATATAACCATCAATTCAAAATTTATAACTTCATAACCTTCCAATTTCTTCATTTAACACATTGTCAATTGATTTAAAAAAAATTAATATTAAAATATTCATAATTAATATAGTAATAATTAACCACATTAAATTATATAATGTAGCACAAGATAGTTAAATATTTTACATTTCCATATTTTTCCCTAGAGTATGACTATTCAGAAAATATTTAACTTGTATATAATTCTTTTTTCTTTTTTCATTATTAAATTATTAAAATTATTTTCATTTATAAATTTTGAAAAGTAGTAAAGGATATATGCCTTCTGTAGATAGTCAAAACATATAACATGTAACAAATTATTAAAATAGTTATTATTATTTTAATTTCATTGTATTCATATATTCTAAAGAATATTTTAAATAGTTTTCTAAAAGAAATATTTTTTCTAATAGTTTTTATACTCTTTCCACAAGTTGAGATACTAATTCTCTTTCACGTACCTAATGTTAAAAATAATAATATTCATATGAAACAATATTAACAGATTTTAAAGATAAAAAATTATTGTTAGTTAGCTCCTATAATGTGATGTCTCAAAACTCCTATTGAAATAAAAAGTGAATTATTGTTGTTATCCAAAATTTATTCCTTAAAATCATTTCATTCATCAATTCCAACAATTTTCATATGACCCTTCTAGGGTGGATATATAATGTCTCTTTTAACCATATTAGTATTTATTAATTGTTCTCATGGATTACCAATCTGATTATTAATTCTTTTGAATATATTGGACATATAAATGAAGGCTTTTCTTTTTGAAATTAAGATATCTATATACTCATCCCTTAACATTCAAAGATTATTTTATTTCAATTTATATATACAACAGAGCATAACAAAAAAATATCATCAAATTTCACAAGTGGTTTTATGAGTACATGCATGATTTTTAAAACATATCTAAATTGTACTGTAATATATATTCATGATTTTATTATAATAATATATTTTCCTACATCATTACCAGTAATAAAATCAGGGTTGAAATAGTTAATTTATTAGGTTTTACAATTGATTTCTAAAGTTTAATACTATTTTTCTATTGTATGCTTACATTCATAGATGTTAAAATAAGAATATATTTACATCAAATAATGAAATGTCTAATGGAAGAAATCAATTAATTTTATTTTTAAACACTACATTAGTGAGGTCATTCCATTTTACTATTAGGCTGAGAAATAGGTTAACACAATCATATATCTACTTATATATATCTATAATACCTATTATTTTTAAGATGTTATGAGGGAAAAAAACTATAGTGGGGGTGAATTTATTTTATTAAATATTAATAATATTTTTAAATATTAAATAAAAATAATATAATTAATATTCACATGATAAAATAAAAGAAAATTAATATAATTAATTTCATAGTACATAAAATCCACATGGATCCTATGTCAACTATGTACACCCATCTATTATTTGAGATTATTTGTATTAAAAAATAAATTTTTAATGGTTTTCAAAACCCCATTATAAATTTATATTTCTAGTGAAATCGCAACCACCACACACTATAACCATTAATAGTAAGTCACCAACAAATGTCAAAATAAATAATTTCTGAATATAAAACTAGATAAAGAAACTAAATTTCGTAGGGAAAATAATTAAACAAAATAAAATAATATAATAAGAGAATTGATTTTAAAAAATTAGTACATAGTTATAAGAACATGTCAATAAATATTGAGGTACAATAATTATAGAAATATGGTAATCAATAGAACAACACTTCTAGTATATTAGTTTAAATGAAATACTGACTATTAATTTCAATGTTATGTATTGTGAGTCCTTCAATACAATAGTTATGATTGAGTTAAAATTTTAATAATTATATTGGGATGATCAATTGCATATTTTTTATGCTTATTTTTTTTATATATATGATTTCTCTATTTTTCCTTCATAATTTAGTTCAAAATTTGTAGGAAATAAAAACATTTAAAAAAATAAGAGTGGATCAAACAATGTGAAATTGAATTATAATATCAATACCAATAAACTATTAGAAAATGGACATATACCCATGGTTTTGGAAAAACTGTGGTTATTGGTATACCATAGGAACCCATACAAATGGTTTGGGAAAACCATGGGTATAGGGGTGCATATATCCACAGTTTGTGTAGAACCTTAGGTATAGGTGTTTTTTCAAGACATATACCCACAGTTTGAAATAAACTATGGGTATAGGGTAATAATTCGATACCTCTAACCATAATTTTTGTAAAAACATGGGTATATGGATATTTCTGAAGAACAATACCCACGGTTGAGAAACACTATGGGTATTATGGTTGGGAAAAAAATTCATGGGATAGAAACATTTTTTCTTCAGGAAAACCTATTCCATAAATTTTCTACTAATATCCATGGTTTATATAAACATATATAAGTAAATATATATTCATATACCAATAAGATAAATGGAGTAGTGTTTAGATGTGGGATTAATAAAGGGGCGGTCTAGCGATCAAATCTGGTGGCCACGTATTTTGTCCAAGCTGTACCAACAGTTTTAAAAACTGTGGCTATAGGTTGAATACATGGTGGAGTGGATCTATGCCCATTGATTCCATAACTGTTTGTATATCTCAGGTATATACCAATGGTTTTAAAATCCATGAGTATAGATTAATTACATGGTGGAGTGGATCTGTACGCATGATTTCCAAAACCATCGGTAAAGCTTAGGGATATACCAATGCCTCATGTTACCATAGTTCCTTGAAACCCTGGGTATATCCTATACCCATGATTTCAAGGGTTATACCCATGGTTTCAAACTGTGGCTATATGGAAAATTTCTAGTAGTGATTTACCAACCATAGTAATATAAATTTATAATAAATCCATAATACTCAACAGACATTTCAAAATATTTTTCCTAATTAAAAAATATATTAATTTTTTCCAAACTATTGAAAATATCTCTATAATATTCTATATTAAATAAACATTCATAATATTTTTAGTATTCAAAGAAAACACCCAATTCAGTTTCCTATTGAAAAAATGGAAATTTAGAAATTACGTTCATAAAAGGAGTATTGAAACGTGACAAACAAATCTTACTTCAATGAACTCATATTAATACATACAAAATAATCATATAACACCCCTTAATTAAAGATAAATTAAAACTTATTTTATATTACAAAAAAATGTGAATATATTTTTATATTCTACTATAAAAATAAAAATAGTCTTAATAAAATTAATGAATGAGATTGATAAAATTTCAATGTCAAAATTCCAAAAATATTATGTATAAAATGTATTACATAAATTTTAAGTAACATATGGTTATTAAATTGAAATACTTATCAAATTTTATATAAATTATTTTTCATTTAATATTGTACATTTCCACTACACATTAACTTTTTTAGGAGACATTCATACACTAATACTTATTATTTCATGAGATATTGATATTTTATACGACATCTAGTTCTGGTAGGACACAGTTTTTAAGAAAATATTAGTTTTTTTATTAATTTTTTAAATCAGTTAATATAACTGAAACTTCTAATGTCTTTATTTTTTTTTAAAAAATAGTTGAAAATAAAAAACATTTGAAATTGCATGTAAGAAATTAGGAAAATTTCATAACACCATTCATATTAAAAAAATGAACATTATAATGCATCACTAGGGTTATTATGATATCTATTAACAACATAACTCTTTTAGTTCATATATAAGACATTCTAATTAGATAAAATTATAAAAAATTATTTTTTAAAAAATATGTTGAAGTGTGAAATTTAGTAGAATAATAATAAAATATAAAATAATATTAATATTAAATAATGATTAAATTGTGAAAAAAAATTAATAATAAATTAAAAATAATGAATAAACACTTCAAAATCGTTGTTCTATTTCACAAGAAGTGAATTTATTAATCAAGAAAATTATTTATTCATTTATTAAACTCATGTTCAAGAATGTGTATTTTTACTCTCATTGTAGTGTTGAATTTTACATATTGGTCTTATGTACAATGATTTGATAAATATTGGGTGGAATTTCTGTATTTAAGATCAAATGATAATGGAAGAACGGATATATGACCAACAACATGTTAATTATTTAGATTGAAGTATCAGTTGAGTTTTAAAAATTAAATTAAGAAATTACAAAGTGTAGGAGAGAATGGAATCAAGATCCTGAATATTAATGAGATATGATGAAGTTGTCTAATGTAATAGTGGAAAATAATACACAACCCAATACACCCAAAATTGCCTAATACATCACCTAGAATGAACATGGACACTATAAAATACAATGCACCCAACAAATAGTCTTCAATAGAAATCAACATCATCAAGATCCTAACATGGTGGAGTAAGGAAGATCTTACACCATCACTACCACTGATGTGGGTCGAGAAAATAATGTACTTAATTATATTAAAAATATTCAATCAATATTTTGAAGGTTTTTTTATTTTTGTATACACAAACCTTCATATCTTATTAGTGTTAAAAACTATTTAATACCCTCTATGTCACATGGAAATATTGATATTAGTGAAAATGTCTAGTTTTGTACCAATTTCAACAGAAGTGTTGGATTATTCCCTTCTTAGTATCAATGTGAATATTGATCTAATGAATCTCATAATCATTTATTTTATATAAATTGACAATATATATAGAATTTATTGACTCTGGTCATATAGATCACAGATTAACTTCCTGGAAAAATAAAATATCATTATATATCATGAACAATCCAATGATTCTATAAAGATGAATAAATGATTATGAATCCCATTTAAAATAGACCTAAATGGTTTTAGTGTTCATTCCCAATGAAGAAACATATCTTTATCAAAATCTATATTTAATAGAATGAACCACTCTAAGGATTATTCCTTTTTCATGTAGTATAATAGTATAGTTCTGGAATAATTTCTCGGGCATCCCCATATCGTAAATTAGAGTTCTAAAAAACTTATATCTACATGGAAAAAATTTCTATGATTCCATATATAATTTCTTCATTAGAAAATTTGGATTTAATTAAAAAATGTATGAGCCAATGGAAAAAGGATTCATATGCCATTTTGCATCACCTTGGGGTGCACTAGTATATACATTCTAGAAGAATGAGGGGTCAATCTGAATATTTAAAAAATATAGGGAGCTCAAAAGGACCCTTCTAAAGTTCATATATATAATAAAAAGGTCTAATTACTTCATCATTTAGCTATGCAGAGCACAATAATAATCAAAAATCGATTTTTGTTATGTATTTAATCATGTAATGTTTAATTGATAATATAGTCAAAGGATAAGTTTGGATAAATGATATAGACACTATATTTTTGTGGAGAATCAATTTCGACATAAATATTACACAATAACAATTATAATCATTGAAAATAGAATCCTTTGATACTACATTGATAATTTTTTCTTGTCTTTATTGAATAAATTCACATATACTCTATGATAATGAAATAAAAGGACGCGAGTCTGTGAATTTTTCATACAAAATTATATTATGAAATGTTAAGATATGTTTAAATGATTGATTTTTTTAGAAAATAAGTCACAATATTGGTATATGTAATCATTACTAAATGTATCTATATAGAACATTTGATAAAAAATGTAATTTTGTAATAGTTCATACCAACCAATGTGACAAATATTTATAGTTTTCTATTATTATTCGGATACTACTTTCTCATTTTGAGAGACATGTAATGATTTTCTATCCTATTAGGTAATTAAAAATAATAATAGATTAGTAAAAAAAGTGTTTTATTTAAACATAGACATTAGGAATGATTTGTCTATTTAGTTCGGGACTAGTCTCAATGCTCCATCAATATATGAGATAGAGAATGATTTATTTGTTGAATCAAATAGATCATTCTAATCCATCCGTCATTTATGTACCTATATAAAATGATATCATGGTGAGATATTATTTTTGTATGACATGAATAAATATATTTCATAATACACATCATGGTTCTTAGTATGTCTGCCTATCAAATAAGAGAACCAAACAACCAATGGGATGATCCAACTATTTACCATACCATTATAGTCGTTTGAGAACATCACCGTAGTCTTTATCAGAGTTCATAATAATAATTATAAATTAAACAATTCTATTTTTGTTTACATGGATTAAATTATTAATAATAACCAAAAAATCACAATTAATTATGAATTTTCACTAAGTTATCTTTAATATATATATAAAGTGTAGTACCCCCGGTTTTGGTACATAACCCCTTTCCACACGTTTTTTAAATTGGTGTGTATAAAATAGAGAGTTTCCATAAAATTGAGAGTTTCAAAAAAATAGAGAGTTTCCATAAAATATGGAGTTTACATAAAATAGAGAGTTTCCATAATATAGAGAGTTTCCATTAAGTTGTGTGTTTCCATAATGTTGGTTGTTTCCATAAAGTGGGTTGTTTCCGTAAAGTGGGGTGTTTCCATAAAGTGGGATGTTTCCATAAAAGTATCTTTTTTCATAAAAAGGGTAAAGTTGAAGGGTGAGAGAGTTTGTGGGTTTTATAAGTAGTGTTGGGACCAAAAGGAAGGTTGCACGATCCATACATGGTTGGCTCAAACCATGTGGTCAAACCATACATAGAGGTCAAATCTAGATCATGTTTTCTAGGATCTGACTCATTATTGCTCTATATATTTCAGTTTGGTTTAAAAATTCCAGTATTTTGAGATTACTCTCCCTATAAGGCTGGACTACCCTCCCCAAATGAGTTGGATCCAATCCAGATCCTTCCCTTGGTGATTTTGAGACCGATTCTTGAGGTATGTCACAATTCTTTCTGGATTTTTATTATTTTCTTATAAATTCTTAGATCTACTTCTCTCATATCCATTATTTTTTGGATCTGAATCTATATTGGGAACATATACGTTTTTGGATGCCAAATAAATCAATTTTGAGTCGAGATCTTTTTAGGATAAGGGAACTAATGCCATTCAGGGAGAATCTACCCGCTTTATTGTGCGTTTTTCGTCTATTTTCAATGTATCATCAAAACCATCGAGGAATGTGGCTTTTCTATCAACTAATCTTCATATAATTGTTTGTATTAGATTCAAATTGGTTTATTGATTGTTAAATTCATGAAAAAATCATCAATTGTGATGATTTATGGTTTTAGTGAAATTGTGTGTTCTTGGTGAATAGTTGTGCATAAGGGGGTTTAGATTCATGAATTTAAAATGATGATATTAAATTATGGATTTTCAGAAATTGTTAAATGGTTGATGAAAAAGATAATTTTAATAGAATTTTTTTTCAATAAAAATTAGATTTTTAATGATAAGGTTTTCAATTCAAATGGTTTGGCATTGAAGTGGTTTTGACAGAAATGGTTTTCAATAAAAAGGTGTTTTTATTGAAAAGGTTGTTTTGGCATGATTGTTGGGAATATGTGGTGTGTGTTCATGTTTCATATATGGGGCTTGGTTGAAATATGACCTTGTTCTTGGTTCCAATGTTTTAAAGGAAGATGGGAATTTCATACATGGTTCTTGGTTGAAATATGACATTGTGCTCAGTGCATAAGGGTTAATGGCACATGGGAAACAAATACCATGTGACAACTTGGTAGATCGATGAGAAACTACTCATTAGTATGGAACTATCATAATGTAGAATGCATGGTTAGTTTCATGGGTTTGAGGAATGGTTGGGTATGCCCATAAAAGGGTATTTTGGAATGGTTGTAAAGATTGGTTAGTTATTTTTCTGGAAAAATATCATGATGGGGAAAATAGGTTTCAATTTCACTTGTATGCATTTATAATGAATGGTTTTGGAAACTTTTTTATATTTAGTTTTAAACTTTTTTTAAGAAATTGTTTAAAACAAACTATTTTATATAATTGTTGCTTACTCTTATATCCTACTGGTGTGAGTATGGAAGTCATTGGGGAATACATACTGAGCTTTATACTCACCTCTGCTTTGGAACTTTGGTGATTTTGCAGATGCAATGTTCCAGGACAAGGGAAAAGGTAGTGTTTCACATATGTTTAGCACTACCTCATGATGTTTGGGATGTTAAGAGATTTTGGAGCTGAGATCTTGTGGATCATGGATTCTTGAGATAGTCTTGTGTAGTTTTTCCACTGTGCACTTTGATACTTGGTTATTGTTCCGTTGTTGCTTACTTGGATGTGGTTGTGAGATACATGAGGTTGTTGAGTTGTCTTTTGTTTTTTCTTCAATCATTTGGTGAATGTTGGTTATTGTTGGTAGGTTTATTTGTTTATTTCTTAATGGGTAATTCATCCCCCACTTGTATTTGAAACCCTTCAGCATTTATTTCCATCCTTTGGCATCTTGGGGATGTCACATAATGACTATTAACGACTCGTTGAACTCTCAAGCCAATGATAATTGGTGGGTCATTACAAATGGTATCAGCTTCTTCGGTCCTTTCCCAAAAATTAGTCATTGATGTTCCTTGTTTTGGAGATGAAATCCCTTTTTGTCTATTCCTTGGGTGGGAATCTTAGAAAGGAGTAGGATTTTCTGAACGTGAAATTTATAGAATAAAAGGATGTAGCTAACCCTTTTATATTGATCATCAAGTTACCAGGGAGTTGGATAAATAAGTTTTTGTAGACACTTCTGGGATTCTGATATCTCTTTTTCATGGGTTTATCCAGTGATACGAGCATGACATGCATTTTATAGGATTTACCTCCCACTAAAAGTGCATACATCATTTTGAGGAATGATTCATGTTGTGAAAAAAGTGTTAATTTTTTAAAAAAGTATGGAATTTGTTTTCAAATGAATGATTTTGAAAAAGATAATTCATATCGTATTTTGAAAATGGTTTAATTATCAAAAGTATGTGAAGTGGTTTCAAAAATAGTTAAACATAGGGAAGAGGTTGTTTTGAAAAACAATATTGTGATAGTTGATGTGATAGAATTTGAAATGCAAAGCCAACAGTTTCTAGAGTGTGATATTAACAAAGTTTTTTGTTAGTTTAGAAAATTGCACCAGGTAGGCGTCATCGAAACCAACCCAAAGAATCCGTGGAGAATGTGGTTGCACCTGAACCACATGTGAAACAAGAGCTGGTTCAGAGTATTGTCCATGTTTTTCAAGTTGTGGACATAGGGAACTGGGGGAATGGGCCACGACATGTGGATCATACCATCCAATTCATGAAGTAGAATCCACCTAATTTTCAAGGAGATTCTGAACCTGAGAAGGCGAAGGTGTGTCTATGTTGGATGAATCGTATCTTTGACTTCATCGTCACTCCGGTAGAGATGAAGGTAAAACTGGTGACGTATATTCTTGAGGATCTTTCATGTTAGTGGTGGGATTTAGCAGTGTAGGCTAAATTGTTTGAAGGACTTACATGGGTGGATTTTGAGGAATTGTTCAATGAAAAATTATATCCTCACACGTTCAAGATCCAGAATAAAATGGAATTCTTCAGCCTGAAACAAGAGATTCCCTCTGTCACAAACTAGGCGGATATGTTCATGAACTTAGTAATCTTTGCACCAGAAGTTGTGGCAACTAGATCTTTGAAGGAATGCATCTTCGAATGAAGGATGCGACCGGATATTTGATCAAATATTGCAGTACTTTGTATTATAGATTATACAGAGATGGTGAACAAAGTGACTGTGGCTAAATGTGATATATCATGATCTATGGGAGGAGGCATGATGATACCTACAAGATATGGTGGGAACTCAACCGCTAGGGAAAAGTAGAAAAGGGACACCTATTACCAAGGTGCAAGTGGAAATCATAACCAGATAGTTGGATCCGTAAATCTTCCTCCATGACCCCATAGCAAAGTAGGACGTTTTTAATGTGTTTCCCTGGACAAAATAATGTGAGGTTGTATAACACAATCTTGAGCATGTCATAATTGCAAAAATATGGGACATCTTCAGCTATATTGTCGCAGTGCTCCAAGGTTAGGTGCTCAAGACACTTCTCCGGTGTCACAAGCATCGTATGCTTTGACTTGATGAGGACATCAGAATCAGTCTCATCTGTGGAGAAGAGCTATCCATGGTGATTCTAGAAATACCATGACTCCTCAATAAGAGAAACCTCATCAAGGAATCAAGGAGAACAGTGTAGTGAAGAAACAATTGTATGGAGATGAGAAAATGATTGTTGATGATCAGGCTGGACCATCTAGAGTGAGAGGTATGATTCTTTTGAATTATACCTTTTTCCAAGTGTTTTCTGATACTAGTGCATCACATTACTTCATTACTTCTCATGCTATTGACTTGATATGTTTAAAAATGGAAATGACACCTTCTGTTTTGAAAATGATAAATCCTCTCAGTGAAAGAGAATGTCAAGACTTTGTGTGTAGAGCATATTCTGTAACTTTTGATGAAGCTGAGATAAAATGGGACATCTCGATGTTGGATATGGATGTCTATTATGTAATCCTGGGTATGGATTGGCTGACAATTTTCAAGGCTCGAATCGACTGTTATAAGAGAATAGTTAGTTTCATGACTGAAGATGGATCAAGCATCTCTTTAAAGGAGAGAGAATTTTAAAGAAGGGTGCAAAGATCTTGATGGATCCAATAGTAGGAACTATCTTTTACCAATTGGTAGTGTTGAATTTGGAATCAATGGAATTTATCGAGGAAATTAGTTTTTCAGCTATTGTGGATCAATTTCAAGATGTCATTCCCAAGAAATTCTTATGGTTACCACCACTAAGGGAAGTGGAATTTATGATTGATCTCATTCAGGGGACAAGTCCTATTTCCCTTCCGTCTTATAGAATGAAACCAACAGAATTACAAGAATTGAAAGTGAAGTTATAGGATCTAGAAAGAAAGGGTTTCATTCGTCCAAGTACGTCTCCATGGGCAGCACCTATTTTGTTCATGAATAAGACAGATGGAACTCTTCAGTTATGCGTTGATTATAGTAAGCTTAACCATGTTACGATAAAGAACAAATATCCACCTACACACAACTATGATCTTTTCAATCAATTAATGGAGATTTGTGGCTCTCCATGATTGAATTGCAATCAAGATACCACCAATTGAGAGTTCAGAAAAAGGATATTCCAAAGACAGATTTCAGAAGTAGATATAGACACTATGAATATGTAGTCATGCCTTTCGTTCAAAAAAATTCACCCGTGGTCTTCATGGCATTGATAAATCAGATATTTTAACAATATTTTAATTCTTTTTTTTGTGGTGTTTGTGGATGACATTTTGGTCTATTCAATGATAGGGGATGATCATGAGGTGCACCTGGAAACAGTGTTACAAATCATGAGAGGTCATTGTTTGTATTCCAAATTATCAAAGTGTGTTTTTTGAAGACATGAAGTACGTTTTCCTGGATATAGAATTTATATGAAATGTGTTTTTGTTGATCCTAAAAATATAGAATCCATTATCTCTCTACAACCACCAAAAAATATTTTTGAGATATGATGTTTTCTCAGTATAGCTGGTTACTACCGGCCTTTTGTGAATGATTTCTCATGACTAGCTTCACCAATTACATCTCTGATAACGAGGAATGCTCCATTTCAAAGTATGGAGAAATGTTAGAAGTCTTTCCAAGAACTAAAAGCTTGTCTAACATCGGAACCCTTATTGATCTTGCCAGAATCAGGACAGGTGAATGTGGTTTACTCTGATTCCTTGGGATCAGGGTTGGGTTGTGTTCTCATGCAAAGAGAGCATGTGGTTTCTTAGGGTTGAAGGAACTTGAGGGTGCATGAGAAAAATTACCCAACAGATGATTTTGAGTTATCTGCAGTCGTCCATGCATTGAAAACATGGAGACATTATCTCATTGGTGTGAAATTTTCTGTGTTTACGGATCAGAAATACTTGAAACCCATTTTCCCACATCGAGATTTGAATTTGAGGAAAAGTATATGGATTGAGTGTGTCAAAATGTTTAACATTGACTTTATGTACACACTAGGGAATGGAAATTCGGTGGCAGATGCATTGAGTAGAAATTCATATGCATAGTTGGCCAAAGAAACTTCAGATGAATGGCAGTTGATGTTGGTCTTAGCTAATATTCCCGTGGAATGTGATGTCCAAGGTGATGTTGCGGTTTTCTTTTCATCTACGCTTGATCCTGATTTAGTAAAAATGATCAAAGATTCAGAAACATCTAATGCAGAATTTCTGGTTGTAAGTTCAAAACTCAATGGTGGGGAGACCATTGAGGGATGGAAACATGATGGGGGTTCATTTTTGTGTTTCAATGATCATATGGTTGTACCTATGGTTTTTCAATAACAAATCATTTAGGCTAACCACTATTTGAGATGGGTTGTACATCTAGGTACACAGAAGAAGTATAAGGCGTCGAAGGTGTAGTTTTGGTGAAGCGGCATGAAATGGAAGGTGGCCGAGTTCGTCTCATGGTGCTTAACTTGTCAGCAGGTCAAAGAGAAGCATCAGAGACCAATAGGTATGTTACAATATTTTCCCATACCAATGTGGAAATGGGATCATATAGAAATGGAGTTTGTTATAAGTCTCACAAGATCGGTCCTGAAACACGATGCCATTGGGGTGATAGTGGATCTTCTAACCAAATCGGCCCAATTCATCCCTATTCGTGAAACTCATACGGTGGAGGATCTTTCAAAAATCTATATTCGAGAAGTGGTAAAGAGGCATGGTGTTCCAGTGTCAATAATCTCATAAAGATATCTGAGGTTCACATCTTATTTCTGGAAATCCTTACAGTAAGCCCTTGGGACTCAGTTGATGATGAGCATGGTGTATCATCCTCAGATGGATGGGAATCTGAGAAGATGATACAAACATTGGAAGACATGATGTGGGATTATGTAATGGATTTTGGTGGATCATGGGAACAGAACATAGACATAGTGGAGTTCTCATTCAATAATAGCTATCAAGCCTCGATACAATGGCCCCGTTTGAAGCGTTGAATGAGAGTCCATGTCGTTCTCCACTATGCTGGGAGGAAACATGCGAAACATCACTAGTCGGGCCAAGCCTTTTACAAGAAACCACAGAGATTATCCTGTTGATTATAAAGAGGATGGAGACGGCTTGTAGTCATCAGAAATATTATGCAGATCATCATCGAAGTCTATTGTTGTTCACTGTGGGTGATCATGTTTTCTTTAGGATCTCTCCCAGGTTTGTACAACATTCCTTCGGGAAGCAGGGCAATTTATCTCCTAGATACATTGGCCCTTTTGAGATACTGGAATAGGTTAGAGAGGTGTCATATAGGTTGGGATTACCACAACAGTTTAGTTCGGTGCATAATGTGTTCCATGTATCCCACTTGAAAAATTAACACCCTGATTCTGATCAAGTGATCATATGGGATCACGTTGATCTAGAACCGGATGCATCAATGGTACATATCCCAATGTGGATCATGGATAGAAAATACAACGTCTTTTGTGGGAAAAGCATCGGACTAGTGCCGGTTTTATGGTAACATAGTTAGATTCAAGAAAATACTTGGGAACATGAGAAGGGAATGAAAGAGTAGTGTCCAACACTCTTTTTAGCTAATTATGGTTTACTACTATCCGGGGATGGAAAGATCAATGGTGGGAAGAATGTAGTACTTCCAGTTTCAGGTACATAACCCCTTTTGTCATGTTTTTTAAATTTGTGAGTATAAAATAGAGAGTTTCCATAAAATAGAGAGTTTCTAATAAAGATAGATTTTCCATATAGTAGATATTTTCCATAACATATGGAGTTTCCATTAAGTTGGGTGTTTCCAAAATTTTGGTTGTTTATTTAAAATGGGTTGGTTCCATAAGTTGGGGTGATTCCATAAAGTGGGATGTTTCCACAAAAAATGAGTTTCCATAAAAAGGGTAAAGGTGAAGATTGGGAGAGTTTGACGGTTTTATAAGGAGTTTTGGGACCAAAAGAAAGGTTGCATGATCCATACAGGGTTGGTCTAAACCCTATGGTCAAACCTTGCGCAGAGGTCAAATCGAGATCGTATTTTCTAAGAGCTTATTCATTTTTTCTATATATATTTCTGTTTTGATTAAAAACGACCATATTTTGTGATTACTCTCTCTAAAAGGATGGATAATCCTCCCCACAGGAGTTGGAGCCAACCCAAATCCTTCCTTTGGTGATTTTGAGTCTGATTCTTGTGGTATGACACCATTCATTCTAGATTTGTCATGTTTTCTAAGATATTATTAGATCTACTACTCTGATCACCATTTTTTCACAGATCTGAACCTATATTGGGTAGATCAACATTTTTTGATTCCAAATAATTCAATGTTGAGTCTTGATCTTTCTAGGATAAGATAACTAAGGTCGTTCTTAGAGAATCGACTTGCTTTCATGTGCGTTTTTCGTCTGTTGTTAGAGTTTCATCAAAATCTTTGAGGTAGGTGGATTATTTCTCAACTCCTCTTGATTGAATTGATTGGAATAGATTATAATTGTTTATATATGGGGAAATTCATTAAACAATATTCATTTGTGATGATTTATGGTTTTTGTGATATTCTGTGATCTTTGTGAATAGTTGTGCCAAAGGGGGTTTAGTATCATGAATTTAAAATGATGATTTTAAAGTCTGGATTTTTTGGAATTGTTAAACAAATGTTGGAAAAGATATTCTAAATATAAATGACTTTAAATAAAAAATAAGGTTTTATTTAAATAATTTGGAATTTAATTTTTTTGGCATTGAAATGGTTTTGACGAAAATGGCTTTCAATAAAAATGTGTTTTTATTGAAATGGGAGTTTTGGAATGATTGTTGGGAATATGTGGTTTGTGTTCATGTTGCATATATGGGTCTTGGATGAAATATGACATTGTGCTCGGTGTAAAATGTTTAATGGCGCATGGGAGTTTCATACATGGGGCATGGTTGAAATATACCCTTATGCTCGGTGTCAACAGGTTAATGGCACATGGGAAACAATTGCCTTGTGAAGACTTAGTAGATCGATGAGAATCCACTCATGAGTATGGAACTGTCATAAGGTAGCATGCATGGTTGGGTGCATGGGTTTGATGAATGGTTGGGTATGCTGATTAAGGGTTATTTTGAAATGGTTGTAAATATTGTTTAGTTATTTTTCTGGAAAAATATATTGATGGGAAAAATTGGTTTCAATTGTACTTGTATGAATTGATAATGAATGGATTTAGAAACTTTGTTTTATTTAGTTATAATTTGTTTTTGAAATTTTTTTTATATAAACTATTTTATTTAATTGTTGCTAACTCTTCTATCCTAGTGGAATGAGTCAGGAAGTCAATGGGGGAAGATCTACTGAGTTTTATCCACACCCCTTCTTTGGAACATTTGTACTTTGGAAGATGCTATCTTCCAAGACAAGGGAAAAGGTAATATTTCTCACATGTTTAGCACTACCTCATGATGTTTGGGTGGTTAGATGATTTTGGAGGTTGGAGCTTGTGGATAAAGGAGTCTTGAGAGAGTCTTCTATAGTTTTTCTGTTGTGTACTTTGATACTTGGTTATTCTTCTTCTGTCTCTTAATTTTAGGTGGTTTTGAGATACATGAAGTTGTTGAGTTGGCTATAGTTTGTTCATTCATCATGTGGTGAAGTTGGTTATGGTTGGTAAGTTTATTGGTTTATTTCTTAATTGGTGAATCATCCTCCACTTATATTTGAAACCCTTCAGCATTTATTTCCGGCTGTTGGCATCTTGGGGATGTCTCTTAAGTCCTAGTAATGACTCATTTTACACTCTAGCCAATGAGAATTGGTGGGTCATTATATAAAAGATGTTGCAAGGATTTATGTGGAACTAGATTTGACTATATCTAATCATTATCTATGGTTATAAACTGAGTTCATGTTTAATAATTGACATTCTATTAATACAAAGTTAGACCTATGAATGACTAATTTCCCTCATACTAATGGCCAATAAAAGGGAAAAATTAAATGAAATTAATACCTGTATAGAAATCTATTGATTTATTTTGAAGTGGGCATTGATTATGATCTTCCATTGGTTGGGTTATCATAAAAAATAGTTTTCACTAATGTATTCAGTTGGTCCCATGTGAATCAATATCATTGTTGGAGTTTATAACATGTATATACTGTGGCAGTCGTTATTAAGTGAAACTCTCAGGACCAAAACTTGTATAAGAGAAGAGAGAGAAGGTTCATTCCATTCAATAAAATATTAAATATACATAGATATGAAAAATGAGATATGCATAAAATGGTCATATGGATATTGTGTTTGATTTGGGAGAAAAATTATTCCTTTAAATATATCCCAAGAAGAGAGTCGTGAGTTTTGGTAAGAATGTAAGGCTCAACACTAGGTATATTATAATATTTTGGATTATTTGATTTCATTGAAGATATAAAATGTTTATTAGAAAATCTAATATAACATTCAGAAGTTCATGATGTGTTCAATGTATCTCTATTATTTATGTATATCACAAACTATGTAACAATGATTTGAGAGCAATCCTAGAAAATTTGATTTTGTTTACCTTGGGTAGTTCTTTTGGGCCAAAATGGTAATTTATCATTCTATAAAGTATTGGATATTTTTTATGACCACCCATTTTGTGGTATAATATAGCTTTAACTATAGGGTAGATGTTTATTGGGATTCGTAGCCATTAAAAGTTTAGATAAACAGTATATATTAATTTAGTTATTTATAATTTATTCAAGAATGTTTTTTTAGTGATATCTTCTATTCATAATGTAAGATCTAAATGAAGACACTATATTGGATTCCAAAATGTGGATTTTTCTTTGGTAGGTCATTACCATATTTCAGGAACCAGTTCCTAGAATGGGCCCAATTTTAATTACCTTATCTTTTCCTCTCCTTTTTTAACCTTTCATGTAGTTCTGAACATTTCCCCCAAATATTATTATCATGTATGATAATCGTTCTCTCCCCATTTGGAACTTCGGCTAAGGGAAAATTGATGGGAGATTGAGAGAAGATGGAGATAGAAGAGGTTTTGATTCTACAATAATCTGGTCATGAAATATCATCATGTCGAAACTAGAAATTATAGAATATATCAATGAATATGTGATCTATACCAAATGGATAGATATTTTAATTTGTTTTCTATAAATACCTATATGTTTTTTATATATTTTAATCACTTTTTTGGGTTATTATGGACCCCTAGTTGTTTTATATAGCATGTATAAAGGGTAAATATGATGATTTTGGATGTTTGTGGAGATTTCTCGATGAGAGATCTTGATCATAAGAAATGTGGTTTCGAGAACACAAGCCATATGTTCTTACTATATGGGGAATATTATGTTTTTATTGGTACATGTAATGTACTATTATTAAACTCTATGTAGAAGTAAAATCCCTAGTGGATGACTACTTGGGTACATGCAGCATTGGGGATAACACCCCATGTAGGTAATGTATATCATGTGTCGTGTTATAAGGTCAATAATCCAAGTTCATGGGATGATAGATTTTTTTGTACAACATATCATGTAACTAAAGTACATTTCATGTATTAATACATATCCATGGATTTGGGATCTTGAACAGGATATTCATATTGGGCTACATGGTCATTTAGTAGTAGATAGAAAATTGCATGTTTTCCAAAAATATGTACAAGTACATGGATATTCTAGGGTATGACATAACTTTTTAGTAGTACATGACCATGTGAACATTTAAGATACACATCGGGCTCTAAGAAGTACACACTTAATATTTTTTTGAAAAGGATTTTTGGCTATCTTTGTGCCCCATATATATAATTTAACATAATATCAGTCCATTATGAGTGATTTTCCATATAGATCAAGATGATGGAATCCTTTCTATATTTAAATTCAATATGGATGGTGTTTTGGATTGAGATATTTTTTCAGAGTATTACATTATTATTGGGCTTTCTAAATACTATTGGGAGTTGGTTTTGGAGTTGTGAGGCCTTTTGGGGTCATGTGTTTTATAAAAACCTTATAATGTGGATTATATAAGATTTTTTAGGTTTAATAGATGGATCCTCTGATGTGGAATTAAGTATCCCATTTAATGAGAATATTAGTTTTATCATTTGGTTATGATCCATTAATTTTAGGTTTATACTAGTAATAACCTTACGGGTAGCTTGAAATCATGAGATATCTCGCATGGATGGGTTATATTCAATTATATTGATATAGGTAAAAGAAATTAGTTTAAATAATTCCATTATGGGTGTGGTGTTTATTGAGTTTTCACATCTGGGCATTGTGTTTTTTAGGTTTCCATTTTGAGTGGGGTGTTGTTTGAGGCTTCCCTTCTTGGTGTGGTGATCTTTAGTTTTTGAGTAATGAAGCCAGCTATAGTTCTTTTTTTATAGGCTTTACCTAATGTATTTACCTTTTAGAGGTTCCCATAGAGATTTTCCTTCTTGAGTTGATCATTGGGAAGCATGAATGAATCCTTATTATTCTTTCCTAGGACATGGTTGTTGATATTGTCGTGTTTAGGTCGCTTGGTTCAGTTGTTACCAAACACATGTTGTTAATCATTCCACAATATAGGTTTTTGGCTATTTCATTGTTGGAATAAATGAGAGAATAGTACTTTTGAATATTATTGTAATAAAAATTCGAATTAATATTTATTTTGATGTTACCTTATTTTGGTTTGTTGTTGTGAGGAAGGCGTAGAGAGATGATTGATGATCTGGATGATTACATCCCTACGAGTTTATCTAATAACCAAAACTAGGTGTGGTATAATGTAGAGGATATTGTTATCCCAGTAAATGATATTCATCTTGGACCTAGTTTACAAGTATTTCATAGATATTACTATTATAGCTCAATTGGTTCTATATTACATCTAAGACATGGGTAGGTTTCACTAGTAGTTGATAGGAGTTCCTACTACAACTTTACATTGTACCATTGAATTATTGAATTTTGGTAGATGTGATTTTCCATTTTAGATTCTATGGATTAGAAAATAGTTTAAAAAATCATTTATAACATTCTATTAGACTTTTAGATATCCTTAATAATCAAATTTATGTTTGGGTGTTGTGTTTGGGGGATCAACATTAAAAAAAAATTCTAATAGTTTGTACTAGAATGAAAGTACATTTACCTCAGGTGACATTATAAAACCTATTTCCTTCTATTTTGAATTTTTTTAGCTTTATATTTTATATTATTTTTATGATTTTTATGTGATTAGACATTGTTTTGACAGGATGGGAATGTCACTTGTTTCATTAAAATGTGATGATAATGGATGATTGGACCATAATTATTGGTTTTCCACCAGAATCCTTTCCCTCACCAACATTATGTGCACCTCAGTGTATGTATAGACCTTAGGTTTAGTTTAGGTTATTAATGGAATGATTTATCATGTGGAGTCCAAGTGTTGTACCATTGAGTGGGATTATTCTTTATAAGTGTTTGGAGATTGATTGAGGATTTTGACACTCTCATAGATCAGGTAATTGGGTCAACATTCAATATTATTGGATCCTTCTAAGTTTAGATTAATATTATATTTACTCTATATTTTTCATCGGTCAATTGATAATGGTGTGTCTTTATGTTTTTCCTTTTAGTCAACAAGATACATTTCATTATTATATTTCTACATTTAGTTTATTTACTTATGTAAAATCTAATGTTCAATAATATGTATATGTGTGGTATATTTTTAATTTTATTTCCAACTAATTTGAGGGAATATAGTCCACGTCGTATCCATTTAGGATCTCACAACTAGTTAGTAACCTAATGTGTAGTGGGATTTGTGCTTCATGGATTTCTATGAGCTGAATTGGTAGATGGATTAGGAAGACCTTGGATGGTTCATGTAAAAATGGTATCAAATTATTATTTTTGTAGTCTTATTATTCGCGGAGTGGTATACCTGATATTTAGGAATTCATTGGAGATTCAAATGGATATTAGGATATTGTATCATAAAAACATATTCTGGTAGGATGTTTATGTTACAAGTGTTATGGGATTCCCATTCACAATTTTTTATGTGTCATTTGTCTGTTTTTCAACAAGAGTGATGAACTGGTGTTTGTGGTGTTTATAGTTAATGACTTTTTTTCAATTAGGATGATTTGAACTGAAATGTGTTCGTGCATCTTTATAGGAACATAATATCATTTTGCGATTTTCCTGATTTTTTATGATATGAATGAATATGGAATTATAGTTTTTTTAATGTGTCATCAAAAAATTATATAGTGTTGTCCCAAATATCTTATTAGTGTAATCCAACTCAACTCAACTATATGTTATTTTTTTATGATGATTGGTAATGTAGATCTCATGGAGATGGATTTTATGGTGATCTATATGTATTACCATAATTGAGGAATGTATATTGTCCATTGAGGGATTGTGTGGACATTTGGATGCACTATTGGTGTGGCTGACTCTGTAGTTGAATGTATAGAGACCCAATCATTTTAAAAATATGACTCGATATATTTTAAATCAATAGTAACAATCATGTATAATGAAAAACATCATGTGTCCTTGTTTAATTGGGAGAATATTTTTATGATACGTCGAAATAAAACTTAAAATGTAAAATCATAATTTTATTCTCCATAACAAGTTATTAAATCCCTTTCAGATCCTTAAACTAAATATGATAAGCTATGGAATACATTGAAGATATAGATGTTGTAAAAATATTATTAAGAGAAAAAAACATGATAAGGAAACCAAATATGAGAGTAAAAAGACCATATTGATATAATAAAAGGGATATATTTTGAGTAATCACATAGTGGAATTATATAATTATAATAATATAAGAATATCAAGGTAAGATAGGAAATGTGGAAGAAAATATAACATTAAATAAAGAAGTTTCAAGTCTAACTGCCTATAAAAAATATCATGGTGGAAAATTACAATAATGAATTAGGTTTACTCCCTAATCCCACACAAATAAAACTCATGGGACTAATGATTTACCAAAATCATTATAATATTCTCATGATTTATTTTTTTTATAAAAATGAAGATCATTAATCAATCAGAAACAAAATATTTTCCCCTGGAAAGAATGTAACACCCCATGAATTTAAAATATTATTATTTTTAAATAAATTTAATATATTATATATCTTGTAATGAATGTAAAATTGAGTTATCTTGTCTTACACACAAGATATACTTTCTTCGATAGATTTCATTATATGCAAGATCCAATTTTACCAAACAAAAACATATTATTAAAATGTTATTATATGATATATACAAGCTATTAAATTAGTGGTAATGAATAGCATTAAGCAAATTATAAAATTTTTATATATTAAATATATGTTTTACATTTATCCTATTTGTTTTATATAAAATATATATGAAATAATCAATTTTTTCGTATAAACTAACTATTTATGAAAAATAGTAATTTTATAGCCTTTTAATGACTCACCCATTTTAAATCCAATTTTTGACAATTTTAAAATTTTATATTACAAAATAATATTCTTATTTTAATTCATAATGTCAATATTAAATTATGGTTAATTGTTGGTATTTTTTTAGTAGATTCATTTTTTATGAACTGTGAAGAATACTATATTTATTTAATAAATAATTTTTTTAATTAATTATTATATTTTAAATTGATTATTAAAGTCAAAATAGATCAATAATACATATATTAATCCAATTTATCTCATTTAAATAATTTTTATATCGATATTGGATATAAAAACTTATTGATCCTTTAAATGTTTCTTTTACCATATTTCTCACCACATTTGCAGGATTACTATTAAACCTAATTTATCCACTTATGTGAATTGAATATTTAAAAATGGATGTAAAAAGTTTTAATAAGTATGATATATAGTGTCTAATATGGTTAAATTAATTTATTTTTGATATTATGAATAGTCAATTTAACAAATATCTATTTACCATGGTTAATGTTAAATTCGATAATTAAAGGTAAAATAATTTTATAATATTATACAATTATCCTAACAGTTGTTCTAATTTCATTGGATGAGAGGCTTTTGACCAAAATCAACATTATTCATAAATTATGTCATCCTTAAGAAACTTTGGTTTGAATATGATATCTATTATATTTTGTTTAAAGATAAGTTGAAAATCTCATACTCATATTTTTAATAAGTAAATCAATTTTAATATAGTGTTATAAAGAATATAATGTTGATTATAATTATTAGTTTTAAATTATATATCTTTACATTAGTCATGATAATTTATTTTTAATTTTTATAGAAGTTATAATTTCATTTATGTCCTTCATATTAATGATATTATTATTGTTTAATAAGTAGAAATATCCACTATATGATACTAAACATAATTAAATAAATATAATTTTACATAATTAATTAAATCCAAGAATGTTATAGATATATTAGGAATTCTATGGATATATTATATGATTTGGTTAAAAACTTTCTTGTTTTTTGAATATTAAATATATAAATAATGCATAATATCAGAATTGAAATAAATGTTACATTAAATTAATGAATATTTTAGAAAATGATATTAATTTAATAAAAACCTAATATATTTCAAAAATACCATAATATGGTTATATATTTCATCAATGATCCATTTTAGGTTCTTTGGGGATTTTATATAACTATATTAACCCTAAAAAATAAAAAATCCAAGTTGTAATGGTAAGAGTCAAAGGATTTAATGAAGGGTTAAAGACAAAAGATATGGATAATATTTTCACCTAAAAAAGTATAAAACCGAATTTTGATATTATTTAGACCCATATTCATCTTATTATAAAAATAAATCCTTATTTATTTATTATTAATTGAAAATAAATTTATATTAGTTTATTATTTTAAAGGATTGCAAGAGTGACCCTCCCCTCTGTTATAAAAACACACATCCTCCCAAAGTACCTCCCACCGCATTTAATCTCATATAATGACCAAAAACTTCCCATTTCATGTGATAACATACTTTTACATGTTATAGAGGTTATAGTATTCCAAAAATACCAACCCGTGTGTTTTCGTGTGGATATCCAAAGCATTATTGATAAAGAATAGGTAATCATCATTATAGACTCCATCATGATCAATTCTTCTCATTTTTTCCCTATGTTGTTTCCATTATAAAGTGATGTATTCAGTATCTACTATAATATTATATTTTATTATTATTATTGAACAAATATATTCCACCATTTATCCAACCTATGATAAATGAAATCAACACGCATGCATTCGTATGACCTATTGTCTCCATGCCATTGTGTAATTTGATTAATGAACACTTTATTTTTATGGGTATAATGATAGAAATAATCAATTTAAATTATAAATATGACATGATATTTATTATTTAAAATTAATACACTATCTTATTCGATACTCTTTTACAATTAATGGAATCATATCATCAATCGTCCTTATGTACGACCTACTGTCTCCACGACGCACTGAAGTACATATTCCACATTAAAAATTCAAGAATGATTATAAAAATGTATATAATGACTAAATATGAAATATAGTACATAAAAATTATAATTTAGTAATTTATAAATTTATGTGTAATTTACCTTCTTCCATTCATTATGATATTAAAATGGAATGTGCGTTTATGGATACGTACGGGTTACGGTCTCCATGAATGGTGTATCTCATTTGATATATATATATACACACACTAAATATATATTATTTATAAATCATGGTTTACAATCTTCAGGTAATTAAATCATGATCTAAGTAAAAGGGTCAAGAATAACAAGTAATAACATATACGATAAGCATAGTGGTTATTACCCGAAATGTTGCTTTAACTTTGAATTGATAATAAATGGGTAATATAATGTCATTAATGTATCAATATATGATTCCATAAATATTTCTATGGTTCTGGTATATGTAAATAATATGTTTAAAACCACTACACATGAGTTTTATACATGTACGGAGGGAATCACACATGAGGAGAGTGTTAACATCGCAATCTCATTATAATCCAGGATTTTTTACATGTAATAATTGACAAGGACATATTTATCATCCAATTACATGTCTCATAAAAATTTATTTCAAAATATTCATACTATTTTTATAAAAGTAGTAAAATTCATTCTTACCCATGTTTTACATTTTATAAAATGTTTTCAAAGGAATCTTTTTGTTATTTTCCAAATGAGGTACTTTAAGTCGTTTTCAACAATATAAAAAAGGATTGTTCTTTTTTAAATTATTTGGATTGAGAAAAACATAATTTACAAGATTACAATATTATTTTTATTAAAAATGTTTTTTTTTAAATTTTTCTCCTATTTAAAAAAAATCAATCTAAAAATGGTTCATTCACTTAAGGAATTTTTAATGATTTTATGAGATTATTTCTGTATATGGTAACATAATTTTTTTGATACTATGATTAATTGAGGAATATTTCTTATGATAAAATATAACATGTGCTATTTTGATACCATTCATGTTTTATAGTTAATGAATTAACATTTTATATGCTAGTTTTAATAATAATGGTTATGTTGGTTATGTTTCACCGTTTCCATATGAGGAATGTATTACACCTACTAAGTTATGTTAGGGAACTGGAATATCCCTTGATTCATTAGTAAGTATAATGAGAGAAAACAATTTGAGTTTTTACCTCTTTATGTATGGTTTCTTGGCCAAATACTTGATGGTATGTTTTTGATGTTCGATATTTTGTATTCCCTCATCCTGAGATTATTTATTGATATTAAATGTGATTATTCAATTATAATAATATGTATGTGAATTTTTATATGGTTTTATTTGATTTATTCATACTATATTATGATCATGATTGTGTTTAACTGAAATCTGTTTCAATTATACATGGCGTCTTAAGGTTTAATCTAATTTAATCATAACAGTTTATGATATATTGTTACCCTTAATAAGCATATGTGCCCAACCCTTTCATATGTTTTATTTTCCCAAAATTTAATGATGTATGTTATGAATGATATGAAAAGTCAGAATACAAGATTAATTCAATTTTCAAAGAATTGATTTTTTTGAATTTTATGTTTTTAATTGTAATTTAACATTCATGTATGTAATCTACATTGTAAAAATGTTAAATGGATCTATAATTTGGGATTTGAAACTTTCATATATGAAAATGTAACATACTTTTAATATTTTTTAGGTATTATTAAAATAATATTTTTGAACATCCACTGGTTCGGTTTTTTTTGGGATTGAATGGGGTAAAATTACAAAAAAATTTGGATGTTTCTAAGCTAGTGAACAGGTGGCGCACAACTGGTCTATGGTTTTACAAACCATGTGACCTAATTCATCAAATTATAAAAATCTTATAGTGGTATTTTCACTACTTTCTCACAGTTTCACAAAACATGAACCCTCTTTTGAGGAAATCATTTTGACCACATAAAATAGGCACACGACTTTCACATGGTTTAAATAAATTGTGATCCTCTACCCTGGAAACAATGGAGACATGGTTTTCCTAAATATGAAATTTTATTAGAAATTCATGAACCCTCAATTTATGTCCACAAATGGACCTCCTTCGACCCAAAAATGACAATTTAAAAATTCTATTAACGTTATTGATTAATTTGATATTGAAATATTGTTATGAAATTTTTGGTTGAAATCCTTCCAATGAGCATTTACCCAAGTGGAAAAGTCTCCTTCTTGGCAACCAAAAGGCCCATGATCAAATCCGGTTAGGGACAAATTTACCAGGGACTGAAGCAGAACTGTAGCAGGTCACTATAGTAGTTCTGTAGCAGCAGCGGACTGTAGCAGTGGCAGCACTATAGCTGTGGAGGCACTATAGCAGGAACAATAGAGGTGGTAGTACTATATTTGGTACTATAGTAGTGTAGGTATTGTAGTATTACTATTCATCAAAGGGTTCTTCGGGCAAAAAAAATGTGCTTCGAGCCTTGTATTTAGACCACATGATCTTGGGCCCTCTAGCTATGTAATGTGTCTCCCTCTACCTGTTTTGAAATTGGTCTTTTCTTTAAATAAAAAATTAGTCTTCAGACTAATACTTTAAAAAAATTGGGTGAAATCTTATTTCCATTTGGACCACACCCTATAGGTTCCTTCCCGATTTTTTAGATTACCTCATTCTAGGATCGAGCTAGGGAAAATGATCACTTGGAGTTGGATATCATTTTTGATCTGTGGACTTGGGGAGATTTATCCTTTGGTGTTTTGGATATATTATTTTTTTATTATGGTACTCAGTTATAGAAAATTTGGATATTATTTATGTTTTACTTTTGGTAAAATTATCATAGTGGAGTTTCTTTTTTATACAATTACAGACTTCTCTCTTTTATTTCCACATTGTTTCTGGAAGAATCATTCCAACTTTCATTCTTGTATGATGCTAGGTGGTAGTCAATTACCCATGATTATTGGGAAAAACCATTTGGATATGTCCATACATGCACAACTATAGGGTTACTAGAAAATATTGGCTATTTTGTTGCAAAGTGGTATTAGAGGGAGGTTCGGATTTTTTATTGAAGTCAGTATGCATTTGTAAATACTTTTGGGACATAAGATGTTCTTATGATTGATTGAATGGGAATATCTCACCACAAAGTACCTTATTATCTCTAGGGGTGGTTAGGGAAATAAAAATTGAGGATTAGTTATAGAATATTCCCTAAATATTATTTAGATATATTGAAATCCAACGCATTGTGTTCTATCAGTTGACACTAATTTTCATTGATTTTTGTTTGAGAATCAATCTGATGTCATCCTTAATGTTTTTTCATGTTTTGAATAAAAATTCCTCCAAGAAGAAGTTATAATCATATCCATGAGTAATATTCTTATAAAACATGGTGAGATAATCCTATAGTGGACCCAAATCTAGTTGAGGTTATTATGCATGTTGTCCAAGAAATGGGATATGCACCACTTCATGTTACAATTCAGGCTCTAGATATGGAACCATAGTGGGGCGTTCAAAAGTTTTCATCTCAATATATCCATCTCTAGAATCCCTAAGGTTGAAAGGATAAAATTATCATCAAGAGGGTGGGGAATTATTGAGAATAATGTAGAATATGTTTGGGATTTTAGAGAAATGAGAATAAATCAATGTGATATTTTGCACATTTTTATTAGAAGTTTTGAGCAATAGATGGTGGGGTAAGATGTTAACATAGAATAAGTAAGAGGGAATATATTGGAAAGATTGAATATTATTTTCACTAATGATTTCAATCAATATTTTATGTTTTTAGCCATGTCTAGTGAGTTTTTTCAATATCAAGAAATCTGATAGGACCACGACACTGAATTCAAACCGTTTTACGAATCTCATGTATTTTGGACATATAATAGTGTTGAATGAGAAGATGAGGGTTAGAAGGAATGATTTGTTACTTCATTCAGATATTCATTCATAGGTTTCCCTAAAAAAGTTTCCTTATTATAATTATGTACTGGATAGACCACTGATGATCGACATGGACCTGGCTGGAAAGTTAGAGTTATCAGGAGCTTCATCCTCTCCCAGTGGCAGTGTGCATTCATACAATTGAAAGAGAAAGCATGGTGAATATTAGGGTGGTTCATGGTAGAAGTTTTTTCTTAAACCTTATGTTTCTCTTGGAAATGTATATTTAGTTTTCTACTAGTGTGTATAGAAGAGGCATTCAAAAATGTTTTCACAAGGGAACCCGTGAATATTGGATCATGCAGATGCTTAGGTCACATACAGAAGTTCATCCATGTTTATTCAATTATATTGAGTGGAATGGGATTATTTAACCTTATAAATAAATGGAATAATAAAATGCTTTATATATATATGGGGTTGAACCATAGTAATCAAGAAAAAATCTTTTCTACATAGTGGAAGAGTCTCTAAAGGAAGCGGATATGGGTCCAATGATCGTGAGAGGTACCATTACTGTAAATTAATCATCAAAGACTACTCAATTGGATGCTGGTGTATCTCAATAATTTATTTAAAACATGATATTTAATATTTTATATCTTACTATGTAGATTATATCTTGGGAAATGGATATTACTACACCCCTTGGTATGTAGAGAGAGTAGGGTCTTTAGGGTCCAATATGTTTTTTCTCTCAACTAGTCGTTGGTATTATGAAAACCATGCTATTTTATTTCACACATAAACATGATTTATTACATAAAATTATCTTGATACAATATATAAGATCGAAAGGTCTAGTGTATTCGGGGCTTAGGATCATTACATAACAACTTAAAACATGAAATACAACATCTTTATTGAAAACATCATTTACATGACTACTAATTTCTCTCGCACTTAGCATTGCATAGGATAACCTGAGGAAATGCATGAGAAAAAGGTGAGATATAAATCCCACTAATGTAATAAATATGGAATAACTTGAGTATTGTAGTACATGTTAGACAATAGGCATATCAATGGAGAATAAGAGAAACATTAACATAAAGGTGTGATAAATCATGATAATCATAATATGGAAATGTGGCAACAACATTTAATATGATTTTAATATGAACGAAGGATCATTTCACATGGGGAATGAGTAAACCGTTATTGAACATAAATTATCATGAGTAAAATCTCATTTCTATTGATGTATCATGATATTAATCTTTTCCAATGCATTTGAGCTCTATCAGGGCACACCCTTCTTAAATATTTCATTTCATGCATAAATGTGCATCATGGATCATATAACATGGATTCATTAAACCTCATCATTTATTTCATGATAAATGAAATTTGAATTAATACAAGAAAAAATATAATAAATACATAAATGTGAATAAAGTTTAATACCCTTGATAGGGAAATGGGTATGGTATTCACTACACAATGACATTGTCTTGGAAAATCGTGATTCAATTTCGGCAGCGTAACGATGTGACATAGGAATTCATAAAAATGGTTGATGAGAGAGAAATGGGTGTATAATAATAATTAAATGAGATGGAAAGTAATCAGGTCATATAGAATGTCCCAACATATGTAACGGAATTTATATTCATAATAGAAAAGAATTGCTTGAATGTAAATAAGGAGAGAGAGATTCCTTCTGAAATTTTAGCATGGTAACATGTGTACATGAAGGGAATTTAATTAGATAGAAAGGGGTCTATCATCATTAAAAAAAAGAGAGTGAAGTATGGGGATGTTGATATATCAAACCCCAATATTTATAATTGAAAATAAAAAGGTAATAGCAACATAATGAAATTGAGACAAAAATGAGAAAAGAGAAAATCCCTTATATGGATGTGTGATCCCAAAGGCCTGGGAGGGGCTTGAGAGAAGCTTATTGGGAGCTTGTGGAACCATGGGAGGATTCTAGAGAGAGTAGGGAAGAGGTTGGAAGAAATCAAAAGGCTTTTAGTGAAGATGAAGTGGGAGATTGGGTGGGTTTATATAGGAAAGAAGAGGGTATTCTTTATTATTTAGGTTTTCGTCACCACACATTAAACTAGTCAATACCACAAACTAGAACATGGTTTTTGTGCATTTTTTTCCAAAGGGGAGTGGTAAAAAATATTTTATAAGGCTAATGACCAAACTTATTAAAATATTGAGGGTGCGTAGGTGGATGTGAGTCACACTCTCAAGGAAAACAATTTAAAAAGAAAATTTTTTATAAGTCTTGGAGGGTCCACTAAAGATTTGTAAAATAAATAAAACAAATACAAAATCAAATTAATTTAATGGTAAAACATATATTGTCTGTACATAATATTTATATTATTTTATTACATCACTATTGGGCCATTATAATGTCATATAACACATTATATATTTAAATGGTATTTAATTATTACCCAAAAATTTTACTGTCTCAGAAAATTAAGAAAAAATCACCATTGGATAATTTCGACATCCTGATTCCAAAAATAATATTCATTTTATCTATGTAATTTTATATATATTTGAATTTTTACCTTTAAAATAAAAAATGACATTTATCGAAAATTCATAGGTTTTGACAGAAACTGATTTCGAACCATAATAAAAATTACAATTGAATTCCTAAAATTATATAATCATTGATATTTAATAAAAATTAATTTAATTAAAATATAATTTATTAAAATATAATTTATTTTGAAAATCCATTAATTCATAAAAATAAATTTTTTTCTTTAATATTAACTGAAAATACTATTTTTGATTTAAAAACTATTTACAAAGTAACAATAATAAAATGAATGAACATTCTTTATAAAATATAATGTACATAGTCATAGTGATAGGGTCCTGTTACATAACCCCTTATAACACCCACATAATACTGAAGGGTAAGGTGTGTGATGGTGACAGACTCTTGGGGTGGCTCGGATAACATCGCTTGGGTGGTAATCTCAATTAACTTTCACTACTTCTATAGTCATTTTCGCTCAAGATTAATGTGTTCAAGCTCAACTTGGGCTTGGTCAAGATAAAATCCCAATGACACCACCTCCATTACGAGCTCTGAGAAATGGTCTTCATATGGGGATATTCTACTGGATGAGGTTATCACTTCCTTTTTCTGAGTAAATTGGTTATGTTAAAGCCCTATATTTATTCTAATCATCTGATCACTATTCAACGACTATATTAGCAATTGTCAAATTTGTTAATGGTATTTTAAATTTCCAAAACATAAAACCAATGAAGATCACAAAACAATTTAGATAATGAGACAATTAATCAAATCAAGAGGGATTTCAATTAATGAATGTTTGGGTCTTTACAATCTTCCCCCCTTCAGAAATTTTCCCATCAAAATTTTCTTTTCCCACTCTAAAAAAATGATGGTAACTTTGCTTCATCACCTCCACCAATTCCTACATTGCTTTTCAAACTTGTGGTTTCTCCAAAACACCTTGACATGGGGAATTGTCTAATTTTTTAGAGCTATTTATCTATGATATAAGATCTTTCCTAGTTGCTCCACATAAGGTAGATCATCCTCTAGTTGTACTAACTCTAAAGAGAGTACATGTGAAGGGTCTGGTATGTACTTCCTTAAGAGCGATACATGAAAGACATAATGTACTTTGTCCATGGTTGGTGGAAGTTCTAGTCGATAGGCCATAGCCCCAACATGATCAAGAATATTAAAGGGGACGATGTACCTAGGAATTAACATCAATTTAATTCCAAACCTCGTCACCTTATTAAATAGAGATATGTGTAGAGATACCATGTCTCAACATTAAACTCATGGTCTCATTAACGGTTATCTAGATAACTCTTCTTTCGACTATGGGATACCTTCATATTCTACTTAATGGATTCCACCTTCTCTACCATTTCTTCGACAATTTCTAGTCCTAGCATCTTACGCTCACTAACTTCATCCCAACACGTCGGTGTTATGAATCTCTTCCCATATAGGGCTTCATATTGTGCCATTTGGATGCTCGAGTGGAAAATTTTATTGTAGGAGAAATCAACCAGTGGAAGATGTTGGTCCCATCCTCCCTGGAAGTCCAAAGAACATGATCTTAGCATATTTTAGAGGCTCTGAATAGTTCACTCATATTGGCCATCAATTTGAGGATTATTGCCCGTACTATAGTTTAGTTCTATGCTTAGATCATTTTGGAGGCTTTTCCAAAATTTCTAGGTGAATCTCATATCAAGATTGGATATAATAGATAGTGGTACTCTACGCATCCTTACAACTAATTTGATGTAAATCCATGCAAGTTCATCCAACGTGAAGTCCTCTCAAATTGCTATAAAGTGAGTTGTCTTCGTAAGATGATCCACAATGAACCATATAGAATTGTTTCCTCTGGATGTCGTTGGAAGTCCAGTGAAAAAGTACAAGGTAATGTTATCCCACTTCCATGTTGGTATGGGTGGTGGTTGCATAATCTCCTTATACTTTTTCCTCTCAGCCTTCACTTTCTGACATACCAGAAACTTTGATGTATAGTCCGCAATCTCCCTTTTCATATTGTCCCACAAAATGTTTTCTCTGAGATCTCGATACTTCTTTGTGCTCCTTGAGTGAATAGAGAAGGTTGAGCAATGTGAGTCATACAGAAGCTCCTTATTTATCTTTGGATCGGATGGTATACATAACCGTGACCCAAATCCCACAATTCCATCCTTTTCACCCATGAACTCTGAGGATTTCCCATTTCTGATAGCTTTCACCCTTTTCAGATTTCCACATCCATTCTTTGAGAATAATTTAACCTTTCCAAAAGATAAAGTTGAGAAAAAATTTGTGAATGGATTGAGGACTTCCCCTTATTTATGATTCCCATGTCTATCTTCATAAAATCTAAAAAGATTAGATCCTGTTCAATTCTCATCTGTGATGGATTCACTGGATACATTCAACTTAGAGCATCAGGCACCATGTTCATTTTCCTAAGGTGGTAATGGATTGAGCATTCATAGTCTTTGGTCATCTCTAACCATCTTCATTGGCGCATGTTCAACTTCTTCTGTGTGAATATATAATTTAGGATTTTGTGGTCCGTATATATTTCACACTTCTCCCCAAAGAGATAATTCCACCAAATTTTTAAAGTGAAGATCACCGCAGCCAACTCCAGATCATGTGTGGGATAATTTTGGTCATGAACTTTTAATTGCTTTGAAGCAAAGGTAATGAATTTGTCATTTTTCATCAACACACTTCCCATTCCCTTCTTCAAAGCATCAATGAATAACACAAAAAGTTCTCCACTTGTGGGTATTGTGAGCAAGGGCATAGTGATAAGCCTCCTTTTTAACTCCTTGATTCTTTCTTCATATTCATCACTCCAAGTAAACTTTAGACCCTTCCTTCCGAGTTATCTTGCTAAGAGAGTGGGAAAATCGTGAGAAATTTCTCACAAGTCATCAATAATATCTAGATAACCCCGAAAATCTGTGGATATCCATTACCGATGTTGGCCTCATCCATCCCTATATTGTAGTTGTCTTGGAGAGATCCACATATATCCCATTACTTGTGTTGATATGGGCCAATAATGAGACCTCCTTAAACTAGACATCACACTTGTTGTACTTTTCATATAGTTTCTCCTTCATCAAGTTCTCTAGTACAGTTCTTAGATGCTCCTCGTGATTCTCCTGGGTTTTGGTGTATATTAGAATATCATATATAAAGAATACCAAATTTTTTTTTGAGGTAATATCTGAAGACTCTTTTCATTAAGTCCATTAATATTGCTGGAGCATTAGTGAACCCAAAAGGCTTTACTATGAATTCATGGTGCCCATATCTTATAAAAAAAAGTAGTCTTGGGGATATCTTCCTCATACCTAATGATAGAAGAGTGTGATATTGGTTATGATCAAAATGATGACTACTTTAGCACACATTATAACCATTTTTTGATTCAAGAAAAGGTGAGGAGTTGTGAATTCAATATGTGAAAGGGATTGTACATCTGTAAAGAGTTCCTAATTATATGGTGTCTAATATAGATCCTTAGTTCACTTGTTTTTTTTTTGTAGAGGAATTGATAAGGAATTGGGATTTCACATCCGTTTGTTTATGGAATACCATTAGTAGTCAGATGAAAAAATAAGAGAGCTATATTTATTTATGAGAATATGCTTTTCACTTCTATTATCATCATTGGGGCAGAATAGGATTGTCATTTGGGGATGGTTGTGTTTTCTTGTAAAAAAAGTTACCATCTGTGATGAGGGTGGACCCATTTGAGGCCATGTAAATCTATTTTGATTTGATTGATGATTGGAGAAGGATCCATGGTTGCATTGAGTATTGGCTTAGAGATGACAAAAAATAAAAAGATGATTAGTCAAAGAATGTTGATAGTATAGAGCCTATATCAGTCTTATTTGGATCTTCATCATTGACCATTATAATTATCAATTGGTAACCAGATGCTCCTGAATAATTTACCCAGATTTGGTCATTGATATCTTTAGAGGCAATGCAAACATGATCTTCATATTTTTTTGTTCTTTTGAGGTTATTGAAGTGGCAGGGAATGTTTCTAATATATTTTCACGGCAAACATAGCTAACATCGATACATAACGTGTTTTGTGAATATCATATTCAAATGTATCTATCTGATCCAGCTAATATTATGAGATGGAGTGGTCTTTATGTTGAACCATATTTTTCTATGAATAAATGACATGTCATGATAGTTGATTCAGAATAAAATGTACATAATTAGAAGATGATACATTTGGTTCATTTCCTATGGAATCAGGGTATTGATTCTAATGAGTCGTGGGAGTCCGTGGCACCAGTGGGAGAGTAGTGGCCTCATCTTTTTGACAAGGAAGACTTGTCATAAGCACTACAAGGATAAAAATTTTTATGGTGGGGAGGTTTTAATACCATGATACAATATTCAAGTATTCCAAAATCCATATTTTTTAACTTTTATTGGTCGGGATTTATTTAGGGTTGGATTAGGGAAGATTATGAAATTTATAGATTTTTATAGTCTAGATCCTCATTGGGTCATGTCAAGTGCATGTTTTTACAATCATTTCTCCCTTCTTCAGAATATTGGAAAATTTGCACATTGGTCTTCGCATGACTTGACCATGGTTTTATAATCTGTGCACCCTTTTTGAGGAAACTTTATATCCCTTATAAAATAACTACTTTAATTTCATGTGGATTCATGAAACCATGGAACTCTACCTGGAGACCATGTGGTTGGGTTTTTCCTTAATCAAAATTTTAATTAAATATTCCCCCCTGAATTTGGTTCCCCAATGGACCTACTTCGATGCAATCATTTATATTTGAAAATTGAAAACACACTTTTTTTAATTTGATATATGAATAATTTTATTGAATCATTGGGTGAAATCATACTAGGATTTGGATCACACCCTACTTATTCATTTGGTTTTTGTAGATTACATCCTTCTAGGATCAGGTAAGGGAAAATGATTACTTGGAGGTGGTTCTAGATATTGATACTTGAACTTGTGGAGTTTCATAATTTGGGACTTGGTTAGTTTTATTTTTATCTTCTTGTACTTGGTTGTAGAACTTTGGGGTGTTATGACAGTTTGAATTCAAGTAAAGTTCTCCAAAGAATGTTTCTTTTGATTCATTTACTAATATTTATCTTTTAATTAATTATTATTAGTGAAAATTTTGTTTTAACATTCATTTTAGATGATTCCATGTGCTAGTCACAATCTCATGGGGATCGAGAATGCCCTATGGGATATGTTAGGATTTGATGAGTTATGAGGTTACTAGGGTACCCAAGATAGTTCTTGGCTACCTATCTAATAATGTAAGGCACATGCTCTAGGATACTGGGGATGGGGTCATTATAGTTGTTATCAGATAATATTTATATAAATTAAGGAAACTAAATTTAAAAAATATATATTATATAACATTACCATATTATAGACTTTGTGGATAAGTATATAAGAAAATAATTGAATTTTGGTCAGGTATAGATTCTATAAGAATTCCACAAACTAAATCCTTGTCTGGATACGAAATGTGGATGTGGTTCTAGCACACACATACCCAGGAGTATCAACTCTTAAGAGGTGTGTTGGGGCTAATGCAATTTAACTTGGTTCATGATAACAATCCTTATTATGAACTGGGTTTCTCAATTTCAGGGAATATGATTAGAATAATTAAGATATTCATTATAAACCATTATAATGGATTTAAAAGCAAATATGTCCCCAAAGAAACTATTTTTCTGATTACGAGTTTAGCTACGCAAAATGTTTTCAATTTCAATGAACTATTTTTCTTATTTTAGGATTATACATTACGATATGATCTAACCTAATATGTATTGTCATTTAGAAATGGATACTAGTTGAAGGAATGTAAACCTCATGGATGCATTCCATCTAAAGAGTAATATTAATCATATATTTCAGGGTCTTAACACAATATTTCAAAGGAAAATTGTCTACTAAGAATTTTCATCAATTTAGGACACAATATCATGCGTGTAGGAGATGGGTAAAAAATTATCCATGTCCTATGGATTCCATGGAAATTAGGAAAATAAGGGGATAATAGGTAAAAAGATGGATAAAAGGAGAAGTAAAAAGTACTCTATGTATTGTGGATTCGGAGAGAAGTTTGATTATAAAGGGAAATCTAGGGAAAATATTGATAAAGGGAATAAGGTAAAGAAGTATTTTCCCACATGTAATAATTGTCGAAAGAAACCACTTGGTACTTGTTTAAAGGGAATAGATGTTTTCTACAAGTGTGGAAAAAAGGACACCACAATTGGGATTGTAAGGATAAGAAAAAGGTTTCTAATGTACAATTTCTCAACATCAAGGATATTAGACATCAGGTAAATGAATGTCCCAAGAATCAGGGGAATATACCTCAGATGATGTAAATAGTTCAAGGAAAATCCTATCTTACTAACACAACTGATGTGGGATGGTTAATGTTCTTATGTTTGGATTAAATAATTATTTTATTGTATAATTTTTCTATGAAGAAATCATTATATGAATTTTGGAATATATAATGATAATATTGTAGAACTATCTCATTAAATTTTTTAGACTATCTCTTTCCAAGAGAAGTGAATTAATAGAAAGATAATCATTTTTTGGAAAACAAATTATTGAAGGAAAGAGAAACATTTATATGTTCTTGATAATGAGAGTTGGAATAAAGAGATTATGGAGTTGGATAATGTAAATTATATTTTACTTACTACATTTGAACTAATTTATGGTTTGTGGAAAAAGTGGTCTATACCATCATTGATGGAGTTCACAACATTATTGGATTTAACAATTATATTCAATAACCATTGTTATTTATAAGTAATAAGGACTAATGAATTTTTTAAATAATTTTTTATTTTAATTATGGTTATTACCATGTTCTAAGGGAATACATGATGAAGGTATTCACATGTTCAGAATGTTTCATATAAGAGAAGCTTAATGATTTGAAAAGATTAATGATAAGTTATTTTTTGGAAAATATAACAATTTAGGAAATGGATTAAGATGATATTTGACAAGATATTATAGTTTAATGTATTAATTAACCATATGATGAATCTTGTGTTATGAAATAATGTAGAAATAGATTAATACACAACCAATGGATAATAATAGGTTTATATAAAAGTATCAAGTAAATATATTTCCTTACATTCTTATAGAATGAAAAATTCCTCAAATCATGGAAATAATCAAAAGAAAAAATAATAATAATTCTTTGTGAACTTATGGTATTTTAAATCGACATAGATATATGGCTTTGAAGGCCTCAATTTTCCATTGATCATTTACTTTTTTATGACTGATGACCTCAATCACTCCATAAATATATTTTAATTTTTCCTCTATATATGTATCCCTACATAGAACTAATGTTCTCATATTCAGAATACATTTTTTGTGGATACTTTAATATTTAACTTTACTAATTATGAATAATATTTATTATTAACCCTATTTATGATTTGGATTCTTCAACAATAGTATTTTAAATTATCAAACAATTCATTATTGTGATCAAGTTTAAATTGTGATGATGTAATTTAATTAAGTTGGAGAGAATTTAACACCCTAAGAATTTATAAAAGATTTTCTATTTAATTTCTTTTAACTTATTCTATGTCAAGAAAAACATGAAACTCTAATTTATCTTATGTTAAACATAAGATATAGTTTATTCAATAGCTTTCATTATATGTAAGACCTAGTTTTATGAAACAAAGATATATTGTTTAAATGTTATTATAAGATATGAGATATTTATTATATTAGCTGTTATGAATTATATTAATGAAATTATGAAATTTATATATATTCCATATTATTTAAATATTTAACTATAGTGTTTTCGTTACAATATATAAGAACAAATCCAAATTTTTCACATAAATGAATTAATTTTCAACAATGGAAATATTACAGCCTTTTAATGTTGAACCCATTTTAAATATAATTTTTGAGAGTTTTAGAATTTTTATATTAAAAAATAATTTTCAAATTTTATTTTGGAATGTAAAAATTATGTTAGCTATAATGTTTTTATTTTTCTAGGAATTTTTAATTTTTTATGAATAGTGATAAATAAGACACTATAGTAAAAACTACCTTTTCGTTTAAGTAATTATTATATTTTAAAATTATTTTTGAAGTAAAAATTGTTCAATTATAAATATATTAACCCAATTTAGTTCATTTAGATTTTTATTATATTGATATTGGATATAAGAACTTACTAAAATTTTGAACGTTTTCGTTTACTTTCTTTCTCGCCATATATATAGGATTATCATTAAACATAATTTAGCCACCACATTGAATTGAATTTGGAAGAACAAACATACATAACTGAAATTAATTTTATATTTAGAGTCTAATTAGATCAAGTTTATTCAATGGATAATTTGAATAGTTCTTTAGTAAATTTTTATTTACCACAGTTAAGGGTAAATAAGGCAATTAAAGGTAACATTAATAATATAATTTTATAAAATTACACTAAAACTTATCCTAATTTAATTTAATGAGTGGGTTTTGACATAAATAAACCTCGATAACAAATTATAGCCTATTTAATCCACTTGGGTAATATTATGTCATTTACTATATTTTATTTAATGATAAGTTAAAATGTCATTCTCATATTTTTTTAAAAAAATTATATGGGTTCATAGAGAAGATAAATTTTAATTTTAATTTTAATTTAAAGTCTAATAATTTTTTCAACATTGGTATTTTTTTATTTTTTAGTGAATAAATAATTTAATTAATGTATTTTATAATAAATATTTTTCAATTGTTTAATTAATAAAAATATTAAAAAATGAAATTAAAACTGTTAAAATTAATATAATTAACAAAATTAATGAAATACAATAATTTTTTAGATAATGTAGACATGTTATTGATATATTATATTTTTTTTGGATGTTATCATGTTTTTTGATATTAAAAAAATCAAATAATGAATATTACCAAAATTCACATAAATCATAGTCTAAACTCAATATTTTATTAAATGATATAGTATTAATTAAAATCTAAAATTCATCCCAATAAATAAAATAGTTTTCTATACTTCATCAATGATCCCGTTTAGGATCTTTGGGAATTTTATAGTAAAAATATTAACAACTAAGTGTAAAAATCCATGATGTCGTGGAAAGATGTAAATGGTTTAATTTAGGGTTAAAGCCACAACATAAGGTTAATCCTGTGACCTAAAGATGTACAATAAAAAAATTTGATAGTATTTAGAAACATAATCATATTATATTCTAAATAAATCACTTTTTATCTATTTTTAATCGTAAATCCATTTATATTAATTTAATATTTTAATGGATTCCAAGATTGTCCCTCCCATCTTTTTTAAAAAGAAACTTACTCTCTCACTCCTTCACACAAATTTTATAACTATACATCCACAAAACATTACCCATTTTTCCTTAGAATATCCTTATCCATGTTTTAGTGGTCCTTAGTTTCCAAAAATCCAAACCCGAGTGAACCTAATAGAAGATCCAATGGAGGTTTTCTAAAGAGGTTGTAAACGTCTTTACCAACAACTTCATTATTATTTCATATTATACTTCCTATTCTTATGTTGTATAAATTATAATGTAATAACTTTAGTCTATAATATCTTATTATAATTCATTATTATTATATAACAACCCTATTACACCTTTTATCCATCCTATAAAAATGAAATCATCACCTATGTGTAAGTATGACCTGTCATTTCCACGACGTGGTGTATTTAATTTTTTACCGAAACATTATTTGGATAAGTATAATGATATATATGATATATATAAATAATTAATATGAAATGACAGTGATTCAGAATAATCAATATATCATCTAATTCCTAACACATTTACCACAAAGGTAATGACATCGTTGCTTATGTGTATGTATGACCTACCATCTCCGTGATGTTATGAGATTCATCTTCCTCATTATCCATTAAAGAATGATTTTAAAAATTAATATAATGAGTAAATATGAAATAAAAGAAATAATAATTCTATTTTAATTATTTATATACATAAATGTCATCTATATTCTTCTATTCTATAAGATAAGAAAATAGAACAATGTTCATGCATACGTATGACTTACCATCTATAAGATTGGTGTTTTCCATTTCATAAATCATTCATTTAAATATATAAAGATACTAAATATATATTATATTTAAATAAATTTTTACATTCCATAAGTCAATTAATCACGATCTATTTAATAGGATCATGTTTAACAAGTCAAAACATATAGGATAAACAAAGTGGTTATTACTAGAAATGTTTTGTTAACGTGTAATTATTAATAAATGGGTAATACGAATTCATAAAAGAATCATATATGATATTATTATTTTTTTATGATTATTTTATAAGTTAATAATATAAATAATTCCACTATAGACGAGTTTCATACACGTACGATGGAAAATCTGACCCAATGTAAGGTTTAACATCCCAATCTCATTATATCCAGGATTGTTTATATGTAAGTATTTATATGGACATATATATTATTCACATTGATGTATCCTAAAATTTTAATTAAAAATATTTTTCCTATTATTTTATTATTTTTTAAAGTCATTGTTATACATGTTTTAATTTTATAAAATCTTTTAATTTTAATATTTTTATCTTTTTCCAACAAATGTACATTATAATGTTTTCAAAAAAATAATAAAGTAATGTTCTTTTTTAACTATTACGGAATGATTGAAACTTCATTCACAATCATACAAGATTTTTTTCTCTAATTTTTTTTTATTTTAAAATTTTGAGTCTCTTTTAAAATAATTTCAATATAAAAAGGGTATTTATCTCAAGAAATTTTTAATTATTTGGTAGATAGTTTTCATCTATGTTAACACCCTTTATTAACTTTTATGCTTAATTGAGGTTTATTTATTATGATAAAATCCACCATAAAGTATCTAAGGGTTTAAGACATATTTTATTGTGGATATTCTATTTTATATCATTCATGGTTTATGGATAATGTGTTAATATTTTTATGCTAGTTGTAATATTAATTTATAGGATGGTTATGCTTCAACATACTCATATTAGGAATAAATTTCACCTAATAAGTGATGGTTAAGGTCCACTATAGCCCCTTTATGAATCAGTAGGTCTCATTAGAAAATCTAATTTGGGGTTTTACCCATTTATGTATGGTTTCATGACTGAATCCTTGAAGGTATGTGCATGATATCTTTCATTATTCATTCCCTTTTTATGATATTAGTTATTTATATTACATGTGATTATTTAACTAGTATAATATCAATATAATTTTTTATATATAATTATTTGATTTATTCTTTCCAAATTAAACTAAATATTAGGTTTAGGTGGCTTATGTTTCAATTATACAAGTTGACATATGCTTTATGTTTATTTACTCATAATAGTTTCCTCTGTATGCTTAACCTTATTGAGTAGTTCTACTCACCCCATTATTGTGATTTAATATCAAATAATTCCAAGATGTATATTATCACTGATATGGAGAGTTAATATAGAAGAATAATGGAGTTCATAAAGGATTATCCATGTTTTATTTTATGATTTAAATTTTAATGTAAGGATCATGTATATAATCCATTATTCCTGATTGGAAAACTAATTGTTCATTTTATATTTGACACCTATATCTATTAAAAATAAATAATGTATGAAAATGACTCCGAGATATCGGGGTAGGTTATTACAATGGATATGGGTTATATAATGTTGACTCATATTATAATCCAAGGATGGTTAATAATGAAGTAATTTGAGAAATTAAAATATTGAATGTATTACTATATCAAATGAATGTATAATAAGTTAATTATAATTGGTAGAAAAATATAAATTGAATTTATAAGATTTTTATAACCATAAAGAGAGAGAGAGAGAGAGAAGGTGAGTAATATAATGAATTCTCAAAAAATATTGAATATGGTGGATTATAGAGATTCGTTACTTAATCCTAATTCATCATGTGCATTATTTATCTTCCTAAGTAATTAAATTATGTTATTTATTTAATTTTTTAAGAAAAAATCCAATTTTATTATTCTTTCAATTTTATTTATTATCATTCTATATTCTATTTTATAATCAATTGTGTTCTATTCGGACATTTTGACAATGTTCTACTCCTATTTCCAAAATCACATTATATTGTTGACTAATGAGAAAGAAAATATTAATGAATCATATAAAAAATATTAATTAAGAAACAATTATAATTTTTATAAATAAATTATAATTCTAATACCAATAATGAATAAAGGATATGAAAATTGTACGACGTTACAATCATGGAGATGGAAGGTCACAAATAATCATGTGTAACATTTCAGTTTTTCCATAATATAGATTGAAAAAGTTATATATTATATAATAATTTTTAAATTATAATTATATCAGAGATTTTATTTTATAGATTCAATTAAACAAATAGTAATCATCAATATTATGGAATAATAAAAATTAATCACTCTCTTTTCCAGGCGGCGGTCTGTCGTACACACAAACAACGTTATCTTTTTCCAAAAAATTGTAAGGAAATAAGGTCTATGAATATTAAATTTCTATATTGGTTAATATTTAATTAACAAGATATATAAATATTAAACCCATCATTATGGTCATCCAGGATATTAGGTTATGGACATTTTTTACATGAGTTTATGAGTTGGTAGTCTGCCCTACACATTAACGATGAATTTTTTTCCTATATGATGTAACAGTAAATGGATTTAGGATATTAAAGTTTAGTAATATCATGAGATAATAAGGTATATACTTGTGGTAATATATAAAATTTTTTGAATTATATTATATGGTGGCGTATGAAGAAAAACAATTATAGGCTCGGTTATGAATATTGTCTCATTTTCAGACTGGTTCTTTCTTGTCATAACTAAATCCCTAGGAAATTATATTTCTAATCCAAAGAAATATTATTAGAAGTGGATATGGTGTATTAAATATATTAGGTTTTTTATTGGAAGAAAAAAGGAAATTAATGTCTAGAATAGGTATTAGAGGAGGGTCGCTTTAATAATTGAAAAGTACTAGTATTTTTTTAAATACCACAATTTATTCAAGTATGAGAATTTACAGTCAATCTAGCTGCCTACAAAATTAGTAAAAAGTTTAATTTTTGTGTGATATTTCTGATCCACATCATAAAAAATTAAATATAATATTTTTTTAAAAAAAATTATTCCATTTACCAATAATGATGCACACTTTTATCATTTTGGTTTTTCCTCATAGTATTTATTGTTTTCAATATTTTTACAATTCATTAAAGAAAATTTTATGATGAACATATTACCTAATATTAATTATTTTTATTCAAAATTTGGAATCCATTGTAAAATATTATATTCATAAAATATTTATAATTCAAATAAAAATTGATCCCCCAAAAACTTCGACAAACAGTCTTAAAAAATTAGAATTAAATAAATATATTATGTTATATTAACTATATGATTAGACATGACAATTATATTAATTTAAATGAAAATAAATATATTTATTTTATATTTATATTATTTAATGGGATGAACTTAATTATAACTATAATAATAATATTTTTAGTTCATATTATCATTATTCTTGTCTAAATGTTTTTTTATTTCATTTAAAATACACTAAAGATAAAGAGAAACATTTTATTCAAAGAAACAAAGATTTATTACATTAAAAAAAAGATTAAAACTAATGAAGAAATCTCAATTCAAGACCCAGTTTAATAAACAGAAGACTACAAAGCAAGACAAAAAGGGAAATAATGTAGTTGACATCCCTTGGATTGACCGTTAGAAACTAAAATTTGGAAACTAGTATAGAAATATTTCTAATAGACAAAGAAATATAGAGCACCATTATTTTCAAGTATGTAATGATATTTGATCTTTTTAATACCCTATATGTTTATTTATATGGCATATATGACCGTTGTAAATAGCTGTTGAGTGTAGTTACTATTTATGTTTTATAACAGTTGGGTATTATATGAATTTTATATATTAAATGTTTTAAAATACCATTTTCGGTCAATTAAAATTATTTTTTTAAATTAAAGATAATTTTTAGTCATAACATGGGGGTGTAAATTTTTTTATCCCTTAGAATTTTTTATTTTTAGTTTGTCAAAATGAAATGGTCAAAGATAAAATTTATTCTTTATCAAAAATTTATTTTCAGTTGATGTATTTAATAAAATGGTGTCATCCCTAGGGTAGGGGACACCTCAACCATAATGGAGGAAGGGGTCCACCATAGCTAGGGAGTTATTGACCCCAACCAAAGAAGAACTCAAGGAGTAGTGAATCAAGTCGTGTCTTTGGTGAGGGAAGAGCAGGGCATAGGTCACCCTGGTCGTACACCGATGCGTAGGAGAGGATAACATAAGGGGTTGTCCAAGGTCCGTGGGTGGGGCCCCTTGAATAATGACCCCATAGTATTTGTTACTGTCATTTTACTGAGGAGCTACATGCTAACCCTTATAAGGAAGTCCCAAAACCCACTCAGATTTGATGTGGGAAGAGCCTTTTACCAAGGCGCATGATCTCAGCTGCATATTATCGATGCATGAGATCCGGGTTGTTCAAGATGGTTTCATGCTCAAACCCCCCCTACTGCATTTCATCACCAAGTTTTTTATCAACCGTCATATCGTGATATTCTATATTCAAACCTTCATACCCTTTTCAAAAGCATGTTATCATCGTAGTTGTCTAATCCTACTGGATCTACTCCTAGACACAGGTTTTTTAACACACCGCTCAACCGGCGTATCGTTCCTAGCCATCCGATCTAGACAAAATTATATATGGGCCATATATTCCTTATCCACACAGCTCAACCACTATGAAAACTAGGGTTATTTCTATCCCATTGATCAAATCATGATTAATCTCATCTATCCATTCTTTACATATTATTCTTCCTCGTTGAGCCACACTGGTCTCTATCGCACCTTATAGCCATCGAACCCCCATCCTCTCCACAATCCAGTGATGCCTTCTTTCCACCCTCGTCATGGACCAATTTAGTTTGGTCTCTAAAATTTTTCCCAAGGACGACATTTTTTATCCAAATATCAATATCCATGAATCAGATCCCCTCAGTATTTTAATTTTATATTTTGGGGGGTCAATTAATCATGTTGCTCATATTATTTTCACTAATAAATGTTTTTTTCATAAATTTTTCAATTAAATTTATCAATTAAAAATTTTTCTAATTGAAACTTTGTTTTTATTAATCCCTCTTTTGCACCTAGTTTTACCAGACCTCCTTCCACTAAAAGTCTTCGTTTTCATCTCCTAAAATATTTAGAAACCACATCTCACTTCTAGTATAAATCAAGTGAATAATTTTATTATTTTCCATTTTAATTTTTTAAATATATATATATATATATATTCACAATATAAATATATATATGTATTGTCATTCATTTGTAAATATATTTTCATATATGATATATTTTTCTTTATATTTAATGGATCTCTTTCTAAAACCCTATAGTTGTATGAGTTTCGTTTTGTTATATATATAATGTTATATATACATGAATGTACATGCGTAAACACACATATATGGCCTAATATTTTCATTATATATATATATATGTGTGTGTGTGTGTGTGTGTGTGATTAACGGGATAATTTTTTTAACCCTTATTTATAGACCTTTTGTGAAAATGGGAGTCTTAGTTTTAAATGTGATGATATAAGAGTGATTTATATAAATTTGTATGTATATATATATCTGTGTGTGTGTGTGTGTTTTTGTGTGTGTATACATACGAATATACACATATATTTCAATGCATTTAAGTATAAGCACTTATAAGAGGTATTTTTTTTCAATGCTTAGTTTCTAAAGACTTTCAGATGCCCGAGTTTCATGTTTTCTAACAATATACATATATGTACACACACACACACACATATGTATTTTAATATGAACACCTTAACTATATTTATTGTTTCCAATTTATTTATATGTTTTAAATTTTATTTAAAACCCATAAAACTTGTGGTTATAGATATATATAAGTTTAAACTCTTTTATTCACTATGTTTAAACAATTACATGTGATAAATTGTGTCCTTTAATATAGAAAATGTTAATATTTTATGTGATAACATGCATCTTCATACTCCATAATTTCATAAAAATATAGATATGTCCATTATCTAGTATATATGTTACATTCAATGCAAATTGAGACCGTGAAAACACATATTTTTCTTAGTCATGCAATAATATATTTTAAGAGGAAATATTAATTATTCTTTGGGAATCCCCTCAAGTTTTTTTAGAAATATTATTTTGATTATTTTTTATGACATCTTATAAGTATAATTATATTTTTATAATGGAAAAAATATATTTGAGATTTTTGAAATGATTGGGTTTGAAATAAGAAATGAAGTTTTATCGAAAATGTCCTTATTAAAACTGGCACTAATTATGATGAATGATATTATATGGGGAGTGAACCCTTATGTTTAAGGGAACTTGGTTCCACCTGAGTTATGTCTAGTGACCACATGTATGATTTTTATTTATGGTCTTCCGAGTATCATAAATAATCCACAAGAAAATGTATTATTTTTTATAGGGGAATTCCCATGTTATTTTACAAATGTACTTATTTTATTAAATATATTTCTAAAAAATTATATCTATATCTGGATGAAATGTATTTAATATTCTCCTACAAAATATGATTTCATGTGAAATTCATATAAATTTTCTTTAAAGTTTTTTCATAATTGTTTTCAAACCCCCCTTACTAGTAATTTTTTTGTGACCCTATGTATTAAAATTTTCTTACAGCTTTAGCATTCACGCTACGATGAATTAGAATAAGTGAGCTGAAGATTTATTGTTTGTATTTTAATTTTATTCGTTATATGGTGGAATGTAATTTTGTGTTCTAATTCTCCACAACCTGGTCTGGTAAAATATCATAATAGGAAATATTTAATTTTTTCTATTTAATAATTTTATTTTTATATAAAAAAGATTATACACTACATTTTAAAACGGCCGAGTTTGGTATCTTGAGCTGGGGTCTTTTCAGTTGGAATCAGAGCAATGACCTAGCTAATAATGGGAAATTAGAAGAAAAATATCGATTTAAGAGTCTATTATTAAGTAAAATTACATTAAAAAGATTCAGATGGAAGGTGAGGGTTCACCAACTAACGTGTTGTCTCTACCTAACGAGCTATTTGAGGTCATATTTTTCAAATCATGTTCATATTCATACCAACCTTTGGGAAACATACGTTTATCTTATAAAAACCTCTACTAGGTGTCTACCATCTCAAATATCCTTCATCTCTTCCAAGGATCCCATTATGTTTATATTCTAATTGAATAAGCACAACATACCATCTATTCATGTTGAGGGAAATATTATGAAGGAATATCTAAATGTTTTAAATTTTTTGAGAATGACCGATCCCTATGGGATTTCATAGAATTTGAAGAAGATGGTAACCTGTGTGAAACATATCTGTTCTATATCATGTCCTATAGTATTAATGAGATATATTAGGATATCATACAATTTAAAATTGAGGTTTTCTGTCTGGTCTATAGGGACAAAGTCCATTTCGATATCTCTATGCTCTACATCGCCCATGCCTCTCTCTGGGGAACCAAACTCTATATGCATGGGTTCAAACCATCGTTCTCAAAGTGTGTTCAGTCCAAGGAAATTGAACATTTAAAAACAAATATTGGAAAAACATTGACTTGGAACAATAGTTCACAGTGGTGGACTAGGTGTAGCCATAACATATATGTTTACCTTTCAATTAATGATATTCATATTTTTAATTTTTACCTTTTATTGTAATTTTTTTTATTTTTGTAGGGACATAAAGAATGATGTCAGGAGGTTTTTGATGGTTGGGAATGTATTATTGCAATAGAGTTACTTGGGTGAAATTATATTAAGAGGGGGAGAATGTAATTCCCCAAACATAATTATATCTTTAATAATAATATTATTAGTTATTTTTATTATAATTCTTGTTTAAATGAATATTGGTGTGTTTTATTTCCAATACAATAAATAAAAATAGAAATATCTCATTAAAATAAATAATGATTTATGATATTAATACATTATATTACAATAACACAAGAAAAATCATCACAAAACCATGTAGAATAAACATAAAACTACTAATAATGACAATAAGGATGATAGTGTGGTTGACATCCCTTTGATCAGCTGTAACAAAAAAACAATATGGAATGTAGTATAGGAAAAATGCTACGTGATAAGGAAATATAAAGAACCATTCATTGGAAGAAAAAAATGATCTTGGATCTTCAAAATACCATATAAGGGTATATATACGACATATATGACCATTGTTAATAGCCATTGAGTTTTAGATTGAAGGTTGACGTATTATAACCTTTGGGTGCATTATGTGTTTTAAATTTCAAATGTTTCAAATGTTTTAAAATAACATATTATTTTAAATGAAATTATGGATGTAAATAAATGATTAATTTTAGCTATAATTAGGGTGTTCAAATTTTAGTAGCAATTAGTATTTCATATTTTTTTGTATGTTAAATAAAATTATCAATGATATAATTTATTCAATGTCTAAAATTTATATTATGTTCATTTATTTAAGAAAATGGTGTTATTCCAATGGTTGGGGAAACCTCAACCATGCTGGAGGAAGGGGTCATCCCCTGCTAGAAAGGTGATGACCCATGTCCAAATGAGGAACTCGAGTGGGAGGTGGTCAAGCCCTGTCTATGGTGAGGCACGAGCCAGGCATAGGTCACCCCGGCCGCACACCGGTGCACGGTATAGGGTAACGCAAAGGGTAGGCCAAGGACTGCTAGTGGGGGCCCATGTATAATGACCACTTGGTGTGTGTTTCTATCATCAGAGTGAGGCACTACATGCTGAGCTTTATGTAGAAGACCCGAAACCCGGTCCATTTGATTATGGGATGATCCTTTTATTGAGGCATGTGATCTCAGCCACACAATCTCACCATGTGAGATCTTGGTCGTCCACACTGGTTCCTTGCTCGAACCCCCACCACAATATTTCAACACCATGTTTTTTTATCAATTGTCTGATCTGGCATTCCATGATCTCGACTGTCAAAACCTTTTTTAAATCACATGATCTCCATAGATGTCTGGTCAAGGCTAATGTAATCCTAACCATCAGTTTTTTTAATCACGCTGCTCAACCAGGAAATCATTCTTGGCCATCTGATCTAGTCGTGATTAAATCTGGGCTACCCATTCCATAACTGCATTTCTCCTATACTAAAAAACTACAGTTATTTCTATCCCATAGATCAGATAATGATTTATTTGATCAATCCATTCATATCCTTTTCTTCTTCCTCGTAGAGCCACACAAGTATCCATCACACCTTGTTGTCGTTGACCCCTCTTCATCTCCACTTTCACTTGACAGCTTCATCCCACCCTCATCATGGACCCATTATGTTTGGTCCCTCAATTTGTTTTACCAAGGATGACATTTTTATCAATCCAAAGATACCCATCCTGGTTTTGGATCCCCCTCATTCTTTTAATTTTGTATTTGGGGAGTGTCAATAAATTTTGTTCCTCATTGCGTTGTGCTAATCATTGTTTTTGTTTTCATATATTTTTTCAATTCGATTTTCCAATTAGAAATTAAGATAATTGAAACTATGGTTCTATTAATCCCCTTTTTCACCTAGTTTGACCAAACCACCTTCCTCTCAATGTTTAGTTTTCCTTCTACTCAAAAATTCAGAAGCCATAATTCACTTCCAGTCTGAGGAAATGGATTTTATTATTTTCAATTGAATTTTGCATAAATATATTTATATACAATATATATATATATAATCATTTCATTATAAACCTATTAGAACATATGATATGTTTTTCATTATATTTAAATGATATGTTTCCAAAACACTATAGTTGTAAGGGTGTGGTTTTGTTATACAAATATATTTTTTATATTTGTATTTTCATGTGTATACAAACATATATAGACTAATATTTTCAGTATATATATATATGATATTAAGGGCACTTTTGTTTTGAACATTATTTATAGAACTTTTCTCAAAATGGGAGAGTCTTAGTTTTCAAATTGATGATACAAGGTTGATGTATATATATTTGCACATATATTTTTATATGTGTGTATATACATAAAAACACAAACACACATAGATATATATATATATAAATGAATTCTGGTATAATAACATATAAGAGGGTTTTCTGTTCTCAATGTTTAGTTTCTAAAACCTTTTGGATGAAATGGTTTAATTTTTTCGAATCATATACATATATGTGTATATATATACATATATATACATATATGTGTATATATATACATATATATACATATATATACATATATGTGTATATATATACATATATATACATATATATACATATATGTGTATATATATACATATATATACATATATATATTAATATGAATATGAACACCTTAATTATAGTTATTAGTTATTATATATTTAGATGTTATAAATTGTATTTAAAACCCATAAATCATGTTATTAATGGTCTATATAGGTTTATAATCTTTTATTCACCACGTTTACACAATTTCATGTGATAAACCATATTATTCTATGTAAATAGTTATTATTATATGTGTGGACTTGCATATACATACCCTAGAATGTCATGCATAGATTAATATGGCCATTATCTAGCTCATATGTCACATTCAATACAATTTGAGATCGTTCATGCACATATTTTTTTAATTCATGCAATTATATATTTTAAGAGGAAATACTAATTCTTATATGGGAATCCCCAAAAGTTGATTTCAAAATATTTATCATTTATTCTTTATTACATGTTATATGTAAAATTATTTTCTTAGAAAGAAATTTTATATTTGTATGAGATTTAGGAAAAGTATTTGTTTTGAACTCAGGAAGGAAGGTCAATGGAAAATGCTTTTATTCAAACTGGCACTAGTTTTGATAAATGATAATATACGGGAAGTGAAGCCATAAGTTTAAGAGAACATGGTTAAACATGAGTTAAATCTAGGGTCCACATGCAGGGTTTTTATTTATGGTATATCTAGTATCTAGAATAATCCCCCAGAAAAACTACTATTTTCAATAGGGGAATTCCCAAGTGATTTTTTGAAAGAAATTATTTTATGAAATCTATTTCTCAAAAATTATATAAATTTTTCAATGAAATGTGTTTAATATTTTCTTAACAATTATTATTTTATTTAATATATATATATATATTCATTAAAGTTTTTTCATAAATGTTTTCAAAACAACCTATCTTGGCATTTTATTCTCACAAAATGTATTAAAATTATTTTTACAGGTTTAGCAGTCTTCTTATGATGTAATGGAAGTAGTGATCTGAATATTTATTGTTTTAATTTAAATTTTGTATATGTTATGGTGGAATGTAATTTTTGTGTTCTAATTCTCCAAAACATGGCCCGGTAAAAGTTCCTGATATGAAATTTTAAAAGTACTGTATTTAATACTTTTATTTTTATATAAAAAATAATATAGACAACATTTTAAAAGGGCTGAGTCTGGTAGCTCGGTATTAGGTCATTAAGTTTAATTTATATATTTAATTACTATGATTTATTTTTATTAATTAAAACGGATAAAAATTGTTCAATTAAAAAAAAAATTGTATTGAACCATGTTTTTATGTATAGAAATAAACATCTACCCAAAGAATGACAATAAATGAAAAAAATTAATTAAATTTTATTATTATATACAAATTGTATTATTTTTTACCAAAACAAAAAATGAACTTTAATTTACTTTATGTAATAAAAAAATATATATAATTTAAAATTTTTATGATTTACAGTAGTCATTTAAAAATCATGCATTTTAGAGAAAATCCCAAATTTTCACCCTAATTTAAATTGAATAATCATATTTAAGTAATTAATTCAATTTTAAAATATAAAATTTATATGTACTCAATATGTTAATCTACTTTCCCACAAAAACCAATTAAAATATTTTTTAAGGGAACTTAATATTGATAAATATAATTTTCATTAGTAATTGTGTGCTTATTTAATTAGAATTTATTCATACATTTTTATCGAGTTAAAATATATATATATATATTTACTAATTTTTTTAATAATATTGATCAAATATATTATATAGGCTTGGGAATTATATTCATATTTAAATATACATGTTTTATTTTGACTTGGTGATGTGCATCGTATACGCTATCAATAATAGATTTCCATTATAAAAATATGGGAAGATACATTCTTCCCCCCTTTAAGGTTTTATCCCTAAATATTTTAAAATATATACTATGGTGAAGAAAATGTGAGGGTACTTATAATTCACTTCTCCCTCTCATACATAGGTTTCCTCTTCATATTTATTGTTCCGCAATAGCACTTTGAAAATGTGAGTCGTCTTTTTTCATAGAACATAATCTATACAGTCCATGCTCTTCACTAATTTCTCCTCATGAGATATATCATTTTCCAGTGTTATCGCTACAAAATTTTATATACTTTATTTATGTGGAATTTAATTACTCTTTATGGATACATTGAAAAAATTATGCACATGATAAATTATTGGAGGGAGTTCCAGTGGGATTACATAGATCTAATGTAATAACTAACCTCAAAGGCTTGATGTACATAAGGCATAGATTTCCCATATTAAATAATCTAATAACTCTCTTCCATATACATAGATATAGAAACAAAAAATCAATGAACTCAAAACAATAGGTCTCAAGGAAGATTGTCAGTATAACTATAATGTTGAATCCAACTTGTCCAAATGTCATGCTAAATGGCCGTGACATTTTCCACCATATCCTTTTCAATTTTAGGACCTACAACTTGGATTCAAAAAAAATCATCCAAAACAATTGGTGAACTAATTCTCATCCCATAATTGGATTTATAAGGAAACATTTGTATTATTGAGTTGAAACTAATGGTTGATCCCATCCTCCTTGAACATCCACTGAACATGCTCTCATCATGTTTTCTAGAGTCGGAAGAATATGATTATATTAAATATAATTATGGGGGTAATAATTCATACAAATTTTTGGGTCATTATTGGGAAATTTTAGAGACTCTTCCATAATATTTAGTTAAATTAATGATCTCAATATGATAAAATCAATAGTAGTTCTCCATATATCATCACCACCTCTTTTATATAGTTCTTTGAAATACGGTCAAGTGATATGTTCCATCTAATTTCAATGAAGTGAAAAGTAAAAATAAGATGATCTACTATAACCCATATGGATATTTTTCCACATGTTATCTTATGAGGACCCGTGAAAAAATTCTACGGTCATTTTTTCACATTTCCATTGTGGTATGGGTAATGGTTGTATCACCCCCTTGTATTTTGGTCTTCCATTATACACTTGAAGACATACCAAACACATTTATGTATCTTATATCCACCATATTTTTATTTTCCATCTAATAGTTCTCTCACATCTCTTGATACGTCTTCAATCTCCCTAGGATGACGGAGAAGGTATATCTATGTGACACAACCAATAATTCATTATTTATCTATTGATTTTGATGGTATACATAGTCAGGACGCAAATCCAAAAACCACTTAATCATGAATTTTGTCCAAAATTAATTTCTCATTTCATATTGCTTCTATATTCTCCAATATTTCCACATCATAAATTTGATCATTTATTACAATATTCATAAGGGATGGTTGAGAAATACTATGAGAAAGGAGTGATGATATTAATTCTTTCATGACTTCCATTTCCATCCAGTGTATGTCTATAAAGATCAGATCCTTCCCAAATCTTCATAGTGAGGATGTTTTCATATCATTTATCCCGATATCATTAGCAAAATATTTTTCATTCCAATGTGGATAATGGGTTGAGAACTAATTTCCCATTATCATCTATAACTATCTCTGTTGGTGAATATTAATAACCATCTATGTGAATAAATATTTGTGGCTAAAATGGCTTGTATATATTTCACACATCTCACCATGGTGATAATGCTCACAGGTTCTCAGTACCAGTATAACAAAAGTTAACTCTAGATCTAGTATGATATAGTTCTACACATAAATTTTCAACTACATGTGCTATCATATTAACATTTAGCATCAGTAGAAAACCTAATCCTTATTGGAAGCATTATTATATAACCAAAAAATATCCTTATATAAGAATGTAATGAGGAAGACTATAGTGATAATCCTCTTTTTCAATACATTAATTCTAATTTTTGAATACACTAGTCTATAAAAACATTATATCTATATGAGATATATTGGTTAGTGGGTTAGAAAATACTGATAATTTCTTAAAAAAAATTGGCAATTACCAGCTAGTTTAAGGATACTATGGATCTCTATTACAGACGTCGGTCTAGACTGGTCCTCAATTTTCATTTCATAGGAGGGTCTATAAATATTACTTTTTTATGATAAATTTTCCCATGAATGATACATACTTCCTATAAAAACTAAATTTATTTTTCTTTTAAAATATATTCTCTTTTCATAGTTCCTTTGGCATAATATTCATGTGGTCCTCATATTCCTCCTTTCATTTGGTGTAAGTCCAAATATAATTGATAAATGCAACCAAATATTTTTTAGGTAATATCTATAAAAAATATTACTTAAATACATTACAAATAAAAGATAATTAGTGAGTCTGAGATTCATTACAATGAAATCATAATGTCTATACCTTATTGGAAAGCCTTTTTTGTGAATATAATCCTTACTCACCAATAATTTGTTATATTCTGACCGATCTTCCAACATCGAAATAAAATACAATTCATGTCCTTGACATAATTTGTTTTAATTCATGTAAGGGTTTAATTTTTATATATAATGATTTTTTTAGATTACATTAATCGTTACCTAGGAAAATCGAACCACACTTCTATATGACGATGAGGAACAACTCACCCCTTGTTAAAGCACTCAGTTGTACAAAACCCTTTACCATATTCAATTATAACTACTTATTAATATCTTTAAAACTCATTTTTTCCATTTAATAAGGAGTTATCGATGTTATTATAGATTATTAAAAAATCCTAACTCAACCTCTCAATTTTGAGGATTTCTGTAAAACACATAGGGGAATACATCAGTGTAATCATTCAAAATATACATGCCTCCAATCACTATTCTCTCATTTGTCTCAATCATTTGGGATAGATATTATTTATCCTATGTAAATACTATAAATTAAGGATTTTTTATTTAAAAGGGAAATGTTTCCTTCTCATTACACATTTATAGAATTAGAGTACGACTTAAGATATAGATAGTGATATCCATCTATTGAATTTTGATGTTCTCTTTATATAAGGATATATAATAAATGAACAATATAGAATAAAACTACTCTAAAGAATCTAAAACCATATTTTCAATAAGTTTCATTCCAAAAACATTGTCTACATAGGATTTATATACACAATATGCCAACATTTATTTATTTTCTGTTCTCACAGGTAGCTCAATTAAGATGTTTTGATGTGGTTATTTAGTAGATATTCTAAAAATGAATTATATGAAGGAATTCATCGAACTATAATCAAATAATATATGTTAAATTATTAAATTAATAACTTGAGTAAATTTCACCACATTATTTTCATGATCCACATCACCAGTAGTGAATGAATACTCCATTCATTTAGCTTTAGACCTTGGATGTTTTTTTGGTTTATTGTCTCAAAAAACCCATATCAAAATTAATTGGTATTCATAATTCATGTATTCCATTTATATTAAACACTACACATATAGATTTTTTTGATATGAACATTGTATTATTCTTCCCAGTTAGTCAGCTCCTTTGTATCTTTTTAGATTGATTAGATAGATTCTCCTCTTATTTACATTTGATGTAACCCTAGAATCCAATCTGAGAGTTTCCTAGACCATTATTCTCCCATATTTAACTAGTGGGTTATTGATTTTTCATTTATACATCAGATTTATCTATTTATAATATAGTTGAAAACACCATATAATATTTTTTCCACCTATTCCATAAGGCCACTAAGTGTTACCTATCTTCATTTATATATTTAATTTTCCATGGATGATATCTTCATAGAATTCAATGTTCAATATAAATAATGAATTTAATAAACGTGTATTTAAACCACTAAAGAAATGGTAGACCATACATTCAGTGTTCATGATAAATATGGGTTCATATTAGGCATGCCTTTTGATGTATTCTTAAAATTAATTGATCGGCTCGTATTCTTTTTTTAAGAACCGGGAACTCCCTCATAATATTAATGTTCAGAGTTTATAGTAAATATTTATTAAAAATTATTCATGAAATATTTTAATTCCATAGTACCTATATCTTATTATGAAATTGTATTCTTGATCAGTCTCCACCATTGATCTGATTCTCCCTTAATGTCATAAATCGATGTCAAAACATACTCTTATTTTATACGTTGGATAATAGAGAATACCTTATCAATGGATTTAATAAATTACTCTAAGATTATGGGGAATTAATATGGAATAGTTTTGAAGGTATTTTTCTAGTAATAGACTTTACTATGGAATTTTATTTTTAGGAGGATTATTAAATTCCACATGATTCATTTTATTATTCAAAACATAATCTTTTTGAACTTATAAATCCATGAAGTTCTCAAAAACCAGCTATATTTTGTTAGTAATGTAATTTTTGAAATCATTACATTTACAATAATATTGGTTGTTAACATGGTTTCTCATATTTTGAACCATTAATACTGTGAATAAAAATGTCACATGAATACATTAACTATGAAAAATATAGATATAAAAAATACAATCACTAGGGGGATAAGTTGTTTAAGAAAATAATATCAGGAATTATGAGTTTTTTTGTTTCAATCTAGGTTATACATGTTAGTATTTTGGAATAACAATTTATTTATGTTTTTCAAAATAGATCATATTGTGTTTTTAAAATTTCCAATGAATATTCCATGGATGTGTCAAACGAGTTGTACACCAAGGACTTTTTTATGAACTAGGTAATAATAGGGAATATGTTACTTTTCTATTTTGGGGTTATTAAACCTATTTATAATTATTACTATGCCACATCCACTTTTAGTATCAATAAAATGATGTATTTTCCTAGAAATAATATACCATATAATTTTCAAAAAAATTAGCATTTTTTCCTACAGTTAGTATTATCACTATGTAACTAAACATAGTTTTATAATCCTAACCCATAAAAATAATTCTAAATTTATCAAATAATACATATAGTGACCCAATATTTTTACACATGATATTACAAGATTTATAAATATAACTATTCAATTAGTACATACCCTAGTATCATGAAGGATAGTGTATTTAGATGACTAGGTTAATGATAAATTAAAAGTATTCATAAATCCAAAAATTTTAATTTTATTTTACACAATTATATCCAAAATCGATTTGAGCTCCAAAAACAAAATTAGATTAAATGGAGAATACATACATCAATGGAGTAATGTAAAAATTCTGTTAAGTAATAAACATGACAAGGAAGCATAACCATTGAATCAAAGGTATAAAATGATATCATAAAATAGAAGTCTCATGAGTAATTTCATGGAAGCCTAATATAATGAACATGGTATAATAATATCATGGTAAAATAAGAAATTTTTTAGCAACATACAATATAAAAAACAAGATTCATGGCTATCTTCCCATACCATATCACATGATGTCAATTGTCCCAAAATAGATTTTGTTTACTATATAATATCATATAAAACATCTCATGATTATATTGTATTACCATTGAATTAGAGTGATATAACACTTCACCCATCATAACACATCCATGATTGATGTGTTGCATAAAAAGAAAGTCATTAAAAAAGAAATAATCAAAAGATTTATCAATGGAATTAGAATTGGTGGAATTATATTGCATCGTTTCATAATCCAATTATGTTTACTAATGAATTAATTTTAGAGGTGAACATTAGGTATGTATTTACCCATTATTGAATGAGTGTATAAGATATGAATATATGAGACAAAAATATATTCAGAAGTTATAATAATTCCATAATATTAATGAGTTAGCTAATGTTAGTATAACAGAGAATGGTCATAACCTAATGAAAAGTGTGGTATAGATATCCCTAACCCCGATCTAGATTCATCAATTGCATTATTTCTCTTCCAAAAAAATAAATATATAATTTTTTTTATTCTTAAGAACCATTTTTAGGTTTTTTATTAATTTTATATAATTTATTATTATGATATATTCAATTACATAATTTTTAAGATCATTTTATATGTTTTGATGATGTTTAGATCATATTAGAAATATATTTTTTATAGGTTGAATAAGATAAAATATATATTATTAACTAAAAATATCTAGAATAATAATAATAATGAAATAACTACAAATTTTATACATAATTTGTACATTTAAAATCATTCAGGATTTATTGTTCTTAAAAAGGAAATACATTGAAATCATAGAGATGTTATGTTTTAATGAACCCAACTTAATGTAGATGGATATTACATCACTTATGTGGAACACTTAAAAAATTTCACAAATAGATTTGAAAAACTGTATTAGTTTATCACCTTTGGGAAAATGTAAATATAAACACTAGTACATGAGTGAGATACATTATCTCCCACTAGGTTTTACAAGACCATAACCCCTCTAATACATATCATTGAATAAATTAAAATTGCACATCCTGGGTAAGTAAACATAAAAAGGGTAAACTCATGTGATCAGTTAGGGTAAACAACTGATATATGTAAATATAATCATGATAATAATGGCATGAGAACATGACCATAACATTAGATGATCATACCCTGCATATCAAAGATCATAAACATGAATCAGGGAATAAAAATTAGCAATTCATATGTAATGAATAATAAAATAGAAAAGAGAATCATCCAAGAAGGAATAATATATGGAACTTTGGGAATACACCTAAATATAGAAAATCCTATTTAAAACCTACCTACTATGACCTTTATAACATGTTAGGATGGGGATAAGAACCCATATACCTGCTTTTTCTAAGGATTCCCTCTTGTGTGCCCACTTGTTACGGGCATGGAATTTTTTCTAATGTAACCTCTAATTTCTTAATTGGGATCCCCATATTTACCATCTTATTTTAGGCATCAGATTCCCTCCCATTTACAATCTTATTTCGATCTTGGGATTCCTCTCATTTACCATATTTTTTTGGGATTAATATGACCTCATGTTTTAGGCTTGTGATTCCATCCCATATACCCTCTTGATATCATAAAACATTTATTCTCACATAATTCATTTTAGGTAGATATTGGTCCCACCCATCACCTAATAAAATCATTTAATCACATTTGAAAAGATTAAAAAACATTCAGAAAATCCTGACCAATGAAAAAGATGGATTTTATAAACATAAAATCATTAACCATGAATTGAAATTAGTATCTCTAAAATATCATCACACCATAACATATGGAAAATAGAAATGTTTTTTAATCATTTCATTGAAAAATAACCAATGAAATTAATAAGGATTCAAAAGTATATAACTCGTGGTAAAGAAATAGGGTTCATAAGCACTATTACATAGAAACATAAATTATTAAATATAGAATATGATTGGATCATTTGGATCCTTTCCTAGAAGGGTATGAGTATCATCAAAAGATATCATCATATAATTTTGATATATATTTTATAAATTATTCTTGAGGAAAATATAATTATTTTAGAAAGGATCATTAAGACATAAAACCTTCTCAAAACCATTTACATAGAAAATACATAGACAACATAGAAGGAAATAGTGAAATCATTTTGAAAACCTTTATCCATAAACACATATAAAATAATATTTAACACTTTTTGAAAACATCATTCTTGAAAATAATTACAAAAATTATAAAATAATATTCAAAATAATTTAAATCCTTTTATTTTAAAATAACCTTCAAAAAATTATAATATATGTTTTCAAAATAATTTAAAATGATTTTTATGCAAAAAATATTTTGAAAAAACATTTCACTGAAATTAAATTTAAAATAATTAATTTATAGAATAGTAGGAAAAAATTTCATTATTATAAAAAACATAGTAATCATGCAATGTAAACCTAAAGGGAATGATGATCCTGAAAGTGGCTAAATCCATACATGTTTAACATTCCTATTGTATTGTAAAAATATTTGTAATGTTCTTCTATTGAAAAAAGACTAGAATATTACTTTTTAAAAAAATTTATGTGAAAAGGATAAAACATGTGTAAAATTCTATTTCAAATATAATAGGAAAATAGTACATTATTTTTTGAAAACTCTTTTATAATACATGGTTTTTAAGGAATACATATTTCCAATCAAAGAGAGAGGTAATGATGTACTTACATAAAAACACAATCTTGATCATGTAACGTACCAAATAGTGGAATAATGGAACCATTAATAGGATATAACAAGAATATCTAGAGGGTAAAAAATAATTAGTTCTATATAGGTGATTTATTAGATTTCATCAATGGGGGTATAATTATAAACCACCTCAGCAAATGGTGAGATTGTATATATAAACTATAACATAGTTAGTAAATTTGACTAGATAATGGAAAATAATAACATTAAATGAAGATGAAAAAATCATGAATATAATTATATTCTGGATAAAACATGAAAAAGTAAATATATACACCTCATAGAAACAAATAGATGCAAAACATGGCATATGTATCAAAATGGGAAATTGGGAAAAATTAATTTACTGGTTTGGTAAATTTTAAAACATAAACACCATGAATGTAAGATTATAAAATGTATATGTAAATAAACAAAAATATATTATAATACTACCAAAATAAATCCATTTTTAGTATACACACCACAAAAAAATGAGTGGTGAATAAGGTAGGAATCTCATGAAGATAAAATTGAGATGAAATTGTTTTACCTTGTGTCTTGACTCTCGCAGTACTTGTTCAAACCTCCTTTATAATTAATATAGTTTTATTATAAATATTTTACAGAATAATATTTCTATATATAATAATATATATTATTTTATTATGTCATTATTTTACTTTATTTTTAATAATATCATGTTATTGTTTCGCTTTAGGAAATATCTTCATTGTTATTCGTTCATGTTTTGACTTATTATTTTGATCATCTTACTTAAATTATGATATAAATACTTACATAATGTAATATATTATTTAAATATCATATATATATTCATCATGTATATATTTATAATAATCTATAAATTTGGAAATATGAAATAGAGTACACCATTCATAGATATTGTAAGACAAACGTGTGCATGAACGTTATTTGTATTTTGTTTTCATATTGAATGAAAGATAGTAAATATAATATATGAATATATGTATATAATATCATTATAGAAGATTTTTAATGTTAAATATATCATATATTTTTTCTAAAACCATTCATAACACATTACATTTAAATTGTGGATGAATCTCATTTCATTAATGAGGCTTTCGTCCACATGTCCACAAATGATGTTATCGTATTTTCAAAAGATAGAAAGTAATAAGGTATGTGATATAAAATTATTAAATAAAAATAAATACATTATAAATATCATATATATTGTATAAAAATATATTTTCCATCATAATTCCCCCCATGATAGGTGGTAAATGAATAGCAAACAATCATTATTCATTGATGTGGTACATCACGCCAAACATGAAAAGTAAGTTTGTTACCAATTTGATGGATGTGTGTGTAAATTTATATCTATACCTTATTATAAAAACATCTTATTATATTTAGGATACTATTTTTTATATAAAAATGATATAATGACAATTTAATGAGTTTATAAGGAAATAAATATAAAGAGTTTGAGGTAGAATGTTAACTTTTATTCGGGTAATTCATTTTTGTTTGCACCATACGTATTGTATATATGAATATATACACAAAGTATGTATTTAATGAGTAATGTAAATATTTTTAGAATCTATTTGGGTATATTTTGTTTGATAAAATGTTTCTTCAGTTGTGTGTGGAAGTGGGAGGATAAGAGGCCTTTTTATAGTCGATGGGGAGTGGAACTCTTCTAAATACAAAAAGTTATACAATAATGGGAGATATTTCTTACCTAATGTTCCAAAATAACAAAAAAATAATATATTAAAGGTTAATAATGGTTGAAAAAATCTAAACCTCCAAAAAATAACTGCATCTTTATAATTTTATTCCATAACATCTACGTTTCCCAAATTTTATTATTTTGGTTTGTATTAATGTATCAAGTATATATGATAATTAAGTAACCAATTAAGAATAAATTAATGATAGATTTATTATAAAAAATATTCCCACTAATTCAATATTATGATATCTAATTTACAAAATAAATGTACCATGTTAGTTGGATGTTAATTTTTAAACAAGAGCATGTAACACGCAAAAACACTACTTTAATCGAGACTGTGCTTACAATGTTTTTACTATATATGGTTCTATATGTTAATTATATATGATTATTTGGTACATTAATGTGTAATTTTTTATATTTATTAACCCTTAAATATAACTTGGAAAATGATATAATTTTGATTAATTTTTAATCATTTAATAAAATATCATTTATTGTTAAATAACATTATTGTTAATTTTGACATTATTTATCTTAATTTAATTTAATATATATAAAATACTATTGGAATAAAAATTTATGAATTCCACAGATTTATTACATAAATATTCATTTAATAAATAAATAAATTATAATAAATAAACAAAATTTCTTCAATTTTAATATTTATAGTGTCATTCATTTGAGTTAATTATAAACTAAATAATCACTATATTGGCATTTCTCAAGAATTTTCAGTATCTAAATCATATATAAAAATTATATATTATAAATTATTTAAAAATAACTAATTTATCTTTTAAAAGGATATTTATGACCTAAAATATGTTGTTTCTTCTATATCTCAATGTTTTATAACTGTTAATGACAAGGAACGTCCCCTTTTTTTAATTTTCCTTACCTTATGAAGTAGTGAAGCATTATTAAAACTCATTCCACTAACTCACTAAATTAGAATAATTATGGGATATGGAATATTTGTATGAATCCAAAAGATTTTTTACATGTATAAATGTAACTTTTCCATTATGTTAATTGTTTAGTCCCTAATTAAGCATAATATTACTTTAATAAATGTGATTAATTTTAATCACTCTCACTATATTTTTTAGTAAAATATTAAATTGATATTATTAGACAAAAAATATCCTATTTATTACAACCATGTATTTACATTTTTTTCAAATTCAAACGACATATGTCTCTAGATTAAGTTTAATACTAAAACAATAGATATGGTGAGAAATCAAGGTTTTAAAGTAAAAATATTTGAATGTTAAAAATGTTTTTATAACCAAGGACATTATAAAAAATAATTCCAATTACATAAATTGGATATATATATATATATATAATTGATCTACTATACCATTAAAAACCAAATTTAAATATAATATTGTATTAATTATTATTAAAATTAAATGGAAGTTCTAAAAAAATATAGAATTTTTCTATATTTATTAAAAATGAGACATCTCAGAAAAATACCAAATATCACTGTAAGATAATATGTACAATTTTGAATTCAAAAATAGTTTTTTTGACAAACAATTCAAAATGATCTGAAAAATAATTATTAACATACGTGTGCCATTAAATGGTTGTAAAACTCAGTCTTCTATGTAACACGTGATAACTGATTGTTGTGTGTAGCGTAAGCCAATCTATGTGTCACACGTATTAAAAGACAAACATGGTGTTTTATATAATGCAATTGAAACATAATTAATTTATATATATTGACTATATATTATGGTGCATTAAATGAAAAAGATTAAATTAATTTGTTAAAAAAAATTCCCCAAATTTGAGGGTGTTACATTCTTAACCCCTTAAAATGCTTTTCATCCTCAAAATTATTTTGGGTTGTAAATTGAATTTTACTTAAAATTTCAATACATAGAATCCAAAATCATGAAAAATAAATACAAAAATTCCCCTAAAAAATCTTCTACAATAATTAATACCCAATATAAGTGAAAACTAACTTCCTACAAAAGAGAAGATAGGTGGGAAGTGAAAACATCGATATTGAAGTGAAATATTACCATCAGATTCTGATGGGGAGTAATAGAGAAAAAGTTCAGAAGAATGTTAACAATTACAAATAAATAATTTTTTGATGACCTATAAGACCATTAGATTCATCATAAATGAAGGTACTATGATAATATTTTGGGTTTCTTGGTATTTGTTTTATAAAGTTAATGAATTTTCATGAAAAGATATACATGAATGATTTTTGGATAACCTCCCCCTTTATGGTTCCTTGATACACTTCACATATTTCTCCAAATAGGAAGGTGAATTTTTCATTCCTAATATATTAATATTTCATGATCTCCAGGATAATCCATTCTATTTTGCCCCATTTATCAAATAAATAGTTATTATAATTGGAATTAAAATAAGAATAAATACTCATGTGGTTAGATAACATATTAATCTTATTCACTTCATGTGAATTTTAAAATAAAAATCAGATTACAGGTTAATGTTATAACCCATTTGAAAGATAAAAGTCCAATACCATTGAAAGAAAGTAATGAAATATTATAAACATTGATCCCACATATAACACAAACTAACCCATATTTGTCATATTCCAAACAAGTGAATACTTCTATCTTGTACTCTATTAAAACATGGTAATGACATGAATTAACATACAACCTTATGGAAAACATTCAGGTTTCCTTATACCAAATTTTATTTGATATATTATTAAATTAAAAAATTATCTAAAATTCATCCAAAATAAAATATATCACTTTTTAATCAAATTTGTTATCATTAACGAGGTCATAAATACTATCTAATTTACTCTGTCAATATTATCATTTCATTACCCATACTAATCCTAATTTCTTCTAGATCATGAATACATTAAGGGTTACCTTCCCATATTTAAGATGCCATTATTATAATTCTTCATCACCATTAAAAATAAGTTGATCAATCATTAATAAAAATCATATACTAAAAATATATATATATATATCATTATACAGATAACATAATATTTTAATTCCATAACATATACACTTCAATAATCCATCATTATACATAAACCTTTACTTAGTCTTATCCAACATAATCCTAAAAACCTCTTTTCTAGAATATGAAATAAGAGTAATTTAGTAAGTTCACTTAACCTCAATTGAATCATTTTATTTTTGTTTAATATATAAAATACTGGAAGAACATCACATACCATTAAGAGGTCATTTTTTGTACATTTATCTTCATATGTATATCTAATACTCTTCCCAACATCCTGATTCTCATTATGATATTTCCACTTGGGAAATTAATTTTCATAATTCTCATACTTTCAACACTCTAAAAATTTATAGTCAACCATTATACATCTAGATCCCTGCATTGGTTAAAACAAGAAATCATATGGTGAGAAACACTTATTATACTAGGAAGCCACATAATCTTGAAACAGAATGACTTATATGATGTATAAATAATGTATCCATCATTAATCTATGAACACCTAGGTTTATTATATCCTACATAATTTTAAATACATAATTATGGTTCAAAAAGTGATTTTCAATTCGCTAATCATATCCCCCGAGTGTGTTAAACCATGTGTGTGTCAATGCCAGTTGTCATGTACGTCGAGTCTGGTCCGACACACATTTTCGATGTAGTTACCCCTAGGTAAATCTATGCTAGAGACACATCCATGTGTATTATCTAGAAATGGATGTATTTATTGAAAACCACTACCTCTATTCTTTACCATATTTCTAGGATATTTTCCAACACTTTTTTCTCATCCTTAAACTAATTCTTAGATCCATCTGTATAAATTTCTATAAAAAATTACTTGGGATATCACAAATTTTTTCACATTGTATTTACAAAAGGTAGACTAATAATACACTCTAATACCAAATATAATGACATAGTATTAATGTACATTAATATTACATCAAATTTTTAGAATACATAAATATTTACCCAAACTGATTCCCAGACATAATATTATATAAGTTCCTTTGGAAAATGGAAACATAAACACCGTTACATGAGTGAGCTACATTATCTTCCAATAGGTTCTATCATACTAGATCCCCTCATATACATATCATGCATAAAATATATCTACATAATCAGGTTAAGGATATATAAAAATGGGTGATATCAAATTCTTAGCATTGATAAAAATGGGATATATGTATGCATAAAAACGGGTAGATGGTTATGAAAATGTGATTTTGAAAATTGTTGATCAAACCTTACATATCAATTACAATCAAATTGAATCATGTAATAAAAATTATCAATTATTATTTATTGAATAATAAAGGATACAAAATTATCCATGAAGAAGTAAGACAAGTAACTCATGGTATACACATAAACATAAAAAATCATATATCAAGGAAACCTTTGAAGAATTTCATAACATGTTAGTTTTGGGAAAATAACCATTGTAACTGCTTTAGGCTTGGGATTACCATCCATGTACCATCTTATTACAAGATTGGTATTCCCTCACATATAACCTTATATTTCCAATTTGGGATTCCCTCTTGTGTACCCTCTTATTTCGGGTATCAGAAACCCCCATGAGTACCCTCTTATTTCAGGCACACTATGACCTCCCATTTTCCCTATTTTTTGGGCTTAAGATTCCATCTTGTTTCAAGATTTTTATTCCCTCTAGTTTACCCTCTTGAGATTACGAAACATTTTTTCATACCCAATCCATTAGATGGAGATATAAGTACCCCCCATCACATAATAAAATCATACATACTTGTGAAATTAGAAAAATACATTTATCATATCATAACTCATAAAAAAATGGGTTTTATAAAAATCGATTCATAACCCATGAAAATAAATTGGTATCATTAAATTTCTATCACATCATAACATATGGAAAATGCATAGAATTACAAATAATTTCTTTAATGAATAACTCATTAAATGAAGTCAGGTTCAAAATAATAAAACCTCTGATAGTTAAATTAGTTTCATATGAATCATTCCTTCAAAACACAAACCATTCAAGAATGAATATGAAGGAATCTTTTAGCTAATTTCTTATAATGGAAATAGTAACATAAACGTAAGTCCTCATTGATGAGAAATAACATTAAAATAACTTTAAGAAACATTTCATGAGGAAAATATCCTTTAATATTTTAAAAATATCATTAAAAGACTAATCCTTTTCAAAACCATTTACATATAAAATAAATTTAAAACAGATCAACAAATCCAGAAAGCATTTTTAAAACCTTCTTCCATAAAAAATTACAAATGAAGCTTGAACATAGTTTGGAAAAAAATGTCATTGAAAATAATAGGAAAAGATATAAAAGAAACTTCAAAATAATTGAAATAATTTTCTTTAACATAAACATTTTTAAAACTAGTAAATTTTGTTTTTAAAGTCATTCAATATAAATTTTAGACATATAGAAATTATTAAATACCTTTTCATTGAAACAATTATAAAATCACCAAATTTCCAAAACAATAAAAAAATAATTTCTTTTATAAAATAATAACTTTTTATTCTTATAATTTAATCTCAAGGTAATAATGGTCATGATGGTTGGTAAATATTTACATACCAAACATGACTTTTCCACAGAAAAGTATCTTGAAAGGTGGCACGTATAGAAAATGAATAGAAGATTCCTTTTTTAAAAACAATTTTTTAGAAGCGCAAAATTGTGTAATTTTTTCAATGATTATAGGATAATATTAGATTATATTTTCCAAATTCTTTAATAAAACATTGTTTTTAAAAAACACATATTTCCAACAGAAGAGAGTGGTAAAGTCATACTTTCTTGAAAAAAATGCATGATCATCTTATATACCAATGAGTGGAAGATGACATAATTTCTTGGATATAAAATGAATAACTAGAGGGTAAAATATTTATGATAATTCTTGATATTTTGATTATAATATTTCATCAATGGTATCATATTCATAAAATAATTGGTAAATGGTGATATTGTATCGATAAAATGTTACCAATTTGGTAATATTTAATCATAAAAAACGTAAATAATAACATTACATGAAGCATAAAATATCATAAAAATAATTATATTCTTGATATAACATATCAAAGGTAGTATATACACCTCATAGAAATTTATAGGTGCATAGCATGCCATGTTCCTCAAAGATTTCAAATTGAGAGAAAATTATTTTAATGATTTGGTATCCTTTGAAACCTAAACCGCATGAACATAAGATTATAAAATGTATTAAAAAATCCAAATAAATTTATGAATATGAATAATAAAATACTTATTAATTATGTATCCGCACCACACATATCATGTGATTTGTGAATAAGGCGTTAATCTCATGAAAATAAATAGTTAGATGAAATTCCCTTATCTTAGGTCTTCACTCTCGCAGTACTCATACATAATTCCTATAAAATAAATTGAAGTTTATTATAAATTATTTAAGGATCCATATTATTATATCTAATACCAAATATTATTTGATTATGACATTATATTACACTATCTTTAATAATTCCATGTTATGTTTTTTTACTTCGGGTAATATCGGTTTTGTTATTCTTGTACGTTTTTACTCATTATTCTTGATCATATTAATTAGATTATTATTTTTTACTTATAGAAAGTAAAATTTTATTTCAATATCATATATATTCATAATATAGGTATTTATTCTAATATATTAAATATATAAAGATGAAATTGAATACACTATTCATGGAGACGGTAGGCTATTCATACACATGAATGTTGTTTTTGTTTTGTTGTTGTATTGGAAGAAAGTAACAAAATCAGATATATGTATATCTATAGACAATATAATTAAATTAAAAAATAACCAAATATCATATATTTTTAATAAATTCATACTAAATACATTCCATGTATTGTGTGAACAAATCATATCTCATTTTAGAAGTGGTGGTCTGCACATCCACAAATGATGTTATCATATTTACACAAGATAGAAATAATAAAGGAATGTGGTAAAAAAGAATTAATGAAAAATTAATACATTATAAATATCATATATATTATATATAAATATTGTTTCCAAAGTAATACCCACCGTGAGAGGTGGTAAAGGAATAAAGAACAATCATCATTTCATGGGGCGGTATTTCACCGTACAAATAAACAGTTTTCTATTAAACATTACATGGAAGTTAGTATAAGTGTGTGTAGAACTAGTATCATAAAACAATCATTGTATATTGAGGATGATGGTGATTTTATATAAGCATATAATAATTATAATTGAAGGAGTGGATAAAAAAATAAATCTAAAGACTTTGAGGAAGAATGTTAACTCTTATTCGGGTAAATCCATTTTGTTTGCATCAACGGGATTACTTGGATGGGTATTGTCCCAAATAAATAATTCAACAAATAAGGGAGGTATGTTTATATGTGATTTGGACAGAGAATTTTTGATCAAAAGTAGTTTGAGTGGGATTTTGATGTGGGAGGTTATGGAGGCCTTTTATAGTGGAGGAGGAGTGGAAATCTTGTAAATACCAAACAATATACAATAATGGGAGGTATCAAATACCTAATGTGCCTCCAAAATGGAAAAGTAATTGTGAAAATGTTTATAATGTTCTTATTAAAACTACAACACCCAAAATGAGGGCCTATTTATAATTTTTTCCTTAACATCTATGCTTCCCTAAATTTATCATTTTGGTTGTTATTATAGAAGTTACCATTCTACCATAAGTAATATAATAATTAAAACAAAATTAAAGTGGTATTTATTAGAAATAATTTATCCTCTAAATCATAATTATCATATCAAATTTACAAAAAATGTACCTTCTATTTTGGAAATTAATTTTCAATGAAGGGCATTTAACGCGCAAAAACAGAGCATTAACAGGGATAGTGTTAATAATGGTTTTACTATATATGGGTTAATATGAAAATTATAAAAGATAAATCCGTCAATGAATGGACCAGATTTGAAATTTCATAATGTTTAAAAATAATTTACCTAAATTTAAGATTGTTTTAAATTTTAAATTGTTATATAAAATATCATTTATTGTAAAATATCATTTTTATACATTTTGTCATTATTTTTATAATATTGATATAATAAATATATAAACAACATTGGAATAAAAATATATTAATTTATCAGATTTTTAACTTGATATATTCATATTAACATATTTAACTATAACAATTCAACCTATTTACTTCACATTTAACATTTATAGTATCATTTATTTTATTTTATTATTTAGTAAATAATCACTACGTTGGAATTTCTCAAGAATTTTGGAAACTAATTATTATCAAAAAAAATTTATAAGTCATTATGATAAAATTACCTCAGTTAATTATCAAATTTTTTTTATAACATAAAATATTTTTTTTCATATATCCATGTTTTATAATTGTTAATGGTGAGGAAAGATCCCTTTTTGTCATTTTCCTTAATTAAATTATCAAATATGGGAATTTTATTGAATTGTATCCCGATAAAACATATAATTCAAACCATTGAGCTATATAGTCTAAATATTGGCCGCAAATGGATCTTGAACAACATTATAGGTCATTTTGGCACAAATGCTTTTGGTTTTATCCCAAATTATGATTAAGTTTACATTAATCACTCTTATTAATTTTAATCACCTTCACTAAAATTTTTGGTCCAAAAATCAGTTCATATTGTTCAAATAATAAAATAATTCTTATTAAGACCATGTATGCCCTTTTTCCAATTTCTAATCACAAAAGTGACTAGATTAGGTTTTATGTTAGTCACATTGAAGTGGGAAGAAATCAGGGGTTTATTGTAAATTTTTTCAAAAGTTCAACATGTTTTTAAAACGAATATCAATATAAAAAAGATTATAATGACCTAAATTGGATTAATATATTTATAAATTATTTATTGTCACTTTAAAACCCAAATTAAATTGTAATTTACTATTAATTATTATTTAACGAAAATGATGTTTGTATCTAATATAAATTATTTTTAACTATTTATGAAAAAAATGAAATTTTACATTAAAATACAAAAAAAAATCATGAAAATATAATTTGAAAAGTTTGAATTAATAATTAAAGTTAATTTTTGAAAAATAAAATTTATAATTCCCTCAAAATCTAATTTTAATATAGGTGAATCTTTTAAAGTTTTTAAAACTCAGTTTTGCATGTAACACATGATAACTTCGTGTTGGGTGTCTCACAATCCAATATATGTGTTGTTAATATTGCAATATCAATATATTGGTTCATATTAATAAATAAAAATATATTTATTTTATATGTATGTATAAAAAACAATATATATTTTGGTATATGAAATGGATAAGATTAAATTAATTTACTAAAACATTAAAAAACTTAGGGAGTTACAAAGGTTGTACATACACATGTGTATCATTTAAATTTATCAATTATTATGATAAAATGAAGGTGAAATTTATTTTATCGTTATATAGTAATAATTATATAATAAAATTAATATTTTTTTTTAAATAATCATTCATATACCATCAATGATATGTTATAATAAAAAATGAATCACTTGGCATTGCGAGAAGGTATTCTATCACACATATGAAAAAAATTATCATTTTCTACTGGAAGACAATATAAGAATGTGTAAGATTTTTTAGATAAAAACATTTGATTATTATATTATTGATATCTCATACAATCATTACATTCATATTCATTATCATCGGTGTTAGGTGATGATAAGAAATGAATTAAATCGGTTTGTGTGGTTGTAGCCTTATGTACACATGAGCAATTGTTTCATTATCCATTTAATTGAAGTGGTAATGGATTTAAGTTATTCCATTAACAAACATAAAAAATTTAATATGAGATATAATTGTGTATTTATTATATCATGGGATGTTAACAATTAAGGGAGGTGGAATAATAAATAAAACAATGATCTTTTGTTATGAATGATACCTCTTCTCTTGACAACCACTTTAGGGTTATAACTAAAGTCATACTAATTTGGATATATTTCTAAAAGTATTTTACGATATAGAGAGTGAATACAAAATATATTTGGGTACTTATTATACAAATCCCATGGTTTTTTATCTGTTCAAATGAGAGTATATGAGGGTCTCTTTTATAAGTGAGAGGGAGATGCAATTTTGTGAATAACCAAAATTATTCAATAATGGGAAGACAGTTGCAGGAAAAGTGGCTAACAATTGATAAATAATGGATTGATGGATGATTAAATCGTAAAAACCTCTACAATTAAAAAATAATCATGTATAAACCTTTTTACTCCATTTACTGTTAAGTTTTCTCTCTTTAACAATTTTAGTTTTCCCATAGAGTCACTTATTCTTTATCCATTTTTAATATTGATTATAAAAAAATTATATTGAACATATTAACTACTATTAATTATAATTTTTAAATATAATTAATCCATTTTATCAAATTTAAATCCTATAAGTGCTGCAATTCAATTTAAAAATTAAACCAGCAAAAATGGTAAAAATATATTTCTTCTATAAATCCATTTTACCAGTAAGAAATTTTAATATTAACTTAATGAATAGATATCATAATGAAATTAATTTAAATTAATATAAATTAATTTCTTTATAAAATTCATTATAATTTTTATTTTAAATTAATTATAACAGATAATAATTTTGATCTTAAAAATAGTTTGTAAAAAGCCCATTTTTTTATCTGAAAAACAAATGTAGAAAAAATTCAATAAAATTGATGATTCAAATGCAATTAATTAGGTGATTATAAGTAAAATTTTTTATATGAATCCAGATAAAATAGTAATTATAAATATGAATATCTTGTATCAAAGAAAATAAATTAAAGTATTTAAAAATTATTAATTAACACTATTTAAAAAATCAATCATTTCATAAAAATTAAAAAACATCCCTCTTAGATAAATTTTATATGATAATTTCAAAAAATATGTTCATTCTCTAAAATAAAATTTTTATGGGTTATATAAATTAATTGTTATGTTTCATCACAAAAAGGAATAAATGTTTTGAAGATAATTTATTTTTAAACAATAATATATCATTACGAAAAACACATTTCTAATTTCCAGATAATTAATTAATAAATTCATATTTATCATGAACCATATATTTATTTTATATATATGATATCATTATTATTACCTATAAATTTAATGTCTAGGGTATAACATTTTTATTCCAATAATTATATTTTTTATGCTCCATTTTTCCTGAATCATACATTATATGAATAGTTATCCTTTTTTTAAACTCATTGAGTAATAACATTTATTCCTAATAGGTGTTAAAAATTGTATTTACATAACTGTAAGATATAGTAGACCATAAAATTTGTTTATTTTTAAAATTCATTTTTTAGAATTATGAAGTGGATTTTTGAGTGTGTTTTTGCGTTTTTTGTAGTCATAAGGGAAAGGATTGGTTGGATATAAGACACTATTTGTTTTGGTTATGATTGACTAAAATGGATATGGAAATTTGTATTTTGTGGTTTTAGATTAACACCCAATTGTATTGGTTTAATTTAGTGAAAACTGGCATTACATAGATGCCATGTTTAAAAGAAAAGTATTGAGGGTTCTCTGGATCATTGGAAATAGACTGCATGAGGTGTATAATAACTACTTTTAGGACTGTCATCCTAGAATCATTTGGTCACTTATTACCTAAATATTAGTGTCTATGATAGGTGGGGGATTTCAGATGTTATTTTTGATTTTTGGGGAAGGTCCATAATGCATTAGATAATATACATGTTGGTTACATTAAGTGGAAATTAAGGTGTGTCTTTGTCCTTTGTGATTTATTACGTTTTTGATGAATCCTAGGTGGTGTAGTTAAGGAAGAACCTTGAATTTGATTCTTGAGATGCAGTTTTAGGTTAGACATATAGTGGGTTGTGCACCATAGGCCTTCATAAGTTGTGGTAATACTCTAATGTAGTTTTTAGAGTGTTGGGATGTCATTTCTGGCAGCTAAGGATGGGCAGTATTTTTGTGTGATATTGGATCTTTGATGTGGTCATTTTGGACTCGTCACACCAATGTGTTTTGTATTGTATGGGTCATGGATCATGTATATTTATTCTGGTTGAAGGGTGATGATATGGATACTACTATATATGGTAGAATCATATTGGTCACATATGATTCCCCCCCCCCCATGTTTTGAGATTTGTGGGATCTTGAAGACTGTTTATTGGATAGTCATGGGAGTACTGGAAGTGTTATTGTTTGAGCTTAACAATGGTATGTGATTGACATCTAATTCTTCATGAGGGTAATAATAATTTAGAGTTAAATTTTTTTCATGAACCACACAATAATGATATCGGTTATATCATTGAAATATTTATTTTTTTACCCTTGTGTGTTCTTTTGGGGGAAAATATTATTTTTTCCAACTATATGATCTTAGGTAAATTTTTGGACCACTATATTACTGACAAAATATAATTTTTACCAAAGATTATGAGTTTTTTTGGATTTTGAAACTTGCTAATTTTATTGTAATATTTAATAATTATTTAATTTAATATAATCTATTTATATAGGTTCTTTTAGTGATATCTTCTATTTCGAGTGTCTGGATGAAATTCGGACATTGTGGTTTAGTATAAAATGAGTTTTCAATGGAAATTAATAACCTTATTTCAGGATTTGGGTCAATCATGGGCCCCATTTTATGCTTTCGTTCAGTCAGTTTCCTTTTTACTCCATTACCTTCCTTCTTTCCTCTTCCTAGACATTGTCAAGTCACTGAAACCCCTACTACACACCCCATTCTATATTTTAATAAGAGAAAAAGAGTGGGATAATTTTATAATGGGGAGAAGGATTAGTGAGGTTCTTTCATGGAGTTCGTGTCATGATGGTCCATCATGATAAAGATACTAATCATATATTTGATCAAATTATTAATAAATTAAACATTGTGTGAATACCTATTTATTTTTTTAATATAAATCCGCATAGGTTAGATATTTTTATGATTTAATATCATTTTATGGGTAGTTGGGAACCCCTAAAGTTCCAATTAATTATGTATTAATGGAAATTAGGGGTTTTGATATGTTCAAACTTGTTTCTCAATCAGAAAAACTAATATCATGGTTTTTGGTGTTAAGAAAGAAGAGTTTCATTTCATCATAATTGGGGATGATAATGTTTTTAGACATAAAATCCATGTAAATTTTGAACATTATGTGTAGTAGTATACGACCATGTGGTCAGGAACTTATGTAAGAAAATATTTGTGGACTAGACATCATTTTCCCATAGTACAACCATAAAGTTTGAGATGGACGTGTAGTCATGTACATGGAAATATAGTGATTTTTGGAACTACAAAACTTGTACAAGGATTTCAAGTCATAATGTAGTTCAGGTCCATGTGGATAGGTATATGGGACGACACAACATGTGGGTGGGTGGGTGGGGGTACATGGATGTATACTAGTACATGACCATACCCACATTATCCTATAAATTTTTACTAAAACATTTTAAGGAACTATGTTTTTCTTAACCATGTTTTAGTACATAGAAATATTCACGTTTTAAATTAGACACCATGTACATAGAAGTTCACATATTTTACATTTTTCTACAAGGGGTTTTGAGTATCGTGGTTCCCTAGAGTTCGAATCACAAATAATATGGGTCCATTAATATAATTTTTCAATGTATATCATGATAGTGGATGCCATTCAATATTTCTAGGTAATATGGATGGTTCTTTATATTTATATAGTTTTTTTAGAGTACTCCCTTGATTTGGAGGTTCAATAATCATCAAAATGTTTGGGATTTGAGTAATCAGACCAGCTGAAAATTATGACCATATAGATCAAAATTTCTGTAGGATTTTAGTTCGGGATATTGGACATTATTTAGATGGATACTATTTGGTGTCATTGTGTTTTATCTTCAAATATATATTTTGTTTGGTTTCATGTGGTATATATCTACTTTATTGAGGTCCGAACAGGTATGAGATATTGGGTTAGGTCGATATTTTGGGATGTATGGTACATTTAGGTGTTGTTGTGCTAGTTTGAGATAGGTTTGTGGGACATATTTGTGGAAATAATTTATGGTTTTGGTGTTTCATGAGGTTTCCCTCTGAGAGTAGTGTTTCTTGAGTTTTTCCTTTTTGTATGGGTGTATCATGATGTTTCCATTCATGGTATGATATTTTTTTAGGTTTCACTATCATGTGATGGGTTCTTCATGCTATGAAATGGGATGCTACTTTTGGTACCTTTTTAGAGGGAATATAAAATTGTTTTATTTTTCAAGAAAATCCCATTGATGGGTGTCCTAAATAAGATAAGATTTTGGAATCATGGAGGATTATCTATAAACTAATGTCATAAGACATGGATCGTGCAAGTTTTAACAATATGAGTTGGATGGTTTGAGTGTTAGTGTAAGAACCCATATCTTCTTTTAAAGTATGTTTTTCATTTCTGGTTGTTTTTTAGAAAAAGAGGAGTTTCTAGAAATTTCAAGAGTACACGCTGTGTACTTTTAAGTACACACCATGTACTCAGTTTCCACTGGTGACTGTGTGCTGGTCGTGTAACGTTCGAGCACATGGCCGTGTGTAGTGACCTTGAGACCACCTAAAGTGGCGGTCAAAAAATGTGGGTACACACCATATACTTTTAAAGAACATGTCATGTACTTCCTTTTTTTCATTAAATCGATAGGGGTTGCGTCTGAAAGACATAACATACTTCTTCTGGACATATTTCATCCGGGAGTGTTCGTGTGCCACGAATCTTCTCTGAGCCCCCGACTCGCCATTCGCTCTCTGAATCAACCGCTGTCAATTGCGTTAGAATCGCATCAGTGAGTTATCCTTTCTTCTTGAACATCATATCTTGATTTCTCCTCCCTCGCGAGTTATCATCGGTAGAATTTTTTTTAATTTTTTTGTTGTAGAGCTATGATGTGATAAGTTGATTCAAGGCCTGATGATCACGTATATCAATCTCACGATGATGAGGTCGGTGGTTTGTACCTTTCCATAGATATTCTTTGAATTTTGTGTGAAAAAATGACCAATACCCACAAATAGGGTATAGCATGTTTATGGTTTTAGCCCTATTATTACCTACTATGACTTGTTTGTTTGGATAGAGGTTAATTGTTGTGAGTAGGGATAACTTCACTTTGTTATGTATTTTTTGCCCATGTTTCCATATTTTGGACCGTTTGGTCTAGCTTTTCCTGTTAGGATACTACTTTGAATCTCATGCCTAGTATTGTTATGATATAGTGATCATTATTTGATATGTTATGATATGATGTATATTTTTTATCCATGTAGTTCTTGAGGTTTACCTTGGCTGCCACATATCATTGCGCTTGACTAACTTACAATGGGCCGTGAAAACCTTGTGTAGTAGACCATAGGGATAATGGACATTGTGGGCTTCTCCAGAGTGTTTTTTTACTGTTACGTTGTGATACCATAAATGGGATGGAATCTGTTCTCCCTTAGATTTTATGTAGTTTCCTCGATATGGGCCACATTGGGTATTGTACATTGAGTGATTCCTCAGAGTTTCTATTAGTTACCGATACGAGCCATATGGGGAATTGACTGTGAGTGCTTCCTCATAGTGTCTTTGATAAAGCCAAACAAGAGGGGTTAGATTGAGTGAACCTGCTAGAGGGTTTCTTGTGTTGTTTGGTTGAACCAGAGGGGTTTGGATGTGAGTACATCCAAAAGAGTTACCTTTTTGTGATTAGTTTCTTAACTAATATATGAAATTTAATGCAACTGAACTATAATATTGTTTACTTTTGAGTACTTCCTTGTTTACTGCTTCTTTTTTTCTTATTCCCTACCTTATATATTCACTGACTGTTAGGAACATAACATTGGTTGGTCGCCTACTAGGATTAGTCTCACACTCTGTTTTGGTCATGCTTTTGGGCCCAAATAGATTGTATTGTTGCAATTATAGATAAGGTAAAGCGCCATTCTACTTTAGGTACATGATTGCTATAGAGATGGGGAGCATGGGACCAAGATGAGGCTTGCGATGCAATGGAGCTATTTACATATTTTGTTTTGTACTTTGGTTAATACTGTATTTCAGAATTATGATTTTTTTGGTTGTTATCGTAGACATATGTATCATGCATCCTTTTTATATGTGTGCTCTAGTTGTTTATTTCTTCAGACTTTCGTTGTTTACTTATTGAATGCTTTTACTGCATCTTCTATTGTCGTCCGTTTTACTACGGATGTGTCAATATTCCAATGAGGTCATAGTTTGCACACTATCACATCCATGGTCCTAATTGTGAGTCAGCATCCTTTGGCATTCAGGGAAATTCACTTGACGCCATGTGACCAACCAGGTATGGGGCGCCTCTTAGTGGCTTCCAGAACTGGGGTGTTACCAAGTGGTATCATAGGGTTTTGTTTACTTTTGACTTAATTTTTGGAGCCTATAGTCAATAATATAAATGAATAGGTACTTGGTAATAATCTACGCCGGGGAGTAACTAACCCATGTACAGGGAAAACCAATTTACCTCGTTCATTTTTTCTGATTTTGTGAATTTAGAGTAGATTGATTTCACCATGAAGGATTAACATGTTTTTTGTTGTTATTATTGATATTATGAAGGTTCTATTCTATTTAAACCTGATGATATGAGGGTATTCCATCTCATGCATCATATATGAACTTTCTAGAAATCGCATTTCATGCATTATGGCCTTGCTATTTAGGGTGCATTAGTGATTGAATGTTGTTGTGATAGATGTTGGGTAAGATATGAATGTTGTTGAGATAGATTCCTTGATAGAATACCTTCTTTATTATAAGGTATTGGTTTTTGAATGGTTTTGTTTGAATGGACACCAAACTTTAGTTCATGAGGTGTTATGCGCCCTCAAGGATCATAAATTGATGGATCATTTCATTTTTATCCTTGTTTATGACATGTATAAGATTCCAAGCTTTGATTCGCGGGGGGTATGGGCCCTCAAGGATTGGAATATTGAACTTTAATGTTAATTTCTGTGTTTTTATGGGATTCCAGAGTTTTTTTAGGCTTATTTTCATGAAAAACCTAGAATACACAGCGTGTAAGGATGAATACAGGCCATGTGTCCTTTTATTCGATAAGGAACTATTTTTCTTAAGTATATGTTGTGTTATGTATGTACGCGTAGTGTAGTATCCAACCATGTCAATGGATATGTGGGCATAGACACGTGGTTGGGATATCTTGGTGGGACACATCATTTACCAGATGTACATGTTGTGTTGGGTAGACCACGTGTCCACCCGTGTGACCAACGAAATAGATGGATAAAACATAGATTATACATGCCATGTCAGGCTTGAACATGCTGTGTAGAGTGTCCTTTGAATCCGGATGTCTAGCTAACAACACGGGTAGGTGAAATCAATCTAGTACATGTTATGTCTGGAACAAACATGCCTCATGTAACATCTTCTATGTGACTAGCTGTGTAACTAACAACATGGGTCAGTGAAGGTCGTCCGGTACACGCCATGTATGGAACTAACAAATCGATTAATATTATTCTATGGAAACCGTGTGGCCTAGATTGGTAGAGTAACTTGGGTAGGGGAAAGGGATTCAATTACACACCATTTGTTAGGACACCACACCATGTGTATGGGGTGATAAATGACCAGGGTGGGCATAAGTACATTCCCATGTGAAGGCTTAAAGGTACTCACCATGTAGGAATTAAACACACAGTGTCTTCATGTTTTGAAAAAATATATTAAATGATTTTTTCTCATGTTTTCTTCTTACACTTCTATGTTTCAGTCCCTCTTAATCTCGATCTAAGGTGTGTGTTTGACATTGTAGAGTCAGACTACTAAGACATCCTCCAGTTGTCCACTAGTTTCAGGGTAGTGATCATACACCGAATATGGCTGATCAGGGACTACCAGTGGATCCTCCAGTTGTGCCAATCTTGGTACCTGCTATTATTCTGCACATAGGTGATGATGCCAAGTTCTGAGAGGGATTTATGAGGTTCATGTTGACCATCCGAGGAGTAATGCATCTTTCCAATTCTATGATAGAGTTGACGTGGTTTTTCCAGTAGCATCATCATCCCTCCTTTACATGGGAAAGAGGACCTCCGGCTATAGACTCATGGTTAGAATCCATGCTTTCTATCTTCAACCATCTGGAGACGCCTTCAGAGATGAGGGTGAAGCTCACTACATATTTTCTTCGGGATTCCACCAATAGATTGTGGTATGCGATCTCACAGGCGGGATACTAGCAATTTATGTCTTTGGATGAGTTACAACCTGCCTTTTATGGCTACTTCTACTTGGAGAATTTGAGGGCCGATTGAGCCTGAGAGTTCATGAGTCGAGAGGTGGGTACTATTTATGTTATGAAGTATTCATCCAAATTTACAGAGATGTAGCACTTCATGCCTATTCCTAGAGGTGATAAGTTATTTACAGCTAGAATGTTTGAGGATGGTCTCTGGTATGACATCCGATCTCAGGTGAAAATATTCACATTGACATCCATCACTTCTACAGTCAACCAAGTGATGATCATGTATCACAATCTGAGGGATTCTAGAGTGGTGAGCTTGGGTGGTTCGACATCAAGATTTGGTATCCCTCCTTCTGATTGCAGGAAGCACCTCCGGGAGTCTAGGCACAGAGATCTTAGTTGTCAAGAGACATCTTCTGGTAGCCATGTGGTGTGCTACTAGTGCGGGAAGGGCGGGAATATGAGGCCACATTGCCCGAGAGACCAAGTGAGTGCCAAACATGTGGAATGATGGGCCATCTTCAGTGTTTCTGTTAGTTTTTCTCATTATAAGCTGGTGACATGGGTTCTTCTATGACTCCTCATTTAAGAGAAGAACCACCAGTTTCTCATCAGTTGGGAAACTAGAGATCTTCCATTCTTTTAGGCTGATGTGGAGGTCACAGTCATGGTAACTAGTTTTCGGGACTTCAGTGACAAAAGGATGGATCTACTCTGGGTGGTCAGATAGGGTCAGAGGGCCACGGTGTAGGTTGGCATTTTTTAGTGGAGAAGACCTAGCAGGAATAGGATCCAGGACCTTCTACAGTTGGTGGTTTGATCCTAATTGTCTCAATTTTAGCTTCTGATCATTTCGGTATAGGGGCTTCCCATAGCTTTATATTTGTCGCTATTTTGAGATCCTTAGGTACTTTATCTTTTCTTATGATAATATCTTAACTCTATATACACCATTGGGGTCAAGAACGTCTAGTATATGATATTGCAAGGAGTTCCCTCTTGAGGTTGGTGGGTGTCACTTCTTAAGGGACCTTTATGTCCTGGAAATGATAGGCTATGATGTCATTCTCATAATGGATGGGTTAGTTCCCTTCCAAGAATTTGTCGATTTCTATCACCATAGGGTGAGTTTCACTTCACAAGAGGGTGGATCGTTTCATCATAAGGGGGAATGGGATGTTCAGGGGAGTAGAGTGCTACCCGAGCATCATGATTTGCGAAGGGTTATAACCCAAATTGCTAGTTTATATCTAGATGACAAAAAAACTTCATAGATGAACTTTCCTCTAGTGGTGGATCATTTCAGGGACGTATTTCTAGAGGACATTTTAGGTTTTCCTCTAGAGTGTGAGGTAGACTTTTCTATTGATCTTGTTCTAGGAGGGGAACCAGTGTCTATTCCTCCTTATAGGATGACTACACCAGAGTTGCAGGAGCTCAAGAAGTTGTTTGAGGAGTTGTAGGCAAAGAGTTTCATCTGGACCGGTACTTCTCCCTGGGGTTCACCTATCCTATTTTAGAAGTAGTTGGATGGTACCCTATGACTTTGTGTGGATTATCAGAAGTTGAACCATTTGACGGTCAAGAACCGATATCTCTTGACGAGGATTGATGATCTATTTTATCTGCTTCGAGGATGCTGGTTGTTCTTGAAAATTGAATTGAGGTCTGGATACCATCAGTTGTTTGTTAGACTATTTGATATACCTCTTATAACCTTTTGGAGTAGGTATATTCTATACGAGTTTGTGGTTATACAGTTTGGTCTCACGAATGCACCAGCAGTCTTCATGGCACTGATGAACTGAGTGTTCCATCTATACTTAGATTCAATTGTGGTAGTCTTTGTGGAAGGTATCTTGGTGTACTCACACACTCGACACGACCATGTCGCACATCATGAGATCATTTTGAGTACACTAAGAGAGCATCAGTTATATGCTAAGCTCTCAAAATGACACTTCTTGATGGACCAGATTCACTTCTAGTGTCATTTTATCATTAAGATAGGAGTATCAGTAGATCCATAGAAAGTGAGAGCTGTGGTTTCCTAGAAGTATCCAAAGAATGTATTTGAGATACGATGTTTTATAGGGAGCGCTGGTTACTACAGACATTTAATACATGACTTTTCACACTTAGCAGCTCCACTGATGGGTCTGACGAAGAAGGGTGTGATGTACTTCTGGTCAGAATCTGGCGAGTCATCCTTTCAGGAGTTGAAACAGAGGTTGACTTCAGCACTGATACTAGTTTTTCTAAAGATGAAAAATAATTATACTTTTTACTGTGATGCTTCAGGTATCAGGCTGGGAGTTGTTTTATATATGGGGAATGAGTCGTTGCGTACAGTTCTTGGCAGTTCTGGCCACATGATAGGAATTACCCGATGCACGATCTCGAGTTGGATACAGTTGTTCACGCTTTCCGCTATAGGATACACTACCTGTTGGGAGAGAATTTTTTGTACTTCAACGATTAAAAAAGTCTCAAGTATATCTTCACTCAGTGTGACCTTAATTTGAGACAGTGAAGGTGGGTTGAGTACCTTTAGTCATTTGACTTTGAGCTTGACTACACGTCTGGGAAGGGCAATGTAGTGGCTGATGCATTGAGCAGAAGATCTCAGAAACAGGCATCTCAGGAGGCCATTAGTGAGTGGAAACTTATGGATCTATTCTCTAAAATCCATTTGGAGGTGCATGATAGATAGGGGAAAACATTTCTATCTTCTATAGTTGTTACCTCTACTCTTCTTGATCAAGTACGAATGAGGAAGCTATCATATTCATAAGGCTTAGTCCTACAAGATAGTGTTTTAGGACAGGACCCTATTCCTGGATATACAGTAGGTGAGGATTCGATCATGAGTTTTCATGGACGTGTGTGGGTTCCACTAGACATACACAAGGACCTGATGCAAGACTTTCATTCCTCAGTTTTGGAAATTCATCCTAGTATCACCAAGATATATCGAGATCTACACCATCAGTTTTGTTGGCCAATAATGAAGATAGATTTTTCTGGTTTGGTGATGAGGTTGACCACCTATCAGTAGGTGAAGATGGAGTATCAGGGACCAGATTGGTTTTTACAGTAGTTACCCATTTTCGTGTGGAAATGGAATGATGTCGCGATGGATTTCATGACAGGTTTGCTGAGGTCACCTTGAGGGAATGATGCAGTTTGGATTGTCTTAGAAAGACTCATGAAGGTTGATCACATCTTTCTCATCAAGGATACCATCAGTTTTGATGACTAGGATGGTTTTGAATCTGAGAGATTGTATGTCTACATGGGGTTCCACACTCCATTGTTTCAGACAGGGACTCACATGTTACTTCTCGGGTCGTGGAGAGACTTAAGAGGGCTTTGGGTACACAGATACTTCAGAGTACTTCTTACCATACCTAGTCAAATGGGTAGTCCCAACATACGATTCAGGTGCTTGAGGACATGCTTCGAGCATGCATCCTGGATTTTCGAGATTTTTGGGAATGCACATACAACTTGTGGAGTTTTCCTACAATAATAGCCTTCAAGAAACGATTCATATGGCACCTTTTGAGTATTTTTACAATAGGTCATACCGATCACCCATATGTTAGCTGTAGGCAGAAGAGGCAACTATGCTAGGACCTCGTCCTGTCCAGGGGACCACAGAGCAGATAGAGTTGATTTATAAGAGGATGTCTATTGCACCATCATGACAGAAGTATTATGTTGATCAATAGATATGACCATTGGAGTTCAAGGTTAGAGATCAGGTTTTCATGTGTGTCACACCAAGGTTGGGACACAAGAGGATTAGGAAATAGGGTAAGATTTCACTGAGGTACGTCAGTCCATTTGAGATTTTTGAGAGAGTCATATCGGTTGCCTATTGGCTGTAGTTACCTCAGAGGTACCGAGATATGGATGATTTCATCCACCTTTCTCACCTCCGACATTACTTCTCAGACCCTTCTCATGTTTTCCAACCTAAGGAGGTTGAGATCGAGGTGGATTCCTTGTTCAAGGAACATCCTATCTGAATTGTTGATCGAAATTCAAAGGTTCTCTTGGACTGGTCTGTTCCATTGGTACGAGTGCTACTTCAACACAGGCGAGTACAAAATTAGACCTGAGATAGGGAGGTCGATGTACGATCATAGTGGTTGGAGCTGTTTGAGGATTCTTCTTCCACACCACCTTTCTAGGGAAATTCATTGATGAATTTCATTAAGGGGGGAAGTTTGTAAAAACTCAGATCTTCTTTTCTATTATTTTTTTCTTTTCCAGTTGTTTGTGAGAAAAATTGGAGTTTCTAGAATTTTTAGGAGTACACTCCATGTACTTTTATGTACACACCATATACAAAATTGTCGCTGGTGACCATGTGTGGGCCATGTAATGACCGAGAACATGATTGTGTTTGGTGTCCCAGAGACTTCCTAAAGCAGAGTCTTGAAAAGACATGTACAAGCCGTGTACATTTAAAGAACACATTGTGTACTTTTTTTCATTAAACAGACTGGGGTCATGTATAATGTAAAAACACACTTCTTCTTGACCTATTTCATCTAGGAGAATCCGTACAGCCATGGATCTTCTCCAATCCCTCGACTCGCCATCAGTTCTCCAAATAGACAGCCATCAATTGCATTGTAATCACATCGGATAGTTATACTTTCTTCTTGAACATCATCTCTTTATTTATCCTCTCTCACAAGTTATCTTCGGTTGAACATTTTTAACGTTTTTGTAGAACTATGGAATTATGGGTAGATTCAAGACCAGAAGATCATGTATATTGATCTCACAATGTCGATGTATGTGGTTTGTGCCTTTCTGCAGATAGTCTTTGAATTTTATGTGAAAAAATGCTCAATACCCAAGAACGGGGTATTGCAGATTTGTGGTTTAAGCCATGTTATTACCAAATGTGCCTTTTTTATAGAGGTTAATTTTTGTGAATAGGGTTAACTTTTTCCATGCTATGGATGTTTTTCCCATGTATGGTTGTTTTTTACTGTTTAGTCTAGCTTTGTCTGTTAGGATGCTGCATTGATTCCCATGCCTAGTATTGTATGGATGGAATGACTATTGTGTGACATGCTATGATATGATATGGATTGTTTAGCCAAGAATTTATTTAGGATTAATTTGGCTGCCACATAACGTTGTGCATGACTGACTTACACAGGGCCGTGAGAACTTTGTCTAGTAGACCCTAGGGAGAATGGACATTGATGGCTTCTTCATAGTGTGTGTTTACTATTACGTTGCGAGACTATAGGGGGTGGAATTTGTGCTCCCTTAGAGTGTTTGTAGTTTCCTCGATACGAGCCATATGGGGAATTGGATGTTGAGTGCTTCCTCAAAGTCCCTATTAGTTACCAATACGAGACCACATGGAGAATTGATGGGGAGTTCTTCCTTAGAGTGTCTTCGCTAAAGCTGAACCAAAGGGGTTAGAGTATGTGTTCTTCTCAAGGGGTTACTTCTGTTGTTTGGTTGAACCAGAGGTGTTAGTCTATGATTACTTCCCAGAGGGTTATCTGTTTTTGATTTTTTTATTAACTAATATATGAAATTTAATACAGTTGAACTGTAGGATTGTTTACTTTTGAGTAAATCCTTGTTTACTACTTCCTTTTTCTTATTTCATCCCATATATATTCACTGACTATTAGGCACTGATCTTTGGGTCGTTGCCTACAAGGATTCGTCTCACAGCCTGTTTGGGTCATCGTTTTGGGCCCACACAGATTATATTGCTGCACGTATAGATAAGGGAAAACACCCTTCTATTTCTGGTACATGATTTCTATAGAGCTGGGGAGCATGAGACCAAGCTGAGGCTTGAGAGGCCATAAATGTGATTACTGCTTTTATTTTTTACATTAGTTCAATACTGTATTACAGCATAAAGATTTGTTTGTGTGCTTTTCTAGACATATTTATCATGCATCATTTATATATGTGTCCTCTAATTGTTTACTTTTTTATATTTCGGTTGTTTAATTATTGCAGGCATTTACTGCTTCTGCTATAGTTGTCTGTTTTACTACCACTATGTTACTCTCCCAATGAGAGCATAGTTTCCCCAGTATCACACCTAAGGCCCTTTCTGCTATTCGGTAGCCTCTGGTATTCGGGGAAATTATTTTGAGGCCATGTGACTAACCGGGTACGGGGTGCCTCTGGGTGGCTTCCGGAACCAGGGCGTTACAGTTAGCATACATGGGTTGTGGATCTTTTGGGATAAAATAATTTAGGATGGTCTTGTTGATTATTTCAATATATAATATTACATTTGGATATTATTAGAGTTCATGTTTTCCCTAATATTGATTCAGTTGTTTGCCACTAAAGGTTTTTTTAGGAAGGTCTTGAGTTCTAGTTGATGATATAGATCAATCCATCCCACTAGTTTCACTTTTATCCCTTACTATGATAAGTTTAATGATGTGTATACAATGATAATGGGGAATAATTTATTAGATTGTATTTTTATATATATTGTTTTTCTAATTAGTCATTTAAAACCTGTTTAGTTACTCTATAATTTTAGGACATTAGAAAAACTCTTTTAATTTTTATAAGAGTTATTATCTCTAATTTATATCCTGAAATTAGAGACTTGGTGAACCTTATAAGGTCATTATTATATTATATTCTAGGGATGTGATCATAGGGACATTAATTCGTGCATGTCCTTTTATATAAATTTTCTACATCCTTCGGGTTTTGATGGATGTTATTGATGTCGTGGAAAGGTGAGCACCATTTTTAATGCATGTAGATGGGGCTATATCATGGGTATATTTACCTCTGGGGTCAGTATAGAACCTTAATATCATTTTTTTCCATTGGATATCTGATTTTTTTTATACATTATGCCAATTTTTATTCTAGAACACATTATTTCTTGATTTGGGGAATATCACATGCTTCATGCACAGGTTATGAAATAAAATGAAAAGACGGTAATTGGGGGAGATTTATGGAGATTATAATTACATCTCAAATTTGAAAACCATGGTGTATGTGAAGAACATATGTATGATTCCATGTTGAGAACAAATAGTGGATCTGGCTGTTTCAAAGTGTTCATTATTTAGTGGGTTTTCTCATACATCATCTTTATATTATAATGATTTTGTTTCACTAGGCAAGGAAAATAGTTATGTGGTTCAAGTCATATTATTAGTAGATCTTGATGTATTGTTTTTCCTTTTATTTATAATACGTATACGTGATTTTCCTATTATATTATTATCATATTTGTTATTTTTCATGAGTTTTTATGGTGAATTTAGTTATTATAAAACATACGAGGGTTAATTTATTTATGAAAACTATGATGTTCATTGATGTTTATATTTTTTTGATAATTTTTATTTTTATTAAACTCTATTATGAGGGAAAATTTTCCCCAATATATATTTTTAGGCCTTCACTAATAGTAGAAAGCATCTGGAATATATTGATGCATTTTTGAGGCCCTGGTATGAGCTTGATCCGGTGACTAGTCATGTCTACCCATTACAGTTCGTGATGATTTAGAAACACGATACGAAAAATTTTGAGTATCCTTAATTTTTACAACTTTATATGTATATTTATTATAAGGAGTGAATGTAGATGATATTTTATTAGATATAAAATGTTCTATAAAACATGAAAACTCACATGTTTGTGTATATTGTAAGAAAAAATGAAGGGGAAACTATGAAATATAGGGTTTCAAAAAAAATAGTATTACCCTAATCTATGAAGATTTAAGAATATGAATTGAAATTTTGAGGATGAAATTTTTAAAGGGGTGATGAATTCAACATACTATAAATTTATATAAGTAATGTTTCTTTCAAAATATTAATTCCTTTAATATTTGTAATATGGAATATAGTAAAACACATGAACCACATAGTAAATTTTAGTATTACATTATTTAAATAATTTAAAACATTATAAAACAAATTTACCAAAAAAGTTACAATATTATAACAAGTAAATAGAGACAAAAAAATAACTAGAATAAATTTTTTTTAATCATGTTGATCCCCTATAATTATCACATCCCTGAATAGTACTATATAAAATAATCAAATCATTATAATTACAAAAACAAATTGACAATGAGGAATATCTAATAATGAGTGGAATTAATATGATTGATGAATGATGAATATGCAAGGTCTTCATAGTAATCATGTTATTAAATTAATATCATTACCAATATAAAATTATTATTACTCATAAATGTAATTTTAAATAAAATTTTTTATATAAATGTTGTTATAGTAATTCCAAAAAAGGTATTCAAATAAAAAAACAAAATATATGAATATGTAAATATTTGGTAGTGAATATTTTAACATTTATTAAAAAACCATATTTATATCATAAACTTAGTAACTAAATTAATTTATAAAATTATTTGGGATTATGGAATGGGATTTTTAGAATTATCTGTTAAAATGTTTCTATGGGTAAATTTTTTATAATTTTCATTGAGACTTCGATGTTTTTATGAATGTTAAAATATATTTCTTCAATCATATAATGTTTTATAGAATAATAATGATTTATAAATGACCTAAAAATCACATATTTTTAGGGAAACCAAACATTAATTTAATTGGATTATTTATTCCATTAAATAAATATATTTTCAAAACCTAATAAGTAATTTCCAAAGTGTTTGAATTTATATTATTCCATTAATAATACAATTATTCATTTTTTATTATTTTTATTTTAATAACTAAATGAAATATATGGTGGAGTGGTTCCAATTTCCTCACATACTATATTTTTATTAAAATATAATTCGTAATGTGTAAATACCATTATTTAATGTATTCTATAGAAATAAACAATTATTTTAAATTTTAAACAAAAAATATTGATCCCCTAAATTATAAATTTCAATCTCCCTTCCAATGAAAAATAATTCACATGAACATATAAAATCCCATTATGTAACCAAACCAATTTTTCTAATCAAATTAATAAACATCAAGAAATATTGGGTGTATCCAACCTCTATCCCATAAGGATTTAAATCCACTATAATGGAGTATATCATTAAATAATATCAAACCCAACGATTCTATAATATAATTATTTTTATCTCTAATTATTTATACACTCCTAATATATTTCCATTTTATACAGTCCAAAAATATATACTACACAATTATATAGTAATATTAATTTTATTTTTAACATTTAATAATTATATTCATATTTTTTTTTGTATTTTCACTCTTACTCCCACAATATGATTGTCCCATTAATGTCCAATTTCATCAGCATACAAGGGTACAACCATAGATTTAATAATCACTGACTACATGGATCTTTAGTGTATATTATGAATTATAAAATAATTTTATTTAATTATATCCCCTATTAAATAAATTTTATGAAAAATAAATTTCACACAATCAAAATCATGAATGCTAAAAAATTGATCATTCAATGAAGACATGACCCTAAAAATCCCATATTTTATAAGTAAGAACTATAAAAAAATCCAAATACTATTATAGATCAAAAGTCAAAAAAGGTAATTTAATTTTAAAAAAATTGATGACATGATAATGTTTAATTTATTATATATGTGACATAATAGTGATGAAATATAGCATGGCCTAATTTAAGCGAAATCTCTCTGAATCATTCCTTTTGTATTATCCCACTCTATAGAAAATTATTCAAAAAATAAATATATATGTATTTTCAAAATAAATATTAAAAAGAACATTCCTAATTAACATTTCTGGGGATATATATATTGAATTCATTATGATCATAAATATCATTTATTATATCAATACTTAAAATTTTCATAGGGGTAATATCAAACCCAAATCCTTTAATTTTGGTTAATCACGTAATTATCTTTTTCAAAAAAATAAATATCTCAAATCCTTTCTAAATCTATAATTTATTTCATTACTTTTTTTCATATAGGGATATGCATGTTCTTACATCTTTATGATGGATGTTTAAACACCATCATGATTTTTACCATAGTCATTTCTCAAAAAAGATTCTTCAACCATTTTTATGTTTAATCATCATATATCCTTGAAGTATGACATCTTTCTTGTTAATAAATCAATTTCAAGAAAAATATTATAAATTAAATTCAAATTTTTTATCATCCATTAGTATTCCATTAAATATGATTTTTTAAACCACAGTAGATATAATTTCTTAATCAAGGGATCATATCATTTTTATGATCTATTTATGTGTTTTAATCATAATATAATTCAGGATTATGATAATATATCAATATTGATCAATGGAATAAAAATATATTTTCATATAATTAAATTTTTAATTTGATATATTGCATATCGTTTTGTGTAATCCTTAAAGATGATGTTTTCATTGTTTTGAATTTTTGATATGATGTTTTTTGTACTTATGTTATTTGATAGAAAGATGCAATAATTGTTTAAAACATATTTTTTGTGAGATATAGGCAATTTTATTATATTTTATTATTATGAACATTTTAAATTTCATTCCTATTTCGAATTATTCCTTTAATATTATAACAATGAAACATTTCTTAATATATGACTATTATTTTTATTCTCCACCACATGTTATGTGGATTTATGTGTTATTTTATTTCTCTATTAATCATATCCTTACTTGGATTTTACCTTTTACTTTATATAATATATGTCCCCAGATAATTAAATGTACTATTTTTAATATGATGTCTAATACCAGAAATCTACTGATGTAGTTAAATAATTATTTATTTTTTATGTATGATTATTTTTTTATGAACCAAATTTACCCATGATACTAAACCTTATCATTCTAAATTTAATTATCATCATGTTTTAAACATAAAAATTTTGTACAAATCATGTATGAAAAAATCATTCCAATATAATTTTGTATTCAAAATTTGGATATGTTGAGTATTCATAATCATACAATGAGATATTATCTTGTTTCCATAAACCCCAAATACATATATAGAAAATAATGGAAAAAATAACATCAATAACCTCATTTAAAAGAGGGTCACAAAAATATAATTAAATCCTACAGGAACTCATCATAGTTATAGTATGTTATATGATTATTAGTTTCTACCTCTATACTCTTGGTTTTATGGGAAATAGTTACTACCAAGGGAAATATATTTTTTGTGGCCATATAATAGTAATCGTGTTGGAATCATTTTTTATCACCAACCCCAATTTCCTCTATTTATATATATTTTTACCTCAATCCATTCCCTATATATACCATATTGAAAATTTCACTAAATTTAACAAGTTAATTGAAAATTAAATTAAATATTTAAATATATTTTTTGGGACATTACAAAGATTCAACTATTAGGTTTATCATCTTCCAAAAGCATATTATCGAATCTATCTTAGAATATTCTGATCAATAATCCAAAATATCAACTTCTCATTCCCACAAATCCTTCATTATTTGATAATGTTTTCCTAAAATCTAAATTAAATGAATTAAATTACCTTTTTAAATATTCACACTATGGTCTATGATACATAGTGATCATTCCCTGGACATGGAATCCATCCATTATAATACATTATCTCTATAAATAAAATATTATAGGTTTCGAACATATCAACATAGTATAATTATGTGGAATATACCCTGAAATCCATGTCACTACAATGATAGATCAAATAGAATATATACCTTCCTAGATCATTTACATACATTGATTGGACTCGTGAAACAATATGATATCTTTCCTTTCATTCCCATCATGTAATATCTAAAAAAAATGAAATGAACTAAAAATTACGTGATTCGTAATTCCAAAATAATTAGATAAATTCTATACATCATCATATGATCAATATTTTTTCTATGAAATTATGTATGAATTTTAGATCAACCATAACTAGTTAATAGTCTCGTATACATTAAAACCCTTGATGATACAATTAGCTTCATCCATCTCAATGATTTCCAAAATTGTCAATTATATAAATACATGAAAGGTGTCTTCTGAATTCCCATAAGATAACTATTTTTAATGTAAAATATCAGTAAAAATAGGATCTTCCTCTTATCTATTACTAAAATCATAGATGTATTAACAAAATTATTCTTCTAGTATCATTATTATAAAATATTATTTTCCCTATGTATGGGGTGTTTTGTTGAGTGACTATTCACATTTAAAAAATAGATTATTCACTACATGAAATTAGACATTAATATTATAACCTAATTAGATAAAATTCCCATTGATACCCATATTGTTGGACCATATCCTATACCTACCACATCCAAATTAATCCATTGGATCATTCTATCAAATAGATAAAATTTTATATACCTTCGTTAATTGATCAATCATAACCCATAATTAATATTTATATTAGATTGTTTTGGTAGAACCCATAATGAAATTCATCAGTATCATGTCACGGCCCAACCCCAACAACCCACCAAACATGGCTCTGAACCAAACTATAAAATGAATCAAAGAGAATTCATTATCCCCACATTCAGGTAACAAGCAGAAATGCATCCAATAACCCAAGGTATTGATTCATCCAATATGAAGTAAAAAACATTGTATAAATATAGTGAAATTTATCCAAAAAAAAGAAATAATATATAATAAAATAATAACAACTAATGATATACAAAAAATATTACAAGGAGAAACTAATGTACATCTCAAAAAATGGGAAAAAATGAACCAAAAAATAAATAGGCGCACTATGTGATATATGGGAAACCTCACTCTACATCACAACCTGATACCCATACCCAACATGTACAGACCTCACCACTTTACTATGTCTCAATTCAAATTACTTCATCTTTCATAACAAGCTCTGTACACCCATATGAGATTGTTTCATGTGTGACAAAAACAAAATTAGTTGGATGCTCCAAATGTTTCCATAACATGTCAATATCAATTAAACTAGCAATGAAAAATATATTAAAATAATGGAACAAAAAACTAATTGTAATGTTACTGTCAAAATCATGTTAAAATGTTTCTTCTTTTTACAGTTCTAAACAAATTCCATATAATATATTTCAAATCACATTTCATATTATACATATTAGTTTTATCATAACATACAACATATATCAAATGAATGACAAGGTAATAAACAAAAAAAGTACAAAGGAGATCACCCTGATGATAATAATAGTTCGGGAATGCTTTGTAACTAATACATAATAATTTTCCCACTAAATTAGTCTCTATAACAACATTTCCTAGGGTCTATAAAAATTGGTCATGATTGAACACCCTACGATTACATAATCGAATCCCAACAGAAACATTGTTTAGGGAATGGAGGAATAGTTCATGAATAAACCCCCTATAAAATTGAGGATAAAGACCTACATAAAAAATCTTCTTAGGTACCCAAGGTTCCCTTTGTTATGTACATGCCAAATGTTTTTTCAGTTCAAATTGATCATGATAATTCACAATATGTCTCAAAAAAAACATTTAATCTAAATCATGCGCTAAAAAACTCAATAAATCAACTCATCAATGCTTTAAAATCCTCATTCTTTTACAATGTTATGTTTAATTTTTAAAAAAAATATACACATTAATTTTATGTAGATCAAGGATAAATAAAATTATTATTTTTAAAATCATTTCGGAAACCAAGAGAATTTTCAATTCCCCAAACAAAGGATAGTGAAGAACCAACCTACTTCAAACACTAGTATCACAAAAACCTCATTTGGATACACAAAAAAAAGGAAATTAAACCTTAGAAAAAACATATGATGGCCTAATAATGAAATACCAAATACTATAATTGATTTTATATAATACCATGTTCATTATGGAATATAGATCAACACATAACTAAATTTTCACACACATTTCACCACAGAAAAATCATCATATGGGAAAAAATTCACAATAAAAATACTGTGGATTCATAGAGTTCATAGAAGGATATATAGTTTCCATAAACATATCTATTAAATATTAAATCTTCCAAGATAAATGATGAAAATGTGGTGGATTTGATCAAACACAACAAATAGGAAACATCTAATTGTCTAATGATCAACATTAGTAAAAATGGTGATTAAAAGAGCCTATGAACATCTAAGAGATACATGGACTCATTCATGGAGAATTAGGTATAGAGATAGTGATTAGATAGAATAAATAAGGGTTTTATGTGACAAAATATCTGACTAGACCTTAGTAAACTATATATTTAATGATGCAACCATCTCATATTTAACCCTCACTATCAACAAAGTGGTCTTGTAAGATTCCACTACACTTATTCCATGCCCCTTTTCTAGCTGGTGGTTTCACATCAGCTAGCCAGTGGGGTCTTTAGACATATACACCCTCAAACAATAATCACATGTTGCCTTGTGGCCTCTTATTACTAAATGTTATAATATAATTGTTCCCCCATCCATTGAACTCTCATGTTATAATTCTAAAAACTCCAAACATGGTCCAAACAAGAAATATAATAAAGATGATAAGAAAGAATTTGCATAACTCAGGGAGTGGAATTATATTACAATTCCCCCTATAAGACATTCTATCCCTGGAAAATCACATTAATGGTGTATTCTCTATTAAAAGGTGATACCAATTCCACCACTATACTTTAATTCATGCTCCAATGTATCATGAGAATATGATTCATACAAGAATAAAGTTAAAAAAATGGTATAGATTTTCTTGAAGAATAATCATCTATGAGTCAAAAATCACCGGTAGAATCTTAATTACTGATATCTTTGGATCCTACTCCACTACCCCTCAAATTAGAACATTGGAAGGATTTGGATAATAATAAAAAAGTTGATATATATTTTTAAAATAGTTAATATCCTTAAATTGATATGGTAAATAAACATATTAATAATGATTTATAATCTATTAATTGATATGAAAATATTTCTCCATATCTCAAAGCCAACTCCCAATGTTTTCTTTGTCAATGGTGGCTGAACCAGACGAAAAATGTTAAGAACATATGTTTTCTAAAAGAAAACATAAGATAGTGGGTTTAGAAATCCTCATAATATATCTAGGAAATCCGATCTATATCCAATCATTGATTTATATCCTAAATCATTGATAACTTCCCCTAAATGAAAATATTTCCCACCAATGAAACCATTCCCACCTTTAACTCACAAATAGGTAACCTAAAAAGGCTACCACAAAAAGAATTAAAGGGATCCATCTTGACTGAAATCTAGTAACTATTATTGTACGAAAACTGAAATTAATTAAAATGGAATCCCCATGATCCACCAAAATCCATGACATGGGTATAGAGACTAAAAACCATAATCTTAATCTTAGGATCAATCTGTAAATTTTTATATCAGTGATATATCATACTCAACCTGACCTGAGCCTCCATAACCTCTTAAAGAAAATTATAGAACCTGATGGTAAACCACATATCCCTATCAATGACTATAGAGGATGTGTCCCCATTAATTATCACAATTTCATTAATTTAGAGCATACTTAGGCTATTAACTTTATTGGGGTAATTTTTAGAAATTAAAAGAGAATATTCTGTCAACCTAACAATGAACACCCATCTATAAATCATTCTACATGGATTCTATCGAAATCCATTAGTTAGGACTATGGATACCTCTTTCAATTTCTATACCAACACTGAAAGAGGCTAAAGAAAACCGTACGGTGTTAGGTAATCTTCATTGACATTTCGACATGGGTGACAACATGACACATATTAAAAATTACACACTTTATCCAAACAAAATATTCTACACCCATGATGGAAAACCCATGAAGATATATAACAATCTTGCATCACCAAAATTGTGATAGATAATGAGGCAATGAACGGATTCCGAAGGGGAAGAAGTACATTAGTGGAAAAAACACAACCAATAATGTATTCTCGGCCTTATAAGGACTCCTAATTTCATTTGAAGTCATCATACTACAACAGTACCTATATAGTAAATTCAAGTCAAGATGAAGAAAATTGATCTCTAATCATAACCATAAATGAATATTTCTCTTTCACATGAATATGGATATAAGGAAAATACCTATAAGTTTCCAATCAATATTTGACTCCAAAAAGGAATGTAAAGAGAATTTCTTTCTAATAGTGCTAGAACCCCCATTCCACTTCATAATGGTATATGTTATGTTGAAGTCAAAAATATAAATTTACTCCAATAATCATTTCTTATAATCAGGTAGATCTATTTGATAATTTTTTATGACTCCATAATGTGATCAGAATTGACATTGAACCTCCACTAGATGAAATTTGTTTCCCAGTAATTCATGGAATGTAAAAAATAAGTAGTTTCATGTCGAATGGGAGGTAATTTTTCTTGTGTGACAAAAGATGAACATGGCCATACACTAGCACATGATCATCCTTATAAATAGAAAATTACAATTTATCACTATATGAATAAAACTATACTAGGTATCCCCGAAATGGTTCTAGAAAGATCACTACATAATAATTTTTCATATTTTATTTCAACTAATAGAGTAATTGAACATAGTATTTGTTTGTAATATCACCATTTTCATGTTATGATTAGCCAATATTTATGCCATCTTTGGTAAGTGTTTTACTAATCACTTATTATAAAGAGTATATAAAATTAAATACATATTGTCAATAATACTATGTATTTATTTCAATGACAAGGATTTAACCCCCTTCTAAGGATCATATGATCACCTATGTTTTGAAATCATGTGACCTAAAAACATCACCACTCAAATATTGAAATTTCAATTTGGTTACATCACATAAAGGGGTGAATCCTGAAGATTCCCAAAACTATATTTAGATAATACCGATACTCTTTATTATTTCCTAAATATAGAAACGTTTCATTAATTAATAATAAAAAAATGTATCGATAAACTAGTGTAATTTTATGTTCATAAAATCCATTAACATTGTAAGACCATTGGTTAGGAAAAAAACATTAAATTCATTATGTCCATAGATTCTCCTAATGGTGGTCATTATGATTTTCAACTCATATAAACTATAATAATGATAAAAAAAACCTGATATTTAATTTTCAAACCACCTCCTCCACCTTTAAATAATCAAACATGTAATCCACATGAGTATGAGGGTATTTATTCTCAAATTTTACTTGTTTAATATCCTGATAATATATTTTTATATGAAAATAGCCATCATCCTTTTTAACAAAGAGTACTAAGGAATCCCAAAAAAATAAACTTGGATGATCAAATCCATTAATTGAAATGTCACTAAACTAGATCTTAAGACCGTTAAACTAAATAGGGACAAGATTATAAGTGTTATAGAAATATCAATTTTACCAATAACCAAAAATATGGACATCTCTGACAAATTTTAAAGAGGTAGAATGAAAGTCTCTCCTAGGAAAAAACACATCGAAATCATAAATGGCCAAAGGAATATCTCTTTCTAGGCGCACATCATCTTTTTTATCCATATAAAATATAATAGTTTCATAAGAATCAGATGAGGAGGTCATCCATAACTAGACCTCTAATCCCACTCTGAATGATGAACCCAAAATCTCTAATTGAAACCAATGATTGAAAAATAATATACATAATAATAATTGTTTTCCTAGTGAGAAATCAACCGATCAATATTGATGTAAAAATCAAATTTATGTAAATCAAGAACCAAAAAATACTAGACTAACACAATATAAAAAATGAAGAGAGAACTTTTTGTACAATGAAAACCATAGTATTCCCTCTATCCCATATACATTCTTTGATCTATATTGTTTTTTGTGAGCATTATCAAAAGTTTTAACAAATTGATAATGATGTTAGATATAAATGAATAAAATTATCCAATCTCTAATATGTTAATTTATATATATGATTAAAAGAATGGTACCTATCACAATAATATTTCATACATTAACCTCCATCTGTAGATCCTCCACTACCTGAAATTTCATCACTTTGGTGAGCTAGGGTTGGATATCTATTGATGTTGAATCTTATGACCATACATACAAAAAACCATATCATTATTACACAATAATACATGTTTTTATAAAAAAAATACAATTAAAATAATCCAAAAGATCGATATGTCACTTTTCATTGGAAATTAGGGACATTTCATTACAACATTAAACATGAATTACAACACATTTAATTAAAAATTCTTTAAAATTAATGAGCTTAAAATTTAATTGGATAATTTGGTGAAATACATAAGAAATAAGTGAGCCAGAAATAATAGTAAGGGAATAAACATGGCATAACAAGAAGATAATAATAGATTTTAGATAATGCATACTAATGAGGCATAAATGAACCTTTAATAATAAGTCATGATATATAATGATAATCATAATATGAGAATTGTGGAAACAACATACTACACCATATCATAAATATAGGAAAGGGCTAAAATTCAAAGAATTCATGGTGAAATTGTCCCATAAATAAATCAGATACACCCATTTCCCAACAAGACGCATCATGATACTAAACATTACCCAATTCATTGGAGAACTATATAATACCAGGTACACCCATCACATTCATTTCATTCACATGATTAAGTGTCCAACATAAATCATAAAACATTTATACATTCATCATCATAATTTATTCCATGATCAATGTGTTTGGAATGAATTCATGTGAGTCCCCAATAAAAATGTATATGATCATAAAAGTGAACACCGTAGATATGGAATGGGTATGGTATTCACTACACATTTTCATTGGCATGAAAAATGATTGTAAATATTCAACAACATAATGACTTCACATAAAAATTTATAAAACAGGTCAATGAGAACGAAATGGGTATCTAGTCATTTTTACACGATGCGGAAAATAATAGGGTCATTTATAGACAAGTACACACATATATAATTAGAAAAAAGATGTCATATTATAATAAATATGTTTTAATAAAAAGAGAAATGAAATGATGATTGTGTAATTTTGGCATTGTAATTGGTGTACATAGGCGAGATTAACGAGAGAGTAAGGGATCTCTCATCATTTAGACATAATAAGAAAAATATGGGAGTGGTGGAAAAACATGCCCCATCGTTAGGATGTTAAAAATTAAAGTCATAACATAGAATATTTTCCTGAATAAAATTGATAAATAGAGGATCTATTACCATAAGGGTATGACACGTAAATCATGAGAGGGGCTTAATAAGAGTTTGAAGTCACATTGGGAGGAATATAGAGAGTTTCAGTTAGATTATGGTCATTTTTCAGGGTTTTTGAGTGAATAGAAGTGAGATATTGGGTTATTTTATATATGATAAGAGAGGTATTGTTTTAATATTTGGTTTTTGGACTATACACAATAAAATATTTCAAAAAAAAACCATCACATAAGTTTTTCCCATTTTTTACAAAGTAGATAGTTTTTAATTATTTTATTAGTAAATGTTCAAATATTATTTAAATAACTAGTACTCTCTCATGCATTCACATAGTGATATTATCAAATTATCTAAATATTTATTCATTACTATATTAAAATCCATGATTCACTCGAAAAGTAAAATACATTTTCTAATGCTATAGAAAAATATCTACTACTCAAATTAATTAAACCATCATCTGTTAAAAAAAAGGTAAATCAACTAACAATAAGAAAAAAATATACCGTCAGCGTAATGTGGATTAGTTCCATGTAAATTATTATAGTGAAACACCAATAAAAATTACTAATACTTCATTTAACTTGCGAAAATAGTGAACCGAACAATAATAGTGGTTTTTTAGGAATCTCGTAGGATCCAACCTAATCTAGATGATGACACCAACAAAATCTGTTTCAGAATCTCAAATCCAAAAATGGTTTCAAGGATTACAACGGAGATAGAATGGGAAGGCTTCCTTCAACATTATACAATAAAAGGATACAATAATGAAGATGGACTTCACCACCACCTATGTTTTTTCCAATGGGATCTCGCCTTCATGATTTAACGATGCAGCAGGTTACTAGTGTGGGATGGAATTTTTGTAGACTTATATTTAAAGATAAAAACCCACACTACAATGTAAACAAACATTTAAGTAAAACAATGAAACAAAATGCATTTCAAATAGAATTAATCATAAAAACTGGAGAAACAAAACAATATATATATTGATCAACATATAATATTGTTATTTCAAGAATAAACACAATCAACCAATGGACATGGATTATTGTGAGAGTGGCATGTGGCAATGGAGGAAACCTAAGATAATTGTATATAGTATATGTCATATAAATGTGGAAAGAAAATTTTAAAAACACAACCTCACATGAAACACTGAATGATAGAAGAAACAAATGTATATATTATACTTCAGAACATAATTTCTCATCAAATTATTAATGATAAATTAAATGGAACATAAATTCACATTAAAATATTTAATGGGGGAGAAACAATGCAACAAAACTTCTTGAAAATGAATACACTCACCCAAACAACACAAACCACGATAAAAATATAAGCCATAACATTTGGTTGAAAGGTCAAATGAAATAAACAAATTTTTATCCTTTTCCTTATACTCAAATTCTCTTAACCCAAAAAAAATTAAGGATTTTTTGGCACATTTTATGAGATGCTATTACAGTCTTATAAAATTATAAGAGTCGTAGTGATTTAATGTAACATAACCTTGTAGTGCTTTTTATGTAAATCAATGTTAAATTTTTATTGAACGTAAAAATAATTCTATGAATATATTCACTTTACTGCTATAGTTATGTCAAATTTTAAAAATATCATTAAATAAGAAAGATAAATTATTATTGTTGTTGTTGATTTTTCAACACATAACTACATTCAAATTTGATCTTGTATTGTAGGTAATTAGAAAGAGAAAGGGAGAGGGAATGTTGAAAATGTTGCTAGTCAAATAATAGGAAATCATTTTTCACCTCTCATTCTATTTACTCATAATTATTTCTCATTAACATATACTCAAGGGAAGAAAATTCATACCATTAAATCGTATTACCTCTAGAAAATATATGTTGATATGGATGAGCAAGGAAATGTACCTTGGACTGCTAGCTTGAAATATTTATTCAAAGACTCATAGAGTAGTCTTTCTTTGGCTAAAGCCATGAATGTGTTACTTGTGGATGTATTTCGTGATGCCATCATGAATCTATATAGCTTTGAGAACTATAAAATTTTCCCTTGTTAACCATTCAAACATGTGAATTCCTTTAACATCAAAAATTTTAGGGGAAATAAGGTTTAGTGCAAACCATGAATGGTAGTGGGAGTTGTCAAAAGAAACCAAAACTGAAGAAACCCTGAAAGGAAGTGAGATTTTTTCCTTCTTGGGTAAATAGGCTCTAATATAAAATCCTTATAAATTCAATACCTATGCCACAAGAATATAGAGGTTCAACAATTTCCCAATAAAAAGTAAATAATATAAATATAAATTCAACCATTATAATGTCAACTTAAATATTTACATCCATAACTGTTCTATGTGAGGATTTTACTCTAGGTTTTAGTGAATGAATAATGAAAAAAATCATTGAATGGAAATAGAACATGATATAAGAGAATATTTTTTTTTTCAAATAGAATAGTCTTATGGATGGTACAATTGATGTTGTTGACCTGTCGCCTGCCTTTTGAAATAGTAATTAGTTTCCATAAGATGTGAATTGTGGAAAAAATATAAAACACTATATCATAAACATTGGACAGGGCTGAACTACCAAGAATTCATGGTGGAAAATGTCCCTTAAAGGAATCAGGTACACCCTTTACCAATATCACACATTAAGATACTAAACATTACCCAATGGATTGGATAAATATATAATTTCGGGCACACCTATCCCATTCATTTCATTCTCATGATTAAGTGTGAAACATAAATCAAAAAATATGTATTCATTAATCATCATAATTTATTTCATGGTTAATGCATTTTGAATGAATACATGTGGTTTCCCAATAAAATGGTATATTTTGATAATAGTGAACACCCTAGATATGAAATGGGTATGGAATTCACTACAAAATTGTATTGGCATGGAAAATAACGGTGAATATTATAAATCATAACAACTTCACTTAAAAATTTATAAAATGGGTTGATGAGAGTGAAATGGGTCTCTAGTAGTTTTTACATGACATGGAAAATAATGGGGTCATTTATGGACAAGTACACACATTTATTATTAGGGAAAAAAATAATTCATATGATAATAAATAATTTTTAATAAAAATAGAAACAAAAGGATGGTTATGAAATTTTGGCATGGTAATGGGAGTACATGAGGATTAATGAGAGAGTAAGGGGTCACTCAACATTTTGACATAATAAGGAAAATATGGGAGAGGTGAAAAAACATGCCCCGTCATTAGGAAATTAAAAATAAAAGGTCATAACATAGAATATATTCTTGAATAAAATTGAGAAATAGAAGATCCATTACTCTAATAGTATAACACCTAAAGCATGAGAGGGGATTATAAAGATCTTGGAGTCACATTGAGAGGATTATAGATACAGTTGGTTAGATTAAGGTCATTTTAAAATATTTTTAGTGAATAAAAGTGAAATTTTGGGATATTTTATATTGGATAAGTGAGTGATTGTTTTAATATTTGGTTTTTGGAATCTAAAAAACAAAATATTACAAACCAAATACTGTCACATTGGATTTTCCCATATTTTTCCGAAGTGGATAGTTTTTAATTATTTTATTATAAAGTTTCATATCTTATTAAAATAATAACCATTATTATGTGGAGGTGAGTAATAATTTTAACCAAATAAATTTGAAATCATAAAATACATTATATGTTTTCAATTATTCATAAAGTCTTAATAAAAGTAACAAAATAAACATCAAATAAAATTATTTTGAGGGAAATTTTTTTTTTGAATAAAAAAATTAATTAATTTATTGCATAATTTTTTGGGTCATTATGAAGTCATAACACACACTGTATATTTATATGGTATTCAATTTTAACCCCAAAATTTGGTTATCCTAGAAAAGGATGAAAAATTCACCATTTGATACATTCAAAAATATGATTCAAAAAGTAATATAATATTTTCTAACTAATTTTTTAAATATAGAAAATTTTACATTTAATATAACATTTGACATTTATTGAAAAATGCTAGGTTTTGTTTAATAACTGTTTTCGAACCCTATAAAATGATCATTTCACTTTATAAAAATTATAGGACCATTTATAATTAATTAAACTTATTTAATAATTACATTTTATTAAAATACTATTAATTTAAAAAAATCCCCAAATTCATCAAAATAAATTCATTAATTGAATTTGAATATTACGAGAAAATACACTACTTTTTTAATTGAACAAAAATAAAAATATATAATATTTAAAATGAAATAAAATTAATTATTCTATACAATACACATATTCAAATTATTATGGTCTTGATATATTTTTTTATTACACTGGTTTACACCCAAATTTTAATGTGTGCAAAATTAAGACTTCCAAGGGGCGTTCAGCAAACAAAGACTGTGTTGTGATCTCGATGAGATTAAAATTCTCTCATAAGTGGTTTCACTCATGCTTATCTTGTTGGATCTCAAATTGGGATTGGTCAAGGGAAAATCCCAATGGTTCTATCTCTCATGTGAACTCCAATAAATGGGATTCATAGGGAACATTTATATTTGATGAGGATATCACGTCTTTTATATTTATCAAATGGATTTGTTAAATTACTATATTTATATCACCCATGTGATCATTTTTTAATATCTATATTAACTATTGTAACATTATTAATAATATAATAAATCCAAATACTTAGCTAAGGATGTGCACGTGTTTAATATTACCATATTACATAATAAGACATTTAATTAAAATCACAATGTGAACCATCAATTATAAATATTTGGTCATTAAAATCTTCCCCCTTGATAAATTTTACCCTCAAAGTTTTCATATAGACCTCCCTTAGAACAGATGAGGGTAATTCTATCTCATCACTTCCAATAGTTGCAACGTTTCTTCCTAAAAATATTGGTTTCTCCATAGCACTTTTACTTGGTGCATTGTCTTATTTCATAGAAAGTTGTATCTATGATCTATGATCTTCACCGATGACCCCTCATATGAAAGATTATGCTCCAATGGAACAATCTACAGATTGATTATATGTGAGGGGTTAGGTATGTACTTCTTCATATGTGATTCATGGAATACATCATGAACTCAAGATAGGTTAGGTGGGAGTTCAAGTAAATATGCCACTATTCTGATGTGATCAAGGATCTAAAATGGGCCGATGTATCTTGGAAAAATAATTTCCTTCTTCCCAAATCATGTCACTTTCCTGCATTGAGAAATATATAGGAATAACAAGTCCCTTACATCAAACTCTAGTTGTCATCGATGATTATCAGCATAGCACTTTTTCCAATTTTGTGCCGCCATGGCATGTTGCTGAATGATCATAACATTTTAAACCATTTCCTCATTTATTATTGGACCTATAATTTGTTGGTCCTTAATATCATCCCGAAAAACTTTTGTGTTACACCTCTTCCCATAAATGGATTCATAGGGTTCCATTTTGATTCTCTCATGGAAACTGTTGTTGTAAGAGGACTCGGTCGGAGGAAGATGTTGATCCCATCCTCTGTTGAAGTACATTTAGAATTATCCAAACATATACTCAACAATCTAGATAGTCCTCTTAGACTAATAATTAGTTGAGGAGAGATAGTTCAGGATGAAGGTCAACTCAGTATTCAAATCATATTATAGGCTCTTCCAAAACATAGACTTGAATCATGGATCTTTATTGGATACAAATGATAATGGTAATCAACGCAGTCTGACCACATACAGGAGGTATATTCATGAAAGTAGATCCAGTAAAAATTCATCCTGTACCAGAAAGATGTGTTCAATCATTGTAAGATGATCCCCCATAACTCATATTGATTTATATTCTCCCTATGAATTTGGGTGATCCGTGACAAAGTCCCTATGGATGTTTCCCATTTAAATCCAGGTATGGGTAATGGTTTCATCATCTACATGGATTTTTCCTTTATACATTCACCTATAGACATATAAGACATCTTGATGTATATTTTTTGATCCCCATCTTCATATTTTCAAAAAAATAGTGTTCCCATAGATCTCAATATATCTTTGTGTTACCTAGGTGGATAGAGATGGTTGAGCTATGTTCATCATCCAACAGCTCCTTCCTTATCCCATGATTTTATGGTACACATAGTATTGACAAAATTATCACAACCCCAAATCAATAACATTGAACTCAATGAATTTCCCTATTCTTATAGATTAAACAATCTTTTAAATTCACACATAAACGCTTTGATCATCCTTTAACCCCTCAAGAAGAGATGGCTGAGCAATAATGTTTTAAGGGATTGATGATGCTCATTCCATTATGATCCCATGTCTATCTTCTCCATGTATAAGAGGATCGAACCCCTTTAAATTATCATTAATGAAAAAATATATAGATTCATTTTTCATAGATCATATGACACTCTTAGTACCACAAAACATGCATTTAATAGTGCTAGAAATTGGCTTTATCAATACTATAAGTGCACTGAAAACGTAAGTGACCTCAAAATCCCATTACATTTTTTAGTGATGAACAAACACCAATAAAGGGTTTATTTATCAGCACTAAAAAAGGGTTCATAAATAGGTCCCTTATCAACACTTTTAAAATTTTTATATAAGACCCATTAATTAGTTCTTTAATTTAGAACCACTAAAATAACCCTTTATCAACGCTTTTAGAAGCACTGGTAAATGGGTTTTTTAGCAGTGCTTTAAAAAGCACTGATAACGATCCATACTGCAGTATGCTATTATATCATACTACGTTAGAAACACATCACATAAAAAAACCACGCCCTGATAAAAAATTTAAAAGAAATGAAATTTTCATAACAAATACCAAAAACACTATAATATACATTTAAAATTTTAGTTTATAAAATTACATAGATACAAATTATGAAATTCATTAAAAATAATCCTAACATTCAATGTTTCCATGATTTATATTGACATTATTTTTTAGATATCCAACAATGCATGAGTAATTTAGAACAAACCACTTCAACTAGAAAAACGAATCCACAAATATAAGAATCTTTTTTATAAATACTAAAAAGAAATAAATTAAAAATAAATATGAAATAATAAATTAATTCTATGGAAAATAATTTTACCTCGAAAATAACAACATTAATTATGTGATTGAGTAGTGGAGAAAAAATGAATGAATGTGATAAATTTAAACACTAAATGAGAGAAATGTATTGTGAGAGAAGAGTTCTATTTATGTTTTTGTGTAGAAAGGGATGAAAGATGGATAGATCACCCAAACATGAAAAAAAGAATCCACCTTTATATGAAAATAATTATTATGTGATTAATACTAAAAATAGGTAAATTAATCATACATATGAAGCGATACATTAATTCTATGGACAATGATTTTATTATGAAAACATCCAGATTACTTTTGTGATTTAGTAGAGACAACAACATTCCCCTTCCTAGAAATGAAGTGGAAGTAAAATGAATGAAAGTGAAAAATACCCCACTATAGGAGTGAAATGGTTTTAAGGGATAAGGGGCATGAAAGATAAAAAAATCAATACTCGAAAAAAATAATCCACCTATATAAGAAATAATTATTACGTGAGTAATACTAAAAAGAAATAAATTCATCATACATTTGAAACAATACATTAATTCAATGTAAAATGATTTTACCAGTGAAATAGAAAGAAAACAATTTTAATTGAGAAATGTTAGCATCATTATTCTTCTATAAAATGTTGTGGAGGTAACTTGTAAGAATGTGATAAATGCACCACTATAGTGGTGAAATGGTTTTATGGGAGAAGGAGCATGAAATTTTGATGGAGAACCCCATTTCAAACAAAATACTCCACCTATATAAAAAACAATTATTAAGTGAGTAATACTGTAAAGAAATAAATTAAACATACATATGAAACAATAAATTAATTTTATGAAAAATTATTTTACAATGAAAAAATAAAGATTACCTATCTTATTGAGCAGAGGTAGCGTCGTTTATTTTCTTATAAAGGAAGTGAGGGTAACCAGATTGAAACTGATAAATGAACTGAAGCAGGAGTGAAAATTATTTAAGGGAGAATTTACATGAACGTTGTACAAATAATCCCAAATCGAACAAAAGAATCCACCTATATAAGTAAACAATTATTTTTTTTTGTAATATAAAAATAATAAATTAAACACAAATATGAAACAATGCAATAATTATATAGACAATGATTTTAATATGAAAACATCAAGTTTACCTCTGTGATTGAACGAAGAAAATATTGTTTCTCTCCTTGAGAATGCATGAGACATGAACAAAATATTTCTAAAACAAATAAAATCAATAATTAATAATGATATTAAAATAATTGTTCTACCATATAATTTTTTGGTAAAATAAATATAGAATATAATAACATTGCCATTATATCAATCCAAAGGGTTTAGATTCTTATAGATTGTTCTTCTGAGGTATTGGTAACATCATAATGTGTAGAATACATTGAATTCATGTGTAGTCAATCATTTAATTTACATTATGTAAATGAAGTAGTGAACATATAATATTATGTGAAAAAATATAAAATATTAAAAAGTCTCTTTTACCTTCTCAGTGAAGTCTATTTATTTTTTTTAAAGGTTTCAAGGATTTGCTGCCTCTTGTGTGAATCCAAATCCCCTCTTTGTGGTCCCCTCAAACATAAAATACATTTTCAATATTCTTAGAAACATGAACTGATTTTTATGCCCTAATAAATGAGTAACCCTCGATTTAATTTTCATCTGAATCAACCTTTGTTTTTGTCCTCATTAGGTCAATTGACCAATTCTGGTTTCTTGGATCAGAGACATAAAATACATGCGCTACTTGTGATTCCATTATGAACAGATCACCTTTTCCCATTCTGTATTAAAATTAACCTTCAAAAATTTCATTTCATTAACTTTCACTCAATTTATATTTTCATACCATTTGAATCAAAAATGGTACACATGAAATGTTTTATAATCTAACTCATGAATCTGTTTGATAATGCCCAAATATGACATATTTTCTTAAATTTAATTATTATCCTTGAAAGAATATATGTGCATCACTTCATCCAGAAGCTTAACACCACTATTTTTTATTATATAGAATTCATAATGTTATTTTCTATAGGATGTATAACCATTTATTAAAAACCCAGTGTAAGATATAACGTATTAATTTGGTAATCTAGATAGCTATTGAAGTCTTTTGGACATTGAATTCATATGTTTAGATAACTACTATTAAATTTGATCTCTAAACCATGCTATAAAATATTTATTATCTGTATATGATATCCATCTTTCACCCCTTTATGGATTCAAATCTCTATGAATTTCTTTGTGGGGTTTAATACATGGATCACTATCTTCACTATTATGTAATATGAAAATATTTTCACTCTCCAAATCTGTAAGGGAAATTGTAACAACATATCTTCCTAAAATGACTTTTCCCATATGTTGTTCATTGTGATAAGACATTGTGAGACCGATTCATTCAACATACAATAGGTAATTGGTACAAAATTTAGTAGCTTCTTCAACAATATATCATTCTGCAATACAACGTTCTTGTCAACATCAATTCTTGACATACCCTTTAAAAATAATAATATATTTTTCAATGGGATAAATCCATATGTAATGGAAAGTACCACATATTTTAACCTCTCTAAACTTATGAACCACTGGGTGGACCATTATATCAAATAATTATAGTGGGAAAAACATTTTTAATTCACATGATATGATTGAATTCTCCATATTCATCATGGGAAACTTAGCTGGGTCTAAATCATTTCTCAATATGGTTTTTAAAAAGGTAGTAGAGTCTGGTTAATGTATGTCATATATTTTGTGGCAGAATGAAATTGAAATAAACAAGCATTAAATATTGCATCAAAACATGACAGTCGCGTGGTTTAAGCCCACTTAACATCAAAGTAGTCATTAAAATGACATTTGTAATATTTTATGAATACTACTTTGGAACTTTTACCTCTTAAAGAAAATGAAAAATTCCATGTTTTCAATCTAGATAGAGTGTGAGATGCTAGAGGAAGAAAAATACACCTTTTACCCTTCATTGTGCTATGTCTTCCCTTGTCCCCATTTCAATGAAGTCCAACATTGCCTTGATTCCCTATTACTTTTATCCAAGAAAATTTTTTATCATGAAAATAACACTATCAAATAATTTTTTTCCAACATTCCAGACTTCATGAATATGTCTGACATATAAGCAATTCCAATATGAAAAAATAAATAAAATTTATCTCTTATTCCAAACAAAATTTTTAAGGTTTTTCAAAAATGTTTTACCAAAAATTGTGTCAATCTTTATCACTTTTTTGTACATCTGATCACCCATTGATGGAGGAATTATTTTACCTTGTTTGATAATCCCATTGAATGATATCATCCTTGACTGGTATATATTTCATCGAGTTAAAAATATTTATGTACTAAAAACATAGACTTTGATGAATGTTTCAACCGAACTGTGTATGTGTATTTTTCATAAATGGGAAACCCCAACATGCCTTTAATGTTGTAGCCTGATAAATTTCCATAAGTGGGGAAGTCATTTATCATTCCATAAAACCTGGTAATCAATGTGATTTATTCACTTCTATTAGCATCATACATTATAACACATGTATCCCACATCAATTTTTGATCTTTGATCAGTGGATCCAAATAGGCATGAATATCATTACCAGGTTATTTTGGTCAAGATATATGTAGAGAGAAAATAAAGTAGTTGTGCTTCATGAATAACCATGGTGTAGAGAAATAAATTACCAACATAACGAGCCATGTATTATGAGTACTACTCTATAGACCGAAAGTATTTGTTCCATCTGTAGATAATGGAAGATGAACGTTTCTTGGATCATCTTCAAATTCAGGAAATTCATAATCAATTTTCTTCAACTAAGGAGAATAGTTTGGATGACATAGGTTATCGTAGTTAATTATTATATATGAATTCCATGTTAATTATATTCAGGATTCCTACCATTAATATATCCATCTAAACATTTTAAATATAGTAATGTTCCATATAAATTTCAAAGGACTTGATTCATTTTTCTTGTATTGATCTACTCCACACTTATGGAATTTTAAGGGTGATTCATGGTCCTTTCAAAACAATATGCCATAATTTATACAAGAATGTATTTTTCAGTTATCATTACTATTTAATTTATCATTTTTTTATCATTATATGTTTTTCATGGTAGTTTAGTTTCTTCTGGTATCATATCTTTAAGAAGACCAACTAGTTTATTAAAGCTATTGTAACACCATCTGTGGCCATCATTCAAATTAAATATCTTCAATACAGGTGATAATGTTGTGTATTTATTACATCCCGTATATAGTGTTTTATTTGAATATAAATTTAACTCCTCAAACAACATTGAAAAAAATGATTTCAAATTCAATTTCCACTATAATTTAATAAATTAAATATCAATCATATTTTAGAATGGTATTCATATAAAATGATTCATATAATGTAATATCATCCCAATTGATGTCAACATTAAATTTTTTCCCATGTTTAGTTAAACATTTATTTCATTGATCTATTCCGCGATGAATCAAATGTTCATAAAACTCTTCCAAAGTTATTTGTCTCAAATAATAACAATGTAAACATGTATAGACGATTTAAGAATGGTCGTCTTCATGCTCTCTTTTAAACATGATGAACTCTTTTACTCCATATGCATATTCATTTGTGAAACTATAAGTGTGCATCCATTTTCGGGACATATCCATCTTATTGGAATTATAAAAGATTAATTTGATACAATATAAAAATAAATACACATAAGATATTCATTATCAAAAGTGAATGTTATAGACAATTCTTATAAGGTAAATATGGATTATTTCTACTAATGTATATGTGCACCTAGATATTCAAAATAAAATAATATGAGATGTTAAAAATTGAGAAAATAGAGGGATATAATGGTAGATAATAAATGATATTATCACTAAATGTTATAAGTGTAAACTGGAAGATGGATAGTGTAATAATCCTAGCCTGAATTACCCAAACAACACCTGTTCATATCATCTTATTCCCTCTAACTCACTTTAAAGTCAACAAAGGTTGATTTAATCATTTGGTCTAAAAACAAAAAATGGATCCCCCCAATATAAAAATTATTACCATAGGTCCAACTTTATTATAGCTTGACCCTTTGGGTCAATGGATATGGAGTCCCAAAATCATTATTTCATGATATTGGTGTACCAATTAGGCAATCAACTATGGAAATAAATGATTCAATATCTATATAAACACACATACATGTCATGCTAGTATAAACATTACGTCACATATAGTATATAAGAAATATCAAATAGAAAAAAACTTGATATTCAAACATAATTTGAACTAAAGTCACCATAATGGTTCAAAAATAGATGGATTGATAGGATAAAACCTCATGTGCTTAACTGGGGATATCCCCTCTACATCTTCTCCATATGAAAACTATGAACCAAAGTGAAATTTTTGAGGAAATAGATCCTATGATACATATAAAAATAGAGGAAAATACATCAATCATCTAACATGGTTCCCAAAAAATAACATGTGAAGCTGCATTTCCATTAGGGTGTCCCTGAAAGGTGTTATAATATATATAATCTTTAGGGAACCTCCAATGTTCCTAAAATCTATTGTCAGTAAACTAGAATATAAATGAAAATTTCTATACATTTACATACATATATGAAAATTTTATTTATAAGATATAAAACATAGTAGTTAAACAACAATAAATAAATCCTAGATCAGTGTCAGATATAAACAATAGATCATACAATGGTAGTCAAAGAAAACAACAAAACAAAAATCATTCCGTAACCAAAATATCACAAAAAATCAAACACAATGGATCGTAATCAATGGATCATAATCAAATCATATAACAAGATATCAAAAAAACCAAAAATATAAAAGGAAAATAAAAATCCAACCTTGCTAAGTTGAAGAGAACCCGAGACCCTCTTCAGATGATGGGTTTGATTTACAGAGCTAGTAAATTAGTGTGATTCGACCTTTCATTCACCTAGGAAGATCTTCGACAATGGGTTTCTTCCAAAGAATGCTTCTATATCGTGATGGGTTCGCAAATGGTTAGGGTTATAAAAATAGAACGAGACACTTTTATTAGTTCCTACCAATGAGAACTGATAAACAACGATTTTTTCCATGATTATTACATAAGTGCTGATAAATAATCATCTTTTTCATTGAGGAAAATGTGCTAATTAAGATTCTTTTATCAGCGCTTATTACTAATTTTTTGTTAAAGGATATATAATTTTAGTTTTTAATAAAAAAATTTAAATATTCATAATTTCTTCATAAATATATATAAATATATATTAATATTGTAACTCTATTCACTTTTAAATATATTTATTAAAATTTTATAATTAATTATTTATAATTATAGAAATTTTTTAATAAATATTAATTACTTCAATATATATATATATTTATATAATTATACATATACATACATGTAACGCCCCGACCCCAGCTACCCAGAGTCGGTGCATTACTTCGTAACATTGGCATGATCACAAGAAAGATCAAATCTCGAAAGACCGATTGGTTTAGTAGCCTTGGAAACACTAGATATAATCATAAAGTTTTACATTACATTTCAAAGTGAAAAACTACTACAACAACAAAGTCTTCATATCCACACTATTAACCCCTCATAATATCCCTGCAAGTCATTCATAATTTACTTCTTCACTACCTGGGAAAAAATAAAACATAAAAAAAAGGGGTGAGCTCAAATGCCCAGTAAGGATAACAATAAAGTGGAAACTTTCATAAATAAGAATAAACATTTAAGGCAATGTATAACTAAAACAAAAGCCTTTTAAATACGAACTTTCAACATGGTATGGCATAAATAGAATGAAATAATGCCATTTACTTATTCACATGGATATTCTACTAAATGAATAATCACATGCAAAAATCAATAACCACTTTCATAATGTTGGAATGCATAATGCTAAACGTTAATTTCTTTGTCTAGGCCTCATCCCAAGACCTAGGGGTTACTTCTAACCGGAACCCAACCCGGAGTGCCTCTAATAACCGGACACCAACCCGGAGTGCCTCTAATAACCGGACACCAACCCGGAGTGCCTCTAATAACCGGACACCAACCCGGAGGGCATACTTTTACCAGTCCCTAACCTGGAGGGCTTACTTTAACCAGTCCCCAACCTGGAGGGCTTACTTTTACCGGTCCCCAACCCGGAACATACTTGTTTAGCACATTCATCTGAAGAAAAGTTTGAAATATAACATAAAAATTCGGATTAAAACTAGCATACGAAATGTCAATAGTTTCACCATAAACTATGAATGGTATAAAATAGCACATCCACAGTCAAACATATCACAAAACCTTCAATACAATATAGAAGTTTTGTATCATAATAAATCAACTTCAAATAATCTTAAAATCCATCAAAGGATGTTGACATAGATGAAATCAAAATTCTTTTTAAAGAAATATCTCCTTTAATTTTGAAATCATTTAAGATCCATATAAAATAAGACATTTTCTTTGAAAATATTCTTATAAGCTTGTAAGGAAAGCTTCGATGATTTATAACGGCGGAAAATAACCGCACCCGCCGTATAAGTTAAAAAAACATTCTTACCTCAATTCTGTCGAAAAGGTTAAAAAGGACCTTGTTTTGAAAACGACGGAAAGATTCCTTTATAAACCTCTTATAAAGAGTCAAACAAGGGTATAAATGACTTTAACCCATATTCTTGTAAATAGTAAAAATGTTTTGAAATACATTTTGAAGAAACATGGATGTGGATGATAACGAGATTCCAGTAGATTATTACGTATAAACAACCTCGGATAAAGAAGAGATTGTGAAATAACCCTTACCTTGTACTTTTCCTTTTTTGGGGTAGGTTAACCTCCTGTATAATGGTGAAATAATTGTTATTAAATTATACAAGAATCATATATATTAATATGATATCATATATGATCTTTTAATATTGGTATCTTAGTATTATCGTTGTTTCGGGTGTTAACTTACTTGTTTTCTTTCATATGTTTTGTTACGTAAGACATGTTTGTAAAGGATAGGTTGTATATTATTCATATCCAGAATGATATCAAGTCCTTAAACATCATTTTTAAATCATCAAATGATAATTATACTTTAATGGTTACGATGGAGAATGAATCTCATCGCGTTCGTGGAGACGGTAGTCCGTACGTACGCACGAGCGACAATATCATTCTTTTGATATTAAAATAATATATAAATGGATGGTATATCATATATACAGAATCATTAACATGTTATATTTATTATTTACATGAGTTACACATCATTATTATACCCATCCAAATAATAATATATTGAATAACAATTACACCACGACGTGGAGACGGTAAGCCGTACGTACACACGTATGGTGACATGTTATTCAAAGGGTGGATATAATACTGAATATGGTTGTACCATATTTATAATAACATCACAGTATATGTAAGATACTGGAGTTATTATTTTAGAATGGTAAGAACAAAGAAAGAGGAAGTGGAAGAAGAAATGAACTTAGAAAAGGGTGGTGAAATCATTACCTCTTCTTCGGGTTCTTCCTTTTGATTTGATCAAAAGGGCTCCTTAGGTTGGCTTTCTGATCAAACTAAGGCCTCTAGGTTGTAGTGAGGGATGTTGGGAGAGTATTTGGGCAGAGTTTGGCCGAACAAAAAGGCTTTAGAGGTGTGAAGAAATGAGAAGGAGGAGTGCCCTTTTATAAGAGGGGTGAGGGGCACCTTTGGAAAAGCTAGAAATATTAATTTATAATAAATTCATATTCGGTTTCTAAAGGCTCCAAAGTTGACTATTCAAAGGATGAGGTGGGTATAGGTCGAAAACAACTCATCCAATAGAATTTAGACAGGTTTGGGTACTTATATTAACCTTATCTTTAAGTATTAACTCTAAGTTAATTAGTTTCACTTTTACAATGTCTCTTTGTATTTTTATATAATATGGTTAATAAACTTACTATATACATCCAAGAGACCCCCAAGTGGTCCATTAATGCGGAACCTATAATAATATAAGTCTCTTGGCCGATCCTTAGATTTTTAGGAATTTAATATCAATTAATAATATAATATTTGTTTTAAGAACTCTTTTATGTCAATTTTGACACTATTCAATAGTTGATTTTTGTGAAACTCATAACAGATTTATTACTTCGAACAAAGTCAATTAAATCAATCATAATATATCATATTATCATAGAAAATTAGTTTAATTCATTAAAAGCTTCATATTATATTTATTTGGGTATTTATAATATCAATTATTTTAATTTTTCACTATTATAGTAATTACTGCATCATCATTGTGTCATAAATAAAATAAATTATTCAATGTCTAAAAATTATAAATAAAATATACTTATGTAGGAAATCTTTTTATCTTTCTATTGAATATTTATAATCTAAAATCCAACATATATAACCCTATGTAAAAATTGTTGTTCTAAAAGATATATGCTTGTGTCATTTTTATTTTTATTTTGACTTTATTAATATAATGTGTCATTATCACTTACAAGTGGATCCATGGGGTCCCAAAATAGACCCAAAGATGCCCATGGTCGACCATGTATCAACCAATAGGGTTAAGACACGTTTTAGGGTAACTTAGTATTATTATAATATTATTTTTTTAACCCTTATTTACCGGATTTACCCTTAACCATGGTAAATAAAATATTTACCGCAGTAATTATTCAAAATGTCTAAAAATAAAAGTTACCCATTTACACAATTTGAACATCCTGATTCCAAATATGGAATCCATTTTCCTAAATTCAAAACACAGAAGTGGCAGAAATTAATTTAAAATTAATTCCCGCTGTCAAAACAAAAAGCGTGTTTTTAAGAGATAATAACTATCAAAAGATTGACACTTGTTTATGTTCGGTTTAATTGTAAAATTATGTCCAATGACCAACATTATATTAAATGGTAAAAATATATTCCCAATATACTCTAAAACCACTCAAATTCATAATTTATCACTATTAATTATTTTGATTAAAAAAGTTGTTTTTAATTAAAATTTAGTAATTTTCACTATTCATCAAAATATGAAAGTTATCCGAAATGTACCAAAATTTCACCTTAGGCTAAATTCGATATTCCGAATCCAAAAATGAAGTCCATTTTAAAATATAAAATATATATAATTTCAAAAAGTAGGTATTACTATTCACAACGGCTAGTTTAATTAGTTGTGGTGTGTGTTAAAACTCAAGGTTGCGTACAACACACGCTACTGTATTATTCAAAGAAAGTGTACCGTGGAAGTTTGGGATGTTTCATTTTAAATTTTTGATGTCCCCATTTAGTCAAAAAGTTTAAAATATTGTATTTAAAAAGGGTTCACTATTAAAGTTGATAAAAGTGCAATACTGAAAATGAATTTGTTCTTGCATTATATCTAAGAAACTCATAATATGGATTCTAAATTATAAGGATTATATAAACATTAAAATTTATCTAATACTATTCATAACCTCTTTTGAACGGCTTGTTTGGTAAGTCATGGTGTGCTTGAACTTGGTGTTGCATGAAGTGAAAGTTATTGAATTATTTTGAAGAAATAACACACTATGAAATCTTGGGGTGTTACAATACATACATATATATATATATAAATAGTTTATATACATATAAATATAGTAAATATATTCATTATTTATGTAAAATCATTATAAATTTATTAATTTTTTAAATATAAAAAATTATTGTTTTATAATTATATGAATACATTGTAAAATATATTTTTTATTTGTAATTATAAATATAAAATTGCATAAATATAGTGAATTTACATTTGTAAATATATTTATTTATAAATATATTTTTAAAAATATATTTTTAACATTGTTAATGAATATCTAATGTTGAGTTCATCTATATATGTATGAAATGAGTGAAACTTACAAAATTAAGAATATAGGTACAGCTTAACAATATTGAAAAAATGGATATGTTTTATGTGTGTGAATATTGTATATAAAAGTACATAAATAATGTATACGTGAAATCAATATAACCCACATTTGATATGTATTACATTTAAAAATAAAATGGAATTCAATTATATTTTGAGAACTATGAAATTAGTCAATATTTTAAATTGATATTAATATTTAATTATATATCATTATTCAATAAATCTATGATAAATTAATGTAATGTGCATAAATATTTCTTAATATATAAATCATATTTATATACATTAATATTTATATATATACATTTAATATATAAAATTTACTTATAATAGTTATCAAAATTATCTAATTAATAAAAGGATTCATATTTAATAATGTATAATTTATCAATTAATTTTTATCAATAATTATTTAATTAATAAAAGTATTAATTTTTTTTAATAAACACATATTTTATTTTTTACTTTTTTACTTATTTCATTTTAGGAGAGATAACAAAAAATTTATGTAATAAATATTTTTCAATGCTAAAATTAAAGTACTGATAAAGGGTACCCTTTATTAGTGAAAAAATAGTACACTGATATAGGATACCCATTATCGGTTCTAAAAAAAGCGATGATAAATGATAACCTTTGTCAGGGGTAAAAATTACGCCCTGATAAAGGCTTCCTTTATTAGTTCTAAAATAAAATCACGGATAAAAGGTTTAATTCTTCAGATCTTTCTTCACCATTGAAAATTTTTCTATTTATCATCATTTTCTTCTAGTGTTGATAAATAAAAGTACTTTTAAAGGACTTTTTTGTAGTAGTGTTTATTCTCTTTTCCAAGATGGTAGTTAATTGAGAATTCCTAATCTTTGATTAGCTCTAACAATCTTAGATGATGCATATTTATCTCTTCCTATGTGAATATATACTTCAGACTTTTTTGATCCATATATATTTGACACATCTCTTCATAGAGAGAATTCCACCAAAATTTTAAATCAAAAATCAATGTATCCAAATATATATCATGTGTTGGGTAGTTCTGTTCATGAACATTCAAATTCCTGGAAGCATAGGTAATGATGTTGTCTTTTTTCATCAATGCACAACCCATACCCTTCTTGGAAGAATCATTTAATACCATGGAATTCTCTCCACTTACAGGTTGTGTAAGAATAGGCGCAGTGGTATGCCTCTTTTTCAACTCCTTGATTATTTCTTCACATTCATCATTCTGATAAATTTTGAACCTCTTTTGAGTGGTGAGAGGGATTGATAAACATGAGAAATTTATAATGAATCAGTGATAATACCCAACTAACCGAAAGAAACTATTGATATCTATAATAGATGTTGGTCTCAACCATTCTTCAATTTCTTATATTTTCAAAGGGTCTATAGATAACACATTTTTTTTGTGATTATATTCCCCAATAAAGAGACATCCTTCAACTAGAACTCACATTTGACGTACTTGGCATTATGATTTTCCATTCACATGGTCTGTTTCATAGTATTCAAATGCTCCACATGCTTTGATTTAATTTTTGAGTACAATACAAAACCATTTATAAAGACTACCACAAATTTTTTGGGTAATCATTGAAGACTCATTCATCAATTCCCAGAAGATTGTTGGAGCATTAGTGAGTTTGAAAGGAATTACTATGATTTCATAGTGACCATACCCTATATGAATATGTGAGTTGGGGATACCCTCCATCTTCACCAGAACATGGTAAAATACAAACCACCGATCCACCATGGAAAATTATTATTCTCCATAAAGATAATGGAAAAATCCATCAATACAAGGTAGGTGATACTTGTTCTTTATCATGATATTGTTCAGAAAATGATAATTGATGAAAAGGATCTTTGAAAAATAATTTTTCTTAATGAAGAGGACTAGAACACCCCATAGTGAAGAACATGGGTGTATGAAACCTTTGTCTAGATTTTATTATATTTGTTTCTTCAGTTCCTCAAGATCCACAATATCCATTATATATGGTTTCTTGGATAATGGTAACACCCTAGAAATAAATTTTATTGACAATTCAACATTTTCGATAGGAGGAAGTCCAAAAAATTCCTTAGGAAACACATCAACATATTCCCTTTTAATGGGAATTTATTCCTAGGTGATTCATTCTTTAGACTCAATCATTTGAGAAACATAGACATGCCCATAGGTCAACAATATCCAGGATTAAGATGACAGTGCAAAATATGATTCAACCTTTTCCTTGTATTTGTACAGAATTTAAGGGTGATTCCCAATACATTTAGTGACTTCCTTGCTGCTAAAATTTATGTTGGATTTATATAGGGTAATCAAATCCATGCCCATAATTGAATCAAATTACACTAAATGGAGTATGACATGTTTTATAGGAAATTCATCTCATGAACGATGAAATTAGAGGAGTTATTTATTTGGGTTTCTATAATTTCACCATTTTCAATTTTCACTAGAATATCTGATTATATTTTTTATGGTGGTGTTTGAATAGTTCTACTAAAATTTCATGATATGAAAGAATACTTAGAACCATAATAAAAATTATTATTCTCTAATCATGTATAAATAACTAGCATACATGTCACCGCATCATTAGCAAGATTCACATCAGCATTAGTGATGGTGAAAGGTCACTCTTTGTTCCTTCTATGTTGTTGGTTGTCTCTAAAAACCCTTTCCTTTGTGCATTGGTTTTCAAAATTCCCTTATTACTAACTATTTCAGTAATGAACAAAATGTAGAGGGTTCACCGGATAATTATTTTTCTCTATCACATTAGCAGGTTTCTCCTATCACCAATAACTAGCTATGTTCCCTTACTTTCCAAACCTAAAGCCTTTACTCTCACCCTCATGAAATTTATGGGGTGATTCATTCCATAACATTGACATGGGGGTGTTAGAAATTATTTTCACCATTAGTCCTCCCTATTGGACTATTGAAAATGATCTCCATGTTCCGATTCTTATCCCCAGTATACCCCTAATATTCCTCTATCTCCATTTCATCATTGAGGCCACATCAAAACATTTATTCATAGCCATCAAATTCATGGATCTCCAGGGATTTCCATAGATTATGTTTTATCCCACCGAAGAAGTGGTCAACCATGCATTTGGGGCTAACGTCAAAGCTAGAGGCATATCATGAAATCATTGTGTTGTTCTTCTCGTACGCACGATAGAAATTTTTTATTATTATCTTGAGGGTAAGGAAATAAATTTCCATTTTTAGAGGGAGAGTGTGACGAAAATATTTATCAAAAAACAATTTCTTGAAATCCTTCCCCAAATTTGATTCGATCTCTTCCTCAGGCTTTGTATTTTCTATCAATTTCCAACATTGATCATCTTCTCCTTCCATATGATAAACAGCCGAAGGGCCTTCTCTTTTTCTATTTAGACCTTATCTTAGCTAAGAGAATATTGCTAAGACGTGCTTGATTCTTTCTTCCCTTGAGTTGGAAATCTCATTTGGGTAGACATCACATTTCAATTCACATTGATTTAAACTAGATTCATCTTATTTTCATCCATTACCTAGAATAAAATAAAAATTAGGGATGATTATTTTCAAACTATTAAACACATAAAGTGGAATTCAATGGAATTAAAGGGATAAATTATAAATTACATGTATTTCTTTAACTTAATAATTTATAGGATTAAATAGATTTTATACATGATCTATTTCATAACATATATTCTCATTGGATTTTTTTCTCCCTTAATAATGGTTCATAATGAGCAGATTAATTACCAAATAATATCATCTAGGAGTTTAAAACAGGTGCACAGTAAGGCACATCGTCATGTACCATGTTACCCTGAGTCAGGCTTGGAACACCTTGTCAGTGTTTTTACTCCTGGGTACATCTGTAGCAGAACCACATCTACTTGAAGTATACAGACATTGACTTATTTTCTTGATAAAACACTTAATATATACTCAATATAATCTTAGGTATTTATTTGTATACTTAGTCTTATCTCAAAGGTTTTTCTAGAGATTCCTAGTCTTAATCCCAAAAATAACTAAACGTTTCCACTAATACAATCTATAACAACCATTATCATTATAAAACATTAATACATGCTTCAATAAAATAAAATGACACATGATACAACCCTAAATATTGATAAGTCTAGTTTCTTTTGTAATTATGTATATTTCATGAGAACATTAAATATGAATTACAATATCTTTATTGAAAACAACTTTGACATGCTAGAGCTTAAAACCAAATTGGATTAACCTGGGGAAATACATAAGAAATGAGTGAACCATAAATAATAATACTGGAATAAAAATGTCATACCATAAAGATAATAATACATGTTAGACAAGAAATATCAATGATCCATAATGGAAAAGGAATAATAATGAATGATATAGCATTATAATCATAACTTGGGAAATGTGACAAATACATAGAACACTACATCATAAACATAGGTCAGTGATAATTTCAAAAGAATTCCTAGTCAAAAAAGTCCCATAAAAAATTAGGTACACCCCTATCCCAACATTGAGTATCAATATACAAAACATTACCCAATTCATTGAAGCACTATATAATTCATGGTGACCCCATTACTTTCATTTCATTCTCATAATAAAGTGTGCCAAGTAAATCATAAAAAATAGATTCATTCATAATCATAATTTATTCCAAAATCATGGATTGTGGAAAAAAAAGAAGGATGTCCCAAATAAAAATGGTATATTTTAATAAAATGGATCACCATTTATATGAAATGGTTATGGTATTCACTACACAATTGGTTTGGCATGGAAAATTGTAGTGAAAATTTGACAACATAATAGGTTCACACAAAAATTAAAACTAATATGTTTATGAGAGTGAAATTGGTCCCCAATCATTTATAAATTAAGTTAATAGTAATAGGGACATTTATTCACATGTCCACAGATTTATAATTAGTGAAAATGTAGGATAGTGTTAAAAATAATATTGAATAAAAAGATAAAGGAAATGGTTATTATGAACATTCAACATGGTAAGAGATGTATATATAAGGGCTTAATGATAGATAAAGGGGTCTCCAATCATTTAGGAATAATAAGGGAAATATTGGGGAGGTGTGAGAAATACCCCATCATTTGGAAATTAAAAATAAAAGGGAATTACATATAGGAGATTCTTGAAAAAAAGATAGAAAAAGAGGTAATATTACCTTAAGAGTAAGACACCAAAATATTGAAAAGGTATTCTTAAGAGATTAAGGGAACCTTGGGAGGATCTAGATAGTGAAGGTTAGGTTATTTCCACTCTAAAAATATTATCAATGAAGAGAAGATAGATCATGTGTGTGTTTATATAGGAAAATAATGTGATTTCTTTAATATTTAGGTTTTGGACTCTAAAAGTATATTATATCATACCACCAAACATCACATGGTTTTCCCATGGTTTTTAAAAAATTGGAGAATTTTTCATTATTTAATTATGAAAAGGGTAGAACTTATTAATATATTACCATTTCTTTTGTGGAGGTGAGTCATATTTTTAATGAAATGAATTTAAATAATAAAATACATTATATGTTTTGGTGGATTCCTAAAAGATTTATAATATTAATAAAAATAAATAAATTTCAAATTATTTTAAGTGAAAACATATTTTTGGTCTATGATACCCATTATAGTATTTGTTATATCATTTTTGGATCATTATGATGTCATAAAACACACCTTGAATTTATACAGTATATAATTTTTACCCGAAACGTATATTATCTCCAAAAATTATGAAAAATTTACTATTGGATAATTTTAACATTATGAATCCTAAAATAATATTTATTTTATCAAAATAAGTTTTTAAATAATTTTATTTTAAATTTCAATATAATATTCCACATTTCTTGGAAAATGGTGGGTTTTTACAATAACAGTTTTTCAACCCATATAAAATGTACATTTCACTTCATAAAAAATACATGACCATTTATAATTAATAAAACTTATTTAATAAAAAATTATAATTAAAATACCACTTATTTCAAAAATACACTAATTCATAAAAATAAGTCATTAATTGAATTTTAAAATTACTGGAAAATAAAATTTTTGTTTAATTGAATCAAAATCAAAATTATTAATTAAAAAATGAAAAAAATATTCTATAAAATATAATTATTCATATTATTAATTTCATTATACATATCTATTTTTTACACTGGTGTACACCCTAAAAATTATTATTTTCAACAACAAGACTTTCATGGGGTTGTTCGACAGATATGGTTTTGGTTGTGATCTTGATGAGATTGTAATTCTCCCATATGTTGTTTCACTCAAGTTTAAGTTGATGGTTCTCATCATGGTATTGGTAATGAGAAAATCCTAGTGATTTTATCTCCCTCATAAGCTCTGATAAATGGGATTTATATGGTACAATCTTATTGGATGAGGCCATTACTTCCCTTTTTCGTGTTTATTGGATTCGCTAAATCCCTATATTTTTATTGCTCATGTGATCAATTTTTAATTTATATATTAAAAAACTAATAAACTTAATGGTATTTTAAACCCACTAATATGACTAAAAAATGTAATAGTTTCTATAACCATATTACATAATAATACATTTAATTAAAATCACAATAAGAAACTTCATTTATAACTGCTCGGGTCATAAAAACTATATAGTTACCTTTGGAGATTATGATCCATTAGTATATCTGGGGGGATAGTGTAGAGAGTTTTTTTCCTTGAATTTTTTTTAAATGTTTTATAAAATAATTTAAGAGGGACGTCTTGAGATGGCGTGTGAATCCATGGCCTATTTTTCCTAGAATTAATATTATATAGATATTAAATATTTTTTAATTGAGTACTCATCGTTAATTACGGAAAATAGGATAAATCTCAAATGGTTGATCAGATCAGAAATATGAGACTGCAACCAGGTCTATAATGCGGTGTCTGCCCTAGGCACGATATAAAATGAGTTAGAAAAGGACATTCAGACCCCTCGATTTTTGTTTTTGTGTTTTATTTAATTAATATATTTATTTATTTAGTTTGTTTCATTTCACCTTGGGAAAATGCCTATTAATTACATGTAATGAAATATCAGATGGTTATAGCCTCATTATTCTGTAAATCCACCAGTAAGAGAACCTTCTTCCTATGGATAAATCCATCTATGATGGATGAAACATCTGATCATGGTGATTCAAAGCACGACTAATGGAATTGATAATTGAGAGAATATTATTCATCAATGATGATCTATCCAATCCATGTATGACTAATAATATGTTGTTTTCTCCCTTATAATTAAACTATTTTGTATATCACCATTCTTCCATCGAACTACCATTAATAGCCTTTGTATTCCCCAAAGTACTGAAATTAAATTGTTTAAATTAGTTTATATAACCATGGAACACATTCTTGATTGTTGGAAATAATTCTTGGAAAAATTCACATAACTCGTTGTTCTTGTTCCTTCCACCCATATTTCATTGAATTCTGAACTATTGGGACCCCCTTGGTTCTTGGTTGTACATTTCTAGGGGACCAAGCTCAATTGGTCACCTTGATGCATGGAAGATCTATGAAATGTCAATAGATAAACAAAATTGTTATATATCTTATAAGATTGTGAGGGGATGATGACTGATTTGATGGTTAATCTCCATGACTGTGATGAATGAATACATGATGTAGTAATGATCAAATTTAAAAACCCTCGTGAGTGACTGAGGCTAATTTCTGGATAATGGTAGTTCTGAATCACGATCCACTACCTAATCCATGTTTTTTGGGACGAATCACGGTGGGATCAAATTCCGTTGAGGCTATTTTAAGGCTTGAAAACAATACCTATAAATATAGTGATTTTAGAAAAATCCCAACTACACGCCTTGTAAAATTATATACAAACGGTGTGAATCCACTTTCTGAAGTTGCACTAGGGTTTGGGAAATCATTAGGATGACACATTGTGTACTTATCCCTCACACATCATGTATGACTTCCCATGTTGGACAGCCCATTTGATGTCTCACACAGGTTGGGAATACTCAATTGGCTTAGGAGTGAGTTAGACCCACTTATACCAAACATTATTAACAAAAATAAAATACAAATCAAGCAATCATAAGGGAGGTCTAAATGGCCTTGTGAAAATGTTCCACTCACATCTGCATCAAAAAAATTTGATCAGCATTCCATGACCAAAAGACCACTCCAAATTGGACTCTGTAATGGCCTTCATTGAAAAAGAATTAGAAAAATGATTATCCACCATATTAACATGTCTCACATTAAGGGTGACACCACCTAGGAGTCGCAAACATTCATTCCAAGAAGACAACATCACCCATGGGACATTCCTAGACCGGATCCTAAGAATGTAAACAACTACCATTGAATCTGATTCATTGAAAATAAAGCAATAACCATGATGAACCGCATAGGTGATGTATTTAATCATAACCCACAATTCAGCTTTAATGGTAGAGCCCTATATAATATAATGATAAAAACCACTCTTAACAAAGCACCTATAGGAAAGGAATACACCACCATGTCTTGATAGCCCAGGTGCACCTAAGGCTGCCCCATAAAGGGAATACATTTAAGGGAACACGTACATTGGTGGCCACACAGGTGGAATCTTTTGTAGACCCACATGCCATTTACCATAGTACACTGACATGGGGTCTGAGAATACTATCACGATCAACATACATGTACCATTCCCCAGATAGGTGGGAGACGCCATTTTTCCACCAACATGAGATGAACCTCTACTTTGATGGGACTCATGTACTGAGAAGAGGCATTAACAGATAGTGATGAGGGACCACATGCCATGTGTCCCCCCTCACACTCCAGTTTATACCTGATCTATTTCAATTTACCTTCAAACCTCCGTATATCCTTTGTTTGGTAACATATTTCGGCCTGTGAGATGCCTATCATGAGTGTTTTTTACATAGAATGAAACGGTGCCCTCTGGAGTGTCTTTTGAGATACTATATGAATGTTATGGGTAGGCACACATAAATGTGACACCCGATGATGGAAACAATCATAAAATATCAGAAGATCAGTATCAGGCTTCCCCTTCTGTTAGGATGGGTATTGGTGAACCTCGATGGGCGTACCATGATTACCTCTGGTCGGTCTAGGATGTGGCGTTCCCTGATGATATTTCGGAGTTACCCTCTAGTTGAATTGGGAAGTGCAGTTCATTACCATTTTGGGCTTACCCTCCAACTAGGTTGGGTAGTGTCCTTCGTCAATAACATCTTCCACGCATAACCCTGCATAAGGTATGGGTAGTAGAGTTTCCATAATGACTCACCAATCTTTTCATATAGTTGGACTGGGTAGTAGAGTTCCCTAGTAACCTTTCTGTGTGCTACGTGCTGGAATGGATGGACATTGGTGTTCCTTTGTGAATACTGGAGTAAGACTCTCTTAATGTACCAATACATGAGATCGTTTCCTAAAATAGGAAACCCATCAATTGTATGACATAGTGACGAGAATAATTTCCCCCTAATATGTGTGCTTGTGAGACTCCATAAAAATGTGAAAGTTATTCAGCGCCAACCAAAGAAGATAATATCATGTTGTGGTGAATGATTCTATTTGACTTGTGTGTTCTAGGTAGACACAAGAGGTTCTAGGCATCATAGATGGACATTAACTTGGAACTATTGGGGGATATTCTTATGATGAAATCTGATATGGAGATACCCTTACTCTCTCGTTTGGGATTTTTTGATTGAGAACATATATATATAGTACCCACTACTTTTGTTTTGGTTTCTATCATTTTTTAAGAGGTTAATACATGCAGGGTATTCCACATGTTTCCATGTCTATCTTCTAGTGGTTGGATGAGTATACTCTACGATAATAGGTAGGGAGTAATTGATGATAATTTCATTATCTCACCGTTTTTAGGCCCTTTATGGGTCAGTTCATGATAGATTGGTATTCGATCTAGTTTGATCCTAGGGATGTTGTTTTGTCATTCCCTAAAAATGGATTTGTTTGGTTTCTGAAGAAATCATTTATGTTTCTTGAGTGCGTCTCTAATTCCAGAGAGTCAAGATATGGTGTGGGCGGAAAACGTATCCATTCACCAGGATGATGATTACATTCTTGTCGAATCAACAGCCTGATACATTATTTTAAGTAACAATGGTACATGAATCAAATAGTATTGATTCATGACTATCCTTTTTTGTAAGATCCCCAATGTCATTATAAGTATATATATATATATATATATTCTTATCTGACAATAGTAATCATTGATAATTTTCCAGATGCCTTTATGATGACAGGAAACTATGATACCAGCTATGGTTTGTGATGCTGACCTTATGAGAAACGAGGCCTATGCTCATGGTCCACCACGTGTTCCCCATCCTCTAGGTGGGAAGTTAGCAGTACCTCCACCCATTGATCATCACATAGTCACAATAGAAAAGGCTGAAGATGTGTGTAGGTTGTGTGCACTCCGTGATTCCCAGCAAATGTGACCGTTGAGGTTATATGACATTTTAGAACACCATGAAGTAGAGGATTGGATAGATTTAGTTATGCACATCTTTAGTCTTGTTTGTACCACAATAAATCAAATATTGTCTTTGATAGGTAGTCATATCCATGGGGAAGCTGGTTGTTGGTGGGGCCTAGTTACCCAGATGCATGATGAGTTGGGACACTCATGGGATGACTTCCAGCCACTATTTAATGAGGATTAATAGCCCTCCTTCCTATTCTCTATTTGGGGATATGAGCTTCTAGAGAATTATTAAAGAGGGAAGTAAGATGTAGGGTATTACAGGTGATTTTTTGAATACTTTTCTAGGATCACATCCCCATTGACTAATCTAATGCAGAAGGGACAACTGTTTACCTAGTCTGAGTAGTGCTAGATTGCCTTTGGGGGGTTTAGGTAGAGGTGGATGAAAAATCCAGTTTTGGGACAAACAGAGGAACTCATTGAGTTCATAGTGTATTGTGATGCCTCAGGAGATGAGCACGATTTAATATGGATACAACGATAGGGAGAAATCTCATACTGGTTAAGGTAGTTGATACCTCATGAGGAGAACTTTACGACAAATGAATTATATCTAACCACAAAGGAATTATCCTCGAGAAAAAAGAGGGATTATCTTCATGGAGAGTTCTTTGTGGTTTACTAAGTCCACCAGAGTCTTAGGTACATCTTCACTCAGAGAGACTTGAAACTGAGGTCGTGATGCAGGCCAGAGTTCCTAAAGGAATACAACTTCTAGATAGTTTATACTCTAGGAAAGAGAAATCTTGTAGCAGATTCCCATAGCAAGAATTCTCATGATTTCCCATTTTGGGAAGCTTCTGAGCTGTTAAATTCCTTATAGCTGATCCTCGTAGAGCATGAGGGAATAATATTACAATAGTCAATGGTGTTGTTTAACTTTCTCCTTGATCATGTAATATATTACCAGTAGGGAGACATTAACTACGATGTTCTACATGATTATATATCCATAGGTGACACACTAGATAGATATTATAAAGGATGGAATCACAAGATCTTGTTCAAGGTAAAAATAGTGGTTCTAGTCGCGATGTAGGAGGAGGTATTGAGGGGGTTAAAAAATTCTCCCTTATTTGTACATAGTAGTGTGGGGACTATGTATAAAGATCGTAAGAGGTGGATTTAGGGGTACGGTATAGAATATTCTGTAGCTGAGTTCATCTCTCGATGCATTACTAGTTAATTGGTGAATGTTATTCATAAGGTTATGGTGTATTTTTTGTACCATAATGAGATCCTAGATTTTAAATGGGAATAAATATCCTTGGACTCTATCACATAGATTCTGTGTATAGAAAATGAAACTATTCCATTAGTGCGATAGTATTCTGAATCACGATGTCGGCGTACTTATTTGATTTCAGGTTGTAGATTTCAGTGGAGAGTTTTTTTCATTTGTACATACGGGAGATCATCTACCTTTAAAAAGTACCCTTGATGATTGTCTCCAATCGCGACGTGCAGTTGACATCACGATTGTGGAGAGGCAAAGCAAAGGAATTTTGGACCAAATTACAAATGAGTACATCCTTTCACTCCTAGAATGATCAACATAGCGATTTCACTATCCATGTGCTATAGGATATTTTTATGTCTTACATGGTGGATTTTGGCGGGATCTAGTTGGATAACCTTAATTTGGTAGATATTTCATAAAACAACAATTACCACTTGACCATAGGCATTGAACCATTTTAAGCTCTACATGGGAGACCGTACATTTCACCTTAATTTTGGATTGAGATTTGAGACAAATATCTAGTGGGATGAGAGTTTTTCAAAGTGACAATAGAGAAGGTGAAGGTCATCTATGAATTGATGAAGATAGACCAGAGAAAAAAGAAATCCAATACATGTCACCATAGTAAGCCCTTGTATTTTGAGCAGGGAGTATATAACTTCTTGAGAGTCTCCACATGATGAGTAATATAGAGGTTTATCCGTGGTTGAACGCTATCCTCGAGGCTCATTGGTCCATTTAAGAGGTCAGGAAGGGTTGGCCAAGTTTCCTCCCACATCACCCAACCCCCACAGATCGAGCAGGTGGATGATATATTCCATGTGTTTTAGCTGAGGAGATACGTGTGGGACCATTTGAATGTCCACAAATATGGAGATCTAGAAATATAAGATAGATCCACCTTTTTCAGAGAACGTAGTGGAAATAGAGGATCGACAATAGTGTACCTTGCATAGAGGGACCAACCCTTAGTTTGGCATGTTGTGGCAGCACTAAAATGTGTAGGAGAGTTCCTAAGAGTAGGAGATCCAGATACAGGCTCAGTACCCTTAGATTCTTTCTTAATTTTTCATTTCTGGGGTGAAAATATTGAATTGGGTAATGATGTAGCGACACATTTGTTCCTTGAAATACATCAAAATATTATTAAATATATTTATAGAGATAAGCATTGAGACAACATCTAAATCCAATGACTGGTCTTCTTGGAATTAATTATTTCAAAATATTAAATATATTTTTGTTTTATGCGAGTGATTAAATAAATAAAATTGGATAAATCTCAAAGGGTTTATTTAATTGAAAATTTGATACCACGGTTGGGCTAGGAACATAGTGTTTACCCTAGGCATGACAAAAAATTGTTTGACACATGATGTTTGGTCCCCTGAATCATTAGTTGTGTGTTTATGGGAATTAATGAATTACATAATTTAATTAATTAAATTCATTTATCCTTTTCCGAGTTTCTATAAATTCCTTTTTATGATAACTTCTCTAGGGTTCACCACATTATATTATGAATTCATCAGCAAGAGCTTCTCTTTCATATGAGGAATTCCTTCAACTAATGACGAAACTTTTTTAAGGTGATTCGAATCATGAAGAAGGCATCATATCATGGGGATATTGTTATTCATCAACGATGATCGATTCAATACATGTTTTACTCAATATATTTCTTTTTTCACCTTTATAATTATTTTATTGTGTAGATTATCTTTATTCCATTGATTTTCCTTTGATATCATTTTCCTTCCCCAATGTATAGAAATTAAACGGTTTAAATTCGTTTTTCTAACAATGGAATATGTTCTTGATTTTTAGAATGAAAAATTGTCCAAATATAATATTAATGTTCTTTCATGTGACACTTAAACAAATCTCTTATTGTTACTCACTATTAGGACCCCCATGGTTCACAGTTCAATAATTTTATGAAAACTAACTCGATTGGGAACCCGAATATAGGGTGGATCAACAAAATGAAAATACATTGAAAAAATGGTTATAGATTTGGGATGATTTTGAAGAAAGGGTAACTGATCCTGTGTTCAAAAACCATGATCACGATGAAAAAATAAATTGTGGCATGCAATTAAAATGGATAAAACACCATGTTTGAAGGTGGCTGATTTCCAGCTAGCGGAAGTTTGGAATCAAGATCTACAGAAAGATCCTCATATTTTGGGAAGAATCATATAGGGATATATGGATGTTAAGGGTATATCTAAGCATGAAAACAGGATCTATAAATCAGGATATTTTTGAAAAATAATGAATATAAGTCGTGAAAAAATAAGAACACACAATATGTAGCTGCTTTTCACAATGGCACTATATTTTCAGAAAACATAATGATGACAGGACATGTAGTACTCACTTCACTACCTTATATGACTTTAGTGGTTAGATACAACATATTATGGATAAAATAGGTAGGTACTCTATGTAAGGTAACATAGACACTGGTTAGCCACTCATGTGGCATCTCGTGTAGACCCACACATAGTGTACCAAATAAAATGGACACAAGGTCCGAGTATAATAACTTGGATAGTAGACATTTCCCATTCCTTGGATAGGTGGGACACATCGTGTAGTCCACCTAGACAATATGTACCAATAATAGGATGGGACCCATGTACTGACCATAAACATATCCAGGTAGTGAAGAGGGACCACACGCCATGTAGGTACCCTCACATTTTTTTTCTACTTGATCTCTTTAGAGGGACTTTCAAACCACAGTATCTCCTTTGTTTTCACCCATATTTTGGCCTGTGAGATCCCTATCCGATTTTTTTTCATATAGAACATGATTTTTCCTCTAAATATGCTTTTGAGATATGATATGAATTTTTCGGATTGGATCATGTAGAGGTGAGACCAGATGATAGCATCAATTATAAAGAATCGCCATAGAAGTATTGGGCTTACCCTCTAGCTAGGTTGGGCATTGGCATTCCCCAATGGATGTACTGGGATTACCCTCCAGCTAGGCTGAGTAGTAGAATTTCCTCATTGAACATTCCATATTACCCTCCAGTAGGATAGGGTAGTGTAGTTCTTCAACATTCTAGGCATAACCTCTAGCTAGGATAGGTTGTGGTGTTCCTTGATGACATCATTCAGACATAACCCTCTATTAGGGATGGGAAGTTGAATTTTCCTAATGAATCACTGGTGTTACCATCTAGTATGTCTGGGAAATGGCATTCCCTAATGTCATACCCTAGTGGTACCCTCCTGTTGGGAAATGAAATGTCATTTTGTGGTGACTACCAGAGTAGGACCTTCATGAAGTACCAGTACACATGATGATTTCCTAAAACTCATAACCTAGCGATTATGTGGAACAGTAATGATATGTGGTTTGACGTACCATTGGAATCATGAGAAAGTGGGACGCTATTCCTCATTGAGACATTTTATTATGACATGACTTAAAACTATGAAGAACTTTAGTGCCTCCCAAACAAGATAGTGTCATTGTGTCGTGATTGAGTCCCTTTTACTTGTGTGTTTTTGGAAGACACATGATGTTTTGGGCATTATAGATGGACATTACCTATGAAATATTGAGGACATTTCTTCTTGGGCAGACATGTGAGATAAATATCTCCTTACTCCCTCATTTTGGATTCTTAGATTTATTATATATGAATATATATATATATATATCATTTTTCAGTACCCACTCCTAGGGTTTTGGTATCTCTCCTTCCATAAGTGGTGAAGACACGCATGGTATGCCATGTTATTTCTGGTTATAGATTCATTTCATTTGATGAGTCTACTCTCCTACTATATGTAGGGAAGAATTGATGATAATTTCATCTTCTCACCATTTCAATCCCCTGTATTGTTTAGTTTTTGATAGATAAAGAGCCTAGTTGAATCTTTATAGACAACCATGATGACCACTTCCACTACATGATTTCAGTTGTGTGGGATAAGATCATCTTTTGTTAACTAACATTTCACACTTGTAATAATCCAAGGGAACACTAAAGTCTACTATTAATATTATAGAAAATTACAACTGTAGGGATCTACCTTCACCAACCTAGAATCTATCTTTCTACTTCATCATGTTTCTACGTGTGAGAATCAAACAACTAGTTTTAAGGAATGACCTAAAAATTCTCTCTTGAAATACATATCAATATCTACCATCATAAAACCATTGAAAATTAATCAATTGTGTTGAGATTAATCATATACAACTATGTTTAGATGTTAGGTCACATGCCCTTCTGTTATTTCTGAACCATGACCCTATCAGTCATCACTACATCAGGTGAAAAAGAACTATGTTAGAAAACTAGTTTGTATACTCTACCATTGAATGATGTCCCTTTATAATTTATAGGAACTCTATTTAAATTTACACTATGAAGGATTGTAGGATGAACTTTTAAATAAGGGGGACCTTTATCTCTATCTACTTTAACCCTAGTAGTTAATATTATAAAAAATATAATCTCTACACTACATTATTGGACCCACGAGATTAGAATTTGTACAATCCACCTTGAAATATTAAGATGCCTTCCAAAATTCATGAACTGATCAATATTATTTATCTATTCCTCCTCCACCTGAGGTCCATTAGTACAATTAAATTGTGTTGGATTCTAGTGTAGGAACCCTTGTTCTAGATCCAATCCTCTTGTTTGGGAATCGTTACATTGGTTGTGAACATGAAACACATTATAATATGAGGAATGAACTGTCTAAATGATTTCCATGATGGTACTCTAATAAATAAGTGGATTACCTTGAAGAGAATTTCATAATGCACAATTGTAAAAAACCCCTAGAATATATCTTCAAGACATGACTCCATAAACCAAAAAAAAAGAAGGAAATGATCAAATGGGTAAAAAATCATAGTTTAATATCTAATGATAAAAAATGAAATCATATATGTCAATCAAATCCTAACAAATAGACACACACAAAAAGATCATGCAGTGGAATAAGTCTTGTTATGATGAAAACATGCCAGGAACTCACACGCCATAAACCCAATAAGTCATTACAATCCTACATACATTTTACAATCTCCCCCATACTAAAATACTCTAGACCAAGCACCCATGGTTACCAAATTATAGTTACAAGGACTAAAAAACCCATCCAAATTGAATCTGAACATAACATTCTATGTACATGAAGTGACATCATGAACCCCAAAAGAGTGTGAAATAATCTAGGCCTAAAAAATTATATATAATGAATTATTTTCCAAAACTGATACAACTAATTTGGAATAGATATATATAATTTTTAGTATAAATTAAATAATCAATAATAATAAAAAATAGTAATGGGATTAATAAACCCAATGGAACAATCTAATACCAAGGAACATGACCAAACTCATAAAAATGGATAACCCAACCAATCAGTAGATACTCTATGTGATATGTGGGAAATATTTAACTATAACACCACCATCTAAAAATTCCTATCTGATGTATACCTCAAACTGTTACTACAACGCCTTTCCATTTTCTTGGTTAAACAGAAAAAGACTAGACAACCCCTATGGAGTGCATTGGGTTTGAACAAACAATCCCAATAAGATCCCAACAACGTGAACCATACCAACATCATATAAAATAATATTATAAAACCCTATATAATTAAAAAAAATTCTTGATAAAACTATTTTAACATTTACTTCAACATAATGGTAAATTGTTCCCCCTTTTACAGTTCAAAAAAATACCGATAATAAATTTTTCAAAGAACATTTCAGATAACCCATTTTATATTTCTCAACACATGCGTCATATATCATATCAAATATAAAAAATTCAATTTAAATGATAAATAGAGATCACACTTAGACAGAATAGGCCTGGGATATCTAGGTCACATGTACATCAAAAATTAATAATGACTATTGTGCACTAAATGATTCCATTGAAAAATTGGGCTTTGGTATCGAAGGACCACCCCTGGATGAAAACCCAATACTGTTAGAATCAAATAAATAGAAAAAAACTCCAATGTAACTATGTAACACCCCATGAGTAAACCCCCTAGATAAACACGGTGAAGTAAAAATTCTAAAACCACCTCCTAAGTATCCAAGGATCAAATATATTATATTTTTCAAAAAAAAAATTCAATTTTATTTTCACATTTCCTTAACAATTTCAAAAAAAATCACTTCACTAAAATCATTATTTAAAACCTAATTTAAAAATAATATAGAAGATTATTTTAATTCAACATTCCTTTGCCGAAAAATTTGAAAAACAATATTTTATCAGAAAAATTTATTAATTGTCGTCAAATTGAATAAGGATCATGAAATTAATAATATAGTAAACCATTATAAAATAATTAGAAATTAGATTTCAGAAAACAAATATTAGTGTAAGACCACCTCAAAGATAATTTGGTTACATATCATCAACGGGAACCGCACATCATATGGAAATGGAAGAGGTCAGCAATCAAAAGTTGACATAAAAAAGTCGATTCCAAAAAATAGAATTGATTTTTCATTCGCACAATGTTACCAAAGATATATATCAACAAATACCACAAAATTCTATCACATCACACTATAATAAACAATAGAACATTCCTCCTGGAATTTAATGTAATATAAATAAATAAGGGATTGAGAGGTGTCATAACATGTTCAAAATATTCCATCAACACAACCGAGAATGACTATAATTAAAAGATAAATGAAGGAACCATAGAGATTCAACAAAACATACCAATGTGGGAAATGATAATCAACCACAGATCAACACGACTAACAATGGTGATAGAGAGAGTCTAAGACAACCCATGGTATCCTTTATATTCTTTCAAATTAGGAACAAAGTGGATTATTAGAGGGAATAAACATGAATATTTTTGTGATATTAGGAAGAATCATCTTATACTAAAATGAATCACCTTTGATTTAACTAACTTCTAGATTGTGTTTACACAATTGAAAACCCTTTTCTGACACTATAAATATTTTTTCCTCTTATAGTCATTGGTTGGATTATGATTGTGTATCCCTCCTCCAAACACATAATTTCTGATTATAAAATATCATAGCATAATCGAAACCCCATTAAAAATTGGCAATGTAAAATAAAAAATAAAAGGTCTCATACGTGAGGGTAAATAAGGATGTTACCTAGAACACATCACATCAATATGGAATGGGAAATTGATTCATCCTACCTTCCAACATCTTATGTTCATCCTCCACCTGATTACATGTGATGCATATAATAAAAAATACAGTTATATTATGATTTATTATAGGATGCGATCTTTATATAGGAACTAAAAACATATTGGTTAACTTAGGATGAGCCTCCCATTATATGGAATTAATCCCCCCATAACCTCCTCTATTAAGTGAGTCAGTACCTCTATATAATCTTGTGCATATAGAATATACTTTATTCCCTAATTCCAATAATAATAAAACACCAGAGTATAAAAAATTTCACACACTATGATATTTTTCTTTTGCACCTATAAACCTCAAATTACTTATCCCTAAAATAATATTACACAATATGGTGTAGAATCAATTATTAATCATATTCCAATACCATGTCTAGATGAGTTTATAATAGAAAATAAATCAACTTATGTTCCCCTTTTTCTTATTGGACTACTTTTTATGTTTATTTACATAGAGAATATATTATAATTATCATCACTACTGAAGGTACATCATATCAAATTAAAATAAATATATGTGCCCAATCATCAACAATAATTGTTATTATTGTCTATATATGAATAAGTATATTTGAATATATTTTATTCAATGTATAGAAAATACATATCTCTAAAAATTTAATATTTACAACACTTAATGGAATATTCAACCACTTCCAATATATAAATATATGTAGGGAAATTAGTACCATGTTTCCTTTTACATATGGGACCTATAGACCACAAAAATATCATCATACATTAATGCATAACCTAGACTAATGTCAAATGGATCAAAATATTACAATTATGGAATACCCAGTTTGTATTAGTATAATATTTGTATTATAGTCATGATAATATATATCTTATAAATCATTGAATCATATTAATTTCCATTGTAAATAGAACTACATTATGATTCAATTAATTCATTGAATAGAAATCCCATATATTCCCATAACTAATAATATAAATTGTATATAAATTAAATATCATGTTTTTCACTACCCAATTCAGTTGGGGATTATATATTGACATCCCAGATAATAATAATTCATCATAAAGACATAAATGTTCTATAAAATAATAATATAATTTTAATTTTAATTGAACCATATCAGAAAATTGATTTTAAATATTTATAATCTCTCTGATTTTGCTCCATGTAGTGAGAAGTCCGACATGAGTATCTATTTGTACATACTAAATTCATTAATCATGTCTCAATAGTCGTTGAATATCGAGGTGCACATCAAAGGTGTATAATTTTTCAATGGTCCTTGGATGATATCCCTACCTTCATCCCCATATGTCCTATTCAATCATAGAAAACAATCATATGCTTTCCTCCATGACATCATTGTTAATAACTGATAGTACATCATGTATATATTACACCACTATGATCCCCATTTTGTTAATTGAACCATTAGTGTTTCATGTCCATCTGAGTTTATGTATATATTGAATGAACTTATTTCATGTAAATATCACAAATATACATATATGTATCTTTCAAATAATGTGATTGTATATGATATGATAAAATTACTAATTCACTTTTTAAATAATAAAAGTCTTTTTATTATGTGTTACCTTGGAATGTTTAATACATGATCATAAAATAATAATCTAATGTCTAAGTATTGTTCATGTATATATATAAATAGATAAAATCATCATTATATCCAAATATTTCATGAATGTGAAATAAAAATTATATATTATAGGTAGTAGACCAATTGTCACATAAAATGTTCCCACCCCAATGTTATTCCACTAACCCCATTTGTCACTTTTCTGAAACTCTAGATTATTTTCCTGATCTCTTAGTTCATATAACGTGTATACCACTTTGTATAACTGTCATCATTTTCTATATCTTGCCTGATAAATACGACCCATTTATCATCCATTATTGACCCCATGGTCTACCATAATTCTTCTATTTATCTCTCTAATCAAAACAAATTTAGTAATATGTTTCATCCTTGTTCTATAACTGCTCTATATCCCATTGATAATCATATAAAAGATAATAATAGATTTACACACACATAAACCAGTGGCCATTAATAACCTCAATCTCGTAGACTAAGAACAACCCTAATTCTAATCGATTTTTACCCTATTAATTATAATAAAAATATATACATTAGACTCATTAGTTATTTAGTATCACTATATCAATGTGTGATCATCTTATAGACCCTTTGGTTAAGGCTAATAAATTAATTAATCAATTCATTTTTATCCTAAATCTAAAAATAAAATAATAATCTGAGGAATAAATATAATGAATAAGCATGTAGAAAAAAATTATAACCCATCATCACCCAAAACATTAACATCACTCCCTAGTGATCCTTAATTTGAGTGAAAAATACATTAAAATAGTTTTTACATTTCAAAATTGATAGTATTCATCAATTCCCCTTTAAAAAACATTTATTATAATTTTACCAGATGTGAATACATAATTTATCAAACCTCACTTTAGTAAGTTCTTATAATGATAATCATATGAAGCCACATGGCAATATAATTAATTCAATAATATCCCATTACACAAAACACTACAGATATACCCCCATATAATGTTACCAAATCAAGAAAGTGTACAATATTAATATAAATTTTTTACATATCATTCCATTGCCCAGATAGAATTTATTCCATAAATTAAATATAGCGAAACTAAACTAATCATATAATTATATTAAAATATTAAAATGTATCATAAAACCCAACCAGTTTTGAAATACCACTTACTAATGAAATCAACCAATAATTATTGGTAGTGGTAACATACCCTTTGCTGCATAACTATTAGTCAAAATTTTATCATAATGTCATTAACTAACAAAAAGTATTGACAAATCCAGTGAAAAAAATAAAACATAAGTAGAATTATTCTTCCAATGATATATTATTAGACTATCACATGACCAAAATGAATATTTAAACAATTATGAATGAAATTATAATCATTTTCCCACATTAAAATGTGTTTAGGATACCTCATCATCGCATTGATGGCCCTCATCAGTGTTTGGATGTTACGTAAGGTAACAAATTACCACAAGAAGATCCTCGGTGGTGGGTGAAGCAGTCGGCACCTTACCAATACTATTTTTATGGAATTTTCATGTGGTTCCTATGGGCCAAATATATTTTTTTGATCCTAGTTTTCCTCCATTTTGGTCATTCTATCTTTCCAAACATCACCAATCCATCCCATAATAAATTATTAATATATTCAAACTTATAAATTGTAAAATTAAATCATTGTTCAATCACATGGTCTAGGGATCTTATTATAATATATGATTATTCGTACTATATATTATGAATAGTATTAGTATCGTGTTTCATAATGACATAATGTTCCCTCAAGAGTGGAAAATGTGACCTATTGTGTGGATTTACATTTTTAGGAATACCACATGGAATAACATATTAACATGTTACCCTATATGTAAAAATCCATATATTTTTCTAATTCTTACAAAAATCTTAAATATAGAGCAAAATATGAGTTGTTTGGTTTTATGTTTATCTTATAGGATTTTTTTGTTAATAAACATAGGGCTTGTACTTATAAATGTTACTTATGTAATTTTATCACATGATTAAAAAATAATATGGATGTTAATGGTTAAACATAACTAATTTTTGTATAATTTCTGCATATACCATGATTTATTACATGTTATGTATTCATCATTCATGAAAATTCAAACTCGAGGAATTTATAATGTATAAGGTGACTTGCATTGGTAAAACATTTAACATGTATTATAGGTATACATGATTCTTCTAAAAAAATATATTTTATGAATATTAATAATATATATATAAATATTTTATGGATTTTGTTTATATATAAAAATATTATCGAGTTCGTATCAAACCTATTGTATCATGAGTGTAAATAAAATTATACTAAAGGCTACTCATTTCATGTGATCATGGATTAAAAAATAATATTCATTTTTACTGTTATAATATATCATCATGTCTTATATCAATATTTGTAAATAATTATTCCTGACAGTGGAATCTAATTTCATAAAATAAATATACATAATATGATATCTTATTTAATGAAATTCATAATATTTATTTTTTTTTTTGAAAATTATTAAATTATATCATGGTTTAGTGAATGTGGGATATTAAAAGATATATTGTTGAAACCACTCTGTAGTAGCGTAATGCTTATGTCTTCTTTATTACATTGACATAATACACAAGTATTTTAATACTGATTTATCATATAGGTTAGTATTCTTTGTGAAATATATATATACGCGATACCAATATTACATTTGAATAATCAAATTACGGCATAACTTTTTTTCAAGAATAAAATTATTACCTCTATGATATCATTTTTAATCTGAAATAATATTCTTCATGGAATCCGTGGGAATGTAAAAAAATAAGGTTGAGATAAAAGTCTTGGTAAGTGGATGGTACAAAGGAATACATTATGAATTAGAAAGAATAATTAATATGTAAAGGTAAATAACAAAGCACCCATTCCATTTAAATTACTGGATAAGGTACAATCAATATGGTTTTGTAAATAAGTGAGAAAAAAATTAATTTAGTTTTTAAAAAAATAAATGAATATCTAGATAATTTAATAGTGAAAATCCAATAGAATGTAATTAATCTTCCTGAGGAATGACTTAATTGTTAGAAATAGTGTTACTCCGAAACATTATACCTTTACCTTCATGACCATTCATGAAAAAGTTTCAAACAAACAAGGTGAAACACCACATAGAAAATTCTATAAAACCGAATCATTCTATTATACTACAATAGCATCAAGGGTCACGCATTAACTGGTCCCATACCATTGTATTTCATGTCAAAATCGAAACTCATATATTAAATAATTTACCTAATCCAAATAAATTGTGCATTATCACATATCTTTATTTTTTAAAGGATATACATTTATCAATATTCTGCCAGATAATCAAATAAGCATCAAAGTAAAAACTATATATAAAAATAGTACATGGATTAGGAAATAAATATATCCATAATAAATACAATTTATAGTTATTTGAAATTTAATGTCTACATGAATGTGAATCATTGATTCAAAAGTTATTAAGAAAATGATTCAAGAAAGTGATTGCCAAAAAAATTTCTTTGTCAAAAAAGACCTTAAACCATAATTTAGAATATTAAGGGTGGTATCAATAAAATATATACTCACTGTAGTAATAATAAATGGGTATTATCGTTGACTAATATAAATACCTTAAAAATCACATAAAATTATAATTTAGGAAAATATCATTTTCATATTGACTTTTTTCAAAATCATTTTAATTGAAAAATAGTATTGAAAACATTTTTCTTAAAATTATTTTAAAAAAAATGAAATAGAATCAAGAATGAAATAATGGGAATGACTTCAATGAATTCCATATATAAGGTAAAAATAAAAAACAATGAACATTGTTTTTATAATGTAATTTTTTTTTGAATTCCCATTATTCTGAAAATCACAATAATATTCCTTTTATATTTTCGATTAAAGAAAAACAAGTATTATTTTTAAAATGAAATAATATTACATTGAAATCATTTTTTAATGTGTATTTTTTTAAATTCAATTTATAAATCATTTTTACAAGATTAAAAATAGATTGTTAATACATTTTTAGAATCAATGGTTTTGGTGGAAAATATATTTCTAACGAAAGAGAGACGTGGGATTAGATTATCTTATAAAATTTATAGAAACATTAATGTACCAAAGTGTTGAAAATGGTATATTTAACTAGAATTATCATTAATAACTAGAGGATAATAACATTAAATTGGTTTTTTATTCAATTATCAATTAATTTTTCTCTAATAACATTCACAATTGAATAATCACAATTAGAATGAGATTGTGAAATAAACCCTCGTGAAGATCAAAATGTTTATGTAAGAGTTGACCATTGAGTCCCTTTAGTGTATGAAATATGAAGTATATAAACTACTAGAAGCGGAATTTTTTAAAATAAATTTATTGTAAACATAATCATAATATGAAAACATCAGTGAAGTATATGAATAACCCATTTAAATGAAATTGGATAATGGAATCCCTTACCTAACACTTCCATTTTATTTAATTTTCATTAACCACATGTATAGTGATTTTAAACAGGTTATTAACTTATAAAAGAAAAATAATTTTATTTATAATGTCATATATTAATCTTATATAACATCATATATCCCATTTGTTAATAATAATTCATTATTTTAATTTTTTGGGTGTTAATTTCCATTTTTTCTAGTGTGTGTTTGACCATAAATGATCTAGTACATTAACATATTATATAGTTATATAATCTATTTAACAATAATAATTACTTAATTATCATATTTTTAACTAATTTTTACTTTTAAAACTAATAATACTATTTATTTATGAAATATGAAGATTGTCACATCCATAGAGAGGGTAGATCGTATGTACACAAGAGTAACATTTACATTTTTCACCGATCATAATAAAAATTAATTATGTAACATTTTAACATTATATATGTATATATATATATAACTATTAATAATATCATATTATAAAATTATATATATAATAAATGTGGCTTTCTGATGAAAATATATTCACATCACTTTGTGACAGTAGTTGCCTATACGTACATGAATGATGATGTCATCCTTACATGAGTGAAATTGAATGAATGAAAATGGAATATATGTATATATATACAATATCATTGAATAATGATAAATATTTCATTAATATAGTAATTATTTCATTTATAAAAAATATAGTAGTTAATATAATCTTTATCACTATCCATTTGATGCGTTGGTGAAAGACGAATCACATCACTGCACGAGGCGGTAGTCTTCCATACAGACGAGCGATGTTATCATATCTCCTACAAAATAGATTTTGAATAGATATATATGATATAGTTACTACATAGGTATTTCTATTTCTTAAATATTCTATATATACTTTATATCCATTATCATAGGAAACCATGTGATGTGTAAGTAAAAAAAATAAACAACGTCAGTTCACAAGGAGGTACACTACCGTACACATGAACAATGATTATGTAACCCATTTGAGATAAGTGGATATGGTTTTATTTCATCTACTTATTTATAAAATTTTGATTATATAGAATATATTTATTTTTTTATAATAGCATTATTAATCAAAATTGAATGAGGTAGTGAAAGATTTAAAATAAAGATACCCGTTCAAGAACATTAACTTTTCTTCATGTATGATCCTTATCTTTTCAAAAAAAAAAAGATTCAATGGATGCATATATGATAAAAATAAGGATCCTATGATGAAGGCAGGGTTTTGGGAATTTATTCTTTTAGGTCTGAGATGATCGATAGTGGTTTGAATGTGTGATTGGGAGAGGACACACTTGTTATTTATAAAAAGATTTTAGTGATCCCATGTTATTCATATGTCACATTGCTAAAAATGTATCATTATAGAACTATATAGTTGTAATAGTCAAAATATTCTCAAAAATATTTTTTATAATGTTTTATAGGTAATTGTTTTTCTTGTTTTTTAATTTTAACCACCAGTTACCCATTTTTACCTTAACTGCCGTAATTATGTTTTTCTTCATTCACAATTAATTATCATCAAAAATTAATGTTAAAATATCAGATAATATAATTCATCATAATTAAAAATGTTTTTAAAATAATACCAATTAAAATTCATATATGATGAAATATTTATTTTATATGAATCCCACATATGTGATGAGAAAGTAGGTATATGAAGAGAAAATGTTTACAAGTCTAAAAAAAATTTATATCCAAATTAAATATGAAATTGATCCCAATTTATTAAAATAGACTAATTTTTGTAATATTGAACTCATTTTACTTTAAAACAAAGTGAATATATAATTTATTGTTATAAATAATTTAAATGATACAGATTTTTTAATGTAGAATTCATGATTTTCACTATTAATTTAATAATGATACTTCTCAGAAAAATCACAAAATTGCAGCCTAAAATAATTTTAATATCATTATTAAAAAAATAAAATTTAATTTTTTCATTTAATTACTCTAATTATGTTAAAAATTATTTTAAATTATTTTCTAAAAGATTGAATAAATCATCAATTAAAAAAATTCATTATTCTGAAAAAAAATCATTTAATGGATTATTATTTTATTACTAATTAATATATCACCATTATATTGATAATTTAGTTAGTAAAATTAATTTACACCAATTTAATATATTTTTTAAAACTATTTTATTTATAAGTAATATTTTAATAATTTTTATCATTTCATTTAAATTCTATATTTCTGATTAGGAAACCTAAATATAGAGTTGTGTGTAACATAGATACACGTATTATTTCATTTAATGTAACATAATATCTGAATTTCATTTAATGAAAGGTATCGATGAGATTAAATTTGTATAAAAATAAATATTTCCTAATGTCTTGGTAGTTATATTTTAATCTACTCATGTTGTTACGCATCATAAAAGATAGAGAATATAATGTTATAATTTAATAATTTCATTTTGTTACAATCTCCCGACTTTAAGAAATTATTCCCTATAAATTTTAACAAGATCTCATTAATCAATTGTTTGATATATGAAGAATATTCTTTTGAAAACCCAAATTGTAAGGATAATTAATAAAATATTCTCTCAATAAGGAACAAAGGGGGGTGTAATGATCGTTCGGAATAACACATAAAATTTTTTCCAAATAGGGGATCATTGGTGGTTATTTATGATATGTACATGGATGAAAAGAATAAATATTTTTATAGAGTGATTGAGATCATTGAATAGAATAACTTAATGATCAATGAAGATCTAAGGTCCTAAGAATGATAAATTTATAATGATTTAAAATAATCAGTAATTTTTTTAAATATGAATGTAATAGACTATTGTTTTGGTTTCAACATCATTTTCTCAAATTTGACGATTGATTTTAATATATATGTAAATATAATTACTTGATATGTTTCTATTTCATAAGAAAAATTTCAACCTTTTATTTTTTATTAATCAATTTTCAATTCAACTCTTACTATAAGAATTTAATTTCCCAGAATTATATTTTATGCGTGATGCACTAAAATTATCTTTTAACATATTTATGGATCCATAAAAGATAGATAAAAATTTTATTCTATCTCCAAATATTCCCCAATAACAATATGGGTTACACAAGTTATCCAATATGCAAAAATTTCCCTATTATGATGTAATACATTAATATTTATAACCTCTTCCAATGTTCAACACATACCATTTCATATATGTTTATCCATATATCCCTTACAAAAAATTATCATCCATATCATTATAAAGAAGGCCAATAATGGTACAAAATGCGATTTTAATTAATCCCTCAAAAAACATGATGAAGTTCTTAATTTTCACATTCAAAAAATTTGAATACCATAATCAAGTATTCCCATAATACATGGTAATATCATGAACAAAAATAAAACCATATTTAAATATATAATTAATCATTATTTATTAATTAGAACATATACATCATGATATATTCCATAAATTCAGAAGTTTTTTAACTCTATAAATCATAAAAAAAAATTTCAAAAAAATCATTAATCCCTTCCAAGGTAGTTTCTACAATCATATTTTCCTTATCCATTTAAATTGTATCATTAAAATAACATCATTATTTGAAAATTATAAGATATTATCTTTCATAAATCCCATGTTTTTTAGGAATTTGAACATGACACTAAATCATTTTTCTTTTTCATTGGTTAATTTCAACACATTATTTCAAAGAAATAATGAATATTAATATAGTACAACACTTACATATTTCATGATTATTATAATTAGGACATAATTGATAAAATAATAAAATGAAAAAAAATTCTTGAATCCAAACACATGAACATTAATCATTTCATTCCATCTTTTATAATAGAGTTATCTTTACCATGATCCATTTTCATCATTTGTGGTATATTGAATTGATTCATGGGAGATTGATTTTTTGTATTGTCCCATCTCCATATAGTTGAAGCATTCCAAAATGGGAAAAAAATTAAGTCCCTTGAGTTTAAAATTGTGGTTGTATTTCTCTCCACAATTTTAGGAAACAGTCATCCCCTTTAATCATGTACTAGTTTGATTCTTTCCACAATTATCACATTTGGTGAAACCCTTCATTCACTTCTTCCCTTTATAGGTCATTTTCTCTAACATCATCATCTTAACTCTCTTCCAAATGAATCCATAATTAATGGATAATTCATTCTCATTACTTTTAAAACATTATAATATGTCCAAATATGAGGAGAATGTTTTCGAGGGTAGATACCTTCGAATGATTGGATTATGACCATCCAAAAATGATCACTCTTACTCATTAAATTATTTGCATTGATGTGGCTCGCATTCCTTCTTCTAGGGTCCATTTCTAAATAATGTAATGTACTAGAAAATGTCATTTCCTTATGAAATTTATTCTATTTTCCCAAATTATGGAAAATATATAACATAAATTGAAAACTTTTTTATAGATAATCATATAATCACGAACATGGTTTTGTTTAGATATCATTATTTTAAAATACATCATAATGGTTTATAAAAAATGGGAATTATCCAAATAATATCACTCTAGAGTGTCAAAACATGTGTAATGAATAACCTATTATTAGGAACTGAGTGATTAACATGTTAATCCCAATGTGGATCCTTGATATTTATTTCCACAAGGATCATCTATGTGAAGACCATTCCCACATGTATTATCTAGAAGAGGATGCATTAAAAGGAAAACCCAAATAAAATCTACCTTACCAAAACTATATGATGTTTATCTACACTTATCATAAATGTCTATCATTGGGTTATGGTCCCTAATCTATGTTCATTTAAATCATTTTCTCAAAGATTATACTAATCATCAATTTGATAACAACTAGAGTGAACATAAAACTTGAATCTTGGAGCTACTAGCTGATTTCTTAAATTTTCATAATATAGACGTAATATCATCATGATATACTAAATTATTTAATATTATTGGTGAAAATTATGTATATATGATAACCATATTACTATTTAATACACATGTTACAAAATAATTCTCTGAAATAACATTATTCCATGTATAATTTCCCTTTAAATCAAACATAGAACACTTCATAGAATCCTAGGGAAAGAAAAAAAATAATAGTAAGATAAAATTTTCAATAAGGGTTATCTATAGAATGAATTTATTAGAAATCAATAAGAATAATAAATTGGGAAAGGTAAATAACTTAGATTACATTTTATTTAATGAAATTTATAAGGAATAATCAATATGACATGATAAATAACTGAAAACACATCCATATAATCAATAAAATAATAATGAAATTCTTAAAGACATATTGATAGAGTGAAAATATCCCTGATTGTAAGAAATCTTAATGAAATAAATTATTCATTAATAGTTGTCATTTTTTAGAAACATGATACATTTTCCACCAATAAAATTCACAAGATGGTTTAGATTATACTGGGTAAAAACCCACATAAGTTAGAACATCCAACTGATTCATCCCATGAGACAACTGCTATATCGATAGGATTGAATTAACTTTTCATTAACCCATTTATTACATGTGCAAAAAATTCATCAGATATAAAATAATCAATTTAGTCCATAAAAAAGTTCCTTTTCAAATATCTATACTCATTGAGGCATACATATTTAAAAATATTTCCCTAATTAATCAAATACTTGTTATTGTATACACTAGATGTGAAAAATGGTATATGGTTTATTCAATTAACATAACCATGATATATTTCACTGAAATTTAGGGTAAAATTAAAAAATATATATATATGATGTTGAATAATTCAATTCAAAGTTAATGACTTTAATAATCAATCAATGAACTGAATTATAATTCCTTCCTTGATTAAAATGATCATAAACCATCAAGGGTAAGATTATGGATGGTATCGATACAAAATATATACATTGGTGCATGAACAAAATGTTTTTTCATTAATTTATATAAATTCCATACAATATTAATTAAAAAAATTTCATTAAAATATTGTTTTCATTTTGTCAAAAAATGAAAATGATTTTCATAGAAATTATCTTTTAGTACCATTTTATTTTAAATTATAATCATAAATTTTCAAATAAATATTCAAATAAATTATGGATATGAAGGTGGATAATTATATACATGTTGTAAAAGTGAAAATTATATTACATTCCTTTACCACTAATTTTTTTATGAATGTTCATGATTTGGAAAATGATAAGAATATTCCTTTAACATTTCTGGGAAATTCAAATGGAAATTATTTTGAAAATCAAATAATATTACATTGATATTTTATTAAGATTAAAAATTTCGGAAAATTATTTTGATAAATTATTTTGAAAAGGATAAAAACTCATTTTAAAACATTTTTAGTAAATATGTTTTAGGATGGAAACATATTTCCGTCAAAATAGAGAAATAAATTAGGATTTTCTAAAAGCAATTTTTAAAAATTATTTATTTAACATAGTGTGGAAAACTCTACCATTACATAAAAATATGATGAATAAATTATGGTTAAAAATTAAATGGGTGTATTTAATCTATGATATAATAATTTCCTTTAACTAAAATTTATTAAGGAACAATTTCAATTAAAATTATTTTTTTAACTAAAGCCTTGCATTGATTATTAAATTGAAGTAATAATAAAACAATGAGTGATTTTTTTTTCACAAATATAAGTCATCATAAAAAATTTGAAATAAAAATTATTGTAATAAAAATTATTTATAGATATAATATTATAACAAAAAAGTCATATAATAAGTGAATTAACCAATTGAACTGGAATTGAGTTTAGAAATATCTAATCTCACGATTCCATTTAATTGAAAATTCATTAACCTATTTTATAGTGGTTTTAAACATTTAATTTAAATAAATATGACTATTTAAATATTTATAGTATAATATATGATCATCTTATAACATCTAGTTTCCCTTTCTTTAATAATCTATCATTATTTTCATTATTTTTTGTGTTAATTTCATTGTTTCTTCATGCGTTTTTCACCTTGAAGGATCTAGCTCTGAAAAATATTTTATAGATATATCATATCTAGAATAATAATCATGAAATTATTATTACATTTTTACATAAATTTTACTTTTAAAACCAATAACTAACGGCGGTTTTGAAAATAGAAGTACCTTGTGATCATAGGAATGGTAGGTCCTACTTACGCATGAGGGGTGTTTCTAATTTTCACTAATCATTTTGGAAAGGATATAAGAAATATTTTACCTTTATATAATCATCATAATATCATTAATATAATATTATATACTAATATATATCATCCACATAGTGTGGTGAGAAAAGAGAGTTGCATAATTTCGTGAATGTGGGAGTCCACAAGTACACGAATGATGTTATCAAATTTACCTGACTTAAAGAGAACGAATGAAATAAATATATATATTATCATTTTAGAATTATAAAAAAATTTCTGTTTATAATAATTATTTAATTTATATCACATATGATCATTAATATATTCTTTATCACCATCAATTTTAAGCTTTTGTGAATGAAGAATCACGTCACTTCAGGAGGTAGTAATCCATTGTACAAACATGTGGTGTTATGGTAGCTCGTATGGAATGGAAGGTGAATAAAATATATGATGCAGTGACTCCATAGTTATAAACATGTTTTAATTATCATATATATTCTTTTTATCCTTCATCAAAACAGTCCATGGGAGGTGTAAATAAAATATTGAATGGTATTGGTTTGTGAGGTAGTATTCTACCGTAGACATGAATGATGATTTTATAACCCATTGGACGGAAGAAAATATTATTTTAGGTCCAAAAATATTATAAAAACATCTCAGTATATGTAATAAATCAATGGTATTGTACCATCATGTTTTAATAAAAATTGAAGGGGTGTGGATAATAAAGTAAAAAAATGCACAAAGAAGAACATTACATCTTCTTGGGGGTATCATAATTATGTTTTATATAAATCCTTAAAATGATGGATTTCAACTAAATAAAATCCCTACAGGGTGAGGGGTGGGAATATGAGAAGCGATTTTCATATATCCTAGCTGAACCTAAGTGGTTTTATGTTGTGAAGAGAAAAAGGATATGGGGTGACCTTTTATAAGGGGGTAGAGGATACACTTGGTATTTTTGAAATGAATCAAGAGGTCCCACATTTTTAATAAGTCAAAATGGCCTAAAATGGACCCTTATCAATAATTATAGGATGACTTCTTCAAGTATGTGTAGAAAAAAATCTTTTATTGTACATTTTAATCCTCATCTTTTTAGTATGTCCCCCGGTAAACTGATTTTTATCTTAACTATGGTAATTAATTATTACTGAATTCAATACTAATATTAACTAAACATTAATTTAAAAATGTTAAATATATTTAATAATTATTAATCCAAATATTCAATCCATTTTTTACTATTAAATTATTTAAATTGGAAAATTAAAGTTTAAAATTATTCTCATAGACATTATAAGAAATATATTTTTTATAGAAAAACGTTCAACATTTCAAAATGTTTGTATATCAAAATTCAAAATGAAATTTTTCATAATAAAATATATATAAAAAATTGAGTTATAATTGAAATTATTTTTCATTATATCCAATTTAAGATATATTTTAATATAAACACTAATTGTTTTAAAAAAAGAATTTTTCTGTTACAATTTATTAAATTTAAATATTCCTAAAAAATAAAACTTTTTATAAAAATATAAAAAAGTAACCCTAATATTATTTTGATATATTTGTTTCAAGAATTTAAATTATTTTTTCCAATAGATTTTTTAAAAAAATTAAAAATTAATACTAAATTATTTGTTGATAGTCCATCGTATCATCCTTTTAAAAAAATATACACTCTTTCATAAAATGATTCTTTTTTAAATTTAAATGATTCATATTTTATTAATAATAGGAATAGGACAATAATGTTAATAAATTTGTTAGTATTATTCATTTTATCTCTTTTAATGTCTATTTTATAATTGTTATATTAAATAAAAAATGTAACTAAATTTCACATTTCTGTTATATTCGATGTTTCATGTAACGAACGCTAAACTAAATGTTGAAATAATGAAAGATAAACACAATGTTTCGTTTAATGAATGATAAATTCTTCATTATATATAATTCAATATATTTTAGTGATTAAATTTATTTAATAAAATATATATCATAATGTATTAGGGTGTAATATTTACTTCTAAAATTGGTGTTTGGTGTCGAATACCCTATCGAATACAATGTTCATGTTTCTTAATTTTTAGGTGTTACATACATTCCCCAATTTGTATATTATTAAGTTTCATATAATATTTTTTGTATGTTTAGTTATTTTTAATCAATTATGGGTTACAATATTTTTTATATCACAATATATCATTCTTCTTCACCATATCACATATTAAATCATATTCCATTCAATAATACGTCATATGATAACGTAAAAGTGGGTTGAAATGTACTGTATCAATTATTAGAAATATAAAAAATTAATATCAATGAGAATAATTATATATATATATATATTTATAGTATTAATGTCACATAATTAGAAAAATAGTGTATAATTATTTCACAACACCTCAATTCCTCCATTATTTATTAATGGAGTTATATAAAAATATGATTTGAGTCAAAAATAGAAAACACATTATTTGATTGTAGTAAAAAAATATTTGGTCAAATCCATCTCCCATCCTTTTCTATCCTACATATATGTGTTAATAGTATTTCAAGTGGAAAATAATGGTCATTTGTATATAGTAAATGTTTTATCAAGATTTATTATAACATATAAAAGAGTGTTACCATTGGGATTTTTTTATAACCCATATCAAGTTCGTTAATGATATTTTCTTTTCAATAAAAATATGTACATCATTGTTTTACATTCTCTCAAAATTATCTCTAAAAAATATTGTTTTATGTAAATGGTTTTTCTCAATATTTTGACTTTTTATATGTTTCTAAAACTCTTCATTCATTAGAATGTAGCGTGGGAGAAAATTTATAATTATATTTATATTCTAAAAAACATTCAGTATAAATTTAATGTTCATTATTATATAATGTGGTTTGATTAATTTAGGAATCAATTTCCCCAAAGGTAATTGGATAGGGAACCATTTATTATGACTTCTTTCAGATATATTTTTTGATGTGTCTTGAGATCATTATGTCTAACATATTATATTTGAGTATTCAAAATATGAATATAATTCATTATTCCATTCTTGGACCAAGATCAATGATGGTTCAGGTGTAGAGTTATGTGAGATCTAATTTAATTTCATCATGTTGGGAAGTTGTAAGTAAAATATCTGACTAACAATTAGTGTAATAGAGATATTACTTTTGTTTGGTGGTTAATATAATGTTCACAATTTTATGACTAATTGATGGATTTAGTATATTATAATATTATTACTAAAAACATCGAGGATTCTTCTCTAATAATTTATTAACTTGATGTAAACTGTTATCTAAATAATGAGAGCCACTATTATATAGAGAAGTAATTTCCACCACCTCACCCCCTTGTGCTATTTTTATAGATTATGAGAATTTGATTAGATCACTATAAGTGATTTATATAGTGATGGTAGAAATACATGTTGTAATAATTTTGGATTTATATCAATATTATAGTTGATTTGGGGTTTTTGAGAGACCTAATAATATATATATATATATAATAGCATGGGTTTCCCAAATTATATATAACCAGTTTTTTTGGCAGGATGATTTTCATGAGTTAATTGGTATACATTGTTTTTGTTAGTTGGGTATCTTTTTGAGCTATTTTATTTCTTAGATAACGTATTATAGTTTTTTCGTAGTATCACATGAGGATTTTTAGGGGGAACCAACTAATTTAATTATAACTAGTGTAATGATTTATATTATTGTAGATATTTATGGATTTTTGGGTTGAGGTATCATTAAATAAAAACATTTAAATATAGATATTAGAGTATTTTATTTCCAAATTATTATTTGTTTTACTTTAGGGATTCCAAAATAAATGTATTCAATTTTTTATCATCCAATATAAATTTTTTATTTTTATTTTTATTTTGTGGATAAAATGAAAATATATTATTAAAAATATTGATTACTATTGATTTTTTAAATTTTTAATTGGTTGATATAATTTTATTTTTTTATTATTTTTAAAGTGTTAAATTAAATATATATATATATTCTATATGTGTTATTATACAGTTGATTTTTTTTTTCAAAACACGCTTTAATGATGGTGGCCTTGAGGATTCGTTAATAATCTCTTCCCTAACAAGGTAGGATTGAAAATGGGGTAATATCATAAAATGGTGTATTAGAGATAGGTTCTTGAATGATTTTGGATTACTTGAAAGTGAGGGTTACATTATTTTGATAAGAAATTAATACTACACACACCATGTAGCGGATGTATGAATTGTAAATTGGATATAGATGTTGAGGGAACTATGAATCTATGTAATGAATCAGATATTTTACATAATATTAATGTGTAATTTATACTAACATTATATTAATGTTTTTCGAAATGATATTTAATCATGTAGTTATATTCCATGATAATAATTTTTTTTGAATTTAGGATTATGGTTCACATGGGTAATACTAAGGGATATTATTTCAAAAAAACTTTATTTAAATTTTGTTTTATTTTTTATTATAGATCATTAGATATGTAATAAATATTTTATAATAGAGAATAGATTGAGGAGGAGGTGTTCTGGGTACCTATAAGTCTTTTATAAGATTGAACTGTATATAAAAATATAATTTCTAGTGATATTTATATGATTCGAGATGAAGAATCTTCAAATGATTATTGATTTAATCATTAATCAGGATACTAAGAGGTTTCTATATGGATGGATATACCGTTTCAACTAATACATTCATTATATATGATCCTGATATGGTTGTTCCAAAATATTATATTCTATGGAATAATTGATAAGGTCTAAACAATTTTTAAGAGATTATTATTTTCCCATAATCTACTAGCGTCAACTACAGAAATATTTACGAATATTTTCCTACTAATTACTCTTAATGGGGTATGATGAGATCATTTCTTTCTCAAATTTTGTGTAGGTTCCATAGTATTTAATTTTTGTTTGAGATTTCTAGAATTATTTTTATTTAATATTTATTTTATACATATTAGTGTTTATGGATAATAATTATAAATTTATGACCATTTATATAATTTAACTAATCATGGTTTCTCTAATTAATATTATATTGGTTTCAGTTAATATAGATATAATAGAGAAATTGTTTGGAAAAAAAAATTATTTTAGTGTCATTTTTAATTATATATTTTACAATATTAAATCTAACGAGAGAATATGCTATTATTTGGAAAATTAATGTTTTTTATAATTCTCCTTAATAATTTAAAGAGTGATCCATTTATTATATGACTATATTTTAGATATTTTCGTTCAAAGAAAAATCACTTGTCTCCCACTGCACGGTTTCTTGGAGAACCCGCACGGTTTCCCATAACATTGCTCAAATTTTGCGCCCAAAGAAATGCACCCAAACATATTCATAACCATTCTAAACTCTCCCAAACTCTTCCCCACACATCCCTAGAAATTTAAACCCATAAAAATACATAAAAAAAGGCTACATACCTCAAAAAGGGGTACTACATTCTCCCCACCATTGGATATTCTATCCTCAGAAATTAGAGGACCCACACTTAGCCTAATGGGCTCAGGCCGTTGCCCGACCATCTCTTTCTCCTGCTCCCAAGTATCCTCTTGGATCTAACCATGATACCAAAAAACATGAACTAAACTGATGCTTTTAACATGAAATATGTACTCTTTCCTATCCAAAATCTACACTGGCATGTGCACCAAGAAATCATTCAGTTCTCATTCAACATGTTCCACGCGAATCACATGGTCACAATCCATCTGATACATTTTCAACTGCAACACATTAAATACATTGTGCAACGCCCTAAACTCTAGTGTAAAAGAAAAATGATAATCCACCTCTCTAATCCGCTCGCGTGTCGCAAAAGGACCAATATTCCTTGGAGATAATATACCATGCTTCCCAACCCGACGATGTCCCGACCTAGGAGATATTCTCAATAACCCATGATCAACCCCTCCGAATGACAAAGGCCATCGATGATGTTCTATATACGATTTCTGAAGAATTTGATCCATCTCTATCATCTTCCTGATCAAAATTATTTTCTTCATATTATCTTGGACAAGGCTCAGTCTGATCATCAAAGTTTGGCCTATTTCCACCCAACTATGTGGGGAACAACAAGGACGCCCATACAAAGCCTCAAATGGAGCCATATGTATCAAATCCTGATAATTTTTATTGTCGGATTATTCCACCAATATTAATTGATCCTCCCATAAAACAAAAAAAAAATCCATCATACTAGCCCTTAACATATCCTCAAAAAATTTTATCATCCACATGGATTTCCAATCCGTCTGAGGATGATATGACATGCTCATTGTCAATTGTGTCCCACAGGATTCCTGCAATGATTTCCAAAAAATGAAATGTGGACCCTAAATATCTATCTGATATAATAAAAACTAGAACATAATTCCTCTTTACCACATCCCGAATATAGATTTTGGACAGATCCTTCACCATATGAGATTCACGAATTAGGATGAATTGGGCTGACTTTATAAGCTGATCCACAATCACCCATATGTAACCATGTTTCTTGACCATTCGTGGGAGACCTATCACCAAATCCATTTCTATTTTCTCTCATTTCCTCTTTGGGATAGGTAAAGACTACAACATGCATGTTGTCGCTAATACTCTACCTTGAATTGCTAGCATGTCAAGCATCTCGAAATAATCTCGGCCATATCCCTTTTCATACCTAACCACCAAAACTGTAATTTCAATGCATTATACATTTTATGAATTCCAGGATGGGTAGCCCACCTGGAATTAGGATAAGACCTGAGAAGTTCCTCCTCACAAGCCACCAGTACCACCATATGATTCCAAAAAGACAAGGTTGAATTCCCCTTCAGCTCCAAGTTTTCAATGCTCTCCCCACCATTGAGTTTCAACCTCATCACCATTCACTCAGAATTAGATGCTCGTGCCTCTTTAAGAAAACCATCCATATCAGGAAGCAATGAAACCAAAAAGAAGTCCACTATGTCACCTCGATCTTCACATTCCAACCCCATGTCGGCTATGACCAACATCAACAGCCCTTGATCTCATACATGCTTCACCACTTGAGCATATGATTTCCTACTTAATGCATCTACCACTGAATTTCTCTTACCCATTGTTTACATTTAGTAGAAATAAAATATCGAGAGATATTCCATCCATCTCCTTTTCCTCATGTTCAAATATCTTTGTGATAATATATTCTTTAAGCTCTTAGGGTCAGTAAGCACTGTAAATTTCTCACTGAAGAGATAATGATGCCACATCTATAAAACATGAACCACTCCCTCAAACTCTAAATCATGTGTTGGGTAGTTCTTCTCATGCAAACTCAACTGTCATGATCCATACTCTACTAAATGATCCCCTTTCAGGAGAACACACCCCAACCCTAATCCTTATGCATCACAATACATCACAAACCCGTTCCCTAGTTCTGGAAAAACCAAGATTGGTGCTAATGTAAGGAAACCCTTTAACTCATCAAAGAATTTATGGCATAGATAATCCTATTAAAATGGAACATTATTCATTTTCAATGGTGTTATAGGTGAATCCAATCAAGAAAAATCTTGAAAACACATCGATAATACCTTGCTAGACCAAGGATGCTCCATAAGTAGAAAAAATTATCTGGCGGTTTCCCTTAGATAATAGCCTCTATCTTTTCTGAATCAACTAAAACACCCCTCTTAAAAATAACAAGACCCTAGAAACAAACCTACTATATCCAAAATTCACATTTTGAAAATTTGGCAAACAACTGATGATCCCTGAAGATCACCAATATGATCACCAAGTGATGCTATTGCTCTACCCCTGTCCTCGAATACACCAGTATGTCATCTACAAATACCACGAAAAAAGCATCTAGATATCTATTAAATATCTGATTCATTAATGACATGAACACTTATAGTGGATTCTTTAGACCAAAGTGCATAACCACATACTCTTAATGTCCATATCTGTTTTTGAAAGATATTTTTGGAATATCCTCATTCCTCACCTGCAATTGATGATACCATGATCGTAAGTCAGTCTTTGCGAATCACTAAGCTCTCCAAAACTGGTCAAACAAGTCATCAATGCGTGGAAGTGGATATCGGTCCATTATTGTAGCCTGATTATGTCTACGATAATAAATATCGAGTCATAAGGTTACATCCACCTTTTTATAAAAAAACTGGTGATACCCATGGAGATGTGCTAGGCCGGATGAACACTTTGTTTTCTAAATCTTCCAACTGAACCTTTAATTCCCGCAATTCTTCTAGACCCATTTAGTAAGACAGAAGTGTGATGAGACTGGTCCCTGGAAGGAGGACAATCGTAAACTCCACATCCCTCCTGGGTGAAAAACCTAATAATTCTTTGGGGAAAACAACCATAAACTAATCCATGAATACTAGAAGAACACTTTTCCCAATACCTTTCACTACTTCAAAGGAAAAAGCTACTTACCAATTTGATATAGTGCCAACCACCAGTGCCAACAAGCCTATTTCACCATAATTTTCATTCTTATTTCCTCTAAAGAGATGTATCATACCATCCACAATTATAAATAATACCATTCATGTATAATGGTCAATGTGGGGCATAAAAATTTTCAACCAATCCATTTCCAGGATTATCTCGTGAACATCCATCTCAAGCACTGAGAAGTCCCATGTCAACTCATCCTCATCTAGTACTACACGACAGCCTCTACACAGGAAGACTAGACACTCTTTTTCCCCTAGAGGAGTTTGATGTTGGAGAACCATAAGGATCATTTCTACTGTTAAACCCAACTAATAAATGATTTAAGAAGAAATAAAATAATGGGATGCAACTGTATTAAACAACACTTGCATCAACATGAAATTTATAAGAACTTTACTTCACAGAGTGGATGGTCCTGACTGATCATCCATCATAACCTATTCAGATCCAAACAACTGATTTCTTATGAAAATATGTTCCTCTCTTCCCTATTGAGACATTTCCTGAGTCGGGATGTTCCATTAATTACCATGACTTATGATGTGTATACTGCTGCCCTCATCCCGTCGAGGCATAAGACCCCTTCGATCTCTGAGGAGTGTCATAGACAGACGAACATGGAGCATTCTGAAAATACCACTGATGGTGCCCCATCTACTTACAATTATGACATGATTGAGGTTGTTCCATAAAATCCTACTTGATGTGGCTCATAGAGCCACATTGAAAACATATAGGTTTAATCTGAGGCTTCGGAGGAAGATTTAGAAATCCTATAGTTGGATTATGAGTTATAGTCCCACATTGGAAATAAGTGTCCCTCTTCCTCTTGAACCCAAAATTCATGTCCCACTATTCCCGACAGGTACTAACACATGTCATCCACTTGCATCCCCCAAGAGTTCTCTGTCAGCCACCGAGGCTCTATTCACCATCTCCGTTTTATCATCTATACACAGCACTGCTATCTAGGACCGAATATCCAGCCTCAAACCATATTCAATGATATGATCTTTTAACGATATAATACCCTCCAACTTGGGTGAAAACCTCACAAAGTTCATTAACATAGGTGCATATTCCATTACCGAAAGGTTTTCATGTTTCAAATGGATGAAATCTATTGTGCTCTGAATTATGAATGTATGAGGGTAGAATTGATTGTTAAACAATTCCTCAAATCCATCCCATGTCACACCTTGGTCCATTCCAACTAGGACTGGCAACTCCCACCATTGAAGGAAAAGATCATCCAATATATACGTGGGTAAATTCACTTTTAACTCTACCAGTGTTCCCATGAATTTGAAGATCTTGTTCATTCTATTCAACCATGCTTCTGCCTTTTCCAGCTCCGAATCACCCCTGAAAATGGGAGAATTCGGTTTCTGAAATTGAACCTCATGATCCATGTGACTTGGTTCATTCTCTTTATTTCCACTTTCCATAGATTGTAAATCTTTCACTATACGTTGCACTAGCTACTGGTTCACCTGAGGCTCAGGTTCAACCACATTTTCAGTATCCTCCTATGGCTGGTCTCTATGACGCCTACTCTGTTCCATTCCTATTCACACAAAAACTACCGTGAGTTCATCTATTTTAGCATCACATGATTCAAAATTTCCATTTCTATTACACAAAAACCACCACAACTAATCATTCCATAAGATCACATTTCCCATATTTCACTATTTTGAAAAAATCCACCATGTTTTGAAAATCAACTCATTTCCAAAATAAAATAAGATTATATGTTTCAAATCCTTCCATTTTGAAACCCAGTACATATTTTTAAAATCAAAACATTCATATCACACCATAACTCATTATACCACAATGAAATATTCATCATAGTGGAAATTCATTTATACCATGCATGCCATGCTCATCTCATTGGCTACACCCATGACAATGAGATATCTAATGCCTATAAGTGTCTCCAAACACTTATGTACCCACCTCCCTAGTAACTTGAAGTTCAACATAAAAGTTTTAGCAAAGTCCTTTAATTATATACATTCAATTTTTTGAAAATCCAATACCTTTATACCATGCTGGCTCAAGGAATAGTCCAAGAACGAATGTCAACACCAAAACCAATGATCGAAACCAATGATCCAACAACTACTCCCACATGAAATCCAAGGATAGAACAAACTGATACCACAAGTAACATCTCTCCCTACATCATTTTCTTGAGAGGGTGGAGGAATGCTACTTGGCCTTAAGCGACGTTCGTGAGGTACTAATGGTTGGAAATAAATGCCAAGGTCTTTAAGAATAAATTGGATAAGTATTTTCCCTTGAGAAAAATCCAACCAACCAAATGATACACTATCCACCAATTTCATGATGCATGTTAATAAAACAACCAACTCATACATTACCAAAAAGGAACCATACTATTCCAAAAACTACCCAAAAATAATTACAACCGAACAAAATATTAGAGTATTATGTGGAAGACTAAACAAGAGACCTGAAATAAACCACTCCATAGCTCCACACCTAGCTCTATCCTCTAATCGCCACCACATATCCTAAACATCACCATGAACCACTATCAATGTAATGCTTTACCTTTACTTGTGTCCTAAAATATAACATCTGAAAAAGCACCAAAGTGACCAAGTAGGGGTTGAGTACTAATAGTTAGTAGGTTTTACCCAAATTACATCCCTACATAGGCCACTCAGATAAAACTGTTAGAAAATTTATATACATTAGTTTATGTAAAATTATCTTAGGTGCAACCATTACCATAAGCCAATAATACCCTTGACAAGCCACCTCACCAAAACCAATAAACCCATGGAAAATGAATACAATCATGCCAAAATCCATATCACCCTTTAATAATAGCAGAACAATTTCCATCTTGCCAAATAGAGCACAAAAAGACAAACCAAAAATGGTGGTAATTCCACCCATCCCGTTCACCCAATTCTCAACTAGCAGTACTTCCCGACCACTACCCATAATGGTGGTTCTTCCAACCACTATACATCACATTTGAAAGTAAGACTTCCCTCCCACTTCCACACAACCAACACAAGCCATAACACACAACAAATCAATATTAAAAAAGAATCTAGGGTCGCATAATAAGCACACATCCATTTCCAAAAAATGCCAATTCACTTCAATAAATCACTCATTAATTGAAAACATCCTTTAATCATTTTAATGCCAAATAATATTTCAATAAAACTTCATCATTAATGAAAAATATTTTTCATCAAACTTTTTCACAAATCAATCTCAGAAACACATTTTAAAATCTCTATTTTAAAATCCACAACAAGAGTATTTCACCACAACACCCCTTTTTCCCAAAAAATTCCAAAACATCCCCAAAGGGATTTACATCCAGTTTTTTGCACATCGAAAACAAAATTAATTTTAAGAAGCGTAGATTAATTTTAACCAAACATCACATTCTAGAAAAGTGGAGTTGAGAGGGAGGCCACCTACCTTTAGGGTTCCTACGAAAACGACCCACTAGCAACCACACCCCAATTCCGGCAAATGCTTCATGAAAAATTCTCTAGATCCCATTCCATAACATCCAAAATCATTTAAATTAATAAACAAGTATATAAAAACCCTATATATACATGCAACAGATATATATCTAGAAAACCAAGAAAGGAAGAAGAGTGGATCTAGGGAAAACCCAAAAGGAACCCCGAGAGAAGACATAATCAGAAGGAATTACATTCAAAACCCAATAGAACCCCTTAAATTTCCTTCCAAAATGTGTCTGAGAGCCCTCTAACCTTTGAGAAGAGAAAATACCAAGTGAGGCTCAGGCTGGGAGAAAGCATGGAGAGGAAATGAGGCAATCCATAGTGAACTGGGTTTTTAAAACCGTATTTTTATGTAGTTGTACGATTAGCCCACATAGTTTGGAAAACCGTGCACTAATTTTGCGCACACCACTATATCGAGAGGAGGGGTCAGCACAATTTCCTTGCACATTTTGGAAAACCATTCATAGGACATGCGAAGCCTACTATCTCCTCCTGCACGGTTTCATGGAGATCCCATATGGTTTCCCCTAACCATGCTCAAACTGTGCGCCCTATGAAAATCCTCAAAACTTATTCCAAACCTATCTAATCGCTCCCAACCTATTCCTAACTCATCCCCATCACATTAGACACATAAAAATGCATAAACAAAGGCTACATATCTTAAACTGGGGGTACTACATTGTGTTTAAAGGATGATTATATGAATGAAATATATTTTTCACCGTTTTTATTGTCATTATGAATATGTGGTGATTCTAATTAAATTTATAGATATTAATTAACTAGTGTAATTCATGTCTCTGATGGTGTAAATATTTTTTACCTACCATGATTATTTTTTTATTATTTTTCCTTAATGAAAATTTTGTTTTCATGATTATAGATGTGGATCATATATATCATATATGGATTCAATTAGTGATTTGAAGAAAAATAAATTTTAACTAATTATTTCTTTATTTGTATTTTCTACATGAAATGTTGACAATAATTTTCATGTTTTCTTATAAACAAACAATTTTCATGGATTTATCAATGATTTAGGGATATATCACTGGGAAATAACCAAAGATCATTTCAAATATGTAAATTTTTCATTGTATAGTAGGATATTATTAAATTAATCGTTATATATTTTCATTTATTATTAGTATTTTAGGTATTTTACTAAGAAAAAAAATAAAATTATATCTATAAAACAGTAAAAAGAAGCTTATGAATGATTTAAGGAGAAATTTTCTTGTACACAGGTATATTAATCATTAATAGAAGGTGTTCATTAGTAAGTGTGTTTCATGAATCTAATTATGGATATTTATCTTACTTATGGATAAATAGATTAAAATTCATATATATCAAAATAATGATAATCTCCATAGCATAACTATAATAATCATCATATTGAATTATAATAAATTTCTATTTTCCTAGGGTTATAGATACAATACATAACAATGTACACTTTATAGTGATCATAAATAAAATTATTGTGTGACATATCTTCTATTTTTGATATATAAATCTAATTTACTAGACATATAATGATATCCATAAGGTTGTGATATATAGATAACATATACTATTAGGTTATATACATTTGAAGTATATTCCTTAAAAAATAAGAAATATAATATGTTATCTCGTTTGAATTGAGAGGAGTGGATGATAATAATGTAGTGAAAATACATATGTCTTGACATGAAATACTAATATATACGAAATGAAAAATGATTCTGTGACCATATGTCATGTAAATAAGTGTCGTATAATAGATTATGAAAACAAAAGTTTGGACAGATCATATAATTGGTGGATATTCCTTTAATGGTTTTTTAGAGTTTCGATGAATCTATTACATTTATGGGATGATTTCATATACCTAAACAAAATTCTTGTGGGGGTTTTCAATTGTTTTATAACTCAATAAGGTAATATCAAATAAGTGAAAGAAAAATGTATAATCCACTAATGATTTAGATTAATTTTCTTGGTTTTAATATATTAGAGGAATGTCATATATATATATATATATATATATTACATATAGTAGTGTAGAATAATATTGATCAAATTATATCTAGTTTGTTTAATCCAAAGAGTATTCCATAGTGGAATGGGGGTGACATTTATATGAATTTAATTTCTTGACTGAAAATTTATATTTGGTAATATAACATAAATATTTTAATTATAGAGTTTTCTGAAAAGACAACACACTAAAGTTTCATAAAATAACAATTATTGGATGAAATTTTAGCAGAGGAATACGTTGTAAGATAGGTGAGACTTTATTGATTCACAAGGATGGTTCTATCTAATATTGATACACATTTTACCTATGATTTTTTGGGAGTTTTGAAATATGAAATTTATATCTAGTTGAATATATGAAAATAGTCCCATATAAAAAATATAGACAAACTAAGGAGAATATATATAATCTATAGGATATTTAAATATAAATAAAAATGTATTTTTTGTGTGTTTTAGGTAGAAAATTTAAATTTCAAAGTTTTTCTATGAAAATTACAAGAATTCATAAAATTTTATTGAACCACTTAGGGAATACTGGGGTTTCTCAAGAAATTATATATTATATTTCAATAATATTTGACATTATTCTGTGATAAAACTATATTTATTTTAATAAATTATTGAAAAAATATAGTGGATCGTATATTTTATGGTCAAATCATTGAAAAAAAAATTCAAAATGATTGGAAAGTTATTCCCAAATTTTGTTTGGTGGGATATCATATATTTTTATGATTTTGTATGAACTAGGAAATCAATGAGTTTTTATAGAATCATATAATGATCAATATTTTTCATTCCCTTTAATCTAAAAATAGGGTCAATGTAGTCATTTATTGTATAACATTTCCATCATGGATGAATTGGATTCATGATCATTTTCATGTATCCAAAAATCAGAAATACATTAACATTTCAAATCAATCAGTATATGAATAGTTTTTTCACATATAGTAGGATAAAATTCTTATAAAAAACCTATGGATATCAAGGATTTTTTATATAATTCTTTATATGGAGGGGTATTCCGTTTGTATGAGTTCAATACAAACATCGTGGTGTAGATCAGTGTTTTTGGGAGTAATACATTTTACACGATAATTCAATATGAAAAAATTATTTTAATTTTATTCAAATTTTTTATGAGGCTCGTAATTTTTTAGAACAATTTAATATGTTATTTATTAATATTTTCACGTATTTTAATAATTCATCAATTTGACTGAGTATATATAATGATTTTAATACTGTTTTTTAATTTTGGGATGATATAAAATATCATATATGAACATTTGGTCAATTATTTATGTTATTTGGATAATGGCCTTTCAATAAAAAATTATTAGTTTCATGTATCTTGGATCATGTTTGTATCCTAAGGAATAAGTTTTTTGTAGTTTTCAGTTTTTCTAAATTCTAATAGTATATGGGATACTTGTATAATATTGTTTATTTGTTAATTTTTTAGATAATTATTTTTTTGAAAATCTATTACATTTTTTGGTAATTTGATTTTAATTATAAAAAAAAGAGTAAAAAATATTAATTCATTTATAGGAAATTAATTTCTCAGTTTAACGTTTCTTATGTGGTAATATAGTATGTTATTAAATTTATAATATTAAATGATGGAATTATATTTATATGATGAGAATTTGAGTATCAATAGGGTTAGAGACAAAAATAATTATCAACAACCTAATTATACTTCTATTATATTGATCATTTTTTGAATTTATGTAAACATATTTACTTTTTAGATAATTGTATTGTATCCCCTAGAGCATTTTGTGCCACTCAAGTAATGTTAAAAATTTAAAGTATGACATTGTGGAATGATTTTATAAATTAAAATATGAAGAGGGTATTGTAATACTTATTCTTAACAATAATGGTATAAAAAAATTATGTTATCTTATGGTTTGTAACATATAAAACTATATTCAATAATGGTACCAATAGGTCTCTATCATAATGTTAATAAAAATATTTTGGGTTTGTTTCCCAATGAACATATTTGGTTGAGGTTTAATCTGTATATTTCTTAACCTAAAAACCATGTAAATGATTCAATTATTGATAAAAAATCCATAAAATCACTTTCCACGGCTAATTCATCATAATTATATAATATAATTTTCACTATAATGATATATCAAGTGGGAGTGAAAGAAAGGGATCATTATATTATCTCATTGAAAAAAACATGTTTCCAACACCAAATATAAAATCTAGTTAGTTTTAAAAAATTAAAATTTATATCACTAACCTAAGCATACAATTCCCGGAATAAAATATAATAAAAATAACTAAAAAAGTAAAAAACTCAAAATATACTAAAAAATTGGAAAACTAATATTTTCAAAAGTTAAATCTCTCTCCCTTCTTCCCCATATCAATCAATATGACTATAGAGCCCTGCCAATGTTCATCCCAAAAATATTTTTTAAATAGATATAGAGGTGGATCACATAGAAGTTTATCATTATCATTTATATTCATATTAGGATAGGGATATTCAGAACAATTAGAGTGAACATAAAAAATAGTTTGCATTCTAAAATCGTAAATTTTCATTTATAAATCGTAACATTCCAAATTATATTACGATTTAAAATATTTATATCTGTATTTAGAAGTGGTTCTTAATATTTATTTTCAAATTAAAAATTGAATTTGTTTCAGATAGGTATACTTTCATATATAAATGTATCCAAAACAAAAAAATATATTTTTTTATTAAATAAACAAATAGATCATGACCCCTCCTAATATTGAAATTTAGTAAAGTGTGACCCATAGTGTCAGGTGACTAAAATTGAGAAGGAATATCATAAATATGGGAATCCATAAAAATATAAACCTATACATATATAGTTATCCCTAGAATATAAAAGACATAAATCAAGGATAAAAATAATAATAAACAATAAAATATTATGCATGTAAAAAATTCATGGACAATTAGTAATACTAGAAAAAAGAAATATATAATTAATGGAAAATACACGGGACATGTATACCATAGTAATGATTTACCTTGAACCACAAGAAAGGAACACACCATGTTACATTATCTCATAACATTAATAATTTCATTGACCATCACCACCCAGTACTAATGAGATCAAGCTCCACTAATACATCATCCTTCATTATCACCCAAGAAAATTCCAAAATATTTAGAAGGAATAATATGTATAATATAAAGTCACAAGATTGGGTTGTCATGACCCGTCCTCGGGGCCCGTGTCTTGACTACCCCAAACATGCCTTCCATAGGCCAGGGGCTGGAGACTAGAAACAAAGGCATAAATTCCAATAAAAGGGTAGGCGTTGCCTTTATAATGTAAACAAACACCACATAGTATAAGCGGAAGCAACACTGAGTACAAAAAGAAAGTGTTGAAAGTTAAATGGGCCAGAATACAAACCCAACTAAAAAGAAAAGCTACGAATGAATGAAAGTACAACAGCTGGAAGGTGTTGAGATGCTCCTAGATTTTCCTATGGGTTCCTACCTAAATGGTAGGTACAGATGGCCACCTCACCTCTCCACGTCTCTCTATCCCCTCCGGGTACCGTCTCATCGTGAAGTCCACCTCCGGGACTGACTCGTCATGAGGTCCACCTCTAGGTAGAGTCTTTCTCCTCAATCCTCAACCACAATCAGCGTTGTCCGTCATCTGCAACCAAGACAATGTAGTGTAGGCGAAGCCCGTATAGGGGTGAGTATATGATACTCAGTAAGGACTCTGAGACCCCCGAAGGTCTCCCTGAATCCACAAAGGATAAACCACAAAGAAAAGATACAATCACGAAGTATCAACCAACAATACTTAGTTATATGCCCATACATATACCTAAGCATCAAATCCATTTCAGCTCCAACTCACAAGCTCAAGTACAATCCAGTCCACTTAGGAAAGTAAAACTTAATCCACACAGGAAAGTACGAACCAATCCACACAGGAAATCATAATCCAATCCACAGAAGATATCAAGTCAATCACATCAAAGTTAATGATTGAAATTCAATACTCAGATCACAGAGGTATACATTTATGAAGAAGGGTGGAGATTATTAGATGTAGCCTCTGAATCATCTCCTATGTCGAACCCACATAGGATCCAAGTTTAGAAGTCATCGCTGCCAAACCCATGGAGGATCCAAGTATAGTAGTCATCGTCATCGAACCCACGGAGGATCCCAGCTTGCTAGTCGAACCCACGGAGGATCCCAGTACAATAGTCGTCCTCATCGAACCCATGGAGGATCCCAGTATGGTAGTCAAACCCATGGAGGATCCCAATACAATAGTCGTCATCATCGAACCCACAGGGGATTCCAGTACAATCATCATCGTCGTCACAGTCGCAGCCAGCTCTAGGGTTCCCGCAAACAGAACGCTCGTTCCGGGAGGATCGCTCCACGATCGAAGTGGTTTGATACATCAATTGTCATTTAGACTTGATTTGATGTATCGCAATGTTCTGTCTCGATGAAAGGAACTCAACGTGACAGACGGCGCGTCAATCAGACGCCCGGTCTGAGAGTTATTGACTTTTTCGTCCCAGGGGTACGGTTGGTTTTTAAGTCAAAACCAACCCGAACATACTCCAACTGAATCCAAACCTCGAGCGGAGTAATCCAAAATGTCCGTCTCACTGAGGGGAAACCAACAAAGTTGACGGTACGTAAATCGGACATCCGGAGCTCAAGTTATAAGTGTTTCCTCTCCGAAGCCCCGGTTGGTTTCGTGTTCAAACCAACCCGGTCGTATCCAAAGTTCTCCTAAACCTTTATTGTAATATACCTAAACAACCGTCTCGATCTAAGGATCGCATTACAACTTACGGTGCATCAATCATAGGTTTGTAGCCCATGTTACGGATGTTTGAACGAATATGTCCGTTTTTAGGGGGGGTTTGGGCCCGGACCGACCCGACCCAAATCCCCCTGGGTCGGCCCGAACCGGGTCGACCCAACCCGGGTCCGGGTCCAGCCCCCTTGGGCGCGGCCCGGCCCAACGGGTGGCACGGCCCCGCTGGCACGACCCAGCACAGCGGGCGGCCCAGTCCAGCGGTTGGGCGCTCGGTCTGTGACCGACCAGCATGAAGGGGTGGGGGGTGCTGCACCCTCGCCTTGTAATGGCGGCCCCACGTGGGGTGACCGCCTTTCCACCGTCGGAGGTTACGACCCCCAGAATTTTGAACAGCCGGCCCGGTTGGCCGGCCGGTGCCGCCGCCGCGGGACCCCGCTGTCCTGCCCTCCAAGCGCCGGCAGCCGGTTTATCCGGCCACCTCCAGGTCATCCGCCGTGGCCAAAGGGTCGCGACTCTTGATGCTCCGGCAGCTGGGGAGTCTGGCCGCCTGCTGTCAGTGACCGCCGCGGCTTTAGACCACGACCCTTCTTCGACTGGTGTGGCACGTCGATGCCGTGGCCTGGCCGCTGCAGGCCACCCTGGCCGTGGCCCTTCAAGATGCTCTGGCACGGCGTGACGGCGCCGCGCCCCTCTGTCATGGCCCCTGCTCCGGTCGTGGCCTCTTTCGTCTTTAACGGCACCACGCTCCTTCTCCACGGTTCCCTCATTTCCATGCGGTGTGACGGAAACACGCCGTCTCCGTTCCAATCCACAATGAAGGACAACAGTAAAAAGGGAGGAGGGTCGGCCGTGTTTGTGCGGTCCGGCCCCCTCCCGTTAATCGATAGCAAGCAGCTAAAAGATTAACGATTAACTCCAAAATATTCACGAACATAGAATCAAACCCCTACCTCGAAGGAAGCATTCGTCGGTGTCACGGTAGGCGGTGTTGTGGTAGACGGTCATCGTTCCGTCAATGTCGGGAAGGATGAAGCCGAGGGTGGCGTCGGCGTTCTTCGTTATTTGTTGGAGGAAGAGGAAAACTCTCCAAGTGCTGGGCTCCGTGCTTCGCTGCTAGCGTTCCGCTGCTTGAAGAAGCCGTCCAGAACTCCTCCCCCTGGCCTCCTTTAAATAAGAGTGGTGGGTTTGTCATTGGCACGCAAGTCATAAATGGGGGATTTATGACATAGGGCACCACTCAATTAATGCTGTGGTGGAACATTCAAAAGAGAGGAAGGATCATAATTAATTAAAAACTTTCACATTTAATTAAAGAGAGAGAGGAAGGATCATCATAAACTTGAGGGGTTGACATGTATTAAAGTGGGAGATGGTGTTTAATGGGGTGTTAGGAAATTTAAGGAGGTGGGGGATCATGTGGGCCCCACCCCACTTCCTCAAAACTTCCATTCCCATAACTCATAAACCACTAGTGTCATAATAAAAATATATTGTAAAACAACTATATTTTTATTCCTAAAATTTTTAACATATCATTTCGAGCAAATGAAACTCTAGAAAAATTCTTCTTAAGCGATTATCGGTGATGCGTTTCATCGATGCCCTCGGATTTCAGTTCCGAGCACCGGATCAAAAGATAGAAAACCCGCTCATTCGTTCACTAAACGTACCCAAGCTAAACTTCAGAAAAACCTATTCTGGGAACACCGGGCCTCAGAATCACGCACCGTCAGAAACTGCGTACTCATAGAATTCTAAAGAAAATTAAGAGAGAAAAAATTCACTGGAAATTTACAGGTCTTTACAGTACTCTCACCTCAGGGCTTTACGTCCCCGTAAATATAAATCTCAAACTAGGGAAACAAAATAGGGTACTGAGCACGCATCTGAGCCTCCCGCTCCCAAGTGCTCTCCTGGATGTTCCTGTGCTGTCACCTGAGGCGCATTAGAGGAATCGACTGTCCATATAGGACCCCTCATGTAATTCCTTGTTCTCCACCGGGACCTCCACAAAAGTCACCCCATTGTCAATGATATGAGTCGGGTCAAGCGTGTATCTCTTCAGCTGAGATACATGGAAGTCGTCGTGCACCTCGAGCAACTCAAGTGGATGGGTCAAGCGGTAAACCACCTCGCCTACCCTGTTGAGGACCTAGAAGGGTCCTTTGAAGCGTGGAGATATCTTGCCACCTCGGCCAAATCTCCATAATCCACTTTGAGGTGAAACCTGTAAGAAAACATGGTCACCATCCTCGAACTCTATTGGCCTCCGCCTCCTGTCGGCATAAGACTTCTGTCAGCACTGAGCTGTCTTCATCCACTCCTGGATGACTTAAACCTTCTCTGGTCCTACAATAGATGTTAATATTTCTTCTTTCCAATAAGAGAAATTCGGTCTCATCCCCTGGATGAACCACGTTCTTTTCGTAATACAGTCAATCCTGACATGGATGATTCTAATCTATACCAAGGATGATGTCGTAAGGCCTTGACGCTACTACCAAGAGATCCAACCGTTACTCTCACCTCCAAGGGTTGAGTCACACTGTCAGCATTAGTGTGTGGTCACTAGGTCTCTACCAGTAGGTATCTCAAAAGTGAGGGTCATGTCAATTGTTTTAAACCAGAACCTCTTAGTATCAACTACATAAAAAAGACAGGGAACAAAACATCACAGGAATAGTGTCTTTTATTACTGCAGCCGAAGGTGCAAAGACACAAAACATCAACGAAGCTAAAAGCAACATCAACAAAAGTCTCCATGTTTGGAGCTAGTCTCTCTCCTGTCCATCTTCTGCCGGAGCTCCATGGTCATAAGCCTCAGCTACCTGAAGCTGAGATCTCCCCTTTCCACCCATTCCCTATAGTCAGGGTTGTCTCCCTAGTGGTGGTGGTGGTGGTAGTAGGGAATCAAAGCGTCGCCCACCACCCGCAGCTCGGTCAGCTCCTCTGCCTCGTCTTCCTGCTCCCTGTGGACCACCATGGTCGAACCTTTGCCCGGGCGGTCCCTCTACTACCTGCTTCTCATTTGCAGGACGAGTCAAGCAGTCTCGAGCCATGTGACCCTGCCCGCCGCATGTGTAGCACTGCCTGCTCCTCATGTGGCTGGCTCTCCTTCATGTGCCCCGCACAACCGAATATGCATCTTTAGATTTCTCTTCTGATCATCTAGCATGCCGGGACCTCTATGTCATCTTTCTACTTCCAGTTGTAGAATACTCCACTACGGGTCGTCCTATGGAGGGTCCCGCCACTGGTGACTTCTCTGCGATAAAACTCTCCACTATAAGGGCTATCTCCAACACCCCAGCCTGCATCCGAATGTTGAGGGAGATAATCAAAGCCCTGATCTCATGCCTCAGTCTCTGCTCGAAGGTCTGGGCCTTGAAGAACGGGTCCCGTACCATATCCGTGGAGTAGCGTGAGAGATCAGTAAACGTCGCCGAGTACTGGGCCACAGTCAAAACAGTATACCTGGTGAGATGAAACAAAGTAATCACAAAGAAAACTTTTGAAACACACAAGCAATCAATGTTTTCATGCACTGAGTCAGAAATCAGAAGTCAAGGTCCTGGTGTATGGATACATCGGCCACCGCACTAATACTGGACTCCCTAGACTGATAACCACACTCAATACCCTTAACATTATTGCTTCACATAGAAGAAAGATCAGAGTCCTGAGTTCTGCGGTAGAACCGAACTTCTCTGATACCAATTTGTCACGACCCGTCCTCGGGGCCCATGTCGTGACTACCCCATGCCTGCCTTCCATAGGCCAGGGGCTGGCGACTAGCATCAAAGGCATAAATTCCGATAAAAGGGAAGGAGTTTCCTTTATAAAGTAAATAAACACCACAGAGTATAATCATAAGAAACACTAAGTACAAAAGAAAGTGATAAAAGGTAAATGGGCTAGAATACAGACCCAACTAAAAAGTAAAGCTACAACTGAATAAAAGTTCAACAGCTAGAAGGTGTCGAGCTGCTCCTAGATCATCCATCGGGTTCCTACCTAAAGGGTAGGTACAGATGGCCACCTCATCTCTCTATGTCCATCTGTCCCCTCTGGGTACCGTCTCGTCATGAAGTCCACCTCAGGTACTGACTCATCGTGAGGTCCACCTCCAGGTACAGTCCCGCTCTTCAAGCCTCAACCAAGATCAGTGATGTCCGTCATCTGTAACCAACACAATGTAGTGCGGGCAAAGCCCGTGCAGGGGTGAGTATACGATACTCAGTAGGGACCCCGACACCCCCGAAGGTCCCCCTGAATCCACAAAGGATAAACCACAAAGAACAGATACAATCACGAAGTATCAACCAACTCTACATAGGTATAGGCCAATACATATACCTAATCATCAATTCCAGTTCAGCTCCAACTCACGAGCTCAAGTACAATCCAGTCCACTCAAGAATGTAAAACTTAATCCACGTAGGAAAGTACGACCCAATCCACATAGGAAAGCATAATCCAATCCACACAGGATATCAAGTCAATCACATTGAAGATAATGATTGAAAGTCAAGACTCAGCTCACATTGGTATCCATTTATGAAGAAGGGTGGATATGATTAGACGTAGCCTCTGAATCATCTCCTCTGCTGAACCCATGTAGGATCCAAGTTTAGTAGTCGTCGCTACCAAACTCGCGGAGGATCCAAGTATAGTAGTCATCGTCGTCGAACCCACGGAGGATCCCAGCACGGTAGTCGAACCCACGGAGGATCCCAGTACAATATTTGACCTCGTCAAACCCACGGAGGATCCCAGTATGGTAGTCGAACCCACGGAGGATCCCAGTACAACAGTCGTCCTCGTCGAACCCACGGAGGACTCCAGTACAATCATCATCATCGTCACAATTGCAGCCAGCCCTAGGGTTCCCGCACACAGCACGTTCGTTCCTGGAGGATACGCTAAACGGGCCAAGGGGTTCGATACATCAACTATCACGTAGACCTAAGTTGATGTATCGGAAAGTACCGTCTCGACAAAAGTAACTCAACGCGATAGACTGCGCGTCAATCGGATGCCCGGTCTGAGAGTTATTGACTTTTTCGTCCCAGGGGCCCGGTTGGTTTTTAAGTCAAAACCAACCCGAACATACTCCAACTACGTCCAAACCTCAATCGGAGAAAGCCAAAAGGTCCATCTCACTGAGAGGAAACCAAAAAATTCGATGGCATGTCAATCGGACGTCTGGAGCTCAAGTTATAAGTGTTTCCGCTCCGAAGGCCCGGTTGGTTTCGTGTTCGAACCAACCCGGCCATACACAATGTTCTCTAAAACCCTGATTGTAATATACCGAAACTACTTTCTCGATCCAAGGATCGCATCACAACTGACGGTGCATCAATCGGAGGTCTACAGCCCATGTTACGAATGTTTGAACGAATCTGCCCATTTTTAGGGGGGTTTGGGCTCGGACCGACCCGGCCCAAAACCCCTTGGGTTGGCCCGAACCAGGGCGACCCGAACCGGGTCTGGGTCCAGCCCCCTTGGGCGCGGCCCGGCCCAGCGGTGCGGCCCGGCCCAGCGGCTGGGCGCCCTGGCCCAGCGCGAGTGGCCCGGCTGGGCTGGGTGCTTGGTCTGTGACCGAGGGACACGAAGGGGGGGGGGGGGCGCTGCCCCCTCGCCTTATAATGACAACCCCACTTGGGAGGAACTCCTGTCCACCACCGGGGGTTTCGACCCCCAGAATTTTGAACGGCCCGCCAGGTTGGCCGGCCGCTGCCCCGCTGCGGGACCCCGCGGTCCCGCCCTCCAAGCGACGGTGGCCGGATTATCCGGCCGCCTCCAGGTCTTCCTCCGCGCCCAAAGGGCCACGTATCTTGATGATCTGGTGGTCGAGGAGTCCCTCCGCTCCCTGTCAGTGACCGCCGTGGGCTTAGGCCACGACCCTTCTTCGACCGTCACTGCGCTTCAAGATGCTTCGGCACGGGGCGACAACACTGCACCCCTCCATCACAGCCCATGCTCCTGCCGTGGCCTCTTTCGGCCTTAACGGCGTGGAGTGACGGTGTCGCGCTCCTTCAATGTGGTCCCCTAGTTTCTGCGCGGTGCAACGACACCGCGCCGTCTCCATTCCAATCCACAACGAAGGACAACAGTAAAAAGGGAGGAGGGTCAGCCATGTTTGTGCGATCCGGAACACTCCCATTAATCGATAGCAAGCGGCTATAAGATTAACGATGAACGCCAAAATATTCACAAACATAGAATCAAAACCCTACCTCGAAGAAGGAATTCGTCGGTGTCGTGGTAGACAGCGTCGCATTAGATGGGCGTCGTTCCATCAATGTCGGGAAGGATGATGCCGAGGGTGGTGTCGGCGTTATTTGTTCTTCGTTGGAGGAAGAGGAAAACTCTCTAAGTGTTGGATGTCATGCTTCACTGCTAGAGTTTCGCCGCTTGAAGAAGTCGTCCAGAACTCCTCCCCCTGGCCTCCTTTAAATAGGAGTGGTGGGTTTTTCGTTGGTACGCAAGTCATAAATGGGGGATTTATGTCATAGGGCCCCACTCAATTAATCTGCTGTGGTGGAACATTAAAAAGACAGGAAGGATCATCATTAATTGGACACGTTGGAATTTAATTAAAGAGAGGGAGGAAGGTTCCTCATAACCTTGAAGGGTAGACATGTATTAATGAGGGAGAGGGTGTTTAATGGGGTGTTAGGAAATTTAAGGAGGTGGGGGCTCATGTGGGATCCACCCCACTTCCTCACAACTTACTTTCCCATAATTCATAAACCACTACTGGCGTAATAAAAATATAATTGTAAAACAACTATATTTTTATTCCTCACATTTTTAACATATCATCCTGAGCAAACACAACTCCAGAAAAAGTCTTCCTAAGCAATTATCGGCGCTGCGGTTTCATCGGTGCCCTTGGATTTCAATTCTGAGCACTAGACCAAAAGTAAGAAAACCCGCTCGTTCGTTCACTGAACGTACCCGAGCTCAACTTCGGAAAAAATTATTTCGGGCACACCGGGCCTCAGAATCAGGCGCCGTCAGAAACTGCGTACTTGTATAATTTCAAAGAAAATTAAGAGAAAAAAAAATTGCTTGAAATTTATGGGTCTTTACATGGGTGTAAGTAGACATTCCCCTTAGGGATAGTCAATATTAGTAAATAAGGAATGAGAGATGTTTCATCATGAAGCACATTTACTAGGAGAAACATTAATTTACTGGAAAAACACGTTAATGATTTATTTAGTAAAATTAGTCATGATGTCACAATACTAGATCCCATCTCCAATAACATTTACATTGTACGTAGCCCATGATATCTAGTATCTTACCAGTCCCACTATATTCAAACTACCTTGCCTTCAATATACAATGCAGTCTCTAAAACAACATAGTGGAGGACCCATGCCTATCCAACATATACATGTCATTCGAAGGACAATCGACCTTGTATGGAGGATCACATCGAGGAAAAATTCATTGATTAACTAAGTATAAACTCTATATACAAAAAATACACACCCCTTATGTGAGTGACCTCCTTACCAAATCAATATTTTATGGGAATCATTCATTGTTAGGGAATTGTAGATCAAGGGAGTACCCGAACACATTCTTAGTATGCAGGACACACCCCTTGGGTCCATGGGGTAGTATCCATCCAATAAAATACATGAGTGACTCATGCCATTTCATCAAATCTCATCCAAGTGGGTACCAATACCAATGTCTACTCAAATAATGACAACCAATACATAATATATTTCCTACATTGGTGAAAACAAAAACATCCCAAAGCATCTAAGGATGACCATATCTGGAATAAATGAAATCTCCATCTTTTAATATATGAAAAAATACTCACAATTGACCAGTAATGTATCTAATTTTTACAAATATTAAATAAGTATTTCAAATCAGCCAATTAGGCTCATATTGGGTTGTGTTGTGGTCCTTGAACATTCCATGGGGCACATCTAGGTTGGGGAGAGTTCACATAGTGGAAATTTCTCTAGATAGAGATGATATGGGTATTTGTTGGTATGTAGCTCCATGAACACCCAACATAGTGGAGGGATTGGGTGGCGTAGATAAAGTTCAATCTACCACTATCCTACTCTCTCTTATGGTCGAGATACCTGAAGAGGGAGTTCAACCACTATATATACCTTTTGCACCACTCAATGATACACTATGGTATTCTAGAAGGTTTTCTAACCAACGCACTAAAAATATATGGTCTGGAAAGATCAACCAATGTTCTAATTTCCCATAGTTGTACATTTGAATTGGGTCATCATGTAGCATTATCCCAGACCACACAGACTCAGTCCACTGTATTTTCTTGGGAAGGGTTAGACAATATAACACATTATTTCTAGGGTTCTATCATATTCATCCCATTAGTATTTTTTATCATATTTTTTATGCCTGCAATATGAAAATATTATCCATCGTTGATATTATAGTTATTCTCATTGATGTAATATAAAATAAATATTTTTTAGGATTGATTTAATAAAAAATGATTTATTAAAATGGAAAAATAAAAATAGCGAAACCTAAATTTTACATTTAGAACAATGATATTTGATCTTGTTCATCTTGTGGTATTTGGATTATTAGTGTTCCGATATTGATTCATTCAATAGTGATCTCATAATATTAAAATATATCTCACATATGTGTATGTAAAAATTGTGGATATCTATAATTAGAGAAGTGGACAACGCAGTTATAGTGTATAATTAGATTTTAAATATTATTTTGTATGAAAAATATCCCGAGTTGGGGAACGAAACATGAATGTAAATTATTTATTTCTCAGACAAACCCCATCATCATGAGGAAAAGTGTTTTGATATATTTCAAATTTGGGGATCAATTTAGAAAATAATCATGATAAATCTCATTTTGATGGGTGCGAATTAATTATATATTAACATGAAAAATCTTAATTACGTATCCCAAGATTAAAAAAATAGATGACTATACAACCACATAAGATAATATTAACAAAAATAGAGTTAGGAATCTAAATAAAATAATTACTAAAATAAATATTCCTCAAAATCACTGATTGACTTCTTGAATATTATACCTCACCAAAAGTGGTGAGTGTAATATGGTCACATATAATTCTTATCCTCGATAGCTCCCAAAAAATTTCCCATGGAACCATAATACATTAAAAAAAATATTACCTTCCCATTAAGTGTCTTATCATACTGTTACTTGATCACCCTATGGTACTCTATATTGATGGTTTTTTCTTAAGGGGTTTTCTAACCCCTTTAAATAATTTATGATAGGTCATGAGCATACCTATGGTGTTTTGATACGTGGAATACAATATGAATAATAACTATTTTTTAGAGTAACTCTAGGTGATAATCAACCTCACATACACAATATAGGATCTAGAAGGGCCTATAGAACAACAACAAGATCTTTCCCCCTTAAAAAACCTCCTTATAACACATATTGATGATAATATTTTAAATACATGGTCTTCATTAATGGATCATATATATAAATCCTATGTTTTTAGATAACATTACAAGGATTATGGAAAAGTAAAATCATTAATGAATTCAATGTTTATGATATAGATATTTGTGATAAATCATAAATGAATATCACTGTATGATCATTTTTTAGTGGGAAAACATCAATATGATTGAACTATATATTCCTTAATAAATTATTTTACACAGCCCTCTAAAACAATAAAACTATTGTTATTATGGATATATGTGATGAAATGTTATTATTGTAAATGTTATTATGTGGTGATTATGTTATGGTTATTGTAATATAACGACCTTTTTATGGGGTTGGATCGAACTCATTTTTAGTAAATATTTTTTCTTTATTATGCCTATACATTGTATAAATAATGTCTTGGTAGTGTATTGGTGAAATTTGGATGTATTAGTTGGGGTCATGGGCAGTGCATAGTTGGGAAAATTTTTCCCAAGCCATGCGCCCTAAAACATCAAACCATGGAACCCCAGATACTATGGGATTTCATAGTTAGCCCATAGTTTCCCAAACCATGTTCCCTATTAGTAGTAACCATGAATCCCTATAATAGAGGTTCACGGCTTGGGCACACAGTTTGTAAAACATTGAACCCATTCTTTGAAAAACATTTATGTTGAATTAATTCCCCCAAAAAGTAGTTTTAAAATTCCATATCCATTGGCCTTAACACTAATTTCACCCAACACAACCCTAACTTGATTCCCTCATTTTTTGAGGCATCCAGCAAGATTCCATGGTCTTTTGAACCCCATTCACAATGACGTGATAATCATATTGATAAATCTTCACCTATCCTGATAAGAGATTATCATCTCGATCTGTTTCCTCCCCCTCACTCATCTTATTATCATCTTTTAAAGGGATGACTTCATCTATTAGCGGTGTTTTAGATATATTTTTCCATGGATTTAAATTATTTGATCCTGTATATTGGGGATTTAGACCAAGATATCATTCTTAATTTTACATTTGAACATTCCTCTCCAATTTGGGGTCTTGTGATTGGGGATCATCAATCAATGATCCTGAGGTAGGAGGTATAAATTGAAAATCCTAATGTCTTGATTAATATTGTGAGTATAGAATTGTGAAATATAAATTTCCATGTTTGGTTGTAGAATATTTGAATGGATTAAATAATTGAGAAATTAACTAATGTAATTATGTGATTATGAATATTATAGTATATAGGGAATATGAAATTGTTTAATTAAATGAATTTTTAATTTTTCAATTAATTTCATTATGAATTAATTGAACATTTGATTTATGACATGGTTCGATTAACTTTAATTGGTTAATGGGTTATATTATTTAAATATTTAAAAATTGTTTTATGGTGAATTTATCATATTATTTCATTTGATTAATGTGTTCAACAGTGATGTTTTTAACAATTGAATGGTATCAATGACATGAAATGATAAAAATCAGTTTATGTTGATTAACCTTGGTTGATGTGATGTATGTGTGATTGATTGATATATGAGTTGGAGATAATTAATGATTCTATAAATACCAAAATGTTATTAACTTATATAAAATTTTGGGAAAGTGAATGATGCTCCAAATACTATTACATTATTGATTGATAAATGAGGTGTGAGATGGATAATGATTCACCTGTTACTCATTTGATCATAGATGTGGCATTCTAGGACCAAATGATCGCATTAGACAGTGGTTCCAGTACTCATGATAAAAAATTAAACTGACATGGATAATGAAATACCATGCTATAATGAATTGAAATGCATTATAATACATGGTTAAGACTCTTACATGGGTTAAAGAAGTTAATGATATGTTTTTCCTCTACATGAACCACGATTAAAATGTAGTAAAATAGATAATGATTCATTATATGAACAACATACCTTATTTATTGGACATTATTCCTTATAGAATTACATAAATGTTTATTAACTGGATATTGTTTTAGACATCATTGGTGGAGGCTCATTGAGTTTTACTCACACTCTACTCTGGATTTTAAATCAGTACCTAAATAGATTTCATTTTTTCCTAACAAAATAAGGGGAACAACTATATGTTAGACGACTAAGTGAGGATAGAGCATGGATGAGAGGACCACACATGGTGTTTGGACCCACATAGTGTTTTTAATGTTTCTCCATTTGGGGCTTGAATTTTCACATGGAAAATAATATGTAATGGAATATTTACTTCATTATTTATGTGATTGTTTTTGTTTTTTGTATCAACATGACATACTAGTTTTTTCTGGTAATTTAATTATTTTTATTTCTTGCTATTTTATCTTAATTATTTCTTTGATATTTACCTGATAATGGTAATTTTATAAATAGGTTATAGTATCCACATTTTATATATACTATACCCTACCTACTAGTAGGAATCCTATAGTGAACTACGAGGCATTCCTGTTGTCACATAATTGACTGTCTGAGTGCAGAGCTATTTGGAACCCATGGAGGGACGTTACCAAGTGGTATTTGAAGATATTTATTTTCATTTAATTTGTTTTAATAGTTAGGAATGAAATATAGTAGACTATTATGTGTCCTGCTTTGGATGTGAGCTTATACATGGGAGTAGCTAACCCATGTATGGGGAAAAATCCAATCCCTTGGGTGGGATTTTTGTTATTGTTGTTTGATATTATAGTTGGATGTTATTTCTCCTTGGGTGACTCACTTTTTTTTATGATTTTATTTATTTCTAAAATTTTATGATATTTGACCCGTGGAAAAGTATGTAATGATAGTTAATTATCCATGCATCATTCTAGGAACATAGGAATTATCGTGACATTAATGATTTTTAGAAATAATGGGAAATCATTTCCCTAAGTTGTAGGAATTGTAATATTTTTCAATGCTTGTGTAATTGAACTGATAAAGGTTCCTTATGGGGTATGGGTTTTGATAGTAATGTAATGTTAATAGAATTAACCAACACATGATCGTTAATTATCTTTTGTTTTTTATTCCATTATGTGTTGGAGGAATTATCTATTAGGTAAGATGTTTACAGTTTATAACGATCATAAGTGAATTAAGTATATCTTTTCGCATAGATATTTGAATATCCATCAGTATATATGGGTTGAGAATATACATAAATTTAATTTTTGGGTATAAAATATTCTTATGAAAGGAAGCAATGATACTGGTGCACTAATATGGAAAACAAAGACTCATACAGTTCATGAGGATAACTATCTATAGAACATTGATGGTTGAGATTCATGTTGTGACAGGGAGGGATAAAAGAATATAACTATTATATCAAATTCAATGGAGCTCATACTTTTAATCAGGATCATATAGATGAAGTTTTAGGATCCATAACGAATTTCCATGATGTAATGCCTTGAAGTTTGAGAGTTGCCTTCATATTGGACCATATATGATGATAATATCATATATGTCAGGAATTGGTTTTTTTTTGCCAATAAATATACGAGATGATATACTTCATGATTTTCATTCCTCGATGTGTATGGTGAAACTAGGATTTACTGTAATATAATGTGACATTTTTCAATAGTATTGGTGACCAACAATGATAAAAGGAGACAGTTGAGTTCGTGACATGATGCTACACCTTTAAATAGGTGAATACCAAGAAACAAATCATCTAGTGGTTTACTATATCAATTTTTTATTCTATAATGGATGTTTCAAGACCTTAACATATAATGTTTTGTGGGTCTCCCATGGATTCCTTATATTAGTTTCTCTATTTGGGTGGTTGTGACCCATTTTAAAAAGTTTCACATTTCATTCCTATATGGAAGACTTTCTCTATGGATCAGTTGGGTGACTCATAACACCATGAGTTTTTATGGAAACTTTTATTCTATAATGAATTCATTCTCATTGATGTTTTCATTTTACTCAGTCAAAGATTCATTTCACATGGAACTGACTTGGCTTGTTCTACATGAAACACTGACATGGTGTGCATCACATGCTTCAATTAATTTCTTCAAAAAAAGAATTTTATTATAATAATTATTTAAATGGAATAGTTATAAAAAATCTTGTTAATTAGTTTTTTTGTATAATATTAACTATCTTGTGAAAATAAGTGGTTTTCAAAAGATATACAATGAAATAATTGATTGAAAATTTATTAGAAATTACTATATGAACAAATTGAATATAAAGAAATATTTCTTTTATTGAAAACTATATTTACACAAAAAATCTATTTTACACTAATAAATAAAATTAATTAAATTTATAATATGTTATTTATGAAATATATATAATATATATTCAATAAAATATTTTTTATGTTCCTCAAATAGAATTTATAATAATATGATAAGAAAAAACTCAATATTTTTCATAAAAATCAATATTTTTATAAAGGATTTTTTACCACCATTTAATGGAGAATGTATTTTATATCCAGTTATGTGAAATTTTATAAATCATATATTTAAAAATAAATATCTTATTTAAAATATAAAAAAAATATTATTTTCAGGTCATTTTTTGTATTTTTCTTGGACGATTCATTTTTAAGGAATAGTGAAAATAAGGAATTGTATTTCAAAACTACCTTTTAATAAAATTTATTTATAGGGATAAATAATATATTAATTTGGATCTAAAGTCACATTATATAAATTATTTTTCATTAAATCCAATTTAAGTCATTGGAATAAATTTCAAATTGAAATTCCATATTAAAACCTAGATTTTAAATAAAATGTATTTAAAACCACACATTGTTGTCAAATCTGCGGGATAAATTATAAATTAATTTCTACCTCATCTATAATTAGAATTTTGAAAACTAGATTCTATATTTTAAATAAAAATATTTTATAATTTCTAACATTTTAAAATTAGTGTTTTCTTCAAAAATATTTGTGAATGTGATAAAAATTAATCATAGTTATAAAGAGAAAAATAAACTTAACAAATAACTAATCCTTAATCCTATAGTCCAAAATGACATAAAAACTTTTCCCGTAGACATTGGATGGACATATTACAACCCTATAATCCATGATATATAATTGTTACTATTATGGAATCCACATAAAATATAAAAAATGTGGGTGAAATTTACTTTTCCAAAAATTAAAAGAGTTGAACTCCTTCTCTACTATAAAAAGGCCTCCTCTCCTCCCACTTCTTCACACCTTTAAAGCTACATTGGATCAACCAAGCTCACCAAAATAGTTCTTAAGCATCCCTTACACTATGTTAGAAGAATAAACATGTGAATAAATACATCCCATGAAGACCATTATGGAAAACCAAATGGAGTCACCCAAATAATAGGATGTTTGACCGAGTACAATAACAATCAAGACACAAGGTAAGTGAATTTCATCTTCTTTTTATATCCTTAATACAAGCCATTTCCACCACTCATTTTTTTGTGTGGATTATATACTTCCTATGTATGTATTATATGATTATTATTCTTAAATTTATTAGTATTTACTTATCCATTCAATGACATTTATTTCATGGGGTTTATGTTTCAAAAGATACAAAATCAATAAGAATGTTTTGTCTCAATTTTCCTTATTTGGGAGTCATTTTTTATTCACCTATATATGTTTTATAGGTGTATATAATTAAATTTTATATGATATATTTTTATTCCCATTATTTTAATGACATTTTTTGCATTATGTTATTTTATTTACTTACATTGAATGTATGACACCAAGTTACCCTATTATAATATTTTTGTGAAACAATCTCATAATTTATCAATATTTCTTATGATTATTTTTATATAGATAAATATTAAGATATATTTCTCAAGAAAAATCACAGTATTCCTTATTCTATTTTTATTCAATATATTTCAATGTTTTAGTAAAATTTTTCCACTCGTTGGTACTTATGAAAAATAAAAATATGATTTTTTAAAAAATCTAACTGTATTTCACTATTTAGTTGGAAATATATATTTTTTAGAAACCTTGTTATCAAAATAATTGAACATGTTTTCTAATGATCTTTGAAAATATTTTCATGGGATTTTTTTTAATAATGTTTTATAGGTATCAAAGATTCTTTTATTGGTGTTGAAATATTTTTTCAAGGAAATTTTTTTTCCAAAATTTATTCTATTTTAAAAATTATTTTTCAAATTAGAATGGATAAATTCTTAAACAAATGGTTTTAAAAGGTAGATAAATATAATTTTCCATACAAGATAAATTTTTTCGATGTTACTCATTCGTTTTTGTGAAATGATCCAAAGTTTCTATTCGTATCTGTTATCTTAATGGTTTACACATAATGGCATGATGATTATGAAATCATATCTCATTCATGGAATATATTTTTATGAACTCTTTTTCAATTTCAACGGTTATATATTTTTTAAAAATACATTTTTTCACAGGTTAGGATTTTGAATAAATTATTATGGAACTATATCTTATTCCATATATAATGATATGATAACATTTTTATGATACCAATTTCATTTCATGGGTTATGATATGAGTCATTATGATATTTTGGGACATGTGTGAATGATTTCCTTATGATATGGATGTGACCTATATCTACCTTAAATTATTTTTTAATGATTTATATCTCATGAGATAGACAAAGATGGTTTTGGGAGTTAACCTTGACTACTATGATGGCCATGTGTGTGAACCATGACAACCAGGATGGTATCAGGAGTGAACTCATATTACTAAGATGTCCATGGGAGTGAACCATAAGTACCATGATGGTATGTGAAGTGAAACCATACTATTAAGATATAAATTGATGTAATTCCATGAATACTATGGAAATCATTTATATGCTAATGTTTCATCAACAATTCCATGTCTTATTCCTATGTTTTTTATTCATGGATTATACTATATATTAACTTATGATTTATGTCTTTTTAAGTGACAATATTTATTCCCTAATTCATGTTTGTGATCCTATAATATATATGGTATGATCATCAATTTTCAGGATCATTTTTTTCATAACCTCATTCTCAGGATTATGTTTATAGATCCCCCTTGTTTACCCTGAATGAGAATATGAGGTCACCACATTTTAGGTTTTCTTCCACACTAGGTTATGAATATGTCTATTATGTTTGATGTGTCTGAGATGGATTCTATTCAATAATAATTAGTGGTAGGTTGTAAAACTAGCTTATATAACACTTTGTATGTTTCCATGTACCCAATTCCACTATACTAATATGGGTTTTGAGCATCTATTTTTATAATATTATATATATTCTAAAAAAGTTATGTAATTTTAATGTATTGAAATAGAGAATTTCTATAGTTGGTATTAAAGAAATATTTTGTTACATTTTTTAAACTAGGATGAGATAATCTTAGTTAAAACCCTACAGACATGTCAAAGGATAAGTCTAAAGACCAATAATGGTACTGTAAAAAGTCTTGGAATTTTGGTAAAGGAAATATTGAGTGGTTTCCAAGAAATAACTCCATGTATAGATACTAAAAGTGAATATGGTTCTCAATTATATGTATCTAGTGGTAAAAAGTCTAATAAGGTGTATCTTACCAGACTCAACATAACCTGGTACAAAAAATGGGTTTTTCTACACACCTAGTTTGACACTCTCGATGGAAATGCATTGGTAATTTAAAAACTCATCATAAACCATCATGAAAGAAACTGAATATATGTAAATTATTAATATCATTGAAAAAACCTATGATTTAATTGAATAGAGAATGTGTCATAATTTATACATCCTATAAGTAAATTTTCATGATTATGTGGTTCCTTATTATGATATTTGTTTCTTACTCTATGAATTTGGTTTTAGTCAATTGATAAACTATAACAGGCCACATTAATAGTGTTTGTGATAGAAAATGAACATATTTTCCTTTTGAGAAGCTGAATGTTAATGGTGTGGGAATGAAATATCTTATTTCTATGATCACACCGATTTCTCAAGCTATGAATCACGGTGGACTTCTAAATGATAAAACAAGGGAACAAAATTCTATTGACTCCTTCATGAGGGAACACCTACCTTATTTCAGTGGGTCAACTAATACACTTGTTGTAGAACAATGAATCATTACCACTGAAATATAGTTTATTTCACTGAATGTTAGAAACATGACAATGTTATTTTGGATGTATCTTGTTTAGAAGGAGAAGTAGAGTAGTGGTGGAAGATAATCAAGTATATGAGAAAACATGATGAAATTGAATCGATTGATTGGTATGTGTTCAAAAACAATTTTTTAGTAATTACTATCCTTGGATTATTCATTCAATGATAGAGAAACAATTCCTTGATTTAAAAAAATGGATTGTGAATCAATTGGAAATTACTAAAATAATTTCACATGACATGGGAGATACACTTCAGGAATCATCATCCAACCTAAAATTAATGTTCATAGGTTCTTCAATGGAATAATGTGATACCTCGGTAGGGAGTTTCCCATAATATAATTTAGTTCCAATAAAGATATTGTGAATTCCACAATAATGGTTGAAACAAATATTTCAATGACATATAAATCCTATGGGATTTACATGAAATTGGATATGGATTATAATGAAATATCTAAAAACCATGAAGATAAGAAGATTCCCCATTATTTATGATCTATGTGTGGAATTAATCATGTAAGGAATTGACATAAGGAGTCTAATAAATGAATTTTATGTGTATGTGAAGGCATTAATGAATTTTATTGTTAAATTGATGGTTAGAAGTTACCAAATGGGGAAAATGTAGAAAAATAGGGGCGTAAAATATACCTCCCACACATCAGTTCTATAAGTTTAAGGTGAATGAGAATTATGTTGACAAGTGCAAAAAACGGTGGTCTAGTTATGATTATTGACATTTTCAACCTCTAAAGATAATGTATAATGATATATATCTTATAATATCTATCTATAATGAGGGGTGCGATAACAACGGGGTTAAAGGTGCACTTACAATCCAATATAGGACTTATAATGTCTTATTTTCATTTAGAAATAATTACTCTTTCATATTCAATCCATTTTCTATGGGTGTTAATATCCCCCAACATAATTAGATGCAGTATTAGCAGTGATACCCTCTAATGGTACGATTATTTCCTCCCAAGTCTCTGATTCCTCTCCGATTGAAATATGAGGCAATGTTCATCCTAAAAATGTTTTCATTAATGCTTTAGTTGAATTTGAGGTAATTTTTGCATGGATTTGATTTCATAACATTAATCCAAAATCTATTGTCAAAGAAGGGAATTTATTTAGGATATTTCAAACCCTTTATGATTTTCCATGAATGTGGTGAAAATTATTAACATCATGTGGCGATTACATCCAGTGTAGGGGTCTTAATTCACATTTATAAGGGATTTTTATCTCAAAATATTGGGGATAAAATCAACATTGAGGATATTACTATTGTTTGGAAGTTTATGGATTTCTTTCCAAAATAGTTTCCCATCCATCCACAAAATCGTGAAATTGGTTTCATAAAAGAACTCATACCTAGATCCCAACCAATTTCAAAGAATCCCTATATAATAGCCTTAATAAAGATTTAGTAATTGAAGAAGAAACTCCATTAAATCCTGGATAAGGGATTCATACAGTGAAGAGCATCACATTAGGTTTCACAAGTTGTTTTTTGTGAAAAAAATTTAGATGACTCGACATGACTGTACATTGATTATCAGGAGATTAACAAGATCATGATCGAGATCATGTATCATATCCCTTGTATTGATGAATTGATTGTCCAATTGTGTAGATCTCAATAATTTTGAAATATTGACCTTTGTGTTGGATATTATAAATTAATGGTTAAGAAATAGGATACACCCAAAATGAAATTATGAATAAGGTATGGAAAATATGAATATATAGAAATTCCATTTTTTCTTACTAATGATTTGCTATATGTAGGAATTTGATGAATATAGTCTTTAGAGATTATATTGATCTATTTGTATTAGTCTTTATAGTTGATATTCTAATCAATTTAAATATAAAGGAAGTGTATGAAAACTAATCGAGAATTTTACTAAAGATCCTAAGGAAGGATAAATTGGATTAAAAATTTACAAAGTGTGAATTTTGGATGTAAAAAGATTCATTTTGGGGTCACATAATATTAAGATATTTTATTGAATTAGATCCAACAAAGCTAGATTCTACTAGATGCTTTCCTAGACCATCCATGGTTAATGAGATCAATAGATTTCATGGGTTAGCTAAATATTACTGATTTTTTGTGGAGTGATTATTATGAATACCTATTACTCACACCATGTTAACTAATAATGGTGTGGAGTACTTATGGATAGATGAATGTGGGGAAAATTTAAGGAACTAAATAAGATGTTAGTCAGCGCACTTGTACTTAGGTTATCCTACAGTGGACAAGGGTTTATAATCTATTGTGATTTATCCAAGAAGTGATATGGATGTTTTCTTATGTAGAATAAAATTGTTATATCATATTCCTTGAAATAGTTGAGGATTCACCAAGAAAATTATACAACTCGTGATTTAGAGTTAGAAGGGGTAATTTATTGATAAATCTTTGCATAAATTGTATTCATAGAGAAAAGTGTTATATGTATACTGATAATAAATGTCTAAGATATATATTCACATAGAAGGTGTCTAACTCACACAAGAGAATATGATTAGATATGGTAAAGGATTACAATTTCTTAATGCATTACCACCCTAAAAAAGTGAATGGGTGGTTGATGTATTGAGTTGAAAGGATCATGCTAGTATATCCATGATGAGGATAAAAACATCCAATATTTATGGAGTTTAAATGGACATATATAGAAATCTAAAAGGAAGTGTAAAAGTATTGTCTTTGTAAAATCAATGTTAAACCCTCTATCCTTGTGATGATGAATGAGGCACATTAGAAAGATTTATATCTAAAAAATAATGTTAGAAATAATATTGAGTTTAACCTTGACCAGTATAGAATGATAAGGTTCGAGAACTATTTGTCTGTTCCCTTCAAACCATATTTGAAGAAGATGCTATTAAATGCGGCTCATAGTTCTTAATTCTCTATTATTCCAAGAATTGAAAAGATCTATAGAGGTTTGAATGAATGGTTTTGATGGGATGTATCAAGAGAGATATTAGAGATATTGTGATTGTTTCTTGGTGTTTTAGTATGGAATAGATGAAATAAAAAATTATAATTGCATGATACATCCATTACTGATAATATAATTTAAATGGGAAAACATCACTATGAATTTTTACATTGTACTCTCAAAAACCTATAAGTGTTTTAATTCTATATAGTTGATAGTCGATCACCTTACAAATTCTTCACACTTCATTAATAGTAGAGAATTAATCTCTCTGGATAAACATACCAAGGTATAGATTAATGATGTTGTAAGGTTACATGGGGTAACACATTCCATTATATCATATTAGGGTCCTTGGTTTACCTCTATGTTTTGGTTAATTTGTCAGCAAGCACTTGATATGGAATTTATTTTAGCCCTTCTTATCATCCTCAAAGATATGTTCATTTTGAATGAATAATTTAAAACATTGAGGATATTATTTAATCTTTTTTGTCATATTTCAATGGTTGTTGGGATCAACTCCATCCTCTAGTTGTGGTTTCTACCAACAATATAATTAATTCATGAATTCATATAGAAACACATGAATCCCTCTATGGGAAGAAATATAGAGCTCTAATGTTGTTAGATGATGTGGGATAAAGAAATATACCAGGACCCAAGATCTCTGAAGAAGTGGTAGAGATGGTTAAATAAATTCATAATCATATCAAGGCCACATAGATTTGGTATAAAATGTATGTTTATTAACATCAGCGTGATCTATAATTTTTAATTGGTGAGAAGGTGTTTCTCTGAATTTATCCCTAGAATAAGGATTTGATATTAGGCAATAAATGGAATCAAAGACCAAGGTATATAGGTCCATTTGTGATTCTTGATCATATAGATATTATATCCCATCACTTGGAACATCCTCTAAATATATCACATGTCCATGAAGTGTTCCATTTATCCGTCCTATGTAATTGTATACCTAACTCTACACTTTTATTGAACTTAGAGGGCATACTAGTGGAGAATGATTATTATTATAACAAACAACCAATTGAAATTCCAAAACATATAAAGAATGTTATACAATAAAGACCAAAAACCCAGTCAATTATTTATGGAGAAATCACTAGTTAGAGGAAGCTATGTGGGAAATTGATTATATGATGAAGTATAAGTATTCTCATTTTTTTATCTGAGTGATGAATTTTTATGGAGAAATTAATTTTAAGGGTAGTATAATGTAACATTCCATGTTTTTATGGACCTTTTTTCACAAATGAATTAATTTTCATTAATTTTGTTATTTTAATTAGTTGAACATTTATTTCACATTGCAGCGACTTTGATTATACTACACACAACACTGAATTGTCATGCATTACATGCAACATTGAGTTTCTGTGAATAAACAATTTATTGTTATAGTTATTTAAACAATATAGTTATAATTTTTTTGTTAAATTAGTGGGTATGAATATTATTAACTAAATATAAAAATATGTGGTTTAAAAATGATAAAAAAACTAACTCATTAGTTTAAAATAAATTACAATTATAGATAAGAACAAATTGAATATAAATGAAATATTTTTTTATAGAAATTTTTTTATACCCCTATATCTATTTTACCCTAATACGTTAAATTAATTACAATTATGGAATGGTATTAATGAAATATGTATTTTATATATTCAATAAATTGTTTTGATATTCATCTAGTCTATTTGATATGAATAAGATAAGAACAAACCCAGTATTTTTCTTCAAAATCAATATTTTTATAATGACACCCTTACTACATTATATTGGAGAAAAAATTTTAAATGAAATTTTTTGGCACATTTATTAATGTGATATATAAAAAATATTCTTTTTATATTAAATATAAATATAAAAATTATATTTTGGTTATTTTATTGGTATTTTTCTTTGAAATACCAATTTTAATGAATAGTGAAGAAATATATAATTTTAATTCAAAACTGCTTTTTCGTCTAATTTATTTATAGTGTTAAATTATTTCGTCATTTTATTTAATGTAAAATTATTTCAATTACTTATTAATTAACCCAATTTAGGATAGTGGAATCAATTTTCAAATGATTTTGAATTTTAAAGAATATATTAATTTTGAACTTTTTTACATTAAAAACCCTCATTGTCGTCCCATCTGTGGGATTAATTTTAAATTAATTTCTACAATTTCTATAATTGGAATTAGTAAATATGGATTCAGTATTTGTAATATGAATAATTTATAATTTATAATATTATAATCCTATTTTTTCCCCAAAAATATTATTGAATGTGATTAAAATTGATTATAATGATTATGATAAAAAATTAACATTACAATGAACTAAACCTTAAACATAAGGCCCAAAACAACCTAAAAACTTGTAAAAAATCCATTATCTAGCCATATTTATACAATATATACCCTTTTCTAGAATGGGTAACATAATTGGTTCCACTTGAAATGGGTAAAATGTGGGTGGAATTCCCATTTCCAAAATTTACAAGAGTGAAACCCCCCTGATAAAAAGATCCTCTCCTCCAACATCCCAACACATATTCAGACACATTGGAACCGCCAAAATCTTCCCAAATATCTCTTAAAAATACATCCCCTTATCCTAGTATTCTCTCCATTGAGAGAAAGAAATAATAGGAAGCCCTTTGGTAAAAACAAAAAGGACTTACCTAAAGAATAGGAGGTTTGAACAAGTATAGGGAGAGTCAATACACATGGTAAGAGAATTTCATCTCACTTTTTATATATGAGATTTACATTCTAATTTAACAACTCATTTATTTTTAATTGTGTATTTCCTATTTTTGAATTTATTATATAATTATTATTCTTAAATTTCTAGGTATTTACAAATCCATACTATGATATTCCTTCCCTGGGGTTTACATTTCAAAAGATACCAAATCAATAAGATAGTTTTTTCTCAATTTCTCTTCTAAGAGAATCATGTTTTTTATGCACATAATTTTTTTGATGTGTATATAATTCTATTTGACCAGTTATATCATTAATCTATTTCTTTCCATGATATTTTAATCATCATTTAATTTCAATTACATAAATGGAGAGTATGACCCCATGTTTCCAAGTGGTAAGAGTGTGGTGAAACTATCTCATTCTTTATTAGGATTATTTTTTATTATTCTTATATTGATGAAATCTTATGATCCATTTCTCAAGAAAACTCATGAGTTTCTCTATCCTCTATTTATTCATGATATCTCCATGTATGGGTACCATTTTCCACTCTTCTGAAATATAACATAATAAATAAATTTTTTTAATGAAAAATAATACCAAATTTCTTTATTCGGTTGTAAATATGATTTAGTTCAGTAAATATATTTTTATTAATGTTTTATAATGAAAATTAAATGTCATTTTCACTTAAATATTATTTTATAAAATTATTATGGTTCTCAATGCTTCTGTTATAGTTTTTCAAAGTTATTTTATAAGAGAAAACATCTCAAAAATGATATATGTTTTAAAACCCAATTTTTAATGAATAAAATATTTTTTTCATCAGGACCATGTATTAAAGGATCATTGAGAATTAATTTCTAACTAAGATAACTTCCATTGATGTTAATCATGCATTTATGAGAAATGATCTAATGGTTACATTCAAATTCATTCTCTAAATGGTTGATACATTATGGAAAGATGTTTATGAAATTTATTATCTATCATAAGATATATGTTTATGAAATCTGTTTCACATTCAAAGGATATAGGATTTTCAAACTCTCTTCTTTTCACGGGATATAGTAATTATGAAATGATTGTGAAACCTATATATTTTTCATAGGGTATGATATGATTACTTATTTATTATACCCATTTCATTACATGGGTTATTATAAGAGTGTTTATTACTTTGTGGAACTTGTTTGTATGATTAAATTATGAGATGGGTGAGACTTGTATCTCCATTTAATTCATTAGGTAAATATTTATATATCATGATATTTACTAAGAATATCATCGGAGTGAACCTTGACTACTTTGATGACTATGTGAGTGAACCATGACTACCAAGATGGTATGGGGAGTGAACTAATACTACTAATATGATAAGGGGAGTGAACCATGAATTCCATGATGGTATGGGGAGTGAACCCATACTACCAAGATGACCATGAAAGAAAATACTTTTATACTATGGAAATAATTTTATATGATTATCTGTTTACCACAATTCCATGTCTTATTCCTATTTTATTCTCTCATGGCTTATTTTCTTTATCCCCTTATGATTCATGTCATATGAACGTCCAAGATTTAATCCATGATTCATGATTATTATCTTATGATATGTAGGTTTTGATCATCTATTTTGTGATCATGTTCTCACCCTTATTCACATTATTAGGTTTACATATCTCCCTTGTTTACTATTACTATCTATATGAGCTCAACCCTTTTTATGCTTCATTCCCCCTGTTTATGAAGATATGTATTATATTTGATGTGTCTAAGAAACATTTTAGTCAAGAAGAACCTCATGAGTGATAATGTAGCTCAATTTTATATCAGTTCTTATGTTTCCATGTTTTTTAAGGAATTATACTTATACGTTCTTTGGGAGACTGCTTCTATAATGTTTTATGTGTTCAGAAAAAGTGAAGTAATGTCAACGTATGAAATGGACGGTTCACTATTTTTATTTTACATAATATTTATAGTACATCCACATGGTGTTCCACTGAGTATAGTTTTATACTATCACACACATTTCATTTCTCTCTTTTCAACATGAATGAAAATGTCTCTTGGTACATTATTATTGCGGATTATTTCATTCAATCCACAGAAGGATTGTTTTTTAGAATTTACTATACATCTTTTAGTTGATATTCTATGAGCATGAATTATTAACATTGGTGGGTAATAATAGAATCACATGTTTCTAATTGTGTTTATATATGTGAAAAGTTATCGTGATACATTATAAATGAATCCATATGAGGAACATTATGGTATGATATACAGATCATCTTTAGGATGGATGGAGGCTGGAGAGTCAGAGCTGTTGGGATTGAATTTGATGGAGGATACGTCAAAGTAGGTTCAATTGATTTGGATATGTGTCGCAATGGAATTGAATACACAGAATTCATATACTGATATATGTTTATGTCCCCATGAGTGTATAGTTGGTGATCGTGTGTTCCTTAGGGGGACATTTAGATTGGATCACCATAGGATTCAAAAATAGTAAATGTTTCCACCATGATTTTTCAGTTTATTTGAGGCTATTTGGGGAATAAGGATTGTGGAATACAAATTGGATCATTCAAATAGGTATAGTTTTATTCATAATGTTGTTCTTGTGTCACAACATTAGAGTTATAACAATTACCATTATTATGTGATCGATGCAGATGTTGTTGAGCTTGATATTGATGTCTCCTTTGAGGAAGATCTGATACATGTATTGGATCACAGTGAGAAGTTGTCGTGGGATGAGGCAATGTTGATAGATCATATATTGTAGAAACATGGAAATGATCATGATAAATCAATGGATAGAGAAGTTGATATGTGGATTTATGGTCATACATTTTTACCTCAGTATCATATAGATGTTTGGGAGTAGAACTGAAGGATGAGCTATTAAAAGGTGGGTATAATATAAGATCCAAACCTTCTTCTAGTTATGTGTAGATCTTTTTTCCATGAAATATTAACCATTACTTTGTTTATACATTGGTTGAGTCATGTATTGGGATCATTTGGGTGAAATTTGATAGTTTTGGAGTGGTGTTTGGTAGTGCAAGACTGGCGCACAGTTTTCCCAAATTGGGTGCCCTACCAATGTAAAATGTGAAACCATAGGCAAAGAGTGATTGTATTGTTGGCACAAAGTTTATCAAACCATAATCCCTATTATGAGTAACTATGAACCCCTAGAGGAGAGGTTAACAGTTAGGGATAATGTTTGGAAAACCCTTCACCCAACTCTAGGGAACTTGGTGCCTGAAATTAATTAAACCAAATATTGGTTTGAAATTTCCTGAACCACCCCCACTCCTTCACAGTTATTAAAAAAACTCCATCCTAATTCATTTAAATAATTTTTCGAGGCTTCATGATATATTCCAAGGGTTTTTATAATTCATTATTGAATAATCAATGATGAGACTAAAGAATCATCACCTCTCCCCAGATGAGATTTTAATACTAATTAGTTTTATATAACTCTTTGATAATTAAATCATATTTTGGTTAGAAAATTTCCTATATTGTTGAAAATTTTGATATATTTTTTCATTGATCTAATCCTGTTGATCGTGGTTATACTTTTTGGTTCTATATATATCACTCTTAATTGTGAAATTGAACATCCAAATTCAATTTTAGGATTTCCGATTGGTTAGTGTATTTCAACAATCTTAAGGTAGGTGGTCTAAATTTAATATCCCATAGACATGATTAATATTTTTATTATATAATGTGAAATAGAAATTGTCATGTTTTGAAATAGCATCTGGAATTGGATTATCAAATTGATCTATTACATAATGGAGTGATGTCATTTTAAAATTGATGGGATACACGGAATATAAAATTGGAAAATTAATTGGATTTGGTAATTGGTCAATTAATGTGATTATGAATTTATTGAAAATGATAATTATGAGTTGGTTAGATTTTCGTTTCTAGGATAATATGTTATACGACATAAATATTGAAAATGTTTTAATTTTTAATTTCTCAAATTCCTCGATGCGATTAAAGTGTTGAGCCATGATTTTTTTAATAATGGAATGGTATCCATGTTGTGAAATGATTAAAAGGGGGTTTAATGTTGATTAACCTTGGTTTATGTGATATATGTGATATATTTATGATTTATTATTGTATGAGTGTGGGACAAAGATAGATTCTTCAAATAACCAAATCTGATTGATTGATATATGAGTGTGGGGCTCATAATGATGCTCTAAATACATATACATGACTTCCTAATAAAAGAGGTGTGATACAGGCACTTATGCTCCAAATAATCATGTGGTGATAAAGATGGAATTCTAGGCCCAAAATATTAGCATTAGATTATTGGTATAAGAAATCATCATATAAAATTTAAATTAAATGGATAATGAAATCCCATGTCACAATGAATTGTTATTCCTTTTGTGATGTCACGACCCGTCCCCCGGTGCTCGTGTCGTGACTACCCCAAACCCGCCTTCCATAGGCCAGAGGATGGAGACTAACACTAAAAGGCGTATTCACTAAAACCAGGAAGGTATTGCCTTTATAACCTGTAAACAAAAGAAACCAAGCACACAACAAGATACGAACACAAGTAAAATTATATTGAAAAATGATTGCTGAAAGTAAGAGGGGCTGGAATACAAACCCAAAAGTAAAGGTACTAGTACAACTAAAATAAAATACAACTGAAGAAAGCGAAAGACAGCTATTGGGTTGTCCTATGAGGTTCCTACCTTAAGTTTATGTACAGATCGCCTCCTTATCACTCCACTTCCACACGTCTCTTATGCGTACTGACACACTGTATAGTACACCTCTGAGTACCGTCCAGTCCTAGAACCATCTTCCTCAGTCAGTGCTCATTTTGATATATAGTTTTACTTGTGTTTGTATCTCGTTGTGTGCCTGGTTTTGTGTGTTTACAGGTTATAAAGGAAATAAATTCCCAGTTTTAGGGAATACACCTTTCGGTGCTAGTCGACAGCCCCTAGCCTGTGGAAGGCAGGCATAGGGTAGTCACGGCACGGGCCCCGGGGGACGGGTCGTGAAAAATTGGTATCAGAGTGAGGCTTTAGTTCAGGCGGTCCTAACCTTTATAACATCCACATGGGAGGTTTCAACAAATAAAAATGTTAAACATTTTTAGATTATTTTATTATTTCACAAAAAACACAAAAACTAACATTCACCCTCAACCAACTGCCATCGAGGTGAAAGTCTCCTTAAGAAAATACTGGCGCTGTGAGTTCTACAATCTCCTCAGATTTCAATTCTGATCACCGGTTCAAAAGTTAAAAAACCCACTCGCACATTTATTGGACGTACCCAAAAAAAAGTTCATGAATTCATTCTGGGCACACCAAACCTCGGTATCACATGGGTCAATTTTTGTGGACTCATGAAATTCCCATATAATTAAAAAAAATACATGGAATTTCTATGTATTTGCATTCTCCCCACCTTAGGGATTTACATCACCATAATCCAAAACTCAATAAAGGGGACATCTGGGGGTACTGAGCACGAATCTTAGCCTCCCGCTCCCATGTGATCTCCTGGAGGTTCTCATGATGCCAGCGAACATGCACCGGAGGTATCGACCACCCACAAAGGACCCTATCATGTCGATCCTCCATCTCCACTAGAACCTCAGTAAATGTCTCCCCATCATCGACGTCCAACTCTCCATGGTTGATGATGTGAGAAGGGTTGGGCACATATCTACTCACCTAGGAAATGTGGAAGGTGTAGTTCACGTTGTTCACCTGAGGGGGAAGTGCTAGGAGGTAAGCAACCTCGCCAACTCTACTGAGGTCCTAAAAAGTTCTGATGAACCTCGGAGATAACATGCTGCCTTATCCAAATCTTCGTAAACCTCTTCGGGGTGAGACCCATTGAAAGATGTGGTAGCCATCCTCAAACTCCAGATGTCTTCATCTCCTGTCAACAAAAGACTTATCCCTGCTCTATGTATTCTTGATCCTCTCTTGGATGATCTTCACTTTCTCTGTGGTAGCTCATACCATCTCTGGTCCCATAAGTGTTGAATCCCCTGGGATAGTCCAACATAAATGTGATCAGAAAAATTTCTTGTACAACGCTTCGAAAGGTGTCATCCCAATGGTGGAGTGATAGATATTGTTGTATGAAAAATATACCAAAGGAAAGTGGTCCTCCCAACTGCGACCGATGTCGAGGACCCAAGCACGTAGCATGTCCTCGAGGGTCTGAATGGTCTGCTCAGTCTGGCCATCCTTCTGAGGATGGAAGGTAGTGCTCAAATAAAGTTCTGTCCTGAAAGCGTCCTAAAACACCTTCCATAGATGGGAAGTGAAATTTGTATCATGATCGTAGGCAATCGTCGAGGGTACTCCATGTATCCACACAATCTCTTGCACATAAAGGCATCCCAAGCTCTTTACTGAACCATGCTCTCTGGTACCTGATGCTCCGCCTTCACTTGCTGACAAGTGGGGCACCAAGAGACAAACTCTGCTACTGATTTATTCATTCCTGGCCACCCGGGCTGTCATCGGAGATCTTGGTACATCTTAGCCACTCATGGATGTAGTTATAGTTGGAATGTGTGGAACTCCCTGAACTCTTCCTCCCTAAGAGACACTGGTACCATGGTACGTCATCTGAAAAGGATGATGTGCTCCCCACATTTAAAAAATATATCAGGTGCATGTCCGATGAATATTTGAGAACATAGAGCCTCGTAGTCATTGCCCCCATGATGAACCTCCCTGACTCACTAATGAAGTGGGGGAGTGACTATAAGTTACTGAAGAAAAGATGCTCCATCTCGATCCACAAATGATATCTGCAAAGTAGCCAGCTGCTCTGTCGCCTCACCTAGTAGTTGTATTCCAGATCTCCTGCTGAGTGCATCTGCTACTACGTTCTACTTTCTAGTAGTATAGACTATCTCGAAGTCTTTTTCCTAGAGGAATTAAAGAAAACGTCGTTGAATTAGGTTCAGATCCTTCAAAGAGAAGATATAAACGAGACTCTTGTGATCATAGTACATTGTAAAATGTTCGCCCATCATGTAATTTCACCACATCTTCAAGGCAAAGACCACTGCTTGTAACTCCCGTTCATGGGTAGCGTAGTTCCACTCATTTTGTCTCAACAATCGAGAACAATATGTGATCACTTCTCACTCTTTTATTAGGACACATACGAGTCGGGTCCATGATGCGTCGCAGTAGACTACGTACCCTTCGCCCTCCTCAGGAAGCCTCAATGTGGGGGCACTAGTCAGCCTTTTCCTCAACTCAGGAAAATTCCACTGGCATCTCTCCGACCACACGAAGGGTTTTTCTTCTTTGTCAATGCGAAGAAGGGTGCTTCAACTCTGGAGAAATCTGGAACAAACCTCCGGTAGTATCCAGCCAATCCGAGGAAACATCGTACCTCTGTCACAGTCTTGGGTAGCTCCCAAGAAAGTACTGACTCAATCTTCGTTGGATCCACTGAGACTCCAATCTCTGAGATGAAATGTCCTAGAAATTGAACCTCTAGGATCCAGAGCTAGAACTTTGGTAGCTTACCATAAATCTAGTGCACTCAGAGTGCATCCATAACTATCTGCAAATGATAAGAATTCTCATCCTCATTAGTAGAGTAGATCAGAATGTCATCGATGAAGACTACTACATAGCGATAAAGGTATGGCTGGAAGATCTTATTCATGAGTCCCATGAACACTTCTGGGGTGTTGGTCATGTAGAATGGCATAACCAAGAACTCATAATGTCCATACCAACATCTGAAAGCTGTCTTCTTTACATCCTTGTCTCGCACCTTGATATGGGGATAGCCTGATCTTAGGACTATCATAGAGAACCATTGTGCTTCCTTCAGCTAATCAAAGAGGTCATCAATACTCGATAGTGGATACTTTTTTTTTCACAGTCACCTGGTTTATGAGTTGATAGTCAACACAATGCCTCAATCTCCCATCCTCCTTCTTGGTGAACAAAATCGGGGATGCCCAAGGAGAAACACTGGGATTATTGAACCCTTTCCCCTATCCTCCAGTTGTACTCAAAGCTCACGATGCTCCGCAAGAGCCTTCTGATACACTATTGTAGATATTGGTGACTTCCCATGGTAAAATTAAATGTAAAATTCCTCCTCTCTAGGAGGAGGTAGACCTAGAACATCCTCAAGGAAAACGTCTGTGTACTGGTCCACCACTAAAGGATATCTCCGAGTCACCACATCAACCGCTCCGAGGGTAAGGCTAGAAAACTGATGAGTGATCGGCTAAAATCTCCTCCAAGTAAGTCCATCTTGTGTTAAAATGGCTCATTTTTCACCAATGAAGGTAAACCTAGTCCCATCCGTGCAGACACACCACACTTTGCACCTAATACAGTCAATCTGATCTTGGACTATAGATAACCAGTCCTTACCCAAGAAGTCGTCTTAAGGCCTTGACACCACTACTAGGTGATCCCAACTAAAGCTCCCACCTCCCAGTGTAATCTCACACTACTGGCACTAGTGAGTAATCATTGAATACCCTCCCGTAGGAGTCTCTATCCATAAGGATCGAGCCAACATCTCTGTCGGAATCTTTGAGCTCCAAACGAGGGTCATGGAAATGAATCACATACTTGAACCTATGTCTATGAGAACTGCAGCTAAAGTGTAGTAGACACAGATCCTACCACGTATCTTCTCCGGAGCTCCATGGTCATAGGCCTCAGCTTCCTAGAGATGAGCTCACCACTATCCACCTACTCCCTGCGGTCGGGGTGGACCACCTAGTGGTGGTGGCGGTAACATCTCAAATCATCTCCCACCGCCAGCTACATGGCCAGCTCCTCTACCAAGTCTACCTGCTCCCTGTGGACCTCCTTGGTCAAATCTCTATCTCTTCCTGGGAGGTCCCTCGACCATCTGATGATCATCCATACGACGGGTTGGATAGTCACGAGCCATGTGCCCTGCCCGCCGCATGTGAAACACTATCTTCCCATTGCATGACAAGTTATATCTCTGGTACCCCACATAACCGATCCTGATTCATGTGGTCATCCACATGTAGGTCTGGTCCTCTTAGACCTCTGTGACATCTGTCTGCTGTCATCTGTAGAACAAACTACTATGTGATGTTTAGTGGTGGGTCTCACTGCTAGGGACTGCTCATTAAGAAAAATATCCACTAAGAGGGATTGCTCTAACACCCTCGCCTACGTCGGGATACTGAGAGAAATCATTAATGCCATGATCTCCCGCCTGAGTCCCAGCTCGATGGTCTGGGCCCCGAGGGACGGGTCATGAAAAATTGGTATTAGGGGAGTTGGTACTACCATAGAACATAAGACTCTAATATTTTTTAACCTGTGTTTTTATCTTTTGGTGTTCTTGGTTGTGTGTTTTTACAGGTTATAAAGGGAATCCCTTCCCATTTTCATGGAATATGCCTTTTTGTGCTAGTCTCCAGCCCCTAGCCTATGGAAGACGGTCATGGGGTAGTCATGGAATGGGCCCTAGGGGACGGGTCGTGAAAAATTTGTATCAGATAGAGGCATTAGTTCAGGTGGTCCCCACCTTTATAACATCCACATGGGAGGTTTCAACAAATAAAAATGTTAAAAAATTTATATTATTTTATTCTTTCACGAAAAACAAAAAAACTAACTTTCACCCTTGACCAACTATCATCGATGTGAAAGTCTCCTTAAGCGAATTCCAGCACTGCGAGTTCAACTGTGTCCTCATATTTCAATTCAAAGCACCGGTTCAGAAGTTTCAAATACCCTCTCACATTTTTACTACACGTACCCAAAAAACAGTTCATAAATTCATTCCAGGCACACCGGTCCTCGGAATCACCCACCTTCAATTTTTGCGGACTTGAAAAATTACCATATAATTAAAAATAATTACCTGGAATTTCCAGGTCTTTACATGTGATATGGTTCAGACTTTGAAAAAGTCTAAAGAAAGCATTTATTTGTTTGGTGTCATCATGAACCTATGGTAAAATGTTTTTAAACAAATAATAAATCATTACATGAACTTTATACCTTATTGATTACATGATATTCTCTATAAAACTGCATTAATTTACTTCATTGGTTATTGTTTTTGATTCCATTTTTTGTGGATTACTATGTTGTTATCACACCCTAATTGGGATGCTTGATCGATAGATGAATAGACACCATGTTTTATGGATAGGATAAGGGAAACATCACTATATTTGATGGATGAGTTAGGATGTATCATGTATGAGGGATACAAACATTATGTTAAGACCCCCTTAGAGTTTTAAATGACTTTAATTTTGGGTTTTTCATTAACACGTTACATATAATATGGAATAAAATATTTACTGCTTTAGTTTAGATGTTATTATCCTTTTTGCATTATCATGTGATACTACTTTGTTCTGGTTATTATAATATTCTCATTATTGGTTATTTTATTTTGGTTAATTCTTATATATTTCGGTTATTTTTATAAATTTATAATGATTTTATAATCTGTTGATGTTATATATATTAGACCCTATTTTCTAGTAGGAATCCTTCAGAATATGGGGAGGCATGCCTCAGGTCACATAACTGATCGGCTCGGGGGAACCTTTTTGTGCCACCCAGGTTGGGAAGTTACAACTATTATAGTTGGAATCAGATAAAGATTTTCATAATGTTAAGGGATAGTTTTCTTATAATTTAAGTAAATAAATATAATTATGTGAATAAAAATTTGTTTTATATGGATAAGAAATGATTTATTGTTAAATTATAAGGAGATATTTTGTTGTGAATCTACAGATTTCAATAAAATCATCTAATTTAGGACAATTTTTGAAAGGGTTTATATATAGGTAACATGATGAATAATATAAATCCCCAGCCTTAAACCTTAATTAATTTTGAGTTATTACAAGATTACACATTGAGGATCTTTTTAGGTTTAGAGTTTTAGAGAATTATATCATGAAACTTGCATTACATTCCATATTTAAACAAAGTTGTTACATAAAAGACAATATTCATTCTTCTCATCAACGGAAACATATTTAAAATAAAACACGGATTCTTTCGTGACACATCCTTGACACTATCATCACATCATGTACCTTTCCCTTGACCTGTGCAAAACATTTCAAAAACTTGGGATGAGCATAAAAAGCTCAGTAAGGGTTATAAAAATATGAAAAGGAAACATGAGTTCATATATACATAAGAATGAAATCATACATTACCCATAAAACATAGGCACTTTAACATACCTCATAAAATAATGAATAAATCATAGAAATCATAAGACATAAAAGGTAACTTGAGGCATTCATAATATTCTTACGTAGAGAGTAACCCTCTTGGTTACGTTTTGAATACCCACCACAGTATATTCCCTAAATCTCTTTGGAGAAACCTTAATGTTTCACTCCTTCGCGTTACCCAATGCATTGGAGAGCTATATCGGGCTCACCCGCCCTTAGTTTATCACGGAACCACCCGTTTTCATAACAATGCACAAGAACCATAACATAAATGTATCACATAAAACATGCATAAAGGAAATATAACATTTCCACATTTCAATCACAATATAACATTTTAGGATATTGAAATAATGAATCCATTAAAAAAACCATTTTCAAAACCGTTTAAAACATTTAATAAAGAGATTTTTGAATCAAATTTTCATATACCACGTTGAAGCTTTTAAAATTTTAAACCATTAATATCCATATAAATAAATCCTTATAACCATTTTGAAAACATGGATATTAATAAGAACAAATCAATAAAACATTTAAAGCGATATTTGGGTTAAAGAGTTTTTACCAAAATTAGAGACACTTGAATACAATAATTGAGGAATAACATTTAATCAGAACTTTATAATATCATGAGAATAAATGGATTCATGATATAATATTCCAAAAGATAGTATATACACCATATAAGAGTAAATTGGTGCATAACAACAATGAAGTCTCAATAGAGATGTAAAATGTTAGGAAATCCCTTATAAAGAATGTATCCTTAAATTAAGGATAAATCAATCTCAAAATTATGTGTGACAAATATAAATGCACCCAATATAATTGGATATTATGTGTAAAACAATAAAAGGTCATTCACACATATTCAAATGATGACATATTCAATAACTACATGTTGAACCAAAAGAAATCGAAATTGGGTTAAAAAGTTCCCTTGGTAAAATTCGACAGCCTAACGGCGTCAATTCAAAAATTCAGAAAATGAGTTGATGAGAGATAAAAAGAGAATCTCATCACTTGGACATAAAATTTACATCAATCAGGATATAGAAGAACATATCCGAACAAAATATTATGTGAATTAAAAGACATAACAAACGAAGTCTTTTAAAAAGATGAGGGTGAAAGGTTCCCTTACCAACTTGGGTAACTTTCGAAAAGTACACCCCATTGAAGAAGTGTCATACAATGAATATTTAAATAACCATAAATGGAATTATATTACAAAAGGAGTTTAATAATGGGAAGTACATAAACCACTCAAAGGAAATTGTGGCAAATGTAGCATAAATCTCACGGGAATAAAAGTGAGATGAAAAATCTCTTACGAAAACTCGGCAGCCTAACGGCGCCACTTAAAACTTCCAAAATGGATTGATGAGAGGAAATAGGTTCTCTCATCACATAAACATAAAGTTTACATAAAGGTGAATATAAAATAACATCCCCCAACATAAAAAATAGGAGCTTAAAAGAAGTGAAATAAAGGAGGGTACTTAAAAAGAAAGAGAGAGGTTAGATCTCTTATGAAAATTCAGCAGCCTAACAGCGCCACTCAAAACTTCCAAAATGGATTGATGAGAGAAAATAGGGTCTCTAATCATATGTGAATAAAAATTATAGTAAGATTAATATAAAATAACATCCCAATCACAATAAATATGAGCTTTAGAAGGAATGACATAAAAGAGTGTACTTAAAAAGAAAGAGAGGAGTAGGATCCCTTACCTCTGGTCCGACTTGACTCGATCGTTCTTTAATCTCCTGAATAATAAACTTGAGTTAATTTATACTTACTTAGGAACATTTTTCAAGTTCATTATTCCTTTTATATCACTTATTACCATGTCATAAACATTATGTAATCATTTATGTTAATAATGTTTTTTTTATCGATATTTGGTTCTTAAGTCGAAAGTGGACTTCTAAAATTACATGTTATTCGTGTGGTAAAAGGTTCATTATATCCAGAGTTTTATTCATGATTTAGATATAATATATATCATATATATATACATTATATTCATGCATTTATAATATTACATAACATTTAGAGTTAATAAATGAAATGCACCGTTCATGGAGACGGTAAGCCGTACGTACGCATGAATGCTACTTCCATTTCTATTTCATATTTAATGGAATTAAAACATAATTATACATAATATTATTTTAATTACAGTATGGTATCATATATAATATCATTAAATATATCCTTTATACGTACCAGATATGTTATTAACGAATCAAATCACTTTTAGGGGCGGTAGTCCGCACTTCCTTAAATGAAGATATCGCGTTTACCCATAATGGAAACCATAAAGGTATGCCATAAATGAAAAATACAGAATCTTAAGTAAAAAATAAACATATTAGATATCATATATAAATATAGTGTCATCTTAATGGCCACCTTTGAAGGTTTTAGAAGAATGTTGGACAATCATCGTTTCAGGAGGCAGAAATTCGCCATCCACGGAAATAGTATGTTCTTTAACCATTAGATGTAGGTGTGTGTAAGTGTAGCTCTAATCCTTCTTATAACAACATGCTAGTATATTGAAGAAACTGTATTTGTTTCAAAATAAATGAATAAAAAGATTTTAGGGGGTTGGAGAAGAAAAATAAAACAAAAGGACACAAGTGAAGACATTACCTTTAAATCGGGTAACTTCCTTTGATTTGAGCTCAAAGGCTTCCTTGGAAATGATTCTGCCCAAATTTAGGCTTCACGGAGTTAGAGAGGGATGTTGAGAGATGAAATGGTCAGAGGTTGTCTGAGCCAAAGGCTTTTGGAGTGTGGGTAAGGAGGTAGATGTGGGGGGCTTTTATAAGAGGAGAGGAGGGGCACTCTTGTAATGTTACAAAATGTTACTTTATTTTCAAAACAGTTTCGGATTTTAAAGGTCCCAAATTGATGTATTTCAAGGATAAGGTGATAAGTGTTCGAAATACACTCATCCAATAGGTTTTAGACATGTGTAGGTCTTATATATTACATTAACTTTCCATTTTATTTAAATCGTTAAATAATGAGGTCATCGCTGCATCATCATGATGTCATAAATAATTTTATTTATTTATTGTCTAAAAATTATAAAACAAATACTATGATGTAGTAAATCTCGTTAGATTTCCAATGACTATTTATAGTCAAAAAGAGGACTTGTATAACCCCATGTAAAAATTGTTTTAGTAAAACATCTCATGTTTGGGTCATTTTTACTTTAACGTTAAATAAAATGATATTTATGTCATTTTCCAACCAAAGTGGCTCCATGGGGTCCCCAAGTTGACCCATGGATTGTCTTGGTCTGACATGACACATCCATTGTGTTTAGGACATGTGTCTAGGTCATTTCATTTTATTAAAACATTATTCTTACCATAAACTAGACTAATTACCTCTAATCGCGATTAAAAACATAATAAGTTACTATTCACCAAAAAAATATTTTTATCCCGTTGAACCACATTTTACTTCTTAATGACAACCATTTATGTCGGATTTTTGAAATTCAAAACACAAAGATGGAAAAATTTCATTTAAACGGAAAAATCAGTTTTTATAAGTACCACTTAGTGGTTTCAATATTCATCAAAATTTGATGTTTTTCAGAAAAAAACCCAAAAATTCACCCTAAGATATATTTGATATTCTGAATCAAAAAATGAATTCTATTTTACAAAATTAAAAACATATAAGTCACATTAATTAATTTAATAATTAATTCCCACTGTCGGAGCAAATAGCGTGTGTTTATGAAACAATAAGTATCAAAAGATTGACACTAGTTTAAGTCTGTTTTCAAAGTGAAATTAATTCCAACGACCACTATTGGATTTAATGGTAAAAATATATTCTAATTCCAATTTAAAACCAACTCAAAAGATAATATAATCATATAAATAAATTAGATTAAAAGGAGGTTTTGAATTAAAATACAACATTTTACACTATTCATTAAAAAAATGAACTTTATCGGAAAGATACCAAAAAATTACACAAAGTAAATTTTGATGTCCCAATTCTTAAGAAGGGTTTTATTTGGTCCAATATAATTTATAAGAGTGAAAAAACTATATTTAATGATGGTTCTCCATCAAAAGGCGATAAGTGAACCTTTAGTGAAAACAAGGGCATATACGCCTAAAATTGAATTCTTTCCGTATTTTAATCCTTTATCATTTATTGGATAAATGTAAAAACTTTTAAAAAATTATATAATAATATTTTAGTTATTTATATCCATTCCATCCAATACAATGGCTACATGCTAACTACCATTTAAAATAATATTATTTTATTATTTGAGTGCAACGTAAGATTCCCAAGAAACTCGTTGTTGCGTGTTGGGTACGCCATCGAGCATAGAGTCCCCTTTAATGTCATATTAATATTTTATTCACAAATATGGATAAATATGAAAATTTCATATTCTTTATTTACCTGGGGTGTTACATCCTTCCCCCCTTTTGGGAATTTCATCCTCACAATTTTTAAAATTGAGCTTGGAAACATCCTAGAACGTCCCACATCGGAACAATAGTTGGTAAAACAATCACTTTAAAATAAAGGAAGATAAGTACAAAGGTCACCAGAGTTAACCCATACTAGGATTCCATGTAGAAAAAAATGGACATGGAGGAGAAAACATAGGGTCATGTTCTGATGGAGAGTGATAGAAAACATGTTTAGGAGAAAGTTAACCACAAGAAAATCACAAACTTGTGATGGGTTAAACGGTATTCGATTCCCCAGTAGGAAAAGTTAATAGACAACATTATTGTTTTAAGTTACTTTTTATTGAGGAATTTATTCATACGGAAACATAGTCACTTATCATGTTGACTTTCAAACTTTATTAGATTCCTTACACACACTCATATTTTCTCCCAAAGACGAGTATTTAGGAAGACTTGTTCACATTAAGAGTACTATAATAAATTTCTAGAGAATCACCAAATCCACAATAGAGAACTATATACTTTCCATGTCTTTAGACTCTAACCAAAACCAAAACCAAAAAGGATTGTACTGGATCAAATAATCCAGAAAAAGATAACCCTTTAAAAAAAGAAAATCTATTCTTAATCTCCAAAATTTGTCCAACAAAACCCAAAGTTCTACGAGGACCATTCTATAAACAATTTTTCCATAAAAATTCTTAAAACTAAACCAAACTAAGATTGAAACCCAAATATTTAAAGGATTTATTCACATAGTCTTCCAAGTTAAATCGTAACATTTATCTCCAAACAACATCAGTTGCTCCTAAAGTCTCGTATTGAAAAGTAATTAACCTAATCACATATCCTCCATGATAGGTTAATCATTTTCATAAATAACCCAAAATCAACTTACTCTCAATTCATAAAATCATATAACTAAAAATAATCAGTCAAACTAACCAGGGACTTCATGTAGTCCAGTGGTAGGAGGGAAATACAAGTCGCACTTTGGTTGTGGGTTCGATTACCGCAGCTTTGTCCGACACGACGGGTAGTCACACAGTCTGCGTGTTGTCCTTTTTCCAAAACTATATAATTCTCAAATCATTCTCCAAAAAGGGATAAAATCATCAAAAATAACCATAACATAATTTAACCTCAATTTCATCTCATGCCTTTTACTTCAATCATAACATATAGTAACCCATAATTACCTCAAAAGTAAGGATCATATAACCCAAATGGTTCCTTATAACTATGTCCCCAAAATAAAATATAACTATTCCTTGAATAAAATTTTCATATATTAAACATCAGGGTTACACATAATATTAAAAGTCTTCTAGTGTAACCCCATCATCAGAAGAGACTTAATACTCTTAATAATTTCACCATAACTCTTGAAGCCCTTATATGTTGACATCTTACTCATTCAACATTCTTCATGATCCATTAACCATTCCTTTCCAACTTATTCCAAAATACCTCTTTCCTACAAACAAAATCATGAATCATATCCAAATATTCCAAAATAGGAAAACAATGGTCATGAAATAATACATACCTTTGATTGGTCATTGTCAGTTTCTTCATCCTCAATCGGAATGGTATTACGTATTGGTAAACGAAAATTTGTATTCTCTTGGTGGTCCCATTCACGAAACATATTCATAGGACATGTTTTTGCATAATGACCATGCACACCACATTTAAAACATTCAATTGATCCCTCAGAAAGAACTTATTTCCCTTTCCTCGAGTCAACTAGATGCTTCCTTTTTCCATGGCAGGTTCATGCTTTATGACCTTCATTTCCACATCTATAGCATATTTCTTTCCATTTTAAACATTTTCCTAGGTGTTTCTTTCCACACCTTTGACACGTAGGTTTTTGAACACACTTACCTTTATGATTATTACCTGTACTTCCGTAGGGATTTTTTTCTCGCATATATGATGCCTTAGAGAAATCACCAAGGTTTAGGTGGTCAATAATGACTCCGGACAGTTGGTTGAGGATAATCATGAGAGTTCTCATTGCAGCTCCCATATCATTTAGTTTCTTGCTCAAAAAACTGTCACAGTTTCCTTCACATCCACTGTTACTTTGGTGCCTGCTAGATCTATCTATTTACTAAAACCAAAAAGGCTAGTGTGAGTATATCAACAAACCATCATGTACTAAAGAGGAATATAAACACTAAGATATACTTACTCATTAACTTTATCTAAAACTGGGACTCTTTCTGAAATCCTAACCATTATGGTAATGCCACTTATGCTTAAATAATACCCTAACCTCTAAAGTTATCTAAACCGACCTTTGATACCAACTATAAGGCCCCAGCCTTAAACCTTAATTAATCATGAGTTATTACAAGATTACACATTGAGGATCTTTTTAGGTTTAGAGTTTTATAGAATTATATCATGAAACATGCATTACATTCCATATTTAAACAAAGTGGTTACAAAAAAGACAATATTCATTCTTCCCATCAATGGAAACATATTTAAAATAAAACATGGATTATTTCTTGACACATCCTTGACACTATCATAACATCATGTACCTTTCCCTTGACCTGTGAAAAACATTTCAAAAACTTGGGATGAGCATAAAAAGCTCAGTAAGGGTTATAAAAATATGAAAAGGAAACATGAGTTCATATATACATAAGAATGAAATCATACTTTACCCATAAAACATAGGCACTTTAACATACCTCATCAAATCATGAATAAATCATAGAAATCATAAGACATAAAAGGTAACTTGAGGCATTCATAACATTCTTACGTAGGGAGTAACCCTCTTGGTTACGTTTGGAATACCCACCATAGTATATTCCCTAAATCTCTTCAGAGAAACCTTAACTTTTCACTCCTTCGGGTTACCCAATGCATTGGAGAGCTATATCGGGCTCACCCACCCTTAGTTTATCACGGAACCACCCGTTTTCATAACAATGCCCAAGAACCGTAACATAAATGTATCACATAAAACATGCATAAAGGAAATATAACATTTCCACATTTCAATCACAATATAACATTTTAGGATATTGAAATAATGAATCCATTAAAAAAACCGTTTTCAAAACCGTTTAAATCATTTAATAAAGAGATTTTTGAATCAAAGTGTCCCATACCACCTTGAAGCTTTTAACATTTTAAACCATTAATATACGTATAAATAAATCCTTAAAACCATTTTGAAAACATTGATATTAATAAGAACAAATCATTAAAACATTTAAAGCGATATTTTGGTTAAAGGGTTTTTACCAAAATTAGAGACACTTGAATACAATAATTGAGGAATATTATTTAATCAGAAATTTATAATATCATGAGAATAAATGGATTCATGATATAATATTCCAAAGGATAGTATATACACCATATAAGTGTGAATTGGTGCATAACAATAATGAATTCTCAATAGAGATGTAAAATGTGATGAAATCCCTTATAAAGAATGTATCCTTAAATTAAGGACAAATCAATCTCAAAATTATGTGTGACAAATATAAATACACACAATATAATTGGGTATTAAGTGTAAAACAATAAAAGGTCATTCACACATATTCAAAGGATGACATATTCAGTAACTATATGTTGAACCCAAAGAAATCGAAATTGGGTTAAAAAGTTTCCTTGGTAAAATTCGACAGTCTAACGGCGTCACTTCAAAAATTCAGAAAATGAGTTGATGAGAGATAAAAAGGGAATATCATCACTTGGACATAAAATTTACATCAATTAGGATATAGAAGAACAAATCCGAACATAATAGTATGTGAATTAAAAGACATAACAAACGAAGTCTTTTAAAAAGATGAGGGTGAAAGGTTCCCTTACCGACTTGGGTAACTTTCGAAAAGTACACCCCATTGAAGAAGTGTCATAAAATTAATATGTAAATACCCATAAATGGAATTATATTACAAAAGGAGTGTAATAATGGGATGTACATAAACCACTCAATTGAAATTGTGGCAAATGTAGCATAAATCTCACGGGGATAAAAGTGAGATGAAAAATCTCTTACGAAAACTCGGCAGCCTAACGACGCCACTTAAAACTTCCAAAATGGATTGATGAGAGGAAATAGGGTATCTCATCACATCAAAATAAAGTTTACAGAAAGTGGAATATAAAATAAAATAACCCAACATAACAAATATGAGCTTAAAAGAAGTGACATAAAAGAGAGTACTTGAAAAGAAAGAGAGGGGTTAGATCTCTTACGAAAATTCGGCAGCCTAACGGCGCAACTCAAAACTTCCAAAATGGATTGATGAGAGAGAATAGGTTCTCTCATCATATTTACATAAAAATTACAGTAAGAGTAATATAAAATAACATCCCAATCACAAGAAATATGAGCTTTAGAAGGAATGACATAAAAGACTAAACTTAAAAAGAAAGAGAGGAGTAGGATCCCTTACCTCAGGTTCGACTTGACTCGATCGTTCTTTAATCTCCTGAATAATAAAATTGATCTAATTTATACTTCCTTAGGAACCTTTTTCAAGTTCATTATTTCTTTTATATCACTTAGTACCATGTCATAAACATTATGTAATCATTTATGTTAATAATGTTTGTTTTGTCGATATTTGGTTCTTAAGTCGAAAGTGGACTTCTTACAATTACATGTTGTTCGTGTGGTCAAAGGCTCATTATATATAGAGTTTTATTCATGATGTAGATATCATATATATCATATATATACATTATATTCATGCATTTATAATATTACATAACATTTAGAGTTAAGAAATGAAATGCACCGTTCATGGAGACGGTAAGCCGTACGTACGCATGAACGCTACTTCCATTTCTATTTCTTATTTAATGGAATTAAAACATAATGATACATAATAGTATTTTAATTATAGTATGGTATCATATATAATATCATTAAATATATCCTTCATACGTACCACATATGGTATTAATGAATCAAATCACTTTGAGGGGGCGGTAGTCCGCACTTCCTTAAATGAAGATATCGTGTTTACCCATAATGGAAACCATAAAGGTATGCCATAAATGAAAAATACAGAAGCTTAAGTAAAACATAAACATATTATATATCATATATAAATATAGTCTCATCTTAATGGCCACCTTTGAAGGTGTTAGAATAATGTTGAACAATCATCGTTTCGGGAGGCAGAAATTTGCCATCCACAGAAACATAATGTTCTTTAACCATTAGATGTAGGTGTGTGTAAGTGTATCTCTAACCCTTCTTATAACAACATACTAGTATATTGAAGAAACTGTATTTGTTACAAAATAAATGAATAAAAAAAGTTTAGGGGGTTGGAAAATCAAAATAAAACAAAAGGACACAAGTGAAGACATTACCTTTAAATCGGGTAACTTCCTTTGATTTGAGCTCAAAGGCTTCCTTGGAAAGGATTCTGCCCAAAGTGAGGCTTCAAAGAGTTAGAGAGGGATTTGGAGAGATTAAATGGGCAGAGTTTGTCTGAGCCAAAGGTTTTGGGAGTGTGGTTAAGGAGGTAGAGGTGGGGGCCTTTTATAAGAGGAGAGGAGGGGCACTCTTGTAATGTTACAAAATGTTACTCTATTTTCAAAGGAGTTTCGGATTTTAAATGTCCCAAATTGATGTATTTAGAGGATAAGGTGATAAGGGTTCTAAATACACTCATCCAATAGGTTTTGGACATGTGTAGGTCTTATATATTACATTATCATTCCATTTTATTTAAATCGTTAAATAATGAGGTCATCGATGCATCATCATGATGTCATAAATAATTTAATTTATTTATTGTATAAAAATTATAAAACAAATACTATGATATGGGAAATCTTTTTATATTTCCAATGACTATTTATAGTCAAAAAGATTACTTGTATTACTCCATGTAAAAAAAATTTTTAGTAAAACATCTCATGTTTGTGTCATTTTTACTTTAACGTTAAATAAAAAGATATTTATGTCATTTTCCAACCAAAGTGGCTCCATGGGGTCCCCAAGTTGACCCATGGATTTTCTTGGTCGGCCATGACACATCCAATGTGTGTAGGACATGTTTCTAGGTCATTTCATTTTATTAAAACATTATTCTTACCATAAACTACACTAATTACCTCTAATCGCGATTAAAAACTTAATAAGTTACTATTCACCAAAAAAATTAGTTTTATCCCGTTGAACCACGTTTTACTTCTTAATTACAACCATGTATGTTGGATTTTTGAAATTCAAAACACAAAGATGGAAAAATTTCATTTAAACGGAAAAATCATTTTTTATAAGTACCACTTAGTGGTTTCACTATTCATCAAAAATTGAAGTTTTTCAGAAAAATCCCAAAAATTCACCCTAAGCTATATTTGATATTCTTAATTAAAAAATGAAGTATATTTTACAAAATTCAAAACATATAAGTCACATTAATTAATTTAATAATTAATTCCCGCTGTCGGAGCAAGTAGCCTGTTTTTATGAAACAATAAGTATCAAAAGATTGACACTACTTTAAGTCTGATTTCAAAGTGAAATTAATTCCAACGGCCACTATTGGATTTAATTGTAAAAATATATTCTAATTACACTTTAAAACCAACTCAAAAGATAATATAATCATATAAATAAATTAGATTAAAAAGTGGTTTTGAATTAAAATACAACATTTTACACTATTCATTAAAAAAATGAACTTTATCGGAAAGATACCAAAAATTTGCACAAAGTAAATTTTGATGTCCCCATTCTTAAGAAGGGTTTTATTTGGTCCAATAGAATGTATAAGAGTGAACAAAACTATATTTAATGACGGTTCTCCATCAAAAGGCGATAAGTGAACCTTTAGTGAAAACTAGGGCATATACGCCTCAAATTGAATTCATTTTGTATTTTAAGACTTTATCTTTTATTGGATAAATGTAAAAACATTTAAAAACATATATAATAATATTTTAGTTATTTATATCCATTCCCGCCAATACAAAGGCTACATTCTAACTATCATTTAAAATAATATTATTTTATTATTAGAGTTCAACGTAAGATTCCCAAGAAACTCGTTGTTGCGTGTTGGGTACGCCATCAAGCATAGAATCCCCTTTAATTTCATATTAATATTTTATTCACAAATATGGATAAATATGAAAATGTCATATTCTTTATTTACCTGGGGTGTTACAAATAATGTGGGAGTGAAAAAAGTGTATATTACCATTCATAATACATAACCAAAAATGGTTGGATTTAGAGCTAAAAAGTGTGTCGTTTTGTTAAAACTATTAAAAATAAAATGATTTTTTTATAAATTAAAGAGATGAAAAAAATTATCTATATAATAATTTTTATGTACTCATGAATATCATGTAATAAGATATTTTATACTTTTGGTTCTTCATAGAATCAGGTGATAATTCTATCAATTTAAAATAATGAATAAGAAATTGATTTATTTTGGCTTCTTATTAAGAATATTAAATATAAAAATGATATTGATTCCAAGGAATGAAAGGTATTAAAAAGATTTCTTCCAATATATTTTACTAACATTATTAATCTATGAATAGGAAATATATTTATAGAGTTGATAATAATAAATGTGGACTTAGTCGATATTAGGATGAATGTTTTCGTAGATTTTGATTATATAAACCAATATATATTCTAGGATATTAATGTAAAATTATTAAATTTTACATAGTTTTCATACAAAATTTATGAAGTGAATTATTTAATCATGAATTTTTGAGTCATAATAAAATTTATAGATGTGAATATATTGTTTTTATGTATTTCTCTTAATATTACATTTTTCATAACATCAAGGATAAAAAATCAAGGTGTAATATAATAGGGGAACCCCCAATAAGTACATTTTTATGTAATCATAATTCATGACATAAATGTTTTAAAAATCAATTAGAAAGTTTCTTAGAGTGTCAGTAAAATTTTATTAGTGTGGTAAATTTGTATATAAGGCGTTTGATAGAATCTAATGAATAATGATCATACCAATAATGGGAATCCAATATAATAGAAGTATAATTACATGTACCATAATCATCAGATAATGATGAGTTATAGAAAAATACTTCAACATTAATATTTTCCTATGATATTTCTTTATGAGGGTTGTATTTGTTTTGGTTAAAACTATAAATAAAGTGTATATGTTAAAATATGTGGAAATCCACTCAATATTTATTTTTCTTAAAATATATGGCTTTTAATATGAATAACATTTTATTTTTTTTAACTTTTATTTGGAATTATGAAAAATATTCTTATTTGTTGCGACTAATGCATAAATTATGTGAAAAATATTTAGAAATATGGGAAAATGGAAAAATATTTGTAAGAGATATAAAGGAAATAAATATATTGTTCGAATGAAAAACATAAAAACACATAAAATTTTTACTACCTCAATATTATTCTTTAAGTGTATAACATAATTCTTATCTAGAAGGAAAACACACATTTTCCACAAATATTCCTTCAAACCCATAGAAATAAAATAGTTAAATATAATTGAATTAGAATGTATTATAGTCATAAGTCATGTTGAACGATGTAATAAATAACACGGGACATATTAGATCTATATGTTAAACCTCCTCAATTAACTCTCACTATTTCCATTTAAAACAAGGAACAATATCCAATTAATTTCAAATAGATCAAGAGATCAACCACCATATAAGCTATATTAGGCCCACCATTCAATATCTATTATTATAATTTACAATATCATGCATAAATAATTTGTTCTATTCCAATTAATTATAATAAATAACATTAAAATATCTTTTGACTCCATACACAAAAACATTTAGACATTGAATTTTTTTATTAAACAATGTTATTCAAATACAAACAATAAAATAAGACAATATTTATAAAATAATTTTCAATGAAAATAATTATTCAAACATATAAAATGTAATTCAATTTATATAATAGTTATGAACTGGGGAAAGGGTGGTCATTCCCTATATGTAAAAATTGATCATTCATTTTTTCTTTTTCTGAAGAAAGTAAAAACTTTTATGTATAAAATATATAAAAATGTACCATTCGAAAAATATTTGAAGAAATTTAATAGAGATGAAAAATATTAGTACTTTTTCATATTTTTTCCATATAAATTTATCTTCAAATAAATTCAGTAATTTTTAAATGGAAGTAAAATATTTATTAAATAAATATTTAAAACATTTACAAAAATATTTCAAGGGATTGTGTCTTTTACATTGATCCATGAATTTCCTGTACATTTTTAATCATCCTGAATAATAAACATATCATAATTTTTTATTTTCGTAGATACCTTTTACTGGATAATTATTATATTTATTTCAGTTATATCCATGTTATTATTAATTACTAAATCTATTAATTTATGCTGATTATTTTGGAGAAATTTGGTTTATATGTCAAAAAAGGATTTGGAAGGTTGAATATGGTCAAATGGTTCACGATTATGAAATATACATAGTCTTAGACTGGATATAATAATAAATTTCCTATATCATATTTTAATTTATAATATACCATGTATGCTGATTATGAAATGTGAATTAATATACATCATGGTGATGATAGTCTGTACATAAAAACGAGTAACATTTCTATTTTTAAATAAGTATGGGGGGATGAAGGTAAGCATCATTTTATTATAAAATAATAATTATCATATCATAAAAACAATATTTTATCTCTACATAAACATATATATACAATCCATGTGAGAAGGTGATGAAAAAAGAATCACATCGCTTCGTTGAGGTGGTAGTCCACATCTACATAAAAAAGATATTATCATTAATCAATCCATTAAAGGGTGGAAAATGATGATATATAATCTATAAAAATTGATATTTAGTTTATTAATATCATATATATATATATATTAAATAAATCATTATAGACACCTATGATAGGCGGTGATGGAAAACAAATTACATCGGCTCACAATGTGGTAGTCCACCAAACACATGAACCATTACATAATTTTCCATTTGATAGAAGAAGAGATGGACAATGGTTATCAAATAATCATTATAAAATATAAGATTATGTGAGATATTTATTTTACTATATTAAAAATACTAACTTTTTTAATTGGAAAAATAATAAATAAAATAAAAACAATTAGTTCCCTTTTGTACCTCTTCTTCAAAAAAACATCAATAGGTATACACCTTTTTCCTTCTAAGGAGGGTGACCTAAACAATCCAAGACATCAAAGATATTGGGAGGTTTTTTTAACCGCTTTAGGTCGGTATTGGTTGAGATAATAAGATTTTTAGGTTTTGAAAATTTTGGAGAGGGTTTGTCCTTTTATAACTAAGGGAGAGGACATAGTATGATTTCACAAAATATTAATTATTATTAATTCATTTTATTAGAAATTTGTTCAATAAAAAATAGTTATTATTGAATAATTATATAGGGGGATAAAAAATTTCATAAATTATGTAAAATGATTATCTTTAGATTCCTTATAAATAATTTTAACATTGGTTATAACTATTTACCTATTAACCGAGGGAGACATTTTTTAACAAAGATAATATTCATATTTAAAAAATAAAAATTACTACATTAATAAATTTTGAAATTATGATTAAAAATATTGAATAAATATTAAATATTAAATATTTATAAATAAATGAAACAAATTTTCAATTATCATGAAAAATGGAATGAGAACCCATTTTGAGAAAAAGAAATTTTAAGCATAAAACTATGTTTACACTCATTATATTCCTACTAAAATCAATAAAATGACTTGTAAATTATATATTTGAAAATACATTCTATATATACATCAAAAAAATTAATGAAAAATTATTAATGTAATATATTTACATTGAATCACATCTACCACATAAAAACTATTTATAAAAGTGTTCTAAATCCCAAAAAAGAAGTTCATCCAAAAATAAAGTAGAATTATAATAAAAATCGAATTAATTTTACTATTTATGATTATATATAATTATGTTACATTAATAACAAATTAATAACATAATTAAACATTTCAATTAATTAACATAAAAAAATTAATGACAGTTTTACAAAAATATGTACTTTCACTATTCACTAAAAAATAATTCTTTTTAGGAAAATACAAAATATTATAACTAAGATAATTTTATCATGATGATTTGGAAAAATTTATTAATTTTATAAAAATAAATATGAAAATATGGTATAAATTAATTATAATTTTCACATTAAAAAATAATATAAATTCTTTTTGGTTAAAATGTTTTTTTCAAAAATATATATTATTATGCTACCTTTAATAATACCTATAATTAAAATAATGTTAAATCATTAATTTTTTTATATATAATCAACTTATATACTAATAATAATATATCTATATTAATAATTTTAATCTAATTGGATAATATTACATTCCAAAACTAAAAATTGTTTTATGAGAGACATATATTTTAACTTATATTGACATTCTCATCATTTAAACAATTTGATAATAAATACATGATTGATTAAAAAAATTAAAAAAATCCATTCAAAATATATATAATTATATGGAATTTCCTCATCATACATCAAATTATATGGGTATTTTATAATGGTCAAATTTAAATAATAATAATTTTATAGCATACCACAGTTAACAAAATGATTGGAGTTGTGTGTTATGAATGATATCATGAATATAATACATTTCAATTAAATTTTTAGGTTATTTTATTCTACCCAACCATGGAAATTAATTCATTTCAATATTTTTGATTTCGTAATAAAACATATTTAATTATTTTCTAAAACAAATTATAGGGACTGGATGGTAAAACATGTAATCATGTGATGAAAAAACATTATAATAATAAAAGAACATTTTTTAGAACCCCATATTATAAAATTTGTTAAAAACCCCTTTTAAATGTGTTAAAGGGTAGTATGGTTGTCTTCTAGAATAAATCCTAACTGGTTTCCATATTTGGTGAATATTGGCTGGATGTAAAAACATGGACTTGGAATGAAGTAACACTAAGGAACAATGTTATTGATTTTTCAGACTATATTATACAATGAATTCTTCATTAATGAATGTGAAATGATAACATTTTCATTAATGATACTTTTACTAGAGCTGACTGACTCAATAACCACACACATATAGGAATTGATAGAATACATTTGTTATATTTTATTCTATTTCCTAATAACAATTTCTCCCTTTTGTAGTGCTTCAACCAATTATAACATTGATATAATCACTTACACAAATAAATGAATAATGAAGATGAATTTGATATTGTTAATGTGCTAAAATAACCTTACAATGGATTTAATGAATAGAAAAAATTAAAAATTTATTATTTTATTCATTAAACATTTTTCCTAAACATGAAATTAGATATTAAATGGTATGAAAATATATAATTCCTAAAAATTAATTCCAAATAAAAATATTAAACTATAATATTAACAACTAGCCTTAAAAATCATCAATTTATATATGAAAAATATGGGAACACATTTATTAAAAATAATTTCTCACATATTCTACCATGATCAATATAAACTTCATACCCAAAAAATTCACAAATAAAACCATATAAAAAAATTATATTTCATAACCATAAAATATCAAAAATAATATATTTAATTTATAAATAATCAAATTTACCATTAATATAAAATATTATACCATTTACATTCAAATGATTAATTTTACTTGTATTCATCAAACGTAATACAAATTTCCTTAGTCAAATAATGATCCACAATTGGTGAAAATATTTTAAAATTAAGTTAATCTCAAAATAACTTTTAAAAATATAACGTTTTCTATATGGTGAATTTTACTCAAGAAAAATTATTTATTGATAATTGTTTCCTCATTATCCAAATAATAATAATAAATCATTTATTTCTCCTTAAATTGTATTTCCATAAACAAATGTCTCTAAAAATATTAGTTTCTTATAAAATCACATTTCAAAGTTTTTGATTTTATACATTCCCAACATTTTGAAACAAACCGTACTATTGTATATTTTATAATTGTCTCATGAACCTCAAAACATTTATACAATATTATAATATAATTTATAGAAACCAATACATCATGATTCTAGAAACACATTTCATTAATGAATCCTTCGTTCAAAATTTTTTCTTACACCATTAACCATTAGTTTTTAGTCATATTCCTTAGTAATTCACTCCAATAATATGAAATGTGAATAATTTCATAAGATTAATTAGATTCAATAAATTTTTATTCATAGGATGAATTTTATAAAAACATTCCATATAATTGGTAACTTTGATATATTGATGACCATCCTTCCATGTGAAAAAATCTAATTAGGACCCAAGATATTCTAGGTGGAGTCCCTATGTTGTCATAATACATCAAAAACTATCCAAGAGCCTCTTATTATTTTATCCCTTTATATTATTTAAATATTTATTGAAATTTATGTTCATATAAGAATAATATTTTATTCAAATGATATCATATTTATATTCTATACAAAAAGGGAATAAATTGAAATAGAGCAGGTGGAATATACATAATGTTGTTCAAAAAACAATCTCTAATTGCATCACAATAAAAAAATAGATATTTTACCACCATAATCCATTATATTAAGACACTCAATCAACTATTGATAAATGTTTCCCTTTGTCCATACATGCACCCTTAATATCTGAGAGGGTATCAATCAACATATCAAATATGGTCTGAGATTTACTGAGTATGCCACCACCAAAATTGTCTATAATTATCCATCCAATGAGTATAAAGTATTCCATGTGTAGATATAAAAATAATAATAGATAAACAAACAACAAACGATATGGATCTGGTTCATATAGGACACATGGATTACTCTACCTACTTCTTCTTAGTTAAGGATTTCTCAGAACATGTAGCACCAAGTATATATAGGTATATACATATATAAGTATAGATACAAGTAGGTATATATATGAACTAGATATGTAGGAACATATGTATCCATATATATATATATAGATATGTAGTGATATCTAGGATGTGAGGCATAACTCGGACATCGATGCATGGTTACAATGGCCTCATATGGTAGTAATGGTTTCCATGCTCATGTTCAAAAAGGAAAGTGACATCATTCTCAAGTATCATGAGTATGTGGTACAATGAAAATAACTATAAAAATTATATGGGTTATCATTCAATATTATCAAAAGTCCATTGGAGTCCTTGTTCGAGCATCACATGTATATGGGACCCCATGACTGGGTATCAAAAGGAATTGGGATTCAATTCTGAAGTATTATATACAAATAATTTTTCTGCTCAAACTCTCCCATAAGCCAAATTTTGGTTTAAAATTAATTAAAATTTTATTCTATAAAATTAATAACCATTATTTATATATAAATCATGTTACATGGGTGTACCCATCACTTGTTGTAAATTTTAAATATTCTATTTAATTGGTTTTCCAAACTACACAACATAGGAGGTAACTTGGGAACAATATAATTTTAGATCTAAATGGAATAATATGATAATCCTCAAAGAGGTGGTACTTATTAAGTTGTTTTTCCACTTATTATAATAATGTTTTATGGGCGTTAAGATAAAAAGTATAAAAATAAAAAAAAAAGTCATTTTGTTATGGAAATTATTGGATTATCTAGCATGTTTCATTATATTTCATGATTTATAACCTCTCAGTTTTTCAGAATTTGTTTTGAAAACCTACCTTATGGAGGTATATGTCTCTTCATGTGTTTATGGCCTTTAATACAATATAGACCAAAAGTAACTAGATGTGTATATGAATACCCTTAAATAGGGTATCTTTTCCCTCGTGGATTTAGAATTCCCTATAGAATGATAAAAGAAAAAACAAATCCTGGGTATTGAAGATATTATTTACAAATATCCAATGGAATATATGGTGAGAGATTTTGATAATGTATGATAAAGGAAATTAAAATCCATGGTAAATAAGCGAATGGAGTTTGAGTGGAGGGGAAAATATTTTCATTATGGAAAATAAATGAAAAATATGGTATTTTAGTTATAAATCATTCAGGGTGAAGAGTTAATATTCCATATTTTTATGATAAAAGATTTATTCATGGTGTAAATTTGATATATATAACATAAATTCCCTCATTAATATGGGTCTACCCAATTCAATTATGATGAAATATTGGTTTACACAATTAATTCATAATTTATAGTGCATACCACGGATTTATTCCATATGTTTGTCTATAAAAATTTTAGTAAAAGTTTCTTTATAGCTACTACTTTCACCCCCACCCCCATAGAAAACCCCAAAATTTTAGTAATTTTTTAAAACTAGTTCAAAACAAAGAATATGAAAATTAAGGTGGAAAAAATCAAAAAAGATAGAATAATAAATAAAACAAGTGAATAAACCTAAGAATATGCCCTATGAGTGTGTAGCTAGGTCTTTCCTCACAGTTCCACACATTATGCACCTTGGGAATATATATTTATTACGAAATATACCCCATTAAAAGATATTTCCCAAATTTTAATTTTTCTAAAACAATATCGACATTACAATATCTAGGATAGGATGTAATTTCGTATAATTCAATAAAATTTATTAATTTCCCAAATTTTAGTATAGTATCTTATAATTTGTATTACTAGAAAAAATGTATTTAAAATCACAAACCACCATTTTCTAAATAATCATATCTTATAATATTATTCTAAACTAACTATATATTACCATCTATAATTACCCGTACCTTAGTCACCATATAATTATATATTTAAAATTAATTGAATCGCATTCATACATTCTCATGATATTTAAAATTTAATTATTTATAGAATTATGAAATAACTATTACATAAAATTCACATATATTAAAATGTGATCACATATAATCGGTGTAAATGTTTCCATAAATATAAAAAATCTAAAATTAATCACACTTTCATTTTTTGAAATCTGATCATGACTTTGAAGATGGATTATTTTGTATTCCTGCTCATCCTTAAAACCTTTGAATAAAATTTAAATACATAGTATGAGAAAAAACATATCAATATGTTATATAAAGGAAAAAAAATGTTTTATCCTATGAAAAATGGGTATCTCTAAATTTTATACCATCTATAAAATCCTATTTGAAAAAAAAATCATATCGATATGGAAAAAAAAAATTTTAAATGAATACTAGTTAATCCTATAGACTGAAAATTGAATCCTTTAAAAAATATTAGTTTATTATACTAATAAATCATATTGTCTCTTGTTAGAAATAACTAGATCCTATTTAAATACATTATAAAAACCTCACATGTTAACTCCCTCCTACATTCCTTTTATGAAAGTGAACATTACCCAATGCATTAGAGAGCTATATCGGGATTACCATCTATATAAGATGTTTCCTCCAAAAACATCATATAAATTTTATCAAGATAAACTATAATTATCTTTAAATATCTATTTTTATATCATTAATAAAACATTTTTAATCATTTGATTCGACTTCATAAATACATTGAATATTTCTAGTGAACCCAAACACAAAACACTTTCAAATATTTAAATAGACTTTTAAAATTGTATTTTTTTTAAAACATCATGTCCAAAAAATATTTTTGAAAGGATTATATTTTAAAATAACAATGTATAATTGAAATATAATATTTATAGAAATTAATATATATAATGGTGGGAAAAAGAAGTCAATCTGTATATGCTAAAATAGAAAAATTATTTAGAATTTTGTATAAAATGTTAAGACAATCCAAATAAAATTAGTAAAATGAATTGATTTAAAACCATTGAAAATAGTCAAAATAGATAAAAATTGAAAATAAAAAATAATTTATTTCCATATAAATAATTCTATAAAATAATTTCATGAATATTTTCAGGGAATAATATGACATTGAAAATTAATTGGTAATAAATTTAAAATGAGTTTTATGGTCAAGTGTCCCTTAACATGAGTCTGTCATGTCAAATACATTTTTATCATCTGAAATAACACATCTATTTTTATAATTTACATTTTTAGAAACCATTTTATGGGTTACAATTTATTTTTTTCAATCACTTAATTGTTATGATTAACTACATTATCGATTATGTCTACCAAAGATATCCTGAGAACATTCACCTTATATTTCCAAATAACATAGAAATGTTAATTATTTTAAAATCTATCATGATTATATCTTTTAAAAAATCATGATATCAAAAAATTACCTTTTTAAAATTTTGTATAATTTTATAACCAAACGTGTATCATAGTTTTGAAAAATTAATTATCTTATATCATGGAGAAGGTGGTCTGTATGTACATATGCGTGACATATACATTTTCAACCAATATGGGGAAAATAAATTTTGTGTGATTTTATATTTATAGATTTATTATTATATAAATAATATCATATTTCCTTATTAAAACATATAAATCTACCTTTGATGTCTGATTGTGATAAAAAATGAGTCATATTGCATCATGAAGGTAGTTATCCACAAATAAACATGAATGAAAATATCATATTTAAATGGAAGGAAAAGTAAGAATATATATATTATATTATATTTTAATAGTGACAATTAGGTTTTGAATTGCATATATATATATTATCAATCATTATTATAGATATTTTTAATTTTCAAATTAGATTTACTTGGTTTTAATTTGTGTTTCATTAAAATGTGACTGATTATATATGAGATTCATTCAATATTTATTTTCATCAATTAAATTTATATGGGGATAAAAATTTCATTACATATTGAATAATATAGAATAAAAATTTGAAATTTTGGATAATGAAAATTACATGAGTGGAAAAATGTAGGTAAATCAATGATCAAGGATATTTGAAAAATATTATTTGAAACCTGAAGCATCATTTACACAACCAATAATGGAAAAAAGTGTGAATTTAGTTACAGAAAGAGTCACCCAAGATATGAACTAAGAGGAACTATCCACAAATGTGTAGAAAAGTTGAAAAACTTTGGAGATATATGGTTTGACATTGGGAAAAATTTGTGAACCCATGAATTTTTTTGAATTTCCCAAAAAAATTGACTCGTGACCAATTATTGAGGTGAATTTTGATTCAAAACATGAATTTATTAGGAAATAATATATGGGAAACGTGTTTTTAACCCATTTATGGGGTTTTTTCATTTTGACCTGGGAACCTTTGGTGTGACTTGGAGGCTTATGAAATTTTATTTTATACACAGAAAAAAGTTATTTTAAGGTGAAGTATGTCCGACCCCTAGGAGGTATTCACTTGAGTTCCATCCTAGGGAATACAATCATTAGATATTTTTCCAATTGATATAGATATATTTTATTTTTAATTTAATGTTATGGTATTTTTAATTTATTTCCATTATTTTTTATTCACACTCTTTAATGTAATCTCTCAGATATGGGTTGTTGTTTAATTTCTTTTACTAACAACCTAATAATGATTATCTAAAACTTATAGTGTATAGAATAGTTGGTTGAAGTGACTATGTAACTAGTTTTTTCTATTTATTTCTTCACTTGAGGTAATTTTTTCTTCAATTAGTATAGTTTCATGATTAATGTTTTTATTTTTTATTAAACTATTAAACTAGTGTGACTAGATGTAGATGAAACCTTGAATGATAATGATAATTAATTCATGAACACTGAATTATACCATTCTTATGAAATCTTAAAATGATATTAACTCATCAATATTATTTTAATTCATCTATCCATGTTGATTTTATTTTCATGGGAAGATTGATATGGATATATCATTTTTTAAATCAATAATACTTAAAAACATATTTTCTATTTAGTAAGACCACCCATAGAAAAAAAATTACCTCTCTATTTTTGAAAATTTAATTAACTTATTCTATAATAAGAATTGTTTATTTAAATAATTAAACTTCATCTGGATGACCAATTAGATTCTTAATAGTTTTTTATCCCCTTCCCTGATATCTATAGGATCAACCCCATAAACTAAATACTTTATTCCTTCATAATTTCCATGGTATTGTATAATATAAATTTAATATTTTATTTGACCAAATGTTTAAGAATAATTATATAGGTTTTTCAATTACTGTCATTGATAGGTGGTGTGATAATAAAATTACATCAGTTTGTAAGTTACTAGCCCATCATACACATGAATAATGGATTCATTACTGATTTTATTGAAGATGAGATTTATGTAGGTTATTTCATCAACAAAATAATATATTAGTGTAAATTATACATTTATGTTATTATATTAGAATGGTTACTATAGTTTTGAAGAATGTCAACAGTGAAAAAAATGAAAAATTATGGAATTCCATTTCTTCAGACAACCTCCAGTGGATTACACATTTGTCCTTCTAAGGAGGTTATTATGATAAAAATAGAACCTATAGAACATATATAAGGCCACAACTATAAAAATTACTTAATAATTATTTAATTCAATAATTCTCATTGAGGATCTTTTCAAATTTAGAGTTTTAGATAATTAGGCTTTAACTATTACATAACAACCCAAAAAATACAAAGTAGTCAAATCTACTTGCTGACCGTTTTTTCACAAAATAAAACTATTTAAAATAAAAATGGTTTCTTTTTCTTGAAAAAATTCATCTAGACTTCTTCCTTTATCTTAACCATCCTTATACCCTATGTAAAACATTTCAAAAACCTGGGATGATCATAAAAACCGCATTATGTAATATAAAATAAGGAATAAAACCATTAGTCCATGAATATTTAAAAACCATGAAAAAAAATTCCCAAAATATTAATTTTCACCCATAAAAAATAAACTATTTGTCTTAAATCAGGTAATAATAAGATTCTTACAAAACATCAATGAAATCATAAAATATAAATGTTACATTTTGCATTCATATCATACTTACATTGTATCTTTCATAGCAACATAGGGAGTAACCTTCATTATTACGTTTGGAAAACACAACATAGTATATTCCAAAAATCTAATAGGGGAAACATTAATGTTTACCTTTTTAATGTTACCTATTGTATTATAGAGCTATCACGAGCTCACCGCCCTTGGTTTACCACAGAACCACCCATATATATAAGAAATTTCTAAGAACCATAACATAATCATAACACTTGAACAAGCATAAAAGAAAAATAACATTTCCACATTGAAATCATAAGAAATTATTTCAAGATATGGATATATTCAATCCAATCTCAAAAAACATTCAATACCAAAATAACTAATATGGAATATGGTATTTACATATCCTTTTTATGGAATACTATGACTTGTAGAGGAATCCAGATAACAAATAATTCTCACTGTGGTGGAATGGTCGTTGTTGCTAAGTACGTTAAAAATTTCCTTTGTCATTTAGTAGAATTAATTGTAGAAAAATGTTCCTTTTTAAAACCATTGAATGAAATTTACAGTCAAAGGGGATAATTATACATTGTATAAAATAAGCTCGTATATAAATCAAAATATTCCTTAGTGAAAGGAGATTGAGACGAAGTCCCTTACCTTATGTCCGACTTGTCTTGTTCATTATTTTTCTTCCTAAATAAAAAAATACGATTAATTTATACTATATTAAGAAAATTTTTATGTTTATTATTCCTTTTAAATCAACTATTACTATATTATAAAAATTACATAATTATTTAGGTTTATGTCGGTCCTTTTATCAGTATTCGATACATGAGTTGAAGGTGAACGTGATTTGATTTGACTCATCCATGTAGTCAAAATTACATCATCTACAGACTCTTAATAATTATTAAAATATCATATATATATATATATAGTATATATATTTAGAAGAGTCCATAATATTTTGAGATAATAAATGAATTGCACTGTACATGGACACTGTAGGCTGAAAGTACGCATGAATGCTACTTTCATTTCTTTTTCATAGTAATGGAATAGAAACTATTTGATACATATGTATATTGAAATTCCAGTATAATATATATTTTATATATGTTACATAAATTCATTAATTTCATACTTTATATGTTTCTTGTGTGGCATAAATGAGTCATATCACTTTGAGGGGGCAGTAGTCCGTACTTTCTCAAATGAAATTATCGTATTTACACATAATGGGAAAAATAAAGTTATTTTGTAAATAAAAATTATAGAAGAATAGAGACAATATAAATATAATATATTTCATATTTATTTATTTTATTCATATATATAATCTTGGTTTAATGAATATCATTTACAATTAATCACATCGCATCATTGAGATGTTAGTTCGTATGTACATACGAGCGAGGACATCATTCACTTAATCGTTAAATGATATAGAATTGCATGGTATATTAATTATATCATATAATTATTATTTTATATTAATTATTTACATTCATTATACTCATCATTATACCCATCCAAATTAATTATTTTTGAGTAACAAATTACACCCCAGGGTGGAGATGGTATGCCATATGTATGCACAATTGGGGATATTTTTATTCATAGAATTAATAAAAAGAGTTATAAGGTTGTCCCATAATTATAATAACATCTCAGTATGTAGAAGATAATGTATTGATTTCTTTATTAGGGAAACTAAATAAGAATTATATGTAGAATAAGAAATGAATTTTGAAGGTTGTGATAAAACACATACCTCATTTTCGAGTATCCTAATTGATTTTCACAAAAGGACTCCATAGGATTGATTTCAACCAAAAGTGTTACCTATAAGTGGAAGGTATTGATTATGGGAGGTTATATTAGTAGTGGTATGGCAAGTCAAGGGGCTTGAGTTGTGTGGGTAATTGGGAAGAGTTGGTGGCTATTATAAGAGGGGGGAGGGACACATTTGGAATTTCTTGAAATATTATTTTATTATAAATTGATTTTATAATTAAAATAGTTAAAAAGTGATACATTTCTAGGATAAAAAGTGGATGTGTTGATATTCCCTGAAACAATAGTTTTAGACAAGTTTAGGTCATAAATGTAACCTTATCATTTAGTATTTTCCCTTAATTAAAATCATTTACTCCTTCCATGTTTTTATGTATTTTCATAATATATGATTACCATAGTTACTATAAAATTTCAAGAGAATAAAAAGTGGATCATTAATGACATTTATAACTTTATATAATTCATTTTGATGAATCATATATTTTTAGGACTATTATTTTACTTAGTAAAATAGTTATTTTTTTAAAACACATTTATGTCAATTTTGGCAGTATTAAATAATTGATTTTTGTTAATGTATTAACAACTTTAATACGTTGAACAAAAATAATTAACTCAAATATAATATTTTATAATCATATTTAAAATTCTTGGATAGTATGAAAATGTTCAAAATAAATTAATTATAATATTTATAAGTCCTTTTATTTGAATAATTCATTAATAAGGTAATCATTGCATCATCATTATGCCATAAATAATATGATTTACTTATAATCTAGAAATTATAAATAAAAAAAATTATTTAGGAAATATTTTATCTTTATATTGACAATTTATAATTTAATATATCATTTAAATAAACCAAATTAAAATTTTTTAGTTAAGAGATACATGATTATGTTATATTTCGCATTTATTTAAATTAAATATTATAAAATTCCATTTTCACACCCCAAGTGGCACCCAAAAGCCAAAAATTAGACATAGGGATTCTCATGTTCATATATATCTCAACCAATAGAATTAGGACAGATTATAGGATGTTTTAATATTATTATAATATTATTTTTTACCCATATTTACCTGATTAACCCTTTAACCATGCTAAATAAAAATAATTATTGAAGTTTCTATTCATAATTTCCAAAAATAAAAGGTAACTATTTACAAAATTTGTAAATTCTTATTAAAAATATGGAGTCCATTTTAAAATTTAAATCACAGAAATTGTAGTAATTTATTTAAAATTAATTATTGTTGTAAAAACCAGAATGAAACTTTTTAAAAAATAAAAACAATCAAAAGATTGACATGTTTTTATGTCCAATTTCAATTCAAAACTACAACCAATGACCAAAATTGTATTAAAGTATTTCAATATATTACAATTAAACTTTTAAACCAATAAAAAATATAATCTACCTTTGTAAATAAATTAATGAGCATGGGTTCCTTTCCTCTTGAGGGGGTTCATTTCGTGGTTAATGATGCTCTTGGTATCCATTAATTTTGGCCCCCATGACTCTTGTTTGTTCTAGCCTTCAGGTCTCTTAATAACCAATAAAAATGTTTATTTTCAGGTCAGGTCAGTATTTTTTACTATTTACTGAAAAATGTTCTTTCTTAGAAAATTATCGAACAATTATATAAAGTAAATTTTGATGCCCCGATTCTATAAAAGAATTTTATTTTGTCAAATATAACATATAAGATTTTCAAAAACTAGATTAAAAAAGTTTTCTCCATCAAAAGGATTTAAAACTACCGTTTAAAAATATTAGATTATTTTATGCTTAAAATTGAATTTTTTCCCATTATAAACCTCTAAAATTTATTTTATAAATATAAAAACATTTATCAAACATGTATAATCAAATTTTAGTTAGTTATGTTCATTCCCTCTAATACAAAATCTAGGCGTTAACTACCATTTAAAATAATAAAATGATAATTGTATTATTTTTTCGGTATAACTTAATGTTGTGTGAAATATCAGATTTTAGAGATAGTTGTTGCTACCTATCATGTACGCTATCAAAAAAGGAATCCCCTTTAACAGAAAATTAATATCTTATTTATAAATATTAATATATATGAAAAAATGTTATTCTCTAAATACCTAGGATGTTACATCATTCCCCTCTTTTGAAAATTGAGTCCCTGCAATTTTAAAATATGGACTGGTAACTTCATTAAAAATACCACAAAAAAGGGTTAATAAAACTACCACTTTAAAATAAAGAAATATACGTACAAAGGTAAACCGATATAACACATACTAGGATTTAATGTGAAAAAACATGGATATGGAAGGAAAACTATGTGTCATGTTCTGATGGAGAGAGATAGAAAACATGATCAGGAGAATGGTCAAAAACCGGAAATACCAAATCTTGTGATGGGTTAAACAATCTTTGATTTCTCATTAAGAAGACTAAAGGGAAAATGTTTTTGTTTTAAGACACTTCTCATAATGTTGAATAATTTATTTTTGAGGTTAACTAAGAACATTAGGAAAAATACTTACTTGTCAATTATAGTTTCATCCTTTAATAAATTTTTACCACAAACTAATATTTTCTCTAAACAATGAGTATTCCTGATGAATTGGTCACACTTGAAACAGTAGTGTAAACTTCATGAGAATCAAATAATTCACAAAAGATGAACTATATAATTTCCTTATTTATAGATATTAACCAAAAAAATAGTTACTATAAGATAAGATAATCCCCAAAGGAATAATCCATTATAAATTGAAACACTACTCTTAATCTCCAAAATCCAACAAACAATACCAGAAGATCAAAAAAGATCATTCAATGAACATTTGCCCTTAAAATTCTTCAAAATAATCCAAACTATGATTGGAACCCAAAATTCATAATGATTTGATCTTGTAGTCTTCCACAATAAATCTTAACATTTATCTCTATATAACATCATCTACTCAAAACTTTTCCTACAAAAATGTAAATAACCTAATCACATATTTTCCAGGATAGGTTAATCATATCTATAAATAATATAAATATCCATATGTCCACAATAAAAACATAGATTCATCCAAAATAAAATTCACCCATAACTCCTCAAATGAACTCCCATAGAATTCGATTTTCTGTTGGCATATAGTGTTCCCAAAATAGCAAAATCCTTCCAAAAATAATATTTATACCTAAATCCCAAAATAATATTCCTCTAATAAGGATATCGATTTTATAAAACAAAAGTTCCAAAAATTGACTTATTCTTAATCCATAAAATCATTTAACTAAAGATAATAAGTCATACAATATAGGGACTTCACGTAGGATAGTGGTAGGTGATGCGCCCTTATAACCCGTAGGTTTTGGGTATGATTCCCATGACCTTTCCAGACGTGGCAAGTTTTCACCCATATTGAGGATTGTCCCTTTTTATAAAACACTAAAATAACCCAATTTTTTTTACCTAAATTGTTATATTATACCTCTCATTTTCATCCCAACTCATTATGACCACAACATCGTAATTCATGAAATCTTATATATATTAAAAAAATTTAATTTACCTCCATATGATAGAATAAGAGTATTCACAATAAAAATAACAGCATCCCATGATCATGGTGTTGACCTAGTTTTATTATCATCTTGTTCACATAGGTAGAAGATCCTGGAATTTCAACAATGATTTATAGATTCTTCAAAAACATTTTCTTCCTTTATCCAAATATACCTTGTACAACATGAGTCACATGGGTGTTCCTTGAAAAATATTTCTGAAAAATAATCATGTATGACATATAATTTAAAAACATTTGATAAAACATTATTTTTATAAAACATTTGGACAGATTTTGAGTTGAAACATTAAATAAATGGTCCTTCTAAAATACAATAAGTATGTGATTAAAGACGATATTTTAAAATTAAATATAAATTGGTTGCACGTGGGTCTCCATCTTCGGAACCTTTTTAAAAATAATAATATTCTTTAAAATTGGCTGACAATGTCAAATAACTGAAAATTCCTTGGTAATATTTACCTTTCACGACCCACCTTCTCCATGATGAGGGAAGGGATGGAAAAGTGCCATGACCTTCCTTCATCCTGGTAAAGGAGATATAATAACCCCCAAGTCCCGCCTTTAGTAGGCCCTGGGGTGGTGAATAGCACGCACCAAGGGTATAGAATCTCGCATAAATGGAATTCATTACCCATTTTTTATAGAATATGATTGATAGATAAGATAGTAAATTCCATGAACACCAATGATTAAAGGCAAAATAAAATCCATGAATACATTCCATCATGCATGATCAAAAGAAAAAATGATAAAAGGCATGACAAGACTCCCAAATAAGTACCAAAAAGGAAGGGTACTAAGAAGAAACAGTTACTATTCTGACCCCCTGACATAGTAAGGTCCATAACAGTCCTATAAATCCTCCTAAAAACCTGAAAATAGTTTTACATACATAGGTTCAATGTACAAGTATACCCAGTAGGGGAAAACTAAAGCTACTCATTCACAAGTGAGGGAACATACTAATTCCCCTTTGAAAATAATATACAACATCAAACTCCTACCAAGGAATACTAATTATCCCATCCTCACCATTGAACACTCACCCAAGTAATGCAAATCATTTAAAGTAATAATATAAGCACATCGATGTTTGGGTACACCTCACACCACATTCATACTGGTTAACTTCTCATTCATAAAGGCCTGACATCTGGACATTGCCAATATTTGCACATGATATCCCACTACCACAACCTTCCCACACACACATAGGCCTCAAAAACAACACACCAAACATGAAGACACCTGGGCCTCAACAACCACACACCACACTTAAAGACACCTAGTCCTCAACAACCACACACAACTCTCAAAGATACATGTACCTAATCCCAAAGATACATTGGAAAACATACTTTTCCCACAAAAACCTGATCCCCCCATCCAAAACACAACATTTCCAGAAGGATCTTGGACTTTTCTAATCCTCAAGAAATTATAGCCTTCCCGAAGAGACTTGAGCTGAATGATCCAGAAGAGGGTGTGAGGAAGAAAATCATTAACTTTTCATCCTTCATCCCACCAGGATTTTTGGGAAAGACACCCTCCCCCATGAAATGGATGTGTTTGGAACGTAATTATAAATAAGGGTGGACGGTTTATAAATATCACAAGGAACTACAATATACATATATTGGTAAAAAACACTCAGCCACAACCTACGGGTTTGACAATACTTGTAACAAGCCCACACCAGCACTGATTTTGCTGATACCCCTACATGCACAACTGCGCAACAGCCACTGCCAATGCTTAAACAATGACCCTTTTTTGGATTACAATTAATTTATTTAATGGGATTCAATTAATCCATTCCAAAACTTCCAAACCACTAAAAACCATAACCTCACCAAGAAACCAACAATACCAAACTACAGTCCCACTGCAAAACAACATAAAATCAAACATGCAGTCCCACTGCACATTCTCGTTCAACTACTATCAACGATAATTCTTCAATGTTAAAATTTCCATTCCTCCCCATACAATCCAACAATGCATGCCCACTGCCCAAAAAATCCCCAATGTAGTACCACTATATAATGAGTCCACAACCACATCGCAGTCCCACTGCTCAACGTCACTTCGCAACCACAACACAACAGAAAGGCAGTTTGGCTACTTATATTTTTATCCATTACACAACTGATAATTCTCTCATATTGGGACACCAACACACTATGGATAGTCCCACTGTCTACAAGTTTATCCATTATGTAGTCAATCAATCTCTCGAACTGAGATACCAACACACCCTCTGTGCCACCCACATACCAAAACTCTAGAACCCAGACATGAACACACAACACATAACCACAACCATCAAACCAAATGTAGTCAAATTTAAGAAAAAAGGGTTTATTAATTTCTACTTTAATATAACTTGGGTGATCAGAGAATAGTTTGATCCTGAGGAATCCTTTTATTTAACTGTTATTATTTGATTTATCAAAATTTTTGTTTCTGCCATTTATCAAATCACCACACGAAAGATAGGGTACTACTGGTCTGTAATAAAATACCACCACTACTCATGATTTTTAGAAGTCATAAATAAACAAAAATCCATAAAAATAATCGAGGATAATGATTAAAATAGGCGATCAAACATCATGACACACCCTTGCCATTATTTAAATTATACAAGATATCATTTGATCGTATTAAATCCTCTTTAAATCCAGGTTTCAATATGAGGATCCATCCATTCCTTAGAATGAACCATTTATATACCCACCCTACATGATACATAACTGAATAGAACAAGAAGAAAAATTTCTATATGGTTGTTCAGTGAACAAAGTTCCTTCTTTTTCCAAGAATAGGGGATGTTGCGACTTACTGGAAAAACACCATGGATGAGGGGGAAGGGCTCTAGCATGGGAACACAACTCATATCAGGAGGAATTCTAAGGCACAACAAGATAAATGAAAAGAAAGAAGAAAGATATGATCTCATCTTAAGAAGAGGCCAGATCCTAAAATCTGGAAGATCATTTTAATATACTTAAAAGTCAAATTATGGCTCAACCACATGGTTTGGAGGATTCACATGTTGAATTAATTGATATTTAATAATTCCCCTTGGAAACTGTGGGGATAGACCAGCAGACGACTGTGAGTTTATAAATCAACTTTAAATGGAGAAAAACACGTAATAGGGGCGAAAATTAGAAAACATGGAAAACTAGGAAATGGGGTGTGACACAGTTTGGTGAGACAAATAGTTCCACTATAAACGATGTGATCATGATGGTGAGGCAGTGAGGGTGAAACCATGACGGTGTGACCGTAAGGGTGAAACTGTGATAGCGTTATCGTGACGATGCCACTATTTCGGTGGGACCGTTTGGTAGAACCCCCCACCCCCATGGAAAACTCCAGGAATAAGTCACATTAATCCCTAATAATACTACAACCATTGGATTTTCACAATGGAATGTATGGGAAGAAACTGGTTTATTACATCAAATACCTCTCAAATTGTTCTCGTCACCGTGAATCCAAAACTGAACAATAAGGGAGAGAGTCTGAACAACCTCATCTTAAGATAACTCTCTGGGATAAACCACCATGTGTTGAAAACTATAAGAAGAGCCTCAAAATCTCAGAAAACCTCTCTCATATATCTCATGAACAAATATAGAAACACCATGTAACCACACAATCACAAAAGGTCAGACTACCCAGACACATGGATTTGGGAGCTCCTTCATCCATGTCATCACATTATCTATATTGGGCAGCACTGACTTTCCAGAATGGCTTCTGTCACATCCACATTAATGCATCTTAATTAGAGATTAGGTTCCCCATCCCCATAGTATGGACTTTTCACACAAAATCAGAGAATAGAGAAACAACTTATCATACAGCAAGCGAGTTTAAATATTACATCATAAGCAAGGTAGAAATAAAACACAAGAGAAAAACTCAAAACAGTCATGGGTACTGGGAACGCATATGTGTCTCTCATTCCTAGGTACTCTCCTCGAGGCCACCATGCCTCCATAACACAAGAACATAGGGAATGGACCATCCAAGAAGCACCTTATCCTTACAATCCACTATTTTCATTGGTCTCTCCATGAATTTCACATCGTCTGTGATATCCAACTCTCCCTTTTCATGGATTTGGGATTATTTGTGTAGATACGAATAGAGATGTGAGACATGAGAGACATTATAGATCCTATCCAACTGTGTTTTCAATGCAAGATAGCAGGCCACCTCTACAACTAATCCCAACAACTTGAAAGGTCTAATGAACCTAGGAGAATCCTTACCCCCTACGAAACCTATGTTGTTCATGCTAAGGGGTGACCATTAGGAACACGCGGTCCCAAACATCAAACAACAACTGTCTACTCCAATGATCGACATAAGACTTTTTCTAGTCCTATGCTACCTTTTTCCTTTCAGGTCAAGCTGAACCTTCTCCATCAGGCTCTGCACTACCTCTGGGCCAAGAACACCTGACTCTGCAACCTCTGTCTAGTACACAGTTGAACAAAATAGTCTCCCATAAAATCCTAAAAATGGATCCATTCCAATGGTAGGGTGATATTTATTATTGTAGTCAAATTCCACTAGGGTAAAGTGTAATACCCATGATACTATGATGTCCCAAACACACGACCGTATAATATCCTCCAATGTTTTGACGGTCCTCTATGTCTACCCATCTATATGAGGGTGGAAAGAAGTGATGAGGCATAACTGAAAGCCAAAATCATATTGTAATCCCTTCCAAACATTTTTTATTGATCTAAAATGTTGGATTTTTAAATTTCATGCAGCCGCACCACATCACCCAGATACCTCTTTGCTAAGGCATCCATGAAGCCCATCACCTTAACTGATGTGAAGTGATCAGATTTCTTCAATTGGTCCACCACTACCCAGATGGAATCATGGCCTCCCTCGGCATTGGGTAGTCCTATGATGAAATCACTTGAGATGACATCCCACATCATCTTGGGAACATATAAGGGCTACAACGGACCATCGGGTACATGGTGTTTATCTTTCACCTACAAACATACGAGGAACCTTGCCACAAACTCTGCCATTGCCCACTTTACTTCAGGACATAAAAACCAGTCTCTGAAGCCCCAATACATCTTGGATACTCATGTATGTACCGAAAATGGTGATTTATGCATCTCACTATGAACTCCCTAACACATCACCCCCGGGACAAACAGATTCCCATGAAAAACCATAAAATTCTGAATATCCTCAAACCATCCCTATTTTGCATCACATTGGGTAACACAATCACACCATCACTTCAACCTCTGAGTCTCCCTACTGAGACTTCTCCACCTACCGTACCAAGGAATATTTCACTTTCATATGATAGATACAACCTCAACCATCCTCCACTCTCATGCCCTGATGTAAATTATCCAACTCCACCACTACCTTCCAATCATATGATGAATCTCAATCCACATCCTTCTATGAATTCATGATCAAGGAATCGGCTAACACATTCCCATTTATTGAGTTATAGGAGATCTTGAAGTCATAGTTCTAATGAAAATTCATTAACCTCTACTGCTGCATGTTTAGCTCTCACTGTGAGAAGACATAGCTCAATCTCTTGTGATCTGTGAAGACTATGATGCATTATATGATGATGTAATTCAACCACAACATTAATGTGAATAAGACCATTGTAACTTCCAGGTCATGGGTGGAATATTTACATTTTTTGGGACGAAACTACCTCGACCCATAAGAGATAACTCCCCACTATTTCATCAGCACACATCCCAAGCCTGGCCTAGAAGAATCACAGAACACTTCAAAAATCACCCCTTCTTATAGAAACCCATAATTGGGGCACTGAACATCTTCCCTTCTAGATAACTGAACGTTGCATGGAACTTATCACTCCATACTAAAGCCTGGTACTTTTTGGTTAAAGTCATCAACAGAGCTACAACTGGAGAAATGTTGGGCATGAACCTCTGGTAGTGACCCTCCAGACCAAGGAAACTATGAACCTCTATCAAGTTCTTGGGTGATTCATAAGAAACAACTGCTTCATCCATCAATGGGTCCACTTCTATTCGCTTCTACGACACAATGTGTCAAAGGATGTTCCCCTCTTGTGTCCATAACATGGAATTTGAAAACTTCCCGTAGAGATGGTGGTGTTTGAGGACCTCTAAAATGTCCTTAAATACTGGGTGTGATCCGCCTCTGATCATGAGTTGATCAGGATGTAATCGATGAACATGGCCATTAATCCGTCCAGATACTCACTGAAAATAGAGTTCATGAGTCCCACGAACACTACTGGTGCATTTATAACGATGAACAAAATAACCACAAACTCAAATTGACCACATCAACACCCGAATGCAGTCTTTGGGATGTCACCCTCCATCTCCCTCAACTACTGATATACAGACTTCATGTAGATCTTAGAGAATCAACTTCTCCCTTAAACCATTCAAAAGGATCTTCGATCCTTGGGATGGGGTAAGAGTTCTTGACTTTTACCAGATTCAGTCTACGGTAGTTTATGCACAGCCTGTGACCACCAGCTTCCTTCCTTGATAACAAGACTGGAACACCCCACGGTGACACACTCGGTCAAATAAAAACCTTCTTCATTAGTTCATCAACATAATTCGGAAACTCCCACAACTTAGAAGGCATCATATGATAGGGATACATCGAAATGGGACATGCAATGGGTTGTAAGTCTAATATGAACTCATCATCACATCGAGGGTGTAGAGTCACAACCTCTCGGGGGAAGAATTCCAAGAACTCACTGACAATCCCTGGAACATAGACCATATATTAGTTTTCTGATTCCACTAATAGCCTACCTAAAAAGGAAAGAATGGGCTCCACACTCCGGCTATCCTCCTAGAAACCCAGCTCTTCAATGAAAGGGACACGCTTCCCACCAATATCTAAGAACAAAAACCTTCTCCAAAAGAAATCAATTAAGGAGTGCATGGAAAACATCTAGTCAATGCCTATGATGACATCATATGACTATATTTGTAGTAGAATAAGATCCTCACTTGACTGATTCATCCCCAACATTATTTTTCACTTGGAAAACATCAAACAGCAAGGCCAGACCTCGAACTGGCATACTCAACACTAGGTTCATAGAAAGTATCTCTACGTATAGACCCAGGGCATGGTCTAGACCGGGTGCAACAAAGGAGTGTGAAGCTCTTGAATAAAACAATGAATAAAAATGAGTACTAAATAGGCTGATCTTACCTCAAACTACTTATGTCCATGTGGAATAACTACCTCTGTTGCATGTAGGTTCCCACACCCAAATCCTCTACCTCACGTCTTTCACCCCCCCCCCCCATAGCTGTAAGGTTATAGCTAGAAACAACTGCTACTGAGGTGGGTGTTAAACCTACACACACCCCATAGTGTTTTACTCTGATATGGCATAGATTCTGAAGATTCACATGACTACCATAGATAAAGCACCTCAGTACCAGTCCTGTGGAGAAAGGGTGAGGACTAGGAGATCAGAACTGGAACTGCTAAGGCCTACTCCCCACTAGCCAAAACTTGGAAGGTCCTGACATTGGAGTCCTGTTGTTGACATCCTTTCCATTTGATGAACATAGATGGCTCCAAGTGAATGTTATCCAACCCATGAATAGTACACATGTAGTGGTAATAATTTTAGTAAAAAAATAATGATTTATTTATATGGTAAGAAATAATATATACATATATATATATATATTATAAAAATTATATATATATATATATATATACTCACAAAAAAAGATAATTGAAAATTAGTCAACAAAGGTGATAGGAATTGTTAAGTAATTATGATTTTATGATTAATTACCATCTACATAAAAAATTCTAGGTCATTTATAGAGTTGAAAGTATAATTCTTAATAAAAAAGATCCATCTAAAACATGTGCACTATTTAACTAATTAATGGATATTGGAATTGGAAGTGTAATGGTAGACACCTATTATCTTCTGGAAAAATAATATTTCAATCATTATTATTGGAAATATAAAGAATTTTATGATAGATGATCATGTATTACAATAGATGGTATAATTTATTTATGAGAAAATGTTATGTGAGTTTAATACCGATGATAATGGATTAAAAATATTTTTATGAGGTTTTGTGTACCCATTGTATCTCTATTTAAAAAGGAATTATTGAATTTAGATTATAAAAATCCATATACTATTAATTATGGAATCACAGAGTGGCATAAAGATCTATAGAAAAATTTTATTTTATGTAATGTAAAATATTATGGTGGATTTTATCTTTAAATGATTAATTTATCAAAAGTTTAAATATATTATAAAAAACTAAAAGCAATTCATTAGCCATTATAAATTACAGAATGTAAGTGGAATCATTTATAAAGGTATTTCATCATGATATTTCCACAACATAAATAAGGTTATAATTTGATATGATTTATTGAGGATCTTTTGACTAAATCTTTACATTTTACTCATATTTGTTATAATATTTATTTGGACAAAAATTATTGAATCTCTATTAAATAGATTATAAAATTAATTTAAGAATATTATTATATCGTGTCAACTGTTGATCCATGGAATACATCAAATTTATTAAAATATCTTCAAAATTTATTTAGACTATATTATGTTTCAATACATTCATCCTTCCTTAACCTAATAGAAAATATAAATAGAAAAAACAATCATTGTTTAGTATTAACGACACATGTCTATTATGCTATAAATGTGGTTTTGATCAACACCTTAATTTTTTTTTAATTTTAAAAAAATTAACAGTTTTCATTCAAATATATATATATGAAAACATTTAATTAATTGTGTTAAAATACATATTTTTATTCAACATGAAGGGATGAAGCTTGGGAAAGGATGTGGTTTGGTTATAACATAGTGTAGTATATTGTTTAAAAATTTAAATTTATTCAACTCTATATGAAGTTAGTTGTTTTTTGGGATTATAGTTTTTAAAATAATTGATGGGGAGATCATTAATTTTAGTTATGAGGAACTTTTTTATAATATATGACCATGGAAAGGAATGATGTGTTTTAGTAAGAAATGGAAATTAATCACATGGCTTATTCATCCACATGAAAATTTTGGGAAATTGGGATCGATAGATTACTAAGTAGGATTTCCCCCAATATTATCTCATGTATGTGATGTGTTTTATGATTCATTGTTAAGATAATATGTACCATATGAATATAAAATATTTATTTCTAAATATTTTTTATGAGGAGAATCTTAAAATAAATAAAACCCTAATAAAATTATTGGGAATATATATAATTTATTTCCTAATAATATATCATTAGTCATAAGTATTTTATGAAAAATTAATATGTTTAATAGAGAAATATAGGAACATGATGATGTTGAGAATGATAATACTCCCCAAATGTATTCCAATGAGTAAAAAATGTGACTATGTAATTAAATAATCCGGAAAATATGGTATAAAGTCATTTTTTAATAATATTTTTGGGTGTTCTAATATATATAATGGAATTGTTTTCTGAAAATATTCTATAAAAAATAATTATTTAATAATGTAAGAGTTAATTTATTCAATGGATATAAAATATGTCTTATTCAATCACTATTATTATAAGGTGTTTTATTTATATATGTTTCTAATAATTTTATAAATTTTAAATTAACTAATAATTTGAATAACTAATTAAAACATTATGATATGATTTAAAGGAATGAAGTGAATTTATTAGTTACAAAAATAAATATGTTATTATTCGTAAAATGTATATATATATCATTATGAGATTTATTATAAAATATATTATTTAATAATTATAAAAACTTTTTCAGAAAATATAATTTTAAAAATTATTTCAAATTTTAATGAAAATCATTCGTTTATTTTTTTAGGAATAATCTGGCATGATTGTGTGTAGTAAACATGTTGTATAACCATTTTTTAAAAAACCACATTGAAATATTAGAAATGAAATTTTTATTTATATTATTATTTTTAATGTACCATATTAATGAAATTTAATGTTAATTTCTATGTTTAAAGAGGTTATAAATTGGGGTAATACTTTTTAATTCAATAATATTTTTATATAATAAAATCACTATAACTAAAATTCTAATAGTTTTTATTATATTTATTTCTAAAATGAAGTAGATTAATATATAAAACTATTGAATGTTTAATATATGGAAATATAGTAATAATATCATAATAATATATTTTAATTAATATAAATTTATTTTTATATCATGATGAATATGAATATAAGTATTGATTATAACATCATTCTTACATAAAGTTTGAAATGTTTAATGCCATGTATATGAGATAATATTTTAGGCGGGATAGGTTTATCATAAATGTAATAGATAAATATGTGTAATAATCAATAATTTTACACATTTTCTTGTATTTCAAAATTATATATCATTTTAATTAAACTTATAAAAACCCAATTCTTGTGCCTTGTAGGACAAGTCAAAATTAATATCTTGAAAATATTATCCTATATGGATTAGAATAAAAATATTTTTTTTATTGTATTTAAAAATAAATAATAATATTAAAATACATTTATTTTAACAACATAACTTTCAAAATAAATAATAATATGTTTATTAAAAATATTTACGTAGTCTTGACATAGTTCTTGTGCAGCCAGGAGAGATGATATAAATGATGGTTTTAAAAAAATATCTTATGGGTTCGATGAATTATATTTTTTCACATAAATTATAGATCTATTTTAATGGTAATTAATTATATAAATATCCAAACATTAATTTTATAATTTTCTAGTCATTTTGGAAATCAACAAACAAAAAAAGAAAAAAATATAAATAATTTGGATTTATTAATTTTAATTGATATAAAAATTTTTTAAAAAAATGAACATTATATGAAGAAATAGGGGAAAATATGTGGTTTAAAAGTACATTTCATGACCATTTATGAGAAACTTTTCAATTTAAAACTACATTTATGACTCTGAATGAATAAATTTCTAATAAAATGTAATTGAATCTTTTCGAAAAGGGGACTCATTCCACCCTTTTAATAAAACATCTAAAATATGATTTTATATCAATATTCGTCACAAATACATCTCTAAATTTAAAATTCCATGTTTTTAATATCATAATATCATATAATTCACCTATATGAAGTCATAAGAATATATCTAAAGGGGGAGATACAAAAAATTATCTATTGGTTCTGAACCCAATTCATTCTTTTCTTATTTAATAATATTTTATCTAAAAAAATTTAGAAATCCATAGATAAAAAAAATATTTTCTCTTGTTAGAAAAAAATTCTATTCACTATGTGACATCACACATTCCATTTCTATAAACGCTTTTCCATATATCATTTTTGATATCAATGTACCTATTTCAAAATCCACGGTTTTCATTTTTATTCACTTCTTCACCTTTGAGTAATATTTCAAAACATTAAAAAATATATTCAAATAATATTAAATTCCTTCTCAAATTTTATTATGAAACTCATATATTTTATAATATTTTGTTAATTTTAAATTCATTTAGAAAATATCATTCAACTATTATAGTTTTACTCTATCTATGATAATTATGTCTATTTATTTTTAAATAACTCCTTTCATAGATATTTTGAAAAAATAATTTTATTATAAAATATAATATTGATTGACATCAAATATATCAATTTAATATTCTTAAGATTATGGAATAATTGTATAAAAATATTTTACAGCTATTTTAATACTAAATTATTTTTGGAACTACGGACTAGAAAAACCAAAAGTTTCTACTGAAAAATATAAAATTATCTAGTAAAAAACTATATATGATAATTATTTAAAAATAATGAATAATAAAAAATATTTTTTAAAAAATATATATAATATAATTTTTTTATTCATCAATATAGAGGATATGCAAATTAATTCAATATTGATGTAAGGGGATTACATCTCAATTTCCATTCAATCAAACATCTACCATACAAATCAAATATTTTTTATATGATTTATACAGTATCCCATGAATGAGTTTTTATTAATTTTATATTAATTAAATAGGAATCAAAATTCTAATCAATATTATCCCTTTAATTGGATTTTACTTGTATATTACTAAATTTATTAAGGGTTTTCCTATAAATAATTACTTATTAGATTTATTTTATTACCCATAAAATAATAACAAATGATATCTAATAATTTTACATATATTTTTATGATATATGATAGTTTTATATGATTTGATTTAATTTTCAATTCAATGGTAAATTCATTATCTAATTTATTTAAAATAATTCTATTTTTAGGGGATAACATAGGATCATGAGATCATTTATAAAAATTTATTTTTTATGATAATTATTAATTATCTTTTGAAATGCATTCTACAATGTGTTTTATTCATGTTATTGTTCTTGGATTCTATGTGTGATCATTTTTTGGCTTTTAATATATCCTTATAGAGCATTTATTTTTGATATTTACACTCTGAATAAAATATATTTTATGTAATAAAATTGGTATCTCTATTTTAATGGTGATTGTATGTATGAGGGTGAATATGATATTCCCTATAACCTCTATATATCCTTTATGGTTATGTATGATTTTTTACGGAATATATTGATTTTTTAGATAGAAATTTGAATTCACAATTTAAGGTCAATTTCTTATGTTTCAATGTTTTTTTTATTTCAAAATAAATTATGAGTTTTAATGACTTCCCAAAATTCCTTCAGGAATATTATTTATCTATTATACTTTTTTACAATATTTTCTATTAAAATAATTAAGAAAAAATATAAATTTCTTGAGAAAATTATTTTTATATAGTCTCTAGGTGAATTATAAAATGTAAAAACAATAAAATATTTTTCTTGATTTTCAATGGACTAATTGATTTTCATTTTGTATACCAATTATTTATCCTTATACACCCATACTTTTTTTAAATTGATTTTATTAAGGTAATGTATGATTAAATACATTAATTAAAACAATGTTTCATTTATCAAAATTTGTTATGATTGTATAATTTTTATAATTTAAAAAAAAATTATGATTGAATGCACAATTATATAAAGTGTAGTTTTTTAATATTACGGGTTTTCTAATAATATAAAACACTAAACCTAAATTTCATCGGTATCCATGTTATTAAAAATTCTTGTAAAGTGTGTTTTTATGAGAGGTAATGTTAGAGTTTTTTTTCAAAATCAACTTCAAATAAAAATGTTTTTGTTTTTAAATTATGTAAGAAAAAGACCAGTAATTTCATTGAACCAAAAATCAAAAATATCTTGGAAGATTCATTATTTGGGTAATTTCACTTAATTTGAGTAATATATCATATTTTTTAAAAAGGACCATATTATAAGAAATCATTTTCCTATTTGAATTATGTTTCATATGTTATTCCATAATTAAAAACATTACACAAAAGAATTAAGGGATCATCGGGGAATCTAAAATAAAGGATGTGTCTGAACCTATGGAAGGGATAAGACATACTATCCTAAAGCCAAAATATTGGTAAATGTTCAGTAAAAGTGAATCATATTATTTTTTTATTAAAAATAATCCAATATGACTAATGAAAAATATATTGTGTTTTTTATTATATATAAATGATACAAAAATGAATGAATATTATGTTACATATTAGAATTTAATAAAATAAAATAATTCTAATAGATTAATTTCTCAATAAGAAACATGTTATTTTTGGGGATACGTAGAGAGGAGTCATTTTATAGTGACATAAGGATCCAACTAAAAAGGATAGCCAGGACGTTCAATACACATTTCTTATCATTAGATTTGTATTAAATTATAAATAATGTGATTATAGTAAATGAGAAATTTCATGGATTTTTTGTTACTGGGAAGTTATTATGTTGAATCGTGTTAAATAATATACTCAATTACATCTCAAATGTGTAACACATGAACTTATCCAATAGGAAAATATTTGAATTAATAAATTTTTTAGTTTTTTTCATGGTTGGGTTCTTTTAACAACCCATGTTAAGATAGAATAATTAATTTTTAAGTGTGCTAGTATTCATAAAATATATGTTTATATTCACTATAAAACTATTAAGCAATAATAATATTAAAAATGAATTCGTTTTGGAAAACTCCTTTATTGTATGATTTTTTAATGATTTATTTATAAATTTATGAATGTCAATTTGATAAATTGAATGTCATTTTTATTCATTATGTAAAATAATTCTTAGGATATGGTATTTATAATTTTACCAAATTAATTATTTTTCAATGAATAGTCGAAAATACTATGTTTTAGAAAAAACTAGATTTTCATTTCTCAAATTTAGGAAAAAAAATTCTATTACCTATAAGTTATAAAATTCAAATAGTTTCATTTTATGAATTAATATAAAATTAAGGACTTTTAAATTAATTATATACATAAATTTTCTATAAAAACGTAGTTACACATAAAAAGGTATGATTGGAAAATCTTTTTTCATTACAATTTTTAGGTTTAATTTTAAATATAACATTTAAAATTATTTTTATTAAATCATGAAAAAATGGATTAAAAATATTGACTTCGATGTTCAAAATTTCAAAAATATTACTCTTTTATTTTTCAACATTATGAATATAAATCCCAATAAATTTTTTTACTAGAGAAAATGTTAAACGGGTTAATTAATGGTAAAAATAATTTCTATTAAAAAAATAAGTAAACTTACAACTTGGATAATTTTTTAAAATGATTATATATTTTCAATAATTATTAAAACTTCAAATACATCATTTTTTCTTTGTATTTGTCTATAATATTGAGCTTTATTTTATGTTCTACAGTTAAGAGTAGAAAATTTTACTCTATTTGTTTTATTGTCCTAACATTTTTGTTATAGGGACAAAGAGGACCATTTGATTACAAAAATTATTTTTATATATTTATTAGTTCTCATTCATGCTAATTTATTTATCAATTTATAATGATAAAAAAAATTACCATAAATCCTTATGAATTGATGAAACCATATTTATTTAATTGATAGAATAACAAAATATATAGTTTTAAAAAGAGTAAATGTGATATAATTCTAATGAATTATTATATTCCAAGAATTTTTTAGAAAAAAATATTAGGTTATAGAATTTATAATTTCTTTGATTATAATTCGTTTCTTTTCTTAATGGAATTAATATCAAAATTAATAAATAGTTATGAAATAAAATTATTGCTAATTTGAAATAAAAAATATATTCTTAAATGAATTAAAATTCATAAAATCCAATCAAAATCTATTTTATTGTTATATGGTTTAAAATATCAACCATTTTCCATATATGTGACAATATCCTACATAGAGTAACTATTTTTACCCCTAATGAGTAAAAAACATTGACATCACTATATTTGTCAAATGCGATAACAAGGCTAAAAAAGAAAATGGTAAAAAATATATAATTGAAAAAAAAATATTTGATGGTATTATTTATATTGATCCTCATCATATCTTCAAATAATATCAATTTAATAAATTTATATATAAAAATATATTTATATTAATTTATAAACTTACAAAATTCCAAGAGAGACCCTCCCTTATCATTTAAAATGTCACTTTCTTCCACTATTTCATAACAAAAAAACATGTCGGTTTGTCATGTCCTTAAGAAATACCATCCTTATATACCAATACATTCCATATTTTCCTTCTTTTCATCATTAATCCAACCTATAAATTATTTTTGAGGTAACTATAAGAGGATATATAAAGAAGACGTACAATATTTAATTAAAAGTTTTGATATTATTTCTTCTTCGACATCATTATATTTTTTCTTCAAAAGTGATGAAATTATAACACCAATATCATCAATATTATGATATTTTTTATTTTTATTTCATCACAAATATCCATCTCTTCTTCCCAAAATTTTATTTGAAATAATCGTTCATTTGTATGTTGGACTACCACCTCAAAAACTTATGTAGTTCATTTTCCATCACTACCACACATGAATAGTAATATTGATTAATATAATATATATATATATATATAATATTCATGAAATATTTACCATTATTTAGAATTTATATATCAAGTATTTTCATAAATTTTTTATTCATTGAATATGATATCATCATTCGTGTGTATTTGTGGACTACCCCTTCCATGAAGAGATATGAGTCATTTTTCATCACAACATAATAATGTTGATATATATATTAGTATATTTGAAAAATTAATATGGTATTTATGATATTATTATCCTTTTCTATATAAAGATATAATACATGGTTTCTTTCCATTATGATGGTTGAAAAATTGAAATGCTACTCATGTGTGATTATAACCTAATGTCTCCATTATTGTAGTGTAGTTCATAATTATCAATAATGGTTATTTTTTAATTTATAATGTTCTTATAAATGTAAATAGTATTTAAATATTATTATTTTCAATATTATGTAATAATGATCAATCTTTCCATAGTCATCATACTAAAGACATTTTGGACATATGTGATGAATATAATCAAAATGAATCATATAAATATAGAGGAATATATAAGTGATTATAACATGTAAATTAAATGAATAATAAAAATGAAAAAAAAATCATATGAATTTAAATAATTAAACTAAGTTTATTATGAAGCAATATAATGAATTCTCATGAATATTCAGACTCGGGGTGATAGAGTTTTTTTAAAACAATTATGTTTTAATGTTTCCCTTCAAACTCATTTTCATAATGCACATATATTTTTAAAATATTTAGTTTTTATATTTATATTTACATAAAATAATATAAAGAATATCATATGTCTAATTTAACAATATTTAAATGTATTTTTTGAAGGATATCTTTTAATAATTTTTTTTTCTTTCATCACAAAAATAAAAAAAATGTTATATTTTAAGGAATAAAACATCAATGGAATCACACACCACATGAACCATTATTTATTAATTCAAACCCATTATATGATTTTATGTTTTATTTAGCACATATATATATATATCTAATTTTTTAGGGCATATAACTTTTGTAAATGGGTTTTTAAAAGGAAGGGAACATAAATATAAGAATATATTTTCATATATTCCTAAAAGAGTTTTTCAACATTTTTATGTTGAAAAGGTTAATGATTTTTTTTATGATTTGGTATTTGATAATTAGGTATGAGAAATTGGTCAGCCTGGAGAAATTATATAATGTTTGCACCCTCTGATAGAACATGATGAATAGGTGATCTAGATACATGTTATATGAAACATGATCTCCATTATAGCTCTCCAATGATTCAGTTAATATTCCTCGTATTCAATAGAGACCAAGAGGAATAAAACTAGTGTGGTTTCATATATAGATTTAACTTGGAACTAGTTATATCTTACCTAGGATTAAAACATTTTGTGAATATGATACTCTATGTTTCCTAAAAGGGATTCAACTTTCATTATATTTTTTAATGTTTCTAATTTAGAGATATTTGTTCCATTTCTATATTATAATTATTTATTTCAATCACTAGATGAATAATTTAATAATTAAACAATTTTTTTGTGATTATTTTTTTATTCACAAAAGTTACATATTTATTATTATTATATACCTTAGTCTGATTTTTGGTTCTCATCCCTTGCTTGAAAATTAATTTCACAAAGTATAAGGATGGGTAAGAATAAAGAAACATTCTAGGTAGAATTGATGAATAATTTTCATAGAATGAAAAATATTTTATTTTAATTATTTTACATTTTGGGAAAATGTATAGTGAGTAAAAATTTCCATTTTTAATTTATGAATTTATTATATGTTATTTATTCCCAAATTATATAAATATTTAAACTTTAATGATCCTCTAGAATTTTTGAATATAAAACATTAACTAAAAACTCAATATTATATACCTTTTCGAGTAGGTCTGTATAGTTGGTATCAGAGGAATAAAATACATAACAGTGGATTTGAGGATTGTGATCATTGAATAACCATGAAATATTATAATTTAATGTTAATTTGGAATGACAGTGAATTTAAATAATACATTTTTATTGTTATAATTTTTTACTTTTAAGAATGGGTTTTTGCTGAAAAGTCATGAATTTTATAATTTGGAAGGTATCAAGAAGAAAATATATTTCCAAATAAGAATCCTCTAATTTTTTTAATTATAACTATGATTTTTTTGGGATAATTTCATAGTTAATTTAAGCTATAAATATTTATTTCGGCTATGTTATAGAGAAAACTAATTTATCATAGAGGTTAATGTTGATAATTTTTAATTTAATCAAACTAAACCATCCATATTTTGGTGGAACTTCATTTATTATGTTTTCTTATGGATGGATCAATGCTTTAAAAATGATATATTTTATTATGGTGAGTTCTAAATGATAAAAGGTAAATATTCCAATTTATCACATTAATGGAAAATTTGATTTATGGTGGTCATTGGATAAGATTACCATAATTAAATATAATCTTTATTCCATATATTGAGATACATTTATGAATATTTTCCATGAAAGTTATTTCCTTATAATATTTCAACTTCAACTGGATAATCAAATTATGGAATTGAGGAAAAAAGATTAACACTTAGTAGATGCATGAGAATAAAATTATACATCATTTTTGAGTTACGTATCAAATTTTTTTGGGACCATTATTGTAAAATTACTAGATTTAACTCAAAATTTATACATTTCTTATGAAGAGATTTCGAAATAAGGTAATACAGAAATTATGATAATGTTATTCATTGTAAAAATAATGATGAGATGGATTTTATTATCACTAATTCTCTTCAAGATATCAAATGTATGAAATAATTAATATAGAAATAAAAATATATGAAACCAACTAAAAACTATAGTGTTATTCCAGTAAAATGTTCAATGTGGGGTAATAGTCATTTCTGGAAATATTTCAATGGGTCTAGAAAGTGTTACTGATATGGATTGATTTCCCACATGGGTTTTCACTATAAATAAAGAAGTCCTAAATAGTCTAATAAGTGGGTAATAGATTTAAAGCTTGTGGAGAGATATTTTAATTGAAATTAATTAGAAAATTATAATATAATTTATCTGATTTTAGCCAATCATGGTTTAAATCATCAAGATAGAATGAAATTGGGTGTGGAATTATAATTTTCTACTACTAAAATTGATGTTTTTTCATTTACTAATTTGGTGACATGTATGTTACATGTTTTTTGAATAATTAAAATTATATGTTTGAATTTTTATCTTCATAATTTATAATTTATGATAAGAATGAAAATAAAATAGAAATATCACCTCTGGAAAATAATATATAACTTTTAGAGAAATCTCAGTGTTGAAATATTAAAAAATAATGATTTATTAGAATCATCCTATTATAATTAAGGGGATTTTAATCTATGAAAAATTTATTTAGGTCACAATAGTATTTTTTGAAATTAATTTTGTTATAAATTTTATTTAAGTTTAATAATATATGATATATTATATAGCCAACAATGTTTTATTCACTGATTTCATAAATTTTCTAACCTACCAAGATACAGATAAATTGAAAACAAATGGATGTGAAATTTACATAGATAGTGTTGTTGAAAATAAATAAAATGTTCTACTTATTGTTGTTCATTCAGTAAATGAATTAGTGGATTTATTTCCTATAAATGTTTCTGCTTTAATTCCTTATCAGGATGTTCAATTTTTTTTGACATAGTTCCTTAAGCTAATATTATTTCAAAACCTTCATAAAAATGACCCAAGTAGAAATTTCGGAATTTAAAGAGTAGTTTCATGAGTTTATATATAATGGTTTTATTCATCCTATCACTTCACCATAGGATTATATTTATTCTTTTTTTAAATATGGTTCAATGAGACTACATTTGGATTATAGAGACCTAAATAACATCACAATGAAGAAGAAGTATTTTTTACAACATATAGAATATTTTTTATAAGATCATAAGGGAATTGTTTTTATAGTTGATCTGAGAACAAGATAACAAAAATTTATGGTGATAGAGTAAGATATTATGAATACATATTTTCAGTCTAAATGTAGAAATTATGAGTCTATAGGTTTTCCATATGATTTTTATAATTCACAAGCTATATTAATAGAGCATAAAAATATACTTTTCTATGAGTAATTTTATGATTTTTTGTTTTTGGTGTATTGATGACATATTGGAATTTTTTATAAGTCATATTGATCATTAAATACACCTAAGGATGCTTATAAAAACCCAAAAAAGTTGATATTTTGAGTATTTTTATATATGAATTATGGTTGAAACAAATATCATTCCATGGACATATTATTTTAAATAGGGGAAATAATTGACTAGGAAAACTTATGTTTTTTAGGAATGGTTAAGCCAAAAATATCCATAGTGATTTTTAGTTTTCATCGATTAGTATGATACTTATGGTGGTTTTGTTCAAAACATTTCTCTATTATCTAGATTATTAAATATGTTCACTCAAAAAGGAGTCAAATTCATCTATATTGAATAAATTAATGAATATTTTAATGACATAACTTTTTATTTTATAATGCTCCAATTTTCCCCTACTATTTGTAAATGTTAATTTTTTCATCTAATTTGATTTTTAATTGAATGGATATTGTTTTCAAGTCATACATAATGATCAATAATTTTATTATGCTTAATTTCAACAAAAACATAAAGAGTTACATTATACTAAAATTATTATGGAGTTAGCTATATTGGTGTTTTATTTAAAAATTTCAAACAAAATATATAAGTAATAAATTTTAATTTATATATATATTATAAATTTTTTATATTTATATTCACATAGAATGAGTTAATAATGAGGTAGATAATATGGTTAGAACTAAAAAATGATTTTTATTACATGATTCATTACTATCTTTGATAAGAAGTCAAAGTAATAAATGTTTTGATATAAAAATAAATGATACATTAACCATGTTATGTAATGAGACATGACCCTATGGTTAATTATTTAATGAATTTTGGTTTATATGTTTTTTATTTTAGAGCATCATATATCCTATTTTAGGTTTTAGTACAATATTCTAAGTTATAAATTTTGAATAATTATTGTATGTATGACTGTGCTTTACATGAAATGGAAGAATCTATTATAAAGAGTTGATTACCAGTGTTTAATGATGAATATGTAGCTATGATTTGATTTGAAAAAAGAATATTTTTTCATTGTGATTCCTAGTTGAGTAAAAAAAATTGGGAGAATATCATAGTTCCCCATTTTCTATTCATCATGGATGTATTAAGATGTTAAAGAAAAAAAAGAGTATTTCTAGTAAGATGTAATTAAAATAGATATTTCTAAAATTAATATGAAATGTATAATTTAGAATTTGGTTAAAGAAAATAAACAATTGTTGATGGGGTTGATTCAAACAATTTTAGTGCAAGAATAGAAATGGGGAAAAATATACAGGGTTTTTTGTGCGATTACCAAGTAAATCTGGAGGTAATAATTATATTTTATTTATTATTGATAAACTAAAAAAATCTATACATTTATTAATAATTAGAGATATTATGTCTATAGAACAATATTCATTGATGTACCAAAAAAAATAGTTAGGTTATATGGGCTTCCTCGCAACATTATACATAACAATGATCCTAGGATCCCATTTAATTTGGGATTTGACTTCAGAATTCATTAGGTTGTAAATGTTATATTAGAATTAATTTTAATCCTCAATATGATGGTCAACATAAATGATTAACTACGACCTTTTATGAAATTGTTTTTCACTAGTCAATGGGTTATTAGGGATGTTGGCACCAATATCATGAAATTCATTATTTTTATTTTAATAATAGTTTTAAATCAAGTATACATATGGATCAATTTGTGGCATGTTAAGAAATGTGGTGTCACCCCCAAACATTTTTCCATGAATTAAGAGAAACGAGGTTTATAATTGTATATAATTGGTCTATGAAATGTTTTGGATGGTAAACATGATTTTTTAATATATGAGGACTATTTAAATAAGGATGTAAATTTATCCTGATAACTATAGGGTTTTTTCATTCATTAAAGGTCCTTTTCGGTAAAGTATATCTATCGATAAGTGTCCAATTTTATGGAAAAAATGTTTATCTGAGTTTGAAGATTACTAGAATGTATTAAATCATATTTAATGTTGGGTAAATTACATATTGTGTGGCCTTTCCTTTGAGTTTTTCCATGGGGGGAAATATATTTCTTGTTTTGAAGTTAAAAAAATATGTATTGGATTTATCTCTTTTATTGATACCAAAAGTAGTTTAGTTGGAAGACAACCATTCTTATTTGTAAATACTAGTATCAATTTATGGTTTTAAGGAGAATTTTAATCAGAATAGTTTATTTAATCAAGTTATATTTTGGTCGAAAAACTGTATTGTTGAAGAAGAAACATTGGAATAAGAAAATTTTATGAAATAATGAAATCCCCACATGTTAAAAAAAATATTTATGAAACAATTTATAGAATATGAGAACTCTTTTTGAAACCCTAGTAATGATATAATAAATCATCCCCATGTTTATTATTAATAATATATTATAATATTATATTAACTTTTAAAATTTTAGTCATTTTTAAAACCAAAAATGGAATAGTTTTTTTAATTATTTTTTTGTAAAATTTTATATAATTGTTTAATTTTTAAATTATATAATATGAATTTGAAAAAATTAATTTAATTCTATAATTAAAATTTTATTTATTTTCATAGAATTATTTTTTGAGAATTTACTGCAAATAATATTTCTATAATGAATAGTTTAAAATATTAATTTTTACTAAAAGAATTATTATATTTTAAATTATTAAATGATTAAAATTATTATTTAATAATTAATGAAAAATTAAAATCATTCCATTTGATTAATCAAAATCTTTTTATGGTATTTTGAAATAAATATATACATTAAATTTTTTAGAATAATTTTTTACCAAAGTCATAATTTTTCAAACAAAGTGTTATTCATGACATTTTCTGGGTTCAATTGTAATTAAATTTTTTTACTTATGTGTTTAGAATCATAAAAATGGATTCAATTTTTGGAATCTAGATGTCCAAATATGGTAAATATACCCCTTTTTTAATCCTTATGAATGATAATCATAGAAAATTATTTTCACATATTGAAGTTACAATTAGTTAATTGAGGGTAAAATAATTTTAAAGGACCAAAAAGTGACCGTAACATTAACCTCAATTTTATTATACGATTAAATTTTGTCTAAAATTAACAAATCATTGAATATATGAATTTTTTCATTTTCATGATGTTTTACTGTTGTAATATTTAATTTAATAAAAAGTTAAAAGACTCCTTATCTTTATCTTATTATCAAAAAATATTATTAACACGGATTAAAATATTGTTTGTTTATTTAGAAAGAGACTTTATAAATATAAATTATTTTTCATCAAGGTAAAATATTCATATTTTGGGTGATTAAATTATTACATTAAATTATTATGAAACTCCAACAAAATATTTATGAAATTAATAGAAGCATTAAATAAATGATTTCCAAAATAATAAAAGTAATATAATTTACCTGATTTATTTTGTTCTAAAAAATTCATGGAAAAATATAACATGGATGGATGATTAAATTGATATCACAACCCGTCCTCGTGGCCTGTGTCGTGACTACCGCATGCCCACCTTCTATAGGCCAGGGGATGGCATTTAGCAGCAAAGGTGAATCCCTGATAAAAAGTTAAGGTATTGCCTTTAAAACTGTAACTCACACAGTCTGAACACAAACAGTAGAAGCAACAAGTACTAAAATAGAAAAGAAAAGTGTGCTGAAAGTAAGTGGGCTAGTATACAAAACCAACTGAATAACTAGTACAAGTAAAAATGGAAAACAGATCCTGTATCATCCACCAGGGAATCCTACCTGAAGGGTAGGTACGGAACTTGAACAACTTGTCCGTGAGGTATGTCCCATCTAGTCCATCTCTGAGTAGCCTCTAGTCTGTCACCCTCATCCTCGATCACTGCTGATCGTCATCTGCATAGAACGCAACAAGGTGCGGGTGAAGCCCGTGCAGGGGTGAGTGTAACAATACTTAGTAGGGGACCCCGAGACCCCTAAAGGTCTCCCAGAATCCACTAAGGATAAACAAAATAAGAAAGATACAATCACAAAATATCAACCAACCCTACATAGGTATATCACCATACATATGTTACCAGTCATAGTCCGACTCCAAATCTTGATCCCAAGAACAAACCAGTCCATAAAGAAAGTAAAGTAAATCATCTCGACGGTGTTGATTGTAATAAAAGACTCAGATCACACAGTTATACTACTCATGTAGAGAAGTAGAGATTATTAGTTGTAGCTACTAAATCATAACCTTTGTCGAACCCAGGTAGGATCCTGGAACAGTATCAGCGTTGTCGAACCCACGTAGGATCCTAGTACAGGAGTCATCGTTGTCGAACCCACAGAGGATCCCAGTACAAGTTTCATTGTTATCGAAACCACGGAGGATCCCGGCAGAGAAGTCATCTTTGTCGAACCCACGGAGGATCATGGTACTCTATAGTCACTTTTCGAACCAACGGAGGATCCTATCAACTCTACTGCAACCAGCCTTAGGGTTTCCGCACACAGCACACTCGATTCCAGGAGGGTCCACTCATCACGCCAAGTGTCGATAAATAAACTACCATGAATATATTAGTTGATGAATCATGTAGTTTTGTGTCATCATAAGGAACCCAATGTGACAGACGGCACATCTATTGGACGCCAGGTATGTGAGTTATTGAAATTTCTGTTCCAGGGGCCCAGTTGGTTTTTAGGTTCAAACCAACCCGACCATACACCAACTGCATCCAACCCTCAAGCGGGGTATTCCAAAAGAATATTCTCACTCCAATAATTCCACCTCCGTAGGTGGTTCTTCGATAATACACTCATAGCCCAAGATGTGGGCTAAAACATGTAAATGGCCAAAGCGGGTCTGGGTCCGATCTGCGGGTGTGGGCTGACCCGAGTGGTCGGCCCGGCCCGAGTGGGCAGACCGGCCCCAAGGTGGCCCGGCTCGGTGTCCGTGTGGCTCGGTCTGGCTCGCTGTGTGGCCCGGCCTGGTTGGCTGTGTGGCCTGGCCCGGTCGGCCGTGTGGCCTGGCCAGCCGGCCGCAGGGCCCGGCCGGCTGGCCGAGGGGCCTGGTCGTGCGGCCCGGCTGGTCGTATGGCCTAGCCAGCCGGTCGCGGCAGGTGGTCCGTGTGGCCTGGACAGTTGGCCGCGGCGGGCAGGCCACATGGCCTGGTCATCTTCCATGCTGTGGGGGGCGGTGCCACTCCCCCCAGCTTCCGAAGAACCTACAGGACCCGAAGTGTCCCGCCTTGTTGGAGCGTCGTTGGTGGCTGGCTCGGCCGTCCACCCTTCATCAACCACGGCCTTTGGGAGTGGGTCTTCTTCGGCGCGGTACAACGGCATCATGCCGTCTTCATCCTCCATGGCCTGCATGGCTGCGTCCCCCTTCCACCGAAACAGCGCGATAGTGTCATGCCACTTCCGTCCACCGCGGCCCGCATGGTCGTGGCCCCCTTCCTCCGGCGCGGTGCTACATCACTGCGCCCTTCATTCTCCACCTCCATCGTCAACCAAACAAGAACCAATGGAGGGATTTCGGGCCATGTTTCTTCATCCCATGACCTCCGAACTAGGTGATAACATGTGGCTATCATCAAACCATAATAATTGATGAATAATGAGGATTTAATTTTCTCAAAACAAACCCTTACCTTGTAATTGGTGATCGCTTGTCGGAGTCGCGGGAAGGAGGCATTGATCCGTTGACATCGAGAGGAGATGACCTCATCATTGGAGATTTTCTTCATGGGCGGCGTCTTCTCTTTCTTGCCCCGATTGGAGAGGTAGAATACGGGGTCGTCGTTCCTCAGTGGAGACGGGCGTTCTTCTTTGAGAGGATATTCTCTCAATACTTCCAAGGCCCCACCACAAGATTATGCCAACCCCAAAATAATAAAATGACACATCTTATTATATTGTTGGAATAATGAATTCAAAATGAATCATGTTCATTAAGTTAAATCACATAATTAAAAGGTGGTGTTGGCTCATTAATTTGGAGGGAAAAGGTAAAGAGGCTCCAAAAAGTTATGGGGGAAGTGAAGAGTTCATCCTCCTTAATTGGGGGTTCAAGGGGAGTTATAGAGGTCGTGTGGGCCCCACATAATAATCCTCTAAGGGAGGTTATACAGGGGTGGGACCCACCACCATAACCTCTCATGGGAGGTTATGGTGTGGTGGCCCCCACCTCAAACCACCACTTGGTGTTTTTAACCCCCACTAATAAAAAAATGAATACTTTATTTTATTCAATTTAATTAAAAACCTCCAAATATTATCTTTCACTCACAATAAAACACAATTGCGGTGAAGGTCTCACTTCGAAATCACTGACGCTTAAAGTTCCACGGTGCCCTCAAATTTCAGTTCCGAGCACCGGTTAAAAAGATATAAAATCTCGAATGTACGTTTACTGAACGTACCCAAACAAAACATCAGAAATTGATTCTGCGCACACTAGGCCTCAGAATCAAGCGTTTTCAAAATCTACGGACTCATAAAATTCCCATCTATTTAAGAAAAAAATTTCCATGGAATTTCCAAGTCTTTACAACTGATATTATACAAATTTCGTGAATATCATAACATTTTTCATGTCAGAGTGCATGTATATTTCTAAAATGTACGTTAGTGATATTTTTTAATAAATAATTTTTTATTAAATGATTAAAAATTAATAAAATTATAATCCTCTAAAAATTTCTATATATGGGTCAAACTACCAACCATTTTCTTTTAAAGGACAATTTTCCATTTTTGTGAATATTATGAAAGCTAAAGAGTACAAGTAAATGATATAACAGTAATTTTCAAAAATATTAATGGGGGTTAAATAAAAAATATTGGGGTAAAATGTTCGTCAAAATTTCTAGATATTTTATTATAATAGTTAATTTACACAGAACCTCATAATAATTTAAAATATTTCCCATTTTGGTCTATTTTAATATTAAAATTAATTTATATTTATTTATTACTATTGTAAAATCCAAGAGTTCCCCTCCACTATCGTATAAAAAGGAACCTCCTCTCCTCTTTTCACTACACATAAAATGTTTTTGGGATCAAAAAATCCTTAGGAAAATACCTTACATAGATTCCAACAACCCAGAGGCCTTGGTGTGATTAAAAACTATCATATGAATGTTTTTTGTTAAACATTAGTGGTTTTGTGAAGAAGAGGTATAGTTATTGATTAAGAATTTTCATTTTATTTATTCTTCTACCACTATAAAAATTTAATAGAACATTAATAAATAGCTAAAAAATTATTATACCTATATTTAGATGTTGTCATTTTTTTTCATGACTAATATCAATATATCTATTCATCAAATGGGAAATGAAACCATCATTCATGTGTATGTAAGACTAAATCTTTATAAATTAATGTAGTTTGTGTTCCTCAACATCTCTCATAGATTTTTTTAAATATGTATTAAATTTATATTAATTATATTCATAAAATATTTATAATTTATAATATTTAATATATCATATGTTTTCTTAACATCTCATTCATTAAGAAATGGTATCAGAATTCTTGTGTATCTTTGGACTACCACATCCATTAGGCAATGTTATTTGTTTTTAAATGTCATATCATATGGATGATATATATTAGTATATTTAGATAAATAATATCACATTAATGATTTTAAAATAATTATAAGAAGATAAAATAACACATAATTATTTCCAAAATTATTTTCGAAAAAATATAAATATTTATCAGGCATACAAACAGCCTACATTTTCCATGATTGTATATACTCCATTTCACAAAAATATCATTCATGGTTAGTTTTAAAATTATAAATATATTTTATTAATTATAATTATATCATCATTATTATTCTTAAGATGAGGAAATTATGATCACATTGACCATAGTTAATACTAATGTTATTTTGGACATATGAGTTGAATATAATCAAAATATACAACTAAAATATAAATGATTAAGTAAGTTATAATAAATTGTAAATAAATGGAAGAATAAAACTAAAAAATGATCTTAATAATGTAATAATTAATAGGATATTATTATTCTGGAATATAAATAATGTTAGTGACAAGCCAGACTATATGGAAATATCATTATTTAATAAATATTCTTTTAATGTTTATCCTCTGATTATTTTCCTTCAATTTACATATTTAATTTTTTTGTTAACTTATTAATATGGAAGTAAAATATAAATAGTGTAATATTTCTATCACTTTTTAAATTATTTCAATTTTTTCGAAATTAATCATTTTAAGTTATGTTTTGACTTTCTTTACGAAAAGAAAAAATAAAAATTTTTGTTTTATCGTATACCATGTCAAAAGATTCTTCCATTGAAACAATAATTATTTTATGTTTTAATTAATTAAAATATTTTGTTCTTTTATCATTGAAAAACAGTATTACTCTTTATTCTAGGAATTTTAATATTGTAAATCTTCTTTTCAATTGAAATACTTTTTCAATATATCAAAGTGTTTTTCATATGTCTTTTAAATAGTTTTTCAATGCTTTTCGAATGAAAAATCGTGACCATAAAAATGTTTCATTTCTACATGGTAATTTATAATTATATATGATAAAATGGTGATTCCATTACATCTTATATGATAGATGATAAGAATTTCAACCCAGGATGAAAAGGTGAGTCTGATATAGCATATATGATGGGTGATACCCATTATTACTCTCCAATGAATTAGCTAATGTTAATTGAATTAAATGGAATGAAAGAGGGAGTTAACATCTGTGGCTTTTCATGTGGATTTTACTTGGATCCATTTACTTCTTCTAGAGTTTTAAAATGGGTAAGGAATATGTTGTCCATCGTGCACTAAAATGGGTTACCAATTGTGTGATATGTTTTTAATTGTTTCTCGTTGATAAAATGGTGTTTTTTCTTATGGAAGTGATTTATTTCAATTAATCAATGAATAATGTAAAATAGGGATGTTTTTAAGGGTATTATAATTATTAAATTGACTAACATATTTCTTCCTTTTTAGGTCTCTTACGAGGATTTTTTATGAAACAATGATTTATAATTATTTTCACAGGGTCTATAAAGGGTAAGAATAAATATGAAGTCATGTTCAAATTATAATGAATTTTCTTGAAATGAAAACATGTATCATTTTAGATGTTTTATATTTTTGGAAAAATGGATACAAATTGTATGTGTCCACTTGTAATGCTTGGGTTTATTAAGTATGGGGAATGGCATATTTTTTCTAAAACTACTAATATAGAGATTCTCGTGAATGTATGAAAATAAATCATGGACTAAAAACATTAGATTTTTTATGGTTTATTTTATGTTCCATATGGATATAACATATATTGTACATATTCAATAAAATTTTGATATCATTGTACACATTTTGATAAGATATATTGAATGAAAAAGCCATAATTACCACTCATGAACATAATATTAAAATCCATCAGTACTTATTGTATTACCTTGGGTAATTTTTGAATCCTCTTCAATTATATACCATTGTGACAATAAAGTTATTTATAGTTATACAACATTATTATTGATATATTTTTTATTCTTCTTTGATGTTATGGTTCCTTGATGAGATGTTATTTTTTTAATTATTTGGTAATATATAAATTAATTATAAAACATTTTTTTAAAAAAGGAATTAATGTGAAATTGTTCATTTATTAAATTGATTTTCCTCATAAAATAAATAGGGTTTTTAATAATAATTTTTGAAATAAGGATTCAAATTATATTAGTTTTAATACTATAATTCCCCCATTTTTGGTTTTTATTGATTTTACAATATAAGTTATTATTCAATATTTCTAAAATATGGTGTTTGGTCATTTTTAAATGGTAAAGAATATTTTTTATAAAACAAATTAGATCACAAATGGTTTCTTTAAAAAAATCAATCCTGAAATTATGAAATTTTTAATATAATTAATTGTATATTATCCTCTGTAATATTTTATTGGTAATGTTCACCCCACACCCCATATATACATTTATGTATTGGAGTTCATAAATATTCTTTGTTTTCACTCAGGTAATTATATTTTAATCCCAATCATCAAGTAATATTTTTTTCCTTTTGTGGTTGTGTTATGATATAGTGGGGACCATTGGTGACATGGTGGTTATTTCCTAATCATCTGGCCATAAATTTTGTTCTTGATAAATTCTTATATCATTCCTTTGGATGTATTATTAATTATTTGATTCTTATATTTTTTTCGAGGATATGTTTTATTTTCATTAAATATAAATTTAATAATGTAATGTAATAATATTTTTTTTATCACATTTTTATTTTTATTTAATTAAATCTAATTTTTGTTTGATTATTTATTGTATCATCAAATTTTGTATGCTTGGATGTTGAATATATTGACAACCCATTATAGTTTATAAATATATTATTCTAATTTATTATAATTCTTGGTTGAAACACATTTCATATAGATGTTTCCTTTAATAAAATGGCACTAGATTTCATCACATTGTGAATGATAGTTTTCTCTGGGCCTTTTAACGAGTAAGCTCAAGTATTGGTTCTGGATAGCATGTGAATTCTTAGTAAAAATATAATGAGTAAAGTGATAGAGAATAGAATACCATCACTATATCAAGGTAGTAATGTCAATTTACCAAGAAAATATATACTATATGGAATAAATTTTTTCGTCCAATAATTTATTAAAACAATAAACTCTTTCAATATGAAAAACATCTAAAATTCAATAAAACCTGATATCTATTATTGGTGGAGTGGTGGATTAGGTATTTAGAAAATATTTTCTTACCATTGGAATGTATCGAATGGGGTAATATTATCATATATGTGCATCATATATAGGTATTTTTAAATTAATGTTGTTCTTTGATTCAATGATCCATTAAATATGAATAGAAATAAAAAAATATATTGGAATTAATTTAATGTTATATTCATATAGAAATATTTTTCCAAGTAAAAAAAGAAGACATCAAAATGAATTTTAATAATATCATACAAAGGGAGGTGGAAGTAGTTTCTGAGTATAGATATGACTATACATAAATTAAATTAAAGGATATAGATTATGTACTAAATCATGAATGTATTATCGATCATATCGTTCATGGATTCTATCCTTTTATTTAAATAAAATTAGATGATCAAAAGTTTTCAACATATTATAGAAATTTTAAATTTGATATCAATAATTATATGGTGTCTCCATGATTTATATTTTGAATAAATTTTATGAAAATAATAAATAAATAGTTCCATAATGAGAAAAAAATGGGAAATGAAAGTAAAAAATATACATAATTTCCTTTATTAAATTACAAAAAAACACTCTAAGTAGAATTATTGAATAGAATAGGATTTTTCCCCATATGTTGATATGAAGGACATCACAATCACAACTACAGGGAAATTAGAGAATCCCACAGTGCCCAATTATTTTGATATATAGATATATTACATTATTTATATCTATCCCCTAACCATCAAGGTAGTCTTACTAAAATATGGCTAAGGGGTATGGCTGAGCAAATAAAATCACAACATCATATGTTGAGTTACTAAATGATGTCCTACAAGGTAATTTGATTGTAAACTAAATTCTAGATGATAAGTTATTTGATTATAAACATATATTTTTTGTCATATCATTCCCATTTTATAAGAGAATTAAACCATTCATTAATTTATTAACTAATTGTTTTTTAATTAAATCTCTTAGTGGATGTCATATAGAAACCAAATTATATTAATATGTATTTATTAATTTTCATGGTGGTTCTTTAAATTCAAATCTATTTAAAAATCCAATGGTTTAATTTTAAATATTCATTATGATGAATTGGATTTATAATTACTAAAAAATAATTAATTATCAAGTGAAAGAGATTAAAATTTATATTGCAGAATATAATAACTTATTTTTTTAGGAGTGAAATCATTACCCAATTCAAGTTAGTAAAAACATTAAATGTTTTATGTTAATTAAATTCCGATAAAAAATGGAAAAATAAATGATATAGTAAGAATAAAAGATCTATTTGTACTATATTATTATATTTACTTTGTACAAAGTAATTACCTAGTTTTCCACCTGATTACAAAGGTAAATAGGATATTTTATTTTTACCAAAATAAAACACTCATATCAATGTGACAATATTGAATTGATATATGGATATTCAAGAAGAAACCTTAATATTTGTGTGATAAGGGACTCAAAATCACTACTACTTCACCATGGTAGCCACCTATTATATTTTTTAAGAAAAAATGCATCTATTTTTATTATTTATTATTCATAGGTAAATCTACCTCATTAAAAATAAGAAAAAATACTCTTTACCTAGAATTACAGATATGTTTAACATAATTTAAGTGGATAAATTCATCATAAATATTGATATACAATTTGGATATTATAAATTAAATGATTTCTTGGATGGTAAATTGATCAAATCATTAAATTCATGGTATCATAAGTATGACATCAAAGTAATTAATTTTAGGTTAATAAATACAACATTTTTATGAAATTTATGAAAAGATTATACAACGATTATCATGATACTTTTTTGATACTATATATTAATGAAGTCTTGTTAAACAATATTTTCTATAAGTATCATGAATAAAATTATATATCTTTTTAAGTCACCATGAATGAGTATGCTAGATATGAAATTGAGTATGTGTGAATTTTTATTTGAGGTGGATTCTTTTCTTTGAAATATTTCCTCCAAGGTTTTAATATTGTTTCACCCTTAAAAAAAAATTTCTAAATAATGTTTGAAACTAATAAATATATCTATATTATTTTTTATTTTTTCATTAATTTTTTAAAATTATTGATTTATTGGAAGAATTTGATAATTAAAATCTCACAAACTGATTTAAATCAAAATGTTTGAATTTTACATGATCAAATAAATGTGAAAAAACATTTAAAATAGACCAATAATATATTAGTAAATCCATAGGTATTAACATTACCATATAGTAAATAAGTTTTTTTAGAAATAGTAATGAATCCATGATTGGATTTGAGTCCATGTTTATGAAAAATGATATTTAATTTTCTTATACATCAAGGAAATTAATGACCCATGATTAAAACTATCAAACCCAAGATTGTAATTTGGAAACATTAATAGCTTCTTTTAAAATATGGTAGAACTATCCTTATGATGAAAAATGTTATATATATATAGAGAGAGAGAGAGATCACAATAGACTAATGTATATATTATCACAAAAGGAGAAAAATATAAAATAAAGGAGAGTGTTGGACCTACTCAAGGAAAATTATTCTTTTCAAATACAACCAAGACGAGAAGGAATATAAGTTTTAAAATTCATTGAGTCATAAGTATCATAGATTTTAATCAATGATGAGGATGAAGAAAAACCAATGATTATATATTTATATCATTTAAACGATGAAATTATTTGGGAAGTTTAAATTTCATTAAATTTAAAATTAATTCCTAAAGAATCATTACTACAGAATATTAAAATAGCCTCATTAGTGTGAAATGGTAATTGAAATTATGATTATAGAAGTAGATGATCCAAAATTGATATTATTAAAAAAATAATGATGGTGAAATATTTTTATAAAGAAAATATGTGTACCATTAATACTAGATGTGAAGTGGAAATTATAGACCAATAAAATGTATATTTTTTCCCAATACAATACTATATTCCAAAGAGGTATTCATATTTCATTCAACATATATTGATATATAACATGATTTTAGAAATTACTGAAATTGATTCTTGATGTTTGGTATACCAACAGATAAAGGATTATATCTGGATTCCATATGGTTTCTTGATACATGTCCATAAACTAATTTTGATAGGGGATAAATTTTCAATGGATATTTTTTATTGGACTCCCTAATATGTATTTGATGAATGATGTTATTTGGGTTATCATGGAATGCCTTTCCTTGACTAAATATTTCTTATGTGTATGCGAGAATATAACCCTTGATAATATTTCATGATCCTATATAAATGATATTTGAAGACTAAATAATTAATATTTATCAAATATATATTATTCAGAACCTATTTTGCTAAAAAAATTATCATATGTATTTCAAAACTTATAAATACTAGTATACAGTTAAATACTATTTATCATCCTCAAACTGGTGTAATGTTTTAATGGATTATCTAATCATTAAATGACATGATAAATTAATTAATACATGACTTTCGAAGAACGTGGGTCATGTATCTACCTCGGGTGTAATTTTTATAGGACAATAGTTTCCATTAATTTATTCAAATGGAGCCACATGATGCACTGTATAATAAATTATTCCATTATCCAACTTATTGTCTTGAACTTTATGAGATAATTCTAGTCTTTCCAAAAACATGTTGAGAATAAACTAAGAATGTATGAGATATCTTGAGTCATATCATGGTGGATCAATATAGACAAAAAATTTATACATACAATTATTTTGAATAATTGGATTTTAAGGCAATGGATGACCTCATTATGAATGAATAACCATGAAGGGGAAATATAGGACAAATATTACCACTAAAAGTGGGGTGAATCAGTTTCCATAACTTATTAAGTTTTATGAATTTAAACAACCAGAATTTTTAGTTATAGAGAAATGATTCTACTAAGACACAACACAGGAGCATACCCAAAGGAACACAATAATTTACATAGTTCCCCATCCAATAATAGTAGAATATCAATGGAACAATATAGATACAATCTAAGACCAAACATACCCTTAAAATAAATTCATTATAGTTAATATAAAGAATAGAATATTAATCACATCAGTAGTTGTAAAGTCATGTGATAGTTCATGTTCTCCTTGCACATATATTATGATAAAACATTTTTTGCAACAACAAAATGTACCATAAATAATATGATTCAAAAAAAATCATTGTACAACATGAAATGTTAACACTATCATAAACATAATTTCTTCTATTTCCTATCCAAATGAATCCACAAAAGTGCCCAGAAAAATATATCTAAATATAATTATTCAATTTTTTATGTCTAATGGATTCTTTTTATTTTAACCTACATCTGGTGCCTTATCCATATGATACCGGATGTATGGTTTCACTCATTCAGATACCACTATTCTCATTAAATATAGATGATACCCTCTATTATGTATCGCTCATTCTGATACTACCATGATTAGTACGTTATCAAAAATGAATAAAAAATCATGATTTTTTTATCAGTAGTTCATTCATTAAATGAAAATTGTAGAAATAAAATCCACCTCAAAGCCACGTGTCGGGGTGTGAAAATTCTCCCCAGCATAATGCAGTCCACCCCTAGAAATCCACAACAAGACCTAGACCCAAAGGTGAGGCTCTTTAAGTGTCACCCACCTCCAAAAGTTTGAGCACCTCTAATTGATTGATCCAAACAAACTCCGAAAACCCATGACACTCAACTCATCTTTAACACATGATCACATTAACCATCACCACATATAACCCAGAACATCCAATTCAACCAAGGAATGAAGGAACTTGAACTACCTCCTACACTTTTTCCCAGAATCATATTCCAATGGAACCTTTGGGTGTACTCCAATCCCAACATTTACCTAAGAAGAAGAACATAAAATTAAGTGGATCTGCATGAGACCACCTACTACCAAAATGATACATGAGATACAACTTTGGTATTGACTTGGGGAGGCTCTAATAGACTCCCCACCATCGGAAACAAGACAAACTGAACTCAACAAGACTCATGATGGGTCTCCCCACCATAAGAACTGGAGAGGTTAACTGAACATTGAGACATTTCATAAGGACCAAAATTCCCCCACCATAAGGGGGGATAAAGGAAGCACGCTACTGATAGAGCATTAAAACTACCGCCATCACCATATCAACAATGTAACACCCTCAGAAGAACACAAACAATGACACACTAAGGATGAATATTAAACCAATGACCTCTTCCACCATTAGGGTTCACCTATCTATGCCCCTGCTTCACTCTAGGAACAATGGTTGGAGAACCGATGATTTAAGCATCTTCTTCCTCACTATCATGCTTCAAAAATTCCAAAACATAACACATGAAGCATAATTTCACAAAAAAAACATCAAATAAAATAATGGTTTCGATGATGTTTTAAAATAACCATTCTTACAACTAAAGGAAAAGAAGAACCACAGAATGATACAGGAGATGACCACTACATCCAACAAATGCTATGAAGTGAAAGCATCAAAATGATCCCCAAACATCTCCTTACTCCTGCTGACGGGCTGAGGTGACCTTTAACAATCCAGTTATGGTTTCAATGCGCTTCTTGGAAACACCTCGACGGAATATATACTAGTGCATCAGACATACAAAGGTGTGGCAGGGCCTTAGAGCACCCGAGCACATCGGCCTCTTTTGACACTGCCACACTAGTGACATATCGCAGCATCGCGTTGTGAAGAATATGATTGAAGATATGAAGGCCTCTTGATTCCTCTATTACAGCCACCAGAATCATGTCTCTTACCATTCTTCCTATCTATATCCTCTACACTATTTCCCAAAAATGATGGAGTATTATCCACCTCATGTCCTCTTGCTAACTAAGCTTCGGCCAGAAAGGATTGACTTACAACATCAGAGAAGGTGGTTAGGTTGAGCTCTGGCACTTTTGACCGCAATTCAGGTTGGATTCCAAACAAAAATTGTTGAAAATTTCCAGGATCTTTTGCAGCAAACCATTGGTTGTATGGAACTAGGTCTAAGAAACATCAAAATAATTATAGTACTGATTCGACGCTCTACTGAACACAATAGAACTCCATCCTCTTCCTTATCTTAATCAACTCATATAAATATTTTTGGATAAATGATGACTTGAAGAACTCCCATGTGAGATTTTCTCAGTTCTTTCTTTGAGACACGGACTTCCACCATTTCTAGGTTGGACCTTCAAAAATAAAGGTATCCAACTTCACCTTCAATGACTCAGGTAACCCAATGAAACTAAAGCTACTCTCAATCCTCTACAACCACTCCTCCACCTCAAGAGGATCTTCTTCACCATATAAGTGTGGAGGGTTAAACTTTATAAATTCTAGAACATATTTTATAGGATGATCCACTAGTGTATTATCTACGAGCATACCTCCTGAAGCCACACCTTCAAAAATCATAAAATTGATGAGGGAAAAATACTAAGGAACAAGGAAACAAATAACTTAATATAAACATGGCCATTTCCATTTCAAATCAATCCTTTCTAAATTTACAAAATAAAACATTACAATACAATTATTAGAATTAATGAAGACCCCAACGATTCACTAGGGGAAACTTGTGTTGATGGATGACCCCGACATGTTGTTGGCGGCCATATGCCATTCATGCCACCATCACAAGGATCACTCAAGGATAATGTCCTTGGCTCAACATGGACATTCATACCATGAAAGATAACAGAGGTCACTTTCCCGGCTCTCATTTCATTTACTAATACAAAAAAACCATAATAATCAAAGGAAATCAACCTACCCAAACATCCCATGGTAACTCGAGGTTCAGAATGAGAAAGGGTCCATGAAGTCCTTCCCATTCAATCACCTCATTCCCTATAAATCCCACTCATTTTACAATGACAACCCTAAATAACGATGGGCACTATGAAAAATAATGTACACTCAAGAGAATACCTCCTTCGATACCATTTTTTCATGAACCAACCCGGATTGACCCTGATCCGATCACTGGAGATGATCTGTGGCAAGGCCCGAGTGGCATTCCTGATCATCCTGAGCAGACGACAAGTGCCAGGGCATCAACATAGAACAACAGGGGAACGATTTATCCCAATAAAAAACTAAGAAGTATAAATAAAATAGAAAAAAATAAAATAAATAAATGACACAAAAGAAAAATAACGTCCAATAAAACATACTAACTAGACCATGAACAAAACACCACATGACCCCGGTAGTCACTCTCCAACACCCAAAACAAATGTTGCCCAAGGAAATCCAAATCAGAGCTAGAACCTATAGGAGAAACTAAAAACAAGAAAACACTAGAGGTGAGAGTAATAAAACTCAGTAGGCGTTCCCAAAAACTATTCCCAAATCACTACCTTTGAATAATGAATATACTAATTCCAAGTTTGAACTAAATTATATAAAATATGGGTTTCCACACACAGTTTCATTTCTAAAAAAAGTAACATTTCATTCCCCCTTTTAATTTCAAAACAAGCATAGTGTTTGAAGGTAAAACGTGAATTACACTTTAAAACATTTTTGCGAACAATTTTAAATTTAACAATTCACTTATTATTCAAGATGAATACTACAAAAAACACATGGCATACAATAAGGGAAATGGGGAGTAGAAAATGGAGATCGGAAACCAAAACAAGCCCCATAATCATCCACCACATAAAAAAAGCACTAAATAAAACATGGTTCGAACCTAGGAGCTCGTGAATAATAAAAAACGTACTCTATGTGTGGCTCATCTAGAAGGCATGCCTACTATCGATAATGTAATAACACCCTAACGCTCAGTGTTTCCCTACCTGGCTTAACTAAGGGGATCAATACCTTAGGGGAGTGAAGTCTGTACTAAGGGCCACTAGCCTGTGCGTATTCTAAACTAGTGTAGCAATCATTGTTAGAAGATTCACTTACTATTTCAGGTTCCAATGTTAACACGTGTAATAAAAAGGGTTTGAGCCTACAATATCAATTAAGTAACCACACACGATCCACAAACATCACACACAACAACTCACACAATCAAAGTACGCAACAGGATCACCCCTGAGTCACCACAAAAATAGATTTTCAAAATAATGTATTTTATCAAAGTGCCAAATGGGCCTTTTGAAACTTTTAAAGAAAATCATTTCCCCTTGATAAAGATAAACATTTGTTCACACATCGGAAGGGAACATTTGAAATTGAACCAGAACCACACTAGCAAGTTCGTTAATTATATTCAAAGGCCAAATAGGCATTCTTTCATTTTTGGGTGTCAATTCATCAAGATAATTATTTATCTACCATTCAAAAAATAAATATCTTCGTTTACATAAAATAATTATTCCCAGAATAATTAAATATTATTATGTCTCGTTTTTTGAAAATAAATAAGATATCATGAAATTAATAAATTTTAAATTTAAAGGTGAGTGTTATGGGGGACCTCCCTTGATTTTTAGGTTGAACACGATGACGCAACATGCCTCGCAAAGGCGCACGAGCATGCACAAGACGATGACCACAATATCACAGAATTACCTCTCCAGTGTGTTGCAACAAAATTTAAACAATCTAAAACACAGAAACACCGACCAAAAATAACTCAAACAAATAAAAATTGCAAAAATAGTTAAAAACATAGCATCATCGGCTTAAAATAATTCAAATGAATGAACAATGCATTGCCCACCTAAACATGTTTTCTAAACATAATTCGTACCATATACATTATTTACTAAACCAATATAAAATTCATAAAAAAATTCCCAAAGAGTAACCCATGGGTTACATAACCAAAAACCCTTCAAATCCCATTTTAAATCCAATACATGACAAAAAAAATTAGAAGCACATTTAACACCATTCACTTATTTTATAAAATCACATAAATGATTTATAAAATACATTCAAGAGGAATAATAGGAGATGTATACTTAAAATACAACCCATCTCTGAAAAACATTTTTTCAACATGTGCACACCTCTTCCCCTTTCAAAAACACATATCGCACCACATATAAAACCCAGAGAATATATAAAAGAAGCATAAAAGAATACTAAAATTATTAAACAATGTCATGGGTAACTATTTAATCCTCATGAAATGAGTAAAATGCCTAAAAACAATGTAGTTTTAAATTAAAAGGGCAACACCAAGTAAACCAACCACAATCATCAACGAACTTCCGGAAACCGGTGGGAAATCTCATTCACACCCAACCACACACTCGGGAAGCTAAGACTAGCTTGTACAACAAAATTTCAACACACAATTTTTAGAAAACAACCCAAAAAATAAACTCTAATGTCTAGGGTATATCCAAACCGAAAATCCACCAATGGTGAACCCAAAAACAAAGAACCCTCACCAGAAGGGGCTTCCGATGAGACGTACGACTTTAGGAGGAGAGGTCACTGGTTTCCAAAGGATCCAATCCTTCTAGATAAGTGGTGGCTTGCCATGGGTTAGGGAACCACGCCGGATAGCAGGAGCAGGCGGGGTGTCGCAGGTCTGCCAGATGATGGAGGCACCACCGGGAGGGCAGGGGTCATGTCAGAGATAGACAGAGAGGTGGGGGGAAACACAAAAGACAGTTGGAGATTCGTGGCTCACTGTCATAGGGAAGAAGGGAGCGGCCGAACTGAGTCATGCGGAGTGTGCCGGTTGGAGGGTCTTGAGAGGGTGTGAGGACAGGGAGCTGGTATGAGGGTGGCATGCCAGCAAGAGGGAGAGTAGAGGGGTGAGGCACTGTGGGAGAATAGTAACAGGGTAAAACCACCATGATGGGGATAAATAATGGAGGTAGGGGGCATCTCATGCACCACACACAATGGTAAACACTAAAAAAATTACAACAAATACAGATAAAAATAAAATAAAATTAAAATATAACAAATTGATAAAAAAACATTATTAATAATAGTAAAACCTTTATAACAATGATAATGGTAATAATAAATTTCTAATAACATTAATAATTTACATCCATAAATTATTGTTAATAAATATTATAATAAAACATTAATAATAATAAAAAAAATCAATAATAATTATATTATATTATTATTCATGATAAAATAAAATTATTACTACAGTAAGTTATTTTTTTAACTAAATTTTAATTTTTCAACCCATTTAATTTATTTTTATTTCGCCGACTCAAACACTGTAGTCGTGCAGGTTCTTGGGCTAACCACAGGGCTTCTGGTAGCCGTGCGATGACCGCGCACCTGCCCAAATATCATTAGTACTAGTAATAATAATAATAATAATAATAATTCATTAATTACAATAATAATAATAACTATAATAGTAATAATAATAAATCCTTATTAATAAAAATAATAATAAGATCAGTAAAAATTATACCGATGAAAATATAAATATTACGAATACCCAGCTCAATTTAACAATAATTATATATTCATTAACAACAATAGGAATTTTAAATAACACATTCAATTTCCAAAGTTTCTCATTGTAGTTTTTCCTAATACATATAGATCTTTTCGATGCTTGGGAGATTCTGCACTGTGTTTCCATAGCATGCTTCACCCATGTGCCCAATGATGTCAACTGAAAATCACACACTTTTTAACAAAACATTAAAATCTTGTTCGGTATTCAACCCGAACCTTGATAAAGAATTTTAAAACCAAATAAAATAATTAAAATGAATAAAGATACAGGTTAGGGTGTGACATGAGGAATAAATAAGAAGTGGGGTCTGGGTGGGTATCAACCTAAGGAAACTGCATCCTTGAATCGGAATGAGGTTTCTGAGACCCAATGTATTCTCCTCTCAGAATCCAATGAGATCATTAGTTAGCCCATACATATTTGATATTATATTCATTTAATAATTCATTTGATGAATTATTTCTTTCCAATATTTTGGATAGCTCATATAGAGTCTAATACTTGTCTTCCATTAGTGTGGATTGGCCATGTAGCATTGAAACCAATTAATCAAGTATTAATTAACCATTAAAGAATATTAAATTAGAGTGGTCCATTGTACTACCTTCCATTAACATGGAAAGGCGTGCTATAGACATGTATATTTAGTTCAATATCATTTTTTATGGCCAAGTTACATACTTAATATACATTCCATTTCACATTTCACATTTAATAAAAATTTTGAAGCACATACCTTAGGTGGTTCAAGTGGTGAAAATACATGGTACATGCCATTATGTGATTCTCATTATCAAAAAGTAATTTATCATAAGAAGACTTTCCTTTATAAATTTCAAACAAGGACACACCCGAAAGGTGGCTCAAACTTGCCGAAACACTAGAAACCAAATAGGGCATAACCTTCGACATGAGGCGAATTGAGTTGTGGGTGTAACCACTAACAACTAATCACATATTTTGAAAGGTCATAACCATAATATTCTAACATGTATAATTATGGCATGTAAATTTATGAAATGACTTCCAATGAAACAGGTTGTCCCCACAAGAACATTCCAAAAACAATGAACTTTAGGGAAACGTTATAGAACACCCACCATAGGGTTGTATGATCCTCTTCCTCCAGTATCGGCCATTGGTTTTCCTTGGATCGGAGTAGATCTATGAAAAGGTGGAAAACACTCACATGACGATAAATAGGCTGAGAGAGAAAGAGAAGATGAACGGCTAAAGAGGACTCTATTTCTTACCGTTCCACATCAAACATGATGAATGGAAACTCAATAGGATTTCAGATGAAGGAGATCTCTTGATCCCTAGATTTGGCCTTCAAAAAGGTACAAATGGGTGATAATGGAGGAAAATCCCACTAGATCCCGAATTACGAAGGAGGAGGAGGATTAATACATCATTAATAGAAAAACTGGATATTTACCAAGAAAATTTAGCATGCGCATGGATTGTCCACAGATTTTGTCAAACCATGCGCAAACTGTGAAAGATGGATTTTCCCAAATAGTTTGGCCACATGGTATGATAACCCATGTGCAAGCCATGCATGGGTACCTAGGTAAAAAATTGGATCTCACATAGTTAGTATTTACGGACCTGCACCAACCATATGAGGTGGATTTGTCCAAAAAACCATCATCTGCACGGTTTACTCTAAACTGTGTTCCATACTAGTTTTCCAAAAAAAAGATGGATTTTTGGCTCTGAAAAATCCCCAAAAACCCTCGAACCCATTACTAACTCATTAGTAATCAATATTAGGTCCCAATTCAATATTTAGAAAGAAAATTAAAGGATCAATAGATAAGTGAAAAAAAGATTCTTACAGTCATCCCCCCTTAAAATAACTTGCCCCTTGAGTTCTCCTTCTAAGGGTAAAGAAACACAGTCTGAGAATAACTCTGGCCATTGGGCACATAGGTCAGCTTCCCTCTCCCATGTCACATCATGTACTTTCATGTGCTACCATAGCACCCATATGAGAGAGACAAACTTTCCTAATAGAGACTTCATTCTTCAGTCAATAACATATGGTGGATAATCCTCAATGGTAGCATCATCATCTAACTCAACTTCATCAGGATAAAAATTACGAGATGGGTCAGCATGATTTTGGAAATGCTGTGAGACGTCAATGATGTTGTGCATGGGGCGGTACCAATGAGGTAGTAACTACCGATAGGCTACCAGACCAAATCTCTCTAGAATTTCACATGGCCCAACATAATGAGGGGAAAACTTTCCACACTTCATAAATCGTTTATGCCCTAGCATGGGTGATACCAGAAGGAAAAAACAGTCCCCAAACTCAAAATCAAGAAGTCATTGATGGATATCAGTATAATATTTGTGTCCATATGTAGAAGTAGTCATATGATTCCAGATCAGTTGAACCTGTTCCGAAGTCTCCTGAACAAGATGAGGACCTATTAGGGCTGCCTCACCTTCCTATAGCTAGGACAAGGGTGAACGAAATGGCCTACCATATAATTCTTTGAAATTATACATTGGATTGATTGCATGAAAGTTGTCACTATAGGATAACTCGACAAGAGGGATATGATATTCCTAAGAACTTTTGAAATCAAGGACACATGCTCAGAGCATATCCTTTAGAACATGTATCGTATATTCCTATTTTCCATCATTTTGACGGTGAAAATATGTTCCTAGGAGCACCTGAGTCCCCATATCTTTCTGAAAACCATGCTTAAAACGTGAATTGAAATGAGCATCCCTTTCTGAAATGATATTCCATGGAACCCCATGTAGTCAAATGATCTAATGGACATATATTCTTCCCATATCATCAACTGAGAAAGTATCCCATATAGGAATTAAGTGGAATGATTTCATTAGTTGATCAATGACTACCCAGATCGCATCGCTACCCCTCAGTGACCTAGGTAAGCTTACTATAAAATCTATAGAAACAACTTCACATTTCCATTATGGGACTAGAAGCGGTTATAAAAATATTACAGGTCTTTGGTGCTCTGCCTTCACCTACTAACAAGCGTAACACCTAATGATGAAGCTTGCAATTTGATGTTTCATTCTAGGCCACGAATAATGGAATCACTTATCTAGAAAAATCATTGAGGTTCCTGGATGAACATCCCACTATGAAGTGTGGGACTCTTTCATCAACTCCACTCTTATGTCTGAAAAAACCCAGATACATCCATGTAGATTAAGGATGTCATCTTTATCCAAATACCAATCCAGAGGTGGGTTGTCTTCTTTTATACTCTCATAGAGAACCAAACCTTCAGGATTTGAAGACAGCCTAATCTTCACCTTCTCAAAAAGGGAATATGTAACTATTAAGGCTGAGAGGTAAGACTTCTTGTGACTATCTTGAAACTCCAGATGAAGTTCATAAAAGAGGTCTATTAACATCCATTCATCACTGGATTCCTATACAGCCTACGTTTGAGTTTTCTGACTCAGTGCATTTGCAACCACATTTCCCTTTACAGGCGTATAGGCAAGCTCAAAACAAAAGATTGTTGTAATTAAACCCATCTCCTCTTTCTAAGTATCATGTCACGCTAAGAAAAGATATAATTAATGATTTTTTGATCTATATACACCAAAAAATTCTCACCCAGCAGATAGTGTCTCCAGCAACCTAAAGCATGGACAACCGATGCTAGCTTGAGGTCAAGCGTCAGGTAATTTCTCTCATGAGGGATCAACTTCAAATATTCATACACAACGAATTTGTTTTCCACTATCAACACTGCTCCTAGGACAATGACTGATGCATCTTAGAAGACGATATATCCTTTTCGAAGTTCTAGAATAATCATAATCGGTGCCGAGACAAGCCACCGTTTCAGTTCTTGAAAGACTTTATCCCATGCTTATGGAAACTAGAACTTAACACCCTTATTGTAAACTCCAGTAAAAGGTGAATAATATTGTGAGAAGTCCCTTATGAAATTATTGTAATATCCAATGAACCCTAAGAATCTCCTGATTTCAAACACATTTTGGGCTTCTCTTTGGAAACTATAGCACTAACCTTTTTAGGATCAAAATAAACTTCAGATTCTGAGATAATATGATCCAAGAAGTTGATATTGTCAATCAAAATGTAACATTTAGCAATCATTCCATAAATATGAGGCTCTCTCAAGGTACTCTGAATGATCTCATGATGTTCGGCATGGTCGTTATGAGTGCGAGAATAGATCAAGAAGTCTTCCAGAAAGACCATAACAAAAGAATCCAAAAATGGGTGGAAAACCCTATTCATCAAATCCATGTAAATGGGAGGTGCATTCCTAAGACCGAATTTCATAATGATATAATCATAGAGACCATACTTACTACAGAAATATGTACAAGGTATGTCTGATGGTCTTATTTTCACTTGACGATAACCTGGTCTTAGGTCAATCTTAGAGAACAGCTCTTCCCCTTGGAGCTAGTCAGATGGATCATCTATTCGAGGAAGTGTATACTAGTTCTTGACCACAAGATTTTTCAAAATTATATAATACATGCATATATGGAGAGTTCCATCTGTATTCTTAGAAAAAATCACTTGTGAACCCCAAGATGATGTACTAGGCCGTATAAAACCTTTGGCCATTAGGTCCTATATCTACTTCTTGACCTCCTAAATTTCATTAGGATCCATCCTATTAGGAGGAATGGACACTGGAGCTGCTCCTAGAACAATCTCAATTGTAAACTCTACCTCTATCGTAGGAGGTAATATAGAAAATTCATCACGAAATACATCCCTAAAATGACCAAGTATTGGAGGGAAATCAATTTGAAGAAAACCTTAATTCTCCAGGAAAATATATCAATCTGGTTGGTCACTTCACCTATAACATGATTCTTTGGTCCATCTCTCCCAACCAGGGCATCCCACTCACTATTTAAAAGAAAATTTATTCCTTCTAGTGATGTAAATGAGACCATGCGGTGAAAAAATTCGAAAAAGGTGTGCAAGTGGACTAACCAGTACATCCTGAGAATGACATCAAAGCCTGTAATCTCAAGAAAAAATAGATTCCACAGTAAATGGTAACTTCCTGACTCAAGGGGATAGTCATTGCACTAGAGTGTGCCCTTCGTCTGTTTTCCCAATAGTGTATCGAGTGTCATTACACAATAGTGATATTGTATCACAAATCTGAGATTTTACACAGTAGATATAGAAATAAAAGAGTTTGAAAAACCTATATCAAAAAATTAGATATAATAGTGGAGGATTCTAGAATTTTACATCATAATATAGATGATTTTGTAGCCTGATCCACAGGTATCGACTATAAATCATGAAACTGACCTAAACCACAACCCTATACAACAGATGGACTACCATGATCTTGACTATTCTGATGGCACTGTTGGTGATTAGGGGTTAGGCTCCCATGGCCATGACCTCCTTCTCAACCAGATTTTCTGGTGCTACTCCAAATCCCCACATGTTGTTGCATAAAATAACTCACTCATGAAGGTGGAGATGAATTCAATCCTTCTCCACATGAATCTGGTGGAAAGGTGCTACCAAAGCAATAATGATGAACCATACGGCTGCAATCCTGACACTCCATAAGGTCTCTGTCACATTGGGGCTTCTTATTCCCTAGTCTTCCACACTAATGACACACCACAAAGCTATCAAACTATATACTCCAGCTACCTCTACCCTAATTAAAACCCTCAAGTGAACGTTTCCTGCCACCAGAAGAACTAATGGCTCGAAGCAGCAATGATCTTTTAAACCTGGTACATGTGCAATCTCTTAAGTTATGTTCAGTGATGAGGGCCTAATAAACTATTTTATAGAAGGTAGGAAGGTGAAATACATTCACTTAAGTTAAGATGGAATATTAGAGCCCATCCTCAAAACTTCTAGAATGTGAATTCTCATCACCAGATAGGAGTGGTGCAACGTGCTTTAAATTAGTAAAACATTCTGAATATTCCATAACTACCATAGAACCCTACACGAGACGCATGAACTTCCTAGATCTGTCATCTCACAGTGCATGAGGATAGAACAGATCATAGAAGGCAGTCTGGAAGTGAACCCATAACATGCCATGATTATTACTGGCCTGGGAAATGCCATCCCACCAACGCATGGCCAAATCCCAAATCCTGTATGTAGCAATCTTGTCTCTCTACTCTAGAGACATTTCTAAATTATCAAATATAGACAAAATGGCCTCTAGAAAAGTCTCAATACCCTGAGAACCACCATTCCCTAGAAAAGTAGGATGATGCTTCTATTGGACCATGTGGGTCAGATCAACCATCATCAGTGAAAGCCATGGATCACCTTGCATGGAGTGCATCAAAATTATGAAACTATCATAGACATGAGAATCAGTTCTCATATCAGATACAACATACGGTACCTCAAGTTTTACTCCGAGATGTAATACTAGCTTCTTAGGGCCTACCATGTTTGGAGCATGATCGTCAACACATTCCATGGGAACTACATGAGGTCATCGTAGCTGAATTAGACTAAAAATGCCATGCAAATGACTCAAGAAAAATCATAGAACCTAGAAAATAGTATCACTAATGGAAGACGAACGTAAGAAAACTCACTAACAATGTAATATTACCCCAAACTACCTACATAGATGACCATGTATCGGTATGTTCTCTAGTATATGTTTCATATCATTTTGTAGTTAATTTCCATGTTCATTCCTTTACTATTCATAAATATGACAAGGATAGATAAGGATGTGAAACCAATTCATTTTAGATTTTAGGATTCAATTTATAATGGATAGTATTTTCCAATGAATCAGTACTCATACTCCTATAACAAGAAACAAAAGCCATTTATTTATAGCATAACTAATTGACTAGGTAAATTACTCATCCCAACACATGAGGGCCCAAACACATCAGGAATTGAAACCAGACATCACTCAATAGTAACCAATAGTATTACATTTACAAGAAACTATCACAACATCACTCAACAATCACAATAATATCAAGCAAAGAAAATAATTGAAATGCACCTAAATGGCATGGAAATATTCATGAAATATGAATTATAGATGCCTATAATGATGCATGTAACAATGCTCCTTGCCCTCATATCACCGGGATAAAGATGAAACAAATTCTCAAAATAGAGTAACAATCAATAACCCCACACAACATGTGCATCACCCAATGGTGAAATAATATCCATTTTAATAAGAAAAATTGAATAACAATTATAATTTAGGCAACTTGGTTTTTACCCTGAACATGGGTTCACGACGCCCAATAAATACTTATGACCAAATCTCAAGAATTCCTATTCTATAATATTTTGTCTCCAAATAGTAATGAAAGACACGAAACTAGCCACTTATACCACTTTGTGACGTCCTAGACACAGATGACAATCCATAGGTGCCATGAGCCCAGTGGGCCAAATGGACTCAAGCGCATCACCCCAAACTCCCGAAGTTTTTGACTAGTACCGAGGGCCTATGATGTTTCTATTGGAAGAATATGCCCTCGTTAGTAGAGTGTAGAACAAAGGAAATAATATAATGGAATTGGAAATAGTGGAAGCACTATAAATAGACAGTGGAAGAAAACTGATGAAATTGATAAATGAGAATGACAATAACTGTAAAAACTATCAAAATGATCATATTCAGTCATCTTCTATCAAGCTTCATCCTATCATCACGCAATCAAGTGTTAAAGTTTTATGCTTCCCTCGGTCAATCCCTGAAACCATTTAATCTAATCTAGGTACCAAATGGATCCCATAGAGGGTGTGAGATAAATCTTTATGGGCCACCACCAATGGTGTCTATAACATCTTGCACGTGTAATGGACTATAGTAGTGTGTAGGCATGAATATGTAATGTAGAGAAAGCATTGCGATAACAAAATACCTAGTACTTTCTTCATCCCCTAGATGGTGTTTTAACATGCAACCAGTTCATTAATTAATTAATTACCATTTAATGTTAATAAGTTATGTTAGGAAAATCCAAAACATACACCACCTCATGATAGTACAAGTAGTGAAGGTGTAACATCCTAGGTAAAAAAGAAATATTTCATTTACATATTTATTAATATTTTTTGAATTAAATATTAATTATACCTAAAAGGTATTTCTATGTTCGATCGCATACCAGATACGCAACAACGGGTTTCATTGAAATCTTATGTTCCATAATAATAATATAATATTATTATTTTAAATGGTAGTTAATGCATAGCCTTTGTATTTGTGGGAATGAACAGAACTAACTAAAATATGATTATTCATGTCGGTTAAATGTTTTTACATTTATCTAAAAAAAATTAGAGTCTTAAAATGTGAATGAATCTAATTTTAAGCATAATTTACTTTAAAAGGTTGATTTACCACCTTTTGATGGTGAAGCCTCTATAGATCTAGTTTTGGTTGCTTTTTTATGTTCTATTTGAAGAAATAAAAATATTTTTTAAAATAAAGATATCAAAATTTATTTTGGGTAAATTTTTGGTATTTTTCTGACAAAATTCATCTTTTAATGAATAGTTGAAAATACTGTATTTTAATTCAAAACTGCCTCTTAATCTAATTTATTTATATGGTAATATTATCTTTTTAATGGGTTTAAAAGTGTAATTATATTATATTTTTACCATTTAATCCAATTTTGGTCGTTTTAATTAATTTCACTATAAAATTTGACATAAACAAATGTTAATCTTTTCATAGTTAATATTTCTTAAAACACGCTTTTTGTTTTAAAAGAGGGAATTAATTTTAAATTAATTTCTACCACTTCTATATTTTGAATTTAGAAAAAATAGATTCCATATTTTTAATAAAGTGGTCCAAACTATTTAAATAGGTAACTTTCATTTTTAGACACTATTAATATTTATTTCAGTAAATAATTTATTTACCATGGTCAAAGGGTAAATCTGGTAAATAAGCGTGAACAAGTATTATTATAATAACATAAAATTATCCTAACATGTGTCCTAATCCAATTGGTGGATACAATTCCTACCATGATCATCCTTGGGTCGATTTTGGGACCCCATGGGGCCACTTGGGAGTGATAATGAGACTTTATTTCAATTAACATAAAGTAAAGTCAAAAATGACATAAACAAATATCTTTTAGTAAATTAATTTTTACATTGGGTTATATATGATATATTTTCAACTATAAATATTCTCTAGAAATCTAAAAAAAATCCTACATCATGGTATTTTTTTTATTTTTATACATCAAATAAATTAAATTATTTAAGACACAATAATGATGAAGTGTTTACCTCATCAATAAAAGATTTAAATAAATAAGATTATAAAGATTAAAATAATATCCAATACCTATCCAATTAGTATTAGATGATTCTATTTCTACTATGAGTCTTCTTATATTCTACATTAATTTGTTTTGGACTTTTATAAACCGAAAATCACTATATAATAAAAAAATATTTGCACACTTTCCTAAAAGCCCCTCCTCCCGCTTATAAAAAGTCGTCACCTCTATCCCATTCCTCAAACTTAAAAATACCCTTGGATCGTCCAAAACCTACCCAAATAAGCTCTCAAGATCCCTATATTACTCATAGAAGCCATAATTTAGGTATAAGGAACTTCAATAAGTCATTTTTCCTCAAACCAAATAGAGTTACCTGAATTAAAGGTAACAATTTCTCTTAAATTATTTTGTTTTATTTGGTTTTATTTTACTTCTCCTACCCCATAAAAACTTTTTATTCCTTTATTTTATAAAAACACCAGTATCCTTAATATAATATTTTTTTATGAGAATGATTCTAACTAAACATACACACACCTCTGTCTAATGGGTAAAGAACATACTCTTTCTACAGAAGGTGAACAACTGCCTCACAAAACGATGATTATTCAAATATCTCCAACCACCTCTCATGGTGGACATTATGATGGAAATATATTTATATATGATATATATTATATTTATATTATTTATATTCTTTTTTATTTTTTATTTATGGCATACCATTTTTTTATTTTCGGTAAAAGTGATAATTTAATTTGAGGAAGTGCGGACTAACGCCCCCTCAAAGTGATATGACTCGTTAATGCCATATGTGGAATTTATAAGGGATGGAGTAAATGATATTATATATGATATTAAAATGGAATTATAATATACCTATGTATCATTATGTTAGAATTCCATTAAAATATAAAATAGAAATGGATGTAGTGTCCATGCGTACGTACGGCTTACCGTCTCAATGAACAGTGCATTTCATTTCTTACCTCTAAATGTTATGTACAATTATAAATACTTGTATATACTGGATATATATGATATATATGATATCTAAATCATGAATATCATTATGAAGATAATGGACTTTTTACCACATAAAGAATTTGTAATTATAAGAAGTTCATTTTTGACTCAAGTACCAAATATCAACCAAATGACAGTTATTAACATAAATGATTACATAATGTTATAACATGGTAATAAGTGATTTAAAAGGAATTATAAACTCGAAACAAGGTTCTTAAGAAATTATATATTAACTTTAGTATTTTATTCAGGAGATTAAAAAACGAAGAGGAAAAGTTGGGCACAAGGTAATGGAACTTCTTAACCCAATTCCCATTCATTGGGTTAAACTTCTACTTTGTGATTATTCCATGCTATGATTATGTGAAATATATATTTTTATATCATATATTTTAATTATACTTAATTTATTTTTACCTATAGTGAATGCATATAATTGATGTAAAGTCCCATAAATTTGAAGGAAATTTTTTTCTTAATTTCTTTGGAATTTTACGAGTCTCTGGCTTCTAACGACACTTGATTCTGAGGCCCAGTGTGCCCAGAATCAATTTCCAATTTTTTGTTCGAGTACGTTTAGTAAACATATGTGCGGGTTTTCTATCTTTTGAACTGATGCTCAGAATTGAAATCTGAGGTCACCGATGAACTCGCAGCGCTGATAATTGCTTAAGAGAACCTTTACTGCAGTTTCGTTTTATGCGGGTTGAATGTTAAAATTTGGGGATTAGTTAAAAAGTTAAATAAAATTGTTTAGAACAATTTTATACACCATGGTGGTTAAATTCTACATGGGGAAGTTAATGGTGGGGCCCACCCCAACATAACTTCCCATGTGTGGATATTTGTAAGGTGGGGCCCAAACGAACCCCAACCTTTCATCTCCCCTAAAACCCCCCTTAAACTCCCTTGCATTTATTGTGACAACCATTCTCTTTCTTATGTTTGTTAAACTCTCCACCTTACTCCCAATTAATTTTCCAACACATTATAATTAATTAAGGGGATTCTCCAATTTATTAATTATAGTGTTTGATTCTTAAATCAATTGTTGTGAGAATAAAATAATCAGAAGATCTATTATTTTAGTTTGGAAATTGTGGTGTTGGAGAAAACCTCAGAAATCACTAGAGATATAGATAAAGAAACTTTTCTTCTCTTCGACGAAGAACACCTCCAATGAAGAATGACTCCCTATTCTCTGCAATGTCAGTTGCACAATGAACGACGACGTGCCTTCCTTTCTCTTCTCTGCAATGCTGTTCTTCGCGATACCATCTACCGCGATATTCATCTTCCTCGGATTGACGACGTGTGACGTCATTGAGAGGTAGGGGATATTGTATATTTCTCATTTATGTGGTTTATACCCTCGATATTGAGTGTTTATTTGTAGGATATATCTTTGTGGATTCCTTACCCCTGTTTAAATTTCTCATGATGAACACGAATTAAATAAATTAATTCGCGGATCGAAAAGCAATTGATTGAATTAATTTTCTTCTTGTTTATCTTGAATTTGAAATTCTTGAAGAATGATAAATATCTAATTTCCAATTCCCCATTTTCTTAATTCTCAAAGGAGATGGCCAAACTAACACGGATATTGATCCGCACATTGACTGTGAATTTTCCATATTCATTGTCCGCGCATTCTTCGCATGTTCTTTATCCCCCAATAATTAAGCGTACTGGAAACTCAATGTTTCAATGAGCGCGACATACGGACGTGAAGATCTCGACCGAGGATCATGGATAAGTGTTTGTATCTTTTTTACAAGTTAAATGGAAGTCAGAATTGAGTGTGGAATGATCTTGTGGCGCGATTAGGGTGGTCTGGCGGAGCAAGGTCGGCAGGGCGAGGCGGTCCGGTCAGCGGGACAACGCGGTGGCCAGAGGAAGGTGGGTGCGGTGGAAACTCGGAGGGTGGTGTCAATGCAGTAAAGGGGCTGCGCGTTTATTTTTCTTCTTCCAGGATGCTGTTAGGCGGATTGATGTGCGGCGGCTAGAATTAGGGTGGATTCTGAGTGAATTTGTGGAATAAAGAATAGATTGGAGAGAGAATGGAAATAAGATGGAGAAATAATAAGACAAAATAAAAAGAAATCAATCAAAGTTGGAGTGAGGCGCGCAAGTATTTTTTGCGTGGGATTTGGATTTGAATAAAAAATGATTAAATTAAATTAAAAATAATAATAATATAGTAATGTAATTATTATTTTCGTTGGGAAAACTGTATTTTGACGGTATCTTCCTCGTGCGACCTCGGTTTCACGAACCATCAGTGGCAGTGTGACCCTGACTCCGAGATGGAATTTACGAGTCCAATATTGAATGTCTTTTTTCATTTTTTTGGATCGGGTACCAGAAGTGCTCAGAAAATAATATATTTGATATTATTATTAAATCTTCAACCCGCCATAACTCATGCGTGAGACATCTGATTGGCTTGCATTGAGTGGAGATGTAATATCATCATTAATACGATCGATTCAAGTCTAATATTGGATCCTAAATTCTTGTTCGTGGCTCGGGCCCACGAAACACCGAATAATAATATTATTATTATTATTATGGGATCTTGTATCGAACATTTCTCTCTCATACGGTGTTGGAATGACAAACCGTCTGTGATGTTGCGACCCTGGAATTAATAGAGATGTTTCAAGACCAATTTTGGAGATTTAAGTTGACGTCATGGTGTGGTCCCCATGAGGCCCGGTTCGCCCGTGTTGCGGTGAAATGCAACCTTTTCATCGGCTATCCGTTTTGGACCAATGGTAGTTCATCTCATGTGTTTTTCGGTATGAATCACAATGGTGTGATCAGTTTGGTTAACCAGTGTCATTTGAAGTACGACCGGGTTGGATCGAACATTAATCCAACCGGGCCCTCAGAGCGGAAACACTTATAACTTGAGAACCAGACGTCTGATTGATGTATCGTCGACTATGTTGGATTCCGCTTGATGAGAGGGATCTTTTGGAATACTTCTCCATAGGTTTGGACGCAGACGGAGTATGTCCGGGTTGGATTGTACCTGAAATCCAACTGGGCCCCTGGACCGGAAATGCTAATAACTCACAGACCAGGCATCTGATTGACACGTCGTCTATTGCGTTGAGAGCCCTTTGACAAGGCAGTCCATTTAGATACTTCCACGTGAGATTACGTAACACTTGGAAGTATCGACTAGACGCTCATGGAGCGGACCCTCCTATAGACGATCATGCGGAGTGCGGAGACCTAGTAGCTGTAAACCTGATGAATGCTTGACCGATTCGACTCAGTGTGATTTGATTAGCCCAGTGGATCGAGAACCTGATATTTTGAGGCATACCCACGGCGGATGGAGTTCCTGGTCGTTGGTAGCAGACCCGCGATACTTGAAAATAGGAGTACCTCTGTAGGATATTGGGGGGAGTGCCCGGTTTTTGGCGGTAGACCCACAGAGGACGGAGCACCCAATATTTGGCACCAGACCTGTGGTACTCGACAGGAGGAGTACCTTAGCAGTCTAAGGTTAGTGAGTAGCGCCTCAGAGTCGCAACATGGCCAATGTACTCGACAGAGGAGGAGTTCTCCAGCAGTTTTTGTTTCGATAATGAAAATCCTGGTTTGAGCTGAGTCGAAAGAACTTTGTGTTTTCCTCACGAGTGAGATGGGTTACTTGATAACTTAGGTATATGTATGGGTATATACCTAAGTAAATGTTATCTATTGATATATTTCTTTTTTGTTTATCCTTTTTGGATTTGATTGAGACCATGAGGGTCTTGGGGTCCCTACTGAATATCGTTATACTCACCCCTGCATGGGCTATGCCCACACCTCGTTGTGTTGGCTGCAGACGACGAACAACGCTGACCGAGGCATAGTGTACGAGGACTGGACGGTACCCGGAGGTGGAAACTCGGCATGAAGGCACATGGAGAGGACCGATAGCCATGGAGTGCTGAGGAGGACATCTGTACCTACCCTTCATGTAGGAACCCAGAGGGCGATCAAGGAGCTGCTTCACCGTTCATCTGTTTGTCTTTTCATTTGTACTTTCATTCAATTGTAGCTGTACCTTTCTGCAGGGCCAGCCGGGTCGGACCTGGGTCGGGTCGACCCGGTTCGGGCCGACCCAGGGGGGGTCGGGCCGGGTCGGCCCGGGCCCGTACCCCCCCCATCTTCGGACTTTTTCATTCAAACACCCGTATCTTGAGCTTCGAGCCTCCAAATGACTCGCCATCAGCGGCAACACGATCCTTGGATCGAGGCGGTCGTTTCGGTATATCGCACTCAAGGTTTCGGAATACTTTGAGTTCGGCCGGGTTGGTTCGTACACGAGACCAACCGGGCCCTCGGAGCGGAAACGCTCATATCTTGAGCTACGGACGTCCGATTGATGTGCCGTCAGCTTTGTTGAATTCCTCTAAGTGAGACGGATCTTTTGGCATACTCCACCCGAGGTTTGGACGTAGGTGGAGTGCGGTCGGGTTGGTTTTGCCTTAAAAACCAACCGGGCCCCTGGGACGAAAATGCCAATATCTCTCAGACCGGGCGTCCGATTGACGCGCCGTCTGTGACGTTGAGTTCCTGTTGACGATACGGAACTTTTGGATACATCAACTTCGGACTTCGTGTCAGTTGATGTATCAGCCTCTCGGCTCGTGGAGCGGACCTTCCCGAACGAGCTTGCTGTGTGCGGGAACCCTAGTGATGGCTGCGACTACTACTTCGACAGCGACGACCGTGCAGAGATCCTCAGTGGACTGCGGCGACGACTGTGCAGAGATCCTCCGTGGACTCCGACGACGACCGTGCAGAGATCCTCAGGGGACTGTGGCGACGACTGTGCAGAGATCCTCAGCGGACTGCGACGACTACTGCACTCAGCGATCCTACGTGGATCAGTGCTACCGGTCCTGTGTGGGCCCGATCCTGTGTGGGTCTGATCCTGCGTGGGTCAGCGCTCAGCGGTTCTGTGTGAGCCAGCGCCTACAGGTCCTGCGTGGGCCCGGTCCTGTGTGGGCCCGATCCTGTGTGGGTCATCTCTCAGCGGTTCTGTGTGAGCCAACTTCTACAGGTCCTGCATGGGCCCGATCCTGTGTGGGTCACTACAAGGTTAGTACCTATCGATCCTTCGTGGGTCCAATGACTTAGATGGTTCAATGATCATCTTTATCGTCATCCGAAAAAGTATACCTGTGTGAGCTGAATCTTGTGTTACTCTCCTTTGTGGATTGTGTTGCTCTATCCTGCGTGGGTATACATTTTGCTTTCCTGTGTGGACTGGGTTGTGCTTGGGCTCGGACGTTGGAGCCGAACGGGAATTGAAGACTTAGGTATATGTATGGGCATATACCTAAGCCGTGTCAGATGTTACTTCGTGATTGTATCTTTCCTTTGTGGATTATCCTTTGTGGATTTCGAGAGACCTTCGGGGGTCTTGGGGTCCCTACTGAGTAGCTTATACTCTCCTCTGCACGGGCTATGCCCACACTTCGTGGTGTTGGTTGCAGACGATGGACATCGCTGATCGTGGAGGAGGCGTGCGGAGCAGGACAGTACCTGGAGGTGGACCACTGGGCGGGACGTACTCGGAGCGGTTAGGTGGACCCGAGGAGCAGTGGAGGCTATCTGTACCCACCCTTCAGGTGGGACTTCCGAAGGACGGCTCGACGCTGCAGTTTTCCCTTTTCAGTTGCTGTTTTTCCTTTCATTTGTACTTTACAGTTGGGCTTGTATTTCCGGCCCCTTTTTACTTTCAGCACAGCTTGTACAGTTTTACTTAGTGTTTAATTTTCCGCTTGCTTGCTCTGTGGTGGTTGTTTAATTTTCAAAGGCAATGCCTTCCCTTTTTGTTGGGATTTACGCCTTGGTGCTAGTCGCCAGCCCCTGGCCTATGGAAGGCGGGCTTGGGGTAGTCACGACACGGGCCCGAGGACGGGTCGTGACAAATTGGTATCAAAGGTGGTCGGTTCTACCGCAGACTCTGATCTTTCTTCTATGTGAAGCAAAAGTGTTTAGTGTATTGAGTGTAGTTATCAGTCCAGGGAGTCCAGTGTTGGTGCGGCGGCCGACGTATCCATACACCAGGACCCTGACTTCTGATTCCTTACTTAATGCACGAAAACATTGTTTGCATGTGTGTTTCAAGTTTTCTTTGTGATTACTTGTGTCAGCTCACCAGGTATACTGTTCTGACCGTGGCATACTTGTTTCCTTTTCAGGATGGCACGACGACAGCAGCCAGCTAGGGTTCCCAGAGTAGGGAGCGACGACAGCCCGCCGAGCGACGAGGCCTCGGTACAGGGCCCGTTGACAGCAGAGGCACCGGCGGTACCTTTACCCGCCGAGCCCCCGATGCTTCCAGCACTGGCAGCTGACGACGCACGACGCCTCGGAGCTCTGCACGAGTTCCAGCGCCAGCGACCACCCAGGTTCCGTGGGGAGTCGGACCCCCAGGCATCCGAGGACTGGCTGGAGGCGGTCGTCCGAGTTTTCAGGCTAGTGAGGACGCCAGCAGACCTCATGGTGATCCTCGCGGCGAGCTTACTGCACGCAGCAGCCGGACGCTGGTGGAGCCTGATGCTCCAGGTACACGATGAGGCCTCCCTCATCTGGACGGACTTCGAGATCCTCTTCCGCTCAGAGTTCGTCGCGGCCACCGTCCGAGCGGTGCGCATCCAGGAGCTTCTTCAGCTGCGGCAGGGCAGCTTGATGGTCGCTCAGTACGCGGCGAGGTTCACCGACCTTTCTCGGTACTCGACAGACATGGTACGGGACCCCTTCTTCTAGGCCCGGACCTTCGAGCAGGGTTTGAGACACGAGATCAGGGCATCGCTGATCTCCCTCAGCATCCCGACCCAGGCAGGGGTACTGGAGCGAGCCCTCCTGATCGGGAGCTTCCTGGCTGAGTCCACAGTGAGACCCACCGCAGGGCGGCAGATAGCGGAGTCTTCGGCAGCTGGTAGCCGGCGGATGACTCAGGGTTCCAGGCGGACCAGACCTTCCGGCAGGCGACCTCGGGACGCTGGCTCAGCAGTGCAGGGCACCCGGCCCGGAGCCAGCCTTCCGAGAGGCAGACAGTGCTATGAGTGCGGCGGGCAGGGCCACATGGCTCGTGACTGCCCGACCCGTCGTACCGAGGGGCAGCAGACGGTGGAGGGGCCACCCAGGCAGAGGCAGAGGGTCGACCGTGGCGGTCCGCAGGGAGGAGGCGGACGAGGCAGAGGAGCTGGACGAGCAGCAGGTGGTGGGAGACGCTTTGAGGCTCTGCCACCACCACCACCAGGAGGCCCACCCCGACCGCAGGGAGGTGGCGGGCAGAGACAGGCTCAGCTCCGGGCAGCGGAGGCCTACGACCACGGCGCGCCAGAGATGATTCGAGGTACGATCTGTGTCTATTCCACCCTTGCTGCAGTTCTGATAGACACAGGAGCGAGTCACTCCTTCATAGCCACTGCCCTTGTTCGGAGCTCGGGGATTCTGACAGATCCGTTGGCTCGATCCTTGCGGCTAGAGACTCCTACAGGAGCAGACTCGACGATTACGCACTGGTGCCGACAGTGTGAGCTTACTCTAGGAGGCGAGAGCTTCGGCTGGGATCTTCTTGTAGCAGCGTCGAGGCCTTACGACGTCATTTTGGGCATGGATTGGTTATCTACGGTCCATGCTCAGATTGACTGCTTTAGGCGCAAGGTGCGATGTGTGCGCACCGACGGGAGCAGGTTCACCTTCACCGGAGAGAAGGGAGCCTTAGCAGCACAGGATGGACTCACGCAGAGGAGAGGTCAGCCCATCACTCATCAGTTGGCTAGCCTCATCCTGGGAGCAGTTGACGTGCGGAGTCCCAGTTTCCCTGCAGTGGTGGATCAGTACGCGGACGTCTTTCCTGACGACGTTCCAGGACTACCTCCTCGCAAAGAGGTAGACTTTTATATTGACCTGTACCCCGGGACAGCCCCGATATCCACTCCAGCATATCGGATGGCCCCCGCTGAGCTTCGAGAGCTACGAGTACAGTTGGAGGACTTGCAGGGCAAGGGGTTCATCCGACCCAGTGTTTCGCCCTGGGCTTCCCCGATTTTGTTCACCAAGAAGGCGGACGGGAGCTTGCGACTGTGTGTCGATTATCGTCGCCTGAATCAGGTGATAGTGAGGAACAAGTATCTGCTACCCAGGATTGATGATCCCTTCGACCAGCTCAAGGGAGCATGGTGGTTCTCGAAGATAGACCTCAGGTCAGGCTATCATCAGCTTAGAGTTCGAGACGAGGATGTGCAGAAGACGGCCTTCAGGTGTCGGTATGGCCACTTCGAGTTCTTGGTTATGCCTTTCGGCGTGACCAACGCTCCAGCAGTGTTCATGAGCCTCATGAACAGGTTCTTCCAGCCATACCTCGATCGATTTGTCGTGGTCTTCATCGACGACATTTTGGTGTACTCGACGACGGAGGAGGAGCACACCTACCACCTGCGTGTTGTACTAGACACACTCCGAGAGCACCAGCTTTATGGAAAGCTCTCGAAGTGTCAGTTCTGGTTACGTGAGGTCCACTTCTTGGGGCACGTCATTTCTGAGGCGGGAGTTGCAGTGGATCCCGCGAAGATCGAGGCAGTGCTAGCTTGGGAGCCACCCAAGAGCGTGACAGAGGTGCGGAGTTTCTTGGGCCTAGCCGGATACTATCGGAGATTTGTGCCGGACTTGTCCAGAGTTGCGGCCCCACTCTCAGCATTGACGAAGAAGGGGAAACCCTTCGTGTGGTCAGACAGATGTCAGCATAGCTTCCAGGAGCTGAGGCATAGGTTGACCAGCACACCTATCTTGAGGTTTCCTGAGGAGGGAGTTGGTTACTTAGTCTACTGCGATGCATCAGGGACCGGACTCGGGTGTGTCCTGATGCAGGAGCAGGCCGTGATTGCCTACGGATCACGTCAGTTGAGGCCTCATGAGCAGAACTACGCTACCCATGACTTGGAGTTGGCAGTAGTAGTCTTTGCCCTGAAGACATGGAGACACTATCTGATGGGCGAGCGCTTCACAGTCTTTTCTGACCACCAGAGTCTCAGGTACATCTTCTCTCAGAAGGACCTGAACCTGAGACAGCGGCGATGGCTCGAGTTCCTCCAGGACTATGACTTTGAAATAGTCTATACTCCTGGGAAGGGGAACGTGGTGGCTGATGCCCTCAGCAGGAGGACGGGCATCCAGCTACTTGAGGAGGCGACAGAGCAGCTAGCCGCTTTGCAGATATCCTTTGTGGATAGAGATGGAGCAGCCTTCCTTCAGTCTCTCACAGTCTCTCCTCCACTTCTTCAGCGGGTCAGAGAGGCACAACATGGGGATGTTGACTGTGAGACGCGGCGTGCACAGATATCCTCGGGACAGGAACCTGATGGTTTCTCCCTTGGAGCAGAGCACGATGTCCTTTTCAGAGGACGTACCTTGGTACCAGTCGCCTTACGAGAGGAGGTGCTGAGAGAGTTTCACACTTCTTCGTTGGCGGTACATCCTGGAGTGGCGAAGATGTACCAGGATCTCGGGCGACAGCACTGGTGGCCGGGCATGAAGAAGGCTGTGGCAGAGTTCGTTTCGCGGTGCCTCACCTGCCAGCAGGTGAAGGCAGAGCATCAGGTACCAGCAGGCTTGGTACAGCCCTTGGAGGTCCCGGAGTGGAAGTGGGACGGGATATCTATGGACTTTGTGACTGGACTTCCACGCACTTCCAGAGGTCACGATTCCATATGGGTGATTGTTGACCGACTCACCAAGTCGGCACACTTCTTACCCATCTGAGAGCAGGGCACAGTGGAGAGCATGGGGCGTCTCTATGTTCAAGAGATTGTACGACTTCACGGTGTGCCATCGACCATCGTCTCCGATCGGGACGCTCGTTTTACTTCCCGGCTTTGGAAGGGGTTGCAGGAGGCGTTCGGGACGCGACTACGTCTGAGCACCGCCTTTCACCCTCAGACGGATGGTCAGACGGAGAGGACCATTCAGACTCTCGAGGACATGCTCCGTGCATGTGTCCTTGACTTTGGTCGCAGCTGGGAGGACCACCTACCCTTGGTGGAGTTCGCGTACAACAACAGCTACCACTCCACCATCAGGATGGCACCCTACGAGGCGTTGTACGGCAGGCCTTGCAGATCTCCTTTGTGCTGGACAGACCCTGGAGAGTCAGCACTTGTGGGACCAGAGATGGTCCGGGCCACGACAGAGAAGGTCCAGCTCATCCAGGAGCGGATGAGGACAGCACAGAGCCGGCAGAAGTCATATGCTGACAGGAGGCGGAGGCCACTAGAGTTCGAGGATGGTGACCACGTCTTCTTGCGGGTCTCACCTCGACGTGGTTTGAGGAGATTTGGCCGAGGCGGCAAGTTGTCTCCACGCTTCATCGGGCCTTTCCAGGTCCTCAGCAGGATTGGTGAGGTGGCTTATCGCCTGGCTCTTCCACCTCAGTTGCACCGGGTGCACGATGTCTTCCACGTATCCCAGCTGAGGAGATACGTGCACGACCCGACGCACATCATTGACTATGGGGAGCTAGACGTGGATGATGGAGCGACTTTTACGGAGGTCCCAGTGGAGATAGAGGATCGACAGGAGAGGGTCCTACGTGGGCGATCGATTCCTCTTGTGTGCATCAGATGGCAGCACGGGAACCTCCAGGAGAGCACTTGGGAGCGGGAGGCTTAGATGCGTGCTCAGTACCCACATTTGTTTCCCTAGTTTTTGATGTATCTTTATGGGGACGTAAAGTCCTGAGGTGGGAGTAATGTAAAGACCCGTACATTTCAAGGAATTTTTTTTTTCTTAATTTTCTTTGGAATTTTACAAGAACGCAGTTTCTGACGGCGCCTGATTCCGAGGCCCGGTGTGCCCGGAATCATTTTCTGAAGTTTGGCTCGGGTACGTTCAGTGAATGGACGAGCGGGTTTTTCTAACTTTTGAACCGGTGCCCGGAATCGAATTCTGAGGGCACCGATGAAATCGCAGCGCCGGTATTCGCTTAGAAACGCCTCTTCCGGAGTTGCGTTTGCTCGGGTGTGGTTTTTAATTTTCGGGCTTAAAGTTAAGAAATAAAATAATTTTGCGACAGCTTTATTTTATTTCACTTAAGCCACTTGGAAGCCACTTGAAGCCACTTAAAGGAGGCTTGAACTAAGTTGAACTGGATATGACGCTATCCAGAAATATCCTACCCCCTTGGTAGGATATTTGTGAGGTGGGGCCCGCACGAGCCCTGCCGTTCTTTCCGCTAAGAAACGCACCCGTGAAAACCCGTCTTAATGAAAGTCAACCGACGCGTTTTCTAAATTCTTAACAGACCATTTAATTGGGCGGTTTATTTTGTGAATTAAATGGGTTGTTTCCTTCGTGAATTAAATGGGTCGTTTCTTTCGTTGAATTAATTCAACGAATTGATGGATCGTTTCTTAACCAGTTTTTCAAATTCGTTGGCGTAATAATAAAATAAGACCAACGCTTAACCTCTGGTTATTTGCGCTTGAGAAGATTTGGGAGAACCCTCGCAACTTCTTCTCCCTCGCGAAAAAATGCGAAGAACGCGAAGAACGCGAAGAACGCGAAGAACGCCGAACCCAGAAATCGACGACGCCTTCGCCCGAGACGCTCTTCCGATCTCCGATCTCCGATCTCCGATCACCGACCATTCGAGGTGAGTGCTTTCGGATTTCCTCTCAAGTTCTTTTCTTTGGTTTTAAACGAAACACAGATTTAAATATTAATAATTTAAATCTGTTGTTCTTGATTCGTTGAGCTCGCCAACTCAACGCTGGAATCCGCGACGACGCGACGCCTCCCCGCGACGACCCGACGATCGATCTCTTCCGCGACGGTCTCTTCCGCGAAGAACGCCCGCGCACGACGATCATCAAGGTAGGGATTCATTTTGGAAAATTACCCCTTTTTAATTTTCTCATGAACGTTCTTGAAAATTAAAAAGTCGGTTTTCAATGAACAATTTTATTTTAATTAAAATTGTTGGATCATGTGTTGATCGTTTTTCTCCCGGTTGTTTATCTCTAACGCGGAGGGTGCGGGCCGAACGAACACGGCCCGACGACCCTCCGCCGTTCTTCGTTTTGTGCGGATTTGACGGTCGACAACGGAACGTGCCGCAGTGGACGGTTGACGATCCCGCAGTAAAGAACGGATCCCAGGAGGAGCAACGGCGCAGACGGGAAGGAAAACGGGCCACCGGAGCGACGCCGGCGGCCCGCGGAAGTTGCCGGCGGCGCGGGTCACCGGCGCGGCGGCGCCGGCGGCCGGAGGCGGCGGCGCCCCGACGCGCCGCCGGACGAAATCCGCCACGGCTGAAGCCGCGGGGGCGGCGGCCAAACGGACCCGCGGCGCGCGGGTCCGGTTCATCCGGGCGGACGCGGCTCAGCGCGTCCGCGGCTCGCCAGCGCGGCCCGCACGCGGGCCGCGGTCCTTCCTCAAGCCGCGGGTCAGCGCCCGCGGCTTCCGCCCGCGGGTCAGCGCCCGCGGCTTCCGCCCGCGGGTCAGCGCCCGCGGCTTCCGCCCGCGGGTCAGCGCCCGCGGCTTCCGCCCGCGGGTCAGCGCCCGCGGCTTCCGCCCGCGCGGCTCGGCCAGGCCGAGCCGGCCGAGCCGGACCGGCCCTGGCCGGGCCGGGCCGTGTCGGCCCGGGCCCGTACCCCCCCATCTTCGGATGTTTTCGTTCAAATGCCCGTATCTTGAGCTTCGTGCCTCCAAACGACTCGCCGTCAGCGGCAACGCGATCCTTGGATCGAGGCGGTAGTTTCGGTATATTGCACTCAAGGTTTCGGAATACTTTGAGTTCGGCCGGGTTGGTTCGTACACGAGACCAACCGGGCCCTCGGAGCGGAAACGCTCATATCTTGAGCTACGGACGTTCGATTGACGTGCTGTCAGCTTTGTTTAATTCCTCTATGTGAGACGGATCTTTTGGCATACTCCGCCCGAGGTTTGGACGCAGGTGGAGTGCGGTCGGGTTGGTTTTGCCTTAAAAACCAACCGGGCCCCTGGGACGAAAATGCCAATATCTCTCAGACCGGGCGTCCGATTGACGCGCCGTCTGTGACGTTGAGTTCCTGTTGACGATACAGAACTTTTGGATACATCAACTTTGGACTTCGTGTCAGTTGATGTATCAGCCTCTCGGCTCGTGGAGCGGACCTTCCCGAACGAGCTTGTTGTGTGCGGGAACCCTAGTGATGGCTGCGACTGCTACTTCGACAGCGACGACCGTGCAGAGATCCTCAGTGGACTGCGGCGACGACTGTGCAGAGATCCTCCGTGGACTCCGACGACGACCGTGCAGAGATCCTCAGTGGACTGCGGCGACGACTGTGCAGAGATCCTCAGCGGACTGCGACGACTACTGCACTCAGCGATCCTACGTGGATCAGTGCTACCGGTCCTGTGTGGGCCCGATCCTGTGTGGGTCCGATCCTGCGTGGGTCAGCGCTCAGCGGTTCTCTGTGAGCCAGCGCCTACAGGTCCTGCGTGGGCCCGGTCCTGTGTGGGCCCGATCCTGTGTGGGTCATCTCTCAGCAGTTCTGTGTGAGCCAACTTCTACAGGTCCTACGTGGGCCCGATCCTGTGTGGGTCACTGCAAGGTTAGTACCTATCGATCCTTCGTGGGTCCGACGACTTAGATGGTTCAATGATCATCTTTATCATCATCCGAAGAAGTATACCTGTGTGAGCTGAATCTTGTGTTACTCTCCTTTGGGGATTGTGTTGCTCTATCCTGCGTGGGTATACGTTTTTCTTTCCTGTGTGGACTGGGTTGTGCTTGGGCTCGGACGTTGGAGCCGAACGGGAATTGAAGACTTAGGTATATGTATGGGCATATACCTAAGCCATGTCAGATGTTACTTCGTGATTGTATCTTTCCTTTTTGGATTATTCTTTTTGGATTTCGGGAGACCTTCGGGGGTCTCGGGGTCCCTTCTGAGTAGCTTATACTAACCCCTGCACGGGCTATGCCCGCACTTCGTGGTGGTGGTTGCAGACGACGGACAGCGCTGATCGTGGAGGAGGCGTGCGGAGCAGGACAGTACCTGGAGGTGGACCACTGGGCGGGACGTACTCGGAGAGGTTAGGTGGACCCGAGGAGCAGTGGAGGCTATCTGTACCCACCCTTCAGGTGGGACTTCCGGAGGACGGCTCGACGCTGCAGTTTTCCCTTTTCAGTTGTTGTTTTTCCTTTCAGTTGTACTTTACAGTTGGGCTTGTATTTCCGGCCCCTTTTTACTTTCAGCACAGCTTGTACAGTTTTACTTAGTGTTTACTTTTCTCTTGCTTGCTCTGTGGTGCTTGTTTACTTTTCAAAGGCAATGCCTTCCCTTTTTGTTGGGATTTACGCCTTGGTGCTAGTCGCCAGCCTCTGGCCTATGGATGGCGGGCTTGTGGTAGTCACGACACGGGCCTGAGGACGGGTCGTGACACTAATACCTGTCCAATTCTTGTTGGATGATTTTATTTCAACGATGAGTCACATTATCTTCAACTTTAATAAGTTTTGGAACTTTAGAAACTGAAAATAATTATATAATAAAATAATATTTTCACACTTTCCTAAAGAGCCCCTCCTCCCCCTTATAAAAATCCCTCGCCTCTAACCCATTCATCACACTTCACAAGCCCCTTGGCTCATCCAAACCCTACCCAAATAATCCTTAAATATCCCTCTCTTCAACCTAGAAGCATTAACAGTGTCAGAAGTCACTTCAAGAAGTCCTTTTGGATCAAACCAAAGGGAGTAACGAAAATTAAAGGTAACGGTTTCCATGAAATTATTTTGTTTTATTTTGTTTTATTTTACTTCTACAACCCCATAAACACGTTTTATTCCTTTATTTAGTAAAAAAACCAATATCCTCAATATACATTGTTGTTTTTATGAGAAGTATTTTAACTACACTTACACACACCTCCGTCTAATGGGTAAAGAACATACTGTTTCTATAGATGGCAAACTACTACCTCACGAAATGATGATTGTTCAAATATCACCAACCACCTATCATGGTGGCCATTATGATGGAACTGTATTTATATATGATGTGTATTATATTTATATAATTTCTATTATTCTATATTTTTCATTTATAGCATAAATTTATGGTTTCCATTGTGGGTAAATGCGGTAATTTCATTTGTGGAAATGCGGACTACCGCCCCCTCAAAGTGATATGACTCGTTAATGCCATATGTGGAACATATGAAGGATGGAGTTAATGATATAATATATGATATTATAATTTAATTATAATATACCTATGTAACATTATGTTTTAATTCCATTAAAATATGAAATAAAAATGGAAGAAATGTTCATGTGTACGTATGACTTACCGTATCCAAAAACGGTGCATTTCATTTATTACCTATAAATGTTATGTACTATTATAAATACAAGTATATAATACATATAATTGATATATATGATATTTAAATCATGAATATAATTTTTTATATAATGTAATTTTTACCACTTAAACAATTTGTAATTTTAAGAAGTTCATTTTTTACTCAAGTACCAAATATCGATAAAATGACAGTTAAAAACTTAAATGGTAACATAATGTAATAAAATTGTAATAAGGGTTTTAAAAGGAATGATAAACTTGAAAAAATGTTCTTAATCAAGTAGAAATTAACTTTATTTTATTATCCAGGAGATTAAAGAACGAACGGGTCAAGTCGGACACGACGTAAGGAAACTTCTTAACCGAATTCCCATTCTTTGGGTAAAACTTCTACTTCTTGATTATTCCATGCTATGATTATGTGAGATATATATTTTTATATCCAATCATGTATTTATAATTTATTTATGTGTACTTATATTTATTACACATAATCTATCTATTAAAAAAATGATCTTTGTAAGGGACTTCGTCTCAATCTCCTTTTTATTGAGGCGTATTTTGTTTTAACACATGAACTTCTTTTATATGATATATAAACACCTTTTACATTTCATTTCTATCCAAGGGAATATTTTTCTATAATTTTTTTTAATAAACGAAAAAATAATAATTTTTCTTTAACGTAAGCAGTGACAACGACCTTCACCACTGTGACAATTATTTGATCTTTGTCTTCCTTAACAAACCGTATTTTTTTAAAATGAAAATAAATACCATTTACAATTTTATGTATTTTGGTATTGAAACTGGTTTTTGATAAAGGAGTTTTTATGTCAATATATTTAAGTGATATATTGTGATTGAAATGTGGAAATTTTTTCATTCCTTTATATTTTTTGTATGTGTTATGATTTTAAAATGGTACTTGGACATTTGACAGGTGGTTATATAATAAACCAAATGACGGGTGGTGCCGTGAGAAGACCAGGATGGGTGGTTATGTTATAATCTCCATTTCATTGGGTAAGGAATTCATCCATATGGCTATTCCATTTAGTGAAATGTGTGGAAGTCGACCGTATGGTGATTCCATTTAAGTATGTTTTGGTCCCAAGTTAACTTTATATGTTATGTGTTCTTTATATGGGTTTTATGGGAATATTTTGCTTAGAAAAGGGTATGAAATGATATTTTATTTAGTGAATAGTATTTACAACATTATAAAAGGTTAAAATTATTACTTACGAAAATGTATTCATGGTTTATTTGTTGTTTTAAAAAAACTAACAGTTTTCATTTTTCGTGTATCCCTTACTGAAATTTGTATGCTCATCCCAAGTTGTTGAAATGTTTTTCAGAATAAAAAAAGTGGAATAGGGTCAAGGATGGGATCAAGGAGATTTCATGTTGTTGAAAACATAGAACTAGACATGACTCTTTTTTCCAAGAGTTTTTATTTTATGAGAAAAATGGATACTGAGTAGAAGTGTCTACATGTAATATTCAAGTTGTCATGTTTATGTTATAACCTAATTATCTAAAGATCTAAACCTAAAAATATCCTCAATGTTAATTATTAAATTAATTCATGATTATGTAATGTTTAAGGTTGGGTCCTTATACAAAGTCCCAAGACATAAAAAGGAAACATGAAAATTATATCTAGTGAGGGAGTTCCAAGGTAATAACCAAGGTAACATGGATATCACAGAATGATAACTCAGTAGTATATGGGTCTAACTAAGTGGTAAGATTGTAATCCAATGACCGTAATCCAAGTAATTCCACAATAAGGCGCCTACCAAGTCCAATGTGATCGACCAAGGTAAAATAGGGCTAAACAAAGATAGGGCCCCCATGGTCTTTCACCATGGCACCTACTAGTCAATGGTAGATCCTAAGAGTGTGTCTGAGGTATCCTTTCATAATTAAAATGACCCTACCATAGTACTACATTAATCCAAGGAATAAAAAATAATCGGAGTCTAGGTGGGTATCAACATAAGCAGGCCACATTCTTGGATCAGAATGAGGTTCATGAGACCCTAGGTATTCTCCTCTCATATTCCAAGGTGAACTCGACCCAGTACCTTCTTATTTTGTATTTTAATCGTGTAATAATTCCCTTGGTTAATGTCTTTCCTTCCCTTAGTGTAGAAGGTTCATGTAGAGTTGTGACCATATATTTAATTTTGTAAGCCTTGTCTTACATTAGTGTGGATAAGACAAGTAGCATTACAACCATTTAATCAAGTATTAATTAACAATTAGGTCATATTCTATTAGAGATTTTCACTCTTCTAAATTCCATTAACATGGAAGGGGAAGCTACAGACATGTAACCATAATTAAATCTCATTTGTTAATGCCATGTTATACATGTAGTATACTTTCCATTTCACATTTCACATTTAATAATCATTCGGAATCACTTACCTTAGGTAGGTCAAGTGGTGAGCATACATGGTACATGAGATGATGAAATTATAATTAATAAAATTTCATTTATTATAAGAAGACTCACCTTTATAAAGGTAAAGAAATGGTAGACACGAACAGTGGCTCAAACATGCCGAAACACAAAAACATAAATATGGAATTACCATAGACATGAGGTAGATTGAGTTAAGGGTGTAACCACTAAAAACTAATCACATATTTAGAGTGATCATAACCATACAATTCTAACAATTATAATCATGGAATGTAAATTTATGAAATGGCTTCCAACGAAATTTGTGGGCCCCACACAAACATTCCAAAAACAACGAACTATAGGGATAAGTTATAGACCACCCACCATATTGTTGTATGATAATTCTCCTCTGGTATCGACCCTTGGTTTCCCTAGGACCAGAGTATATATAACAAATAGTGTAAAACACACACATGAAGATACCTAGGTCCAGAGATAAAGAGAAGAGTAATGGCTAAAGGGGACTCGAGTACTTACCGTTGTGCATCCAAGGTGATAAACAGAAACTCGATCGGATGTCATATGAATGAGATCTCTAAATCCATAAATTTGGCCTTCAAAATGCTCCAAATATGTGAAAATGGAGGAATATCCCGCTTTTTATCAGATTATAAAGAAGGAGGAGGATTAAAATATCATTAATGGGAAAACTAGAAATTTACCCAAAAAAATTAGCCTTTGCACGGTTTGTCATACCGTGCGCAACATGTGAGAGACAACTCTCCCAAATGGTTTGCCTTCATGGTTTGATCAAATGTGTGCAAGCCATGCATGAGTACCTAGGGAAAAAGGGTCACTCACACGGTTAGGTTTCACAGCCATACGCCAACCGTGAAAGGTAGCTTTGTCTAAAAAACATCATCTGCACTATTTACTCTAAACCGTGCACTTGGTGAGTTTTACCCAAAATAATATGTGTTATGGGCTCTGAACAAGCCTAAGACACCATTGGAACCTTTACTAACTCATTCAGAATTCATATTAGGTCCAAAGAAAATATTAAGATAGAATATTAAAGGATCCATATGTAAGTGAAAATTTGGGTTCTTAGAGTTTGAATCAATATCTCATGAAACAGTGAAAAAATAAGAACATTAAATATCATTAACAAAAATAAATTAATCCTATAATATCTAAATTGTTATCATATACCACTTATATAATGAATTAGGTGCACAATATACTACATGTCACAAGGAATCAATATTGAGATGAAAAATTCTTACTAAGATCCTATCATTGATGTTTGAATTAATTTATGAAGTCATTATGTGTAATAATTTTAAAACCACATAAAACAAGGAGAAATTTTACATGACATACTAATAGTTTATTTAAAATATAATATTGGCATAATATGGTCAATGAAGTAGATTTATAAGCCAATTAATAAAAATTTAGTTAAGGAAACCCATACATCGAGTATAAACATTCAATACATGTCCTCTAACTCATATATAATAAAATTATAATAATTATATAAATTTTTTAGAACCTATTAAAGTTTTATTTTATTATATTGTCCCTATAATATCATTTAGTTAAAAGATACGATTTATTACATAATCGGTTAATTCCACATTGGGTATTTTGAAGACTGCCATTTCATAATTGGAAAATGACTTTTTTAGGTTTACCATGGACAAAGTATTCATTATTCAGTCATCTAAAAATAATAATAATTAAATAATTATCACATTAAAAATTGAAATAAAATTTTGTAATCACCCATAAATAGAATACATGGAAAAGTAATCACACCACCTAATGGAATTTTCAATCTACATATACACGTGAAGGACAATATCATTTTGTAACTGATGGAAGGGTAAGAAAATTGATGATATATCCAAATTAAAAATTGAAAATTATTTGTAATGAATATAATATATATATATATATAAATTAAATACATCATTATAAGAAACCTTTAGAGGTTTTTATGAAAAATGAGACATGTTTTTTCATAGATTTGGTGGTCCATACATACGCACGAATGATGATCAGGTTCTTATTGGATAATAATTTATATGAAGATGGATAAATACAAGTTGTTGGTGAATTTTAAGATTAAAAAAATTCGTTTTTAATGTTATCATGATACTTGTATATCCAGGTTAAACAAATCTTATTCACAAAAACTATTCAATACATAAATGATAATTGGACTTAGCCCTTGATTCTAATAATTAATGTATTATAATCAGGTATATTTATATATGTATCCCGTATTTCATAATAATAAAATTATCCAACTTTATCAATGTATTGAAATTTATTTAATAAGAAATGGTAATGTATTTATAGTTTTATAATATTAACTGTAGAAAATGATTTAATTAGAGTAAAAAAATAATTATAATATAAACGGCAATGATAAATTAGATTATTAGAAAAGTTATGATTCTATATTCAATTGTATCGAATCATAATCAGGGTAAATAATCTTCAAAAAATAATACTAATTAAAGCGATTTTATTGTAATAAAATGTATTATCATAAACAAGATACAAATAAAATGATGAATATAAAAATGATCACTTTTTATTTTATGCAGATTAAATAAAAGACTAGAAATATAAAATGAAATTAAAATAAATAAAATTATTCTAACCCAAATAGAAGGGTATCCAATAACCAAGGATAAAGGTACCTTGTTTAATACTTACAAGAATGTTTATCTTTCCCTGACCTTGGAAATATCTCTTTGTGAAGACCGATCTGTATCAATATCCATGTGATCACTCTATATGAGATAAAAATCTTTCTCTTGCTATCACCATGATCCCTCAATAATATGATCAATTATATTTTTCTATCCCCACAATTCCTCAATCAATATGATTAGAGATATCGCTATTTTCCTAGCCTTAGAAGCCCTCGATCGTATTCACACAAGCATTCAATGTAATCAATTACAAAAACATTCTCCAGAATATTATAAGTATGAGTAATAAGTATTTCACTCTTGTAATCTTTATAAATCTCACACACTGAGAATTTTTTAAAACAAAATGATCAGCACATCGCTCTATTGTCTTTGAAATACTGGTTATTTGTAGGTAAGCATCCAACTGTCATCTTGATCCTCCGACGGTCATATTACTCCAAATTTTTTATGATAACTTAGACACCTGGAACATCAATGGTCATATTATAACATAATGTATGATATCTTTTTTATACACTCCATATTTAGTGTAAAACACATTTCTTATATTAGAGATAATATTTTCTGGGTATAAGAAAGTCATTATGATAAATTCTTTGAGTTAGAGTAAATTATTAATCAAAAACCATATCAATATGAATAATATGATTTTTTAGTATGAAATACATAATACGGAATATTATATTTTATTAGATATGGATGAGTATGATAAATCTTTTACGATCATTATCATATCAGGTCTCATTACGGTAAACATATCGTATCCAGTCTCACTATAATTGGCATAATGAAAACATATATTTTCTTAAAACTTTGAGTCTTATTCTATATAAGATAAAAAGATTATATTTCCTTATAAAAACATTATAGAATACTTTATACAAGAAAGAGTTACTAATTAAGTATTTAGGATTGTTTTTTATTTATAAAATGAAATGAATGAGAATTTCAAAAGAACCCATTAACTCCAAAATCTCCCCAATATGGAATGAACAGACCATGAGACTTAAATAAAGAAATAAAACATTAAAAAATGTAATTCCATTATCATTTAGGTATTTCTTATTCATAATTTAGATAGTAAATTTTAATTTCCTCATAAATTTATAATTCATTCTAATTCAATGTCAAAAATGTCTAACTCCACCTTAGGATAAGAAAATATCCTAATGATAATATTCTATTATTTATAAGTTTATCCCCCCTTACAAAATACATCTCCCCATTTATATAATTTTCTCCCCTTTTGTATAAAAGTTCTCCCCCTTTACGATTTTCAAAAATAAATGGTGAAAAGTATTGTAAAACATGAAATGGGTTAGAGAAATAACTATACGAAACCCAATAATAATGTACATGAAAATATAAAGGATCATTCAACCAAATAAAAATTGGAATAGATTTAGAAAAATTATTATTTAGATAAAAAAATTTGTTAATGAAATTAAAATTAAAAAAATTACAATAAAAGTTTATGAAATTTATCTTTCTTTAGAATCATGGATCTGACTATTGTTTTTAAATTAACGATTTATTTTTTATATTCTTAAATAATGAAAATAAACTCTTATTGAGTTTTTTTTCTAGTTCATGTATCCTTTCCTCTTGAATCCAACTATTTTCATCTTACTCCTTGATCATTTCTTCCAGGAGGTTATTCTTGTGTTACTGAGCATTAATTATTTCTAAGAAGTAATTATTCAGATTCTTCAAACCAAAAATTTTATTTTTATCATGGTTTAATCTTGAAAAAACATGAAGAGAAAATTCTCATTTCCTGTGTACAACTGTGGAAACTTCAGTCTTTTTTTGGTGTAATTTCTAAATTGATCAAGTAATTTTACTGTAGTGGTCATGTGTTCAGAAGGAATACTGAAAAGCACCATCTATTTGATTCAAATAATTCTTAATATTTTAAAAATTATCATCATGTATTTTTAATCATTATCAACATAATGAGAACATTTTACCATCTTATTCTATCTTTTCATTTTAGCCTTCAAAAATTATTCTATTATTTTGAAATAATCCTCCAAATATATTAATGTCTCTGTTAAAGATTTTATTGAATCATATTTTCATGTTTCTTATTAGAAATCAAATGATCCTTAATTTCCAATATAGGGATGTATGGATTTTTTTAACCAATCTATTCAATGTATGAAATATATAGTCAATTCCCTGAGATTTTATCATAATAGGTGATTCTGACTCGAGCTAGGTGTTTCTTAGAGCTATGATGTGACTGGTTATGATTTCTTCTTGAGTTATTTTCCCTTTTTAGTTTTTTGTCAAAAAAAATTCAATACATTGACCATCCTTATTTTCATTAGTGATTATAATTTCATCAACAACATACTTTTTACTCCCTTAATATTTTCTTTATTTTTCTTGTTCGTCATTTTTAAAAAAAGAATGATATTCATGAAATGACTGGGAATAATGTTTTTTTGCTAAATGATTTATCATTATGATTTCCCAAGAATGATAATTTATTTTAGTAAGACCAAGAAGTCATCAGTGAAAGAATATCATATGGGATTGTTTCAATATCATTAATTTGTTTTTACCTCTTCCTAATCCTATTCACCATGTGCAGTTTCCTTCAAAAATATTTCTTTCTTCTCTTCTTATTATTCTTCATAATATTATTATTATTGAACATAAAATTATTCTACTTCTTTGGAAACATTGTTTTCTTTAACACCTTCACATTCTTTTTTGTTTTACATCTTTTTTTATAGCACTTTCATCCATTTCCTTTCAAAAAAATTCTTGAAGTTGTGACTTCGATCTTAAATAACTTTTCCAAAAAAGAACAAATTATTTATATACCACATATTATTTTCTATTCTCTCTGATTGAGGAAACATCATCATAGACAATAGATTTTTCTTGAATATAAAATCTGGCATCTCGATTTGGTAAAACATTATATTTAGAAACAGCCTCAACTCGTTTCATCAATTTATCACATAATTGTTCATCCAATTGTCTCTTATTTTATTATTTTCATTGTAATTTTCACTAGAACTTAGTCACCATGTATTTTAATAGTTATGGATTCTATAGGGTTGAGGCCAAATTGAGGATCTCCTTCCGTTCATTTAGATTGATTCCTCCTATATTCTACAACTACTTCCTAAGAGACATTATTTTTTTTCTTTTCTTTTTATTGAAAAGATTCATCCTTTATATTTTTGATAGAATTATTTTCTTTATAAGTCAAATAAAAAGGTTATAATTCTGTTGTTGAAACCCGAGTATTCGTAAAAAAATTTATTTTAATGAAATAAATACTTCATTATTTTAACTATGTAATCACTTATAAACACAATCTTTCCTCCGATAGGCTCGGACTTGATTTCATTGTTGAAATGTTTCATACTCGATTCAATCAACATACTAATAAAATATAAAAACATTATAATATGAGAAATTATTTAGTTGGATTTGATGTTCTAGATAGCCAAATAATAAAACATAAAAAATTTATTTTCCACATATTTACCCAGTGCTCCAAGATATAGATATGAGATACATTCAATGTATCTCGGTCTCATTTTTCATAATTATAATCCATTACAACATAATTGCTATTACTTATTGATCCATAATTTGATTGGTGAAATTCCTTGTTTAATATTTTGAAACATTCTTGCATAATGAATTTTTGGATCTTTCTTTGATAAACATACCCTTAGAATACAACTGTTTATGGGATGGAAAAAGGCATCTTCTTTATCTGATATTCCTAGAAAACCTGTAGCTTCCATTGGTGTCTTCTTATACCTATTATCATATGTATAGAAAAAAAATATTTTATTTATATAATCTTGAACGAAATTTACAAAAACATAAAAAGTCTATAACAAAATCCATGTAAAAATTTGTAATCGTGTACTGATTCTATAAAGATAATGATTGTCCACCATAAAAATTTACTATCCTCATTATAGATGAATGATAATTTTTATAAAAATGTATTACTACTACAAATTCTTGAAAAACAACCAAATTTATGTAACACTTAATGGGTTCCATCGAATTAGGTATTGAAATTGAAGATTCAGAAATGACTAATAAAAATTTAACTGGTATTGTTAAACAAGGTAGTACTTTCAGAAAAAGAATCATGAGATAACTGATGGGGGACACGAACGGGGGGGGGGGGGGGGCTTTTCATATTATATTTCAAATGATGGTTGATAATACAAAAATATCTATTGGATTTGATTTTCTCCTTCTCATATGATATTTGATAGAATATCTGAATAAATATTTTGTTTAAAAAATATACTCTTGAGGTTTTATAAAACCATTTTTATCATATTTTGTGAATATGAAAAAAATTGAAAAAAACATCTAAATAAAAATAACAACAACCATATAAAATAATAATAATAATGAGATATTGATATTGTATAAAATGAACAAAAAATACCTTTTGAAGTGGATTCATCGTTATTACAGTTTTTTCTTATTGTTTTTATAAAATAAAAAATTATGATAGTTAGTGAATATCAAAAAAGTTATAATGATGATAAATATGATTATAGAGAATTAAAATGAAAAAAATAAATATTGTAAATTGATATGAAAACAGGAATATGATATAATTATTTGAAAACTTGAATATGATGAATTTATATGAAAACTTGAATACAATAAATATATATGAAACTTCAATATGATAAATTAATATGAAAACTCAAATAAAATAAATTTATATGAAAAGATGAATTTGATAAATTCATATGAAATCTCGAATACGGTAAATTTATATGAAAACTCAATTCTGATAAATTTATATGAAAAGATGAATTTTAAAAGCCTATTTTTTTTAAAACAACTATCATATGTACACATCCATTGAAAAGGAGTAGAATAATGTAAGGATATGAGTAAAATGATTTCATAATCAATTATGTGAAGGGTTTATTCTTAATTAAAATGAACTAGTGTTATCACATTGTTTTTTAGATTTAGTAAAACTGATGTCATAATCAGTCAGTGTGTTTTGCATCCACAATACATGAGCACAACACAATAACATCCATCTATGACATATATGGATTCATCAATGGAAACTGCTACTTATTGTTGTTTATTATAAGACCAAGAAAATATTAAATCTCATAAGAAATGAAAATTTAGAGAAAAACATTTCTATTTAATTCTAGAAAAAACCAAAGTTATCAATGGAAAATATTTTAATTCAAAATCATTTCCAAAATAATAAAAAATTCCAAAATCCATAGATCACATTAATTAACAAAAAAATTATTAAACTTATTTTAAAAGAAATTTCATTGGATTATATTGATTCCTTCCACAAAATAATAAAGAAAACATTAAGTGTTGATGACTACTAGTTAAGTATAGTAAACATCCTATCATATCGCTAAAAACTGTTTGATCAACCAGTTTTTGAAATTTATCATAATCATTTGTATTTAAAGTACCTATTTTTGTACTAATACATTTTTTAATTTTTTATAAATAATTTTTTATAAGATATTTTATATATTTATGTTGACATATATTAGTACCTTCTCATTATTTTATAATTTTAAAAACCAATATATATTTTCTACTCACCCATCATACTTATTTCAATCTCAGAATTGATAATATCCACAAAATAAAACATTGAGTATTTTTGATTAAATCCAAATATAATTCCATATACATAAATTTGAATAATTATAATATTATCAATAACATTATTTATAAAAAAATTGGGATTTGTGGGTTCCTTAACAAAATTATTTTCAAACAAAAATCTTGTTAATCTATCATACCAAGATCTAGGGGATTGTTTAAGGCCATATAACGATTTCGTAAGATTTAATAGATATTTGGAATGCTTTTTTATATTCAAAACTAGGGGGTTTTCAATAAAAACATCATTCTATACATATTTATTAAGGAAAGATCACCTCACATCAGTTCAAAAAATTATGAAATTCAAAAATACGGGAAAAGATAAAAGAATAATAAAAGATTCAAGTATTTAAACTGGTGCATATTTTTCTTCATATTCTATTACTTATAATTTATTATAACCTTTAGAATAATTTCATTCATTATATCTTATTATTATTCCATTTTTTTCACACGTGTGTTTGAAAAAAAAAATCACTCAAATTTCTGAAACTTCATCGGGTATTTTTACCAAGGAATAGAAATTATTCCATTCGAGTTCATTTAGTTTATCTTTCATTTATTTTATCCATTCCACATCAACTAAATCATCATCGTGATTTTTTGTTCAAATTGGGAAGGAAAAACCATAATTTTTACTTCATTTATTAAGTAACATCTTATCCTTACTGGTTGATTCAAATCACCAATGATATTATTAATAGGATGATTCCTAAAAAACACATGTCATAGATTTTTTAAAACCTGGTAAGAAACATAAGGTAAAAAATATTCTATAGTAAATATTTTAGAAACCATTTCTTTAGTACTTTCATTATTAGAATATTCTTCCATTAAAGGTTGAAAATTAGTTATGTAAAACACATATAAATATATTTTTTGGGGTTTTTTTTAAAACATAAGGATAAGTGACATGAAATTTGACATGTATTGTTTCCTTAATAGTACTATAATTTTTATTAAAAACACCATATTCCATATATGTTGTGGAATAACCTAAGAATATAACATCGTTTTATTTGGGTTTGAATTTTGTTTCAAATTATATTTTTTATTCAATATAAATACTTTGCATCCAAATACTCTAAAGTAAGAATAATTTGATTTTCATCCCTTCCACAACTCATTATGGGTTTTATTAATGAATGGTAGAATTAAAACTAGATTTTATTTATAAAATTAAGTACTATACTTTTCAACCCAAAAAAGAATTATCAATTGAGTATTCCATCAAAATAGATCATGTTATTTTTTTTAAAAAACAATTTCTTATTTCAACAACCCCATTTGTATGAGTAGTTCTAGGAGCTGAGAAGTTATGTGTAATTCCTTTCTAAAAATAAAAAATTTTAAAATATAAAATTACAAATTCTCCCCCATGATCACTATGAATATATATGAAGGGATGATTTTAATATTTTTTAACAATGGATACAAAAGTTTTAAAATAAAAAAGTATTCATATTTCATTGCTAAAAATAGACCCATGTGTATGTGTTTTAATTTTCAAAAAAATAAATCATATTATTTACCAACAATACTTCATGAGTTTGTAGGACTTAAAAGATCCATGAGAAAAAACTATAAAGAACTAGATGTTGATACTTCACTGATATATTGTAAACTAGACCTTGGTTTCTTACTATGTGTATAAATGTTGCAAAACTTTGTGGAATCAAATCTATGTTCTAGTATATCCTTTATAAATCTTCTCTTAGTTAATTTAAACATGAAAATAATGTTATAGTTTCCTATCCGTCTATTCCATAACCATAGTTGATCTTCCATTGCACTAAGGAAATGTATGTCTTGGATCCTATGGTTTTCTATGTTTAGTGTGTAATCATTCTAATTCTGATTAGAAGAAAGAATAAATCCATCCTTACAATTGGGTACTACACATTTATCATTCCAAAAATTCACAAGGTAACCAACATCACATAATTGAATAATGATTATAAGGTAGTTCTGAAGACATTTAACAAATAAAACATTTGAAATTAAATAATTACTAAGAAGAACAATATTACACACAAAGATAATCTTCCCATGGGAATTATATCCAGAGATATAATTTCTACCATTCATCTTGATAATATTTTCAAATAAGTCTTTTTCTATGGTCAGATGTCTAGATCACCAACTATACATGTACCACGTATTATTTTTTTGGTACTATTAGTTTTTTCTGGAAAACTAAAAAACTATATTTTTTCAACCCAAACCATCTTGGGTTATGAAAGGTCAGAATAATTTTATTTTGGAATCAAACTTTTCATTGAAAATGTTTCTTTTTAGGACCCTAAGGATTTAATTTTATTTAATGAAGAATTATTTTCCCAATGACCTCAACATTGATTTTTTTTTAAAAGGGAGGAACATATTGGAACAATGAAGTTGTTACTAAAAATATTTTTTCTATGTGTATATCCAATGACTCAACAACTTCCATGTAGATGGAGTTTTTTATAAATTTTATCAAAAAATTCCTTCCCACTAGTAATGTTTGATATAAAATTATTCAGTGAAAAAATTATAGATTTCATTTTTGAAAACTAAATTCTTATCCCCATCTATATTAATCTTGGAATTGAGTTTCTCAAAATAAGTTTTCAATCAATCGTTTTTGAAAATAACATTTTATAAATCATTAGATATAATATCACATTAAGAATTGAATTTATCGTGATCATTTTATTGAACAAATATTTAATTTGTTAAAATACAAATTATGGAATTGGATTTTCTATTTATTTAAATTTCTTTACAATTATTTTTACATAATTTACAAGTTTCATTTTATAAAATATTATCATAGTGATAAACTAATTCATATGAGGTAAAGTATTATCTTCATTAGCTGAGGAGGATTCTTCATCTGCTGATATATAATTATTCACATCAACATAATTTAAATTTAATGAAATATTAGTTTAGGAATTGGCATTGTATACCCCTTCAAAAAAAAATTGATTTGAAATAGTTACTCTAGAGGGAAGAACAATATTCCTCCGATATGGACTTCCATTATCTATGTAATTTTCTAATGAATCACATCTACTTTCACTCCAAGTGTCTGTAGCTCTAATAAAATTCGTATTTTTTTGACTTATAGTACTTCATCATATTTTTAATAGAATGTCTATCATTTATATCTTTTATTTTCATCATTTGACAGTTTGGTTGAATATGTATACCTATTTTTCATTTATAATAAGTAAAATTAGAATATTTTTTTCATTCTGTTCATTGTTAATTTTCTTGTTACGATAATGGAAATAATTTTTACCATTTTTTTCATTATTAGAGTAAGACTTGAAAATTTATTCTTAGAATGTTCAAAATCACTTGAATCATATTTATTAATATCTTTATTTTTCTGTGTTGAAATAAAAACCTTTTAAGTAGTCTGATATTTTATCAGAATTGATGTAGATGACAATTAAACTACACCATTCATGAATTTTTTCTTCATAGAATCTCTTTTAAATCAACCCTCATTTCGTAAAAGGGTTCCAAATACATCATCAAGAGTGACATTTTTTGTCTTCCTTGACTTTGCATCTATTGTCGAAAAGACCCTGAATTTTCAAATAAATTTTTTTTCATAATTCTTTAGAATTTTACGAGTCTGTAGCTTCTGACAACACTTGATTCTGAGGCCCTGTGTGCCCAGAATCAATTTCCGAAGTTTTTTTCGGGTACATTCAGTAAACGTACGTGTGGGTTTTTCTATCTTTTGAACCGGTGCTCAGAATTGAAATCCAAGGACACTGATGAACTCGTAGTACCGATAATTTCTTAAGGGGACCTTTACCGGAGTTGCGTTTTATGCGGGTTGAGAGTTAATTTTTGGGGAAATTGGAAGTAGTTAAATAAAATTGTGGAGCAAATTTTATTTATCTTTGGAAGTTAATTCCTCCGATGGGAAGTTATTTGTGGGTCCCACACCCACATAACTTCCCAATTGTGTATATTTGAGAGGTGGGGCCCACACGAGAACCAACCTTTCATCTCCCATAACCTCCCTTTAACCCCCATTAATCTCCTCTTCATTTAGTTGAAAACTTCCCCCCATTTATTATGAGGAGCCTCTCCACCTTCCACACATTGATTGTGCCACCCCACCTAATGAATTAATTAATATCTTAATTAATTAATCTATGTGTCAACAATTCATTTTTGAATTGTTTTTAATTGGTGGGAAATCCTTTAAAAAGAGGGGGAAGCCTTTTCTTTTGTTTTGGTTGGAAAATCTTGGTGGGAGAGATCTTTAGAGGATTTAGAAGGAAGTTTTCTTCTCCGACGAAGAACACCAACCTTCAACGAAGAATGACTACGATGAAGAACGTGGAAGACTTCTCCATCGACGCTTCCCCTCGGACACACCCCGACGTCAATAGAAATGATGTTTTTATACTGCGACGCCGGACCACCGCGATGTCGTCTTCTGCGATGCTCGACTAACGTGAACCTTTATTCGAGGTAGGGGTTTGTTTCAATTTTAATTAAATAAAATTGTGCTTCTTCCTTCGTTGAAACTATGGATTGTCATTGTCTATGTGATACCGCCTAATTAGGAGGGCGCAGGACAAACGAACATGGTCCGATGACCCTCTGTTGATCCTGGTTCATTTTCAATGGCGAAGGTGACGGAAGGGATGGTGGCGATCGGAGGAAAAGTGGTGGATGTATGTCGGCCGTGTGGAGAGGAACCGTGGCCCGCAAACGTGGGCCACTTGGCCAATGAAGAACCAGGCGGCTAAAGCCAGTCGGGCTGAAGGAGGACCGCGGCGCCACAAGGGCTGCTACGTTGTGGAAGACCGAGGCCCGCGTTCGGCGAGGTGCTAAGCGGGCGAACCGGCCGGGAGGTGGCCTGTCGGGCTGAGCATAACCACGGTGCCAGAAGGGAACCACGCTGGATGAACCATGGCCCGTTGAAGCGGGACTCTTATGCCAAAAAGGTCGGTCGGCCGGTTAGGGAGGGTGGTACCGCTTGGAGCCGCTGGTTCGTGCAGCCGGGGGGCCGCACCTCCCGCCACGGACCGCTCAGCCCAGTTCGGGCCGAGCCGCGGCCAGGCCGCACTTGCCTTCGGTCCGGGTCGTGCCTTCCACCATGCCGGGTCATGCTTCTTTAGGTCGGGCCAACACCCCATGCCGGGTTGGACCTGCCGAATCGGGTCGGACCGACCCACCAGCCCACTAGGCCTAACAGGCCGGGCCCGTACGCTTAAATACGAATATCTTTACGACCGTGTGTCCGATCGATGCACCGTCTGCGGAACTGGGACCCTCAGGACAATGTGGTCCTTTTTATATACTCTAAGTGAGTTTTTGATGACTTTGGAAAACGACTGGGTTTGGAACGAACGTATTTTCAATAGGGCCCTCGGAGCGGAAACACTTATAACTTAAGGACCGGACGTCTGAATGACATGTCGTCGACTATGTTGGATTCCTATTGAGGAGATGTTTCTTCTGGCATACTCCACACAGGTTTTGGTTGTGGTTTGAGTATGTATGGGTTGGATTGTAACTGAAATCCAACCGGGCCCCTGGAACGTAAATGCTAATGACTCACATACCGGGCGTCTGATTAACACGTCGTTTATTGCATTGAGACCCCTATGACGAAGTCGTACTTTGAGATTCTTCCATGTGAGATTGTGTGACTCATGGAAGTATCTTCTAGTAGCTCATGGAGCGGACCCTCCCGGAGATGATCGTACGGAGTTCGTAGACCTTGTAGCTGGCTGAGACCTGATGACTGGTTGTCCGATTTGTTTCGGAGTGACTTGACTAGCCCAATGGAGAGTACTACTATGTTGGGGCGGCCGACCCATGGCGGAGGAGCGCTACTGTGTTGGGACGGATTACCTGTGGTACTCAACAGGAGAAGTACCTCTGTAGGCTGTTAGGGGGAGCGCTACTATGTTGGGGCGACAGACCCATGGCGGGGAGCACTGCTGTGTTAGGGCGATAGACCTGCGGTACTCGACAGGAGGAGTAACTCAGCAGTCTCAGGTTAGTGAGTAGCGCCTCAGAGTCGCACACGTCCACTGTACTCGATAGAGGAGAAGTTCTCCAGTAGTTGTGGTTTCAATAATGAAAATCCTGGTTTGATCTGAGTTAATGACCTTTGTTTTTCCCTCATGATTGAGATGGGATACTTGATAACTTATGTATATGTATGGGAATGTACCTTAGTAAATGTTATCTATTGAGATCTTTCTTTGTGGTTTATCTTTGTTGGATTTTGTGAGACCTTGAGGGTCTCTGGGTCCCTACTGAGTATCGTTATACTCACCCCTATATGGGCTATGCCTGCACCTCGTTCTATAGGATATAGATGACAGACAGCGCGGACCGAGGCAAAGTGTACGAGGACTGGACGGTACCTGGAGATTCACACTCGGCGTGATGGCACACGGAGTAGACCAATAGACCTGGACTGGTGAGGAGGACATTTGTAACTACCCTTCAGGTAGGAACCCGAAGGACGATCCAGGAGATGCTTCCATCTTCCAGCTGTTGGTCTTTTTAGATGTAATTTCTTTCAATTGTAGTTGTACCTTTCTTTTGGGCTTGTATTTTCATCCCCTTTATACTTTCAACACGCTTGTTATATTGATTTACATAGTGTTTGCTTCCTCTTGTACTCTGGTTTTGTGTGTTTATGTTTTATAAAGGAAACGCCTTCCCAGTTATAGGGTATTATGCCTTTGGTGCTAGTCACCAGCCCCTTGAATATGGAAGGAAGACTTGGGATAGTCACGATGCGTGCCCTGGGGGATGGGTCGTGAATAATTGGTATCAAAGGAGTCAGTTCTACCGCAGAACACAGGACTCTAATATTTTCTTTTTTTTGAAGAAATAGTGTTAAGAATACTGAGTGTGGTTTTCAGTTCAGGGAGTCCAGTGTTGGTGTGGCGGCCAACGTTTCCACACACCAGGACCCTAACTACAAATTTCCAACTCGGTGCATGAAAACACTGATTTCGTGTGAGTTTTCAAAATTTTTCTTTAATTCATCTCAAACCAGGTCAACTCCCCAGGTATAGTCTTTTGACAGTGTCACATATGATTATTTTCAGGATGTCTTCACCTTGTCAGTCAGCGCATGTTTCGAGTGGAGAGAGTTATGGTATCCCCCCAAGTAGCGGGTCCTTAGTACATGTTGCTCTTCCAGTTGAGGAACCAGCAGAGAGTGCACGCTGCTTGAGCGCATTGCATGAGTTCCAGCGATAGAGGCCTCTAAGGATTCGAAGCGAGTCAGATTTTCAAATGGTTGGGTACTGACTGGAGTTTTTAGCACGAGCTTTCCACACAGCTGGGACACCCGCTAACTTGATTGTGTACCTAGCTGTTAGTCTCTTTCAGGGAGTAGTTGAGAGGTGGTGGAGCCAGATGCTCCAGTTTTGCAACGAGACGACCTTCACTTGGGGAAACATTGAGGGTTTTTCTTCAGGGAGGAGTTTATACCAGCGAATCTGTGCTCTATGCGGGCTCAATAGCTACTTCTCTCTCCACAAGGCTTTCTGACCGTAGCAGAGTCTTCTACAGCCGGCAGTAGACAGATGACACAGAATTCCAAGGGACTAGGCCAACAGGTGGGCGACCTCAGGATATAGGTTCGGTTGTGAGAGGTACATGAAACAGAGCCAGCTATATGACGAGAAGGAAGTGCTATGCAGGTGGCAGGAAGAGTCACTTGTCTCGAGACTACCCGACCTATCCAGCAGATGAGCAGCAGGCAGTAGAGGAACCTACCAGACCGAGGCAGATGAGTTTCCCATACAACCGATGGTGTACGAAGCTTCGAGGTGTTTCCACCACCACCACTAGGAGGTCCACCCCGACCGTAGGGAACATGTGGATATGGGAGAGCACAACTTCAGGCAGCTGAATCATATTACTATGAAGCTCCGGAAGCAGGTGGACAGGAGCTGGACTAGTTCCAGGCATGGAGGTCTTTGTTCTTGGTGCTTCACGTTTCCATGTTGTTGTTGTTTGTGTTTGTTATGTGTCTTTTTAATATGAGCTGCAGTAATAAAAGACACGTTTCCTTGTGATGTTTACTTTCCTGTCCTTTTTGTATGGTTGACACTGAGAGTTTCTGGTTAAAACTGTTGACTTGACCCTCACCTTCTAGATTCCTACTGGAGGAGACCCAGTGACCACACATTGATACCGACAGTGTGACTCAACCCTTGGACACGAGAGTAATGGTTGAATCTTTTAGTAGTAGTGTCGAGGACTTACGACATCATCCAAGACATGAATTGTACCGTTCATGTCATGATTGACTGTATTCGACAAAGAACATGGTTCATCTAGAGGATGAGACCGGATTTCTATTTTTCAGTAAAGGGGAAATATTAGAAGATCTTGTAGGACCAGAGATGGTGTAGGCTAAGATGGAGAAGGTTCAGATCATCCAAGAGCGGATGATGACTGCACAGAGCAGACAGAAGTCCTATACTGATAGGAGATGGAGACCACTGGAGTTCGAGGATGGCGACCACGTCTTCTTACGGGTCTCACCCCGACGAGGTCTGTGCAGAATTGTCCACGGTGGCAAGTTATCTCCGCGTTTCATCAAACCATTCCAGGTTCTCAGTAGATTAGGTGAGGTGGATTACCGTCTGGCCCTTCCACATCAGTTGTGCCGGGAGTATGACGTTTTCCAAGTATCTCAGCTGAGGATATACGTGCATGACCCGACCCAGATCATCGATCACAGGGAGCTGGACATCGATGACGGGGTGACATTTGTGGAGGTCCCGGTGGAGATTGGGGATCGACAGGAGTGGGTCCTACGTGGATGGTCGATTCCTCTTGCGCACATTCGCTGGCAGCACGAGGACCTCCAGGAGAGCACTTGGGAGTGGGGAGGCACATATGCGAGCTCAGTATTCCCATTTGTTTTCCTAGTGTTTGTTATAGCTTTACGAGGATGTAAAGCCCTGAGGTGGGAATAATGTAACGACCTAGAATTTTCAATTAATTTTTTTTTCTTAATTCTTTGGAAATTTACAAATCTATAGCTTCTAATGGAACTTGATTCCAAGGCCCGGTGTGCCTGGAAACAATTTCCGAAGTTTTGTTCGGGTACGTTCAGTAAACGTACGTTCGGGTTTTTCTATCTTTTGAACTGGTGCTCGAAATTGAAATCTGAGGACACTGATAAACTTGTAGTGCCGATAATTGCTTAACGGGACCTTTACTGCAGTTGCGTTTTATGTGGGTTGAGAGTTAATTTTTGGGGAAATTTGAAGTAGTTAAATAAAATTGTGGATCCAATTTTATTTATCTTTGGAATTTAATTCCTCCCATGGGAAGTTATTGGTTGGGCCAACACCCACATAACTTCCCAAGTGTGGATATTTGAGAGGTGGGGCCTACATGAGCCCCAACCTTTCATCACCCATAAGCTCCCTTTAACCCCCCATTAATCTCCTCTTCATTAAGTTGACAACTTCCCCCCATTTATTCTGTAGATCCTCTCCACCTTCCACCCATTGATTGTTCCACCCCACCTAATGAATTAATTAATCTCTTTATTAATTAATCTATGTGTCAACAATTCAATTTTGAATTGTTTTGAATTGGTGGGCATTTATTTTTAAAGAGGGCAAAGCCATTTCTTTTATTTTGGTTGGAAAATCTTGGTGGGAGTGCTCTTTAGAGGATTTAAAAGGAAGTGTTCATCTCCGATGAAGAACACCAAACTTCAATGAAGAACGACTCGGAAAAAAGAACACGGAAGACTTCTCCATCGATGCTGCTCTTCGGACGCACCCTGACGTCAACAGAAATGACGTCCGTATACCGCAACGCCCGACCTCCGTGATGTCGTCTTCCACGACGCTCGACTACCGTGAACCTTTATTCAAGGTAGGGGTTTGTTTCAATTTTAATTGAATAAAATTGTTCTTCGTCCTTCGTTTGAAACCATGGATTGTCATTGTCCATGTGATACCACCTAACGCGGAGGGCGCGGGATGAGCGAACACGGTCCGACGACCCTCCGATGATCCTTGTTCTTTTTGAATGGCGACAGTGATGGATGGGATGGCGGTGACCGGAGGAAAAGCGGCGGTCATATGCCGGTCGGGTGGAGAGGAATCGCGGCCCACAGCCGCGTGCCGCTCGGCTGATGAAGAACTGGCCGACTAAAGCTGGCCGGGTCGAAGGAGGACTGTGGTGCCACAAGGGGAACCGCGCTGTGGAAGACCGCAGCCCACGTTCTGCGGGCCGCTCGGCGGTCGAACCGGCCGGCAGGCGGCCAACCGGGCTGAGCAGAACCGTGGTTCCAGGAGGGCGCTACGCTGGATGAACTGCGGCCCGCCGAAGCCGTCCCCTTGCGCCAAGCAGGGCAGCCGGCTTCGGCCGGCCGGTTAGGGAGGGTGGCGCCGCTTGGCGCCACCTGTTTGGGCAGCAGGGGGGCCTTGCCCCCCGCCGCGGACCGCTCAGCCCCCTTCGGGCACAGCCGCGGCCGGTTGTGCCGCTCCGCGCCCCGTCGGATCAGGTCACGCCCTCCCGGGCCGCGCTGTGCCCTCCCTGGTCGGGACACGCCCTCTCGGGCCGGGCCGCGCCCCTTCGGGTCAGGTCGTGCCCCTTTGGGGCGGGCTGTTCCTGCCTTCAGGTCAGGCCGTGCCTGCCACCTAGCTGGGTCGCGTTTCTTTAGGCCGGGCCGACACCCCATGTCCGGTTGGACCCGCCGAACCTGGTCGGACCGACCCACCAGCCCACTGGGCATAACGGGTCGGGCCCGTACGCTTAAATGCGAATATCTTCACGACCGTGCGTACGATCGACGCACCGTCTGCGGCATTGGGACCCTCACGATGAGTAGGTCCTTTTGTAATACTCTAAGTGATTTTTAGACGAATTTGGAAAATGGCCGGGTTTGGAACGAACGTGTTTTCAACCGGTCCCTCAGAGCAGAAACGCTTATAACTTAAGGACCGGATGTATGATTGACATGTCGTTGAATATGTTGGATTCCTCTTGATGAGATGTTTCTTTTGGAAGAATCCACACAGGTTTCGGTTGTGGTTTGAGTATGGTTGGGTTGGATTGTTCCCGAAATATAGTCGGGCCCGTAGAATGGAAATGCTAATTACTCACAGACCGGGCATCCGATTGATGTGTCATCTGTTACGTTGAGACCCCTATGACGAAGCAGTCCTTTGATATACTTCCACATGATATTAAGTGACACTTGGAAGTATCGAATAGTATCTCATGGAGCGGACCCTCGTGGAGACGAGTGTACGGAGTGCGGAGACCTTGTAGCTGGCTGAGACCTGATGACCGGTTGTCCGATTCGTTTCGGAGTGACTTGACTAGCCCAGTGTGGAGCGTTACTGTGATGGGGAGGAAGACCCATGGTGGAGGAGTTCTACTATGTTGGGGCGGAAGACCCGCGGTACTTGACAGGAGGAGTACCTCTGTAGTCTATTAGGGGGAGCGCTACTATGTTTGGGCGACAAACCCATGGCAGGGAGCACTACTGTGTTGGGGAGACATACCCGCGGTACTCGACAGGAGGAGTACCATAGCAGTCTCATGTTAGTGAGTAGCGCCTTGGAGTCGTGACAGGGCCACTGTAACCGACAGAGTAGGAGCTCTCCAGTAGTTGTGGGTTCGATAATGAAAATCCTGGTTTCAGCTGAGGTAATGGCCTTTGTGTTTTCCTCATGATTGAGATGGGTTACTTGATAACTTATGTATATGTATGGGCATATACCTCTATAAAGGTTATCTATTGAGATATTTATTTGTGGTTTATCCTTGTTGGATTTTGCGAGACCTTGAGGGTCTCAGGATCCCTACTGAGTATTGTTATAATCACCCCTGCACAGGCTCTGCCTGCACCTCGTTGTGTTGGATGCAGACGACAGATAGCGCTGACCGAGGCAGAGTGTACGAGGACTGGATGGTACCCGGAGGTGGAAACTCGGCGTGATGGCACACGGAGCGGACCGATAGATGTGGAGTGTTGAGGAGGAAATATGTACCTACCCTTCAGGTAGGAACCCATAGGACTATCCAGGAGTTGCTTCCATCTTTCTGTTGTTTGTCTTTTCAGTTGTACTTTCTTTCAGTTGTAGCTGTACCTTTCTGTTGGGCTTGTATTTCCGGCCCCTTTGTACTTTCATCACGCTTGTTATATTGCTTTACATAGTGTTTTCTTCTACTTTTACTCTGGTTGTTCATGATTATGTTTTATAAAGGCAACTCCTTCCCAGTTATAGAGAATTACGCCTTTGGTGCTAGTCGTCATCCCCTGGCCTATGGAAGGCGGTCTTGGGGTAGTCACAATGCAGGCCCTAGGGGATGGGTCATGACAAATTTTTTCATAGATTCCTACTCATTTAGAGTGATATCAATTATATATTCAACAAGAATTTAATCCTATAATCTGTTCTCTCTCATAGATTTTTTACTATTGAATTTTGTTATAATTCATTGGTGTACCTTTGCAACAGGTTCACCAAAAATGGAATTAAAATTCATGATAGTTAGCTCTATGCATTTCTCTTATGGTTTCAACGACCATTGAGGTCCCAAAATGATTAATCTATTAAATTTTCAAGATACTATCAGTAGCTTTTCAAGAAGAATTATGATAGTAAATTCACCTTGTCATAGTACACAATAAAGTGTTTCAAACTCTATAATTAATTTGAAACTCTTGTTTTTCTCGATTTGAAAAAGTAGTCGCCTACTTTTCAAGGATTATTTAATTTCCACTTAATATGATGAAATTTTCAAATGTAGTATTTATAATTAATTCATTCATTCTATCTCTCTAATACTCATAATCGGCTCTATAAAAAATATGGGGTCTATTTGGATTGAGTCTATCTATTGTACTGACATTGATTCATTCCATATTTAAAACAAATAAAAAATTTCTATTCCACAATACATGTTATTTTAGTAGGTATATGTAAATAAAATGTTTAAGGCAAAATTTAAACTAACTTTCAGAGGGAATGAAAAAAATGTATCAAGTATTGGCAGTTTAAGCCTCCTCTGATACCAAATGTATGTTTCAATTAAATGGATACTTGGAATTGGTAACAATTGTTTATAACAATGTATATGAAGATGGATAAATAAAAGAGGGGTAGAATTGTAAGTTTCAAAAAATTATATTTTAATCTTACAAGGATTATATTTTAACAGGTTTAAACAAAAAGTATTCACAAAACCTCTCAAGTACATAAATGATAATTGGTCTTCACCCTTGGGTTGGATCAAAAAATTATCATAATCAAGTATATTTTGATATGTATTCCATAGGTTGTGATAAGAATTTGATTTTACTTTAACAACATATAGAGTCATATTCAATAAGTAATGGGAACATTTTCATAGTTTAATCATACTCACAGTAGAAAATGATTTAATCTAATTAAAAAAGGAATGGTAATCACAACAGTTATAACTAATAAATGTATTAAAAAAGTATTGATTCTATATTATAGTGTATAGAATTGTTATAAATGTTAATCATGGTCACAAGATAGTAATTATTAAAACAATTCTATCATAATCAATGCTACAACGACATACACGATACAAATAAAAAAGACAAATATAAAAATATTCATATTCTATTATATGAACTTGAAATAAAAGACATATAATAGAACATGTAATACAAATGAAAATAATTATTTTAACTCAAAGTGTAGGTTCTTGAATAACCTTGGATAAAGATCCCTTGTTTTATACATATAAGAATGTTTGTCATTCCCTTACCTATGAATTCCCTTGAAAAGATGATAATTTTGTCTCACAATCCTCATTACCCATGGCTATAATGTTTTGATTCTCTATCTCATTATCCCCACAATCCCTCGATATGGTGATCAGTTCTATCTTTCTATTCCTGTAATCCCTCAATCAATATGATGATTGCAAACTCCGCCTACCTTGCCTCGGTAGCCCTGGATCGTATTCACACAATCGGTCTAATAATGATATTAAAAAAACATAAAATAATTATCAGTATGAGGAATAATTAATTCCATCTTGTAAGATTTTGAGCTCCCAAACAGTGAGAATCTTTGAAAATTAATTTATCAACACTTCACTCCTAACTCTTTGAATTAATTATCGGGTGTTTGTAGGTAAGCATCCAACGGTTATCCTGATCATCTAATAGTGATATTTCTATGTGTTTTTTTGATGAATTGGAGACCTTGAACATCAGTGATCATATTATAATAGGATTCCCGACATCATTTTGATATACACCATTTTCAATGTAAAACACATTTCTTATATTAGAGATAAGAATTTTTAGGTACAAGAAAGTCATTATGAAAAATTATTTGATTCTGAGTATGATTTTAATCAAAACTATTATCAATATGAATAATAAAATTTTTACACTATAAAAGAAAAAATAGGAAATATTATATTTGATTTCATGAGGTTGATTTCTATATAGCTGAGTATGATTATTATCGTATCCAATCTTATTATGATAAACATATAGTATCTAGTATAATTTTCATAGGTATAATTAAAAGTTATATTTTAATAACTCCTCGATTCTTATTCTAAGTAAGATAATAAGATTACATTTTCTTATAAAAACATTATAAAATAATTTAGATGTGAATGGGTTTGTAATTAAGTATATAAGAAAGAGTTTTGTATTTCAAAAACCAATGGAACAGGAAAGTCAAAACAAATGTTGGACTACACAGTTTCCCATTTGATTGATGACCAAGATGAATAAGATTATTCCATTAATAGAAAAACATCTCAGTATATTATATATATTTATTTTATTTTATTAAAATTATTAGGGAGGATTCATTGGATGAATAACAAATAGTAAACTGAAAACGCTTAATTGAGATGATTACCTCCTCTTCGAAGAACCTCCTTTGGTTCTCTTCATAAGAACCATAGGGATAAACATTTATATATACCAGAATAACTATAATGTTTCAAGGAATGATAAGAAGTGGTTCTGGTAGGGTTTGGTCAATTTAAGTGTATCATGATGTGTGTGGAATAAAAATATGTGGGGTCCTTATATAAGTGAGGGGAGGTGAACACATTGAATTACAACAAGTATTCAATTAATATAAATTTAATTTCTTATTCATGTCTCTCCAAATTGAAAACCTTCAAATCTAGGATGTAGTTAATTTAACATACTAGAATAAAATTAAAATTATTCGTAATTAGTTTATGTTTCTAACAGATAAATTTTTTAAAAGAGTATTTTTATTTATTTTTATTTAAGTGGTTTAGTTTTTTTTATTTAGAAAACTAGGTGTGTTGAGCACCAAATAAATTGGCACTCATACAATTACCATACACTACCAATTCATTTGTCTCTCAAGGTTTTTTTCTTCTCGATCCCCATGAAACCCCTCCCCAACCCCCAATATATTTATATATAAATATAATATATATTTATGTAATGGTAGTTATAATTATAATAAATATATTTGTACCAATTATAATTACTAAAATAAATATAGTAAATTTAAAATTATATTTATTATAATTATAAAAATTATATAATTATAATAAATATATAATTATAATAAATACGAAATTATAATAATTATATAATTACAATAATTACAATAATTATATAAATATAATAATTATATAGTTATAAATATAACAAATATATAATAAAATTAAATATATAATTGTAACAAATATATAATTAAAATAAATATATAATTCTAATAATTATAAAATTATAAATTTAAAAAATATATAACTATAATAAATATACAATTATAATAATTATATTAGTATAATATTTATAATTAAAAAATAGTTATATTTTTTTTACAATTATATAATTATAATAAATAATGAATCATAATAAATATATGACTATAATAATTATATATTTATTATAATTATAAAATTATAATAATTATATAATTATAAAGATAAAAATTATATAATTATAAATAAAATAAATATATATTTATAATAGATATACAATTCTAAGGAATATACAATTATAATAAATATATACTTATAATAATTATATAATTACCATAATTATAATAATTATATAATTATAAATATAATAAATATAAAATATTAATTCCAAAAAATATATAATTATATATATAATAAATAAATATTTAAATTAATTATATAATTACAATATATTTATAATTATAAATAAAATACTTATATAATTATAATAAATATACAATTATAATAAATATATTACTATAATAATTATATAATTGTAAATATAATAAATATATAATTATAATAAATATACAATTATAATAATTATATAATTACAATACTTATATAATTATAAATATAATAAATATAAAACTATAGTTATTGTATAATTATAATATATATGTATTTATATATATAATAAAAATACAATTATATTAACTATATAATGTTAATAAATATATAATTATAATAGTTATATAATTGTAATAAATATATTATTATAATTAATGTACAATTTTAAAAAATATATATTTATATATTTATGATATTTATAATTATAAAGTTATTATAATTATATATTTATTGTATTTCTAATTATAATTATACATCTATTATAATTATATAAATATATTAATTATTAATATAAAAACTATATAATTATAAATATAATAAATACACAATTATAATAAATATATAATTATAATAATTTTATTTATAATTTAAAATACAATAAATATTTCAATATATAAATATTATGATGATAATAAATATATAAATATATTATTATTATTATTATATATTTATCCCTAAACACCTATAATATATATTATGAATAATTATATATTTATTATAAATATAATAAATATATTAATGTAAATATAATAAATATATAATTATAATAAATATATAAATATAATAAATATGAAATTATAAATAAAATTATTATATAATTATTATAAATATACAATTATAATTAAGACAATTATATAATTATAAATATACTAAATATATAATTATAATAAATATAATAATTATAAATATAATAATTATAAATATAATAATTATATTCAATATATAATTATAATGAATATATAATTATGAATATAATATTTATATAATTATAATAAATATATAAATATATTTACATTAATTATATAATTATATAATTATTTATAATTATAATCATTATATATATAATTATATATTTATTATAATTATAAATATTTTATAATTAGTAAATAATTATAATAATTAAGTTTATAATTATGTAATTATTTTAATTATATAATTATAATGAATATATTATTATAAATGTAAATATAATATATATATAATTATAATAAATAAATAATATTAAATATTATAATTATATAACTATTAGAATTTTATATTTATGGTAATTTTATATTTATTACCATTATATAATTATTATAATTATATATTTATTACAATTATATAATTATTTTAATTATATATTTATGATATTTCTAATTAAATATTTATTATTATTATATAATTATAATTTTTTATTTATTATATTTATAATTATATAATTTTTAAAGTTATATATTTATTGTAATTGTATATTTATTATAATTATATAATTATAATAATTATAATTATATGTTTATTTTATTTATATAATTGTTATAATTACATATTTATTATTTTTATAATTATTTAATTATTGTAATTATAATTTTATATTAATTATAATTATATAAATAATATATTTATAAATATATAATGATTTTAACGATTATAACTATAAAATTTTTATAATTATATATTTAATATAGTTATATATTTATTATAATTATATATTTATTATAATTTTTTATTTATTATAATTATTTAATTGTTATGTTTATAATTATGTAATTATTATATTTATACTTGTATAATTATTATATTCATATAATTATAATAAATATATAATTATAATTATAAATATAATATTTATAATTATATATTTATTATATTTATGATTATAAAATTATTAAAATTATAAATTTAGTATAATTTTTTATTTATTATATTTATATATTTATTGTATTTATAATTATCTAATTATCAAATTATTTTATTTATATTTATATAATTATTATAATTATACAATTATAATATTTTTATAATTATAGTTATATTTATAATAAATTTAATTATATATTTGTTATAATTGTATATTTTTTATAATTACATATTTATTATATTGGATGAGGACGTGGTCGGGAAGATGCTGGAGGGCGTGACCGAGTGTCCACCAGGTCTGCTTCTAAAGGGCTCACTTTGGAACAACAAAAGATCAGGGAGAAGTACTTTGTATTCCTCACTCGTAGAAGCTCGTAGTCAGAGTGGGAATCTACTGATAATGGTGGTGATTCAGGGCCTGATAATGATTATGTTTCGGATATACAGTCTTCATTTTTTATGAGGGTATGTCTTTGTTTGACCGTGTTTTAACTCTTTTCTCTCTGAGCTTTAATTTTATTTAATAAATTTTTTTGAGCGGGCTCGCGTGTCTCTTGAATATTTAGGATTATATATTTTTTATATTTAAAAATATATAGTTATTATAATTATGTAATAATTATATTTATAATTATATAATTATTGTAATTATATAATTATTATAATGATATAGTTTTTATAATTATATAATTATTGTAATTATTGTAATTATTGTAATTATTTAATTATTATAATTGTATATTTATTATAATTATAGGTTTATTATAATTATATAATTGTTATAATTATAATAACTATAATTATAGATTTTTTATATTTATTTTAGTATTTATATTTATTATAAATATATATTTTATAATTATAATAATATAAATATAAATATATAAAAGAAATCTATATATATATATATATAAAGGTGTTGGGGAGGGGTGGCATGGTGACTGAGAAGAAAAAAATCTGGAGCACCATATGAATTGGCATTGTAGGGTAAATGTTTGAGTGCTAATTCATTTGGCACTCAACACAACCATTTCATAAATAAAAAAAACAAGACTCCTTAAATTTTTTAAAAAATAAGAAGACCCATTAAACAAATCTATCAGTTTCTAAGACTTACCTATTAGTTTTGACATATCATAAACCCTTTTTATGATTACCATGATAGAGGTGTATTTTACTCTATAAGAGTAAAAAAAATTAATAAAAGGATATATGTCCCATAAGTGGAGAGTGGATTAAATTCATGACCATATCAAATTCACATGGACAATTATAAATTAATTATAAATTTAATATCGTTCAATTAAATTTTATTTTAGATAGTATATCATTAATGTAATTTTTTGGGATTATTCATATAAATTGACTTTTCAAAATAAAATATAATAATTTAATTAAAATATAAACTTTATAAAAATCACTAAGTTGTTCTACTTATTTAAAATTAATATAACAAAATCAATTATCCCAATTATGATACTTTTAGTGATCTTAAAACAATTTATAAGAACATGCACCAAGTCAGTGTTGCATAACCATATATACTAGTTATTCCATCACATTTTTAGAAAAATGTACCATGATGAGAAAATAAATTATTATTGAAATTAAAAAATAAGAACTGAATTAAGAAATTGATTTTCAATAAAAAAATAATATAGATATTAAAAACAATAAGGTGAAATTATGAATTAACCCTTTAAAAAAAATTGTATAAATGTTATAATAAATGTAAATTAGCTTAAATTTTGAATTTTTTAATTGATTTCTTTCATGTTCAAAATAAATTAAACAAATGAAATATATTCACATGTTTGGGTGACTATAAATCCTTATCCCATAGTTTTAATCTTCTTTTTCTCATTTTACCCATACCGAGGTGATAAATATTTACCACAGTTACTATTATTAATGATAAAAAAAGATGGGACATATTTTCAAACTTTGAACAAGATGATTCAAAATATAGAATATGTTTATAAAGATTCAATTTCAAGAGCTATAATAAATACATTGTAAAAAAGATTCATAAAACATAATGAAAAACCATTTTTAGACAAATGTGTTCTACAAAAAAAATGAATTTATAAATTAGTAATTTAGAACGAGTATAACTATTTTAATAATATTATAATATATAATTAAATTAGAATGAAATTATATTCATAATAAATTAAAAATATAATGGCACATTTAAATTATTCCATTTATTAAATGAAATTTATGTTTTAAAAAATAAATTATTATTTATATCGATTTACAATAAAATAATCCATTTTAATGAAATTAATAAAATTTTTCCATTCATATATTAAAATTATAATTTCAATAATGATATTCATTTCAATTAATAAAATATCTAAAATTACTTGAAATATATTATAATATTCACGTAGAAAATAAAAAATAGAAGAAAACATATTTATGAAGGATAAAATAAATTTACTAAAAATTGAGTTCTTAATAATTAATATGCACATCATATAAAAAATATATTCAATTTTTTCATACTTTTTTCAATACTTTTGAAATCATTAATTTAGTGGAATGTAAAAATTGTTCAGATTTATATATTATTATTATTTTAGTATATCACAATTCAATTAAATATTATGTTATGGGTCAAAAAAGCTATCAATTATAGAACAATTTTAAATTAAATAATAAATGTCTTACAATGCATCCCCTAAATGAATTTTAATCCTTCAAATTTTACCTCATTCAAAATAAAAAATTGATTAATATATTTTTGAAATTTTATTCCACAGTGTACCATATAATACAAATGATCAAAAAGGGAAAACATTTTTAATAATTAAAAATACCTTTTTGAAAGCCCCTATAGTAAAAATGGATAATAATATATAATTATGAAAATATGAAAATTTAAATACGGTGGTCTCCTAGAATAACATATAATTAGGTTCTTAGATATGGGGAATAATATCTAGATGTGATTATATAGTCATGGATGAGAAATATAATGTTGATGGAATAATACATAGTTGTGGAGAACGTGGTGAAGATAAATTTGATGGAAAGAAAACCATAAACCCGTTGGGTTAAAAAAAGATATTCAGTTTATCTTAAATGAAGGAAATAGGATAAATAATTTATTTGAATAAATTTTTATTACTTTTGGTAGATTATTATTATATTAACATAATTAACATTGAAAAATATACATACTTGATGTTTTTTATATTCCAAAAAAACTCCATCATTTATTTGATAATTAATTAGATATTTTAATTATATATAATATCTTTTTCCAAGAAAATATGCTTCAAGTTTGTAATTATTATCATTAATAAAGTACTAAAATTAATATTAAATATATTAGAATATATTTGATGAAAGAACAATATATTTCTCCAATAATTAGGCCATTTTCAAAGAAGGGTTTCCAAAATTTAAGGTAATAATAAATATCTATAAAACGTTATATAAATAATTAATATATAAATCATTAGTTATAAGATAATAGAAACTAATTTTAAACATAAATATTATAATTAGTAAATATTATAAAAACATTACCACATATATCTGATCATGAATGAAACCCAAAGATTTCACTTATTTAATTTCAGGTTTTACAATGATCAACTAAAAATTTATCCTAAAAAATTATCACTTATAAGGATGGAAGCATAGAAATATCATGACATGATCGATCAAGGCCCCCCTACATGGATGTAATCCTTATGTGGCACAACAATCCTACCTCTGAAAGGATATGGGTGTGTGACTTGAATTATGTATATGTATCACAAACAAGGAAGTATATAGCCTAAAGTACCAATTCACATGAAAACTTATCTATAGCCAGGAATAATTTATAAATGATAACAAAAATATAATATGAAATATTCATGTATAACAACAGATCCCAGTCAGAGTATTTCATTAGTATAAAAATAAGAGGGATAAATAAAATGAAACTCTACTTGCAATAAGATCTCAAACTACTAACAAAAGGGGTTTTTTCGGTTTATGTTTGAATTGTGCTTGAGGGAGTTATCTGGGATAATTTCCTTTTATGTTTTGTACTAGTTGGAGTTTTCTTTGGTTCACACTTTTCCTTTAAAATTGTCGTTAGAAAATAAAAATATGGATTGTATGGTAATTAATCAAGTGTCATGGTCAAGTTTTTTTCCAACTCCATTCTTAGATATACTGCTTGAGGTTCTAAGGTAACATTCTTTTGAGATAACTCACTCATAGGATCTCTCTTTTCTAATGGATCTTAACAACCATATCATATATGGGTACATTTCTTATTTTTAATCGTTAATTAAATATTTATTACATAATATTACATGTAATAAAACCCTAAATTTTATTAATCCTAGTGTATTGAGTAATTATTTTCATTAAAAAACAAACTAAAATAGGAAATACATCTCCATTATTGAAAACAACCTTAACATTCTCATAATATTCCACTGAACATAAATTTTCATGGTATATATTGGGGGCATACATTTGGAATGGGTGATCAATAAATCCAAATAAGGGACTAAAAATGGAATAACATAAAGAATGTATTCCATGACAGAAAATAAAAATATCAATGAAAAATAAATGTGGTGAGAATAATAAACACGAACAGTGGGTTATGATATTTCAATATAACACATATGTAACATTGTAAATGTGGAAAAAACTAGAAAACATCGAATAATAAACATAGGTGGAAGCTAAATGCTACGAAATCATGATGAAAAAATACTAGTTATATTTTACGTTCACTCCCTAATCTGTTTTATGACATCTCATGAGATTAAAACATTACCCAATGTAATGGAACTATTTATAACTATAGGAACACCCATCACTTTCATTTAAATCACAATCATAAGTGAACCACATAGATTATACAATATAGATTCATTTATCATCTTAATTTTTCCATGGTAAATTACGGTGGATTAAATAAATGTATATATCCTATCAAATAATTATAGGTGCATAATGTTTGATGCCCATGATAGTAAATGGGTAATGATATTCACTACGCAATTGTTGGTCATGGAAAACCATGGTGAAATATCAGAAGCATAATGGGGGAATATAAATATTCATCAAAGGGATTAATGAGAGTGAAAGAGTTCTATCATCATTTAAAAATAAAATTTCTTTTATGTGGGGTGTGTTATAACATGTACAATCCTTAGGAATTGTAGATAAAAGAAAAAAATATAATTATGAATCTTGAATAAATAGAAGAGGTGGATACCTTGATAGATTTCATCATGGTAACATGTATACCAAAAGGATCATGGGAGAGCCTAATGAGAGTAAAAGGGGTCCCTCATAATTTTGATCAAAAATATAAATTTACGGTGATATGAAATAAAACATATGAATATGAAAAAAACATAAAGTAAGGGTTATAATATAAAATAGAGTTTTCAAACCCTTAAAAAATAAATTTTACTTTCTAAAAATTATAGATAATTTATATTTAATCAATTATTTTTAATAAAAATGTTTTTCATGAATTTTTTTAAAAAATTCATTCTTTCATAAATTCATATTTCCTAAAAATTCAATTTTTGTTTAAAATCATCAATATCTAAATCATTTATAATATAACTGTCATAAGATTATATTATATTCACTTAATATATATAATATAAATATACATATTATTGGGTTATTTATATTTATCCCTTTATTATACTATAATATTACCTAAGAATAAGGTGTGCGATGATGAGACTTTCATTGTGTTGTATGACATATATGGTTTGGGTTGTGATCTCAATGAGTTAGAAAATCTCCCAAAAATGATTTCTCTTATGATTATGTAGTTGGATCTCATCTTTTTCATAGTCAAGGGAATATCCCATTGATTATATTTCCGTTATGATCTCCAATAAATGGTCTTCATAGAGTACCTTTATACTAGTTATTTACATAACATAATTTTTCTATATCAATTGGTTTTTTCAAGATCAAATATTTATAATAATCATATGATCAATTTTATATGGCTATATAATGAACGAATAAGATGATTATGGAAATTTAAATTCTGATAGGAAATAAATAAAACAAGGATGTGAATCTGTTTTCTATAACCCTATTACATAATAATACATTTAATTCGACTAGAATGTTAATTATATTTATAAATGTTTCTTATTATTGCAACATTCCCCCTTCATATATTTCACCCTAAAAATGTTTGTTTAACAAACTATAACAAATAAGGGTAACCATGTTTTACAACCTCTTCTGATTCCCACATTGCTTCTTCAAACATGTGGTTCCTCCATTGCACTTTTAATAAGTACATTATCTTATTACATGGAACATTTTCTCTATGATGTAATATTATCACAAACTACTCCTCATATGAATGATCATTTTCAAATAGTAACACCTCAAGATTAATTATATTTGATGGGTATGATATGTACTTCCCCTGGATTGATATGTGAATCACTTTATGTACTTGAAATAGATTTTATGGGACTTATTGTAGATATGTCCCCACTCTGATGTGTTCAACGATTCAATGGGACCTATATATCTTGGACTAAGATTTACCTTTAACCTAAATCTCTTGAATTCGTTCCATGGGTATACGCAGAGAAATACATTGTCTCCAACCTAAAACAATATATCCCATTAATGATTGTAGTCATATATCTTTTTCCAACTCTGAGTAGACTTGATGTGATGATTAATGGAATTGACCATTATAACCATTTCCTCTACCATTTCAGGACCTAGAAGTTTTCATCCACCCACATTTTCAATCATGTAGGTTTTGTGCACCTCTTCAAATAAAGGGCTTCGAAGGGGGCCATTTGGTTTCATGGGTGGAAAGTATTATTGTATGAGAACTAAACAAGAGGAATATATTGATCCCATCCTCCATTTCTATTAGTAGATAATTCTAAAAACATTTTCTTATGTGTCTAGATAGTCTGTTCTGATTGGACATCAATTTGAGGGTGATAAGTTGTGATGGAGATTAATTTAGTATATAGATAATGTAGGAGACACTTACTAAATATGAAGGTAAACCATGGTTGTAGATAATATACAATAAATTTTGGTGTTCTATGCCGCCTCTATACTTCCCTAATAAATATCCTTTCATGTTGATCAAGTGAAAAGTGCTCTCTAAATTCAATGAAGTGAGTAGTCATGGTATTGAGATCCACCATAACCCATATTGAATTGTTTCCTTTTGATGTATTCATTAGACTTGTTATAAATTCTATGGTCATATTTTTCTATTTCACTGTAGGTATGGTTAATGGTTGCATTATCCCATTTTATTTTTCAATTACTCATTCAGATAAAGACATACAAGATATATTGATGCGTATTCCATGGTCTCCTTCTTTATATTGTCAAACAAGTAGTGCCCTCATAGATATTTATATATATTATTGATCCCTGGATTGATGTATATTGTCAGATTATTCACTTCATCAAACATATCATTCATTATCATTGAATTTAAATGTATGCAAAGACATGAAGACAAATCACAACTCCTTCATTAATAACGAAATCTAGAGATTTCCCATTACTTATTTCATATATAATCATAAAAATTAATACATAATATCTTTATGTGTACTTTATCCTATACATAATTGTGGCTAGGAAATCATTTGTGAAATCATTTAAGATTTTCCTCCCTTTATGATGCTTATTTCCACCCTTTTAATTTCTACGAATATTAGATCCTTCTCAATTATCATCAATTATAATATTGTTGTATCCTTTCTACATATATCATCTAATTTTTTTTATTTTACCAAGATGGTATAGTATTGATCAGTCATAGTCCATTATCATCTCTAACCATATTTGTAAGATCATATTCTTCTCTTTCTGTGTTATTATATATGTGATACTCTTTTAATTTATATATATTTCACTGTTCTATCCAAAGAGATATGGATGCTATAATTTCATTACAAAGATATATATATAACTATAGATATTATATTTGGTAGTTTAGTTCATGATCCTTCAATTTCTCTTAAGAATATTCTATCACTTTCTCATTTAACATTAACACACATCTTGATCCATTTTTCAATGAATCGTTGTATAGTACAAAATTTTCTCCACTTGGGGGTATTTTAGGTACAATTGGTGTGATAAGACTCTTTTACAACTCCTTAAATATCTCTTAAAATTCATTATTTCAAAAAAAATTGAATACCTTTAGATTTAGATTGGTTAATGGGTTTGAGAATCAGTCGAAATATCTCACAAATCAGTGATTGTAACTATATAATCCAAAGAAACAATGGATTTCAATCATAGATATTATTCTAGATCAACATTTAATTTCATTTATCATTGAGGGGTCTACAGATATCCCATTAAACTTTATAATATATCAATGAATGAGACTTCCTTCAACAAGGACAGACATTTGGTTTACTTTTCATAACTCTTATCCTTTTGTATGATTTTTGTCATAGTTCTCCAATACTCCTCATGATCCTCCTTGATTTTTAGGTATATTATAATTTCATCAATAAATACAAACAAAAAGTTAGTTAGGTAATCACTAAATACCCTATTCATCAATTCCATGAATATTTTGAGAGAATTAGTGCATCTAAATGGATTTTCATTGAAATCATAATTCCCATAAGTTTCCCATAAAGTAGGCTGGGGGATATCCTATTTTTTCACCCTTACATCGGAATTACCTGAATGAATATCTAGTTTTTATAGGTATTGGGAACCATAAATATAAATTAAAAAGTCAAAAATATATGGTAGATGATATTTTTTCATTATAGTTATATTTTTTAGATCTTTATAATCAATGAAAATTTGAATTGACCCATCCTTCTTCTTGGCAAAGAGGACTGGTCCACCCCAAGGTGAAGCACTTAAGATTTTTAACACATTATCCATATTATCATGTTGTTGTTTCATAATCTGCCACAAATCCACAATATAAATTTTAAAATGAGTCTTTGATGATGTAAATTCCTAGTTATATGATTGATATAGATCAACCTCCTTGATAGGAGGAATAAAAAACAATTCATCCAGGAAAACATCATCTTATTCCCTCATAATGTACATGTATTCAGGGGTTGTCTTATCCGTATAATTAATCATTTTAACAAGATACATATATACATATGGAAATAATATTAAATTATTAGATGTAATAGATAATGAATATTCATCATTTTCCTTCAACATATAAAAAATCATTGGACGGTTCATGACACAAAGACCGATTTCCTTCTCATTGAAATCAATGTTTTCTCTATAGAAGAAAATCCAATCCATCCATCATAATTTAATCAAATAATAAAACATGAATTATCAAAATGTCCCTTATGAAGTTAATCCAACAAATATTGATAAGGAAGGAGTTATATAATTGGGATTTAAAAATTTCCCCATCATCTATATTCAATAAAATCTCTACATCAGTTCATTGTGATAGTGTTTGAAGAGTTATACTAAACATGTGTGATATGAAGGAATGAGTAGATCCAGAATCAAAAAGAATAGTCACTTTTCATGAATGAATAAATAACAAACCTATCCCCACATCATTTTTGGGATCTGCCTCAATAGTTTTTATGAAATAAGATGTCCCTTCCATCTTTATAGGTTGTTGTTTTTGTCTAAAACTTTTCGTATTAGTGATTTATTTTGAGAAGTTTTTTATTCCTTTTTATTGAATCAATTAACAATGTGTTAAGGGTTTACTATAGAATTCCATTCCCCTGTCACATTAGTGGGATTATCCTATCGAAATTTTCTTGATAGGTGTCCTTTTTTCATATAACTAAAACCTTTCATTATCTCTCTTATGTAATTTATAGTGTTCTTCTTTCCTCACATATGACAAGTGGGGTGATGCAATTTCACAGAACCTTATATTTCTCCTTCACACCACTAGAATTAAAAACCACTTTCTACATATTATCCTGATGAAACCCTTGAGATTCATCGATCTCTATTTTTACTTAGAGGGAACATAGGAAAGTTTCCATATAGCTATCAATGTTTCAATATTCCTTGTTGTTGAATCATTTAACAATGTGTTAAGGGTTGAATACAGAATTCCATTCCTCCATCGCATTAGTGGGATTCTCCAGTAAAACATTTCTAGATAGGTGTCCTTCCTTCCTAGACCTAAAACATTTCCTCACAACTCATAGGTAATTCCTAGTGTTATTCTTTTCTCACATTTGAAAAGTGGGATGATGGAATTCAATAGAACCTTAGATTTCTCCTTCACACTAATATAATTATAAAATACATTCTAATTATAATCCCCATGACACCCTTGAGATTTTTCTATCATTATTTCTACTTTCAAGTCTCATAGGGAAATTTCCATATAACTATCAATGTCTCTGATTTCCACGGTTTTTTATATACTATGTTTTATCCCACCAATTAAGTGTTCATCCTTAAATTCATGTTAATGATATAGTCAGAGGTGTATGATGACGGTCTTGTGAGATTTTCCTCATGTTCCCATATGGATTAATCAATATTTTTTTGAGGGTAATAAAATACCATTAGGTGGATAGTGTGAGGAATTTATTTATCGAAAAACATTTTCTAGAGCTCCCTTCACCCCCAACACTTTGATCACCCTCTTGGGATTTTTAATCTTGATCAATGTTCACCACTTACTAGACTATCACTTCTTTTTATAAACAACTAGTATAACCATATCTTTCATAGAACATTAAATTATGGAGATGATATTCACAATGGAGTTGTTCCATTGTTCCATAGTTATGGTATCAGATGATCCATTGATATTATGAGGCCTCTATCACATAAAGGATTCTATTGATGCTTGTTTATTCATAAGGGGATTTTGGTACACCTCAATATATTTTTTTATATTGAAAACCTGATTCAACCATACGAGTATCGCGACAAATATTTTCATTCCTACTCTCTTCAGGTCTGGAATTTAGTTTGCGAGTCATCACATTTCCCTTCACATTTATTGTTTACTCGACTCCTCATATTTTCGGTGATTAGATAGAATAAAGGGGAAATTTGTATTGATTATTGGGAAACTATAAAACTCATATATTTCAATATAATAACATTAATGGTATATCATATACCAGAAATTTATTTCTTAGCTTATGAATTTAGTGGATTTAATCAATATTATCCATGCTCTAATTGATAACATAGACACCTAAGTCAATTTTTATTCCCTTAATAATGGTTAATACTAAGCTTGTGAATTTACCAATGAATATCCCCTAGGGGTTTCAACTTGGTGTATAGAAAGTCCCATTTTCATACACTAATTCCCAATCATTTCTAGGTTAATGTAGTCTTTTTGGGTTTTAGACCGTGATTCATCTATCCTAAATCCATATCCACTTCTAATATCTATACTGGGATTTATTTTTTTTGAAAACCACTTAATATAAAAATTTAACAAAAATTTAGATATATTATTAAGATTATATTTATCTTTATATTATTTTCTAGAGTTTTATAATTCTTATCCTGATAATAACATAACATCCTTTGGATTCCAACTATAAGAACCCTTATCGTTGTTACACATTAATTTATTATTTATTACATTAGATAAAGATAATAAAATATGGAATATTGATAAGTAAAATTTTACTAAGAATATTATCATTAAATAATAACCTAAAACATAGAGACATTTCCATTATTTAATAACATACTTTACAAGTACATATTATTCCATTATACTTAAAACTACATGGTATTACCTGGGGACATTAACAAAAAAGGGGTGAGATTTAAATACATGTGCAGGAGTAAATATAACATTACAAGAATAAATAATTAAATTTTTTATATTAGTCAAATAAATTATACATCTAATTAGTGATAACAATAAACATGAACAACGAGCCATGATAGAGAATGAAAACATAAGGCAACGTGGTAAATATGGAAACAACTTGTAAAATTTAATCAAAAACATTGTTCAAGTATAACTACTTAGAAATCATGATGGAAAAATTATCATGATGGATTAGTTCCCTCAATAATTCATTTCCTAATATATCTTGAATCTTAAACATTACCCAGTGCATTGGATCACTATATAATTTCAGGAAAACCCATCACTTTCTTTTCATTATCATGCATAAGTAGGCCACATATGTCATACAACATGGATTAAATTTTCATTATATTTAATTACATGATAAATTAGTGTTCAATAAAAACATTTATGACTAAAATAAATGAATTATAATTTTATAAAGGTGAACACCCTTGAACGGATTTGGTTATGGGTATTTATTAAACAATTGTTTGTAATGGGAAATCACAATGAAATTTCAACATTACAATGGGGAACATAAATATTAATTGAAGGGATTAATGAGATTGAAGGGGTATATAATAATTTATACATAAATTCGATAGTAAGGGGATATTTGATAATATATCCCAGCATTAGAAACTAGATATAAAAGACATAAGATAATGAAGATACATGAATAATGAGTAGAAGAAGAGGATACTTTACTAAATTTGACACGGTAATGGGTATACATAATGGTTCATGGAAGGGAATAATGAGAGTTAAATTGGTAAATAATAATTTAAACATGAAATAGAACTAAATGGGGATATAGATGAAAATATCACAACATGATAAAACTAAAATTAAGAGACATAACATAAAAGTGGTTCTTGAAATAAAAAGGAGAGTGGGATATTCCTTACCTCTAGAGGGTGATTCTAAATTATTGGGAGGAGATTCTTCACATCATAGGGGAACCATGGGAGGACTCTTTAGATGTTAAGTCAGTGCAATGATGTGGTCCCACAATTTTGAAATAATATAAAGGGGATCTTGGGAATATTTTTGTAGGAAATGGGTGCATAATTCTTTATTATTTATCGAACATAGGTTTTGGACACTATATAAAAATGTAATCAACACCAAAAATAAACCCATGGTTTTTACCATGGTTTTTCGAAAAGGGGAGTTTTTTTCATTATTTTATTTGGGAAATGGAACTAATTTTTAAAATAATATCCTTGTTGGTGTAGAATTGATACATGTCGTTAATGAAATTATTTTAAAAACATAAAATACATTGTAGATTTTGGAGGATTCATAAGGGACTTAAAAAAATAATTATATAAAGTTAAAATAACAGTATTTTAAAGGGTTATCATATATTAGGGTTTATGTACCATTTATAGTATTTATTAAATCATTTTTGGGTAATTATAATGTTATAATACACTAAATATATTTATATCGTATTTAATTTTTACTCACAAATTATTATGACTTAGAAAAATCTAAAAAATTGAACATTTTATAAATTCAATGTGTTTATTTTAAAAATAATATATTTATTGAAAATAAATTTCTAAATATTTGATGTTTTTAATTTAAAATTTAAATCCACATTTATTGAGAAATGCTTGGTTTTTTTACAATAACATTTTTCAAACCCCTGTAAAAATTACATTTATATTCATAAAAAAATATGATCATTTATATAAAATAAAAATTATTTAATAATAATATTTTAATAAATCATTATTTATTTCAAGAATAAATTAATTCCAAAATTCAAATTATCAAAAAATTTAAAATGTGTTTTATTGTATCAAAATTAAAATCATTTAAAATGTAACAATGATAAGATGAAAATATATTATTTTATTCTATACTATATATATATATATATTATTAGGGTCTTGAAACATATCCCATTATTATACTAGAAAATTAACTAAGGAAAAGGTGTGTACCAGAAAGACTTTCATGGGATCGGTCGACATACATGGTCTGGTTTGTGATCTCGATGAGCTTGAAGTTTACTTGTAAATAGTTTTTCTCATGCTTAGGTTTCTAGATAAAGACTTTTCGTTAGTCAATGGAAAATATTGGGGAGTCTATCTTCCTCAGGATATTTGATTAAGGGGTATAATATGGTATGATCCTACTGGTTAAGTCTATCACTTCTTTTTTATGTGTCAATTGGATTTTTCATAACCCAATATTTATACTAATCATATGATCATTATTCAATGGCTATATTATCAATGGTTAATATTCATAATGTTATTTTAAATATGATAGGTTATAATAAAATCAAGTAATTGAAAGGGTTTTTTATAACCATAAAACATAATAAGATTTTAAATTCAATCACAAAACTAATTTTATTTATAAAATTTTCAGATGTTACATCAAACTTATTGGGACTTTCTAAAAATAAGAACAAAGTAGTTGAGTGTGATCATTCGAGATAATCACTCAATCAGACTACACCTCACTAGAATTTAAAATATATTAATCCACTGGGGGAATCCTTAGTAATATTAGAATGTTTTTCCACACCTCACCACTATACTCTACTATCGAGGGAGAATTATCTTTAATGGTCCCTGATCCTCATTAGAGTAAGATGAAGGAAGAGTAAAACTCTCTATATTGAGGAAATTATCTATCTATATTTTTGTGGTGTACTAAATATAAAAACATAAAATTAATGGAAAATCTAATCCCTGGTGTGATAAGCAAGTACTAATTTCTACATATCTCCAATTATTAAACATAATTATTTCCATCTACTAAGAATTTCTGAAATATGTGTCCCACTCATATCACTTCATGATGTATCTATGGTTCCAAAATAAGACACCATAATCTCATATATGAAATTAAACACTAGATGGGATTCTCAAGGGCCTAAATCCAAGTACCAAAAAGGGTATATTAAAGGTAGATGGATTTGGGGAAACGACATTGTAACACCCCGCCCCTACCTCATTAGCTTGAGGAGGCGGTGAGGGTTACTTGGCCTTAGGCGACGTTCCCAAGGCGCCAAATGCTGGAAATAAATGCCAAGGGCTCCAAAAACAATTGGGAAACGATTTTCCCTTGAGATAAAACCAACCAAACAAAAACAACTATATGATTCATGTCAACAAAACCAAACTCATAAATTACCCAAGACAACCAGATAATCCATAATCATACATGTCAACACAACCCAATACAACATCAGAGTAATGCGGAAAACTTAACAAGAAACACCACATGCCACAACACCACCACAGATCCACTCCAGCTCCAAACTTCATGCACCACCAAGAATCATGAGGCACTACTAAAAGATGGAGATGCCTTACCTTTTCCCATGTCCTGGTATACTACATCTTCAAGGACACAAAAGTGCCAAAGCAGGCGGTGAGTACAAATACTCAGTAGGATTTCCCCAAATGACTTCCCTAAACACGCCACTAGGATAAACCGTTAGAACATTTATATAAAAAATTATATAAAAAACAATTCCATTTGTAAACAGATTACAAAATCCAAATATGCCACACAAAGGAAATCCACCACAACCAAGCCACATGTCGGTTACCATGTTCATATTTTGCTCACAATCCCCATCTACAAACATCACATAGTCAAGAAATCAACCAAAAACGGGGGCACTTTCTTAGCCAACCCGTTCACAACCCAAAAATTGGTACTTTCTTGGCCACTTGCCTTAATGGTGGCCCTTCTGTACATTATCTATCCATCTCCCTGAGTATAGTGGCACTTTCTCGACCACTCTACAACATCACAACACATTCCAATACAACATCCCATCTATATCCACACAAGCACACACATTATTTCAAACACCCTCAAATTCCATTATAATTATCATGTTCAATGTCATTTTAAAATCAACATTTTATAATCATCCAATTGAACCCATTTCCAACAAAACCCATTTTCACCCAAAAATCCCAATTTCATGCCAAAACCCCCAATTTTCTCACCCATACGTTTTCTAACAAATTTTCCACATTATAAACCAATTAAATCTCAAAAAAAATAATTCAATTGTAAATTCACCACACAATTCCACCAAGTGGAGTCGAGAGAGAAGTCACCTACCTCTTAGGATTTGGCGAAATCGACCTTCCACCCAAATGCACCCCAATCCGGTAGAACGCCTCCTCGAAACTTCCATAGAAACCCTTGTCTAACATCAACGAGCCCAAACGTTACCATCTTAGGCCAAAACAACCCTAGATCTACACACAACAAGTGTAGATCTAGAAAACCAAGGAGGGAAGAGCAGATCTAGAGGGAAACACAAAGGAACCATGGGAGAAGACTTACCCAGGAGAAATCACCTTCAAATCCTCTTGAATCCTCTTCAAAACCCTTCCAAAATGAGTGGGAGAGCCCTTCTAGCCCCTAATAACTGAAAATCCCGAGTGAGGCTCAAGTGGGAGGAAGAGAGGAGTGTTTTAGGTCAAGCCCGAGGGAGCCCGGACATAAAAACCCCAACTTTAAGTGGTCGCGCGGTTTAGCCCGCACGGTTTAGCAAACTGTGCGCTGACCGTGCGCACGCCACTACCTCGAGAGCAAGTGCCCACATGGTTTACTCCCATGGTTTGGAAAATAGTGTGCAGGCTGTGCGGATCCCACTGCCTCCCTTTTCACGGTTCCTAGAACATCTGCACGGTCTACACTAACCGTACTCAAACTGTGCGCCCCTTTAAAAGCCTCTAAACTCATTAAAAACCGTTCAAAACTCTCCCAACCTTTTCCCAACACATTCCATGCACCTTAAACACATAAAAAGGCATAAAGAAAGGATAAATACCTCAAACTGGGGGAACTAAATTCTCCCCACCATTAGACTTTCCGTCCTCGGAAAGTAGTGCACCCGCCCTTTGCCGAAAGAGCATGGGCCACTGCTCGGCCATTTCTTTCTCCCGTTCCCAAGTTTCTTCCTGGATCTGGCCATGTTGCCACAAAACCCGAACTAGAAAGGTGATTTTACCATGAAATACATTCTTTTTTCTATCCACAACCCACACTAGCACGCGCACCAATGAAGCATAATGATATAGCTCAAAATGATCCCATCAAATAACATGGCCCGAATCCGGCTGGTACTTTTTCAGCTGCGACACATGAAATACACTGTGTACGTCACTGAAACTAGGTGGAAAAGCCAACCGATAAGCCACCTAAACAACCCACTCAGCAATCTCAAAAGGTCCAATGTACCTCGGAGATAACTTTCCTTGTTTCCCAAACCGACGATGTCCCAACTGAGGAGAAATCCTCAAGAAAACATGATCACTCACCTCGAACGACAACAGTCGTCGACGATGATCCGCATAAGATTTCTGATGACTCTGAGCCATCTCCATCCTTTTCCTGATCAACTTGATCTTTTTTGTAGTCTCCTGGACATGACATGGTCCATCCATCGAAGACTCACCCGTTTCCACCCAACATACTGGACAACGACATGACCGGCCATACAATGCTTCAAACGGAGCCATCTGTATGGATGCTTGATAATTGTTATTATACGAGAATTCAACCAAGGACAGTTGGACCTCCCATGAACCACCAAAATCCATCACAGAAGCTTGAAACATGTCTTCCAAGGTTTGTATTGTCTTCTCAGATTGGCCATCCGTCTGAGGGTGATATGTCATACTCATGGTCAAATTTGTCCCAAGGGATTGCTGCAAAGATTTCCAGAGATGAGATTTAAACCTCAGATCTCTATTTAATACGATGGAAATTGGAACGCCATGCCTCTTTACCACCTCTTGGATATAGATCTTGGATAGATCCTCCATCGTATGAGATTCGAAAATTGGGATGAAATGTGCCGACTTCATTAGCCGGTCCACTATTACCCAAATGGCATCGTGTTTTCTGACCATTCTTGGGAGACCTATGACAAAATCCATCACTATCTTCCCCACTTCAAAATAGGGATAGGTAAGGACTGCAACATTCCCACTGGCCTTTGGTTCTCTGACTTGACCTACTGGAAATTCAAGCATCGTGAAACTAACTCAACCACTCTTCTTTTCATTCCAACCCACTAGAACTGCGCTTTTATCACCTTATACATCTTTTGAATTCCAGGGTGGACAGCCCGCCTGGAATGATGGTACGCCCTGAGAAGATCCTTCTGACAAGCCACTGGTACAACTATCCGATTCTAGAAACACAAAACTGATTCCTTTTTCAATTTCCAACCCTCAATGGTCTCCCCACCATTGAGTCTCGACCCCATGGTCACACATTCAGGATCATATATCTGTGCCTCTCTAACCAGGCCAACCAATTCATGAATCAACGTAACCGAAAAGAAGACCACTCTATCACCCTGGTCCTCACATTCCAACTGCATATCAGCTATAACCGACATCAAATGCCACTGGTCTGATGCATGTTTCACAACCTGAGCATATCATTTCCTACTTAATGCATCTGCCACTGAATTTCCCTTACCCATTGTGTACATTAAGTCAAAATCAAACATCTGGAGATATTCTATCTATCTCCTTTGCCTCAAGTTTAGATCCCTCTGTGAGAAAATGTGCTTCAAACTCTTATGATCTGTGTAGACCGTGAATTTCTCAATAGGAGATAATGGCGCCACATTTTCAAAGCATGGACCAATGCCTCTAACTCCAAATCATGAGTTGGTTATTTCTTCTCATGCACCCTCAACTGTCGTGAGCCATATGAAACCACATGATTTCCTTGCATGAGAACGCACCCCAAACCTAATCCTGAGGCATCGCAATTCACCACATAACCTTTTCTTGGTTCGGGAAGAACCAAAATTTGTGCTGATGTAAGGGACTTTTCATCTCTTTGAATCACTACTGACACTACTCGTTCCACAGGAATAGAACATTCTTTCTTGTCAATGCTGTCATTGGTAAAGCCAGACGTGAAAAATCACGAAAAAAGTGGTGGTAGTACCTAGCTAGACCGAGGAAAATCCGTACCTCAAACACATTATTTGGTGATTTCCACGAGATAACGACCTCTATCATTTCCGGATCCAATGAAACACCCCTTTCATAAATCACATGGCCAAGAAAATGGACTTCCTATATACAAAAGTCACACTTTGAAAACTTGGCATACAACCGATGATCTCACAAGATCCCTAGCACTATCACCAAGTGTTGCTCATGATCCTCCCTTGTCTTTGAATACAGCTGAATATCATCTACAAACACCACCACAAATGAATCCAAATATCTCTGAAATATCTGATTCATCAATTCCATGAACACAACCGTCTCATTTGTTAGACCAAAGGGCACAACAACATACTCATAATGGTCATATCGACTTCTGAAAGCTGTTTTAGGGATATCCTCCTTCCTTACTCGCAGTTGATGATATCCCGACCTCAGGTCGATCTTGTAGAAGCATTGGGCTCCCCTCAACTGGTCGAACAAATTATAAATTCGTGGAAGTGGATATCTGTTCTTTATCGTCACTTCGTTAAGTCTATGATAATCAACACAGAGCCTCAAATTTCCATCCGCCTTTTTCACAAACAACACCGGCGCCACCCACAGAGACGTGCTAGGCTGGATAAAGCCTTTATTTTCTTACTCCTCCAACTGGACCTTCAACTCCATCAATTCTGCAGGTGCCATCCGGTAAGACCAAAGTGAGATAGGACTGGTCCCCGGAAGGAGATCAATCATAAACTCCACTTCTCTTACAGGAGGTAACCCAGAGAATTCTTCCAGAAAAACCTCCATGAACTGATCAACCACTGCTGGAAAAACACTAATCCCAACACCCTCTATCGATTCCAGTGACAAAACCTCCAACAGTTATGATAACGTGCCAACATCCTATTCCAACAAGCCTGCTGAAACCTGCTTCTCATGCCTCTCCCCTCTAAAGAGATGTCCAACACCATCATGTGTCGTAAAAATCACTATTCGCGCATCACAATTGATGTGGCCCTTAAACGCTATTAGCCAATCCATGCCCAAGATTGCATCATAGCCATCCATATCAAGTACTGAGAAATCCCACACTATCTCAATTTCGCCCACAATGATACAGTATGCTCTACATGAGAAGGCTCGACACACTTTTCTACCCAGAGGGGTTTAAAGTTTCAAAACTGAAGGCATCATCTCTACCTTTAAACCCAACAACTCAACAACGCGTACAACAATAAAAGAGTGTGAATCACCCGTATCAAACAACACTTGCATCCAGTTATATTTTAAAATAATTGTACCTTGCACTATGGATGGTCCCAAATGATCATCCATCACAACCTACTCAGCTCCGAACAAGCCTTCGTTATCACACTCTACTCTTTATTTCCTTGCTGAGGCATCATGGTATTCCAAGAATCACCATGACTAACCTTACCCTACTGATGAGGGGTATGCTGCTTCCCCGGTCTCGTCGAAGCAAAGGATGCCAGCAATCCTTGTGGAGTGTCACACACACCCGTCCGCGGAGTATTCCTACAGTAGCGCTAGAGATGCCCTATATGCTTACAACTATAACATGCTATGGGTTGTTCCGTGAAATCCCGCTTGATATGCGTCAAGGAGCCACATTGAAAACAACCCAATTTACTCTGGGGCTTCGGAGGAAGGTTCACCTATCCCATCGTCGCATTTATTTCCATGCTCCCACTTTGGGAATATGTGTCCCTATTTCACTTGAACCCAGCGTTAGAGTTCACACTAGTCCATGTGGGTATTACCATGCTCTCTCCGCCCGGAGTTCCCAACATATCTCGCTCAGCTACCGAGGCTTGATTTACCATTTCTGTGTAGTCCCCGATACACAACAGCGCTATTTTAGAACGGATTTCCTGTCTCCTGACCGCCTCGAAAATCCTTGATTTCAGCGACGTGCTACCCGCCACCTCAGGTGCAAACTGCACTAAGCTCCTAAACATAGCCCCATACTCCATTACCGACATCTTTTCTTGGTTCAAACTGAAAAATTATGTTGTACGGTGAATCTTAAATGTACGAGGGTAGAATTGTTTGTTAAACAATTCCTCAATGGTTTCCCACATCATACCATGGTCTGTCCCCGCTTGGACTACTAGCTCCCACCATTGAAGGGAAAGATACTCTAGCTTATACGTTTCTAGCTTGACCTTCAGCTCGGACAGGGTTCCCAAGAATTCAAAAATTCTATTTATTCAGGACAACCATGGCTCTTCCCTTTCTGGGTCCTCATCACCCCAAAAAACGGGTGTGTTCTTCTTCTGAAACTAAGACACATAGTCGACATGCTAGGGATCATCCATTCTATTTATACATCCCACCACATGGAAAGCTTGGAATATACTTTTCACTAGCTGCTGGTTCACCTGGGGCTCAGGTGCAACTACATTCTCATCAGCCGCTTCCGGTTGGTCTCTACAACACCTACCCAATCCAATTTCTATAAACATAAAACAAACAAGCATGAGCCTCGCTTCCGTAGACATCACGAATAAACCACATCAAATACCATTTCATAATAATTAATCAAAACTAGACTTTCCATTCTTTCACATTTCCCATGTTGCACCACTTTTGAAAATCAACCATTTTCAAAATACCATGTTTATACACATTTCAGGTTCACACATTTGAAAAACAGATTTTATTTTCAATTCAACCCATAAATCATTAAACCAAATGAAATATTCCTCCTTGAGGGAAGTAATTTCTACCATCCATGTCATGCTCATCTCATTGGCTACACCCACGACAATGAGATTTCCAATGCCTATATGTGTCTCCAAAACACTTATGTACCCAACTCCCTGGTAACTTGAAGTTCAGCATAAAAGGGTTAGCTACGTCCTTTTATGCTATAAATTCCAAGTTTTGACAGTCCTACACCTTGCTACCATCCCTACTCAAGGAATAACCAAGAACAAATGTCAACTCCAAATCCAAGAATCAACTCCAAAGGACCGAACAATCTGAGACCACTTGTAACACCCCGCCCCTACCATATTGGTTTGAGGAGGCGGTGAGGGTTACTTGGCCTTAGGAAACGTTACCAGGGCGCCAAAGGCTGGAAATAAATGTTGAGGGCTCCAAAAAAAATTGGGAAACGATTTTCCCATGAGAAAAAACCATCCAAACAACAACAACTATATGATGCATGTCAACAAAACCAAACTCATACATTACCCAAGACAACTAGATAATACATAATCATACATGGCAACACAACCCAATACAACATCAGAGTATAATGCGGAAGACTCAACAAGAAACACCACATGCCACAACACCACAACAGCTCCACTCCAGCTTTAAACTCCATGCACCACCAAGCATCATGAGGCATCACTAAAAGATGGAGATGCCTTACCTTTTCCCATGTCCCAATATACTACATCTGCAAAGACACCAAAGTGCCAAAGTAGGGGTTGAGTACAACAACTAAGTAGGATTTCCCCAAATGACTTCCCTACACACGCCACTAGGATAAACCGTTAGCACATTTATATAAAACATTATATATAAAACAATTCCATTTGCAAACTGATCACAAAAGACAAACATGGCACGCAAAGGAAAGCCACCACAACCAAGCCACACGCCGGTTACCATGTTCATATTTCGCTCACAATCCCCATCTACAAACATCACATAGTCAAGAAATCAACTAACAGCGGGGGTACTTTCTCATCCAACCCGTTCACAACCCAACAAGTGGTACTTTATCGGCCACTTTCCTTGATGGTGGCCCTTCCGTCCATTTTCCATCCATCTCCCTGATTATAGTGGCACTTTCTCGACCACTCTACAACATCACAACACATTCCAATACAACATCCCATCCATATCCACACAATCACACACATTATTGCAAACACCCTCACATTCCATTATCATGATCATGTTCAATGTCATTTTAAAATCAACATTTTAAAATAATCCGATTGAACCCACTTCTAACAAAACCCATTTTCACCCAAAAATCCCAATTTCATGCCAAAACCCCCAATTTCCTCACCCATACATTTTCCATAAAATTTTCCACATGATTTACTAATTAAATCTCAAACAAAAAATTTAATTGTAAATTCACCACATAATTCCACCAAGTGGAGTCGAGAGAAAAGACACCCACCTCTTAGGGTTTGGAAAAATCAACCTTTCCCCAAAATGCACCCCAATCATGTAGAACGCATCCTCAAAACTTCCTTATAAACCCTTGCCTAACATTAATGGGCCCAAACGTTAGCATCTTAGGCCAAAACAAGCCTAGATCTACACACAAAAAGTGTAGATCGAGAAAACAAAGAAAGAGGGAAGAGAATATCTAGAGGGAAACACAAAGGAACCATGGGAGAAGTCTTACCTGGGAGAAATCGCCTTCAAACCCTCTTGAATCCTCTTCAAAACCCTTCCAAAATGAGTGGGAGAGACCTTCTAGCCCCTGAGAACTAAAAATCCCGATTGAGACTCAAGTGGGAGGAAGAGAGGAGTGTTTTAGGTCAAGCCTGAGGGAGCCTAGAATTAAAAACCAAGACTTTAAGTGGCCACACAGTTTAGCCTGCATGGTTTAGCAAACCATGCGCTAACCGTGAGCATGCCACTACCTCAAGAGCAAGTGTCCTCAAAGTTTACTCATATGGTTTGGCAAACCGTGTGCAGGCTGGGCGAAGCCCACTGCCTCCATTTGCACGATTCCTGGAACATCCGCATGGTTTACACTAACTGTGCTCAAACCGTGCGCCCCTTTAAAAGCCTCCAAACTCATTCAAAACTGTTCAAAACTCTCCCAACCTTTTACCAACTCATTCCATGCACTTTAAAAACATAAAAAGGCATTAGAAAAAAGGATAAATACCTCAAACCTGGGGTACAATAGAAATGGTGTGTCTCTCTAGGGTACCCACCATGTGTCATAGAGCTATGTATTCCCCAGGTCTTTCCATCTCACATGAAATTATCTTATATATATAAATGGATTGAATCTATGATATATTGTGAGAAATGGTTTATTTGACACTAAATATTGTTTTTTCTGTCTATGCCCCTGTAATTTATGAAGTACATGGTACTGTACAACAACACACATGATGTGTGTGTTAAAATGATTTATAGACATGTACTCTATGTAGATTCCATGATGTCTAGTTATTAATATAATGAATTTTGGGTCTCATGTGTGCCTAATGATAGTTTATAGAACGTGTGAATTATAGTCTCCACTCGTGGGGCTCTACATATCATGTTCTCTTCGGAACTAAAAAAAATGTAGACTATAATTTTACAGATATTTAGGTATTCTCAAGAATCTTCACCCATTCCTCGTGCTCCATAAAATTTTATAATAACCTTAAAAAATAGTCAAATATGATATCAACAAAACTAAAACATTTACACTATCTGATCTAGATCCAAAAACACCAGTTGATATACATTGTCGTTCCGTCTCTTTAAACCACCATAACATATACCATCACCTGATTCCCATAATTCTCCACATTCCTCCATAATCTCAGTAAACACAAAACCATTATTGAAAAAAAATACATTACACCAATGATATTTTTCACAATGATAATTTTCCTAGTTCTAGGAGAGTAATTTGTCATTAAAAATATTGATAATGAATATTCAAGAATAGGGGGATAAATGAATGATACACAAAAGTAACCATCTAACGAACGTGGGGTATGTTTTTCCATCATAGAAAAAATGATAAAGAATCAATAGGATAATCAAATCAATAAATCCACATAAAATATAAATATGAAATTACTAATTATAGGAAGAGAAAACAATCAACTTATAAATAAATATTTATGATCAAGGAAATTATTTCAATTTAAATAATTCTTATCCACATAAATAACAAAGAATAGGTAATTAAACCACAACACCCTACAGAAATTTTTGTTCTATCAATGATTAATATATTTCCTGAATTTTTTTCATTGTAGAGATCCATGATCTCTATGATTTATAATGAACTAAATGTAATATAATTTCCCATCCATCATCATGTGATCACCCACTAATAGTCTCGTCACCATAGCTCCCTCAATTTTCTCAATACTCAAGAGGTTTGAATATTTACTTAGGTAATTAATAATATAAGGTTTCATAAAATAGATTATTTAGTGGTTGAAAATAAAATTGATAATAAATTATTAAATCAATTTAGTCTAATTAGGCCCCACAAGACTTCTCTCTAATGAAACATATATTGCTGAAAATATTTATATCATACATAGGTTAAATCTCATTACCCAAATTAAATTGAATTTTCAATTTTCTAATCTAATACATTATTCAAGAGTAAATTCAACATATCATTAAAATTTGGCATGTATGATGTAGTATATTTAATATTTTAAATATATCAACAATGAGGCTCCAAGGGCCATGAAATTTCAAACCAACATCATGTATGCCCCTCAAAATGTAATTTTAAAATATTTTGAAATGTCAAATATATATTTTGTATTTGATAAAATAAATATATTCTCCATAATCATAAAACCTCAAAAATATTCTAATATTTTCAATAGATAACCAAAATAACCATAAATCAATAATAAAATCATGTATATCCCCGAAAGATTATATCACAATTATTCCTGAAATAAATTCCCATATTAAGAAAATATACATTAATTTTTCATAATCTGGTAATTATAGAAATATGATCAACTTATTTAAAAATCAAATTAATCACCCAGTCACAAAAAAATTTCAATCCCATTGTAGTCAGTATGATAAATCATTTGTTCCCCAAATTTAAGAATCCTTTTATCATATTGAAGGGTAATTACCTAAAAATCACTAGTCCTTAGAAATATAATGGATAAAAAATAAAATCAATTTATATCCAAAAATATAAAATAATTATTTGTAAAATTTCCATTTCACTACAATAGATGTTCAACATAAGTGTTATATACTCAAAAAAATTATTAAAAAATAATGAGTGAATCTCAATATATTCAACTCAGATAAAACAACAAAAGGAACTAATTCCATTAAAATTATTGTAATCCTTAAAATAAGAGACCCAAAATTTAACCCATAACCCTTATGTTTACCTCCATTGAAAAAATCCAAATATAAAAATTCTTCTACAGATTTCCATTGATACCAGATATAAAAACGCCAAAACATCACTACCAGATCTGATGGTACAAAAAAATATCTTTAAAATTATATATTTAATACAAATAATCTTGTCCTAATTTTCAACATCTAAAACATACAGTATAATACGTAAATATTAGATCAATTTTATAATAAATGTATTTTTAGGTTTAGTGTTTTATATAATTATGAAAAAATGATACATGGAAATTCCCATATATTCAAGTGATCGTTTTTTTCAAATATATCCTATTTTTATTTTTTATGAAATCTATTCAGAAACTCATGTAAAATTATTTACATGTGAGATATTTATAGAAATAATTTATTTAAAATTATTCTTAATAACATGGGTAAATAGAAAAAACAATAAGGGTGGCCTCAAATTCACAGTAAGGGTAAAAATAATCATTAATAATTAAATATCATCTATGAGAATAAGATGAGTATATGTGTATGATGAAATAATAAAATTGCATGAGAATAACATTATTGAAATCATACACATTCAAACCTATATCATCAAAAATATGACATTTAATATTGATTTAAAATATCTAATAGTCATAAGAATCAATAATCATGAGCCATGTGATGTAAATAGTGATTAGAGGAATCATTAAAAACTCATAAAGGGAATAGAGAATAAACATAGGTATCATGGAACATTACCATTTCCAACTATGTTCACTCATATTAGAAATAAAATAATCCTAGAAAAATCTAAAGGAAAATCACCCCCAATTAACTCCCACATGATTACCTTCTAAGATAATGATCATAAAACAATATATTTGAATCTATATCCATCTCACCCATCATATATAATGTATCTGTCTCACCCAGATTATAATATGTATAGTCTTAACCATCATAATCAATAATTTTTATGTACCATACATGAATGTCACAAATTTAATATTTCATTTTTATTATCAAACTTTTATAAATATCGTGCAATGCCTTATGACTAGATCAACATGTGGAAAAGAAATGGGTTTCATGACTATGTCTATAAAAAATAATAATATGAAATCCATATAAATAATATATATAGTATCAAAATATAATATTCCAGGTAAAGAATTGAAAAATTAATGGTTGTTGAAATATATACGGAAACACCATTAGAATAACATTTAATATATTTCATTCAAAAACATGGTAAATTTAAACTTTTATTATGATAATATTATTTTAAAACATCTAATGTATCGGGAAATTAATTTATTAGAATATATCCATTGAAAATTATAAATTAGTATTCAATTAAAATATTGATCATGGTTTAATTAAAATATATTTAGGTAATAATTATTTACTAAAAAAATTAATTTTCAAACTTATATAATGATAGTAAAAAGTAACCGATATTGAAGTTGAAAATAAATTTTCTTTTTATCCATTTTGATCCATTGAAATGATGTTAAAAGATCCTTTAAAATAAAATTATGAAATAATTTATGTTTATTAAAGACATTATTTTAAATAGATAAATATCATAGAGAAATATTTGGGTTAATATTATTTAAAAACATTATAGTAACATTTTTCAAGAAATACCTCTTTCCTTCATTGTAAAAATAAAAACCAATTTAAGAAAGAAAATAATAATGAGTATGAAATACCATGATGGAAACAATTAATGATATAATATTTCAAGTTTCATTGTACCCACATTATAAAATAATATAGGTGAATCAATCAAATTCAAGTGTTAATGAAATATGATTGATAAAAGAAACCCATAAAACTTGGATAATGATTGAACAAAAAAATCAATTGAATGTCATAACCTTAAATGATTATATAAAATATATCATTTACAAGATATATTATTTGAAAATTCATTCTTGGATTATTAAATACCACATAAAAATATTACTTTCTCCATAATAAGAATTATTCCTCATTGAATTGAATTTTGGATGTTGAAAATAATTGAATTTTTAAAAAATTTGACTCAATATACATGAAATATAGAACATTAAATGAACGTTTATTATCATGATAATAGATATTTTCAATATATTATTTTTATTTAGGAGGAATATATACCTTAATAAATGTTTTAGTTTCATATTTGAAGACAAATCGCAACAAAATATTATTAAGACGAGTAATCCCTAAATTATCTTATCATTTATGTTTGAATTTATCAAAAATGTGACAATATTTTAATATTTACAAACTACATAAAAATGATTAATAATTCATAAAATATTCATAAGACTTTTCACAAAAAAATGTTTCCATAATATAGTAAATAAATTAAATATATAACACAATTAATGAAATATTATTTAAGAAAACCTATACCTCAAGTCAAGACATCCTCCATATGTACTTTAACACCAATATAATATACTTATATAAATTTATTACATGTATAAAAATATTTACATGATTTTTAAAATATTATTAATATAACTATTTCGTTATTTCAAGGTCATATTTTATTACATAATCATTTTAATCCACATCAGGTATTTTGAGAAAGTTTGGTTTGTTATTGAAAAATGAATTTGGAATGTTTACTGTAGTCAAAGGAGTCACAGTTCCACTTTATCCAAAATAAATATAAAGATATAACAATAATATTTATAAATTATCTACAATTATATTATCATCCATGAATTTTGTATCTGAAAAAACCATATCACTTGTTAGAGTTGCAAATACAAATATAGACCTGAATGTCATTTTCATTTTCCAATGTATTGAATTATAAGAAACTAGATTATATATTTTGTTTTAATATTTATTATTATTTCATGAATTAAATTTTTATATATATACATTAAATACATCAATATGAACCAAAATTATAGGTGTTGATGGAAAACAAACAAATCCCATCATAGAGGTGTTAGTTCACATGTACACACGAAGGATTTTTTATTCCTCAGTTGAAAACAATGGAAATTAATAAGGTCATTAAGTTAAAAAAATAACATATATTTATATGTTAATTAATGATGTTTATATATATATATATGACAATTATATTAATTAATGATGAATAATAATAAGTAAAATGAATATTTTCATTTGAGATGATTACCTTCTCTCTCAAGAACCTCCTTTGTATATCTCCATAAGGACTTTGTGAGTGGTATTTCAATTATAAAGAAAAATATATAATTAATATATGGAAGTTTTGAAGTGGTTTGGTGGTGTTTATATGAGAAATGTGTATTTTAATGTATGAGTAAGAAATGAGAGGTGGTGTTCATAAATTTTAGAGGATAAGGGAACCCTTGGAATGATATAAATTATTAAATTAAAATAATCTAATTTTTATGTTTATGTTGCTCCATATTGATACCATATGAATAAGGATACAGATATTTTAAAATAATATCATAAAATTCATTCTTTATATTTTTAGGTGTCATTTAGAACCCTTATCTCATTGTTTTAACATTACATAAATCCTTTAATAGATTTCCATGATAACAATGTTTTTTAATATTTTCGGTTAAATAGTGTTTCAATAAAAGGAAAAGGGTCCCATATGTTGAAAATTGTTGATATTTATTATGATACCCATTTACATGGTGAAATATAACATTTTTATGAATTTTATATAATTTTATAAATTATTTGTTATCAAAAAATACCATTATAGAATTTTTTTTAACTATACACATAGATTCAAATTCTCAAAATTCCATGATAGTAATATAATTTGTATATAATAATTTAATATATCACTAATACATAATATTTATCTATAAAACTAGTATTCCATAATAATTAATCAAAATTATATTACATTTAATTTTTTAAAACTAATTTAATCCATTTCTGTCATATAAAAAAAGCACTCTATCAACTTTACATTAACATTAAAGATATTTATTTCAGAAAAAAATATTAATTATAAAATACCATGAAAAAATATCATTAATATTTTAATTAGAAAATTTATAATTGAATGGAACATATTTTTATTCGATTCAAAAAAATCTATTGATGTTAAAATAAAGAGGGTGAAATTTAAAATTAATCATTTAACTAAAATAATATAAATGATATAATACAAGGAATATAGTAATGAATTACAATATTTACTAATAATAGATATTTATGGTCTAAAAAGATCTTATTATAAAATAATTGTATGTGTTTCTATCATTTTAATTTAGTATACCATAATTTTAATCAAGTTTTACCCATTTTACCCCTACTTAGGTAACCAATATTTTCTTCGATTACTATTACTAATGACCAAATAAAAATGAATATTTTTACAAAATATTAATCTAATTATTCCAAATATGAATTAAATTTTACAATATTCAATTTAGATAAGATTAAGAGATAAATTTTTTAACATATGTAAAAAATAAAAAGAAAGATTTTTTTTTGAAAAATGTGTTTTTATTCCCTTAAATGAACATACAGAAAAATAAAGTATGATATTGATTCATTTTAAAATTATTAGATTAAATGTTATTAAATAATTTATATGTTACATAAATTTCAAATTAATATAATAATTGCACTTTTAAACTATATTATTAATTGTAATAAATTATAGCTCTTCAAAAATAAAAAAATTTCTAATTTCACATAAAGATAAATCTTTTGATAAAAATAAAATTATTCAACCAATGATACTATTGTATCCTTATTATAAAAATGATATTCCTTTAATTAAATAAAATTTAATTGATTTGAATAAATTATTTATAATTTACACAAAATAAAATTAAGTCCAAATGTTTTTTAAGAAACCATATTTTTGATATATAACTTAAATTTGTAGAAAAATTAGTTTTGTTTTATTTATAAATATGTGGTATAAAAAAATTATTAATATTGTACATAATTTTTTAATATAATTAATACCACTTTTTAATTTCTTGCTTTCAATAATAACATTTAAATATTATAATATTTATATTATATAATAGTTCAATTTAGCCTTTGTGTCAGGTGCTATATACTCTATCAGGTAAAATATTCTAGTAAATTAAATTTATTGGAGTAAAATGGGATATTTTGATTATAGTCATTGTGAAAATTAGATAAAATTTATTATAAAATCCTAGGAAAAGGGGAAACATCACATCGATCAACAAATCATGTAGTTGTGACTTCATCAAAATTATTTTATATATATATATATTTTGGAAGAAACATAATCAAATTATCTTTTATTGAGAGTGACTAAACATAGATTATTTCTATTCAAAATCATAGATCTAGAATCAAACAATAAAACTACACCAAATGTGGATCTTATTCCATAGTCAAAACTTTCCCTACTGCCATCAGTATATCCAAAAAAATCCACATTCCCATGATTTCATAATTTATCACATTATCTAATGTTCCCTTAAAATATCATATAATATCTATTAAAGAGAAAAAGCTAAAAAAATTATGTATTACGAAATGTAGAACACAACACAATTTCTAAAAGCATGTTCAGTATAGAGGGTGTCAAATATAGAAAGCTTCAAAACAATTTCATAAAATAATTAGGATCATTATTATAAGGCCCCAACCTTAATCCTTACTTAATATTGAATTAAATGAATAATTCACATTGAGGATCTTTTCAGGTTTAGAGTTTTAGAGAATTAGATCATAAATCATGAATTACATTCCACATTTAAACAAAGTGGTTACATAAAAGATAGTATTCATTTTTTCCCATCAACGGAAACATGTTTAAAATAAAACATGGATTCTTTCTTGACACTTCCTTGACACTATCATCATATCATGCACCTTTCCCTTGACCTGTGAAAAACATTTCAAGAACATGGGATGAGCATAAAAAATCATAGTAAGGGATATAAAAGTATGAAAATAAAACATTAGTCCATGTATGAAATCATAATTTACTCATAAAACATAATAATTTTAACATGCCTGATCAAATCATGAATAAATCATAGAAATCATAAGGCATAAAGGTAACTTGAGGAATTCATAACATTCTTACGTAGGGAGTAACCCTCTTGGTTACATTTGGAATACCCATCACAGTATATTCCCTAAATCTCTTCGGAGAAACCTTAACGTTTAACCCATTCACGTTACCCAATGCATTGGAGAGCTATATCGGGCTCACCCTCCCTTAGTTTATCACAGAACCACCCGTCTTCATAATAATGCCCAAAAACCATAACATAATCTTATCACATAAAACATGTATAAAGGAAACATAACATTTCCACTTTTAAATCACAAGATATCAATAAAACACATTGATATAAAAACATTTTGAAAACCATTTTCAATACCAAAATAAAATTAGAGTAAAAAATGGTATTTATTTTTCATTCAAAAAAAGTTATGGCATGTAGAGGAAGCCGAAACTCAAATAATGGTCACGGTGGTAGAGAAGTCATTGTCGCCGCATACGTACAACAAGAAAAACATTCATTTTTGTAGTTTAGTAAAATGCTTCATATAAAAAGATTCCTTTTGAATAAATGAAAAGTCAAAGGGTTTTATACACCGTATAAAAGAAAATTGTGTAGAAAACAAAATATCCCTCAATGAAAGAAGATTGAGACGATGTCCCTTATAAAGACGGTATCCTTGGATTAAGGATAAATCAATTACATAATTATGTGTGACAAAGGAATACAACAAATATAAGTGGATATTAAGTGTAAAACAATCAGAGGAAAATCAAACATATTCATAGAAGAAAATATTCAAGGAGTATAAGTTTATCCCAAAGAATCAAAATTGGGTTAAGAAGTTCCGTTGCAAAAATTTGACAACCTAACGACATCACTTAAAAATTCAGAAAAAGAGTTAATGAGAGATAAAAAGGGTATATCATCACTTGGACATAAAGATTACATCAATAAGGATATATAAGAACGTATCCCAACATAATAGTATGTGAATTAAAATACATAACAAAAGATATCTTTTAAAAAGAGGTGGGTGAAAGGTTCCCTTACCGACTTGGGTAACTTTCAAAACGTACACCCCATTGAAGAAGGGTCATACAATGAATATGTAAATACCCATAAATTAAATTATATTACACAAAGAGTATAATAATGTGAAGTTCATACACCACTCAAAGGAAATGGTGGAAAATGTAGCCGAAATCTCACGGGACTAAAAATGAGATGAAAAATCCCTTACAGAAACTCGGCAGCCTAACGGTGCCACTTAAAACTTCCAAAAATTGATATATGAGATCAAATAGGGTATCTCATCATATTACAATAAAATATACAGAAAGAGGAATATAAAATAACATCCCCCATCATAACAAAGATAAGCTTAAAAGAAGTGACATAAAGGAGAGTACTTAAAAATAAACAGAGTGGTTAGATATCTTACGAAAATTCGGCAGCCTAACGGCGCCACTCAAAACTTACAAAATGGATTGATGAGAGAAAATAGGGTATCTCATCATATGAACATAAAAAGTTCAGTATGAGTAATATAAAAAAACATCCCAATCAAAAGAAAGATGAGCTTAAAATAAATGACATAAAAGAGTGTACTTAAAAAGAAAGAGAGGGGTAGGGTCCCTTACCTCGTGTCCGACATGACTCGATCGTTATTTAATCTCCTGAATAATAAAATTTGGTCAATTTATAATTTCATAAGGACCTACTTTAAAGATTATTATTCATTCAATATCACACATTATAATTTTATAATAATTGGTTAATAAAGTGAGTTCATATCAGACGTTTTTTTCGATGTTCGGTACATGAGTAAAAAGCGAACTTATTGGAAAAGAAATTTCCATGTAGTTATCGGTACATCATATCCAGAATAGTATTGATGTTTTTAATATCATATATATCCAGTATATATTCATTTTATACTATTACATACCATTTTGAGATAAAAAATTAAAAGCACCGTTCATGGAGACGGTAGGCCGTACGTACGCATGAACGCTACTTTCATTTTTTGTCATATTAATGGAATTAAACCAAAATGAGAGATATATATATTATAATTACAGAATGATATCCATAATTTTGCTGTAATATATTACATATATATCCATTATATATATGTACTTATAATAGTACATAACAATTGGAGATAAGAAATGAAAAGTATCGTTTATGGAGACGGTAAGTCGTACGTACGCATGAACACTACTTTCATTTATTTTATTTTTTGTATTCAATGGAATTAAATAATAATTATATAAAGGTATATTATAATTCCAGTAGGATATAATATTTAATACCATTAATTACATCCTTTATATGTCCCGCATATGGCATTAACGAATCAAATCACTTTGAGGGGTGATAGCCCGCACTTCCTAAAATAAAGATATCGCGTTTACCCATAATGGAAATCATAAAGGTATGCCATAAATGAAAAATAAATAAGATTAAGGATAAAATAAACATATTATATATCATATATAAATATAGTGACATCTTAATGTCCACCTTTGAAGGTGTTAAAATAATATTGAACAATCATCAGTTTGTGGTGCAGTAATTCACCATCCATAGAAACAATATGTTCTTTAACCATTAGACGGAGGTCTGTAAAAGTGTAGCTTGAATCCTTATTATAAAAAAATCATATTATATTTCAGATACTATTTTTGTTAAAAAAAAGTAATAAAAAGAGTTTAGGGGTTTGGAGAAGAAAAATAAACCAAAAGATCACAAGGGAAGACATTACCTTTAAATCGGATAACTCTCTTTGATTTGAGCTCAAAGGCTTCTTTGGGAAGGATTCTGCCCAAAGTGAGGCTTAAATGATTAATATAGGTATGTGGAGAGATGAAATGGGTAGGGGTTGGCCGATCCAAAGGCTTGAGAGGTGTGTGTAAGGTGGTAGAGGTGGGGGCCTTTTATAAGAGGAGAGGAGGGGCACTCTTGGAAAGTTATAAAATATTACTTTATTATAAAATGATTTTCGGATTTAAAAGGTCCCAAAAGGTTATATTTCGAGGATAATGTGATAAGGTTTCTAAATCCACCCATCCAATAGGTTTGTGACAAGTGTAAGACTTAGATTTCACCCTATCTTCTCATTTTATTTAAATCGTTCATTTATGAGGTAATCACTGCATCATCACGGTGTCATAAATAAATTAATTTATTTAATATCTAAAAATTATAAAAAAAATATCATGATTTAGGAAATCTGTTTAGATTTATAATTAATATTTATATTCAAAAATATGACTTGTATAACCCCATATAAAAATTGTTTTTGTAAAACAACACTTGTTTGTGACATTTTAATTTTAACATTAAATAAAAAGGTATTAATGTCATTTTCCAACCAAAGTGGCTCCATGGGGTTTCCAAGTTGACCCATGGATTGTCTTGGTTGGCCATGACTCTTCCAATTAGAGAAGGACATGTGTCTAGGTCATTTCATATTATTAAAACATTATTTTTACCTTAAACTACACTAATTACCTCTAATCGCGATTAAAACTTAAAAGTTACTATTCACCAAAAAAATTATTTTAATCCAATTGAACCACATTTTAATTATAAATGACAACCATTTATGTCATATTTTTGAAATTCAAAACACATAGGTGGTAAATTTTCATTTAAATGAAAAATCAGTTTTTTAAGTACCACTTAGTGGTTTCACTATTCATCAAAAATTGAAGTTTTCCATAAAAATACCAAAAATTCACCCCAAGCTATATTTGATATTCCGAATTCAAAAATGATGTATATTTTATAAAATTCAAAACATATAAGATAAATTAATTAATTTAATAATTAATTCTCATTGTCATAGAAAATAGCGTTTTTTTATGAAACAATAAGTATCAAAAGATTGACACTAGTTTAAGGCCAATTTCAAGATGAAATTAATTCCAACGACCACTATTGGATTAAATGGTAAAAATATATTCTAATTTCACTTTAAAACCAATTAAAAAGATAATCTAATAATATAAATAAATTATATTAAAATGAGGTTTTGAATTAAAATACAACATTTTCACTATTCATTAAAAAATGAACTTTATCGGAAAAATACCAAAATTTTACACAAAGTAAATTTTGATGTCCCAATTCTAAAGTAGAATTTTATTTTTTCAAATATGACACATATAATTTTCAAAAAGTTGATTTAAAAGAGGTTCGTCCTCAAAAGGCGGTTAATCGACCTTTTAAATAATATTATAATGTTTACGCTTAAAATTGGATTCATTCGCATTTTTAATCCTCTAAAATTTATTGTAAAAAGTAAAAACATTTGACAAACATATATAATAATTTTGTACTTAGTTCTGTTTATTCCTGTCATTACAACGTCTTGGCGTTAACTAAAATTTAAAATAATATTATTTTATTATTAGAGTGCAACGTAAGATTCCCAAGAAACTCGGTGTTGCGTATTGGGTACGCCATCGAGCATAGCGTCCCCTTTAAAGTTATATTAATATTTTATTAACAAATATAGATAAATGTGAAAATTTTATATTCTTTATTTACCTGGGGTGTTACATCCTTCCCCCTTTTGGGAATTGTGTCCTCGCAATTTTAAAATTGGGCTTGGAAACTTCATTTAAAATCCCCCATCGGAACAAGAGTCAGTAAAAAAATCACATTAAAATAAAGAAAGAGAAGTACAAAGGTCACTAGAGTTAACCCATACTAGGATTCCATGTAGGAAAACATGGATATGGAGGAAAAAACAAAGGGTCATGTTCTGAGGGAGAGTGATAGTAAACATGTCTAGGAGAAAGTTAACCATAAGAAAATCACAAACTTGTGATGGGTTAAACGGTATTCGATTCCCCAGTAGGAAAATTTAACATACAACATTTCTGTTTTAAGTTACTCTTCATTGAGGAATTTATTTTTTGAGCTTAACTAAATCATAATGAAACATACTTACTTGTCACATAGACTTTCAACTTTTACTAGATTCCTTAATAAAACTCATATTTTCTCCAAAAGACGAGTATTTAAGAAGACTTTTTCGCATTAAGTGTACTATAATCAACTTCTTGAGAATCACCTAATCTACAAAATAGAACTATATATTTCCCATGTCTTTAGACAAAATCCAAAACCAAAATTGATAGTATGAGATCAGATAATCCACAAAAGTATAATCCTTTATATAAAGAAAATATATTCTTAATCTCCAAAATTTGTCCAAAAAAACCCAAAGTTCAACGAAGACCATTCGATAAACAATTTTCCATAAAATTATTCAAAGTAAACCAAACTAAGATTGAAACCCAAATATTTGAAGGATTTAATCACATAGTCTTCCAAGGTATAAATTGACTTTTATCTCTAAATAACATCAGTTGCTCTTAAATTCTCATATTGAAAAGTAAGTAACCTAATCACATATCCTCGATGATAGGTTAATCATTTCCATAGATAACCCAAAATAAACATACTCTTGATTCCTAAAATCATCTAACTAAAAAGAATTAGTCAAACTATCTAGGGACTTCACGTAGTCCAGTGGTAGGTGATAAATACCAGTCGCACTTTGGTTGTGGGTTCGATTCGTGCAGCTTTGTCCAATGCAACGGGTTGTCACATGGTCTGCATGTTGTCCTTTTTCCAAAACTATATAATTTTTAAAACATTCCCCAAAACGAGATAAAATCTTCAAAAATAATCATAACATATTTTAACGTCAAGTTTATCTCATGCCTTTAATTTTACATCATAATATATTATAACCCATAATTACCTCAAAAGTAAGTATCATATAAACCATAATGGTTACCTTTATAATTATTACCTGAACTTCCACATCGATTGGTCATCTCGTACATGATGCATTACATAAAATACCAAGGTACAAGTGGTTGATCATGACTCCTTGATAGTTGGTTTAGAACAACCATGAGTTTCCTCATTGAATCCCCCATTTCATCTAGTCTCATAATCAGAGAACCACCACAGTTTCCTTCAATCCTATAATCACTTTGGTGCCTGCTAGATCCATCCATTCACTAAAAACAGAAATGTCAGTGTGAGTATATCAATAAAACCATCATGTACTAATGAGGAAGATAAACACTAAGATATACTTACTGATTCACTTTATCTAAAACTAGGACTCTTTCTGAAATCCTAACCATTATGGTAATGTCACTTATGCATAGAGAATACCCTAACCTCTAAAGTTATCTAAACCGACCTTTGATACCAACTATAAGGCCCCGACCTTAAACCTTACTTAATATTGAATTAAATGAATAATTCACATTGAGGATCTTTTCAGGTTTAGATTTTTAGAGAATTAGATCATAAATCATGAATTACATTCCACATTTAAACAAAGTGGTTACATAAAAGATAGTATTCGTTTTTCCCATCAACGGAAACATATTTAAAATAAAACATGGATTCTTTCTTGACACTTCCTTGACACTATCATCATATCATGCACCTTTCCCTTGACCTGTGATAAACATTTCAAAAACAATGGATGAGCATAAAAAGCTCAGTAAGGGATATAAAAGTATGAAAATAAAACATTAGTCCATGTATGAAATCATAATTTACTCATAAAACATATGAATTTTAACATACCTCATCAAATAATTAATAAATCATAGAAATCATAAGTCATAAAGGTAACTTGAGACATTCATAACATTCTTACAAAGGGAGTAACCCTCTTGGTTACGTTTGGAATACCCATCACAGTATATTCCTTAAATCTCTTCGGATAAACCTTAACGTTTAACCCCTTCACGTTACCCAATGCATTGGAGAGCTATATCGGGCTAACCCGCCCTTAGTTTATCACGGAACCACCTGTCTTCATAATAATTCCCAAGAACCATAACATAATCATATCACATTAATCATGTATAAAGGAAACATAACATTTCCACTTTTCAGTCACAAGATATCAATAAAACACATTGATATAAAAAAATTATGAAAACCATTTTCAATACCAAAATAAAATAAGACTAAAACATGGTATTTATTTTTCATTCAATAGAAGTTATGGCTTGTAGAGGAAGCCGAAACTCAAATAATGGTCACGGTGGCGGAGAAGTCGTTGTCGTCGCATACGAAAGAAAAGAAAAACATTCCTTTTTGTATTTTAGTAAAACGCTTCGTATAAAAAGATTCCTTTTGAATAAACTAAAAGTCAAAGGGGTTTATGCACCGTATAAAAGAAATTTGTGTGTAAAACAAAATATGCCTCAATGAAAAGAGATTGAGACGATGTCCCGTACAGAGACGGTATCCTTGGATTAAGGATAAATCTATTACATAATTATGTGTGACAAACGAATACCCCAAATATAAGTGGATATAAAGTGTAAAACAATCAGAGGACAATCACACATATTCAGATAATGACATATTCAAGGAGTACAAGTTTATCCCAAAGAATCAAAATTGGGTTAATAAGTTCCCTTGCAAAAATTCGACAGCCTAACGACGTCACTTCAAAATTCAGAAAAAGAGTTGATGAGAGATAAAAAGGGTATCTCATCACTTGGACATAATATTTAAATCAACAAGGATATAGAAGAACATATCCCAACATAATAGTATGTGAATTAAAAGACATAACAAAAGATGTTTTTTAAAAGAGGAGGGTGAAAGGTTCCCTTACCGACATGGGTAACTTTCGAAACGTACACCCCATTGAAGAAGGGTCATAAAATGAATATGTAAATACCCATAAATGAAATTATATTACACAAATAGGGTAATAATGGAAAGTACATACACCACTCAAAGGATATGGTGGAAAATGTAGCATAAATCTCACGGGACTAAAAGTGAGATGAAAAATCCCTTATGGAAACTCGGCAGCCTAACGGCGCCACTTAAAACTTCCAAAAAATGGATTGATGGGATCAAATAGGGTCTCTCATAATATTACAATAATATGTACAGAAATAGTAATATAAAATAACATCCCCCATCATAACAAATTGGATCTTAAAAGAAGTGACATAAATGAGAGTACTTAAAAAGAAAGAGAGAGGTTAGATATCTTACGAAAATTCGGCAGCCTAACGGCGCCACTCAAAACTTCCAAAATGGATTGATGAGAGAAAATAAGTTCTATCATCATATTAACATTAAAATTACAGTAGGATTAATATAAAATAACATCCTAATCATAAGAATGTTGATCTTAAAAGGAATGACATAAAAGAGTGTACTTAAAAAGAAAGAGAGGGGTAGGATCCCTTACCTCGTGTCCGACATGACTCGATCGTTCTTTAATCTCCTGAATAATAAAATCTGGTCAATTTATAATTTCATAAGGACCTACTTTAAAGATTATTATTCAGTTAATATCACATATTAAAATGTTATAATAATTGGTTAATAAAGTGAGTTCATATCAGACGTTTTTGTCGAAGTTCGGTACATGAGTAAAAATCGAACTTGTTGGAAAAGAATTTTCCATGTAGTTATAGGTACATCATATCCAGAATAGTATTGATTTTTTGAATATCATATATATCCATTATATATTCATTTTATACTATTCCATAGCATTTGGAGATAAAAAATTAAAAGCACCGTTCATGGAGACGGTAGGTCGTACGTACGCATGAACGCTACTTTCATTTTTTTTGTCATATTAATCGAAGTAAAAAAATGAGGGATATATATATTATAATTCTAGAATGATATCCATAATTTAGATGTAATATATTACATATATATCCATTATATATATGTACTTATAATAGTACATAACAATTGGAGATAAGAAATTAAAAGTACTGTTCATGGAGACGGTAAACTGTACGTACGCATGAACGCTACTTTCATTTATTTTTTTTGTATTAAATGGAATTAAATAATAATGATATAAATGTATATTATAATTACAGTAGTATATCATATGTAATAACATTAATTCCATCCTTTATATGTCCCACATATGGCATTAACGAATCAAATCACTTTGAGGGGGCGGTAGTCCGCACTTCCTAAAATGAAGATATCGTGTTTACCCATAATGGAAGCCATAAAGGTTTCCATAAATGAAAAATAAAGAAGCTTAAGGAAAACATAAAAATATTATATATCATATGTAAATATAGTGACATCTTAATGGACATCTTTGAAGGTGTTAAAATAATATTGAACAATCATCGTTTTGTGGGGCAGTAATTCACCATCCACAGAAACAATATGTTATTTAACCATTAGACGGAGGTGTGTAAAAGTGTAGCTTGAAAACTTCTTATAAAAAAATCCTAGTATATTTAGGATACTGGTCTTTTTACAAAAAAAAGTAATAAAAATAGTTTAGGGGTTTGGAGAAGAAAAAAAACCTAAAGAACACAAGGGAAGACATTACCTTTAAATCGGGTAACTCTCTTTGATTTGAGCTCAAAGGCTTCTTTGGAAAATTATTCTGCCCAAATTGAGGCTTCAATGATGAATAGAGGGATGTGGAGAGATGAAATGGGCAGGGGTTGGCCGAGCCAAAGGCTTGAGAGAGGTGTGTAAAGTGGTAGAGGTGGGGGCCTTTTATAAGAGGAGGGGAGGGGCACTCTTGGAAAGTTAAAAAATATTACTTTATTATAAAATGATTTTCGGATTTAAAAGGTACCAAAAGGATATATTTCTAGGATAAGTTGATAAGGTTTCGAAATCCACCCATAAAAAAGGTTTCTGACAAGTTTAAGACTTATATTTCACCCTATATTCTCATTTTATTTAAATCGTTCATTTATGAGGTAATCACTGCATCATCACGATGTCATAAATAAATTAATTTATTTAATATATAAAAATTATAAAAAAATATCATGATGTAGGAAATATTTTTAGATTACTAATGATTATTTATATTCAAAAATATGACTTTTATAGCCCCATATAAAAATTGTTTTAGTAAAACAACACATGTTTGTGACATTTTAATTTTAACTTCAAATAAAAAGGTATTAATGTCATTTTCCAACCAAAGTGGCTCCATGGGGTTTCCAAGTTGACCCATGGATTTTATTGGTCGGCCATGACTCATCCAATGAGTGAAGGACATGTGTCTAGGTCATTTAATATTATTAAAACATTATTTTTACCTTAAACTACACTAATTTCCTCTAATCGCGATTAAAACTTAAAAATTACTATTCACCAAAAAATTTATTTTAATCCCATTGAACCACATTTTACTTATTAATGAAAACCATATATGTCGGATTTTCAAAATTCAAAACACAGATGTGGTAAAATTTCATTTAAACAAAAAATCAGTTTTTTAAGTACCACATAGTGGTTTCACTATTCATCAAAAATTGAAGTTTTCCAGAAAAATACCAAAACTTCACCCTAAGATATATTTGATATTCCGAATTCCAAAATGATTTCTATTTTACAAAATTAAAAACATATATGTTACATTAATTAATTTAATAATTAATTTTTATTGTCATACCAAATAACGTGTTTTTATGAAACAATAAGTATCAAAAGATTGACACTAGTTTAAGTCCAATTTCAAGATGAAATTAATTCCAACAACCACTATTGGATTAAATGGTAAAAATAAATTCTAATTTCACTTTAAAACTAATTAAAAATATAATCTAATCATATAACTAAATTATATTAAAAAGAGTTTTTGAATTAAAATACAACAAATTTCACTATTCATTAAAAAATGAACTTTATCGGAAGAATACCAAAAATTTACACAAATTAAATTTTGATGTCCCGATTCTAAAGAAGAATTTTATTTTGTCAAATATAACACATAAAATTGTCAAAAAGTGGATTTAGAAGAGGTTCTTCATCAAAAGGTGGTTAATCGACCTTTTAAAGAATATTAGAATGTTTATGCTTAAAATTGGATTCATTCGCATTTTTAATCCTCTAAAATTTATTGTAAAAAGTAAAAATATTTGAAAAATAATAATCATTTTGTAGTTAGTTCTTTTCATTCACACCATTACAACGGCTAGGCGTTAACTACAATTTAAAATAATATTATTTTATTATTAGAGTGCAACGTAAGATTACCATGAAACTCGTTGTTGCGTATTGGGTACGCCATCGAGCATAGTATCCCCTTTAAAGTTATATTAATATTTTATTAAAAAATATAGATAAATGTGAAAATGTCATATTCTTTATTTACCTGGGGTGTTACAATTATTCCATCAATATTTATCATAAAAATTTATATTTTCTACAATTATTGGTTTTGAAATTGGTTATTAATATTCCACTCCCTATTTTTAATTCAATTCCTTCGAATATGTTTCTTGATATATAATACTAATATCCTTATCCTGGTGATTTCCATTCTAAGAAGTAACCTCATTTCTCTCAGTATATATATTTTAAACAACATCATCATTGTGGTGGAAATTTCATTACGTTTCATCTTCATTATTCCATTGAATATATTATATCACTAAAAAAAGATGATATAGACCACATGATTTTAATTTATATAGATGTTTAAATAAGCTCTTCCATTTTTTAAATTAAAATTCATAATTTAATTAACTAGTATATAATAAAATTATATTGGTTATTGCTTTACTCATTAAAAATACATCTCTAATTTGAATCTATTTTTTCATCTTCAAAAAGAAATAGACAACATGGATACTCAATATAAAAAACTTCTCCCATATTTCCGATAAGAAACTAACACATCACATTCCTTTAGAATTTCATATATCCTAATTTTTTAATAATAATAATAATATAGATGTTTTCAAGAAATTATACTATAAAAAAATTAATTATCAATAACATTTTCTTCAACCTATGGGTAGACCTTATTTACACGTATTTCATTGATTCTTATCACTTATCATTTTTCAATCAACTAATTATAGATACCTTCTATGTTTCAATCAAATTTTTATATTATAGTGTGGGTAAAAGTTCTAATGTCTCAATTTTCTCAATATAACCCAATTCATTATTTATGAAATCAATCCTCCATTCATTTCCAAATGTTTTTAAATTTTTTCATTGATCAATTTGTAAAAATAATGTTTTGTGTTCAACATTACACACTTTTCTAATGGTTTTAAACTATTATCTTTGGTCACCAATGATATTTTAGACCCCCCCCCCCCAATTTCTTTTTACATAGATTAGATGAATTAAATTTTCCCTCAAAACAAAAAATAACTAAGTCAACACAATTACCTTTTAGATATATATTATCATCAATCCTATTAAAAATGGTTGCGTTGTTTAACCGAAAAAACATCACCTTTGATTCCTATAATTTATGAATATGTGTATGATAAAATTCTATATAATGTTCAATTATATTAAAATATTCAATGTCAATAATATTTTATATTTCCTTGTTATAAAACCTATATACATTACCACTGGGTGGTTATCCATATAAGATACCATCAAAACATATTTCATCAACCATGCATAAACTCTCACCTTTGACATTGATAATGATAATGATCCATCCACCATCAATATTTCACATAAGGGTTATCATTGTAATACATTTATTATAGAGACATATGCAAGTTTCTCCTTAGAAATAATGGTTCTAAATTTGAGATATTGATCTAATATCATTTCTCCAATAGAATCTAGAAGTATCATGTTCAATCAGAATGGTTCACGCAATTTCACCTAAATATATATTCATTCATTTAGATACACAATTATGTAATTGTTAGAATATTTCAATATATTCATAACTAATTCCATGTTTTTGTGATAATTTTTTAAAATTTTATTTTTTAATTTAAAAACATTATCAGTTTGATTATTTTAAATGGAGTACAAAAATTCCTTGTAAGTAATTCTAATGTATTATTAATAATTTTGAGATCAAGTGATTTTGATTTCAGTAATGTAATACACATAATTCGATTGAAATCATCAATAATTGAAATAATATTATTTTTTCCATTTGACATATACTTTCACATGGGCCCACATATATTATATTTAATGAGATATGAGGGATGAGTTTTTTTTATCTCAAAACTCTAATGTACTGAATTTGTAATATTCCCTTTCTGGAATATCGAAGAAAATAATTATTTTCATATATTCATATCAATAAAAAAAATCTCTCTTACTCACCTATTTAAATTCCCCTAGAAGAAATGTCCAATACTTTCATTCCATAATTTGTTTTCTTCAGTTATATTCAAATTTCATGAAATTTCTTAATTTCCATCTGAGATAGATTTACATTTTTTCAATATCCATTTTTTATAAAATTCCCATATTCAACACCTTTTAAAAAATCATTCTTTTCTAAAAAATACTATATTTCCTTTATCACAATTCGGAGAATGAACCAAAAATAGTGTTCTGTTCCATCAACAAATACATAACATCGGGATCTCAATTTTTATATAGAAATTATAATAGATAAAATTCCATTTATTTTTTGTGACTCCTCATTTTTAAAATTTAATATCCATTATTTTTATTCACTCACTTTTTTATCATTTTCAAATATCTATTCTTATCTAAAAACCCAACAACACAATATTAGTGTGTGTTCTTATTTTGTGGACTTTTGAATAGTTTCAAAAACAAATGAATCATATTTCCTTTTTCCTCCTTCTCATGAGGTTTTGGTAAATATTAATATAAATATTGTTTAGATAGTAGAATGGAATGATATCCTTTCATAATATGTCTGGTATGATCACTTCTTTCACAAATAGATTTTAGTGGTTTAAACCATTTTTCATTTTCAAAATTATAAATTTTGTGTAGTTTTTCATGATTGTATTTAATACCTCTCAATGGTAGCTTCAAATACAGAAAAGATTTATTTTTCCATTAATGAATAAAATAATAAATTATTATTGTGTCTTAAATCCTCCATAGAACTCGTAACATGTATATAAAGAATATTTTCCTTTGAAACCTCCCTGTTATCTAGAACTATGTATCTATTTTTCAAAATTATTATGATAATGATCATTAGAAGCTTGATGTGAATCTAAATTTTATTTACTTGTATAACATTCTATTAATTTATATATTTATTTTCTTCCCTAGAAAAGCCTCCATTTTTAATATATTTTTATTAAAATAAATATTCTTCTTATAATTAAGGACTATTGAATTTGATTTTTTTGAGTTATATACATCATCATCTTGTCTGGATTCTTCTTATAAAAATGACCAAACTTTTTTATCTATTGGGGATGATAAATATTAATACTTATGGGGATTAAACATCATAGAACATTCACCAATATATGAAATTGAGTTCTGGATGATTGATATTCCTTATTCATAATTAACTAGCTTCTGTTTAGAAAGATCAAATTATTTCACCTTCCCTAATATTGATTATTCAATAATTATGTTGATTCTATTATATTTGTTAAATTCATTACAAAATAAATCTCTATTAACAAACATGTTTTTTGTTATGTTATTGTTCTTGATTTGTTTCTAGTAGATCCTCATTATTCGTTATATTTTTCTATTTATCAATTTTTTTCAATCATTGAAATAAATACTCTGAATTCATTTTTAATAATTAATATCATCTAAGATCTTTCTTATTCATATACAGAGTACATGATTTCATCATCGGTATTATCTTTATCATTTACATTGGTAACAAAGTGTCTCAACACCATAATCACTTAAATTTAATGTTTTCAATTCACTAACATCATCTTTCTCACACTTCGATAATAAATTTACTTTTAATATTTTCAGAAATTTAAATCCTATCCTTCTAAAATGGACATTGAATTTTCCTCCTTATATAGCGATGTTCATGACCATCGATATTTATTATCACTATCTTAAATTTCATTTATCCATGGACATGTTTCTATAAACATTTAAATGGATATTCAGACAAAATACTTTAATGAAAACATCTCATTATACAAAATTATTTTTTATTTCCCCATTATTTAAATAAAGGACTAGAATTCATCAAATATATTACATACATCAGTGTAACAATTTCATAAAATGGCTTTTTAACCATTATAATTCTTGGATTTCCCATTCCTAGTAGGATGAAAGTGATGAATTTTACAATCCTTTCCTTATTCTAGAAAACCATATCCCTTATATTTAATATGTTATTAGGGTACTATGTAAATCTTTTAATTAGTGGCTGTGTCTATATATTCTATGTGTGATTCTATGGAATCATATTTAAATTCATGAATTCATAGAATTTTTCTATAATATGGTAATCAACATATTTATAATCAAAAAAATGTGTACTTATTACACCATCCTTAACCCTTGAAAATAACTCAATAAGGGATTAATAATATCTAATTTTAATATATTCAAACTAAAATATTTAAATCTCGAACATTAATATCTTCACATTCTTATGTCCATCATAAATATCATTTAACTTCTCTTAGATTCTATTAGCTATTCCAATTCCTTTAACCATAAAAAATTTAGTTTCAGGGAGTAAGGAATGTTTAACATATCTAGGTCACCCATCATTCACCAAGTTCATTTTTTCTATATATATTAATGTATCACCATCAAAAGGAGTACTAAAACCATCTATATTATATTTAGGAACATCATAATTAATGAATAATTCACAAGGAAATATTTTTTCCTACAATATTTGAGTATTCATACCACTAAAGACATGAATCACATTACTATTAACCGATTTATAAACAGCCATTTAACTCTTCTCCTTCTTCAAACATAAAAAACTATAAATTAAGTAACATCACACTATTGCACGTTTAAATAACCATTAAGGATCATTGCGATCACTGAGATGAGGGTTCAATAAGTGATATACTCTTTTTATGTTTTCTACTATCAAACAATCATCACCACATAATATAATGAAATGGATCTTTTATAACAGATCACATAATCCCACCCTTTGGAAAACAAAAATATCTAATTTTACCTACTAAATATGAGGATGTAGACCTTAGAATGATCTCTAAATAATTTTTTACCACATGTCAATGAGAATATAAGACTTTATGGTTTACATTGAGTAGGGATAATCCATCACATATATAGAACTATTGTCAATTGATTGTTTATGTGATCCTCACTCATATAATATGATAATTATGTTTTTTAATAACAAATTTAACCTTATTAACATGATTTAACACACCATCGTTGTGCTACTTGAATTATTCACACATACTTTTCTGAATATTTTTCTTCTTCCACACTGATTTCCGACACAATGGTGAGAAAAAAGTTCTATCAAAACATGTTATTTCTGAACCATTAAATTTGGTGACATCTTTATCTAGTACTTCATTTCAAATGTCAGTTTGATTTAATACCCTCAGTCTGGTGTCATTCATCCAATGACCAATCTATTACTTATCTCAAATTGATACCCACTGTATGCTATCACTACATCTAGTAATTACTCTTTTGGTACATTGACCAAAAGGAAAACACTCTCAAGATTTATGGTGGGATCCTCACATATTAAATAAAAATCATAATAGTAACAACAACATCACAATGCTACAATTTCTCATTATATAGTTTTTTAAAAATGAATATTGGGTCCTCGAAATTTAAATTTCAATTTCTAACTCTATATGTAAATTTCCCACTCATATAATTATTTAGTGGAATACATTCATTCCTTTAAATTATTTTAAATAAAAAATAATTATAGAGACTATCATCAAAATTATGTATCAATAATATCTTCAAACCATCCTCATATATGAGAAATACTAAGGATTAATCCTTCGCGACAATTGATTCATTGAATTTCTCTCTCATCTTCATCACAGTGTAAGAGATTATAATAGAAATTTTAAATATCCTCAATGCATCATTTGATGCATCTTCCTATGAACATCATCTAATAGATCCACTCTATACATCCCACTCTTGTCTGATGATATTTCAATCTAAGGACTCTATCTAGATAGCTCCATCAGAGGAATTTATTTGGGAACCCCTTTTAATTATATTTTATTAATTCTTATATTATATAATTTCAATCCAAAACTAATGTGGGTTAACTTATAATCCTCTATCCAATCATTTAAAAATCTACTTCTATTAACATCTTTGTAATGAATTATTTTCTGTTTATTATATGTTAGGCTCATAAATAGTAAGTTTTCATGACCATATGGTAAAATATATATAACGGAATTGTGATGTTCATCTAGAATGAACCATATTTTTTCCTTATTTGTACCATGAATACATTTATTAATTACAATTCCTAGAACATTTATGAAAAAACAATCACATTATTTTCAATTTTTGATCATCTTAGATCGATGGAACTATAAATACATTATTAATTTTTTCCCACCCTCCATATGATGAACACATTCCATTTGAATCAATATTATCTATTAAGTATATGTTGGTTGGATTAGATTACTCAAGAGGGGTGGTGAATAAAGTATTTATAAAAATTTCTATTAAAAAATTGTTCTTTGAAAATTTCCCCCAATTAAAATATAATCAAAGCCTGTTTGTGGTGAATTTATGAACTTTATTAATGTTCAATTAATTTCTCTGAAGATTGATTATTTCATAGCTATACTAATCTATATGTTGATATAACTTTTGAAACTAACCTACTGGGCCAAAAAAATTACAAGCACTTTCTAAACTAATTACCAAAGTGATATCTTGTTTTTTGAAATATAAATTAAAATAGAGAAATACTAAATTAAGAGACACAGTGGATAAAAAAAGTTTTTTAGTCTTAAGTCGCGACTTAATCCACTCCACTTGGTGATCACCTGCCACTATATAGTCTATATTAATAAAATTGATCCACACCCTGGATCAGGGTAAACAACAATACACAGGATTTTCCATAACAGACAACATCTTTCACTATTTATTGTGGGAATAAGCTACCAGGTGACACAAGTACCTCTTACATACTTATCTGTGGGAGTAAACTGATGTAAGAATATGTGAGAGGAAGGATATCTTTTACCCTTTATTTTAATATAGGATACAATGGGTGTTTTAATACAGACACACACATGCTGCTCAAAAGATAAAATTAGTACACAAACAAGTAAAGATGATTATAAAGGGTTAGAAGTGCTATGTGTGTTATTATATGGAGCTCTAGGCTTGTAGGTTGAAGAAGATGAAAGCATCGAGTCCTTATATGGAAAACAGAGTATCACAAATCTGGTGCTCTAGTTTCTAGTTCGAAGATCTTGCTCGTGTTTTTCATAGAGCTGGTACTGTGAAGATGTGTTTGGCTCTGATCTATGGTATTTCATCATTTTGTAATTCATATTACTTTGTGGGTTCTTCAGTTGTTTTTTGTTGCATGTATCATTTCTCTTTTTTAAATGCTCTCTCCTCTTTCTAGGTGTTTTTTCAGACCAGTATATCTTTATTTTTAATTATGGGTGTACACATTGGAACCAAAGAAACATTAATTATTCCAATGCCTTTAAATGACTCAAATATGACCATTAAAAATTAAATTGAAAACAAAAAAACAGATTGGAAAATGGTTTCTCAATTTGTATTGAAACGGTATCACTTATAAATTGTGTCACCACAAAATAATGTCTTCTTATTTTCCTTTGAGTGGTGAAAGAGGCATGATGCCACAGTTTCATTGACATCAAGAACTTATATAATAGATGTGGTGTTATTATCATGGTGTCTGGTACTTTACCATATGTTGAGTGGTGTCTTGGTGATCGTATCAAGGAACCATTGTCATAGACTTCATGAGATCTGAAACATGTCATAGTGTTAGGGTCACGATGTCTGGGTCACGGTGTCTGGGTCACAGTGTTTGGGTCATAGTGTCTGGGTCATGGGGTCTTGGTCACGGTGTCTGGGTCACAGTGTCTAGGTCACGGTGACTGGTTCATGGTGTATGGGACTTTGCAAAAAACCAGAATCAGTGGAAGACTTATGGTTTCTCAGACTTAGCCAATTATCTGTAAATAGTCTTAAGAAGTAATACTCATAGAATGAATTATACAAAATCATTAATATAAGAAAACATAATACAAAAAAATTATATATAGTTTATAATAGTCAAAACTGGTATATAAGAATCAAGATCTTGACAATGTTTATTTAAATCAAAGGGAAACCAACAATCTACACACATGATTTGAGATAAATTAAATAGGGTTGACCAGATTTGTGATCATTAAAACATGATTAAAACATAAGGAGACAAAAAATCTCCCCTTTTTGATGATCAAAAATCATAGGATTTAGATTTTTGTTCTTTGTGTGCTTTCTCCCCCTTTTAGGATTCTAAAAAATATGAGAGGAAAAAGAAAAAAAATGAACGAAAATAAGATAATAGACAACAATGGTGCTTATTGCATTAGATGGAAATATAGTTGTTATTATATGAAGTAGGAAAAAATAAAAAATATCCCTATAAAAATAGAGTTTTCACATTTCTTCAGTACTATATGTCTTTTCGTTTCCCTTGACAGCTGCATCAGAAGAATCCATAGGAGCAGAAGTATAGGTGTAATAAGGTGGTGAGGAAACTATTAGAGAAGGAAGAGGATTACCTTAAAAAATAGAATATTCGAGATTGGGTTTGGATGAAGACCAAGGCACATTTTGGTAAAGTATAACAGGTCTGAATTGGCTGAGAGCCTGAGATATAGACATCAATACAGAATCTAGACTAGTGGATGAGCAAGGTGTTAGACAAGGCCGAAAAGGTGCAGCATCAGGAGCCACAATGGTTGTTCATTGCACATGTAGATAAGGATTCAACAATTTAATGAAATTAGTAATGATCTCACCACCATACTGCATTTACTTCTCAAAATCATCTTTGTTCTCCATGAATTTTTCCAATAGAGGAGTTAAATCTTTCATCCTTTTATCTTTATTCTTGAAGGCTTGAGTAAAATAAAGAATATTCAAATTATCAACATGATATTTTAAATGATTGGTCATATCATGATAAGAAAAAATCTTATCAAAGTAGAAATCCAATTTATTATTAATTTATTCCTGAGCATAATTGGAAATCTTTGAATGAATCCTCACTAAGTCAAGTACTTTTTCACTATTCTTGGGAATCGTAAATAAAATTACCTTGTCAAAAGTACTCAACACTGAATAAAGTTCCTCCTTAACAATATTTCTGAGAAGATAACTTTAAATGGGTTGAGATGACTGTCTAGAGGCATTAGTGGCTATAATAGAAGAATTGAGGGACATTAGCAGATTTAGATAATTATGTAGACATCCCTTGTACTCATCAGTCAGTTTTTTAAGACCAAAAACATGCTCATAAATCTTATTTACTATTGTTATGTTTCTCTCATCCACTTTTTCAAATATTAAAGTCATGTTCAGTTGAATTAGAGATGCAACATTCTGTGGAATGTGACCACTAACATACTCAACAGGATGAGCAACAGGATCTTGTCCTGGTTGCAACACATTTTGAATATCTTCAATTGTAGACCTAAGAGATTTCACCTCATCACTCAACTTGACGCTCTCAATTATAACCTCTTGTATTTCATGAATCATTTTTGGTTGAATATGCCATATGATTTTCCCTAAAAGCAAGGGAGCATCACTCTCAGTATGATTTGTCATAGGATCAGGTTGTGTGTTCATGATCTTTTCAAATATAGCTAAAAAGTAACTCCAAAAGATTTCAAATCACTTTCACTCATGGGAGAAGAAGGTTATTGTGGAGGTTTGGGAGTAGGAGCTGATATAGGATCAGGATCCTTAGTAGAGATTACTTCAAGAGAAGAAACTAGATTCAATTAAAATAGAGTGGAACGGTCTATACCTCTAACGGAGGCCTCTTGAGAATTATACACATCAATGTATCTAGGATACTTATACTAGGTATCCACGGTGCTTTGTTAAAATTTATTGGGAACATAAACACTTTCTAGACTAGGTTGATTCTCCCCCTCAATAGGAGCATCTCTTACAAGATTAAGATATTCAGTCCCTTGATCTATTTCTAAACTTTCATCGCTAATATCCACACCCATTTCTTTTCTAGATAGATAAAAGTCTTGTTCCATTCTCTCATTAGTAGATAGGATAATTTCATGATCAGCTTGTTCCACTAAATGATCCTCAACAGAAACCTCTTCCTCAATGGTAAGTTCTCCTTCTAGATTCTCCGCAGGAACCACATTTTCTCTTACACTAACAACATATTATTTTCCAGAATTAGGTTCTTCTTCTAAATCAACACATATCTTAGTAAAATGTGCTTCTTTATAAAATAAATTTTGTAGAATAGGTAGACCATTGTCTTCCTTATCCATGATAGTTCCTTCCATAGGTGCAACAACTGCCTCTTCTTCTTCATCATCAGGATAATCAACAACTTCATCTGGTTCCAAAACAGGATCAGATATGTTCTTAGGTCTTGAAGGATGATCAAATGGATTAATATTTTCACATAACCTTTCATTTTCCTCCACCCAAGACTTTTTCCAATGATTCCAACTTATTTTCATCCTTTTGACTGTAACCTTTTAGATACATAACTCATGGTCTTTGATGACTTCTTAATATATTCCAACCACTCATTTATCATACAACATTGCACATATTAACCATGAATAGAACAAAGAGGTAAACTTTTTTGTTTTCTTAATCAATTCACACATGTGAAGTATAACATACTTACATAGGTTAATATTGTGTCCATTTTTCATAAGACGTATTAAGAATACATCATGATACATGAGGGAGAAAAAATCCCCATTCCTAAGAATAATCAGATTTTGGATAAACTTAGATAGCAATCTCATTTCACAATCAAATTTAGAATAAATTTCTCTTCTTTGCTTCTTATTTCCAGTCAAGATTCCTAGTTCCTCTTCTAAGACAAAAACATCACTAGGAGGAGGAGGACCCCATTACTTGTCCCCAAAAATTCCTTCATGAGTTATCCCTTGGAATCCATCACATAACCTAGATGAAAAATTAAATATTTGACCATTAATCCATCTTCTAATTAAAAAATTATCTTCTGTATTGAATGAAAACTGGACAAATAGATTAAATTGAGAAACAAGTTTTGGATAAATCAGCCTTGTCTCTTTTGAGAACCAGTTCAGCCATCCTTGCACTTTCTATTTTTTCAAAACTAAGGAATTACTTGACAAATACCACTTAGGAAATATTTCCTTTTCTGGTACGACTATTCAATAAAAAATATTTAGGTTTAAAGGTCCTTTAGGTGCTACTTTCAGTGCCCTATTCACTTAATTCTGAGATCTATGCTTCTCAGGAGTTAATGAAGATGTGTGCATTATTCTCATCATTCAACAAGGGTTCGAGAGATATAGTTGAAGGGATGAAATGAGAATTTATGTTTGAAGGATAGGGGTTTTGGTTTCGAGAGAAGATAACTTGAGTGAAGAAAAGAGTGAATGATATTTGGTTTTAATCATTTAGGGATATCAAGTATCAAAAATTCAAAATCACGAGAAAAAACAATAAAATAATCAACACAATTATATGGGTAATAAATTACAAATAAAATTAAAAAGATTAATTACGTTGAAACTGAAATAGATTGTCATGGTGGGACAGAAACATATTTTCATGGTGAGACTGGAACAAATTGTCATAATTTCATCTTTACGATGTGACTCCAAATGGTGTGATCGTATCATTTGAGACTGTGAGTGAAAGATAGTAACTGATAGACAGTTACTATGAGACTTTAAAGATGAAATAGTGACATCAAGATAGTAACATGTAAAACTATGACAGTAAGACAGTAATTCTAAGACAGTGACTTATGAAACCATAAATCATGAAACTGTAAACTGTAAAATAGTATTATGTGATAGAGTATGTTTTGAAACAATATACTTTCCAATTGAAAATTATCATTACAAATTCATGTATGATGAAATATATCCTTTAATAATTTAATGGATTAGTGAATATATCTTCAAGATGACATTCAGTTCTAATGAATTCCAAAGTGATATCACCTTTTTGATAATGGCCTCCCGAAAAATGATTTCTTACATCAATATGTTTGGTCCTAGAGTGTGATACAAGATTTTTGGAAATGTTAATTTAACTTGTATTGTAAAATTATATAGGTAAATTCCTTAATTGATATCCATAATCTAGTAATGTGTGTTTCATCCACAAAATTAGTGTAGTACAACTACCAGCAGATATATATTCAGCTTCGAGAGTAGATAATGCAATAGAGTTTTGTTTCATACTACACCATTACACTAGATACTTGTCTAGAATGTGACATGTTCTAGAGGTTCTTTTTCTATCTAAATTACAACAACCAAAATCAGAATCAGAATAGCTACACAACTCAAAACATTTTCCTCTAGGATAGAACAGTCCTAGATTGGGTGTATGTTTGAAGTATTTCAAAATCCATTTAACAGCATTTAAATTAGATTAATTAGTATTTTCTTGAGAATGAGAACACATACATACACTAAACATAATATAAGGTTAGCTATGAGTTACGTAGAGTAAGCTTTCAATAATTCCTATGTAAGTGGTTTGATCAAAAAAATCTCCCTCTTCATCAAGATCCCACTTACAAGTAGTACTCATCAGAGTATCACTGTATTTAGTGATATCTAAGAAAAAATATTTTAAAAGATATCTATTTAATTTTCATCAGTTTAAAATAATAAAATATTTTTTAAATGATTTGAAATCCAACAAATAATTTTATTTCACCCATTAAACTCATTTCAAATTCATTTTTCATCATTTTAGAAAAATCAATACATAAATTATTTTTTGAAGATCCAAAAATAATATCATCTACATAAATATGAACTACTAAAACATCATTGGAAATTCATTTTATAAAAAAGGTATGTTCATATATAAATTTTTTAAAACCATTGGATATAATAAAAGTACTTAATTTATTGTACCAAGATCTTGGAGCTTACTTTATTCCATTAAATGCTTATGATAACTTCAAAACATGATTTTGAAAGCGAGCATATGTAAAACTAGGGGGTTGTTCAACAAATATATCCTCATCTATATACCCATTTAGGAAGTCACTCATGACATCCATTTTATATAGTTTAAAATACATATAAGCAGCGTAAGAAAGAAGGATTGTGATGGATTCAATTCTTGCAATAGGTGGAAAGGTCTCCTCATTGTCAATTCCTTCTTCTTGACTAAAGCCTTGCGAAACCAGTCTAGACTTGTTTCCAAATTTGTTACCACCTTAATCTACCTTATTTATAAACACCAACTTACTACCTATGGTAAATTTGTCTTTGGGTTAGTAAACAAGTTTCCAAACTTTGTTCCGTTCAAACTTATTAAGTTCTTCTTTCATTACCATCATCCAAAATCCATCATTGGTAGCATCATTATTATTTTTATGTTCAAATTATGACAAGAAAACTTGATGTTCAACCAAATTTCTAAGGGAATCATTATTTTGTGTTCCTTTATCTAAATCCCTTATAATAGCATCTAAAGGATGGTTCATAAGGGTTATAACAGCTCTAGAAAAAGATGGTCTAGATACTTCAGGTTCCTCAATAGGTTCGGGTTAAATATGACTTCAATCTAGAGAATTTCCAGAACTTGAAATTTTTTAAGATTCCATTATAGGAAAGTTGGAAGATTTATCATTTATGTCTATATTTGACATATCATCCTAAATATTTTCTAGAGATGACTTAATCTCATGTGGATTTGTCTCTTCAAACTTGACATGGACAGATTCCTCTACACATTTAGTTATTTTGTTAAACGCTCTATAATCTTTACTAGAGATTGAGCATCCTAAAAAAATTCCTTCATCGCTATTGGATGAAAACTTTTCAAGATTTTCTTTAGTATTGAGGATATAGACTTTTCAACCAATGACTTTTAAATAGCTTAGTTTTGGTTTTCTATTGTCCCCTAACTCATATGGAGTTATTTTAAGAATAGCTCTAATCAATACCCTATTAATAATATAGCATGATGTATTTACAACTTTATCCCAAAAATAAATAGGTATTTCATATTCACTAATCATGGTTCTAGCAATTAATTTCAAGGTCCCATTTCTTCTTTCTACAAATCTATTTTGTTAAGGTGTTATAAGGGAAGAGAAATTATTATTATAGTCATTCTGTGAGCAAAAGGATTCAAACAGTTTATTTTCAAACTCATGGCCATGGTCACTTATTAGAGATTTAATTTTAAGTCCACTAAGTTTTTCTATTGTTTTAGCGTATTTGGTGAAATGAGAAAATGATTAAATTTTGTGAGCCAAGAAGAAGGTCCAAGTATATCTATAAAATTCATCTACAAGAACATAAACATAGTTCTTCCCATTTAAACAAGAAACCCTAGATGGTCCAAACATGTCCATGTGAACCAACTCAAGAGGTTTAGAAGTTGAAACTTCTTTCTTTTTTTTGAAAGAAATTTTGGGTTACTTTCCCTTTTGAAGATGATTACACACATTATAATTTGGAAACTATAGTTTGGGTAGATATTTGAATAAACTTTTTATAGTTGTCTTTCTAAGGGAGTGAATATTGCAGTGTCCTAGTCTTCTATGCCAAATCCATGAATCTTTGTGAAATACACTTAATCAAGATGAATGTTTAATAACTAAATAATCTATGTTAACAGAATATACATTTTCATTTCTTAATGTAGAAAATACTTATTCATTTTTAGAATTAAAAAACATTACAGGCATCATATTCAAATTTAACATGAACTCCATCATCACATAGTTGTGAAATAGAAATTAGATTATATTTTAGTCCATCAAAAAAAGTACTTTGGAAATTAAAATTGAGTTAGAGTTATCAATTTGGCCAAGGCCAAGGATTTTCCTTATAGCATTGTCACAAAATGTTACATGTCCACCATCATTTTTTATTAGGATCATGAAACAAAAATAGTCTCCTATCATGTGTCTTGAACACCCACTGTCCAAGTACCATAGCCTTTAACAAAATCTCTTTAAGAAAAATACCTACAAAATATTCAAATAAAAAAGGAATTTGGTACACATATTTTTTTTGGGCCTAGTAATTTTAGTAACTTGGGATTTAGGAACCCAAATATACCTCATATGATTCCTATAAGAATAATGTAAATATTTGAGAAATAAAATCTATATGATCTAGAAAAACTCAAAATAGTAGAGAGTGTATCATAGTTTGAACTAGCCGAATGTTTTACTGAACTAGAAGTAAAGGTTTATGTTCTAGATTTAGAATCAAAATTGGTTTTGACAAATTTCTTTTACCAGGTTGGTAGCGGATACTAGTAGTGTATTTAGGGGCAATCTGTTTACCTATAATTTTTACTAAGGTATCTTTTCAATTAGAAAAACTTTCAAGAACCTTTTTCAATTTCTCATTAGAGAGCTTTAATTCATTGTTTTATTTGATTAGTTGAACATTTTTCTCTATTTATACATCAAGTTAATATTTAAAAGTTGTGGTAATAAAATTTTGTTTCTGTAGAGAATTGCATTTATCATTAATTCATTACATGTATCTTAAATCATATTGAAATACTCGAACATTTATTATTTAGACATATTTTCATAATCACTTTCATCTCTAGAATAATAGGAATATTTGTATAGGATACCCTAGGGTTACCTTAGATGTATTTTTCATGAAACACATTTTTTCTTTGTTATCCTATTCATCAGGTGAAAACTCTGAGTCACTTGAAATGTCCTTAGTAGAACTCCAAGTTTCTTTCATTTCCTTTAGATAATTTCTAAGTTTGTCCTAATATTTATTTTTATAATTTTTCTTGGGACAATCAGCCTTTACATGTAGCTTTCACTTGTATTCATAACATACTATCTCATTAGACTTTTAATTTATTTTACAATATTTCTTCTAACTTCCCTTTTGATCATTTCTTCTTTGAAGTTAGACTTTCTGAAAAATTTCTTCCTTTTGTAAAATTTCCTAATCCTCTTGGCTAATTGATCCATCTCCTCATCACTGTCAGGTGATGATTGTTCACTGTTGGAATTATTTATAGCGACATACAGTTTATCCTTTTCTTTTTGTTTAGAGGTTGTGGTCTTGAATTCCCCAGATTTTCTTTTGGGATCATCCTCCTCTTCCTTGTAGAATTTAAACTCTTCTTTGTATGTCATTAGTTTTATAATGAGTTCTTTGAAAGGTAATTTTATAATGTCACATGACTATATAAGGGAGACAGAGGTTCCTCTCCATCTATCATATAGGAATTTGAGAATCCTCATGATTTTTTCTTTGGTAGTGACATCTCTTCTAAGAGAAATAATTTTATTGAAATTTTTTTTGAACATTAGATACATATCTGAAATAGATTCTTCAGGCTTCAATTTGAAGTTATCATACATAATAGTATAAGTATCGAGTCTCATTTCATTCGCATTAGTGTTTCCCTTATGAGAAACACACAAGGTGTCCCAAATCTCATGTGTTGTTTTAGAAGCAAACATTCTGTTGAATTCTTCTTTTCTAGTGGTACAATATAAAGCATTCACTGCTTTACAGTTATTGACATAAGCAGTCTTGGTACGTTCAACCCAAGTGTTTCTATAATTTTCTAGAATTGCATATTTACATTCAATGGCATTCCAGATTTCAAAGCCCATTATTTCTAGATGTATGTTCATTTTAAGCTTCTACCGAGCATAGTATGTTCCATTAGAGAAAGGTGGTCCATTAGTAGCAGCTCCGTATAAACTATTTCCCATAATATAAATTGTAAAAGTATTTAAAAGAGATAAAAATTTATAAATAATTGAAATTTTATGATATTTGAAAGACAACAATAATCATATTTGAAAAAATATTTAAAAAATATTTGAAAACTATCAAAATTCTAAACCTCCTTTGATACCAAATGTTGGTTGGAGTAGACTACTCAAGAGGGGCGGTGAATTGAATATCTATAAAAATTTCTGTTAAAATTGGTTATTTGAAAATTTCCCCCAATTATAATATAATCAATGTCTATTTTTATTGAATTTATAAACTTCTTAAATGTTCAATTAATTTCCCTGAATATTGATTAGTTACCAGTTATACTAATATCGAGAATGATATAACTTTTGAAACTAACCTACTATTCCAAAATAGTTATAAACACTTGATAAACTAACTATCAAAGTAATATATAGTTTTCTTGAAATATAAACTGTAACACCCCGGGATTTTATAGCACCTTATCTCTTTAAAGTAATTTAATAGCTTGTGCTACACGCAACACTGAGTTCGAGAGCAGCACAACTTACCAAACTAGCCATTCAAAATGTAGTTATGAATATTATTAACCTGCATTTTGAATTTCATATACTCTATCAAATTTTATAATACATATTATGTGTTCCTTAAACATAATATAACAACAAATTAATTTTTTAGATAAAAGATGTATTTTTCCAAAAAATGCAATTTTACCATATTTTAAAGGCGACCTCTTTTTAAATCCAAAATTTGACATTTTTAAATATTAAATTTAGTGAAATTAAATTCTTCTTTAGAATAGGGACATAAAACATTTTTTTGGATAAATTGTTGGAACTTTTCTAATAACTTTCATATTTTGATGAATAGTGAAAAATACTAGATTTTAATTGAAAACAACTTTTTAGATCGAAATAATTTATAGTGTTAAATAATTAATTTGAGTGGTTTTGAAATATAATTAGATTATATTTTTATCATTTAATATAATTTAGGTCATTTTATGTAAATTCACATTTAAATTGTACATAAACACATGTCAATCTTTTGATAAATTTTACTTCTTAAAAACCTACATTCTGGTTTTGACAATGGGAATTAATTTTAAATAAATTAATGAAACATACATGTTTTTAATTTGGTAAAATAGAGATTTTTTTTTGGATTTGGAATATCATAATTACCTTAGATTGAATTTTTGGTATTTTTCTCAAAACATTTAATTTTTGATGAATAGTAAAAAAAACTATGTTATTGTTTAAAACTGAATTTTATTTAAATAATTTTTATTTTTATTTATTTTAAAGTAAAAATAGATAAATAATACCTATATTAGTTAAATTTAATTCATTATATTCATTTCATAATAATATTAGATGTATAAAATTTTATTGTATTTTTAATTTTTTTTACCCACCTTCTACGCACATCTACAAATTTGCATAAAACGTAATTTTACCTCTTCTGTGAACTAAATTTCAGAAATCAGAGAGTCAAAATTGAAATTATTAAGTAAAATTTGGTTCAATTGGATGAAAATAAATTTGGGTGAATTGTAGCTTTTGAATTTTATTTAGCACGATTAAAAGTAAATATGGTAATTAAAGGTTAAAAAGATATTATAATTACTCTAACACAAGTCCTAATTCTATTAGATAAGTTTATTTAGACCAAAATCCACCTTATAAGTAAAATATAATTCTTTTGGTCCACCTGGATTAGATTAGGACATTTATTATTATTTTATTTAAGGAATAGTTAAACGTGTTAAATTTAAATTTTCAAAACTAAAACTTTTTTAATATACAGTTATACATAAGATAAATTAAACTATAAATATTCATTAAAAATAAAAAAAATTAATAAATAATAGTATTTTATTTAAAAAAATTATACATTATATAATTAAATTTATTTATGACACAATGATGATGCAATAATCACCTTATTAATGAAAGATTAAAATAATTAATATTATAAATATAAAAATAAATGTTAATTGATCCTTTTGAGGAATTACACTAATTTTATAGGTTAATATGACATGTTAGGATGGATTTAATTTATTTTTTTTACAAGTTATCAAGTTTTTTTTACTTTCACAAAAACCAAATACCAAATAGTGTCAAAATTGACATAAATTGGTTTTTAAAACAAATACTATATAATTAAATGATATAATATTCCTAAAAATATGAGGTTCTACCAAATCACATAAATAATTATATATATATATATATATCATTAATAAACCACTTGAGGTTCTCTTGTCATTTTATATTATGTTTGTTAACTATATAATATAAACATACAAGGAGACATGGTAAATGTCAAACTATTTAACTAATAGTAAAATCTATAAGATAAGGTTAATGTGGTGACCTAAACTTGTTTAAAAGCTATTTGTTGATAATATTTAGACCCATAAACACCTTATAATCGAAATAAATTCATTTTATCCAGTAGAAACCAAAAATTATTTTATAATAAAATAATATTTCGAGCTTTTCCTAATGTGCCCCTCACCACTCTTATAAAATTGTACATCCCCTTCTCTCAAATTCACATCTCCAAAGCCATTCATCTTAGACAAACCCTGATCAAATATCATCCAAAAACCCTAAAATAAATCTAGTGCCCTTATGTTTATCATAAAGCTATCCTATGGATCCCTTTTTATCAAATCAAAAGAAGAACCCGAAGAAGAGGTAATTATTTCATCACCTCTTTCAAAGCTCTTTTCTTCTTCCACTTCATATTTCTTTGTTTTTTCCATACCAAAATAATACCTCCAGTACCTTATACATTTTGATATTTTGTTATAAATATTTTAAAACCATATTATTTATTCTACCCATCCTATGAATAACAAAGTCACCATGCATTCGTGTGTACGACTTACCGTCTTCACGTTGGGGTGTGATTTGTTATTCAACACTTCATTATTTGGATGAGTATAATAACGAGTATAATTTATGTAAATAATATATATAACATGTTAATTATTCTTTATATATAATTTTCATCCAAGTAAATTTTATTTCACTATCAATAGAGTGATATTGTCGCTCATGCGTATGTACAACTTACCATCTCTACGACGTGATGAGATTCATTTCACGTTCACCATTCAACGAATATTATAAAATTATATATTATTAGTAAGTATGTAATATATGACATAATAATGCTACTGGATATATATATATATATACTTACATATATCTCATTCACTTACTTTCGTTCTATATGATATGAAAATGAAATCAGTGTTTATGTGTGCATACGACCTACCATCTCCATAAACAGTACTTTCCATTTCATATATCATTTTGTTATACATATTTATATTTTGAATATATATGATGCATAAATAATTTTTTATATTATGGAAGTAATTAAATCAGGATTCAACTGATACGATCAAGAATAAAAATTTAAAACACGTATGATAAAGAAAGCGATTATTACCTGAAAAGTTATTTTAACATGGAAATTATTATTAAATGCATTGTATAAAGTCATAAATGAATCAATTATGATATCATAAATATTAATATGTTTATGGTATAATTTAATAACATACAATGTTCATTATACAGGATTTTAAACGTACCCTCAACTAAAAGAAAGAACAAGGTAATGGTTAATTCCTCAATTTCATTATTAGCCGAGATTTTTTATATGTATGTATATACTAGGACATATTTATCATCCATGTCCATGTTTCAAAAAATTGTTTTCAAAAGGAATATTTTAACTATTTATGGAAGGGACTCTTTATCTCTATCATCATTTTAAATGTTTTAATGATTTATTTTTGAAATCTATTAAATTAATGTTCATGTTTTCAAAATGGTTTTAAAGATTTATTCATATGGACATAATTATTTTAAAATGTTAATTACTTTAAAAAGTTTCAAAGTGTTATGGTACACATTTACTCAAAAATATCTTTTAAATTACTTCATTTATAAATTGATAGACTTTTAAATGATTTAATGAAAAGGGGGTATTTGTCTCAAAGTATTTTACAGATCATTTTCAACTATGTCAACATCATTTACTGGATATTATTCTTTATTGAGGTTGTTTTATTATAATAAAATCTTCTATATTGTATTGAATGATTTATGATATGTTTTACTATGTATGTTCTATTTTTATATCATTCAAGGTTTATGGTTATAGTATTGACATTTTGTATGATATTTTTAATACGAATGATTATGTTATGTTTCACCCTTTTCATATGAGGAATGCACTAGACTTAGTATGTGGTGGGTGGAGCCCACTATTGCTCCTTGATGAAACGGTAGGTCTCATAATACAAACTAGTATCTTGGCATAAGGACTTGATGAAATTTTTATTTTTAGTCTTGGCACAAGGCATGCACTATGTGGTTATGATTTCCAACATTATGCATTCTCCCATTATGAAATTAGTTATTACATGAAATTATTTGACTAGTAGAATATCCATGTGCATGTTTATATGGAAATATTTGATTTATTTTTTCCATATTTTGTTATATTTTATGTTTAAAATGACTTTTTTGTATTACACGTCATTCCTTTAATGTTTATAGATTCCGCTAAATTATTTACCCTTACTAAGCATCAGAGATCATCCCTTTTTTATGTTTTATTTTCCCAGGATGCAATGCAATTTGTTAAGATTGATATATAGTGTTAAGCTAGTGGAATAATGGAATTATCAAAGGATTATTTATATTGTGTTTTATTTTAGATATTATAATATAACATTCCTATATGTTATCTGTTTTCAAGATTGCTAAAATGATCTATCCTTCGGGACTTGATTCCTTGTAATCATGCCAATGTATTAAAATAATTCATCAACGCTGGGTAAATGGGGTTGAGGAAATATAGTTTTTATCATTGGAATTTAAGCAAGAACCTTGGAAATATATGTATATAAACTCAAGTTTTGAAGCATTACTCTAATATGTAAATAGAGAATTAGTATAGAAGAACTTCCTAAAATTTTGGTAATGTAGAGAATTTGTGAATTTTCCAAGCAATACATCACTATATGGATACGAGTTGGTAGCGGTGGCTCTAGCACAGATGTACATAGCAGTGAAAACTCTGACAAGGAGTTTCGGGAATGACCTGGGCTATCTTGGTAGACGACAATGGGCCTTTCTGCACTCTGGCTTATGACACTCTCGAGAAATTTTCTTAGGATAATTCATATTTTCTTTACAAACCATTATGAAGGATTTATAGGTAAATAACTCCTCAAAGAAATTTTTTTATGATTATGTATTATATGAATAAACTTCTCAATTTATGTTAGGTATTTTACAAGTTTGGAATTATGCATTACGATTCATAAACTAACCTAGTGTATGTCATTGTTTAGAAATGGTGCCCAGTTGATGGAATGAGAACTCCAGAAATACGCAGGATCCAAAGAGTAAGAAGTATCATACCTTTCATGATCTTAAGACAACATTTTTTAAGGAAATAGTCTCCCATGTATTCTCATCATATGATAAAATAGTATCTTGTGTTAATAAGATAAGTAAACAATTCTCTATGTTCTATGGATTTGAAGGGAAGGAAGAGAAGAAAAGGATGGTAGAGAGAAAGATGGATAAAGTGAATAAGTGAAAGAAGGATTATCTCATTTGTGATAACTATGTAATGAATCACCTTGGTTATTTCATGAAGGTAATGGGAGTTTTTTATAATTATGGAGAAAAAGGACACCAAGTACATGATTTCCAGGGTAAGAAAAAGGTTTCCATTGTACATTGCTTTATCTACAAGGAGTTGGGACACTAAATGAATCAATGTCCCAATCTTCAGAGTATACCGCAAATGGTGTTGTTTTATTATAATAAAGTTATGATACTACCATAGATGAAGAGGAATGTTTAGTTTTCTTATGTTGATATTAAAGAATTATGTCATTTGAGTGTTATATCAACGATGTAATAGTCATATGTATTATGGAGTATATAAGGATTATACTGTAGAACTATTTCATTAAGGATTTTATATTGTGTGGTTCCAAGAAAAGTGACTCAATAATAAGTAAATCTTTTTAGAAATTACATGGTTGAAGGAAAGATAAACTTTAATATGGTCCTGATACTGAGGTATTGATTTTGGAAAAAGATATTATTTATTTGGATAAATTATATTGGATATTATTGACTACCTTAGAACTAATTGATTGTTTGTTTATTCTATCACTGTTGGAGATTACAACATTTTTGTATTTAAGGAGTATATCTAGACTTCTATGTTTTATATAAGGAAAAAATAAGTACATACCTATTCAAATATGGTTTTTTGGTAATTTATTTCATTACCACATTTTAATATAATACACGATGAAGGTATTTGCATATATATTATGTGACCTTCCTTATAAATTTTGGACTGTGAGTTCAGACAGAAGTATTGTGGATAATTCTAAAGGATGGAATGAGATATTTTTTACATTGGATTCAATTTTTAAGGATAATGATTTCTTAAGATTATTTTGGGATTGTTATAAAAAGGACAACACAGAGGTCAGGCGACAACCCGTCATGTCTTGAAAGTTCGTGAGACTTGAACCAGCAACCGAAGGGTGACAAGGGTGAATCACCTACCACAACTTATGTGATGTCATGGATTGTATAATGTAGTTTTTTTAATGTTCTTGAAGAATAATTATAAATTCATTTTTTTGGAACCCTAAAAGATTAGGATAAATAGAATATTTTTGAATTCTATTATCTTATGGAGTGAAAGATGAGTTTGTGGTAGAAGTTAGTTGAAGGATGGATCTCTACTTGTCATGTATTTTTTTATATTATTCTATGAAGAAATTAATCCTTAAACCATAGGTAAGGGATATTAAAACCAAAAAAGTTTTATCATAATACCTTATGTTTAATTGAACCAATGGTATTTAAATCATCATAGATTTATGGATTTGAGGACCTCAATATTCCATTTATTGTTCACTTGTTTGTGATTGATGACCTCAATCACTCCCTATAAGTATTTATGTTTTCCCTCTAATTATGTGGCTCAAATTCCCACCAATATTCTCCTATTTGAAATCCTAATTTGGTGGTTACTTTTTCATTTCCCTTTCCCTCTTATTAAGAATAAATTTTATTAACCTTATTTCTGATGTGGTTATTCCACAAAGGTATTTTCTATTTTTAACATTTTTTTTCGAAGAACAATTTCAAATTTCTAGGATGAAATTTATTAAAGGAGGGGAGAATGTAACACCCCAAGATTTCATAGTACCTTATCTCTTTAAAGTAATTCAATGGCTTGTGCTACACGAAACACCGAGTTCAAGCGCACCACGATGTACAAAACTAACCATTAAAAAGGTAGTTATGAATAGCAATAACTTCATTTTGAAGTTTATATACTTTATATAATTTTAAAATCCATATTTTGTGTTTCTTAGAAATAATATAAGAAAAATTGATTTTTTTAGATAAAAGAAGTTTTTTTCAACCAAATGCAATTTTTACGCCTTTTAATGGTGATCCCTTTTTAAATATAATATTTGAAACTTTTATATATTCAATTTAACCCAGTTAACGAGATTCGGTGAATTAAAACATAACATTGGAATGAAAAAAGGAATCATGTCCCAAAAGACCAATCAGTTTAGTGGCCTTGGAAGTACTAGATACATATATAAGTTTTACATTACATTAGTAAATAATAATAATACCAACATTGTGTCCCCTTTAAACACTCTTATATACCTTAGCCTAGTGTTATTCAAAATATACATCTTGGCATCCTAGAAATAAATAAAACATAAGAAAGGGGTGAGCTCAGATGCTTAGAAAGGATAACAATATAGCATAAACGATCATAAATAAGCATAAACATCTAAGGCAATGTATAAGACTAAAACACAAGAATTTTAAACATAAAATTCAGCATAATATGGAAAAGATAAATCAAATAATTTCATTTACATATTCACATGGATATTCTACTAGTTGAATAATCACATGTAATATCAATATACAATTTCATAATGATGGAATGCATAATGCTAGACATCATAACCACATAGTCAAGGCCCCATGACAAGACTACAAATAAGATTTTGTCAAGGCCTTGTTCCAAGACACTTGTTTGCCTCATGAGACCTACCGATGCATCGAGGAGCTATAGCGGGCTCCACCTGTCACTTACTAAGTCCAATGCATTTATCATATTAAAAGGTTAAAACATGACATAAACATTAATATTAAAACTATTATACAAAATTTAAATACTTTATCCATAAACCATGACTGGTTTGAAAATAAAACATCCATGGTCTATCATTTTACAAAACCTTCAATACAATATGGAAGATTGTATCATAATAAATCAACTTCAAACAAGTGTAAAATCCATCAAAGGATGTGTACATAGATGAAATAAAAACGATTTGAGTTAAATATCTCTTTATATTTTTAAATAATTTAAAAGTCACATAATTATAAAAGAAAACATTTATTTTGAAAATGCTCTTATAATCAAGTAAGGGAAGCTTCAAAGGTGTTATAACGGCGGAAAATAGTTGTACTCACCGTATAGCTAGAAAACATTCTTTACTTAATTCATTGAAAAGTTCATCAAGTACATTTTTTGGAAAATTATTGAAATATTCCTTTAAAAAGAATATAAAAAGTCAAACAAGGGTATAAATAACTGTAACCAATATTATAGGAAATAGTCAAAATGTTTTCGAATACATTTTTAAGAACCACAGAAAGATTACTTTCATTATATTGATAGTTAAATCATATGTAATTGGATGGTTTATCATATATATATAATCATTAACATGTTATATTTATTATTTAAATTATTTATGCTCATTATTATACCCATACAAATAATGAAGTGTTTTACCAACAAACTACACCACGACGTGAAGATGGTAAGTTGTACGTATGCACGTATGGTGACTTGTCATTCATAGGATGGATAGAAAAATTAATATGGTTGTACCATATATATAATAACATCATAATATATATAAGGTACTGGAGTTATTATTTTGATATGGAAACAACAAAGAAAGAGGAAGTGGAAGAAGAAAAGAACATTGAAAGAGGTGGTGAAATTATTACCACTTCTTCGGGTGTTTCCTTTTGAGTTGATCAAAATGGATCTTTAGGTTTGATTTATGATCGACGTAAGGCCTCTAGGTAGAATTTAAGGTATTTGGGAGGATATTTGAGTAGGTTTTGTCCGATCCAAATTGATTGGGAGGAGTGATTTTGATATAAGGGGAAGTACCCTTTTATAAGAGAGGTGAGGGTCACTTTAGAAAAAGTTTGAATTTTTTTTATTATGCAATATTATTCAGTCTATAATGGCTCAAAAAAGATTTATTTCAAGTATAAGGTGAGTATGGGTCAAAAAACCCTCAACCAATAGGTTTTAGATAGGTTTAGGTCACCATATTAACCATATTTTTACACTTAACTCTTAGTTTAATAGTTTTACTTTTACCATGTATTCTTGTATTATTATAATTAATGGATAATAAACATACTATAAAAATACAAGAGAACACCAAGTAGTTAATTATTAATATATAAAACCTTATCTAATTCCTTTGGCCAATACTTAGATTTTTATAAATAATATATCAATTAATAATATATTATTTTTTTTAAACCCCTTTATGTAAATTTTGAAACTATTTGGTATTTTGTTTTTTCCGAAAGTCATATCAACTTTATCAATTCAAAAAAAAGGTTATTTAATAAACCCTAACATGTCAAATTAATATATAAAATTAGTATAATTCATCAAAATTCCAAATTTTCATTTATTTGGATATTTATAATATCAATTATATTAATCTTTCATTAATAAGGTAATTACTGCATCATGATTGTGTCATAAATAAATTTACTTATTTAATGTATAAAAATTATAAATAAATTACGGTTATGTAGGAAATATTTCTAGATTTCTATTGAATATTTATATTTGAATTTATCTTATGTATAACCCTATATTAAAAATGGTTTAGTTATTTAACATTGAATTAAACACTTTTAACTCTTCTTTAAATAAAATAAGAATAAATGTCCAAATATAATCCACAGGGACCAAAAATATCAAATTTTATTCTTAAGGTTTATTTTGGTCGAAATTAAATTATCTTATAGAATTAGGACATGTTCTAGGGTAATTATAATATCATATTTTACCTTCAATTACTATATTTACTTTTAACCGTGGAAAATAAAAGTCAGAATTCACTATTCAACATAAATTATTTTAATCTTATAGAACCACATTTTACTTACTAATGTCAACTATGTCTCTTGAATTTTTGAAGTTAAATTCACATAAGAAGTAAAATTACATTTTATGAAAATTTGAAAATGCGCCTAAAAGGTGGGTAAAAGACGGTAAAAAGTTCGATAAAATTTTCTATATATAAAATTATTATAAAATGACTCCAATGAATTACATTGAGCATATATGTGTATTATGTATCTATGTTTATCTAAAATAAATTAAAATAAAATAATTAGTTATTTAAATAAAAAGTTGGTTTTAAACAATAACGCGGTGTTTATCACTAATCATTAAAAAATGAATGTTTTCAGAAAAATACCAAAAAATCACCCTAAGTTAATTTTTATATTTCGAATCCAAAAATGAATTCCATTTTGAAAAATAAAATATATGAAATTTCAAAAAGTGGGGATTAGTATTCATAACAGCTAGTTTGATTGGTCGTGGTGTGTTAGAACTCGAAGTTGCATACAGCGCAAGATGTTGTATTATTCAAAGAGAAGCATATGTTGGAAGCATAGGCTGTTACATTATTCCCTCCTTTAAAACATTTCATCCTCTAAATTTATAGAATATTACTACATAAAATGATATGGGTGGTTCTTCATTATAAGTTCCTCAGTTTCCCACATTGCCTCTTCCATCTTATGGTTTCTCCATAGAGATTTCACCAGACGAGTTGTCCAGTTCCTCAACATTTGTTCTATGGTATCAAGAATTCAGGTAGGCTATTCATAATAAGACAATTTTTGTTCCAATTCTATTTAATCATAGGTGATTAAATGTGTTGGGTCAGGCATGTATTTTCTCAACAGTGATATGTGGAACACATCATGAACTTTGGAGATAGTTGGCAGCATTGCCAAATGATAAGAAACAATGCCAATTAATTCTATAATTTCGAAAGGTGTGATGTACCTGGGACTTAATTTTCCCTTATTACCGAATTATATAACACCCTTCCATGGATATGCCTTCCAAAAAACATGATCTCCTACTAGAAATTCCAAATATTTCCTCATGTTATTTGCAAAGATATTTCTTCCTACTTGGAGATGCTTTGATGAGGGTTTGGATAAGCTTCACGTTTTCCATTTTTTCTTCAACACGTTCTGGGCCTATGAGTTTTCTTTTACAAAAATCATCCCAACAAGTTGGTTTGAGACATATATTTCCATAAAACTCTTCATATTGTGTCATCTAAATACTTGAATGGAAGCTATTTATTATAAACAAATTCTACCATAGGTAAATATTGATCCCACATACCATGAAAGCCAAGTGAAAAAGATCTCAACATGTCTTCTAAGGTACAAATCGTATGTTCTAGTAGTCCATCAGTTTTAGGGTGGTAGGTAGTGCTCAAATGAAGTTTAGTATCTTGGGATTTCAGAATACTTTTCTAGAATCTTCATATAAAACGGGGAACACAATCAGAAACAATCGATAGGGGTACACCATGAAGTCTTACAACTTCATTAATATATAGTCTTTCTAAATGTTCAAGTGGTAAATCTTTTCTTATAGCAAGAAAATGTGTTGTCGTGGTAAGATGATCAACAATGACCCATATTGCATCATTCCTACTAGGATTCATTGGTATCCCCATGACAAAGTTCATCGTAATATCATCTCATTTTCACTCAGGTATGTGAAGAGGTTGCAAGACATCTCTTGGATGTTGTCTTCCTACCTTCACCTGTTAAATAACCATACATCATGACACATAGTCAGCAATCTCCCTCTTCATGTTGTCCCACCAAAAATGTTCCATCAAATCGTTATACATTTTAGTGCTACAAGAGTGTATAGAGAAATTGGAGATATGAGTATCACCCAATAATTATCTTTATATATTAGGTATGTCAGAAACAAAATGCCTCTTCCCAAATTTCAAAATTTCATCTTCATATATGAAGTCAATCAATCTCCCCTCAATCACTTCTTTAATTTTCTTTTGAAACTCCTCATCATTAGTCTGAGAACTTTTTATCCTTTCTAGTAATGTTTTATTAGAAACCATTTTAAAATGTATTTATGTTTAACCTTCGATGATTATTCCCATATCCATCTTTACTAGATCCATGAACATTGGATCCCATTCAACTCTCATCTTGTTCAAAACTCCCTGATCCTTTCTTCTCAAAGAAACTTCCACCTTATTTTCCTTCCCTGGTTGGTAGTGTATTGTGCAATCATAATCATTGAGTAGTTCAATCCATCATCTTTTCCTCAAATGTAACTGCCCATGCTTCCATGATATTCTTCTCTTTGAATAATACAATAGATTGCATTGTACGCAACTTCGAGTTCTAACACACCATGACTAATCAAACTAGCTGTTATAAATAGTAATACCTCCTTTTTGAAATTTTATAAATTTTATTTTTCAAAATGTAATTAAATTTTTGAATCCGATTATCAAAATAATCTTTGGGTGAATTTTTGGTATTTTTTTGAAACCTTTCAATTTTTGATGAATAGTGAAAAACACTGCGTTATTGTGTAAAAAAAATTTTATTTAAATAATTATTTATTTTATTTAAATTTATTCTAGATAAAAATAGATACATAATACCAATATATGTTCAATATAATTCATTGGAGTCATTTTATAATAATTTTATATATATATAATTTTACTGAACTTTTTACCGTCTTTTACCCACCTTCTAGGCGCATTTGAAAATTTGCATAAAACATAATTTTACTTCTTTAGTGAATTGAATTTCAAAAATATGAGAGACAGGGCTGACATCAGTAAGTAAAATGCGGTTCAATGCGATGAAAATAATTTTTTGGTGAATAGTAACTTTTGACTTTTATTTACAACGGTTAAAAGTAAATAGGGTAATTAAAGGTAAAAGATGATAATATAATTACCCTAACACATGTCTTAATACTATTGGATAAGTGTATTTCAACCAAAATCAAGCATAGGAATAAAATATGATCCCTTTGGGCCACTTGGATTAGATTAGGACATTTATTATAATTTTATTTAAAGAAGTGTTAAAAGTGATAAATTCAAAGTTTAATAACTAGATCATTTTTAATATATGGTTATACATAAGATAAATTAGACTATAAATATAAATTATAAAGATAAAAATATTTCCTAAATAATTTTATTTTCCATATAATTTTTAGACATAAAATAATTAAATTTATTTATGACACAATGATGACGCAGTAATTACCTTATTAATGAAAGATTAAAATAATTGATATTATGAATATCCAAATAAATATAAATTGAGACATTTGTTGAATTAAACTAATTATATAGGTTAATATGACATGTCAAGGTTGATTAAATAAATTTCGTTTGAAGTGATAATGTTTTTATGACTTTCACAAAAACAAAATACCAAATAGTGTCAAAATTGACAAAAATTAGTTTTTCAAACAAATAATATATTATTAATTGATATAACATTCCTAAAAATATAAGGTTCATCCAAAGGACTTACGTAAGGTTATATATATCAATAATGAACCTCTTGATGTTCTCTTGGTATTTTATAGTAATTTTATTAACCATTAATTATAATAATACATGAATACATGGTCAAAGTTAAAACTATTTAACTAAGAGTTAAATCTAAAAGATAAGGTTAATATTGTGACCTAAATAGGTCAAAAACCTATTTTTTAATAGGATTTCATCCCATAACCAACTTAGCCTCGAAATAAACCATTTTTAATCAATTATAAACTTAATATGATTGTATTATAAAATAATATTTCAAGATTTTCCTGAAGTCACTCACACCTCTCTTATTAAAGGGTACTTCACCATATCTCAAAATCACACCTCAAAAGCCATTGGGCACAGCCAAACCCTGCTCAAATATCCTCCCAAATAACCTCAATTAGACCAAAATGGCTTACATTTATATAAAAGCCAACCTAAGGAGCCCTTCAAATCAACTCAAAAGAAAACACCCGAAGAAGAGGTAATAATTTCACCACCTCTTTCATAGTCTTTTCTTCTTCCACTTCCACTTTCATTGTTTTTTCCATAAAAAAAATAATAAATTCAGTATTATATACATATTATGATGTTATTATAAATATGGTACAACCAAATTCATTATTTTATCCATCCTATGAATGATAAGTCACCATACGTGCATATGTACGCCTAACCATCTTCACGTCGTGGTGTAGTTTGTTATTCAAACACTTAATTGTTTGGATGGGTATAATAATGAGTATAAGTGATGTAAATATTAAATAAAATGTGTTAATGATTCATTATATATTATATAAAATCCAATTACATACGATTTCATCATTGATAGAATGATATTGTCGCTCGTGCGTACATACGGATTACCGTCTCCACGAACGCGATGAAAGTCATTCCCCATCATAACCATTCAAGAATAATTTTCATTTTATGATTAATATTTATATTTAAGAACATAATATAATTATGTATTTTATTCAAATAAATCCTATACCTAACAAACATGGATTATGTAACCAATCATATAATGTAAAATGAATCAGTTAACACTTGAAACAATGATACTAATGAAATATTATTAACAAAACAATATTAGAATATTAAATATGATATCATATTTATGGATGTGGTTCTTTTATAATTTAATAAAAATGATTTAACTATTATAATGTAGTTTAACATTCCCTCAATCATAGAAAAGTACAAGGTAATTGTCAATTCTACAATCTATACATTATCCAAGGTTGTTTATACGTGAGTATCTACTAGGAAATCTTTATCATCAACATCCATTTTTCTTAAAAATGTATTTCAAAACATTTTTTCTATTTCCAAGATTATGGGTTAAAGTCATTTATACCCCTGTTTTAATTTTTATAAAATGTTTTGAAAGGTATATTTCCGTCACTTTCCATACATGGTAATTTATGACCTTTTCGAAAAATTGAGGAAAGAATGTTTTCTTTAACATGTACAGAGGGTGTGGCTATTTTCCGCCGTTATAAAACCTTCGAAGATTCCATTAAAAGATTATAAGAATATTTTAAAAATAAATTTTTTCTTTTATAATTATGTGACTTATAAATGATTTCATAATAGAAAGAGATACTTCTCTCGAATAGTTTTTATTTAGTCTCTTTCAACATCCTTTGATGGATTTTACACTTGTTTGAAGTTGATTTATTATGATACAGTCATCTATATTGTATTGAAGGTTTTGGGATATGTTTGATCGTGGGTGTATTATTCTTATACCATTCATGGTTTATGGTTAAAGTATTAACATTTAGTATACTAGTTTTAATATGAATGTTTATGTTATGTGTCAACCTTTTCATATAAGGAATTCATTAGACTCTGTTAGTGACGGGTGGAGCTAGCTATATCTCCCTGATGCATCGGAAGGTCTCATGAGATAAACTAGTGTCTTCGCACAAGCACTTCACAAAATCTTATTTGTAGTCCTGGCACGAGGCCTTGACTATGTGGTTATGATGTCCAACATTATGCGTTCCATCATTATGAAATTTACTATTGAAATTACATGTGATTATTTGACTAGTGGAATATCCATGTGAATAAGTAAATGGAATTATTTGATTTATCTTTTACATATTATGCTGAAGTTTAAGTTTAAAAGGCTTCTGTTTTAGTCGTATACATTGCCTTAAATGTTTATGCTTATTTTTTATATTTTATGATATATTTTTATCCTTGATGAGCATCTGAGCTCAGCCCTTTCTTAGGTTTTATTTTTCCTAGGATGTGAAGAACTATATTACGATTAACCTGCCGGAATAGGCTAAGGGATATAAGAGTGTTCAAAGGGGAAACAATGTTGTTGTTTTTTTATTTCATGATGTAATGTAAAGCTTATGAATATATCTAGTAATTTCAAGGCTACTAAACAGATTGGTATTTCAGGACCTGATTCCTTAAATCATTCCAATGTTATGTAATAATGCACCTCCTCTGGGTAACTGGGGTCGGGGTGTTATAGTTGGTATCAGAGGAAGTTTAGTACAAACCTTGGAAACTAGATTTTGAAAAACTCTGATTAGATAACATTACCCTAATATAAACATTGAGGATTAGTATAGAAGAAATTCCTAGATTTTAGGTAATATAGAGATTTTATGAGTTTTACTAGAAATACATCCATGTCTATATATGAGCAGGTAGAAGCATTTAGGGCACAGATGTGCCGTGGCATGAAAACTCAAACAATGACTTTAGATATTGACTCAAGGTATCCTGGTACATGAAAACAGGCCTTGAATCATTCTTGGTTACGATACTCCTGGGGGATAAGATTTGGATAATTCTCATTTTCATTACAAGCCATTATGAATGATTTGTGAGTATATACCTCCTCAAATAATACATTTTTATGATTATTTATTATATCCTTAAACTATTCAATTTATTTTATGTGTTTTACAGGTTTGTAATTATGTATTTTATTCATAAACTAATCTAGTGTATGCCATTGTTTATAAATGGCGCCTAGTGGAATGAATGGAAACTATATCAAAGCATGTAATCCATGTATGTATTTCCCTCCTAATCATGATAATTGTAGTGGATCTGGTGATGCAACTGGTTAAGATTAGCTTATCACCATACTAGGACAACTCACTCAGGTTATGAATAATAACCTCACCCGTATGAAGCACCCAGATCCACAACGCGGAGGATAAATGTTAGGTTGGTTCATGTGGAAACTACCACGAACATCCAATGGTACTACAAATCCTTTTTTAGCTGGGCAGTGGATAAGTACCTAAGAGAAAATATTTTTTTTCTTTGCGAAGTAGTGAAATGGAAAAATTATCATGGCATTTTATAGCCTCATGGGAGATGCAAATCAGTGGTGGTCATTAATTCAAAACACAAAGGAGGATGAAGAATTATAAAATATGTAATGGAAGGAGTTTAAAGAGCTTTTCAAAGAAAAATAATTTCCTCATGACCATCGAGCAGATTTGGAAACACAATTTCTGAGTCAGAGGAAAAAAGAGGATGAGAATTTCGCAAAGTATGGGGCTAACATTACAAGGTTAGCAAGGTATGAATAATATTATAAACATAACCCATAGATTAGTATTGATCGATTCTTTGATGGGTGAAAATCATTTCTCTATCGAGCATTAGTCTTAAAATCATTCTAATTATATGAATATATTTTCTCTCGTGATATCAAGATAGAAAATTAATTCTCTATGACATAAAACATTAATGAAAAGCAGGAGTAAAAGAGATCTGTTGAACACTCTGGAAATATAAATAAGGGAATGTTTAATTTCCATCCTATGGTAAATGTTGGAAGAAATTCCTTGGTTCTAGCCAAAAGGGAATGGAATTCTCTTAAAAGTGCATTGAGAAGGCCATCAAGCTCGTGATTTCAAGGGAAATAAATATGTTTTCAATGATGAATGCTAAAATTTTAGTGAAATGGGGAATTATGAAAATGAATATCCCAAGTGCCAAGGAAACTTACCTCAGAAAAGTCCAAGGGAGGAAGGCCATGCTTATGCGATCACTACTATTGAGGTTGATGCTCTGAATGACATGGTGGTAGGTAATTTAATGGTATTCTCAAATTTAGCCAATGATTTATTTGATTTTGGATCATTTCATTGTTTCACATCTTTCGAGTTTGCTAACAAAATTAGATTTCTTCAATATGATTTAATAAGGAAGTTGGTAGTGAAAACTCCTAACATAATTCTCATTGCAACAATGTTTTTTGAATCAGTTCCCATCAGGGAATATAAATGTTTCTTATCTACTGATCTAATTGTCATACACATGATTGAATTTGAAATAATCCTTTGTATGGATTGGCTTTAAGACCATGATGAGAAAATTTATTATAAAAAAAGGTGGTTACATTTTTCAATGATGATAAGGAGTACCTTATCTTTAGAGTTGAAATATCACCATATGATTCTTATCTAGATCCACCCCCAGTATCTCTACTAAATTCAAATATTGGGGAGGAAGAAAATGAAATAACTATGGGTCAGAAAAATAATGTTCAAATTTGGGATGTACCTATTGTGCAAGAATATGTTAATGTGTTTCTAGAGAATTTACATGGACATCCCCCAGAACGAGAAATTGTGTTTTAGATCGATTTAATTCCTAGTACAAGGCCCATATCCAAGAATCCATTTAGAAGGGCCACTTTAGAATTAGTGTAACTAAAGAAAAAACTAGAGGAATTGAGTAATAATGGTTTAATTCTCCCTATGTGTTCAGCATGGGGATCCCCTATTCTTTTTTTATGAAGAAAGATGGATCTATGTGGTTATGCATTGACTATAGAGAGATCAATGATATAATAATAAATAACATATATCCCCTGCCTAACATTGATGATTTATTAGATCAACTTCATGAAGCTCAATATTTTTCAAAGATTGACCTTCAATCTGGATATCATCAGTTGTGTGTGAATAATAAATATATTCCGAAGACAACAATTCGTACTAGTTATGGGAATTACATGTTTACAGTAATGCCTTTTGGACTGACTAATTCACCCTCTGTTTTCATGGATCTAATGAATTGGGTTTTCAAGGAAAATCTTGAGGACTTTGTAGTTGTATTTATTAATGATGTCTTGGTTTACTCTAAAATCTATGAACATAATGAAAATCACTTGCGCACTATTTAGAAGACTCTTACAAGAAATGAATTATATGGGATGTTTAGCAAGTGTGAATTATAGCTTTTGGAGATTTATTTTCTTATCCATATTTTCTCTAAAGATGGAATCTTTTTCTATCCTTCTAAGACAAGAGTAATACAAGAATTTCCATCATCGATGAGTATAACTAAGGTACGTAGTTTTATTGGCTTAGCAGGTTATTATCGGCGTTTCATCAAAGATTTTTCATGATTGCCTAACCCATTAACCAAGATCACATGTAATGGGTTTATATTTGTTTGGAAAAAAGAGTGGGAATATGTTTTGAAGAACTAAAGAGAATATCAGTCAATGCTCTTATCTTGACTCTACCATCGTGGAATGATGAGTTTTTTATTTATAGATATGCTTCAAAGAAAGGACTTGGTAGTGTCCTTATACAGAACGATTGGGGTATTTTCTATGCATCACGACTGCTAAAAATTCATGAACAAAACTATCCCACACATTATCATGAGTTAGAAGCTATTATATTTTCCTTAAATATATGGAGACACTATATCTATGGTGTAAAATGTGAAATATATACCGATCACAAGAGTTTGAAGTATATTTTCTCATAGAAATAACTCAACATGAGGCAAAGACGATGCCTTGAAATACTCAAAGATTATGATTTCACTATACACTACCTCATGGGGAAGGCAAACAAGGTGGAAGATACTTTATGCCAAAAGGATCATGGAGTTTTGAACAAGATAAGAGTTGAAAGGGATCCAATGTTCATGGATCTTGTAAAGATGGATATGGGAATAATCATGGAAGGTGAAACATCAATACCTTTTCAAATGGTTTCCAATCCAACCTTACTTGAAAGGATAAAAAGTTCTCAGACTGATGATGAGGAGTTTTTGAAGAAAATTAAAGCTATGAATGCTGGGAGATTTACTGACTTTTTATATGAACATATAATATTGAAATTTGGGAATATAATTTGTGTTCCTGATATACATGATCTAAAAACGGAATTGTTGGATGATTCTCATAGCTATAATTTCTTTATACACCCTAGTAGCACTATGATGTATAGAGATTTGATGGAACATTTTTGGTGGGACAACATGAAGAGGGGGATTTCTGATAATGTGTCAAGATGTATGGTTTTTCAATAGTTTAAGGATGAAAGACAACATCCTAGAGGCATCATGAAACCTCTTCCCATACCTAAGTTGAAATGGGATGATACTACAATGGACATTGTCATGGGGCTACCAAAGAGTCCTAAAAGGAATGATGCAATATGGGTAATTTTTGATCATCTTACCAAGTCAGCACATTTTCGTGCTATAAGAGAAGATTTACCACTTGAAAATTTAGCATGACTATATATTAATGAGGTTGTAAGACTTCATGGAGTAACCCTATCGACTGTTTCTGATCATGATCCATGTTTTACATTAAGATTCTAAAATAGTCTTTATAAGGCCTTGGATACTGAACTTCGTTTGAGCACTGCCTACCACCCTCAAACTAATGGACAATCAGAATGAACCATTCAAACCATAGAAGACATGTTGAGATCTTTGTCACTTGACTTTCAAGGTATGTGGGATCCATATTTACCTCTGTTAGAATTTTCATATAACAATAGCTTTCATTCAAGTATTTAGATGGCACCATATGAAGTGTTTTATTGAAAGAGAGGTCACACACCAACTTTTTGGGATGATATTGGTGAAAGAAAACTCGTAGGAACAAAACATGTTGAGGAAACAATGGAAAAGGTGAAGTTTATCCAAACCCACATCAAAGCAGCTCAAAGTTGGCCAAATAGCTATGCCGATAACCAAAGGTATGATTTGTAATTTTAAGTAGTAGATCATGTTTTCATGATGGTATCTCTATGGAAGGGTGTTATATGATTCAGTATGAAGGGAAAATTGAGTCCCAGGTACATCGGACGTTTCAAAATTCTAGAACAAATTGGAGTTGAAGCTTATCATTTGGCAATGCCACCAAGTCACTCCCATGTTCATGATGTGTTCCACGTATCATTGTTGAGAAAATACATACCCGACCCAACACATGTACTCACTTATGAAGAAATAGAATTAGATCCTGGCCTATCTTATTGCAAAGATCCTATCCGAATTTTTGATACTAGAGAACAAGTGTTGAGAAACCGAACGACTCGTCTGGTGAAAGTTCTATGAAGAAACCATGATGGAAGAGGCAACATGGGAACCTGAGGAACTTATGATGAAAAACCACCCCAATATTTTTATGCAATAATATTCAAGAAATTTTGAGGACGAAATTATTTGAAGGATAAAACAATGTAACACCCCAAGCTTCCACAATATGCTTCTATTTGAATAATTCAATAACTTGCGATGTACGCAACATTGAGTTCTAACACACCACAACCAATCAAAAAAGATGTTATGAATAGTAATACCCAATTTTTGAAATATTATAAATTTTATTTTTCAACATGGACTTCCTATTTGGGTTCGTAATATCAAAATTAGCTTAGGGTGAATTTTGAGTATTTTTCTAAAAACATTCAATTTTTGATGAATAGTGAAAAACATTGCGTTATTGTTTAAAACTGACTTTTTATTTTAATAATTAGTTATTTTATATAAATTAATTTTAGGTAAATATATATATATATAATACCTATATCTATTCTAGGTAATTCATTGGTGACTTTTTGTAATAATATTAGATATACAAATTTTTATTGAACTTTTTACCGTCTTTTACCCACCTTTTAGGCGCATTTTTAAATTTTCGTAAAACACAATTTTACTACTTCAGTGAATTGAATTTAGAAAACCCGAGAGACACAGTTGACATCAGTAACAAAAATGTAGTTCAATAGGATGAAAATAATTTTTTTGGTGAATAGTAACATTTGACTTTTATTTACTAGGGTTTAAAGTAGCTTGGGTAATTAAAGGTAAAAATGATTTTATAATTACCCTAAAACTTGTCCTAATTCTATTAGATAAGTTTATATCAACCAAATTCTACCTTATTAATAAAATATGATCCTTTTGGTCCTCTTATATTAGATTAGGACATTTATTATAATTCTATTAAAAGAAGAGTTAAAAGTGTAAAATTCAAAGTTTAATAACTAAACTATTTTTAATATATTATTATGCATAATATAAATTCAACATTAAAAATTCATAAGAAATATATAAATATTTCATAGATAATGGTATTTTATTTATAATTTTTAGACATTAAATAATTAAATTTTTTTATGACACAATGATGATGCAGTAATTACCTTATTAGTAAAAGATTAAAATAATTGATATTATTAATATCAAATAAATGTCAATTGAGACTTCTGATGAATTAAATAAATTTTCTAGGTTAATATGACATGTTAGGGAAAATTAAATTCATTTTTTTGAAGTGATAAATTTGTTATGACTTTCTGAAAAACAAAATACCTAATAGTGTCAAAATTGACATAAATGAGTTTTTAATCCAAATACTGTATTATTAATTGATATAATATTCCTAAAAATATAATGTTCAGAAAAAGGACTTATAAAAGGTTAGATATATAAATATTGAACCACATGAAGTTATCTTGGCTTTTAATAGTATGTTTGTTAACCATTTATTATAATATTACAAGATTTCATGGTAAAAGTTAAACTATTTAACTAAGAGTTAAATAAAGAAGATATGGTTAATATGGTTACCTAAACCTGTCCAAAACCTATTTTTTCATAGTTTATCGACCCATAACCACCTTATCCTAGAAATAAATCCTTTCTGGATCCATTCTAAGCCGAATATGATTGTATAATAAAATAATATTTCAAGATTTTCCTAAAGTGACTCTCATCTCTCTTATAAAAGGGTACATCCCCTTCTCTAAAAATCACTCCACCAAATCCATTTCCCTTGGCCAAACCCTAATCAAGTATCCTCCCAAATACCATCACTTATAACTAGGGGTTTTAGTTTTATCATAAAGCCCACCTAAGGATCCCTTTTTATCATCTCAAAAGGAAAACCCCGAAGAAGAGGTAATAATTTCACCACCTCTTTCAAAGTTCATTTCTTCTTCCACTTCCTCTTTCTTTGTTGTTTCCATATCAAAATAATGAATCCAGTAACTTATACATAATATGATCTTATTATAAATATGGTATATCTATTTTCATAATTCTATCCATCCTATGAATGACAAGTCACCATACATGCATACGTATGACTTACCGTCTCCACGTCATGGTGTAGTTTGTTATTTAAACACTTCATTATTTGGATGGGTATAATAATGTGTATAACTGATGTAAATAATAAATTTAAAATTTTAATGATTCTATATATATGATATAACATCCAATTACAAATGATTTCACTATCAACAAAATGATATTTTCACTCGTGCGTACGTACGGATTACCGTCACCACGAACGCGATGAAATACATTCCACGTCATAACCATTCAAGAATATTTTTAATTTTATGAATTAAAATAATGTGTAAGAACATCATATAATTCTATATTTGAATCAAATACATCCTATCTATAACAAACATGGCTTATGTAACCAAGAATATAATGTAAAACAAATCAGTTAATACCCGGAACAATGATACTATTGAAATATTATTAACAAAGAAATATTAGAATATCATATATGATATCATATTTATATATATGGTTCTTGTATAATTAAATAAAAATTATTTAACTATTATAAAAGTGGTTAACATACCCTACATCAATAAAAATTACAAGGTAAGTGTTAATTCTACAATCTCTTCATTATCTAAGGTTGTTTATACTTGAGTATCTACTAGGACGTCGTTATCATCCACACCCATGTTTCTTAAAAATGTATTTCAAAACATTTTTACTATTTCATAGAATATGGGTTAAATTCATTTATACCCTTGTGTGACTATTTATAAAAAAAAATTGAAAGGAAATATTTCTATCGCTTTCCAAACAAGGTACTTGATGACCTTTTCGATCAATTGAGGTAAGATTGTTTTTTTAACTAATATGGAAGGTGCAGCTATTTTATGATGTTATAAAACCTTCGAAGATTCCCTTACAAGATTATAAGAATATTTTCAAAATAAATGTTTTATTTTATAATTACATGACTTTTAAATGATTTCAAAATAGAAAAACATACATCTCTCAAATAGTTTTTGATTTCATCTATGTCAACATCCTTTGATGGATTTTACAGTTGTTTGAAGATGATTTATTTTGATACAATCTTCCATATTGTATTGACGGTTTTCTGATATGTTTGAATATAGATGTCTTAATTTTTACCATTCATGGTTTATGGTTAAAGTATTAACATTTCATATGATAGTTTTAATACAAATTTTTATGTTATGTTTCAACCTTTTCATATAAGGAATGCATCGGACATTGTAAGTGACTGGTGGATCCTGTGATTTCTCTTCGATGCATGAGTTAGTCTCATGAGACAAACTAGTTTCCTGGCAAAAGGACTTGACAAAGTCTTATTTGTAGTCTTGGCATGAGGCCTTGGCTATGGGGTTATGATGTCCAGCATTATGCATTCCATCATTATGAAATTGGATATTGAAATTACATGTGATTATTCAACATGTAGAATATCCATGTGAATAATTAAATGGAATTATTAGATTTATATTTTCCATATTATGTTGATGTTTATGTTTAAAAATATTCGGTTCTAGTCCTATACAATTCCTTAAATATGTATGCTTATTTATGATTGTTTTTTCTACATTGTTATCCTTACTGATCATCTGAGCTCTACCCTTTCTTATGTTTTATTTATCCAAGAAAGTGAAGTAGTATATTACGATTAACCTAAATGAATGGTATATTGTATATAAGAGTGTTCAAAGGGGACACAATGTTGTTGTTTTTTCTCTTTCATGATGTAATGTAAAACGTATGTATGTATCTAGTACTTCCAAGGAAAATAAACTGATCGGTTTTTCATGACATGATTCCTTGTATCATGCAAATATTATGTAATAATGAATCGAATCTGGGTAACTAGTACCAACTATAATTCCATGACCCCAATTATTAAGAGTCAGTGCATTATTACAAAACATTGTCATGATAAAAGGTATCATGTCCCGAAAGACTGATCAGTTTAGTGTCTTTGGAAGTACTAGATACATACATATGTTTTACATTACATTATGAAATAAAAAACAACATTGGATCCCCTTTGAACACTCTTATATCCCTTAGCCTATTCCTAAAGGTTAATAAAAATATACATCTTGACATCCTGCAAAAAATAAAATATAAGAAAGGGGTGATCTCATATGCTCAGTAAGGATAACAATATAGTAGAAACTATCATAAATAATCGTAAACATTTAAGACTAGAATAAAAAAATTTAATACTTTAACCATAAACCATGAATGGTATAAAAATAAAACATCTGCAGTAAAACATATCACAAAACCATCAATACAATGTGTAAGATTTTATCATAATAAATCAACTTCAAACAAGTGTAAAATCCATCAAAGGATATTAACATAGATGAGAACAAAACTATTTTAGAGGAATATCTCATTCTATTTTGAAATAATTTAAAAGTAACATAATTATAAAAGAAGACATTTATTTTGAAATTATTCTTATATGCTTGTAAGGGAAGCTTTGAAGTTGTGATAATGGTGGAAAATAGCTACACCCTCCATATATGTTAAAAATCATTCTTACATCAATTTATCGAAAAGTTCATAAAGAACCATGTTTGGAAAAAGACATAAATATTCCTTTCAAAACAATTTATAAAAAGTTAAAAAAATGTTTTAAATGAATTTAACCCACAATCTAGGAAATAGTAAAAAAAATTTGAAATACATTTTATAGAAACATGGATGTGGATGATAAAGAGGTCCCAGAAGATACTAATGTATAGAAAACCTCAGATAATAAAGAGATAATAAAATTTACCCTTGTCTTGTACTTTTCCTTGATCGAGGGTACGTTATACTCATGTATAATAGATAAATAATTGTAATTAAATTATAAAATAAACACCTCCATAAATATGATATCATATATGATATTCTAATATTTCTTTGTTAATAATATTTCAGAAGTATCATAGTTTCCGGTGTTAACTGATTCGTTTTCCTTTATATGCTTTGTTACATAAGAAATGTTTGTTATGAATAGGATGTATTTGATTAAAATCAAGAATGATATTATGTTCTTAAACATTATTTTTAATCATAAAATTAAAATAATTCTAGAATGGTTATGATGGGGAATGAATTTCATGGCGTTCATGTAGACGGTAATCCGTACATAATCACGAGGGATGATATCATTATATTGATGGTGAAATAGTTTTTAATTGGATGGTATATCATATATACAAAATCATTAACATGTAATATTTATTATTTACATAAGTTATACTTATTTTTATAACCATCCAAATAATGAATTGATTGAATAAAAATACACACCACGACGTGGAGACGGTAAGTCGTACGTACGCGCGTATGGTGACTTTTCATTAAACAGATGGATAGAGTAACAAATATGGTTGTACCATATTGATAATAACATCACAGTACTTATAAGGTACTGGAGTTATTATTTTGGTATGGAAACATCAAAGAAAGAGGGAGTGGAAGAAGAAAAGAACTTTGAAAGAGGTGATTAAATTATTACCTCTTCTTCGGGTGTTTCCTTTTGAGTTTATCAGAAGGGCTCCTTAGGTTTTATTTCTGATCAAAGTAAGGCCTATAGGTAGAAATGAGGGTAGTTGGTAGGATATTTGATCAGGGTTCGGCTGAGGCAAATGTCTTTGGAGGTTTGATTTTTACGGAAGGGGAAGTACCCATTTATAAGAGAGGTGAGGGTCACTTTAGGAAAAGCTTCAAATATAATTTTATTATACAATAATATTCGGTTTATAATGGCTCCAAAAGAATTTATTTCAAGGATAATGTGGGTATGGGTCGAAAAACTCACAATCAATAGGTTTTAGACAGTTTTAGGTCATCATATTAATCTTATCTTTTAGATTAAACTCTTTGTTAAATAATTTAAATTTTAACCATGTATTCTTGTATTTTTATAATAAATGTTTAATAAACTTACTATAAAAAGTCAAGTGAACCCCAAGTGGTTAATTATTGATATATATAACCTTATATAAGTTTTTTGGCTGAACCTTAGATTTTTATAAATATTATATCAATTAATAATATAGTATTTGTTTTAAAAACTCATTTATATCAATTTTGACACTTTTTGGTATTTTTTTTAAAGTCAAAACAACTTTATCACATAGAAAAAAATATATTTAATCAACCCTAACATGCCATGTTAACCTTGAAAATTATTGGAATTAATGGGAAGTTTCAATTTAAATTTATTTGAATATTTATAATATCAATTATTTTAATATTTCATTAATAAGGTAATTACTACATCATCATTGTGACATAAATACATTTAATTATTTAATGTATAAAAATTATAAATTAAATACCCTTATGTAGGAAATATTTTTAAATTTATAATGAATATTTATAGTTGCATTTATCTTATGTATAACCCTATATAAAAAATGGTTTTGTTATTAAACATTGAATTTAACACTTTCAACTCTTCTTTAAAAAAATGTCCTAATCTAATCCAAGTCAACCAAAAGGATCATATTTTATTCCTAAGGTTGGTTTTCGTCAAAATTAACTTACCAATATAATTAGGACATTTTCTATGGTAATTATAATATCATTTTTTACCTTTAATTACCCTATTTACTTTTAATCGTAGTAAATAAAAGCCAAAATTTACTATTCACAAATAAACTTATTTTCATCTTATTGAATCAAATTTTACATACTGATATCAACCGTGTCTCTTGGGTTTTTAAAATTCAATTCATAGAAGTGTCAAAATTACATTTTATGAAAATTTTCAAATGCATCTAGAAGGTGGGTAAAAAACAGTAAAAAGTTCAATAAATTTTTATATATCTAATATTATTATAAAACGACTCCAATGAATTTCATTGAACATATATAGGTATTTTTTATCTATTTTTACCTAAACAATTATATAAAAAACTAATTATTTAAATAAAAATTCCATTTTAAACAATAACATTGTGTTTTTCACTATTCATAAAAAATTGAATGTTTTCAGAAAAAATACCCAAAATTCATCCTAATCTAATTTGGACATTATGAATCCAAAAATGAAGTCCATTTTAAAAAATTAAATTTATAAAATTTCAAAAAGTGGGTATTAATATTCATAATGGCTAGTTTGATTGGTCGTGGTGTGTTATAATTCGAAGTTATGTACAACACAAGATATTTTATTATTCAAAGAGAAGCGTACTATGAAAGCTTGAGAAGTTACATTCTTCCCTCCTTAAAATAATTTCTTCCTCAAAATATCTATAATATTACAGCATATAAAGATTTGGGTGGTTCTTCATCACAATTTCCTTAGGTTCCCACATTGCCTCTCCAAACTTATGGTTTCTCCATAGAACTTTCACCAGACGACTCGTCCGGTTTTTCAACACTTGTTCCTTGGTATCATGAATTTTGATAGGCTCTTCGCAGTAAGATAGGTCAGGTTCCAGTTCTATTTCTTCATAGGTGTGTACATGCATTGGAGAAGGTATATATTTTCTCTACAATGATATTTGGAACACATTATGAACTTTGTAGAGATTTGGAAGCATTGCCAAATGATAAGCTACAACTCCAATTCGTTCTAGAATTTCAAAAGGCCCGATGTACTTCGGACTTAATTTTCCCTTTTTACTGAATCGTATAACACCATTCCATGTTGATACCATCAATAAACCATGATCACCTACTAGAAATTCCAAATCATTATTTGGTTATCAGCATATCTCTTTTTCCTACTTTGAGATGCTTTGATGTGGGTTTGGATAACCTTTAACTTCTTCCATTGTTTCCTCAACAAGTTCTGGGCCTACAAGTTTTCTTTCACCAACATCATCCCAACATGTTAATGTCCGATATCTCTTTTCTATATAATGATTCATATGGTGCCATGTGAATACTGTAATTGAAGCTATATTTATAGGAAAATTCTACCACAGTTAAATATTTATACCACAAACCTTGAATGTCAAGTGAGCAAGACCTCTACATGTATTCTAAGGTTTGAATAGTCTATTCTAATTTTCCAACCATTTTAGAGTGGTAGGCAGTGCTCAAACGATGTTTAGTATACAAGGCCTTTTAAATACGTTTCCACAATCTTGATGTAAAACATAGATCACAATAAAAAACAATCAATTGGGGTACTGCATGAAGTCTTATAACATCATTAATATATAGTATTTATAGATGTTTAAGTGGTAAATCTTATATTATAGAAAAAAATGTGCTGACTTGGTAAGATGATCTATAAGGACTCATATTGCATCATTTCTTATAGGAGTATTTGGTAGCCCCATTACAAGTAAAACATAATATCATCCCTTTTCCGCTCAATTATGGGAAGAGGTTTCATGACTCCTCTTGATGTTTCCTTACAGCCTTCACCTATTGACAACCCATACATCTTGACACATAATCAGTAATCTCCCTCTTTATGTTGTCCCACAAAAAATGTTCCTTCAAATATCTATATATCTTAGTGCTACCAGGGTGTACAGAGAAATTAGAGCTATGACCATCATCCAACAATTCAGTTTTTAGATCAGGTATGTCAGGAACACAGAGTCTCTTCCCAAATTTCAAAATCTCAACTTCATATATGAATTCGATCAATCTCCCATCATTCATAGCTTCAATTTCATTTAAATATATTCATCATCTACCTACTAAAATTTAATCATTTATATTAAATATGGTTTGGCAACCATTTGAAATATTATTGATGTTTTACCTTCCACGATTATTCCCATATCCATCTTTACTAGATCCTTGAACATAGGATTCCATCCAACTCTCATCTTGTTCAAAACGCCATGAACCTTTCTGTTGAAATCATCTACCGCCTTGTTTTCCTTCCCTGTGTGGTATGTTATAGTGAAATTATAATATTTTAGTAGTTCAATCCATCGTCTTTTCCTCATGTTGAGTTCTTTATGTGTGAAAATATACTTCAAACTCTTGGGATCTGTATATATCTCACATTATTCACCATAGAGATTGTGTCTCCATATCTTCAAAGAAACTATTACAGCTGCTAACTCAAGAACATGAGTAGGATAGTTTTGTTCATGAATTTTTAGTTTTCATGATGCATAGGGAATAACCCTATCATTCTTCATAAGGACACAACCAAGTACTTTCTTTGAAGCATCACTATAAATAACAAACCCATCATTCCCCAATGGTAGAGTCAAGATAGAAGCATTGACTAAAAATCTCTTCAATTCTTCAAAAAATTCTTCACAATCTTTTTTCCAAACAAATTTAACCTCTTTCCGTAGAGCTTGGTTAATGGGATAGCCAATCAAGAAAAATTATAGACAAAGCACCGATAATAACATGCTAAACCCATAAAACTATGTACCTTAGTTATACTCGTCGGTGCTGGCCATTCTTGGATTGCCTTTGTCTTTGAAGGATTGACAAAGATTCCATTCTTAGAGACAATATGGCCAAGAAAAAAAATTCCAGGATACAGAATTCACACATTCTAAACTTCCCATATAATTCATTTCTTGTGAGGGTTTTCAGAATAATGCGCATGTGATTTTCATGATCTTCGTAGTTTTTGGAGTAAACCAAGATATCATTAATAAATACCACTACATTGTCATTATGATATTCCTTGAAAACTCAATTCATTAGATCCATAAAGACAAAGGGTTCATTAGTCATTCCAAAAGGCATTACTGTAAACACGTAATGCCCATACCCAGTTCGAAATGTTGTCTTCATAATGTCTTCCTTCTTCACGCACAACTGATGATATCCAGATAGAAAGTCAATCATTGAAAAATATTGAGCTCCATGAACTAGATAGAATAAATCATCAATGAGAGGTAGGGATACTTGTTCTTTATTGTAATATCATTGATCTCCCTGTAGTCAATTCACAACCTCATAGATCCATATTTCTTCAAAATAAAAAGAACATGGGATCCCATAGAGAAACATTTGGGTGAATAAATCCTCTATTACTCAATTCCTCTAGTTGTTTCTTTAGTTACACAAATTCCACAGTGTCCATTCTATAAGGGTTCATTGATATGGGCCTTGAACCAATAATAAAATCAATGGAAAACTCAATTTATCATTCTAGAGGATGTCCAGGTAAATCCTCTGGAAACACATCAACATAATTTTGCACACTATGTACATCCTCTATTTGAACATTCCTTTCCTCGCCCATAGTTATTTCACTCTATTTCTCCCCAATAATTTAATTTAGTAGATCTATAGGCGATGGATCTAGTTATGAATCAGGTGGTGATGTTTCTTCTTAAAAGATAAGGTACTCTTTATCATCATAGAAAATGGTATCCTCCATCTTCTTGCAGTAAATTTTGGCATCATGGTCTGGAATCCAATACATACTGAGGATTATATCAAATTCAATCATGTTTATGAAGATGTGATCAGTGTATAAAGAACATTTATATGCCCAAATGGGAACTCATTCACAAAACATCGTTGCAATGATACTTCCCTTAGGTGTTTTGACTAAAAAATCCCTTGTTAAATGAAATTGTAAATATCTAATTTTCTTAGAAAACTAGGGAGATATAAATAATGAGAATATTCAGAATCTAATAAAGCATTTTATAATTATGATTAAACTATTAAATTACCTTCCACCATGTCATTTAGAGCTTCAAAATCAACAACAGTATCACATATGCTTGGTGTCACTCCCTTGGACTTTTCTAAGATTAGTTTCCTTGGCGGTTAGGATATTCATTTGCATAATTACCAATTTATTTACAATTGTAGCATTCAAACTTGACAACCTGTTTCTTTACATTGCACTCATGAGCTTCATGGACTTTTTCACCACACTTGTAATAGACTCTCATTCCCTTCAGGAAAGTACTAGGGTGTTTCTTCCCACATTTACCACAGGATGGAAATTACAATTTTCCCTTCTTCCCCTTATTTCCATTTCCATAATGTTCAAAAGATATATTCTTCTCTTCCTTTTCTATAATGTCATAAGACTTAAAGAATTACTTTTCTATCTTGATAGCACATGAGAAAATATCTTCGTACGATGAGAAGGATTGTAAGTCTAATTCTTGATGGAGAAATGGTTTTAACCCATCAAAGAATCGATCAATATTACTCCTTGGGTTACATATATAATCTTCTTCATGCCTTGATAATATTTTAAAGTTATCCCCATACTTTGCGACATTCTCATCATCATTTTGACTCAGACTCAGAATTTTTCTTCTCATATCCACTTGATGGTCATAAGGATTTTTTTTCTAAGAAAATATCTTTAAACTCCATCCATTTCATATTTGATACTTATTCATCATCCATTTTTGTTTTGAATTAATAACCACTATTTATCTGTATCTCCCATGAGGCGATTAACTACCATGAAAACATTTTCCATTTATCTACTCCCCAAAGTTAGAAATATTTTCTCTAAGGAACTTATCCATTTCTCAGCTATAATGACCATAAATATCCATAGTTGGTGCATTTTTTTAATACATTGACATGATTACAAGGAATCAAGTCCCAAAGGACTGATCAGTTTAGCAGTCAAGGAAAATTTATTACATATATGAATGTTACATTAAAATTTCAAAAATAAAACACAACATAAATAATCCTTGGAGAACGCCATTATTCCCCTAGATTAACCTTTCATATTAATCATAACACAGTACTTAACATTCTAGGAAAAATAAAACATAATAAAGGGGTGCGCTCATATTATCACTAAGGATAAAAATATATCAGAAACTATCATAAATAAGCATAAACATTTAAGGCAATGTACAAGACCTAAAAAAAGCCTTTTAAAAATTAACATTTGTATAATATGGCAAAGATAAATCAAATACTGCCATTTACTTATGCACAAGTATTTTATACTAGTAGAATAATCACATTTAATATCAATAGCTAATTTCATAATGATGGAATGCATAATTATGGACATCATAACGACATAGCCAAGGCCTCGTGCCAAGACTACATATAAAGATTTTTTTAAGGCCTTGGGCTAAGACACTAGTTTGTATCGTGAGACCTACTAATGCATGGAGGACCTATAGAAGGCTCCACCCATAAAGTACTAAGTCTAATGCATTACTCATATGAAAAGGTTGAGACATAATCTAAACATTCAAATTAAAACATGAATACAAAATGTCATTATTTTAACAACAAACCATGAATGATATAAAAATAGCACATCCACAGTAAAAAAAACTCATTCAATACAATATATAAGATTTTATAATAATAAATCAACATCAATCTAGAATACTATCCATTCAAAGATGTTGAAATAATTGAAAATGATCAACAAAACTCATTGATAGAAATATACATTTGGTGAAATCATTTATAAGTCACTCATTTATAAAGGTTGTCATTTAAAAGAGATTTTTGAATCAATGTTTCCCATACCACTTTGAAACTTTTTAAAGGAATTAACATTTTAAAATATTTCTATCCACATAAATAAATACTTAAAACTATTTTGAAAACATGGACATTAATGAGAATGATTTAGAAGAATGAATATTTAAAACATTTAAAATGAGGTTTTAGTTAATGATTCCCTTAAAAAGAATCATTTTTAAAACTATTTTATGAAACATGGACATAGATGATAAATATGTCATAATATATAGAGATAAATTATCTAAAATAATAATGAGATTGAGGAAATAACCCTTACCTTGTACTTTCCTTTGGTCGAGGGTACGTTTAACCTCCTGTATGATGACCATTGTAAGTTATTAAATTATAGGAGAACCATATTCATATTTAGGATGTCATACTTTATTCATTTAGGTCTTTATGCTACCCATATAAAAATAATTTCTATGTTAAAATAATATTTCGGGTAATAATCGCTTTCTCTATCGTACATGTTTTAACTTGTTATTCTTGACTGTATCACTTATATCATGATTTAATTGCTTCCAGAATATAAAACATTATTTATGTGTCATATATATTCATAATATAAATATGTATAATATATAGATATATGAAATATAGAACGCCGTCTATGGAGATGGTATGTCATACGTACGCATAAACGTTGTTTCTGTTTTCAAAACGTATTGAACGAAAGTAAGTGAATGAGATATATGTAAATAGATATATATATATATATATATATATATATATATTTGTAGTAGCATTATTATTTCATATATTACATACTTATTAATAATCTATATTTTTATAATCATCGTTGAATGGTGAATGTGGAAATGAATCTCATCGCGCCGTGGAGACAGTAATCCATACATACGCACGAGCGATGATATCATTCTATTGATGGTGAAATCGTATGTAATTGGATGGTATATCATATATACAGAATCATTAACATGTTATATTAATTATTTACATTAGTTGCACTCATTATTATAACCATCCAAATAATGAAGTGTTTGAATAACAAACTACACCATGATGTGGAGACGGTAAGCCGTACGTACGCACATATGGTGACTTGTCATTCAAAGGATGGATAGAAAAATGAATATGGTTGTACCATACTTAAAATAATATCATTGTATGTATAAGTTAGAAGAAATATTATTTTGGTATGGAAACAACAAAGAAAGAGTAAGTGGAAGAAGAAAAGAGCTTAGAAAGAGGTGGAAAAATTATTACCTCTTCTTCGGGTGTTTCCTTTGGTGTTGATCAAAAGGGATCCTTAAATTGGAATTATTATCAATGTAAATCCTCTCAACCAATAGGTTTTAGATAGTTTTAGGTCACTTTATTGACCTTATCTTTTAGATTTAACTCTTAGTTAAATAGTTTAACTTTTACCATGTATTCTTGTATTATTATAATAAAAGGTTAATAAACATTCTATAAAAATACATGAGAACACCAGGTGGTTAATTATTGATATATCTATCCTTATCTAATTCCATTGGCCGAAACAGATATTTTTAGGAATATTTTATCAATTAATAATATAGTATTTGTTTTAAAAAATTCATTTATGTCAATTTTGACATTATTTGGTATTTTATTTTTTTGAAAGTCATAACAACATTATCACTTCAAAAAAAGTTTACTTAATAAACAAAAACATGGAATATTAACCTAAAAATTATTTTAATTCATCAAAAGTCTAAATTTACAATTATTTCGATATTTATAATATTAATTATTTTATTCTTTCATTAATAAGGTCATTATTGCATTATCATTGTTTCATAATTAAATTTAATTATTTAATGTCAAAAAATTATAAATAAAATACCATTATGTAGGAAATATTTTTAGCTTTGTAATGAATGTTTATAGTTGAATTTATCTTATGTATAAACCAATATTAAAAATGGTTTAATTATTAAACATTGAATTGATCACTTTTAAATCTTCTTTAAATGTTATAATATATTTCAAGTGGACCCAAAGGATCATATTTTATTACTAAGGTTGAATAAGGTCCAAATAAACTTATCCAATAGAATTGGGACATGTGTTAGTATAATTATAATATCTTTATTACCTTTAATTACTGTATTTACATTTATTCATGGTAAATAAAATTCAAAAAATATTATTCACCAAAAATTATTTTCATCTTATTGAACCATATTTAACTTACTGATTCCAACTGTGTCTCTGGGATTTTTCAAATTCAATTCAAAGAAGCGGTAAAATTATGTTTTATGCAAATTTGCAAATGTGTCTAGAAGGTGGGTAAAAGATGCTAAACAATTAAATAAAATTTTTTACATCTAATATTATTATAAAATGACTCCAATGAATTACATTTAACTAATATAGGTATTATGTATCTTTTTTGACTTTAAAATAAATTTAAATATAAATAATTATAATTTAAATAAAAGTTTTTTTAAAACAATAACGCAGTGTTTTTCACTATTCATAAAATATTGAATGTTTTCAGAAAAATACCAAAAATTCAACCTAAGATAATTTTGATATTCTGAAATAAAAAAAAATGATTTGTATTCTACCAAATTCAAAACAAATGAGTTGCATTAATTAAATTAAAATTAATTTCTGTTGTCAAAACCCGAAAGCGGGTTTTTAAAAAGTTAAAACTATCAAAAGATTGACATGTGTTTAGGTATGATTTAAATATGAATTCACATCCAATGAACTAAATTATATTAAATGATAGAAATATAATCTAATTATACTTTAAAATAACACAAATTCATAGTATAACACTATAAATTATTTTGATTGAAAAAGTTGATTTCCATTAAAATTTAGTATTTTTCACATTATCAAAATATGAATGTTATCAGAAATGTACCAAATCTTTATCCAAACTAAATATTTATGTCGTGCTTCTAAATAATAATTTAATTTCATTAAATTGAATATATAAAAGTGTCAAATATTTCATTTCAAAAGGGTTCACCAATAAAGGCGGTAAAATTATATTTTTTGAAAAATACTTCTTTTCTCTGAAAAAAATGAATGTGTTCTTATATTATGTCTAAGAAACACATAATATGGATTCTAAAATTATATTAAGTATATAAAATTCAAAATTAAGTTATTACTATTCATTAATGCTTCATTTTTGGATTCAGAATATCAAAATTAGCTTAGGGTGAATTTTTGTATTTTTATGAAAACATCAAATATTTTGATGAATAGTGAAAAACCCTGCATTATTATTTAAATCTTAATTTTTATTTAAATAATGATTTATTTTATTTAAATTTATTTTAGGTAATAATAGATACATAATACCTATATAAATTTAATATAATTCATTGAAGTCGTTTTATAATAAGATTAGATATATAAAATTTTATTAAACTTTTTACCATCTTTTACCCACCTTTTAGGTGCACTTGAAAATTTTGATAAAATTTAATTTTATGTAACACCCCAAGCTTCCATGGTAAGCTTCTCTTAGAATAATAAAATAGCGTGTGTTGTACGTAACTTTGAGTTATAACACACCAAAACCAATCAAACTAGCCGTTATGAATAGTAATACCCACTTTTTGAAATTGTATAAATTTTAACATTCAAAATGGACTTCATTTTTGGATTTAGAATATCAAAATTACCTTACTGTGAAATTTTGTTATTTTTCTGAAAACTTTCAATTTTTGATGAATAGTGAAAAACACTGAGTTATAGTTTAAAACTAATTTTTTTTAAATAAGTATTTATTTTACTTAAATTTTATTTAGGTCAAAATATATATATAATACCTATATAAGTTCAATATAATCCATTTGAGTCACTTTATAATAATCTGAGATATATAAAAATTTTATTGAATATTTTACCGTCTTTTACCCACCTCCTAAGAGCATTTTCAAATTTACATAAAACTTATTTTTTCCACATCTGTGAGTTGAATTTAAAAAATCTGAGAGACACAGTTGCTATCTGTAAGAAAAATGTGGTTCCTTAAGAAGAAAACTATCTTTGGTAAATAGTAACTTTTTACATTTTTCTACCACAGTTAAAAGTAAATATGGTAATTAAGGGTAAAAATGATATTATTATTACCCTAAAACATGTCCTAATTCAATTGGATAAGTTTGATTCGACCAAAAACAACCTTAGAAAAAACATATGATCCTTTAGGTCCTCATGGATTAGATTAGGACATTTATTATTATTTAATTCAAAGAGGAGTTAAAAATGTTAAATTCAATGTTTAATAACTAAACCATTTTCAAAATAGGGTTAAACATGAGATAAATTCGACTATAAATATTCATTATAAATCTTAAACTATTTCATACATAATGGTATTTTAATTATAATTTTAAAACTTTAAAAAATTAAATTTATTTATGACACAATGATGATGCAATAATTACATAATTAATTAAATAATTAAATAATTGGTATTATAAATATCAAAATAATTGTAATTTGAGACTTTTTATGAATTACACTAATTTTATAAGTTAATATGACATGTTAGGGTTGGTTAGATGAATTGTTTTCAAAGAAATGTTGCTGTTATGAATTTATCAAAAACAAAATACCAAATAGTGTCAAAATTAACATAAAAGAGTTTTTAAAATAAATATTATATTATTAATTGATATTCTATTCCTAAATATCTAAGGTTGGTCCAAAAGACTTATATAATGATATTTTTATCATTAATGAACCTCTTTGGGTTATCTTGGATGTTTATAGTATGTTTATTAACTATATAATATAAAAAATACAAAAAGACATGGTAAATGTCAAACTATTTAACTAAGAGTTAAATCTAAAAGATAAAGTTACTATAGTGACCCAAACCTATCTAAAACCTATTGGTCAAGTGTTTTTCGACCCATACCAACCTTATACTCTAAATAATTCATTTTGGAGCCAATAGAAACCGAAATCATTTTATTATAAAATAATATTTCTAACTTTTCCTAAGGTGCCCCTCACCACTCAGATAAAAGGGCACTCCCCCTTCTCTCTAATTAACACCTCCAAATCCATTTTGATTGGCCAAACCCTGACCAAATACCCTATCAACTATCCTCCCTTCATCCTAGAGGCCTTCATTTAGTCATAAATCCAACCTATGAATCCCTTTTGATCAAATCAAAAGGAAGAACCCGAAGAAGAGGTAAATATTTCATCACCTCTTTTAAGTTCCTTTCTTCTTCCACTTCCTCTTTCTTTGTTTTTTCCATTATAAAATAATAACTCCATTATATTCTATATAATGTGATTTTATTATATATATGGTACAACCAAATTCATTATTCTATCCATCCTTTTAATCACATGTCCCCATACATGCGTACGTATGGCTTTTCGTCTCCACGTCGTGGTGTAGTTGTTATTCAATAAATTATTATTTGGATGGGTATAATAATGATGTATAATTGATGTAAATGATAAATATAAAATTATAATTATTATGTAAATATGATATAACATCCAATTATATATTATTTTAATATAAAAATAATGATATTTTCACTCGTGCATACGTACGGATTACCGTCTCCATGAACGTGATAAGATTCATTCCCCATTGTAATTCATTCAAGAATAATTTTCATTAGATGATTAAAAATAACTTTTAAAGACTTAATATAATTATTAATATGAATAAGATACATATTATCCATAACATACATTACTTATGTAACAAATCATATAAAGGAAAATGAATTAGTTAACACCCGAAAGGACGATAATACTAAGATATTATTAACAAAACAATGTTAAATGATCATATATGTTATCATATTAATGTATATGATTATTTTATAATTTAATAAAAATTATTTCACCATTATAAAAGAGTTTAACATACCCTCGACCAAGGAAAATTACAATGTAAGGGTTAATTTCACAATCTCTTTATTATTCGAGGTTTTTTTGACGTAAGTATCAACTGGGACCTCTTTATCATCCACATCCATGTTTCTTAAAAATGTATTCCAAAACATTTTTACTATTTACTAGAATATGGGTTAAAGAAATTTATACCCTTGTTTTAATTTTTATTAAATTTTTTGAAAGGAATCTTTCTGTCCTTTTCCAAACAAGGTACTTTATGGCCTTTTCGACAAAATTAAGGTAAGATTTTTTTTAAGTTATATGGTGGTTGCGGATATTTTCCTCCATTATAACATCGTCAAAGATTCCCTTACATGATTATAAGAATATTTTAAAAATAAATGTTTTCTTAAATGGTTTCAAAAGAGAAAGAGATATTTATCTAAAATATGTTTTGATTTCATCTATGTCAACATCATATGATGGATTTTAAGTTTATTTGATGTTGATTTATTATGATACAAATCTTCAATATTGTATTGATGTTTTTGTGATATGTTTGACTATGGATGTTTTATTTTCATACCATTCATGGTTTATGGATAAATTATTGACATTTTGAATGCTAGTTTTAATACGAATTTTTATGTTATGTTTAAACCATTTCATATGAAGAATGCATTGGACATAATATGTGACTGGTAGAGCCCGCTATAACTTCATGATGCATTTTTATGTCTCATGAGACAAACTAGTGTCTTGGAACAAGGCCTTGACAAAATCGTATTTGTAGTCTTGGCACAAGGCCTTGACTATGTTGTTATGAAAGTATGGCATTATGCATTCCATCATGATTAAAGTGGATATTGATATTGAATGTGATTATTTGACTAGTATAATATCAATGTGAGTAAGTAAATGGAATTATTTTGATTTATATTTTCCATATTATGATTAATTTTATGTTGAAAAGGCTTTTGTTTTATTTTTATACATTTTCTTAAATGTGTATGATTATTTATGAAAGTTTCAGCTATATTGTTATCCTTACTGAGCATATGAGGTCACCAATTTCTATGTTTTATTTTTCCGAGGATGTGAATGAAGTATATTATAACTAACCAGTAGGGATAGTCTATGGTATCTATGTGTAGTCTATGGAAACAATATTGTTGTATTTTTTCATTTTACGATGTAATGTAAACCTTATTAATGTATCTAGTACTTCCAAGGCTACTAAACTAATTTGTCTTTTGAGACTTGATCTTTTGTGATCATTCCAATGTTATGTAATAATGCACTGACTCTAGGTAACTAGGGTCGGGGTGTTACAATTGGTATCAAAGTCATTTTAGTACAAACCTTGGAATCTAGATTTAGAAAGACATTGATTAGAGCACATTACCCTAAGATAGACTTTGAGGATTAGTATAGAATAACTTCCTAGAATTTTGGTAATATAGATATTTTTTGAGTATTCTAAGAATTACGTCCCTATCTGGATACGAGAAGGAAGAGGTGGATCTGGCACAGATGTACCTAGGGGTAAAACCGAAAAACACTACTTTGAGCTAGACTCAAACAGGAACTAGTGCACAACAACGGGCCTTGCTGCACTTTTGGTTACGACACTCCCAGGGGATATGCTTAGGATAATTCTCATTTTCTTTACAAACCATTATGAAGGGTTTATTATTATATACTTCCTCAAAGAAAACATTTTTATGATTATGGATTATATCGATAAACTGTTCAATTTATGTTAAGTATTTTAAAAGTTTGGATTTATGTATTGTGATTCATAAACTAATCTAGTTTATACCATTGTTTAGAAATGGAACCTAGTGAAAGGAATGGAAACCATATCAATGCACGCACTCCATGTAGGGATTTCCCTCCAACTCAAGATAATTATAGTGGAGCTGGTGATGCAACTGGTGCTGATCAGCTAATCACCTTACTAGGACAACTCACTCAGGTTATGAATAATAACCTTACCCGTATGGAGCACCCTGATCCACAACATGGAGGATCAATGTTATATCTCTTCATGTGGAAAAAACCACCAAAATTCAATGGTGGTACAAATCCACTAGTAGCAAGGCAATGGATAATTTCCTTAGAAAAATATTCCACAAATTGGGGAGTAGAAAAAGGGAAAAAGTTGTCATGGCAGTTTACCGCCTCACTGGAGGTGCTGATCAATGGTGGTCATTGATTCAAAACACAAAGGAAGATGATGAATTTTCAAATATGGAATGGAGGTAGTTTAATGAAATTTTCTTAGTAAAAAACTTTCCTCATGACCATCGAGCAGATTTTGAAAGACAATTTCTGATTCTGAGGCAAAAGGAGGATAAGAATTTCGTAAAGTATGAAGCTAACTTTACAAGGCTAGTGAGGTATGCAGGAGACTATATATGTAACCCAAGAATTAAGATTGAACATTTCTTTAATGGTTTAAAACCATTTCTCCCTCTAGAATTAGTCTCACAATCCTTCTCATCAAATGAAGGTATTGTTTCATGTGATATCAAGACAGAAAAAGAATTCTCTAAGTCTTACAACATTACAATCAAGCAAGAGAAGAAGAGTTTGCAAAACATTCTAGAAATGAAAATAAGGGGAATAATGGAATAGTTGAATATCCATCCTGCAGTAAATGTGGGAAGAAACACCCTGGTAATTTCATGAAGGGAATGAGAGTCTGTTACAAGTGTGGTAAAAAGGCCACCAAGCTCGTGGTTGCAAGGGGAAGAAAGATGTTGTTGATGTAGATTCATACAATTGTAGAGAAATGGGACATTATGTGAAAGAATGTCCTAAGTGTCAAAGGAAATTACCTCAGAAAAGGCCAAGGGATCAAGGCCAAGCTTATTCTATAACTACTGGTGAGCTTGAAGCTCTAAAAGATGTAGTGGAAGGTAATTTAATGGTTTCCACATGTTTAGAAAATGCTTTATTTGATTCTAGATCATCGTATTGTTTTATATCTTCCATGTTTTCTAAGAAAATTAGACATTTCCAACTTGATTTAATAAGGTAGTTTTCAATCAAAACTCCTAAGGGAAGTATCATTGCAACAACATTTTGTGAATCACTCCCCATTAGGGCATATAAATGTTCTTTATCTGCTGATCTCATCATCATACCCATGACTGAATTTGATATAATCCTCAGTATGGATTGGATTTCAGACCATGATGCAAAAAGTTATTGTATGAAAAGGAGGATACTATTTTTGATGATGATGATGATAAAGAACACCTTATCTTTATAGCAGAATCTTCACCACCCAATTCTTATCTATATCCGCCCCCAATAGCTCAACTAAATTCAATTATTGGGGAGGAAGAGAATGAAATAACTATGGGTGAGGAAATGAATGTTCAAATATAGGATATACCTATTGTAAAAGAATATGTGGATTTGTTTCTAGAATATTTACCTGGACATCCTCCAAAATGAGAAATTGAGTTTTCCGTTGATTAAATTCCTGGATCAAGGCCCATATCAAAAACCCCCTATATAATGGCCACTGTGGAATTAGTGGAACTAAATAAACAACTAGAGGAATTGAGTAATAAGGGATTTATTCTCCCTAGTGTTTCTCCATGGGGATCCCCTGTCCTTTTTGTTAGGAAGAAAGATCGATCTCTGAGGTTGTGCATTAACTACAGGGAGATCAATGCTATAACAATAAAGAACAAGTATCTCCTACCTCTCATTGATGATTTATTTGACCAAATTCATGGAGCTCAACACATGTTAAAGATTGAGCTTTGATCTGGATATCATCAGTTGTGTGTGAAGAAGGAAGACATTCTAAAAATAGCATTTCAAACCAGGTAAGGGCATTACAAGTTTACTGTAATGCCTTTTAGATTGACTAATGCACCCTCTATCTTTATGGATCTAATGAATATGTTTTTCAAGGAATATCTTGATGACTTTTTAGTGGTATTTATTGATGATATCTTGGTATACTCCAAAAGCTACGAAGATCATTAAATCACTTGCGCATTATCCAGAATACTCTTAGAAGACATGAATTATATGGGAAGTTTTGCATGTGTGAATTCTAGCTTCAGGAGATTTATTTTCATGGCCATATTGTCTCTAAGGATGGAATCTATGTAGATCCTTTTAAGACCAAGGTAATCCATGAATGGTCAGCACTAACGAGTATAACTGAGGTACGTAGTTTTATTGGTTTAGTAGGTTATTATCAACATTTCGTCCATAATGTTTCCCGGTTGGCTAACCCATTAACCCAGATCGCACGAAACGGGGTTAATGTCTTTTGGACAAAAGTGTGTGAAAAATGTTTTGAATAACTGAAGAGAAGATTAGTCAATGCTCTTATATTGACTCTACCATCGGAGAATGATGGGTTTATTATTTATAGTGATGCTTCAAAGAAAGGACTTGGTTGTGTTCTTATTCAGAATGATAGGGTTATTTCATATGCATCACGACAACTAAAAACTCATGAGGAAAACTATCCTACTCATGATCTTGAGTTATGAGTTGCAATATTTTCTTTGAAGATATAGATAAATTATCTCTATAGTGTAAAATATGAGATTTATACTGATCAAAAGAGTTTGATGTATATTTTCTCACAAAAAGAACTGATCATGAGGCAAAGGCGATGGCTTGAACTACTAAAGGATTATGATTTCACTATACACTACCACCTAGGGAAGGAAAATAAGGTGGAAGATGATTTAAGTAGAAAATATCATGGTGTTTTGAACAAGATGAGAGTTGAAAGGGATACTATTTTCATGGATCTAGTAAAGATGTATATGGGAATAACCATGGAAGGTGAAACATCAATACTTTTTCATATGGTTGCCAAACTATCTTTACTATAAATGATAAAGAGTTCTCAGACTGATGATGAAGTGTTTAAACAAGAAGATTAAAGTTGTGAATGATGAGAGATTGAGTGACTTTTTGCGTGAAGATGGAATTTTTAAATTTGGGAAGAGAATTTGTGTTCCCAATATACATGATCTAAAAAGGGAATTGTTGGATGATGCCTATAGTTACAATTTCTCAATACACCCTGATATCACTAAGATGTATAGAGATTTGAAGGAACATTTTTGGTGGGACAACAAGAAGAGGGAGATTGATGATTTTGTGTCAATATGTATTGTTTGTCAAAATGTGAAAGCTGGAAGGAAATAGCCTGGAGGAGTCTTGAAACCTCATTACATACCAGAGTGGAAATTGGATAATATTACGATGGACTTTTTCATGGGACTATCAAAGACTCCTAGAAGGAATGATGTAATATGGGTCATTGTTGATTGTCTTACCAAGTCAGCACATTTTCTTGCTATAAGAGAAGATTTACCACTTGAAGGTCTAGAAAGACTATATATTAATGATGTTGTGAGAAATCATGGAGTACCCCTAACGATTGTTTCTGATCTTGATCCACGTTTTACATCAAGATTCTGGAAAAGTATTTAGAAAGCCCTGGATAATGAACTCTTTGTGAGCACTGCCTACCACCCCTAAACTGATGGACAATCAGAACAGACTATTAAAACCTTAGAAGACATGTTGAGATCATTCCCACTTGACTTTCAAGGTATGTGGGATCAGTATTTACCTCTGGTAGAATTTTCCTATAACAATAGCTTTCATTCAAGTATTTAGATGGCACCATATGAAGTGTTATACGGAAAGAGATGTTGCACACCAACCTGTTGGGATGATGTAGGTGAAAGAAAACGTGTAGGCCTAGAACTTGTAGAGGAGACGATGGAAAAGGTGGAGGTAATCTGAACCCACAACAAAGCAGCTCAAAGTAGGCAAAAGAGTTATGCCAATAACTGAAGGAAGGATTTGGAATTTCATGCATGAGATCATGTTTACTTAAAGTTATCTCAATGGATGGGTGTTATAAATTTTGGTAAGAAGGGAAAATTGAGTCCTAGGTACCTAGGACCTTTTAAAATTATGGAATGAATTGGGGTGGTAGCTTACCTTTTGGTAATGCCGCCAAGTCTCTCCAAAGTTCATGATGTGTTCCACCTATCACTGTTGAGAAAATACATGTTTGACCCAACGCAAGTACTTACCTATTAGGAATTATAACTAGAAACTGATCTTTTTTATTGGGAAAATCCTGACAAGGTTTTTGATAGAAGAGAACATGTGTTGAGAAACCGGACAACTCTTCTGGTAAAAGTTCTTTGGAGAAACCATAAGATGGAAGAGGCTATGTGGGAAACCGAGGAACTTATAATGAAGAACCAACCACGTCTTTTTATGCAGTAATATTCTAGAAATTTAGAGGATGAAATTATTTGAAGTAGGGGAGAATGTAACACCTCAATCTTCCACGGTACACTTCTCTTTGAATAATACAATAGTGTGTGTTATACGTAACTTCGAGTTCTAACACACCACAACCAATCAAAATAGCCCTTATGAATAGTAATAATCACTTTTTGAAATTTTATAAATTTTATCTTTCAAAATAGACTTCATTTTTGGATTCGGAATTTCAAAATTAGCTTAGGGTAAATTTTTCGTATTTTTCTGAAAACATTCCATTTTTGATGAATAGTGAAAAACACAGAGTTATAGTTTAAAATCGAATTTTTATTTAAATAATTATTTATTTTATTTAAATTTATTTTAGGTCAAAATATATACATAATACTTATATAATTTCAATTTAATTCATTGGAGTCAGTTTATAATAATTTTAGATATATAAAAAGTTTATTGAAATTTTTATCGTCTTTTACCCACCTCCTAGGACCATTTGCAAATTTACATAAAACTTAATTTTACCACTTATATAAGTCAAATTTTAAAAACCCAAGTGAAATGGTTGATATCAGTAAGTAAAATGTGGTTCAATAATGTGAAAATAATTTTTGGTGAATTGTAACTTTTTACTTTTATTTATCACAATTAAAAGTAAATAGGGTAGTTAAGGGTAAAAATGAAATTATTATTACCATAAAACATGTCCTAATTCTATCGGATAAGTGTAATTTGACCAAAAACTACCTTAGGAATAAAATATGATTCTTTAGGTCCACTTGGATGAGATTTGGACAATTATTATTATTTAATTCAAAAAAGAGTTAAAAGTGTTAAATTCAATGTTTAATAATTAAAAAAAATTAATATAGGGTTACACATAAGATAAATTCAACTATAAATATTTATTAGAAGGATAAAAATATTTCCTACGTAATGAAATTTTATTTAAAATTTTTATACATTAAATAATTAAATTTATTTATGACACAATTATGATGCAGTAATTACCGACTTAATGAAATATTAAAATACTTGATATTATAAATATCCAAATAAATTTAATTTGATAATTTTATGAATTAAACTAATTTTCTAGGTTAATATGACATTTTAGGGTTGTTTAGATGAATTTTTGTCGAATTAATAATGTTGTTATGAATTTAAAAAAAACAAAATACCAAATAGTGTCAAAATTGACATAAAAGAGTTTTTAAAACAAATATTATATTATTAATTTATATTTTATTCCTAAAAATCTGATTTTAGGAAAAAAGACTTAGATAATGATATTTTTGTTATTAATGAACCACTATGGGTTCTCTTGAAAGTTTATAGTATGTTTATTAACCATATAATATAAAAATACAAAGAGACATGGTAAATGTCAAACAATTTAACTAAGAGTTAAATCTCAAAAATAAAGTTAATATAGTGAACCAGACCTATATGAAACAAATTAGTTGAGTGTTTTTCGACCCATCCCCACATTATACTTTACATAATTCATTTTGGATCCATTATAAACTGAAAATGATTCCATTATAAAATAATATTTATAACTTTTCCTAAGATTCCCCTCACCCCTCTTATAAAAGGGAACTCCCCCTTATCTCTAATTCACACCTTCAAATGCATTTGGATAGGTCAAACCCTTCCCAAATACCCTCTAAACGGTCCTCCATTCATCCTAGTGGCCTTCTTTTAGTCATAAATCCAACCTAGGGAGCCCTTTTGATCAAATCCAATGGAAGAACCCTAAGAAGAGGTAAATATTTCATCACCTCTTTCAAGTTCCTTTCTTCTTCCACTTACTCTTTATTTGTTATTTACATTCTAAAATAATAACTACAGTATCATATATATACTTTGATATCATTATAAATATTTTAAAACCAAATTCATTATTCTATCCATCCTTTGAATGACATGTCACCATACGTGTGTACGTACGGCTTACTGTCTCCACGTCGTGGTGTAGTTGTTATTCAATACATTATTATTTGGATGGGTATAATAATGATGTATAATTGATGTAAAAAATAAATATAAAATGATAATTATTCTGTATATATGATATACCATCCAATTATATATTATTTTAATATCAAAAGAATGATATTTTCGCTCGTGAGTACGTACGGATTACCGTCTCCACGAATGTGATTAGATTCCTTCCCCATCGAAATACATTCAAGACTAATTTTCATTAGATGATTAAAAATAATGTTTAAATACTTAATATAATTATGAATATGAATTTTACACATCCTATCTATAACAAACATTACTTATGTGACAAATCATATAAAGGAAAACGAATCAGTTAACACCTGAAACGACGATAATACTAAGATATTATTAACAAAGAAATGTTAAAAGACCATATATGATATCAGATTAATTTATATGATTATTTAATAATTTAATAACAATTATTTCACAATTATACAGGAGTTTAACCTACGCTTGTATAAATTAAATTACATGGTAATGGTTAATTTCACAATCTCTTTATTATCTGAGGTTGTTTTTACGTAAGTATCTACCGGGACCTCTTTATCATCCACATCTGTGTTTCTTAAAAATGTATTCCAAAACATTTTTACTATTTACTAGACTATGAGTTAAATCCATTTATACCCTGGATTTACTTTTTATAAAAAAATTTAAAAGGAATATTTCTGTCGCTTTTCAAACAAGGTACCTTATGACCATTTTGACAAAATTAAGGTAAGAATGTTTTTTTAACATATACGGTGGGTGTGGATATTTTTTTTCATTATAAGATTGTCGAAGCTTCTATTTAAGGATTATATGAATATTTTAAAAATAAATGTTTTCTTAAATTATTTAAAAATATAAAGAGATATTTCTCTAAAGAATGTTTTGATTTCAACTATGTCAACATCCTTTGATGGATTTTAATTTTATTAGAAGTTGATTTATTATGATACAAAACGTCCATATTGTATTAAAGGTTTTTTGATATGTTTTACTTTGGATGTTTTATTTTCATACCATTCATGGTTTATGGATAAATTATTGACATTTTGTATTCTATTTTTAATATGAATTTTTATGTTATGTTTAATCCTTTTCATATGAGGAATGAATTGGACATAATATGTGATCGGTGGAGCCCGCTATAGCTTTTCGAAGAATCGGTAGGTCTCATGAGAAAAACTAGTGTCTTGGAACAGGGCCTTAACAAAATCTTATTTGTAGTCTTTTCATAAGGTCTCGACTATGTGGTTATGAAAGTCTAGCATTATGCATTCCATCATTATGAAAGTGGCTACTGGTATTGCATGTGATTATTCGACTAGTAGAATATCCATTTGAGTAAGTAAATGACAATATGTTAATTTATATTTTCCAAATTATGAAGAAGTTTATGTTGAAAATAATTTTTTTTAGTTTTATAAATTTCATTTAATGTTTATACTTTTTATAAAAGTTTCTTCTATGTTGTTATCCTTACTAAGTATCTGAGGTCACCACTTTCTATGTATTATTTTTCCCAGGAGGCAAATAAAGTATATTATGACTGACCTGCAGGGATAGTCTATGGGATCTCAGTTTTGTCTATGGAAACAATGTTGTTGTAGTTTTCCATTTTAAGATTTAATGTAAAGCTTATGAATGTATCTAGTACTTCCAAGGCGACTAAACTAATCGGTCTTTTGATACTTGATCTTTTGTGATCATGCCAATGTGATGTAATAATGCACCGACTCTGGGTAACTAGGGTCGGGGCATTACATTTTACTACTTATGTTATTTTAATTACAAAAATATGAGAGACATGATTGACATCAGTATGTAAAATGTGATTCAATAAGATTAAAATAATTTTTGGTGAATAGTAACTTTTGACTTCTATTTACCACGGTTAAAAGTAAATAGTGTAATTAATGGTAAAAAATGATATTATAATTACTATAACACTTATCCTAATTCTATTGGATAAGTTTATTTTGACCAAAATGAACTTTATGGATAAAATATGATCCTTTTGGTCAACTGGATTAGATTAGAACATTTATTATTATTTTATTTAAAGAAGAGTTAAAAGTGTTAAATTCAACGTTTAATAACTAACCCATTTTTAATATAGGTTTATACGTAAGATAAATTCGAATATAAATATTCATTGAGAAAATAAAAATATTTCCTACATAATGGTAATTTATTTATAATTTTTAGAGATTAATTAATTAAATTTATTGATGACACAATGATGATGCATTAATTACCTTATTAATGAGAGATTAAAATAATTTATAATATTAATATCCAAGTAAATGTAAATTGAGACTTCTGACAAATTCCACTAATTTTATAGGTTAATATAACATTTTATCATTGATTAAATAAATTGTTTTCAAACTGATAAGGTTTTTATGAATTTCACAAATACAAAATACCAAATAGTGTCAAAATTGACTTAAATGAGTTTTTAAAACAAATACAATATTATTAATTAATATAATATTCCAAAAAATCTAAGGTTTGGAAAAAATACTTAGATAAGGTTATATATATCAATAATGAATCATTTGGGGTTATTTGGGAATTTTAGAGTAAGTTTATTAACCATTTATTATAATCATACACGAATACATGGTAAAAGATAAACTATTCGACTAAGGGTAAAATCTAAAAGTTAACGTTAATATGGTGACCTAAACCTATCTAAAACCTATAGGTTGAAAATATTTATACCAATCCCCACCTTAGACTCTAAATAAATTCTTTTGGAGACATAATAATCCGAATATTATTGTATAATAAAATAATATTTCAAGCTTTTCCTAAAGTGACATTCACCTCTCTTATAAAAGGGTACTTCCCGTTCTTTCAAAATCACACCTCCAAATCCATTTGGCTCAGCCAAACCCTACTCAAATATCCTCCCAAATAATATCGCGTCAAACATTAGGCCTTACTATGATCAAAAATCCAACCTATGTATCCCTTTTGATCAACTCAAAAGGAAACAACCGAAGAAGAGGTAATAATTTTAGCACCTCTTTCAAAGTTATTGTCTTCTTCCACTTCCTCTTTCATTGTTGTTTCCATATCAAAATAATAAATCCAGTACCATATAAATATTATGATTTTATTATAAATATGGTACAAACATATTTATTATTCTATCCATCCTATGAATGACAAAGTCACCATACATGTGTACGTACGACATATCGTCTCCACGTCGTGGTGTAGTTCGTTATTTAACGCATCGTTATTTGGATGGGAATAATAATGAGTATAACTAAATTAAATAATAAATATAACATATTAATGATTATTTATATGTTATATACCATCCAATTATATATGATTTCACCAGCAATCGAATGATATTGTCGCTCATGCGTACGTACGGATTACCGTCTCCACGAACGCGATGAAATTCATTCACAATCCTAACCAATCAAGAATAATTTTCATTTTATGACTAAAAAATGTTTATGAACTTAATATAATTCTTTATATGAATCAAATACATCCTATCCATAATATAAAAGTCTTACGTAACCAAGCATATAAAGGAAAACGAACTAGTTAACACCCGAAATAATGATACAACTGAAATATTATTAACAAAGCAACATTTGAATATCATATATGATATCATATTTATGTATGTGGTTCTTGAATAATTTAATTATTATTATTTAACTATTATACAAGAGGTTAACTTACCCTCTCCCAAGTAAAAGTACTAGGTAAGGGTTAATTCTATAATCTCTTCATTATTTGAGATTGTCTATTTGTTAATATCTACTAGGACCTCTTTATCATCCACATCTGTATTTCTTAAAAATGTATTTCAAAACATTTTTACCATTTCATAGACTATGGTTTAAATTCATTTATACCCTTTTTGGAATTTTTATAAAATTTTTACAAAGGAATCTTTCTGTCATTTTCCAAACAATGTCCTTTGCGACATTTTCGACCAAATTAATGAAAGAATGTTTTTAACTTATAAGGACAATGCAGCTATTTTTCACCATTATAACACCTCTAATATTCCATTAAATTTTTATTCTTATTTATGAATGTTTCCAATATATTTTTATCCTTACTGAACACATGATCTCACCCCTTTCTATGTTTTACTTTTCTCGGGATGCGAAGAAGTATATTACGATTAACCTTCAAAAATAGGCTAAGGGATATGAGTGTGTTCATAGGGGACACAATGTCTTTGTTTTTTCATTTCCTATTGTAATATAAAATTTTTTTGTGTATCTAGTACATCCAAGGCTACTAAACTAATCGGTCTTTCGAGACTTGATCTCTTGTGATCATGCCAATGTTATGTAATAATGAACTGACTATGGGTAACTAGGGTCGGTGCATTACAGTTGGAATCAGAGGATGTTTATTAGAAACATTGGAAACTATATTTAGAAAAACTCTGATTAGAGAACATTACCCTAATATATACTTTTAGTATTAGTATAGAATAACATCCTATAGTCTTGGTAATGTAGAGATTTTTTGACTTTTTTAAGAAATAAATCCATATCTGGATACGAGCAGGTAGAGGAGGCTCTGGAATAGATGTACCTAGGAGTGAAAACTCTAATAAAGAGTTTCGAGCATGACCCAGGGTATCCTGGGACATGAAAACAGTCCTTTCTCTACTCTTTGTTACAAGACTCAAGGGGGATATGCTTAGGATAATTCAGATTTTCTTTACAAACCATTATGAAAGATTTATGAGTGTTTTCCTCCTCAAAGAATTTTTTTTATGTTTATGGATTATATCCACAAACTATTCAATTTATGTTTAGTGTTTTACAAGTTTGGAATTATGTATTTTTATTCATAAACTAATATAGTGTATGCCATTATTTAGAAATGGTGCCTAGGGGAAGGAATGAAAATTATATCAACGTATGTAATCCATGTATGGATTTCCCTCCTACAGATGATAATTATAGTCAAGATGGTGATGAAACTTGTGTTGATCATCTTATCACCATACTGGGAAAACACACTCAAGTTATAAATAATAACCTTACCTATATGGAGCACCCTGATCCACAATTTGGAGGATCAATGTTAAGACTCTTCATGATGCATCAACCACCAACATTCAATGGGACTTCAAATCCATTTGTAGTTGAGAAATGGATAAGTTCCTTAGAGAAAATTTTTCATACTTTGGGGAGTATCGAAAGGGAAAAAATTTTCATGCAATTTTATCAACTCACAGGAGATACAGATCAGTGGAGGTAATTAATTCAAAAAACAAAGTAAGATGAAGAAGTATTAAATATGAAATGGAGGGAGTTTAAAGAGTGTTTCTTAGAAAAATACTTTCTTCAAGACCATTGAGTGGATATGGAAAGAAGATTTCTATGTCTATGGAAAAATAAGGATTATAATGTCACAAAGTATGAGGATAACTTTAAAAGGATAGAAAGGCATGGATAAGATTATATATGTAACCCACGGAGTAAGATTGATCGATCATCGATGGGTTAAAACCATTTCTCCATCTAGCATTAGTCTTACAATCCTTCTAATCCTATTAAGATATTGTCTCATGTGCTATCAAGATAGAAAAAGAATTCTCTAAGTCATATGACTTTAAAGAAAAGCAAGAGAAGAATAGATCTACTGAACACTCTCATAATGGAAATGAGGGGAATAAGGGAAAAGTTGAATTTCCATCCTGCAGTAAATGTGGGAAGAAACACCCTGGTACTTTATTGAAGTGAATTGGAGTTTGTTATAAGTGTTGGGAGAAAGTCCACTAAGCTCATTACTGTAATGTAAATAAAGAGGTTGTCAATGTTGAATTCTACAATTGTAGAGAAATGGGGAATTATGCATATGAATGTCCTAAGCACCAAGGAAACGTGCCTCAGAAAATTCCAAGGGAGCAATGCCAAGCTTATGCGATCACTACTGCTATAGTTGAAGCTCCGAATGATGTGGTGGTAGGTAATTTAATGGTTTACTCATGTTTAGCCAATGCATTATTTGATTCTTGATCATCGCATTGTATCATATCTTCCCAATTTCAATGAAAATTATATTTTTCAAATTTGATTTAACAAGGGAGTTTTCAGTCAAAACTTTTAAGGGAAGTATCATTGAAATAATGTTTTGTGAATTAGTTCCCTTTAGGTAATATAAACATAAATTATCTTCTAATCTCATCATCATACCCATGAATTAATTTGATATAATCCTCAGTATAAATTGGCTTTTAGACCATGATGAGAAAAATGATTATAAGAAGAAGGAGGTTACAGTTATTGATGATGATAAGGAGTACCTTGTATTTAGAGTAGAATGGTCACCATCTGATTCTTATATAGATCCACCCCCAGTAGCTCTACTAAATTCAATTATTGGGGAGGAAGAGACTGAAATAACTATGTGTGAGGAAAGGAATGTTCAAATATAGTATGTACATATTCTGAAAGAATATGTTGATGTGTTTCTAGTGGATTTACCTAGATATCCTCTAGAATGAGAAATTAAGTTTTCCATTGATTTAATTCCTGGTTTAGGTCCCATATCGAAGACCACGTATAGAATGGCCACTGTGGAATTAGTGGAACTAAAGAAACAACAAGAGGAATTTAGAAATAAAGGATTTATTCACCCTACTGTTTCTCCATGGGGATCACCTTTTGATTTTTTTTAAGAAGAAAGATAGATCTATGAGGTTGTGCATTGACTACAGTGAGAACAATGCTATATCAATAAAGAACAAGTATCCCCTTCCTCGTATTTATGATTTATACAATCAACATCATGGAGCTCAATATTTTTCAAAGATTTTCCTTCAATCTGGATATCATCAGTTGTGTGTGAAAAAGGAATACATTCCGAGAACAGAATTTCAAACAAGGTACAGGAATTACAAGTATATAGTAATGCTTTTTGGACTGACGAATGCACTCTTTGTCTTCATTGATCTAATGAATATAGTCTTCAAGGAATATTTGGATGATTTTGTAGTGGTATTTATTTATTATATCTTGGTTTACTCCAAAATCTATGAATAATAGGAATATCACATGTGCATTATTCAAAAGACTCTTAGAAGAAATGAATTATAAAGGAAGTTTGTTAAGTTTGAATTTTGGATTCAAGATATTTCTTTTATTGGCCGTATTATCTCAAATGATGGAATCTCTGTTGATCCTTCTAAGACAATAGCAATACAGGAATGGCCAACACCAATGAGTATAACTGAGGTACGTAGTTTTATTAGTTTAGTAGGTTATTATCAGCGTTTTGTCAAGACTTTTTGCCCGATTGGTAAACCCATTAACCAAGATCACATGTAAAGGGGTCAAATTTGTTTTGACAAAAAGTGTAAATAATGTTGTGAAGAATTGAAGAATATATTAGTCAATGATCCAATATTGACTCTACTATTGGAGAATGATGGGTTAATTATTTATAGTGATGCATAAAACAAAGGACTTCATTGTGTCCTTATGTAGAATGGTAAGGTTATTTCATATGCATCATGACAGCTAAAAATTCCAGAACAAAACTATCCCACTTATGATATTGAGTTAGTAGTTGTAATATTTTATTTGAAGATATGGATACACTATCACTATGGTCAAAAATGTGAGATATATACCGATAATAAGAGTTTGAAGTATATTTTCTCACAAAAAGAACTCAACATGAGGCAGAGATAATGGCTTGAACTACTCAAAGACTATGATTTCACTATACACTACCACCCAGGGAAGGAAAATAAGGTGGTAGATGATTTGAGAAGAAAGGATCATAGAGTTTTGAACAAGATGATATTTGAAAGGGATCCTATTTTTATGGATCAAGTAAAGATGGATTTGGGAATAATCATGGAATGTGAAACATCAATAATTTTTTAAATAGTTTCCAAACCATTATTAATAGAAAGAATAAAATTTTCTTAGGTTGATGATTAGGAGTTTCAAAAGAAAATTAAAGCTAGGAAGGATGGGATATTTATCAACTCCGAATACGAGTATGGGATTTTGCAATTTGGGAAGAGACTTTTTGTTTTTGACATACCTAATCTAAAAAGGGAATTGTTGGATGATGCTCGTAGCTCTAATTTCTCTATACTCCCTAGTAGCACTAAGAAGTATATATATTTGAAGGAAAATTTTTGGTGGGACAACATTAATACGGATATTGCTGATTATGTGTCAAGATGTATTATTTGTGAACAGGTGAAGGCTGGATGACAACATCCTAGAGGATTCATGCAACCTCTTACCATACCTGAGTGGAAATGGGATGTTATTATGATGAAATTTTTTATGGAGCTGCCAAAGAATCCTATAAGGAATGATGCAATATGGGTCATTGTAGTTCTTTTTACTGAGTCAACACATTTTCTTGCTATAAAATAAGATTTATCACTTGAACATTTAGAAATAATATATGTTAATAAAGTTTTAAGACTCCATGGAATACCCTAATTGATTGTTTATGATCGTGATCCCCATTTTACATCAAGATTCCGGAAAAGTCTCGAGAAGGCCCTGGATACTAAACTTCGTTTGAGCACTTCCTACCACCCTCAAACAGACAGATAATCAGAACGTACTATTCAAACCATAGAAGACATGTAGAGATCTATCTCCCATAACTTTCAAGGTATGTGGGATCATTATTTACCACTGGTAGAATTTTCCTATAACAATAGCTTCCATTAAATTATTCAGATGACACCATATGAGGAATTATATAAAAAGAGATGTCACACACCAACTTGATGGGATAATGTTGGTGAAAGAAAACTCATAGGCCCAAAAATTGTTAATGAAACATTAGAAAAGGTGAATATTATCCAAAACTACATCAAAGAAGATCAAAGTTTTAAAGATATCCCTGCCAATAAATGAGGGAAGGGTTTGGAATTTCAAGTAGGAGATCATGTTTTCTTGAAGGTATCTCCATAGAAGGGTGTTGTACAATTTGTTAAGAAGGGAAAATTGAGTCCCATGTACATCGGACCTTTCAAAACATTAGAAAAAACTGGAGTTGTATCATATAATTTGGCATTGCCTCCAAGTATCTCCAATATTTATCATGTGTTCCATGTATCACTATTGAGAAAATACATGCCTGGCCCAACGGATATACTCACCGATGAATAAATAGAACTAGAAATCGATATGTCTTATTGTGAAGAGTCTGTCAAGATTCTTGATACCAGAGAACATCTGTAGAGAAACCGGACAACTCATCTGGTGAAAGTTCTATGGAGAAACCATAAGATGGAAGAGGCAATTTGGGAAACCAAGGAATTTATGATAATGAACCACCCGAATATTTTTATGCAGTAATATTCTAGGAATTTGGAGGATGAAATTATTTGGGTGGAAGAATGTAACACCCCAAGCATCCACAATACGCTTCTCTTTGAATAATAAAATAGCTTACGTTGTATGCAACTTCTAGTTCTAGCACACCACGACCAATCAAACTATCTGTTATGAATAGTAATACAAACATTTTGAAATTTTATTTTTCAAAATGGACTTCATTTTTGGATTTGGAATATCAAAATTAGTTTAGGGTGAATTTTTGGTATTTTTCTGAAAACATTCAATTTTTGATGAATAGTGAAAAACACTTCGTTATTATTTAAAAGATAATTTTAATTTAAGTAATTATATATTTTATTTAAATTTATTTTGAAAAAAATATATTCATAATACTTATATAAGTTTAATGAAATTCATTGGAGTCATTTTATTATATGATTAGATATATAAAATCTTATTAAACTTTTTACCGTCTTTTACCCAGCTTCTAGACGCATTTGAAAATTTGAATAAAATGTAATTTTACCTATTCTATGAATTGAATTTGAAAAAATAAGAGAAATTTTTGACATTAGTAAGTAATATTTTCTTCAGTAAAATGAAAATATTTTTTGGTGAATAGTAACATTTGACTTTTATTTAACACGGTTAATAGTAAATATGGTAATTAAAGGTAAAAATGATTTTTTAATTATCCTAAAACATTTCATAATTATATTGGATAAGTTTATATCGACAAAACGCAACCTTATTAATAAAATATGATCCTTTTGGTCAACTTTTATTAGATAAGGAACATTTATTATTATTTTATTAAAAGAAGATATAAAAGTGATAAATTAAAATTTTAATAACAAAACCAATTTTAATATACTTTTTTACATAAGATAAATTAGACTAAAACTATTAATTATAAAGATAAAAATATTTCCTAAATAATGGTATTTTGTTTATAATTTTTAGACATTAAATAATTAAATGTATTTATGAAACAAGGATGATGTAGTAATTACCTTATTAATGGAAGATTAAAATAATTGATAATATAAATGTCCAAATAAATGTAAATGGATACTTATGATGAATTAAAATAATTTTATATGTTAATATTACATGTTAGGGTTGATTAAATAATTTTTTTTGATGTGATAATGGTGTTATTACTTTCACAAAAACAAAAAACGAAATAGTGTCAAAATTGACAGAAATAAGTTTTTAAAACAAACACTATATTATTAATTGATATAATATTTCTGAAAATATAAGTCTCAAACAAAGGAATTAAATTAGGTTAGATATATCAATAATGAATCACTTGGGGTTCTCTAGGATTTTTATAGTATGTTTATTAGACATTTTTTATAATAATACAAGAATACATGGTAAAAGTTAAACTTTTTAACTAAGAGTTAAAACTTAAAGATAAGGTCAATATGGTGACCTAAACTTATATAAAACCTATTGGTTGAAAGGGTTTTCTACACATCCCCACCTTATCCTCGAAATAAATCCTTTTGGAGCCATTATAAATCAAATATTATTGCATAATAAAATAATATTTCAAGCTTTTCCTAATGTGACTCTCACCTCTCTTATAAAAAGGTACTTCCCCTTCTCTCAAAATCACACCTCCAAATCCATTTGACTCACCAAACCCAGCTCAAAAATCCTCCCAACTACCCTAAATTCAACCTAGAGGCCTTACATTGATCATAAATAAAACCTACAGAGCCCTTTTGAACAACTCAAAAGGAAACTCCCGAAGAAGAGGTAATAATTTCATCACCTCTTTCAAAGATCTTTTATTCTTCCACTTCCTCTTTATTTTTTTTCCATACCAAAATAATAAATCCAGTACCTTTTAAATACTGTGAGGTTATTATAAATATGATACAACCATATTCATTATTATATCCATCCAATTAATGAAAATTTCACCATACATGCGTACGTACGGATTACCATCTCCACGTCATGGTGTATTTCCTTATTCAACACTTAATTATTTGGATGGGTATAATAATGAGTATAACGGATTTAAATAATAAATATAAAATGTTAATTATTCTTTATATATGATATAACATCCAATAACATATTATTTCACCCAAAAAAGAATGATATTTTCGCTCGTGTGTATGTACGGATTACCGTCTCCACAAACGCGATGTAATTAATTCCCCATCGCAACCATTCAAGAATAATTTTCATTTAATGAATAAAAATAATGTTTAAGAACTTAATATCATTCTGGATATGAATCAAATACATCCTATCCATATCAAACATTCCATATGTAACAAATCATATAAAGGAAAATAAATCAGTTAGCACCCAAAAAAATGATACTACTGAAATATTATTAACAAAGTAATTTTAGAAGTTCATATATGATATAATATTTATGTATGTGGTTCTTGTATAATTTAATAAAAATGAATTAAATAATATACATGAGGTTATTTTACCCTCTCCTAAGGAAATTTACAAGTTAAGTCTTAATTCTATAATCTCTTCATTATCCAAGGTTGTTTATACGTGAGTATCTACTGGGACCTCTCTATCATCCACATCCGTGTTTCTTACAAATGTATTTCATAACATTTTTTCTATTTCCTTGACTATGGGTTAAATATTTTATACCCTTGTTTGACTTCTTATAAAATTTTTGTAAAATAATTTTTCTGCCATTTTCCAAACAAGGTCCTTTATGATATTTTCAACTAAATTAAGGAAAGAATGGTTTTTAACTTATACAGTGAATACAGCTATTTTCCGACGTTATAACACCTTTGAATATTCCCTTACAATATAATAAGAATATTTTCAAAATAAATGTTTTCTTATATAATTATGTTACTTTTAAATGATATAAAAATAGAAAGAGATATTTCTCCCAAAAAATTTTGATGTCATCTATGTCAACATCCTTTTATGGATTTTACACTTGTTTGAAGTTTATTTATTATGATAAAATCTTCCACATTGAATTGAAGGTTTTTTGATTTGTTTTACTGTAGATGTGTTATTTTTATACCATTAATGGTTTATAGTTAATGTATTAACATTTTTCATGCTAGTTTTAATAAAAAAGTTTATGTTATATTTCCACCGTTTCATATGAGGAATGTTTTGGACCTACTAAGTGACGGGTGGAGCCCACTATAGTTCCACGATGCATCGGTAGGTCTTGTGAGGCAAACTAGTGTCTTGGAACAAGGCCTTGAAAAAAAATCATATTGTACTCTTGGATCGAGGCCTTAACTATGTGGTTACGATGTACAACATTATGTACTCCATCATTATGAAATTAGCTATTGATATTACATGTGATTATTCTATTAGTAGAATATGCATGTGAATAAGTAAATGAAATTATTTGATTTATCATTTCCATATTATGGTGAGGTTTATGTTTAAAATTCTTGTATTTTACTCTTATACATTGCCTTAAATGTTTATGATTATTTATGAAAGTTTCTGCAATATTGTTATCCTTACGGAACACATGAGCTCACCCCTTTCTATGTTTTATTTTTTCTATGATGCGAAGAAGTATATTAAGATTAACCTTTAGGAATAGGCTAAGGGATAGGAGTGTGTTCAAAGAGTACACAATGTCATTATTTTTTCATTACATTATGTAATGTAAAACTTATATATATATCTAGTACTTACAAGAATACTAAACTAATAAGACCTTCAAGAGTTGATCTCTTTTGATTATGCCAATTTTATGAAATAATGCACCGACTTCGGTTATCTAGGGTCAGGGCATTAAGTGTTTCTTAGACAAAATATAAGAACAAAATCATTTTTTCAGATAAAAGAAGTATTTTTCAAAAAATGAAATTTTACAACCTTTTAATGGAGAACCCTTTTTAAATAAAATATTTTACACTTCTATAAATATTAAATTTAATGAAATTAAATTCTTATTTAGAATAGGGGTAGAAAATTTTATTTTGGATAAAATTTTGGTACTTTTCTGATAACTTGCATATTTTGTTGAATAGTAAAAAATACAAAATTTTAATTAAAAACAATTTTTTAATCAGAATAATTTAGGGTGTTAAATTATTCATATTAATGGTTTTAAAGTATAATTATATTATATTTTTATAATTTAATATAATTTCGGTCATTGGATGTAAATTAACATTTAAATTGTACATAAACACATGTCAATTTTTTGATAGTTTTTACTTCTAAAAACCCTCTTTCTTGTTTGGAAAACGGTAATTAATTATAAATTAATTAATGAAACTTAAATGTTTTGAATTTGGAAAAATAGAAATCATTTTTGTATTTGGAATATCAAATTATTTTAGGGTGAATTTTCAGTATTTTTCTAAAAACTTTCAATTTTGATGAATAGTGAAAAACATTGCATTATTGTTTAAAAACGAATTTTATTTAAATAATTAAAATATATATATTTTTTAAAGTAAAAATATATACATAATACCAATATTAGTTCAATGTAATTCATTGTAGTCATTTTATAATAAGATCAGATGTATAAAATTTTATTGAATTCCTGAACATCATTTTTCCTCCTTCTAGACACATTTGAAAATTTGCATAAAATGTAATTCTACTACTTATGCTAATTGAATTTAAAAAATAAAAGATACATGGTTTAAATTAGTATGTAAAATTTGGTTTAATAAGATGAAAATAGTTTTTTTGAATAGTATCTTTTTAATTTTATTTACCACGGTTAAGAGTAAATAGGGTAATTAAAGGTAAAATTGATATTATAATTACCCTAACACATGTCCTAATTATATTGGATAAGTTTATTTCGACCAAAATCAACCTTAGGATTAAAATATGATTCTTTTGGTCCACTTATATTAGATTAGAACATTTATTATTATTTTATTTAAAGAAGAGTTAAAAGTGTTAAATTCAAATTTTCATAAGTAAAACGTTTTTAATATAGGGTTATACATAAGATAAATTAGACTTTAATTATTAATTATAAATCTATAAATATTTAATACATAATGGTATTTTATTTATAATTTTTAGATATTAAATAATAAAATTTATTTATGACACAATGATGATGCAGTAATTACCTTATTAATAAAATATTAAAATAATTTATATTACAAATATACAAGTATATATAAATTGAGACTTTTGATGCATTAAACTAATTTTCTAGGTTAATAAGACATGTTAGGATTTTTTTTATTTTATTTTTTTCGAAGTAATAAAGTTTTGTTGACTTTCACAAAACCAAATACTAAATGGTGTCAAAATTGACAAAAATGAGTCTTTAAAACAAATATTATATTATTAAATGATATAGTATTCCTAAAAATATAAGGTTCATCCAAATGACTTAAATAATGATATATATATCATCAATTAACAACTTGAGGTTCTCATGTCATTTTATATAATATTTATAATATATATAATATAAAAATACATGGAGACATGGAAAATGTCAAACTGTTTAACTAAGAGTTAAATCTACATGATATGGTCAACGTGGTGACCTAAACATGTATAAAACCTATTGGTTGAGAATATATCGACCCATATCCACCTTATAATTGAATTAAATTCATTTTTATCCATTTTAATCCAACAAATATTTTATAATGAAATAATATTTCAAGATTTTCCAAATGTGCCCCTCTCCTCTCTTATAAAAGGGTACTTCCCCTTCACTCAAATTCACATATCCAAAGCCATTTCTCTTTTCCAACACCAAATGAAATATCCTCCCAACTACCCTAAAATAAACCTAGAGGCCATAATTTTATCATAAAACCAACCTAAGAATCCCTTTGGATCAAAAAAAAGGAAGAACCTGAAGAAGAGGTAATTATTTCATCACCTCTTTCAAAGTTCTTTTCTTCTTCCACTTCCTCTTTATTTGTTGTTTCCATACCAAAATAATATCACCAATACCTTCTACATACATAGATATTATTAAAAATATGGTACAACAATATTAATTATTCTATCCATCCTAGGAATAACAAATTCACCATACATTCGTACGTACGGATTACCATCTCCATGTTGTGGTGTAGTTTGTTATTCAACACTTCATTATTTGGATTAGTATAGTAATGAGTATAATTTATGAAAATAAAAAATATTACATGTTAATTATTCTATATATATAATATACATACAATTATATATGATATCACCATCAATAAAATGATATCGTCGCTCATGCGTACATATGGCTTACCATCTCCACAATGAGATGAGATTCATTTCCACGTTCAACATTGAACGATGATTATAAAAATATATATTATTAAAAAGTATGTAATATTTGACATAATAATTCTACTGGAATATATATATATATCTTTGTGTGTGTTTGTGTGTGTGTTTGTATCTATTTACATAAATCTCATTCACTTACTTTCGTTCAATACGATATGAAAATGGAAACAGCGTTTATGAGAACATACAGCCTACTGTCTCTGCAAACGGTGTTTTCCATTTCATAAAACTATCTATTATACATATTTATATTCTAAATATATTTGACGCATAAATAATGTTTTATATTCTCGATGCAATTAAATCATTATGTAACTGATATGATCAAAAATAACATGTTAAAACATGTTTGATAAAGAAAGTGATTATTACCCGAAATTTTATTTTAACATGGAAATTATTATTAAATGGATAGTACAAAGTCAACAATGAATTAGGTATGATATAATAAATATGAATATGGTTCTGGAATAATTTAATAACATACTATGGTCATTGTATAGGTGGTTAAACGTACCCTCGACCTAAGGGAAGTACAAGGTAAGGTTTAATTCCTCAATTTCATTATTATCCATGATTTTTTATATGTATGTATATACTGGGACTTTTTTATCATCCATGTAAATGTTTTATAAAAATGATTTCAAAATTAATATTTTAAGGTTTTATGGAAGGGACACTTTAACTATATCATCATTTTATATGTTTTAATGATTTATTTTTAAAATCTATTTAATTAATATCTCTATTTTCTAAATGATTTTAAGGATTTATTCATATGGGCATGATTGTTTTAAAATGTTAATTACATTAAAAAGTTTCAAATTGGTATGGGACACTTTGATTCAAAAATCTATTTTAAATTACTTCCTTTATAAATTGTGCGGATTTTAAATGATTTTTTGAAAAATGGGTTTTTCTCTCAAATCATTTTACTGATCATTTTCAACTATCTCAACATCATTTAACAGATATTATTCTTAATTGAGGTTGTTTTATTATAATACAATAATCCATATTGTATTGAATGAGTTATTATATGTTTTACTATGGTTGTTCTATTTTTATATCATTCATGGTTTATGGTTAAAGTATTGACATTTTTATGCTAGTTTTAATACAAATGTTTATATTATGTTTCACCGTTTTCATATGAGGAATGCATTGGACATAGTATGTGATGGGTGGTGCCTACTATAGCTCCTTGATGCATCGGTAGGCCTCATGAGAAAAAATAGTGTCTTGGAACAAGGCCTTGATAATATTTTTATTTGTAGTCATGAAAGGAGGCCTTGAATATGTGGTTATGATGTCCGACATTGTGCATTACCTAATTGTGTAATTAGTTATTAAATGTGATTATTTGACCAGTAGAATATCCATGTACATGTTTATATGGTAATGTTTGATTTATTTTTTCCATATTATGTTCAAGTTTATGTTTAAAAAGGATGTTGTTTTTATTACACATCTTTCCTTAAAAGATTATTGCTTCCACTAAATTATTTACCCTTACTGAGAATCTGATATCACCCCTTTCTTATGTTTTATTTTCCCAGGATGTAACGAAGTGTGTTATGATTGATATTAAGGTTTAAGCTAGGGGAATAATGGGGTTCTCAAAGTATTATTTATGTTGTGTTTTATTTTAGAAATTGTAATGTTACTTTCATATATGTAATCTATTTTCCAAGATTTCTAAACAGAACGGTCCTTCGGGACATGATTTCTTGTAATCCTGCCAATGTATTAAAATAATGCACCGACTCTGGGTAACTGGGGTCAGGGCATTACATAATGTAAAATATAGAAATACTAAATTAAAAGATTTAGCAGATAAGACCAGTGGTTCAGTCTCAAGCCGAGACGTAATCCACTCCACTTGGTGATGACCTTCCACCAAGAAGTCTATATTAATAAACATGATCCACACCGTGGATTGTGGTTAAAAACATTACAAAGGTTTGTTCAGGTCACATGGCCTCTTCTACTGTACTTCTTGGGAATAACCTACCAGGTCACACATGGACCTCTTCGACACTTATCCATGGGAGAAAACAGATGTAATAATATGTGAGAGGAAGTATATCTTGTAACCTTATGTTTAATATAGGAGACAGTGTGTGTTTTAATATATCCCACACACACTAATCAAAAGCTAAAATTAGTACACAATAGGGAAAATATGATGATAAAGGGTTATAGGTGCTCTGAGTGTTATTCTATAAAGATTTGGGATTGTAGGATGAAGCGGATGAAAGTATTGAGTCCTCTTGTGAAAAAAAAGTGTATCCCAAGTCTGGTTCTCTGGTTTCCAGTTCGAAGATATATCTCATGTTCTTCTTTGATTTTGTACTGTGAAGATTTTTTTGGCCCTGATCTATAGTATTTAATAATTTTGGAATCGATATTTCTTCGTGTGTTCTTAAATTCTATCTAGTTGCATGTATTAGTTTACTTTAAAATGCTCGCTCCACTTTCTGTGTATTTTAGCAGCCCAACTTATCTTCCTTTTTAATTTCATGTGCACATGTTGGAACAAACATGATGCTTTTATTCTACACCTCGTACATCGTACTTTCAGGTGTGATGTCGACAAAGAAACATTATTTACGTCAGTGCCTTTAAAGGACTCAAATATGACCGTTAAAAATTAAATTAAAACGAAAAAAATATATTAAAAAATGTGGTCACCTTTTGTCTTGGAATGGTATCACTTGAAAATGGTGTGTCCATGAAACGATGTATTATTATTTTCCTTTGTGAAGTGAGACATTCATGACCCCACAATTTCATTGAGATCAGGAACCCGTAGCACAAATGTGGTGTTATGATCACTGTGTCTGGTCCTTTTACAAAATTTGAATGGTGTCTTGGTGATGGTAGCAAGGAACCAGTGTCAATGACTTTAGGAGATCTGAAAATGGTTACGGTGTTAGGTTCATGGGGTATGGGTAAAAATTTCTGGGTCATAGTGTCTGGGTCACAGTGTCTGGGTCATGAAGTCTGGGTCACGGCTTCTGGGTCATGGTATTTGGGTCACAGTGTCTGGGTCACAGTGTCGGGGGCTTTGGAAAAAACCCGAACCGGTGGCCAAATTATGGTTTCTTAGACTTAGCCAAATATCTTTAAATAGTATTAAGCAGTAATACTCACATAATGAATTAGATGTAATCATTCAAACAATAAAACATTATAGAAAAAAAATTAAATATAGTTTACAATAGTCAAACATGATTTCTAGAAATCAGGATCTTGTGAAAGTTTATTTAAATCATAGGGAAATAAACCATCTCTACACATTATTTGAGATAGATTAAATAGGGTTAATAGGATTTTTGTTCATCAAAACAAGATGAAAACATAAGGATCCCAACACTATACATAATTTATAAAAATCATAATGTAGGTTCAAAATATTCATGTAGTGAACCGACCCTAGTTGCCCTAACATTTCATTTGATTTGGATCACTACATATCCTCTATCATTCATCCCAAAATTCTAGAGATAGATAACAAGAGGTAACCGTCTAAATGATAATGTGGGGTGACTAAACCCTCTTGTCAATGTGCTAAAATATCATTAATAAAAAAACATAAGGATGAAAAAGGGATTGTACATAATAAATAAATAGAAAAACCATCATTTTATATTATATATTAAATAATATTCTATTAAAAAGTATCACATGCATGAAAATCATGAATGTTGTCTCCCAATGGGATGAACATATATACAAAATCACTAAAATAAAAATTAATTCATAGGATTTACTACCACACCGATTCAAACAACGTACCATGTTTCCCTGATTCTTGAGACACACTAGTTCAATCTAGAGATTTGAAATGAAAATATCTACATGATCAAGAAACATTTGGAAATCACATCGTCTATCACACAGCCTTTTCTTCACCATGACATGCAAACCAATGTCTAGGTTTAATGGTTTAGAAATGAATCTTAGTAATCTATTCCCAATGGTAACACTATAATTTATTTTTATAACATTTTCATGAAAACCTCATTTACACATTCTATCTAAATAATAATAACTTATATCTTAAAAAAGTACATAAATGAATGTGGGAAAAAAACAAAAATAGTCAACCACAAATTATTTCCTTACACCCTATGTAGATTAACCACCACACTAACCCCCAAAATAATATTTACATAACATTGATCACCCTGTGACATGAAAACCGGTGCTTCTTCTATATCTATACAGGGTATGTAAGACATATAAATTCAATGACCATGAATTTTGGACCCCAAGTATTAATCATAGGCTTCCACTCAACAATGTGAATATACAGAGATCTAGAACAAGAATCACATTTGAACTGGTAAAACATCCCCAATCCACATGTCTAAGAAACCATTATCTCATTAAATTCATATTAAAAAAATTATGATATAAATGAGGGAACGAATGCACATCTTCTTTCCTGGAAAAATTCTCCAAATATTGTCCAAATAAACACACTTCCTTAAGGGATTCTATCATCCCTTGGGCCCAAATGATACACTATCATAGGGAACTCTCTCAAATAACATGGAAGCCATCACATCCATGGAATATAACCTATTCCCAAGGCATAACACTCTACAAGATGAGTGAATCCATCTAGATTTATCATTATTTATGTAATCACATGTATCATTAACCAACTAATATAGGGCAGAGAGAGATAAAAACTCAAGATTATTTAAAGATACAAGATTCCCCAAGTGTCCCCTCCCCAATCCAATGTCATATGATGAAATTTCCTAAACATATATGGAAAATGGAAAATAGAACATGGGACAATACAAACTCAACATCTTTATCAAAATAACTAAACAAGATTCCCTAAATGAATCACATATATCAATGTACATGTAATCTCTCAAATCCTTAGATCTCAATATCCAATAAAAACTATCATAGGCTATCAATGACTCACATCATGAACAAAACAAAACTCAAGGCTCAGAGGGCATGTAGGGTCACACCACAATGGAAACTTCCTTCTAGGTACTCCCTAGATATACCCAAGCTCTCAGGAAAAAACCATAAAAATATCAAAAATTTGACAAAATTCCATATAAAGATAATGAATCACTACAATTTGTTCCTCTATATCATATAGGAGAATGGGTAATGGTTAGTTTAGTAATAATCCATATGGTCCTTAGTGTACTCCAACTAATACTATGTCAAAAATTCACCCAGTAGGGGAATAAAAATATAAAGAATGCCTACAAGGGAAATGATATGGGTCATCATGATCATTTCATCGGGATTCCATCAACAAGGTCTCCATAGCACAACCCAAACTTCATGGAAAATCTCCCAATAATAAAACTACATTCATCCGTCCAGAAAATCATCTCATCCATGGATTAAAAATCAACTAAAGTATAATATAAACAACTCCATTCCATTCTATATTCCTAAATATTACCTCAAAATAATAATAAAAGATAAAATTCATATAGACATAACTTCTATAGCATAGCCTCAGCCTAGAAAAAATGATCCAATAGCATTGGTCCTCAAACTCGTGATAAAAAACTCCACTAATCTATCATTGAGGAATTATTCTAGACATGTATAGTAAAACCTTGATCTCCTTATATATATTCATCAAAATAATCTTTTATAATCTATTCAAATAAAATCAAATATATGCTTATAGTGCAATGAATACAGGATAATCAAAAAGCTCAAAAACCACACTCAGGGATCAAAACTCATAACCTAACACCCATGAGGATTCTGGAACCAAAAAATCAAAAATATCCTCCTAAAATGATCACCATTCATAATACACCATCCAAAAAGCCTCTAAATTTCTAATATATTCCATCATTGTGATATATAGGTAAAATAGTAACAATAGATTACTCACATGTTCAATTCTGGCACATGGAGGGGAAAATGGAAAACATTCTACGGAAGGAATACTATATGGTGTGTATATTGGGTACATGTTGTGTAACCCCATTAGTTATCCTTGGTTGGGTTCCACATTCTAACCATCATGTAATTTTCTAAATTACATTCCATGTGTACCCTTTAAATGGTGCATACCCTCGCATGGGTTTCTATCTGTGTACCTCATCCCAGGACAGCTTGTACACCCCTGTAATGTATAGCGTGTACCACCCCAAAAATAGTGTATACCCCAAAACAATTTACCAGATACGTACTTATAAACTCAACCCAACACTCGTCTAGTATAATAACATTACATGACCATTTTTCATGGGCATCACAAGCAATCTATTCAAGTACCGTAAAGAATCATGTTCCCTCAGCACAAAATAAGTTTCCCCATCATGTCATGCACCCCAAGTACACATTTTGTTGTACCAAATCTCAACATCAATATGTACAAAAAAATAAATTGTGTACTCACTAAACCACATGTATTGTAAATGAGTTTTCCTGAAATAAAAACACCCTAAATAGCTCGATACACCATATTTCTAACCAAATGTCACATATCGACCCACAATATTTTCCCAAAAACCTAAATAAGGATTTAAAACATAATAGCTTTTGTGTTATATTTATTTATGGAAAAATATTAAATATACATATCGAAGACTTTATAGATATCATTACATTATATTAAATATAAATTACTATAAAATCCCAAGACAAGAATAATAATTTCTAGTGTCTTGGAGATTATGTACATAATTAAACATCATGATTCCAAAATAATAGCATATTTCACTTAATCTTCATAAATAGATCCTAACAAACATTCATCCCATACATCAACATAGGATAACTGTCGGATAACATGAACATAAGGATGAGATAATTTCCCTATAATGGAATAAACAAAAAAATAATGCTTAACACATTGGTTATAAGGCATAACAAAATGATATAAAAATGCATGGAACATGATAAAATATATGGAATCGTATCATTGGATCATATAATCATGGATTAAGTGTGATGTAAAAGAAACATAAAACATGAATTTTTCATGATTCAAGGGTAATTTAACATTGAAGATCATGAGCCAAGTCTAACCATCAAGATCATTTCACATGAATCATGATTCAAGGCTAACCACAATAACCATTACAATGAATGTCTCATTCGACTATACATTACCCAATTAATTGGATCACTACCTAAGCACACCCATCATAACATGCTCATTAATATTTTTTCCACATAAATAATCATACATAAGTAATCAAACATAAACATAGGGGTTATCAATGTAAATAATTGGGTATCATAAATAAGTCATAAAGCATAATAAATTAGAATATCATAAAATTCTACATGAAACAAATGAATTACATAATACATGGAAATTAATCAAGGAAAATTGGCGTATTTAATTATTATTCATGTCACACTAAAGTGAAAACATGTAAAATGAGTATTTAAGAAATTTTAGAATTAATAATTTTTACTGTAGTATATATGAAATATTAAATTGAATTTAAATCATAAAAGGTAATAATATGTGATATAAAACCATAAGTGAACTATGAAAATTTTTCATAATATAATGATACATTTTGGAAAACAATGGTGGCTTAAAATATATAATACATTTCACTTGAAAATGGGTAATAATTAAGAAAGTTCTCTTAAATCCGGTTTTCCCATAAGGAAGAAATGAGTTCCGAACCTTTTAAAAACATTTACATACATGAAAAATAACAATTAATGGATATTGATACATTTTTTGGATCATATATTCAAAATTTATAGTATTTAAATAAAAATAAATGGGAATATAATTTGGGTAAGAAGAAAGAAAGTGTAACCTGAAGGAATAATGAAGGTTCTAGTAGAATCCCTTAACTTAAGTATAAAGGTGTTATTCATGTGATCTTAATGTCCTGGACAATCTAGTAATATTTATTAATTAATTATTATAACTCATTTATATAGTTATTTTATTTATTATAACTTCATTAAGAACATTTATATACTTTTTTACAGGTTCAGATATTAAATTTTCTTCGTTTGGGAGAGTTGGTTTCTTTATATTTCATGATTAGTTTACATGTAGTCATGTACAAAAGGTCATATAAGGAAGGATAATTATATAGAATTGAACTTATTTAATATTAATGATATTATAGAGGATAAATTTTTCATATATATGATCTGGTTTTATAGAATGATGATGAATAAATAGATTAATAGCTAATGATAATTGTTTTGGTTTATTTTGGCAGTTTTTATCAGAGAGAAATATTTTTGTTATATAAATTAGTATCATGTGTCAAAAATGAATCTATAACATTAAGTAATATTTAATACATATGTTAAAATCGGGTTCAACCATAAAAATGGTTTCATTACAAAACTATAATTCAATAATGGAAATGGAAAACTCCATCACTCTTGAATGTGATAAATTAACACATCATGGATGATGTTTTCATATTTAGTACATAAGGTGGGGGAAAGAGATATGATGATGAATTATTACATTATAATAACAAAATTATAGTATATGAAAGTTATAGATTTATGATAATATTTTTAAGAGGGTATTTTATGTGAGAAAAACAAAATAAAGGAACTTAAAATGAAATTAAAAGGAAAGGAAGAGGGTTTTGCAACTTGATTCCTTCTTCTTGTAAACCTCTATAAATTATTGGTTTTGGTATTTTATTAAGCCAAATGTAACACCCAAGGTATGTAAAGAATATGAAATTTTCAAATTTATCCATATTTTTGAATAAAATATTAATATTACTTTAAAGGGAATGCTATGCTCGATGGCATACCCACACTAGTGCAGAAATCGTTTTTTACTTCACCATTTTTTACGTCGGTTATATATAACCGACGTAACAATGCGGCGAGTAGATTTTTCACGTCGGTTATTTTAATAACCGACATTACAAATCGCGCCTGTTGGGTTTTTACGTCGTTTATTTGATAACCGACGTAACAAATCAATGCGCGGGGGTTTTTTACGTCGGTTATTTTGTAACCGACGTTAAAAAACCGTGGTTTTTACGTCGGTTATCAAATAACCGACGTAAAAAACCGCCGGGGCTTTGGTTTTTTACGTCGGTTATTGGATAACCGACGTAAAAAACGCGTAGATATCGGGTTTTTTTACGTCGGTTATGTGGAAACCGACGTAAAAAAACCCGATATCTACGCGTTTTTTACGTCGGTTATCCAATAACCGCCGTAAAAAACCAAAGCACCCTGGGGTTTATAACTTCAGTTATAAAATAACCGACGTAAAAATGCTTAAAAATAGTTTATAACGTTGGTTATATAATAACCGACGTTATAAAGCATTTAAAAAAATTAAAGCCCGCGTTCTGTCATTTACGATTTTTTCGATTGACAGTCGCCGGCTCGTCTCTCTCTCGCGCGGTAAACTCTAATCAGCTCGTCGATCGCCTGCATTACACTCATTTTGGCTTCATTGTTTATCTTCTTCACTGCTCTCAGATCTATCATCTCAACTCGCGACATTCAAGTAAGCCTTCCACGAATTTATTTCGTTCGTTTTCATTTTGATTCTTGATGTGATTTTCGTTCGTTTTTGAATCTCGTGGAATTTTTTTTATTGCAAATGGTTATTATGTTCATTCAACTCGCAACATTCAACTCGCAAATGGTTATTATGTTCATTCAACTTGCAAATGGTTATTATGTTCATTCATCTAGGAAAAAGGTTGCCCATGAGTTGGCCCAAGAAGGATGATATTGACTCTCTGAGTCTACCGGCCAACCGGTGGACTCCCACCGGCCAGCCGGTGGTCTCTGGCAGAAGCATTGCTTTCTGCCAGAGCCACCGGTCAGCTAGTGTTAGCGCACCGGCCAGCCGGTATGGGCACCGGCCAACTGGTTCTTGCCCACCGGCCAGCCGGAGGGCAAGGCAGTAGGCTTTCCCACTGCCTGGTGACACCGGCCAACCGGTGGATGACCACCGGCCAGCCGGTGGTCTCTGGAAGAAGCATTGCTTTCTGCCGGAGCCACCGGTCAGCCGGTGTTAGCGCACCGGCCAGCCGGTATGGGCACCGGCCAACCGGTTCTTGCCCACCGGCCAGCCGGAGGACCCAGGCCGTAGGCTTGCCCACTGCCTGGTGACACCGGCCAACCGGTGGATGACCACCGGTCAGCCGGTGGAACCCAAACAGAAGTAAATGCTCTACGACCCAATAGTTTATAACCATTACATGATTTTTAAAATGCTTATTTTTGTTCAATGACATTTACTTTACCATGTTTACAATGTTTACCAGGTTTACCATTTTTTCCATTTTTTACCATCTTGACCATTTTGACCATCTTGACCATCTTTACCATTGTTTAACATGCTTACCATATTACCAATGTTTACTATTATGTAACCCAGTACACTTTTCTATTTTCTGATTATAGTAGTATTAAAATTTTTGAATTTGTATATTTGTGAACTGACGTTTGTTTTTTTGATTTGAAGGATAATGACAGATCATTCAGATGATCAACCACATGATTCTGGGGAGGAGCATATTGCTGGTCATACCTCTGGGGATGAACATTCACATGCTCTTATTACGACAAAGAGTTCAAAGGTTGGTAAACGTGGTTGCACACGTTTACAAAAATTATCACTTGCCCGTACGCAGGATCCGAGGATAGTAGTTGAGTTTGATGATGATGATATTCCTAGAGGTCCGAATGCCAAAGATTTTAAGAGTTTTGTTGCAACTCAGGCTAAGACCAAAGTAAGCATTCTGTATGATGATTGGAGAGGTGTGGATAAAGCGGTTATCTCTCAGTTGTGGGAGACGATTTTGGTAAGATCTTTTGTCATTGTTTGACCATTCTTTTAATGTTTCTGGTATATATAATATGTTTAACCTCTTCTTTATCAGATGACATTTGATATTCCTGACACTGGAGGAGTCAGGAAGAAATGCTTATCGTTGGCTGCCAGGAGATGGAGGGATTTCAAACCAACCCTCACATCTGATTTCATTTATGGTCATAGGAGTCATGACAATCCATGTCGTATATATCCTTATATAGATGAAGGCACATGGAGACCGTTTTTTGAAAGTAGAAAAAAAGAGTCATTTCTGGTAAGGGCAATGTAAAATTTTATATACTTTCTTATATAACTGATTTTATTAATGTTTTGTTAATTATTTCTTATTCTTAAATTATAGCAAACAAGGAAAGCTCATCAGGAGATCCAATGTAAAAATGTATACCCTCATAGTTTATCTCAGGGAGGGTATACATTATTGGAAGAAAAAATGATAGCGGAAAAATTTCAACAACTAAGAGCTGAGTCTTCAAGCTCTGGAGAGGTGGCCCCTCCATCCCCTCCATCTAGACATGAAAAATGGAAGAGAGCTCGGAAGGGAGAAAAGGGCAATATCTTTCGGAAGAATCGAGAATCGTAGCTGAGAGGATTGTAAGATATCTATTTAATTTATTTAAGTTAACTTTTTTCTTCATATAAGTTTCAATCATTACAGAAATGTTCAATTAATTAATACAGGACTCTCTTGAGGAGCAAAGTTCAGAGGGGACATTTACAGCTACTGGGAGGGAAGATATTTTATTTGCAGCATTGGGAAGGCTCGAACATCCTGGTCGTGTAAGAGGATATCCGACAGGTGTATCGGTAAGAAAAGTGTTTCCACGTTCTTCAACTTCTAACATTGAGGGGGTTTATAAAAAAAATAGAATCCTTGGAGGCTGAAGTTCAAAATATTAATGCGATGGTGGAAGACAAGATTAGAGATTCGGTGCAATCTATGTTTGCAGAAATGCAAAGACAATTTCAGAGTGCAGCTCCCACTCCTCCACCTCCCCCTGCAGACCCCATTATTTATCCTCCACCTCCGCCAGTAGCTCCCACTCCCCCACCTCAGCCTGTGGACCCCATTTTTTATCCTACGCCTCTGCCGTAGCTTTCTACATATTGCGAGTTGTATGTTGATGATTCTCAACATCATATAGTAGCATACGGGTCGGTATATTGTATAGGATATACAGTTCATCATCAACAATTAGAGGTAGAGAATCAGAGGGTCACTGTACAGGATATTATAGATAGATCAGATAGGGTACCAATACCTACAGATGAGGTGGCGACAGTTGGACAGAGTATCGTCCATTTTTTAGTTTGGCCATCCAGACTTCTTCGACTCATTACCATAGAGGTATGAATGTTATATCTTTTATTTTATTTTTTTATTAAAGTTGTTTTATCATTTGAAAACTACTGTAATTCTCAATTTTTTTTTCACAGGAATACTTCAAAGGTAAAGATATACTGTATAGACAATAACAAAGACAACAGGCTATGACATCAGATACAGATTCCAGTGGTCTTGACAGATTGTCAAGATATTCACATTTGTTGTTGGGTTTTTATGAGTTTCCAATGGAATCTCATGTTTGTGGACGTGAAATAACTATGGGGATTACAAAATCTGATATCATGGAGCTTGTTACTGGAGATAAGTTGGGCATCAACGTGGTGCAAATTTTTTCCATGTAAGTCTTAACACCTTTTCCCTGCGTTATATTTATTAAAAATGTATACTTATATATGTTTTGTATTAGGTATCTTTATAAAATTTGTGAGAGGAATGAACTGACAGAAGTATATGGATTCATGGACCCGCAATTGATTTCCCCTGAAGCATGTGCATTGACTGAGGAACAAAGAATGGTTTATATTGCTGAAAGATTTGAAAAGAATATAATCCAACAATGTTGGATGATGCCTTTTTGTGAGAGGTATGAAACACATTTCTCTCGAATAGTTAATTATCTTTTAACATAAAAAGCCACTAACATTAAATTTCCTTTTATCAGTAATCATTGGATGTTAGGGATTTTTTTCCCAAGGGAGAAAGCTCTTTATTGGATATGCTCTGTTCATGGTGATGTGCGGGCAAGTTTTAAGAATATATTTGAAAAGTAAGTTTCAATTTCTCAATAGTTTTATATATTATAATAAATTTTAAATTTACCCCATTCGTGTTATTTTTCTAACAGTGCATGGGCCTACTTTCGAAAAAACACAAAGAAAAGAAATGCAAAGATCAAATATGTAAAGGCGAAGGTAAATTTCCATTTATAATTTGTACTTTTTGATTTATTACATAAAAATAATATATTGAATTTACACTCATTCAAAACAGAATTTTCATGAACAACAAGGCCTCATCGAATGCGGATATTATATGTTAAGATTTATGTATGAAATAATAACAACTGGGACAGTTGTGAATTTTGACCTGGTACGATTTCCTCTTAAACTTTGCCATCATATTTCAATTTGATTTATTCATTATACACGTAAACTATCTTCTTTTTCATTTGTAGCTTTTTGATGACCCTCAACCCTATACTAATGAAGACATCAAACACGTACAAGTGGAGTGGTCAAATTATTTTACAGGTTTGATTGAATTTTAGTTGTTTGTAATGTAAAATGTAATTTTGAATATTGTCGTTTTAATTATCTATTTGGTAGTTGTTTAGGTTTGATTTAGTTTTTTTTTGAAGTTGACAGTGTATGTTTTGAATGTTATATAATTGAATGTTTAATTTTGCTCTACTTCTTGTTTTGGTCTACTTTTGATGGTTCTTCTGGTATGGATTTGGGTCTGTTGGGGAGGGGTGGCAGGGATGTCCAGGGGTGTGGGAAGCCGGTCCAGGGGTGTGGGAGTGTTGTCCAGCGGTGGGGGGGTTGTCCAGGGGTGTGGTGGGGGCTGTCAAGTGGGGTGAGGGGGTGAGGAGGTGCTGTTCAGGCGGGTGGGGGTTGTCGAGGGGTGTTTGGGGGTGTCCGGGGGTCGGGGGGCAGTCTAGGAGTGTGGTGGGGGCTCCAATGGGGTGGGGGAGGGTTGTCCAAGGGGTATACATGAGGGTGGGAGCTCCAATGGGGTGGGGGAGGGCTGTCCAGGGGGTATACATGAGGGTGAGGGCTCCAACGGGGTGGGGGAGGGCTGTCCAGGGGGTATACATGAGGGTGAGGGCTCCAACGGGGTGGGGGAGGGCTGTCCATGGGGTATAAATGAGGGTGGATTCTGTCTAGTGGGTAAGTTTTATATGTTATCTATTTACATGCTTATTTTTGATGTACTTCTGTTTTTGTGGTATGATTTCTTGATTTATTTTCTGGTTGATTCTGGTGGAGAGAAGATCACTGCATTCTGTTTAAAAAAAATTGGGTTTATCACGTCGGTTATTTAATAACCGGCGTGATAAAATGCCTGGAAAGTAGTTTATCACGTCGGTTATTTCATAACCGACGTCATAAAAGGCCTGTAAACTAGTTTATCACGTCGGTTATTTAATAACCGACGTGATAAAAGGCCTGGAGAATGGTTTAGCACGTCGGTTATTGAATAACTGACGTGCTAAACGGCCTGGACAAGGGTTTATCACGTCGGTTATTGACTAACCGACGTGATAAACCCCCTCCCACCGGTTTATCACGTCGGTTAGTCAATAACCGACGTGATAAACCCCCCTCCCCCAGTTTTTCACGTCGGTTTTATATGAACCGACGTGATAAACCACGCTCAGCCCGGTTTATCACGTCGGTTCTTATAGAACGGACGTGATAAACCACCGTCACCCCAGTTTATCATGTCGGTTCTTCGATAACCGACGTGATAAACCATTCTCCAGGCCCTTTATCACGTCGGTTCTAAAATAACCGACGTGATAATCATCGCGATTTTATGCTTTTTGACGTCGGTTTTTAAATAACCGACGTCAAAAGCCTTATTTATAACGTCGCACGTATTAACGTTGGCTAGAAACTGACGTAAAAAAGGTTTTCTGCACTAGTGCCAATATGCAACAACGAGTTTCTTTGAAATCTTACATTGAACTCTAATAATAAAATAATATTATTTTAAAAGGTTGTTAACGCCTAGCCATTTTAGCGGCTGGAATGAACGGAACTAACTACAAAATCATAATATATTTTTTTCAAATATTTTTACTTTTATCCAATAAGTGTTATAGGAGTAAAATTAAAATGAATCCAATTTTAAGCATAAATATTCTAATATTATTTAAAGGGTCAATTAACCACCTTTTGAGGGAGAACACTTTTTAAATATACTTTTGACAATTTTATATGTTTTATTTGACAAAATAAAATCCTTCTTTAGAATCTTGACATCAAAATTTACTTTGTGTAAATTTTTGTTATTTTTCCTATAAAGATCATTTTTAGTGAAAATGTTGCATTTTAATACAAAACCTCCTTTTTTCTGATTTATTTATGTGGATAGATTATATTTTTAATTGAGATTAATGTGTATTTAGAATATATTTTTACCATTTAATCCAATGGTGGTCATTGAAATTAATTTCACTTTGAAACTGGACTTAAACTAGTGCTATTCTTTTAATAGATAATGTTTCTTAAAAACACGCTATTTGTTTTGACAGTGGGAATTAATTATTAAATTAATTAATGCAACTTATATATTTTTAATTTTTTAAAATAGACACCATTTTTGAATTCGGAATATCAAATATATCTTAGGGTGAATTTTTGGTATTTTTCTGAAAAACATCAATTTTTTATGAATAGTGAAACCACTATGTGGTAGTTAAAGAAACTGATTTTTCATTTTAATGAAACCATAGCACTTCTGTGATTTTATTTTCAAAAATCCGACATAAATTGTTGTTATTAGGAAGTAAAATGTGGTTCAATGTGATTAAAATAATTTTTTGGTGAATAGTAACTTTTAAGTTTTATTAATCGCGATTAAAGGTAATTAGTGTAATTTAAGTTAAAGATAATGTTATAATAATATTAAAAGACATTGAAGCATGTCCTACCCTTATTGGATGAGTCATGGAAGACCAAGACAATCCATGGGTCAACTTTGGGACCCCATGGAGCCACTTTGGTTGGAAAATGACATTAATAACTTTTTATTTAAATTTAAAATTAAAATGTCACAAACATGTATTGTTTTACTAAAACAATTTTTACATGGGGTAATACAAGTCATATTTTTCACTATAATTATTCATTAGAAATATAAAAAGATTTCATACATCATGATATTTTTTTAATAATTTTTTGACATTAAATAAATTAATTTATTTATGACACCGTGATGATGTAGTGATTACTTCATAAATGAACGACTTAAATAAAATGAGAATATAGGGTAAAATCTAAGTCTTATACTTTTCACAAACCTATTGGATGGGTTTATTTAGAAACCTTATTTCCTTATCCTCGAAATATATCCTTTTGGGACCTTTAAAATCCGAAAATAATTTTATAATAAAGTAATAGTTTATAACATTCCAAGAGTGCCCCTCCTCTTCTCTTATAAAAGGCGCCCACCTTTACCACCTTACCCACACCACTCAAGCCTTTGGCTCGGCAAAAACCTGACCATTTCATCTCTCCACATCCCTCTCTTCATCATTGAATCCTCACATTTGGCATAATGCTCTTCAAGAAACCCTTTTGGTTCAAACCAAGAGGATTTACCTGATTTAAAGGTAATGTCTTCACTTGTGTTCTTTTGTTTTATTTTTCTTCTCCAAACCCCTAAATACTTTTTATTCATTTCTTTTGTAACAAAAACAGTATCTTAAATACACTAGGATGTTGTTATGTGAAGGATTCGAGATACACTTACTCACACCTCCATCTAATGGTTAAAGAACATAGTGTTTCTGTGGATGGCGAATTACTGCCTCACGAAACGATGATTGTTCAATCTTCTCTTAACACCTTTCATGGTGTCCATTATGATGTCACTGTATTTTATATATGATATATATGGTTTTTATTTTTCCTATATGCTTCTTTATTTTATATTTAAAACATAACTTTATGCTTTTCATGTTGTGCAATTGCGATAATTTCATACGAGAAAGTGTGGACTACCACCCCCTCAAGTGATGTGACTCGTTCATGCAATACATGGAATGTATAAATAATGAAATTAATGAAATTATGTGACCTATAAAACATATATATTATACTTTAATTATAATATATATATCTCTCAATTATTTTTAATTCCATTAATATGACAATGAAATGAATGTAGCGTTCATGCGTACGTACGGCCTACCGTCTCCATGAATGGTGCATTTCATTTATTTTTATCTCCGAATGTTATGTAATAGTATAAAATGAATATATACTGGATATATATGATATTTAAATCATTAACACTATTCTGGAGATGATTTACTTATAGCTACATGGACAATCATTTTCAAACAAGTTCATTTTTGACTCATGTACCAAACATCGACAAAAATGTCTGATATGAACTCACATTATTAACCAATTATTATAAAATTATAATATGTGATATGAACTGCATAATAATATTTAATGGAGGACCTTAAGAAATTATAAATTTACAAAAGTTTATTATTCAGGAATATAAAGAAACGAACAAGACAAGTCGGACTTGATGTAAGGGATCCTACCTCTCTCTTTCTTTTTAAGTACTCTCTTTTATGTCGTTTCTTTTAAGATCCTCATTATTAGTTGTGGGATGTTCTTTTATATTCCAATTACTGTAATTTCTATGTTCATACTATGAGATACCCTATTTGATTTTATCAATCCATTTTTTTGGATGTTTTAAGTGGTGTCGTTAGGCTGCCGAGTTTTCGTAAGGGGTTTTTCATCTCACTCTTATCCCCATGAGATTTATGCTACATTTGCCACCATTTCCTTTAAGTGGTATATGTACTTCCCATTATTATAATCTTTGTGTAATATAATTTCATTTACTAGTATTTACATAAATGTTGTATAGTCCATCTTTCATGGGGTGTACATTTTGAATGTTACCCAAATCTGTAAGGGAACCATTCACCCTCGTCTTTTTAAAAGACTTATTTTGTTATGTCATTTAATTTACATATTTTTATGTTGGGATATGTTATTATATATCCTTATTGATGTAAATTTTATTTCCAAGTTATGAGACACCATTTTCTCTCTCATCAACTAATTTTATTAATTTTTAAGTGACGTCGTTAGTCTATCAAATTTTACCAAGGGAACTTCTTAACCCAATTTCGATTTCTTTGGGTTCAACATGTAATTATTGAATATGTAATCCTTTGAATATGTTTTAATGACCATTGATTGTTTCACACTTAATATATACTTATATTGGGTGTATTTATATTTTTCACACATAATTATGAGATTGATTTATCCTTAATTTAAAGATGCCTTCTTTATAGGGGATTTCTTCTCATTTTACATTTCTATTGAGACTTCATTGTTGTTATGCACCAATTCACTCTTATATGGTGTATATACTGTCCTTTGGAATATTATATCGTCAATACCTTTATTCTCATGATATTATAAAGTTCTTATTAAATGTTATTCCTCAATTATTTCATACAAGTGTCTCTCATTTTGTTAAAAACCTTTAACTAAAATATCATTTTAAATATTTTCATGATTTATTATTATAAATATTTCTCATTAATATACTTGTTTTCAAAATGGTTTTAAGTATTTATTTATATGGATATTAGTGGTTTAAAATTTTAACAGCTTCAAAGTGTTATCGGACACTTTGATTCAAAAATCTCTTTATTAAATGTTTTAATTGGTTTTGAAAATGTTTTTTAGAATGGATTTGTTATTTAAATATCTTAAAATGTTATATTGTTATTGCAATGTGGGAATGTTATCTTTCAATTATGATTAAGTTATGTTCTATGATTATGTTATGGTTCTTGTGAATTGTTTATGAAGACGGGTGGTTCCGTGATAAAACAAGGGTGGATGAGCCTGATATAGCTCTCCAATGCATTGGGTAACGTGAAGGAGTTAAACGTTAAGGTTTCTCCGAAGAGATTTATGGAATATACTGTGATGGGTATTCCAAATGTAACCATGAAGGTTACTCCATACGTAATAATGTTATGAATTTCTCAAGTTAACTTTATGTCTTCTGATTTCTATGATTTATTCGTAAATCTTATGATTTCATGAGGTATGTTAAATTGCTTAGGTTTTATGAGTAAAGTATGATTTTATTGATTCTTATGTATACAGGAACTAATTTTTTCTATCCGTATTTTTATAACCCTTACTGATCTTTTTATGCTCATCTAAAGTTTTTTTGAAATGTTTTTCACAGGACATAAAGTTGAATAGTGTCAAGGATGGGATCAAGGAAATGTCAGGCTGTCTAAAACAAGGAACTAGACATGACTCTTTTTTTCAAGAGTTTTTATTTTGTGAAAAAAAAGGAAGCTGAGTAGATGTGTCTACTTTGTAATCTTTGAGATGTAATAGTTATGTCCTAATTCTCTAAAACTCGAAACCTGAAAAGATCCTCAATGTGAATTATTCATTTAATTTGATAATAAGTAATGTTTAAGGTCGAGTCCTTATAGTTGGTATCAAAGGTCGATTTAGATAACTTTAGAGGTTAGGGTATTCTTTAAGCATAAGTGGAATTACCATAATTGCTAGGATTTCAGAAAGAGTCATAGTTTTAAGATAAATTGAATGAGTAAGTATATCTTAGTGTTTATCTTCCTCATTTGTACATGATGATTTTGTTTATATACTCACACTGACATTTTTGGTTTTAGTAAATGGATGGATTTAGCAGGCACCAAAGTGACAATGGGTTTGAAGGAAACTGTGGTGGTTCTCTGATTAAGAGACTAGATGAAATGGGGGATTCAATGAGAAATCTCGTGGTTATTATAAACCAACAATCAGGAGTCATGATCAACCACTTGAACATTGGTGAGTTCTCTAATGCATCATTTACAAGATAACCAACTCGATGTGGAAGTTCAGGTAATAATTATAAAGGTAACCATTAGGGTTTATATGATCATTAATTTTTAGGTAATTATGGGTTACTATATGTTATGATGGAATATGAACGACATGAGATAAACTTGAGGTTAAATTATGTTATGGTTATTTTTGAAGATTTTATCGCTTTTTGGGGAATGTTATAAGAATTTTGTAGTTTTGTAAAAAGGACCACACGTAGACCATGTGAAAACCTGTCACGTCTGAAGAAGCTACGAGAGTCGAACCCATAACCAAAGTGCGACTGGTATTTATCACCTACCACTAGACTACGTGAAGTCCCTGGTTAGTTTGACGAATTCCTTTTAGTTAGATGATCATAGGAATCTAGAATAATTTTATTTTATGCTATCTATGGAAATTATTAACCTATCATAGAGGATATGTGATTAGGTTAATTACTTTTCAGTATGAGACTTTAAGAGTAACTGATTTAATTTGGAGATAAATGTTAAGGATTATCTTGGAAGACTATGTGATTAAATCCTTCATAGATTTGGGTTTCAGTCTTATTTTTGATTACTTTGAAGAATTTTATGGATATATGTTTATTCAATGTTCTTTGTTGAACTTTGGGTATTGTTTGAAAAAATTTGGAGATTAAGAATAGATTTTTTTTATAAAGGATTATCCTTTTTGGGTATTATCTGATCTCATACTAACATTTTTTGTTTTAGTTTTGGTTAAGGTCTAAAGACATGGGAAGTATATAGTTCACTTTTTTGGATTAGGTGATTCTCTAGAAGTTGATTATAGCTCTCTTAATGTGACCAAGTCATCCTAAATACTCGTCTTTTGGAGAAAATATGAGTTCGTGTAAGAAATATAGTAAGTTTTGAGAGTCAACATGACAAGTAAGTATGTTTCCTTATGTTTTAGTTAAGCTCATAAATAAATTCCTCAATGAAAAGTAACTTAAAACAAAAAGGTTTTCTATTAATGTTTCCTACTGGGGAATCAAATACCATTTAACCCATCACAAGTTTGTTATTTTCTTGTGGTTAACTTTCTCCTAAACATGTTTTCTATCACTCTCCATCAGAACATGACCCTTTTTTTTCTCCTCCATGTCCATGTTTTCCTGCATGGAATCCTAGTATGGGTTAACTCGTGTGACCTTTGTACTTATCTTTCTTTATTTTAAAGTGATAGTTTTACTGACTCTTGTTCTGATGTGGGATTTTCAATGAAGTTTCCAAGCCCAATTTTAAAATTGTGAGGACACAATTCCCAAAAGGGGAGAAGGATGTAACACCCCAGGTAAATAAAGAATATGACATTTTCATATTTATCCATATTTGTGAATAAAATATTAATATTACTTTAAAGGGAACTCTATGCTCGATGGCGTACCCAATACGCAACAAAGAGTTTCTTTGAAATTTTATGTTGCACTCAAATAATAAAATAATATTATTTTAAATCGTTGTTAACGCCTAGCCGTTGTAATGGCTGGAATGAACGGAAATAACTACAAAATGATTGTATATGTTTGTAAACTATTTTTAATTTTATCCAATAAATGTTAGAGGTGTAAAATGGAAATGAATCCAATTTTAAGAATAAATCTTCTAATATTCTTTAAAAGGTTGATTAACCGCCTTTTGATGGGGGACCATTTTTAAATATAATTTTCACAATTTTATATGTTTTATTTGAAAAAATAAAATCATTCTTTAGAATATGGACATCAAAATTTACTTTGTGTAATTTTTTGTTATTTTTCCGATAAAGATCATTTTTTGTGAAAATGTTCCATTTTAATTCAAAACCTTCTTTTTAATCTGATTTATTTATGTGTATTGACTATATTTTTAATTTATATTAATGTTTATTTAGAATATATTTTCACCATTTAATCTAATTTCATTCATTGGAATTAATTTCACTTTGAAACTGGACTTAAACTAGTGTAAATCTTTTAATAGATATTGTTTCTTAAAAACACGTTATTTGTTTTGAAAGCGGGAATTAATTATTCAATTAATTATTCAATTAATTATTAAATTAATTAATGCAACTTATATGTTTTTAATTTTTTAAAATAGACATCATTTTTGAATTCGGAATATCAAATATATCTTAGGTTGAATTTTTGGTATTTTTCTGAAAAACATCAATTTTTGATGAATAGTGAAACCACTAAGTGGTAGTTAAAGAAACTGATTTTTCATTTAAATGAAACATTAGCACTTCTGTGATTTGATTTTCAAAAATCCAACACACATGGTTTTCATTAGGAAGTAAAAAAAATTTCAATGACATTAAAATAATTTTTTGGTGAATAGTAACTTTTAAGTTTTATTAATCGCGATTAAAGGTAATTAGTGTAATTTAAGTTAAAGCTAATGTTATAATAATATGAAATGACCTTGACACATGTCCTACCCTTATTGGATGAGTCATGGCCTACCAAGACAATCCGTGAGTCAACTTGGGGACCCCATGGAGCCACTTTTGTTGGAAAATGACATTAATAACTTTTTATTTAAAGTTAAAATTAAAATGTTACAAACATGTATTGTTTTACTAAAACAATTTTTACATGGGATTATAAAAGTCATATTTTTTACTATAAATATTAATTAGAAATATAAAAATATTTCATACATCATTATAGTTTTTTTATAATTTTTATACATTAAATAAATTAATTTATTTATGACACCGTGATGATGTAGTGATTACCTCATAAATGAACGATTTAAATAAAATGAGAAGATAGGGTAAAATATAAGTCTTACACTTGTCAAAAACCTATTTTATGGGTGGATTTAGAATCCTTATCACCTTAGACTAGAAAAATACACTTTTGGACCCTTAAAATCCGAAAATAATTTTATAATAATGTAATAGTTTATAACTTTCCATGAGTTCCCCTCCTCTTCTCTTATAAAAGGTGCACACCTCTACCACCTTACCCACACCTCTCAAGCCTTTTTCTTGGAAAAAACCTGCCCATTTAATCTCTCCACATCCCTCTATTCATTATTGAAGCCTCACCTTTGGCAGAATGCTCTTCAAGAAACCCTTTTGGTTCAAACCAAGAGGAGTTACCCGATTTAAAGGTAATGTCTTCACTTGTGTTCTTTTGTTTTGTTTTTCTTCTCCAAACCCCTAAACTCATTTTATTCATTTCTATTGTAACAAAACCTGTATCTTCAATATACTAGTATGTTTTCATGTGAAGTATTTGAGCTACACTTACACACACCTCCACCTAATGGTTAAAAAACATACTGTTTCTGCGGATGGCGAATTGCTGCCTCACGAAATGATGATTGTTCAATCTTCTCTTAACACCTTTCATGGTGGCCATTATGACGTCACTATATTTTATATATGATATATATGGTATTTATTTTTCCCATATTCTTCTGTATTTTATATTTAGAACATACCTTTATGTTTTTCATGTTGTGCAATTGCGATAATTTCATACGAGGAAGTGTGGACTACCGGCCCCTTAAGTTATGTGACTCGTTCATGCAATACATGGAATGTATAAAGAATGAAATTAATTAACTTATGTGACCTATAAAACATATATATTATACTTTTATTATAATATATATATATCTCAATTGTTTTTAATTTTAATAATATGACAATGAAATGAAAGTAGTGTTCATGTGTAAGTACGGCCTACCATCTCCATGAATGGTGCATTTCATTTATTTTTATCTCCAAATGTTATGGAATAGTATAAAATGAATATGTAATGGATATATATGATATTTAAATCATTAATACTATTCTTTAGATGATTTAATTATTACTACAAGGACAGTCATTTTCAAACAAGTTCATTTTTGACTCATGTACCAAACATCGACAAAAACGTCTGATATGAACTCACATTATTAACCAATTATTATAAAATTATAATATATTATATGAACTGAAAAATAATATTTAAAGGAGGACCTTAAGAAATTATAAATTGACAAAAGTTTATTATTCAGGAATATAAAGAAACGAACAAGACAAGTCGGACTTGAGGTAAGGGATCCTACCTTTCTCTTTCTTTTTAAGTACTCTCTTTTATGTCGTTTCTTTTAAGATCCTCTTTCTTAGTTGGGGGATGTTCTTTTATATTCCTATTATTTTACTTTCTATGTTCATATGATGATATACCCTATTTTATTTCGTCAATCCATTTTTTTGGAAGTTTTAATTGGTGTCGTTAGGCTGTCGAGTTTTCGTAAGGGGTTTTCATCTCACTTTTATCCCCATGAGATTTATGATACATTTGCCACCATTTACTTTTAGTGGTATATTTACTGCCCATTATTATACTCTTTGTGTAATATAATTTAATTTACAAGTATTTACATCATTGTTTTATAGTCTTTCTTTCTTAGGTGTACGTTTCGAATGTTACCCAAATCGGTAAGGGAACCTTTCACCCTCCTCATTTTAAAAGACTTATTTTGTTATGTCTATTAATTTACATCTTTTTATGTTGGGATATATTCTTCTATATCCTTATTGATGTAAATTTTATGTCCAAGTGATGATATACCATTTTCTCTCTCATCAACTAATTTTTTGAATTTTTAAGTGACGTCGTTAGTCTATCAAATTTTACTGAGGGAACTTCTTAACCCAATTTCGATTTCTTTGGGTTAAACATCTAGTTATTGAATATGTAATCCTTTGAATATGTGTGAATGAACTTTTATTGTTTCACAATTAATATCCACTTATATTGGGTGTATTTATATTTGTCACACATAATTATGAGATTGATTTATCCTTAATTTAAGGATGCCTTCTTTATAGGGGATTTCATCTCATTTTACATTTCTATTGAGACTTCATTCTTGTTATGCACCAATTCACTCTTATATGGTGTATATACTGTCCTTCGGAATATTATATCATGAATCCCTTTATTCTCATGATATTATAAAGTTCTGATTAAATGTTATTCCTCAATTATTGTATACAAGTGTCTCTCATTCTGTTAAAAACCCTTTAACTAAAATATCGTTTTAAATGTTTTAATGATTTATTATTATAAATATTTCTCATTAATATCCATGTTTTCAAAATGGTTTTAAGGATTTATTTATATGGATATTAATTTTTTAAAATGTTAAAAGCATCAAAGTGGTATGGGACACTTTGATTCAAAAATCTCTTTATTAAATGTTTTAAATGGTTTTGAAAATGGTTTTTAGAATGGATTTGTTATTTCAATATCTTAAAATGTTATATTGTTATTGCAATGTGGGAATGTTATCTTTAAATTATGCTTAAGTTATGTGTTATGATTATGTTATGGTTCTTGGGAATTGTTTATGAAGACGGGTGGTTCCGTGATAAACTAAGGGCGGGTGATCCCGATATATCTCTCCAATGCATTGGGTAACGCAAAGGAGTTAAGCGTTAAGGTTTATCCGAAGAGATTTAGGGAATATTCTGTGACGGGTATTCCAAACGTAACCATGAGGGTTACTCCCTACGTAAGAATGGTATGAATGCTTCAAGTAAACTTTATGTCTTATGATTTCTATGAGTTATTCATAAATCATATGATTTCATGAGGTATGTTAAATTGCTTAGGTTTTATGAGTAAAGTATGATTTCATTGATTCTTATGTATACAAGGACTAATGTTTTCTTTTCGTATTGTTATAACCCTTACTGAGCTTTTTATGCTCATCGTAAGTTTTTTTGAAATGTTTTTCACAGGACATAAAGTTGAATAGTATCAAGGATGTGATCAAGGATGTGTCAGGCTGTCTAAAACAAGGAAATAGACATGTCTCTTTTGTTCAAGAGTTTTTATTTTGTGGAAAAAAATGGAAGCTCATTAGATGTGTCTACTTGGTAATCTTTGAGATGTAATAGTTATGTCCTAATTCTCTAAAACTCTAAACCTGAAAAGATCCTCAATTTGAATTATTCATTTAATTCAATAATATGTAATGTTTAAGGTCGGGTCCTTATACAAAAATATCTTGGAAGATTGGGAGGGGGTTGGGAGGATATTCTTTAAAAATTTTGAATAGGATAATGGCTTGAGAGGTGTGAGGATAATAGGTGATGAAGGGTGATATTTATAGTGTAGGGGAGGGGTGTTTTCTCATTATTTAATTCATTAGTTTATTATTTTTTACAAGACATGAAATAGTGTTGATTATTGGGACTAAATTGTGTATTTAGATCATGAAATTTTGATCCAATTTTTCTTATATCATCAACAACACAATGAATGGTGTATTTAACTTATATTGTATATGCACTATAAATTACTATATTTTACTATTCACCAACAACTCAAGTATTTCAGTACAATCCCAAAAATTCAATTTAAAAATTACTCAATGTGTAGAAATAAAAATTGAACTACATTTTTTGAAAATAATTTTTTAAATATGATAAATTAAATTTCTATTTTAAAAACTAAATTTAGTCAAAAAATATAGATTTTAAAATTACAATAGATTTTATATCACTTTAGAAATATAACAATGGTCTCATAAAATTATCTTATAATTATAAGACATCAAAATACATATTTATGAATAGATTTTGTGAAAATAAATTTTCTTTTAAATTATTAAATTATTCATAAAATTTTAATTAAATATTTATAAATCATAGAAATTCCAATTCTTAATTATAATTTTATTAATTGTTTATTTACTTCTACTATGATATAATTATTTCATATTGTAACTTAAAAATTGATAAATTTAATTTTTACATTCCTTGGTGAGGTTACTATTTAGTTGTATGGTTTACTATTTAAAAGGTTCATGTTGCTATTATAATGTTCAAGTTACTATTCCTTTAGTATATGTTCACGAACTTCTAGAAATGCCTTTTATTTCATTAATTAGTCATTTATAATGTTTTTATTTTTTTCTTAATGTGATTTTATGCGATTTTACTATATGAAATAACTATAATATGAGAATTTAATTTATAAAAAATTTTGGTCGGTACATTATTCCCTCCTTATTAAATTTCTCCTTTGAAATTCTGTTATACATTCTAAGTAGAAAATAGGTGTTGGTAATTTTTCTTCATCAGTTACTCTAGTTCCCATATTTCCTCTTCATACTTATGTTTATTCCATAGTAATTTTACAATGTGAGTATTCATATTTCATAAAAATGTATCTATATAATCCACGATATTCATTGGTTGATCCTTGTTAGAAAGATCATTCTCACAATGTACAACCTCTGAAGTCAGTACGAGTGAAGGATCTGGTGTGTACTTCCTTAAAAGGTATATGTGGAATACATCATGTACATTATACATGGTAGGTGGAAGTTCTAGTCGATAAACCACAGATCCAACACGATAAAATTTATTGAAGGGGAAAATGTTCCTTTGACTTAGATTCCCTTTCTTCCCAAATCGCATGGCCCACTTCATTAGAGATATGTGGAGGAATACCATGCATCCAACACTTAAATCCAGGCATCATCGATTATTATATTTATAGCTCTTTTTTCATCCTTGGGATTCCATGATGTGATGTTGAATGGTTTTCAACTTCTCCACTATTAGTTCAACCATTTCAGGTCTTAATAGCTTACATTCACCATCTTCATCTCAATAGGCCTTTTTATTGCACTTTTCCCCAAAAATAGATTTATATAGAGCCATTTGGATACTAGAGTGGAAAATATTGTTCTATATGAACCCAACCATAATAATATGGTAGTACCACTCTCATATTAAGTCCATAAAACACTTTCTAGACATGTCTTCTAGTGTTTTCATAGTTCTATATGACTGACCATCTGTTTGAGGATGATAGCACATACTAAAGTTCATTTTAGTGCATAGATCATGTTGGATTCATTTCCAAAAATTTGAGGCAAATATCATATATCAGTATGATACAATTGATAGTGTTACTCAATGAATTATTACCACTTCATTGATTTATATCAATTAAAGTTGATCCAATGAGAAGTCATCTCAAATTGTGATAAAGTGAGCTGTCTTTGTAAGATGATCCACAATAACACATATAGCATTCTTTCCTCTAGATTTCATTGGATTTCCAGTGAAAAAATATATTGTGATGTTACCCTACTTACATTTTGATATAGATAATGGTTGTATCATCCCTTTAGTATTTTTCCTTTCATTCATCACATGATGACATACTAGGAACATTGTTTTATATTCAGTAATATCCTTTTTCATACTATCCCACAAAAATTTCTCCCAGATATCTTGATTATTTTTTATGCTCCCAGGGTGAATAGAGAATGTTGAGATGTGAATCATTCAGAATATCATTATTTACCATTTTTTGAATGGTAAAATTATTCATTACCCAAATATTATGTCTCTATCCTCTCGAATATTGAAATTAGAAGATTTACTATTATTTATATCCTCCACCTTTTTCTAAATTTCCACATAATTTCTTTGAATATCTTTATTTTCTCCATAAGGGAAGGTTGATAAATAATTTGAGAAATTATTTTTGATTTTCATACCTTAATGATTCCCATGACCAACCTTTTTATGTCTAAGAATAATCAATCCTTATCAATTATCATCATTGATGAAGATGCATGATCCTTTCTACTCAGAGCATCTTCCACCTTATTTATATTACCAATATGCTAGTGGATTGAGAATTTTTTATACATTATGAGATCTAAATATCTTCATTGGTGAAAATTAATCTCATTATATGTGAATATATATTCGAGACTCTTTCTATTATTATATATCTCACACTTCTCCGTATAGAGATAATACCTCTATATTTTCAGTGAAAATATCACAATATCCAACTCCTGATCATAAATAGGATTATTTTTATCACGGATTTACAACTTCCTTGAGGCATAAGATATCAATTTAGAATTTTTAATTAGCACACATCCTAAGATCCTTTTTGAAGAATCACTGTATAGCACAATGAGTTCTCCACTTTTTAGGAGTTTGAGTACTGGCACAGTGATAAGACTCTTTTTGAGCTCCTGAAATCCTTCCTCGCATTCTTGAGCCTAGAAAAAAATTACTTCCTTCTGTTTAATCTTGATTATTGGGTTCAAAAAACATGATATTTTCTTCATAAATCATCGGTAATACCCATCTAGTCCAAGGAAACTATGGATTTGTTTTACAGAATTTGTCATGGGCCACTCCTCAAATGCCTTGGTCTTGGAAGGGTCTATAGATATTCCTTTACTGGTGATAACATGCCTTAATAATGATACTCCCTCCATCCAAAAATCACATTTTCTCTATATTTCATATATTTTATTCCTTTTAAAAGTCTTGAGAACAATATTCAAATGATCCTCATGATTTTCCTTTCTCTTGGATTATATCATAATATCATTGATAAAGACTACCAAAAAAATTTCATGGTAATATATAAAAAATATATTCATTAAATACATTAATATTGTTGGAGAATTAGTTAGTTTTAAGTTCGTCACTATGAACTCATCATTTCAATACTTTTTTCTGAAATGCAATCAATAGAATATATTTCTTCATGAACATTAATTGGTTATATCCTAATTGAAGGTCCACCTTAGATAAATAATTGGCCCCATACATCTGATAAAATTAGTTATCTATCTATAGAAGGAGATAAATTTTCATTTTCATGACATTTTAGAGATCACGATAATCAATACAGATTCCCATTAACGTATCCTTATTCTTGATGAAGAGGACTACTATGCCCCATGGTGAAGCACTCTGACGTATAAAATCCTTACCCAGATTCTCCTATAACAGCTTCTATTTCTCTCCTAGCATAATGGTGGACATTATATGAGGCATAATTGGTGTAGGTAAGTTACAAGAATATGTTTAATTTATAAATCAACCACTTTATTAAGTGTAAAACCATTAAATTATTTTGGGAATATATTAGTGTAATCCCTCATGATGGGAATGTCTTCGAGCATGATCATTTCCTTTGTCTCAATAATTTTTGTGATATATGCATTCTTGTAGGGAAGAAATAACAACAATTGAGATGACGATTCTGTAAGAGATTCATCTTCATCCATAAGCATGTAATGAATTATAATAAGTTTCAGGATGTCAATGGTGATATCCCTTTCCAGAAATTTGATGTTGGAATTGTATAAAGATTTCCAATCCATTCCCAATATAGCATCAAACTCTACTAATGGAAGTATGATCAGACTTTTTTAGAGGTTCATTTCACAAACATTTGTCGGGGTGGAGTTATATACATTGGATGAAATAATTTCCCCATTTTCTATTCTCCCTGATAACTCAACTTACATACTTTTATGTGGTGCTGGAATAGTTCTACTAAACATGAAAGATATGAAATATTGTATAGAACCATAATAAAATACTATGTTCACTATTCATGTATGAATACCAATGTACCTATCACCACATCATTGTCTGACCCCACCTTAGTAGTAGTGATACCATATTCCCTTCTCAATTTCCTTGGATGTTATTTTTTATTGCCTTGGACAACCCTGGGCATAGTTCATTGGTTTGTAAAATTCCTATGTTCCATGTAGTTGAAACACAACACTAAAGGTTGAGTGTTGATATGAACCTTTCATTATTCTTCCATGTTTATGGGATTATTCATGTCCCTTGGGTAGTTTGTAGCTAGATTCCTCATTAATCCACATTTTAATCTTTTATTTTATCCCTTTAGACATTTTTTAGGATGGGACTTCCCACAATTTTGAAACATTAGATATTTTCCTTTATTTCCATCATGGGATTTGTTTTTTGATCCACCCTTAAAAGACACCAATTTTAAATTTTCACGCAGATCACAGAATATTATGTGTCTCCAATCTTCATTTCAACCATGAGGGTAGAACAAAGAGTCTCCTCATAATTATTGACGTCTTTAATCTCCAATGATTTTCATAGACTTGGCATTAGTCTACCAAATAAGTGATCCACCATTTTTTAGGTGTTTATGAAAACGTTAGAGGTGTATCCTCAAAGACTTGTAATGTTTGATTTATATTCCATAATAGGATCGTCTCCCTTTTACTTAAGTCTACGTAACTATTTTTCCGTCTTGAGAAGAAAGGTTCTTGGAACATATTAATTTAAAAACATTTTCTTGAATTCCTATAAATCCATGGAATCAATTTCCTCCACAGACATTGTGTTTTTTATCTATTTCCACCACTGATCAGCTTCCCTTTCAAAATTATATACAGTTTGCACAACTTTCTCTTCTTCTGAGCAATGGAGGAAAAAGAATAAATTTTCAATAAGGTAAATCCATTGTTCCATAAGGAGGAGATTGGAAGATCCACTAAACATTGGAAGAATTGTCCAAAATAGCAATTCAATGACAACATTACCTTTCCTTGGAGAAGGAGGGTGTTATGCATGATTCAAGTTATTATTAATAACATGAACTAGATGAGCAAGTATTGTCATAAAGTTTGGATCACCCATTCACATCATATTTGGGCTTTAATTATGTAATTTATCAGACTCTCAATCACATTTATTGTTTTCATGTGTTATTCTCTTCCATGAAATTAGATAAAATAGAAAGTGAAATTAGGTATCTTGAATTCCTAAAAAATGAGCATAATAGTAGGGAACATTGAACATAAAGGGATAAAATTGTAAAGGGAAAGTATATTCAAACTTTTTATTACTTAAGTTTAAATCTAGGTTATCCATGATATATATCCTACCATATATTCTATTTGGAATTTTCTTTATTCCCTTAATAATTTTTTGAAATGAGATTATGAATTTAAAAACGCATATACCCCAAGAGTGTGAAATCATGTGCATATTAAGAACCATTTTTTTGTACCATGTTACCCTGAGTCGGGCTCGAAACACCTTGTCAGAGTTTTCACTCCTAGGTATATTTATGCCAGAACCATGTCCACTTGTAGAATCTATATAGGGATTAATTTTCTTGATAAATCACTCACTCTATACTTACCAAAATATAGTGATGTTTTCTCATACTTAGTCTTGTCCCTAGAATTCATAATATAGTTCTATAATCATACTAACCAAAAAAAACTAAAATTTTCCTCTAATACAAACTATATAGACCCAATACTTTACCACATATCATTACATGATTTTAAATATAAATAAATATCAAATTATAGGTGAGGGATCATAATTTCTAGTTTCTTGGAGATTAGGTACATAATTAAACATCAAGAATCCAAAATAAGAACATTTTTTTTAATATTCATATATAGATCCCAACTTACATTGATCCCTTACATTGAAATAGGATATCCTGGGGAAAAATGAATAAAGGGATGAGCTAGCAACACAGTACGGGAATAAAAATAAGAATAACGCATAACACATGGGTTTGAGGGCATAACATAATGATATAAAAAGTATTGTAATGTTATTAAATATAAGTAATCCTAACATGGGATCATATAATAATGGATTCGTAGTAATTTGGAAGAAAAATAAATCCTGACTTTAACATAATTCTTTGATCATTGAATATTGAGGAACACAAATAAAGTCTAACCACCAAGACTATTTTAGATGGAGCACGAGTCGAAGTAAACCGCCAAGACCCTTGCACATAACACGTCATGAGACCAAACATTACCTATTAATTAGAGTGATATCTGGGTTCACCCAACATGACATGTTCAGGAATATGTTTTACACATAAATAATCATATATAATCAACCAAACATAAACATAAGGGTTACCCATAGAATAAATTTGGTATAATAATCTTGTCATAAAGCATAATAAATGAGAGTATCATAAATGTATCCATGAAAGAAATGAATTAAAACAAAAATGGACATTAATAAACGAAAATAGGAATAAAACATGATTAATTATGTCAAGATGAAGTGAGAACATGTAAAAATAGTTTTAATGAAACATTAGAATGAAAACATTTTACTGCAGTTTAAGGAAAATATTAGAGAGAATTTAAAGAATAAAAGTGAATAATATTTCATATAAAAATATATGTGAACAAAGAAAAATTTCATAATAAAATGATTTATTTTAGAATAAATAATTGTGTCTTAAAACATATTAAATATTTCACTTGAAATTGTGTAACAATTTAAGAACTTCCCTTAAATCAGGTTTTCTCATTAGGTAGAATTGAGTAGGGAACCTTTTAAAAACAAGTATTTCCCCGAAACAGAAGGATTAATGGATCTTGATACATGATTATGGAACATATATACATAATTTAGAATATTTTCATAAAAATTAAAGAGAATTTTATTTTGGTATGAATCGAAAAAGACTAACCCGAATGAATAATTAAGGTTCGGGTAGAATCTCTTACCTTTATTCTGAAGTTGTTCATCACATGATCTTAATGTCTTGAGAAATAAAATAAGATTAATTAAATAATAATAAATGAACCATTTATAAATGTATTTTATTTATCATGACATTATTATGTTCATTTATTCCCTTTTGGATGGGTTATGAGTTTCAATTTCATCATTTGGGAATGTTTGTTTCCTAGTTTTCTATGAGTGGTTTACTTGTATAAATGTACAGAATGTCAAATAAAGTGTGAGTAATTATCCATAATTTGAGTTATATGATATTTAGGATCATCCTGGGGTAAAATTGGTCTTATGTATCTTTTTTTTATGGAATGAGGTTGAATCAATAGATAAAGAAATAATGATAATCATTTGGGTTTATTTTGGTGGTTTTCGATCACAACAAACTCATTCTATTTTATAAATAAATATCATGGGTAAAAAATGAATCTAGAACATTTAATAAGTTATAATACAAATATTTTAATCTTTTTTAACCATATAAATGGTTTCATAACTATCCTTGAATACAATTATCGAAATCAAAAACATCTTCAACCTTGAATGTGATAAATTAACACATCACAGACAATGTTTTCAGTTTTGGTATTAAATGAGGGGGAAAGAGAGATGATGATTAATTATTACATTATCATAAATAAATTATAGTATATGTAAGGTACTGTTGTAATGTCCCCGACCCAAAATCCACTAAACTGGTGCACTGATCTGGGTGGTTACATGACCTTAACCGCGCCTCCCCGTACGCCAAAGGCTGCCGACTAGCAGCGGGGGTCTATGGGGTCAAGTGGGGAGACTATACCCACGTTTTCTTAGATTAAGCCACAAAAAATTACCAAACAGCAGAAAAAATAACTAATAAACAAGTAACATATATAACAACCATTTCCAAAAATAAATATGTCATGTCATACTACAGTGCAATAGTGAACAAAAGCCCAAAAGTAAAGACAACGGCCAAAATCCGAAAATGGTCTTGACTCCAAGTCCAGATCCTCCACCAAGTGCTACCAATGTCCACACAAATAACTAGCAAGGACCCTTACCCTTGTCCTGACCTGTAAACATGAAGTCTGCTCAGGTACCCAACGGCGGCCCGAGCAGGGTGTGAGAACAACTCAGTAGGCCACCACCAACGGTGTCTACAAAATATCCAGTATAAATAGTTGTCCATGAAAATGGAAAATGAATGATAAATTCCAAGTAATTATTTAAGGTGCCATTAACTAAGTTAAATCCAAAGCCCTTTCCATTACGTTACCATCCAGTTATTACCATTTACCATCACTTACCCTTTCATCACATCTACATGAGTTAATCACATACCTTATGTTACATGGATCTAAGGCCGTCAATAACATGCAAGAGGGTAAAAACAATGTTATCCTATCTCACTAGGACTAACTCCCTCATAGCAACAATATCCTCACCTCGAATCCTCAGTCCGGGTGGATGAAACCATTAGGAGAATAGACCCTCAGTCCCCTTTCCTAACCCGTGCATTTTGGGTGGAGTTTAGAGCCTCATTCTTCACACGACCCATGGGCATAGATCCTGATGTCACACCCCACTCTACGAATCCATGTGCACAAACTTATATATAAGAAACCATGAACCATCCAAACCATTTCCCTACAGTAAACACTGTTCACAATACCCCACATGAGAATTCCACATCATGCCTTAACCCATTAACACATTTCCCCTTTCACATCATTTAACCATTCACCCAATTCCCATGTGTTATGCCTAACTCACTAAGAATTTAAAACTAAACCCATTACCCATCCCGTTATGTTCTTTAATCAATTTACACATTAACCCATTCAACTCGTTCACCATTTCCATGATTCAACCATTCAACCCATTCCAATTAACCCGTTGGTTAATTCCAAGTCTAGGTGCATCACCTAACTTTTATTCCAAGTTCAACCAATCATGACAACTTATTCATTAAATTATCTACCCTTAATTACAACAATGTCACTTGTTCAATTACAATCCCTAAGCCTGGGAGAAGCTGGAACATCCCATGGATGGCCCCAATTAGGTCAAGTCAATCCCAACAGATCCCATAGGGATCGTGAGGGTTCCCATTTGCCATTTTAGACACCATTAATTTCAAACATGCCAAATTTATCCAAAACATAACCAAAGGTAAACAATAACATAACCCAACATGCACAATTTACTCAAATATTATGGGATATATCTTATAGACCACCTACCTCGTAATCGCGGTTGAACGCACCCTCAATCGAGTCCTTAGACCTCGATCCAACCAACCTTTGGAGCTTCAACCTAAAACTCACCCAAAATATAGGGTTTTAGGGCTTCAGAATGATTGGTAGACAAGATATCAACCTTAAACCAAAAATAGAAACAAAGATGGGATTAGCCTTACCTGGAGCTTTAATCCGCAACCAACGGTGCTCTAAACAGCCAAGAATCAAAGGAGAACCACCATTGGGAAGCTTGGGTCGGCCAAGTTCGTCACTAGGGTTGAGTGAGGAGCAGGAGAGGAAAACCCCGAGTGGGGTTTAAAATCCCGGAGTGGAAAACTATAATTTTTCCCAACTTTAAGTGGTCGCACGGTTTAGCCACACAGTTTAGCAAACAATGCGCAAACAGTGTGCACGCCACTGTCTAAGGAGGAAGGGCCGCACGGCTTCACCTGGTCAGGCCGCACGGTTTTCATGGCCATGCGCAGGCCGTGCGCCCTGGCCTGTCTTGCCCAGCCCTCCCTTATTCCGTGCCCCGAGTCCATGAAACACCCCCAAAGCCCCTCATACTTTCAGAAAACATCCCTTCAGGTCCAAAACAAAGGATTCAACCGAAACATAACGAGAACATACCTTTCTGAAAACCGGGATCTTACAACCTCCCCACCTTATAATGGCTCATCCTCGAGCCGAGCTCCCAAGCCTCATTGATCCAACGAAGATAAGAGTTCAGGACAGTGAGCCCGCATATCTGATTCTAGCTCCCATGTTTCTTCTTGAACTTTCTCATGTTGTTATAGTACTCTCACTAATGGCACAACCTTTCCCTGCAAGACCTTCTCACTACGATCCACCACACAGACCAGATGCTCCTCAAATGACGCATCAGCCTCAAGATCCACATCCTCAACATCAACCACATGAGATGGGTCAGGGTGATACCATCAAATATGCAACACATGAAGCACATCATGCATCCCACCATACCACTGTGGAAGAGACAATCGGTAAGCCACTATTCTGATCCTCTCCACAATCTCGAAAGGTCCCACATATCTGGGCACCAACTTACCCTGCTTCTGAATCTGACGGTGACCCAAACATGCCGATACCTAAAGGAAAATTTTATCACCCAACCCAAACTCAAGAGGTCTATGCCTCCTATCGGCATACGACTTCTGCCTACTCTAAGCCGTAGCCATCTGCTTCCTAATCAACTTGACTCTCTCTGAAGTCTCTTGCACGAGACTTGGCCGCAACAACTCAGATTCACCAGCCTCTATCCAACACAATGGAGATCTACATGGTCTCCTGTAGAGTGCCTCAAATGGTGCCATCTGAATTGTAGCTTGAAAACTGTTGTTGTAGGAAAACTCAACCAACGATAGATGCCTCTCCCAAGATCCACCAAGGTCCAAGACATAGGCTCTTAACATGTCTTCCAACACTTGGATTGTATGCTCTGACTACCCATCTGTCTATGAGTGTAAAGTCGAACTCAAAAACACCTGTGTACCAAGCGCCTTCTGCAACCCTTGGCAGAAACGCGATGTGAAACGTGGATGTCGGCCTGAAACTATGGTCCACGGCACCCCATGTAACCGCACTATCTCTCAAACATACATATCACCCAACTAGTCGACTGTATAGGTCTCCTAAATTAGTAAGAAATGAGACACTTTCGTTAACCGATCCACGACCACCCAAATTGCGTCGTTCTTATGCGGAATCCTCGGAAAACCCACAACAAAATCCATTGTTGCATCATCCCACTTCCACTGCGGAATGGGAAATGGATGCAACAAACCACATGGGCGTTGATGCTCGGCCTTCACCTGCTGACATGTAAGGCACCGTGCCACAAACCTCGAAACTTACTTCTTCATTCCAGGCCACCAAAACTGCCTTCGGAGATCACAGTACATATTTGTCAAACCAGGATGCACTGCCCACTTTGACGCATGGAAATCACCCATCTACTCTGCCCGCACACACATGGGCACAACCACACGATTCCGAACACGAACAACACCTTCCGCGTCGATGGACCAACCAAGAAGGTAGATCCCCACCTTTAAGCTTTTCCTTCATGGACAAACACTCAGGATCATCAAGATGACCTTCCTTAAATCGACCCAAAAGCATCAACTCGATCATTAAGGAAGCAAGAGTGACCTGACCAATTTCCTCCTGCACCTCCAGGTGCATCTCTGCAAAAAAATCCATCACTCTCCACTCGGTACTAGACTCCTGAACTGCCTCATTCTAAATCTTCTTTCTCAGAGAATCAGCAACATTGTTCCCATTTCCCGGCGGGTATACCAACTCAAAGTCAAAATACTGGAGATATTCAACCCATCTTCACTGCTGAAGATTCAGATCCCACTGTGAGAAGTTGTACTTCAATCTCTTATGGTCCATAAACACAGTAAATCGTTCCCCCAACAGATAGTGTCTCCAGCACTTGAAGGCGTACACTAATATAGCTAACTCAAGGTAATGAGTGGGATAGTTTCACTCATGGGGTCTCAACTACCTCGACCCATAAGAAACAACCCGCTCATCTTGCATCAACAAAACCCCAAGTCCGATTCCGGACGCATCACAAAACACGACATACTTCTTACCCAGTTCAGGTAAGATTAGGATAGGTGCGGTCGTCAACCACTTCTTCAACTCTTGGAAGGCATCCTCACAAGCCCCCGACCACTCCAACCAGATTCCCTTCTTGGTCAATCCCATGAGTGGTGCTGCCAAGTGAGAGAAATCCTGAATGAACCTTCGGTAATACCCGGCCAGACCTAGAAAACTATGAACATCAAAAACACTCTTGTGATGCTCCCAAGACACAACTTCCTGCACTTTCTCTAGATCCACTGTCACACCTTCCTTGGAGATGATGTGACCCAGAAAATGCACCTCACCTATCCAGAATTGAAACTTGGATAGCTTGGCATGTAGCCGATTATCTCTTAGCATACCCAATACGATGTCAAGATGTTGGGCATGATAGTCATGAGTTTTCGAGTACACTAAGATATCATCAACAAAGACAACAAAAAACTGATCTCAATAGGGATGAAAGATCCAGTTCATCAAATCCATAAACACCGCCAGTGCATTGGTCAAGCCAAAAGGCATTACCACAAAATCAAACAACCTGTACCGACTTCGGAAAGTGGTATGTGGTACGTCAGAAGACCTCACCCTCAACTGGTGATAACCCGACCTCAGATCAATTTTAGAAAACACTAATGCACCCCTCAACAGATCAAACAAGGTCATCAATTCTAGTAAGAGGGTACCGATTATTCACTGTCATCTGATTCAACTTTCAATAGTCCATGCACAGCCTCAATGACCCATCGGCCTTCTTTGAAAAAAGCACAGAAGATCTCCAAGGAGACATACTAGGATGGATAAACCCTTTATGCTCCAAATCCTCAAGTTGAACCTTCAGTTCATGGAGTTCTGCCGGTGCCATTCGGTATGGCAGAATAGAAACTGGCTCTGCTCCCGGCAGTAACTCGATCTTGAACTCAACATCCCTCTCGGGTGGCAACCCCAAGAAATCCTCAGGAAACATGTCCCGGAACCGTTCCACCACAGGAGGAAAAACATGTTGTTCCCCTATTTCTTCATCATCAAGCATGAGAAATTCCACTTGGGCCATGAGTCCACCCATCTGTTGACAAAAAGTCCCTTCACGCCCTAGTCGAACATCCCATTCTCCACAGTGAACGTAAGTGTCACCCTTAAGCGACCTGAATGATACTATGCGATGATAACAGTCTATGTGTGCTTGGTACAACACCAACCAATCCATTCCCAATATTAGGACCAACCCTAACATCTCAAGAACGAATAAATTCCCCAGAAAATGATACCCACCAACATCCAAGGTACATCCCTTGAACTACTTGATATCCTCAACCCGCACACCCAACGGGGTGTCAATTGACATAACTCCACACACCCCTTCCACAGGTAAACCCAGAAATACCACAAGTTGAGTTGAGATAAAAGAGTGTGTGGAACTTGTGTGAAACAACGCACTAGAAAACGTAGAATCTTTAAGGATCGTACCTCGAACAGTCGACGGTCCGGCCTCACCATCGCTAGGTGCAAACTGAACTTCTTGAAGCTGACTTGCCCCACAACCATGGGCTCCAGCCAGAACGCCCTGCGCTGCACTGCCCTGCTAGCATGAGCGATCTTGCCTAGGAGTTCCACATCTACCGGCCCTGCCAGTACAAACCGTGGAGCTACAGCTGCCTGCCTGATATGGGGAAACTGATCCCTTTCCCGTATCCGGTATCTTCCTTCCACCATCATGCTCACCTAACTGTCGAGGATTCCTACATAACCTCTGCACATGTCCCATCCAGCCGCACGAACGACACTCAACTGGTGGTCAAGGAAACTGACCACGCATGTGCCCCGACCTACCACACTGATAGCAGAACACCTGATCCCCACTCTGAGAGGCGGACCCTCTCTTCCAGCCACTTTTCACACTTCCTCCATGCTGCGAGCCCTCATGGTGTCGCTTCCGACCCTCGGTAGTTGTACTACTCTCCTGCCCCACTGGAACCACTAGCCCACTACCTGAAGCTCCCTTCTGGTTTCCATCCGAGATCAATGCCTGATCCACTACCTCTGTGAACCTCTTCAAGAGGATGATATTTAATTAAGACCTGATCTCATGCCTCAGCCCATCCTGGAAACGTCTCACTACCACTGCCTCATCCCCTGCTAACACTGGGACAAAGAATCTCAAATCAGTGAAGCGACTATCATAGTCCATCACCGACAACGATCCCTGAGTCAGGCTCATAAAATCTATAGCCAGCTCCTGCCTCAATGTATCTAGGTAGAAATGCTCCAGAAACTTTTCCTGAAAATCCTCACACGACATTCCCTCAGCCTGCTCAATTTGAGCCTGAATGTCCCACCAACGCTTAGCCTGGCCCCGCAACATATAAGCGTCCAGCTTCACTCGCTTTTCAACCAGAGTCTCCAGATGATCCAGTATCATCTAGATGGACTCTAAACAGAACTCTGCTGCCTCTGGCCCACCCTATCTGGTGAAATTCAGAGGGTGTTGCATCTAGTATTCCCTGGTCAGCTCAAACATACTCAGTGCAACCCGCCCTGGGTCCCGATCCATCATCTGCATCAGGCGAGCCAAGTTATCTCGAAACTGGTCTTTTATGCCTTCATTGATCACCACATTCTCTTGCTCCTCTATTGGAGGAGTGCTCTCAGCAACATCCTCCCATTTCCTAACTGGAAATCGACGTCATGGTGGCATCTCTCTACAATGCCAAGCATGAGATTTAGAATGCGTGCCATAAAACATCCCAAATGCAACAAAATCTCTTCACTAGCTAAAACCGCCCGAAACATCCCTACCATGGCCATGGTCTATATGGGGTACACAACCATGCACTACCACAGAACTCACACAATGCTTTACACAACATTTTCCACTTCATTTCAAATCCTTATTTTTCATTTTCTCATTATTTCATAGTTTCATGAAATGCATGATGCACCCTACCATCCTGCCTCACACACCCACCCCGTGCGTGTGCCTAACACAATGAATTTCACCTACCTCCCTAGGTTCCTACAATGATGCATGAATGCAAATTCTTGTGCCATTAAGGACACGATCCAAATATCATAAAATAGTCATATCAAACCACTTGTGCATCACCCAACGGTGAAATATCGTCAACTGTAACAACACACAACTAAGAACAACATTTCCCACCCAGGGTTACTTGTATTTTTCCTGCTTACCTGGGTTAGCTACTCCCAAGAACAAGCTCATTGGCAAGGCCTGACACATCCTAACCCTTGGCTACCAATCCCAAATAACAAGACCTTAGAGAAGGAGAAGAAAGACCTCCTCTAATATCACTTTGTAACATCCCCGACCCAGAATCCACTAAACCGGTGCTCCGAGCCGGGTGGTTACATGACCATAAGCGCACCTCCCCATACGCCAAAGGCTTCCGACTAGTAGCGGGGGTCTATGGGGTCAAGTGGGGAGACTATACCCCCTTTTTTCAGAGTAATCCATAACATAATAACCAGATAATGGAAAAATGACTAATAAACAAGGAACATGTATAGAAACCATTTCCAAAAATAAATATGCCATGTCATACTACAGTGCAAGAGTGAACAAAAGCCCAAAAATAACGACAAAGGACAAAATCCCAAAACGGTCCCGACTCCAAGTCCAGATTCTCCACCAAGTTCTACCCATGTCCACTCACCTAACTAGTAAGGACCCTTGCCCTTGTCCTGACCTGCAAACATGAAGTCTGCTCGGGTATCCAATGGCGGCCCGAGCAGGGTGTGAGTAAAACTCAGTAGGCCACCACCAACGGTGTGTACAAAATATCCAGTATAAATAGTTGTTCATGCAAAAGAAAAATTAATGACAAATGCCAAGTAATTATTTAAGGTTCCATTAACCAGTTTAAAGCCAAAGCACTTTCCATTTCATTACCATCCATTTATTACATTTTACCATCGCTTACCCTTTCATCACATCTCCATGAGTTAATCACATACCATATGTTACATGGGTCTAAGGCCATAAATCACATGAAAGAGGGTAAACACATCATTATCCTATCTCACTAGGACTAACTCCCTCATAGAAACCACATCCTCACCTCGAAGCCTCAGTCCGGTTGGATGCAACCGTTAGGAGAATAGTCCCTCAGTCGCCTTTCCTAACCCATGCATTTTGGGGGGAGTTTAGGGCCTCAGTATTCACTCGACCCATGGGCGTAGATCCTCATGTCATACCCCACTCTACGAAGCCATGTACACATGCTTATATATAATAAATCATCAACCATCCAAACCATTTCCCTACGGAAAACACTGTTCACAATACCCCACATGGGAATTCCACATCATGCCTTAACACATTAACACATTTCCCCTTTAACATCATTTAACCATTCAACCAATTCCCATGTGTTATGCCTAAATTACTAAGCATTTAACACTAAACCCATAACCCATCTCGTTATGGTCTTTAATAAATTTACACATAAACCCATTCAACATGTTCACCATTTCCATGAATCAACCATTCAACCCATTCTAATTAACATTTTGGTTATTGCCAAGTCTAGCTGCATCACCTAACTTCTATTCCAAGTTCAACCAATCATGCCAACTTATTCATTAAAGTATCTACCCTTAATTACAACAAGGTCACATGTTCAATTACAATCCCTAAGCCCAGGAGAAGCCGGCACATCCCATGGATGGACCTAATTAGGTCAAGTCAATCCCAACACATCCCATAGGTATTGTGAGGGTTCCCATTTTCCATTTTAAACACCATTAATTCCAAACATTCCAAGGTTATCCGAAACATAACCAAAGGTAAACAATAACATAACCCAACATGCACAATTTACTCAAATACTATGGGATATAACTTGTAGACCACCTACCTCGTAACCGCGGTTGAACGCACCCTCAATCAAGTCCTTAGAATTAGATCCAACCAAAAATTGGACCTTCAACCTAAACATCACACAAAAGATAGGGTTTTAGGGCTTCTGAATGAGAGGGAGAAAAGTTATCAACCCTAAATCAAAAAGAGAACCAAAGATGGGATTAGCCTTACCCGGAGCTTCAATCTGCAACCAACGACGCTCTAAAAAGCCAATAATCGAAGGAGAACCACCCTTGGGAAGCTTCGGTCGTCCAAATTAGTCGCTAGGGTCGGCAGAGGAGGAGGAGAGGAAAATCTCGAGTGGGGTTTAAAAGCGCAGAGTAGCAAAACTATAATTTTTCCTAACGTTAAGTGGTCGCACGGTTTACCCGCACGGTTTAGAAAACCGTGTGCAAACCGTGTGCATGCCACTATCTAAGGTGGAAGGGCCGCACGACTTCACCTGGGCAGGCCACACGGTTTTCCTGGTCGTGCGAATGTCGTGTGCCCTGGCCTGTCTTGCCCAGCTCCCCCTTCTTCCATGCCTCGAGTCCCTGAAACACCCCCAAAGCCCCTCATACATTCATAAAACATCCCTTGAGTCCCAAAACAAAGGATTAAACCGAAACATAATGAGAACATACCTTTCTGAAAAACGGGATCTTACAACTATTATTACTAAACCATTTGGATGAGGGGTGTTTAGGAGAGAAAAATAAAAGAAAGGAACTTGGAAATAAATTAAAAGAAAAGGAGATGGGTTTTACCTCTCAATTCCTTCTTCTTGAGAACCACGTTAGGGGATTGGTTTTGGTATTTTATTAAGAAAAAATGAATATCGATAAAGGCATGGGATTGGGGGGATATTTGAACCGAATTTAGAAAAGCCTTAAGGATTGGGAGGTGTGAGGAGAAGAAGTGGTGAGGGTGGTCTTTATAGTAGAGGAGAGGGTTGTTTCCACAATATTTAATTCATTATTTTATTATTTTTCTCAAGACAAGAAATGGTGTTTATTCATGAGAATAAATAAAAATACAAAATTTAGATCATATATGTTCAAAACAATTTTTATTACATAATCTATGACTCAATTAATAGTGTATTTATCAGAAAATGTAAATATACATTAAATTACCGACTTTTATTATTCACCAAAAACTCAAGTATTTCAGAAAAATCCAAAAAAAAATCAACCTAAACAATTTTTTGTTTATAATTCAAAAATTAAATCCATTTTATTAAAATATTTTTATAAATAAGAGAAATTTGATTTCTTTTTTAAAACACAATTTAATCGAAAAATAAAGATTTTGACATTACAACAGATTTTATATAACTTTGAAAAAATATGTAAGGTCTCACAGAATTATTTAATAATTATAATAAATCAAAATTATTATTTATGAATACATTTTATGGAAATAAATTTTGATTTAAATTATTAAATTAGTCATAAAAATGTTATAAAAAATTCCTGACTTAAAAAAATACAAACACAGAATTAATAATTGTTAAAGTTCATATTTACTTATACTATGATATAATTATTTCATATTTTCACTTATAAAATGGAAAATTTTCATTTGTACTTTCATTGGTGAGTTTACTATTCAATTTTCTAGTTTACTATTTATAAGGTTCTTGTTTGTATTCCAAAGTTCATGTTACTATTCCTTTGGTATATATTCTCTACCTTATAGAAATGAATTCTACTACATTACATGGCCATTTATAAATTTTTTATTATGTTATTAATGTGATTTTATATGAGTGTAATATATTAAATAATTATAAGGAGGGAATTTCAATCATAAACATTTTGGGTCATCACATTAAAACTAGACTACTTATGTGTTGAACCCACCAAAACAACACACTTGATATGCACCATGAACCCTGCCAACCTCATCTTACCTCTAGAAAAGCTCACTGAGCAGCAGCACATACTCCCTCTCACTCAGGTCTCAATATCCCACTAAAAACAAAGTCCCCAAAATTTGTAATCCAGTGGGGTATATGAATTAATAAATTGGGGGAAATGAAATGAGAAAAATGTAATGCAGATAAAGGATGAAAAAATATATAGGAAAAGAGAAATAAAAGGAAAGGGGACATGGCCCATCCCCGACAAACAACACAAGGATAATGCCTTTCAAGGGAAACACCCCCAATTCTAGACTCAACTATGAAGAAAAAATCTCAATCCAACACTCCATCAAAATGATACAACCAAATTAATATACATTAATTAATTAATATTTAAAAATAAAAAATTATATTTATATAAAACCTAAAAGGACTATGATTTCCACCAAAATATTTCTAAGAGTAAATAGCCTATCCCATGACTAAAAAATTGGTTAGAAAATTTATTTGATATCATCTTATAGGATATTTTACCATTTCTCTCCTGAAGACTCCTAGGAATAAAAATGTTAGAATTCATAGTAATTTTCACAACCCATGGTGATTAATATTCTTAGAAACTCACCAAAAAATGTCTCTTGACCCCAAGGATCCTCTATAGAAATCCAAGATCCATGTTATCACCTAAGTACTGGTGAAACTGAAACTATCCTCATACTCCAATGACTAGTCTTATATCATCAACAACTATATCCCAACATGTGAGATATTAATTCATGAATGATATAAGGCTCATCCCCATGGGAGTGTCATTATCATCTCCCTAATATCCAAAAACAAGAAACATTCCCCATTCTACTTCGACCACAAAATAAAATGGATTGAAATTTCCAATCTGATCACACCAGAAATTCATAATGAAAACCATTACATCTAATGAAAAACAAGCCACATAATCAAGGCTCAAAACCTTCAATAACCAATGGTAAAATACAGACCATAATGATTTCTATGTATCAGTACCGAATGAGCCATGTTATATGCACACACATGCACTAAGAAATAAATATACATGACTGACGTGCCAAAAACATTTAAACATAGTCCTCACAGAGGTCAACTCTAATATACTATAGCTCCCATGAAACTTCACTACAAAAGTAAGGAATCTCCTTTTTCCAATATCAACCACATGAACACCATCTAAATAGGTGTCAATCCAAATTCAAATCATCCATCCATGATTTTAATAACCTACCCATGGTATATCCAAATTTAGAAGGGCCATCAAAAAAACCTGAACTTTAATGCCAGCCATGAGACATGGAGCACTCTGAGAACCACATGTCAAAATTACCAGGAATCCTTATTCTTATAAATATCCATGTGATAGAAGACCTCATTGTCCCAACAATGGAGGAAAAACCAATCCCACCCAATCCATCGGTGATGGCAGGAACGCAGGCCACAACACACTACCCAAAATCTTGCAAATGGAAGGAATAGATCAATCCCATGTAACAAATACATGGGATATCCTGGTAACCACCACCTCAAAGAAACTTAAGCTCTGACCAATGAATACTCATCCAACCTTTCAATAATAAATATACTAAAAGGGACCTCAGATCCCATTAATAAATCACAAAAGTCTCTATGAATCCCTCAATGAAGAGAATTTATCCCCATCACTGATGAACATCTCTCCACATGATCCACGTGACATTCATCAGATGAAAATAATTACCTGAAGTTATTTGAGTAGTATTCCACCACATACATAGATAAGAAAATATTGTATGAGAATCCTCTGAAAAATTAAACAATATATCCTCCATAATAAGTAAAAAAACCAATGTACATTATCATTAATGTGAATCATATGATTCTCAAATGATGTTTGACCAATATAAATTTCCCATGGCTCCAAAGGAAAAAAATATAATAAACCATACATTTAGAAACATAAGTGCATCAAACAAGGTGATATTAGAGAAAAAAATCCCTGAATACTAATCTCATGCCTTAGAAATATGGAATTACTATTAGAAAAGGATCTTTAGACGCAACTGTTTGATATCCATAAAATGTTCTGAATATTTCCTAGAGAACATGTCTACCATCTCACTAAATCATGAAACCATAAATCTATGATAGAATTTTTTTAATCAACCTGGTAGTTTCAACCTGACACATTGTAACACCCGAGACTTTTATGTGAAATATTTTTTTTATGTTATATAAATCAGATGAATCTTTCACTAACACTGGCTTGGCTTGCTTTACACGCAACTGCGGCCTTCCTCGATAGCTTGCGTCGTACGCAATACCGAGTTTCACTAAACAATGATATGCTATTAAAATATTATTAAAACTAGCCGTTATGAATAGTAATAACCACTTTTTGAAATTTTATAAATATTATTTTTCAAAATGGACTTCATTTTTGGATTCGGAATATCAAAATTAGCCTAGGGTGAAATTTTGGTATTTTTCTGAAAACTTTCAATTTTTGATGAATAGTGAAACCACTAAGTGGTAGTTAAAAAAACTGAATTTTTCATAAAACTTAATTTTACCGCTTCTGTGAGTGGAATTTCGAAAATCCGAGAGACACGGTTGATTTCAGTAAGTAAAATGTGGTTCAATGAGATGAAAATAATTATTTGGTGAATAGTAACTTTTTACTTTTTTTTACCACGGTTAAAAGTAAATAGGGTAAATAAGGGTAAAAATGATATTATTATTACCCTATCACATTTTATAATTCAATTGGACAAGTTTAATTCGACCAAAAACAATCTTAGGAATAACATATGACCATTTAGGCCCACTTTGATTAGATTTGGACATTTATTATTAATTTATTTAAAGAAGGGTTAAAATAGTTAAAATCAAAGTTTAATAAGTAAATAATTTTTAATATGGGGTTATACATAAGATAAATTCAACAATAAATATTCCTTATAAAGATAAAAATATTTCCTACATAATGGTATTTTATTTGTAATTTTTAGAAATTAAATATGTTAATTTATTTATAACACAATGATGATGCAGTAATTATCTTATTAATGAAATATTGACATAATTGATGTTATAAATACCCAAATAAATGTAATTTGAGACTTTTTATGAATTACACTGATTTTATATGTTAATATGACATGTTAGTATTGATTTAAGTAACTTGGTTTGAACTAATCATTCTGTTATGATTTTCACAAAAATCAATTACTAAATAGTGTCAAAATTGACATAAAATAGTTTTTAAAACAAATATTATATTACTAATTGTTATTTTATTCCTAAAAATCTAATTTTCGGCCAAATGACTTAGATAAGGTTATATATATTAATAATAAACAACTTGGGGTTCTCTTTGCTTGATATGGTAAGTTTACTAACCTTATAGTGTAAGAGAACAAGAAGACACGGTAAAAGTCAAATTATCTAACTTAAAGTTAAATCTAAATTATAAGGTTAAAATTGATACCTAAACTTGTCTAAATTCTATTGGATGAGAGTAATTTGACCCCTACCAACCTTATCTTCTAAATATATCAATTTTGAGATATTAAAAACCGAATTTGACTTTATAATAAAATAATATTTTTATTTATTCCAAAGGTACCCTCTCCTACCTTATAAAAGGGCACCTCCTCCCCCTCTTCCTCACACCACATTGAGCCTTCAAGCTCGACCAAACCCTGAAAATTTCTCCTCTCCACTTCCCTAGAAACATCCTAGAGGTTCTGGTCTTCTTCAAAGACCTATTTTAGTGCCCTAAAAGGAGGTCTCAAAGAAGCACTTCAAAGAAGAGGTAATGTCCGTTACCGATTCTTTCATATTTATTTCTTCTTCCACTTCTTCTTCATTAGTTGTTTCATTATGAAGTAATAACATCAGTATCACTCACGTAATTATATGTTATTATAAGTATTAAAAAACCCTATTTCACCATCTATCCATCCTACGGAAAAAGAAATCACCGCGCGTGCGTACGTACGGAATACTGTCTCCACGCCGTGGTGTAATCTATTTTCCACCACCACCTTACTTGGATGGGTATAAGGGTGAAATTAATGAATACATATGATTATTATATAGTGATATTGATTCTGAAATAGTATACATACACTCCAATACAATTCCACGATCATAGGAACGATATCATCACTCGTGCGTACGTACGGAATACCGTCTCCACGATGTGATGCGACTCATTCTACATGATCTTCATTCCATAATGATTATATAAATGAATTTAATGAATGAATATGATATATATTACACTAATACCATTCTGGAAATGAGTTATCTATAACCTAAAGAGAAGAATAAGAATTTATTCGACAAAACACGCATCAGAACAAAAAGTAATAAACACCCGAATAACAATTAGTAATTCAATATTACTAATAATAAGCAATGAATATGACCATATATGATATCATAACAATATGTATGATTCTGGAATAATTCAATAACATTATTTAAATCATTATACAGGAGGTTCGGACACTTACAAAGAAAATCGGACCTATGGTAAGGGAAATATCACAATCTCATTTTTATCCGAGATTGTTTAAACTTCGGTATTTACTGTGGTGTATTTTATCATCCACATCCATGTTTCCTCAATATGTAATATTATTTCCATCCACCTACAATTTTTCAAATCCAATTTTACCCTTCGGTGAGTTTTTAGTAAAAGATATGAAGGGAATCTTTTGTCGTTTTTCGTACGAGGTACTTTTTTGACTTTTCCGACAAAAGTACGAGAAGAATGTTTTTTTAACTAATACGGCGTGAATGGACTTTTAAAACAAAATTTCCAAGAATCTTCCTTTACAAGTTTTCAAGTTTATTTTTAATCAACTTATTTTAGTTTAAAATGGTATGACATGTTAATAAAGGAAAAATGTTTTTGAAGTAGAAAGGATATTTTCCTCAAGAATGAAGTTCAAGTATTTTATCAAAATTATTTTCCATATAAGATAATAAAGGGTTATGTTTCCTTCCCTATTATTACATGGATTTTACTATGTTGTGATGGAAATATTTTTATGAATTCTTGTATCTTATATGAATTGTTTTATGATGTCACGATGTTTAAAGATTCCCATTTTTATTACATGGGTTATGCAATGACGTATGATTTATGATTTTGTGGCACACATAAGAATGTTATAATTATGAGATGGTTGGGACCTATATCTCCCTCCAATTAATTGGGTAAAGATTTTATATCTCATGAGATAGACATGGCTGGAACGGTAGGTTATACCGGTTCAGTGAAACAAGACTGAAACGAGGAGTGAACTCGGTTCAAAAATGGACTTTGTCCACTAAGATAGTCTTGGTAATGAGTCTTGACTAATAAGAAGTGATTCTCTATGATTATGTGTGTATGACACAAAGTTTTATGTTTTATGTTATGATTATTGGTATTCCATTTCACTACTATGATTTATCCCATGTTATGAAATTATGCTCTCTTTTACAGGTTAAGATTTCCAAAAGTTATGTTCTTATGAATATGATGTGATTGATATTTCTTTTTTTTTACCCTTACTGAGCACTTGATCTCACCCTTTTGTATGTTTTCTTTCCCCAGGTCAGGAAGAAGGTTATTAAGTAAGATATTCCAAAAGGGACTATAGATACGATGAAATAAATGGGAGACAGTGTAGACGCTTTATGAACCAGTTATTCATGCTTCCAAGTTTCTAAAAACATTATACGTATACGGTCCTTTCGTGGTTTTGTTATATGTTGAAATAAGTATGCTTCAATTTTGTAGTATTAAAAATGTATGTAAAGTATGGGTCATTATAGTTGGTATCAGAGGAAAGGTACAGTCAGCCTTTGGAAACTAGGATGTGAAAGCCTTAGTAAGAACCCTAAGGATAATTCTAAGCATAGAACACAATCTTAGTGTTTTAGAAATGGCCATGGATAACCTAGGATAAGACCTTAAGTGTAAAATTTTATTCTTGATTATGTGGTTTTCCTATTATAATTAGTGTTGCTCACACTATTCTTCTTGGTTTTAGTCAATGGCTGGAACCCGAAGGAACCGTGTTAATGCAGAATGCAACGGGAAATGCAATGATTGTCCCTCTGAGCAACCAAACGTTATGGGAGCTAGAATGAAAAATCTTGTACCCATGCTCACACAACTTTCTGAAGCTATGAATCATGCAGGATTTCCAAACGAGCAAAGGAAGGAGCAACATTCTGTTGAATCCTTCATGAGATAGCGTCCACCTTCATTCAGCGGGTCTACTGATCCATTAGTTGCTGAATAATGGATTAGTACTACTAAAAAGATATTTTCAGTTCTTCAATGTTCTGAGCATGATAAAGTCATCTTAGTAGTGTATCGTTTGGAAGGTGATGCTGATCAATGGTGTAATATTATTAAGAATATGAGGCAAAGGGATGAAATTGAGTCCATGGAATGGGACGAGTTCAAGAACTTATTTTTCAATAAGTACTTCCCTCGTATTCTCCGAACAAAGATGGAGAAAGAGTTTCTTGAACTGAAGCAAAAGGATGATGAATCTGTTGGTACCTATGAAGAAAATTTTACAAGACTTGCAAGGTACGCTTCTGGTATTATTATCCAACCTGAGAGTAAGATCGATCGATTCTTTAGTGGCTTAAAACCAAGTCTTCGAAGGGCGTTATCCATAAGGGACTTCAATAGCTACGAGGAAATCGTTTGATGTGCTCTCAAAGTCGAGATGGATATTGGAGTAACCCATCAGTCATATGGGTTTGATAAGAAGAGGAAAATAGAATTCAAAGGAAAATCTAAAGAGAACACTGAAAAGAAGATGAGATTTCCCTTACGCTCAAAGTGTGGAAAGAAACATGGAGGGAGTTGTCTTAAAGGGACAAGTAAATATTTCAAATGTGGAAAGGAAGGTCATAGGGCATTTGAATGCCGCGATGATGGGAAGAAGATGTCTAATGATGCAAACAAAGGAAGGGATACACAGAATGAACCTACTACACTTGAATGTTTCAAGTGCAAGGAGATGGGACATTATGCCAATAAATGCCCTAATCCAAGGGTTGATGATGATGGTCGACGTCAACGAACTCTTAAGGATAAAGACAAAGGAAAGTCACATGCAATTTCTATCAGCGATGTGGAGTACGATAACAATTTGGTGAAAGGTACACTTACCATCCACTCTAAAGTAGAAAATGTTTTACTTGTTTATGGATCCACCCACTCTTTTATTTTTGAAGAATTTTCTAAGGGTATCACCGTATTACCTCAACAATTAGATGTTGAGTTAGCTATGACAATACCTAATCGCACAACAGTCGCATCAAAAGTTTATAATTCTTCTCCGATCGAAGTTTGTGGGAAAGTGCTTCCTGCAAATCTTTTGATCCTTCCTATAGTGGAATTTGATGTGATTCTTGGCATGGATTGGCTTTCTTTATATGGAGATCATATCAATTTCTAAAGAAGGGAATTCACATTTCATATTCCAGATCAATCTATGATCATCTATCAATGCAAGGATGAACATAACCTTCCAGTGGAAATTCCTTCTACCTTATGGGTCTTGATTCCACTAAATGAAGGTTATTTATCTCAAATGGTTGGTGAGAAACTCACGATTAAGAATATTCCCATTGTACGGGAGTTTGATGATGTCTTTCCAGAGGAATTACCAGGTCTTCCACCAAATCATGAAGTTGATTTTTCAATAGATCTCGTACCGGGTGCTTTTCCTATTTCAAATACACCTTATAGAATGGCCCCAATTGAGTTGCAGGAATTGAAGAAGCAACTCCAAGAGAATCTTGATAAGGGGTTCATATGCCCTAGTGCGTCACCTTAGGGAGCACCTGTTCTGTTTGTTAAGAAGAAAGATGGATCAATGAGACTCTGCATTGATTATCGAGAACTTAACAACATCACTATCAATAACAAATATCATCTCCCACGCATTGATGACTTATTTGACCAACTACACGGAGCTCAATACTTTTCCAAGATTGATCTTCGTTCAGGTTATCATCAATTAAGGGTCAAAAGGGAGGATATACCAAAGACGGCTTTCCTTACTAGGTATGGACACTATGAATTTATAGTCATTCCATTTGGTCTTACTAATGCCCCTGCTATCTTCATGGATCTGATGAATAGAGTCTTTAGAGACTATCTTGATCAATTTGTGGTAGTCTTTATAGATTATATTCTTGTCTATTCAAAGAGAAAGGAAGAACATGAAGATCACTTGAGAATTATATTGAAGACCCTGAGAAAGGAGAATCTTTATGACAAATTTACCAAGGGTGAATTTTGGCTTCAAAAAGTTTCATTTTTGGGTCACATAATCTCAAAAGAGGGGATATTTGTGGATCCAGCAAAAACAGAGGTTATCGAAAGATGGTCGAGACCAACAACAGTAACTGAGATCCAAAGTTTTCTGGGTTTGGCTGGATATTATCGACGTTTTGTGAAAGATTTTTCATGATTATCTAAACCACTCACCAAGTTGACTCGGAAAGGAGTTAAGTTTGTTTGGATGGAAGAATGTGAAGTGAATTTCAAGGAGTTGAAAAGAAGGTTATCCAATGCACCTGTGCTCACACTGCCTTGTAGTGGAGAAAGTTTTGTGATCTATAGTGATGCATCCAAAAAGGGATTGGGGTGTGTTCTTAAGAAAAATGATATGGTGATAGCTTATTCCTCACGACAGTTGAAAATCCATGAGCAAAATTACCCAACACATGATTTGGAGTTAGCTGCGGTAATCTTTGCATTAAAGATTTGGAGGCATTATCTTTATGGAGAAAGGTGTGACATTTATACTGATCATAAAAGTTTAAAATATATTTTCACACGAAAGGAGATGAATATGTGCCAAAAAAGATGGTTGGAGCTTATTAAGGATTACGACTGCTCAATCCATTACCACCCTGGGAAAGCAAACAAGGTGGCAGATGCATTAAGTCGACAAGACCATGCCAGTTTATCCATGATGAGGATCACAAAAGATCCAATATTTATGGATTTACAAAGGATGGATCTAGGAATTATAATGGAAGGGGGAAAATCGTATCTTTCTCAAATGAATGTTCAACCATCTATACATGTGAAGATTAAAGAGGCACAGAAAGAAGATGTAGAGTTTCAAAAGAAGGTGAGAAATGTTCCTAAATTCAACCTTGATTGTGATGGGATAATAAATTTTAGGAATCGGGTTTGTGTTCCTCCCATCCCAGAATTAAAGAAGGAGCTGCTGGATGAGGCTCATAGTTCTTCATTCTATATTCATCCTGGAAGCAAGAAGATGTATAGGGACCTGAAAGAGTACTTCTGGTGGGATGGCATGAAACAAGATGTTGCTGAATATGTCTCTCGATGCTTGGTTTTTCAGTAAGTTAAATCTGAGAGACATAAGTCTAAGGGGATGTTACAACCATTACCCATACCCTAATGGAAATGGGAAAACATCACTATGGACTTTGTCACAGGACTTCCTAAAACATCCAAATGCAATAATGCTATATGGGTCATAGTTGATTGTCTTACCAAGTCTGCACACTTCATTTCTATTAGAGAGGATTTCACTCTGTATCAGCTTTCCAGGATATATGTAAAGGAAGTGGTAAGATTTCATGGAGTACCACTTTCTATTACATCTAATCGGGATCCGAGATTTACCTCGAAGTTCTAGTGAAGTCTTCAGCATACTCTGGATACAGATTTGAGTTTCAGCACTGCTTATCATCCTCAGACAGATGGTCAGTCTGAGAGAACAATTCAAACCCTAAAAGATATATTGAGAGCTTGCTCTATGGATTTCAAAGTTGGTTGGGATCAACACCTACCTTTGGTGGAATTTTCTTATAATAATAGCTTTCACTCCAGTATTCAGATGGCTCCTTATGAAGCTCTCTATGGAAATAAATGTAGGACTCCAACTTTCTGGGATGAAGTTGGGGAAAGAAAGCTATTAGGACCTGATCTTGTTGATGAGATGGAAGAAAAGGTCCGATCGATTCAACAACACATAAGAGAATCTCAGAGTCAACAGAATGTTATGCCCACAACCGAAGAAAAGACCTACAGTTTGAAGTGGGTGGTAAAGTGTTCTTACGAATATCTCCTTGGAAGAGAGTAATGAGATTAGGAATGAAGGGAAAGTTGAGCCCTAGGTATATCGGTCATTTTGAAATACTGGATCGTGTTGGGAAGGTAGCTTACCGATTGACGCTTCCACCGAATCTCTCTCAAGTTCACGATGTGTGCCATGTATCTCTCCTGAGAAAGTACATACCTGATCCTTCACATGTACTTAGCTCAGAAGTTGTACCACTGGAGAAAGATCTTTCTTATGAAGAACAGCCGATAGAGATTCTGGATCGTAGCGAAAAAGTCCTATGAAGCAAGACCACTCGATTGGTGAAAGTTTTATGGAGGAACCACCAATTAGAAGAAACTACATGGGATCTTGAGGATATGATGAGGGAGAGGTATCCTCATCTGTTTGTTACAAAGTGAAAAATTTCGAGGGCCAAATTCATTTTAAGGGGGGTAGAATGTAACACCCGAGACTTTTATGTGAAATATGTTGTTTTTATGTTATATAAATCAAAGGAATATTTCACTAACACTGGCTTGGCTTTCTTTACACGCAACCGCGGCCTTCCACGATAGCTTGCGTCGTACGCAATACTGAGCTTCACTAAATAATGATATGCTATTAAAATATTATTAAAACTAGCCATTATGAATAGTAATAACCACTTTTTAAAATTTTATAAATTTTATTTTTCAAAATGGACTTCATTTTTGGATTCGGAATATCAAAATTAGCCTAGGGTGAAATTTTGGTATTTTTCTGAAAACTTTCAATATTTGATGAATAGTGAAACCACAAAGTGGTAGTTAAAAAAACTGAATTTTTCATAAAACTTAATTTTACCGCTTATGTGAGTGGAATTTCGAAAATCAGAGAAACACGGTTGATTTCAGTAAGTAAAATGTGGTTGAATGAGATGAAAATAATTTTTTGGTGAATAGTAACTTTTTACTTTTTTTTACCACGGTTAAAAGTAAATAGGGTAATTAAGTGTAAAAATGATATTATTATTACCCTAAAACATGTTATAATTCTATTGTACAATTATAATTCTACCAAAAACAATCTAATTAATAAAATATGACCATTTAGGCCCACTTGGATTAGATTAGAACATTTATTATTAATTTATTTAAAGAAGGGTTAAAATAGTTAAAATCAAAGTTTAATGAGTAAATCATTTTTAATATGGGGTTATACATAAGTTAAATTCAACTATAAATATTAATTAGAAAGATAAAAATATTTCCTACATAATGGAATTTTATTTGTAATTTTTAGACATTAAATAATTTAATTTATTTATGACACAATGATGATGCAGTAATTATCTTATTAATGAAATATTGACATAAATGATGTTATAAGTACCCAAATAAATGTAATTTGAGACTTTTTATGAATTAAACTAATTTTTTAGGTTAATATTACATGTTAGTATTGATTTAAGTAACTTTTTTAGAACTAATAATTCTGTTATGAGTTTCACAAAAATCAATTACTAAATAGTGTCAAAATTGACATAAAATAGTTTTTAAAACAAATATTATATTACTAATTGTTATTTTATTTCTAAAAATCTAAGGTTCGGCCAAAGGACTTAGATAAGGTTATATTTATAAATAATAAACAACTTGGAGTTCGTTTGGCTTGATATGGTATGTTTATTAACCTTATAGTGTAAGAAAACAAGAAGACATGGTAAAGTTAAATTATCTAACTTAAAGTTAAATCTAAATGATAAGGTTAAAATTGATACCTAAACTTGTCTAAATTCTATTGGATGAGAGGATTGCGACCCCTACCCACCATATCTTATAAATATATCAATTTGGAGCTATTAAAAACCGAATTTGACTTTATAATAAAATAATATTTTTAGTTATTACAAAGGTGTCCCTCTCCTCCCTTATAAAAGGGAACCTCCTCCCCCTCTTCCTCACACCACATTGAGCGTTCAAGCTCGGCCAACCCCTGCCAATTTCTCCTCTCCACTTCCCTAGAAAAATCCTAGAGGTTTTGGTCTTCTTCAAAGACCTTTTTTAGTGTCCTAAAAGGAGGTCTCAAAGAAGCACTTCAAAGAAGAGGTAATGTCTGTTACCGATTATTTCATCTTTATTTCTTCTTCCACTTCTTCTGCTTTAGTTGTTTCATTATGAAGTAATAACATCGGTATCACTCACATACTGATATGTTATTATAAGTATGAAACAAACCTATTTCACCATCTATCCATCCTACGGAAAAAGAAATCATTGCACGTGCGTACGTACGGAATACCGTCTCCATGCCGTGGTGTAATCTATTTTCCACCACCACCTTACTTGGATGGGTATAAGGGTGAAATTAATGAATATATATTATTATTGTAAAGTGATATTGATTCTGAAATAGTATACGTACACTCCAATACAATTCCACGATCATAGGAACGATATCTTCACTCTTGCGTAGGTACGGAATACCGTCTCCACGATGTGATGCGACTCGTTCTACATGATCTTCATTCCATAATGATTATATAAATGAATTGAATGAATTAATATGATATATATTACACTAATACCATTCTGTAAATGAGGTATCTATATCCTAAAGAGAATAATAAGAATTTATTTGAAAAAACACGCATAAGAACAAAAAGTAATAAACACCCGAATAATAAGTAGTAATGAAATATTACTAATAAGAAGCTAAGAATATGACCATATATGATATCATAACAATAAGCATGATTCTGGAATAATTCAATAACATTATTTAAATCATTATACAGGATGTTCGGACACTTACGATGAAAATCGGACCTAAGGTAAGGGAAATATCACAATCTCATTTTTATCCGAGATTTTTTATACATTGGTATTTACTGGGGTGTATTTTATCATCCAAATCCATGTTTCCTCAATATGTAATATTATTTCCATCCACCTACAATTTTTCAAATCCAATTTTACCCTTTGGTGAGTTTTTAGTAAAAGATATGAAAGGAATCTTTTGTCGTTTTTCGTATGAGGTACTTTTTTGACTTTTCCGACAAAAGTATGAGAAGAATGTTTTTTTTAACTTATACGGCATGAATATACTTTTAAAACAAAATTTCCAAGAATATTCCTTTACAAGTTTTCGTGTTTATTTTTAATCAACTTCTTTTAGTTTAAAATTGTATGACATGTTAAGAAAGGAAAAATGTTTTTGAAGTAGAAAGGATATTTTCTTCAAGAATGAAGTTCAAGTGTTTTATCAAAATTATTTTACATCTAAGATAACAAAGGGTTATGTTTATATCCCTATTATTACATGGATTTTATTATGTTGTGAAGGAAATATTTTTATGAATTATTTTATCTTATATGAATTGTTTTATGATGTCACGATGTTTAAAGATTCCCATTTTTATTACATGGGTTATGTAATGATGTATGATTTATGATTTTGTGTCACACATAATAATGGTATCATTATGAGATGGTTGGGACCTATATCTCCCTCAAATTCATTGGGTAAATATTTTATATCTCATGAGATAGACGTGGCTGGAATGGTAGGTTATACCGGTTCAGTGAAACAGGACTGAAATGAGGAGTGAACTCGGTTCAGAAATGGACTTTGTTCACTAAGATAGTCTTGGCAATGAGTCTTGACTAATAAGAAATGATTCTCTGTGATTATATGTGTATGAGAAAAAGTTTCATGTTTTATGTTATGATTATTGGGATTCCATTTCACTACTATGATTTATCCCATGTTATGAAATTATTCTCTCTTTTGCAGGTTAAGATTTCCAAAAGTTATGTTCTTATGAATATTATGTGATTGATATTTCTTTTATTTACCCTTACTGAGCATTTGAGCTCACCCTTCTGTATGTTTTATTTCCCCAGGTTAGGAAGAAGGTTATTAAGTAAGATATGCCAAAAGGGACTATAGATATGATGAAATAAATGGGAGACAATGTAGACGCTTTATGAACCAGTTGTTTATGTTTCCCAGTTTCTAAAGACACTATACCTATACGGTCCTTTCGTGGTTTTTTATATGTTGAAATAAGTATGCTTCAATTTTGAAGTATTAACAATGTATGTAAAGTATGGGTCGTTATACACATCAACCAATCTGGCATTCCATAAGGCCTTATATTATCCTCTCTGAATGAAATAGATTGTTGACTTGAGTAGGGGGGTCTAAAAGATACTATGGGGAGACTATACCATCCTTTTAGAGATAAAAATCTAAAAAAAATAACAAAACCCAAAACACAATGATAAAAAACATTGTTTACATATAAAATAAAATGAAAAAAAAATTAAATTCTATAATATGTGGTGGGTAAAATATAGTCATAACAACTAGAAATAATGTAAAAAATATGTCACCGACTCTGCAAGCCAATAATAAAAAATAAATAATAAATAATATAGGATATGCTACAAAATTTGATCCAAACCACATACTTGGTCTCTATAATTCTTGAGATTCAATGGAATGATCTGGAGAATCTAAATGACTTTCTCCAATCTTTCAAGAAACACTAGGCCTCAACCCCATCCATTACACATCCTTTTATCCAATATGAAAGTAGATATACTATCTGAATAAAAACCGATGTTTAGGTAAATGGGGTGATAGATGAATCTCAGTAATTAATCCCCAATAGTGAAGCTATTATCTGATATTATAATGATTCCATGAACACATGATATGGACAGCCTCTATTGAGAACAATAACATCTTGAATAAATCCACTTCCACATAAATGATTGTGAATGAAACTATAAAATAGCCATCTATGATTTCTAGATTGACACCTGCTGTATATATAATCATGATATGTCCCCATTAGAGGATTTAAAACATTTTTGTCCCCAGTACACATAAAAAGTAACTCATTCTCAAGATCTAAATTAGAGTTCCATGACATTTAAACATAATTGGAATTAAATCAGGTACCCATTTCATAACTCTATAAATTAAATAAAAAAAGAACATATTCTGGTATCTAGGTGACCCATTTCATGATTGAACATGTTAAAGATCACAACTTCTCAGTTCTAAAGAAGTTACATCTCCATAAAGACTTATATAAAAAATTAGTCTCTAAAAAATGCATTAGTAGTATGTACTCTCATAAGGGAAATCCACTAAATATGAGCTTCATAGATTAACCATCCATTTTTATCATGTCTATCCATGGGATTTATAGATACTCTATTGCATGGAATCCATTCTTGTAACATGGATCCCATCACATATACATCATATGACCTATATCCTAGGAATAACACACAACTAGATTGTGTAATCATCCACAAAATCTATTATATCAATAATATCATCTTACACATTCTAGCCAATAGAGGAAATTAAGAGATCAAACCACATGTCCAACACCTTGTCCATGTTATCATAAGGTTCTTATACCCAACCCAAAGTCACAACTAGAATGTTCTTGAAATTCCAAATATGAATGCTAACTAGACCTAGGGTGATCGAAAATCTACCCCTCAATCCACACAGATGAATAAGAAACCCAAATAAACTATGAGAAAATAAATAAAAAGGCCTCTATCAGCAACCTATATATCAATAATAAATAAAAATCCACTACATTATTTTAATGAACCACCTATAGGCTAGTGAACATGGGGATCCCATGACTTGTATGATCACAAAACAGTTGTTAAGGCCTACTAAGAACTCCCATAATGGAACCATGATCTTAATCCATGCTAGTATAATGATATTGAGCTGACATAAATGAAATAAAAAGGTCACGGAACCCAATGAGGGTTTATTATTTCTCACCCAAATGCACAGGTCATGCCCTAGGCAGAAACAACAAAAATTGACCTTAGTGGAATCTAAATAATCATCGATCAACAATTCTCAGAATAGTAAAATCAAAATGTAAATCAACACAGCAATGGAATTTATAACAGTCCTCCTAACCAATGAAATATAGGACACTACATTTGGGATCCTTGATAGAATCCAATAATCATTGTAAAACCCACAATATGAAGACCTATTAGGTACCTTCTAAAAAACAACTCATCCATGAGTACCAACCCTCCCACAAGGGCATCAATACAGCCCTATGAAAATTCAGAATCCTCAAGAGTCCCTTGAAATCATACTTAATTCTCCACATATCTCAGATATAACTGCCACCATAGGATGTCAACCTTCCCAAATTCTACAATATTCCTTTTTCCACAATCCCATGATAAAAATATCTATTTCTTAAAAAAACAAAAACCAAACTTGAAGCATATGGAAAAACCAAGATCTCCTCAGAGATAATATATGATCCCATATTTGATAATGACTAAAAATAATCACAAATAGATATAGTTGGGGTATTTTCCAAGTTCCAAGGCATACCCATTATAATTCAACAATGTATAGATCCAAACACGGTTTTCCACATTTATGGGTATGTTTCAGTGAGGCATGTTATCTAGAGGAAGAATGAATGATGGACACATCATAAAATGGAGGGACAATTCGCGGTGGATTCGGGCGATAAATGATTTCATCATACAGAGGATCATTATGGGTGGTCCTCTATAGTGAAAACTTGCACTATTAAGCATGGTGGATCTGGATTATAATGGGTCATTGGTGGGATGTCCTTTATTAGGAAAGGTGTCTATTTTCATTGATGATGGTCCCATAGTGGGATGGTGTTCCTGGGTGGGGTTTCTCCTTTTATTTATTAATGTTCCATAGTAGAAATGAAGAAGCTGGGATGGAAGCCTCTATTGAGGATGACGAGGATGATACAGGAGGTGGAGGGTGACATTTATGTTGACGATGCGCCGCAAGAGTGTTTGGAACATGAGAAAAAAGTTCCGGTGAGATAGCATCATTAGGGGTGTGGGTTAAGAAAGTTTTCAATGTGGTATTTTCACTATAATGTTTTGTCTCTTTGGTTCCATTGTAAGGGGGTTTAATAACTAATGGGATATCAATGTATATGTAGTGGAAATCCTCTTCCAAGAAAAACAAACGGGTGAAATTGTATCAATAATAATATATTTTTTGACATCATCTATGACATTAAAAAACCTCAAATAGATTTTCATCAAACACTCAAGCTAGGATGATCATTGTACTCAAATCCATTAAATGGGCCTCATAGTAGAAAATCCAACCCCTAGGAGGATTCTGTAACTAAAACCTCAATAAAATACTCACATATATTCTCTCCCACTACTCAACCCCATATACACCTCTTCTAAATCCTATATATATTCAACCATTGTGATATATAAGGAATAATGCTTAGAATTTAATAATCACAAGTACAATTCTGACATCAGGGTGCAAAAGAGGAAAACCAAGACTGGTTAGGAAAAGTAAAACATGTCTAATATCGGTACATTATGTGTAAACACAGTGGTCCTCCCAGGAAAATTTCCTTAATCCATTAATATTGTAATTTTAAAATGGATATTGTTTGTGCACCCTATACATGGGTTGTACCCTCACCTGGAAACTTTCCAATGAACCTCATCCCCACTCACCATGTACAATATAATAATACATGGCATGTACCATTCTATACATAGATTTTACCCAAAACAAGTTTCCCATATATGTACCTGTATATGTACCCCCAGATGGGGTTGGGACACACATAGTAAAAGACCGTTGGTCATGTACCTCAAATAGGATCAACCCTTGTACCCTACAAGGACATGTTCCCCAGGCACACAATGAGTCATAACAACATGGATTATACCCATTGTTCACATTATTTTTCCCCCAAAACACAACTTCATTAAAGAGGATGAGGACACAATATATGCTCTCTAAACCACATAATGTGTACATTGGTCTTCTAGTAGGGGAAACCCCCAAACCTTCCTGAAACACCTTATCACTCCTCAAAACCCATAGATCAACCAAAAAGGGGTCCCCAATAACACAAAATTGAATTAGAACATAAAACATTTTAAACAATGTAAATATACAATGAAAACATAAAAATAGGAGAACATGTGGAAGGAAACTGATAAATCTCCACACTGGATCCATGTTACACACCTGAAAAGCTTTGATCTACCTCCAAACATGATCCCTAGTCGGTTCATCCTCCGCCCTCTTCCTCTTCCATCCCTCTCCCACTCTCATCCCAAGTCCCTAATTGAGGAAACCCTTGGTAAAATATGATACATTCCAAATTGAAAAATAAAATGGGACAAATGAAAAAAAATAAAGGGTTGAAGAAAAACATAAAATGAAAAGAACCAAAAGGGGTCATTGGCCTATCCCCAACACCCAATACAATGTTATTCCTCATCATAGATAAAACTCTATACTAGACTCATCCATAGAGACAAAATCTCTATATAATGATCTATTTAGTTAATATGACCAATCGAATATTAATGTGTAAATGAATATTTAAATAATTTAATATGTACTATATTTGAAAAAATAGAACGAATCAAATATTCACTCCAATCCTATCCTGTGGAAAGCACCATAATCAGGGACCAATAGATAGGTTGAAAAAACATTATCTTAAATCATCATAGATAATAATTTACCATTTTTCTCTTGAACACTCTTTGAAAAAATGATCATATATCCCTTGATTTTAAAAAATGAAGATGATGTGGATCATCACATTCATCTGATTAATGAATTGAAAATAAAATACAACACTAAAAAATCCTTCGTTCTCATTAATGAGAATATTCTCAATTCTAAAATGCCAGAAATAAAATTTCCCCCAATAGAATGTATTTATATATAAGGGAGTTAAAATGTTTGGAATGGAGTGGAAGATATGACCCATGACATCATCAATGTATCATTCTTAACTAGGATCATTCCTTACACAATAAAAAACTCAAAAAATGATATTGAACTCATCAATGAATTTTCTAATAATAAATCTCATCTCTAGATTATTCAAACTATATAAATATTCATACAAAATATGAAAGTAAGGCTATTGAAAGTACTTGGGAGGGATCACAAGTTTGAGTAAGCATCATGGGAGCCTAAGGATGAAAGAGGGATGATTTACTCTTATTTTCTCACAGATTGATATTTACACCAAACATATATAATGAAATTAGTCAGGGAAGAATGTAACACTTTTTATATGACTGTATTAAATAAATATCATAATAATTTTTCCCTCATATAACACATCCCCCTTTAATGCATCATCATGGTAAAATACATAATACTATAAAATTACATTCACATAAATGATTACAATTAGTTTTATTGAATATATAACTATAAAATAAGGCTCTATAATCATAATATGTCAAGGATAAAAAATAAAAAAAAATAAATTATATAAGATACATTGATATTTTGAATAATAAAATAGTAAATAGAATATATATGTTGTAGTAATTAATTGATGTTTATAAATGACTTTATATATCATAATCAAGTGTACATATATGTTAAAATATTACAACCGAAAAGTAAAAGACACCATTAGAATCTAATATTTTTAAAGAAGGACCTGGTAATAATTTTGTTATTATTATACGTAAATATTTCTAGTAAAATACATATAATGTTTTGGTAATAATATAGTTAATAACTATAAATATTTTTATTAACCAAATTATAATAATATAGTTACATATATATTTTTTATAATATATATACGATTTACTAAAAAATATAGTAATATTTTATAGGTAAATTTATTAATTTTGAAATACCACATATGATTTTTAGTAAGTAAATTTCTCATATATATAGAAATATTTTCATAAATAATTCTTATATTTGAATTCAGAATAGGAAAATTATAAAATTATAAAATATTTTTATTTTTATTTGAAATGAATATTTTCAAATAAATATTAAAATGATGTATCAATATACAAATAAACATTGATACATAATTATGATATTTAAATGATGTAATAATTAATATAAAACTCATCCTCAAGTAAATTTTTTAATATAAAAAACGAATTTTAAGTTATTAAATCAATTTATTTAGCACAATGAAAATTAAAATTTCTAAAATTGAACTTATTCTCCAAAAATCAATTGGGAATAAAATTATTTTTCATGGAATATATAATATAAATTAATTTTAGTCACTTTTGAAATATGAAAATTAATTAAATCATTCCATAAATTTTAATATACATGTAAAAAAACTAGGGGTGATCCAATGGTATAAAATCTTCTGTCAAATAAATGATTGTTTTCAAATAGTTAAATTTCCAAGTCATAAAATATATGAATTAATAAAATTTCCACATTATTTGGTTTAATGACCAACTAATCCACTAATTACACATCAATCAAAAATCATTGACCATGGTTCTCCTTTTATTTTTCATATCAATAATCATTATATATTTTTTAAGGATCTATGGTGGGATTTCTCAAGTTTTAATAATCCATATAAAATAGTAAGTGTTCATAATCAATTTACTTCATTTATTTGTGTAATCAATTACATTAACATTTTAATAATTATTTAAATTTTTTTATTATATTTTTTTATATTTGCTTATTATATTATCAATGATAGATCACTATTCCCTCTCATTATAACACCATTATATGATTTTATAATGCATAAAAATTATTGTTGTAGTAAAGTCTAGTTATTAAATCAACTTGTATTACATGTATTTTTTGTATGATGGAGCTGATATTTCTAATAGGTGGGATGTGTCTTAGGAATGATGATGGAGATGTAACTGTTATTATAACTCCACAAGAAGTAAACTGGGTGGCCCTGTCTGAAACAATAGAGTGTAGAAACCATGCAAACATACAATATCTTAGATATAAAACCCTCTTTGTTCATCAACATTGAAGGTTTCCTTAATTGGAAGTAAATGTCCATCCTTTGTGATTTATTCAACAACATCCCAAACCACATCATTACCTTGAGCTGGCCTCGGTAAACCTGTCACGAAATTCATCGCAACATCATTTCACTTCCACTGTGAGATGGGAATCTATTTTAAAATACCAACTTGTCACTAATGCTCCACCTTCACCTGCTAACAATTGGATTATCTCATAAAAAACATTCTACATGTTTGTTCATACATGACCACAATTACAGATGGTGTAGATCTTGATACATCTTGGTGACAGAAGGATGAACTACCTAAATTGAGGAATGAAAATCTCTCATCAACTCCTCATGTATGTCTGCTAATACCCATATGCATCCATGAAAACACATGATCTCATCGTCACCTATGGTCCACCTAGGAGCAGGATCCTCTCCGGAAAAACTCTCCTCCATGACTAGGCCTTCAGAATCAGATAGATTCCTCATTCGTACTCGCTCCAGTAGAGTAGAGGTAACATCTATAAAAGAACGAAATGTCTTCCCATGTCTGTCATGCATATCCAAATGAATCATAGAGAACAGAGCCATAAGATGCCACTCACTGTTGGCCTCTTGAAATTCTTGTATTTAAGTCCACATACTCAATGCATCAGCTATTGTGTTGCCTTTCCTAGGCATGTAGTAAAGCACAAAGTCAAAATAATAAAGATACTCATCCCACCATCACTATCTCAATTTCAGATCACACTGAGTATAGATATACTTGAGACTTCTTGGTTAGTGTATACCAAAAAATGCTCTCCCAAATGACAATGTCTCCAACAATCTAAAGCATGCACAACTACAGATAACATGAGATTGTGTGTCAGGTAGTTCCACTCATTTGGCCTCAACCACTGAGACCCATATGCAACGACTCCTTCCCCCTACATAATCACTACTCCTAGCCCGATACCTGACGTATCAGAGTAAATGGTTTAAATCCTTCCCAGCTCAGGAAAAATTAGTATCAGTGCTGAAGTCAATCTTCATTTCAGCACCTAAAAGGACGAATCATAGGAATTTGTCCACAAGTACATTACACAATTATAAGTCAGGCCCATTAGTGGTGATTCTAATCATGTAATGTCCTGTATAAAGCACGTGTAGTATCCAGCCAACCCTATAAAACTCCACACCTCACAGACGTTCTTCGGCAGCTCCCACTAATCTACCTCTCTTACTTTCTCTAGGTCTACTGATACTCATGTCTCTAAGATAACATGACCTAATAATTGATTCTAGTCCATCTAAAAGTGGTGTTTTAGAGGATCAAAACCTTTTCTGATAACACTTTGTAATGACCTGGTTCCAAGTTCCGCACAATAGTTCCACAAACCCAGTTGGTTACATAACCTAACGCGCATTTCCCCTTATGCCACAGTTTTTCGACTAGCAGCGAGAGCCATGGTCTGATACTTGGGAAACTATGACCTCATTGGAAGAGTATAAAGATTACAATAAACATTAATAATAAATAATAAAAATTAGTGGAATCAGTAATACCATACAACATAAGTAAATAGTGGAAAACAGATAGTATAAACAACTAAAACATATATATAAATAAATTATTCTTGTCACATTTATCTAGGATAGCATCAAAACAAGTCACAATGCTTGAAATAAAATACTAAAACCAAAGTACTGAAAATAGTAAACTCCAATAGCATCGAAATCCTCATATTGATCACATTCTCTCCAACTCCAATAGCAATCATGTACTTGATAAAGAAGGTAACTTTCCCTCATCTTTACCTGAAACCAAATAAAATCTATTTTGGTCCAAAATCCTGACCCAAACAGGTTGTGAGATGAATATTAGTTGGAAACCCCCAAAGTATATGTGCCTAATAGTAATTGAATATACATATCATGAAATATGAAAAATGAATCAAAACAAACTAAGAAGTACTCAAAAGTAAACAATCCTACTGTTTCCAATCACATTCATTTACATTTATTAATTATTCAATCCATTTAGTAATGTAAACCCAGGATCTACCCTAATATATATACCCCCATTTATAATAATAACAAACATATGTCTCAAAATATCATCTAAACAATCAAGTAATACTAAGTCCAAGCTCGTAATTTCTCTTGGAAAACTTGTCACAATCAATCAAACATTAAAAATAAACACACTAGGAAGGTTCTCACATTATAACACCATTGGTTTACCATATCATTAATTCAATAAGTAATGACCCTATAGGAAAGCTCACACAGTTTAACCCCTTTTGTCCCACATAGAACTAATCATTTACAAATGTCCACCTGGGTATCTCTAACGGTCAATACACCCTTGGTCTGTATAGCAACAATAAAATATAATGACCCCTGGAATCTCTCACAGTCAATGCCCTATGGTCCAACATTCATTTAATGAAGACACTCTAGGTAGCTCTCACAGTCTATCCCCTCTAGTCAATGACCACCTATCAGATCTTATAGTCAATACCTCTGGGTCAACATAACCAAAAATTCCTACATAAAAGACCCTACATCGGGAAGATATCATATTCTTTTATCCTTACTCATTATTTCATATTGTAAATCACTTGAATTTGAAAATAAACAGTCAACATCAATCTTAAATAATTAAAAGAATAAAAACAAGGTATTCCTCATAGGAAACTTAGGCCAAATGTCTATAAAGAATCAAACTGGGGAAACTCACCCATGGGTTGTCCCATAAAAAATGAATCAAACAACACGCACATGATACAACCCCTTTTCAATCAATTAAACAATATCTGTTAGATAATAGGGCTAAAATCTAGAACACCAAATACCAAAGAAATGGGTATTATTAAATTTAAGAATATATAATCCATAGAAAATCAAATAAATGTAGAAACCACCTACCTTAATGATGTATGAAGAACACACATTAATGTTGGTCTTTTAATCATCCTAGAATGATGTAGATCTACAAAAATGTTAAAATTATTCAACCTTGGATAACTCAAGATAGAGGAAAAATTAGGAAGAGAGGCTCTAGGGAAAGTGAGAACTCACCAGTGGAAATCCAATGACCCTGGAGGCATCTCAATTAGAGCTCAGATAGAGGAACGGGGGGAGCTCGAAGATATTTCGCCATATGTCGCTCTCTTGTTTGAAACACGGTGTAAAGAAAGTGTTTCTGGATGTGAGATGTGTCCCCGCGCTAATATAGTAAAAAAATAGCATGTTCATTTAATGTACCCGTCATGTACTAGCCTCAACTGGACATTGCTTTAGGTGGTCTTCTAGGTTACCCAAAAGTCCATGTACTCAGCCGTTACATGGCGTGTACCCCCATGTACATGGTGTGTACTTAAAAAATTTTCACAATTCCTCATCTTTCCTAAAAAACAACCCCAAATAAAGATCTATACCTAAAAAGAAGATCAAGGTTCTTACAAACTTCCCCCTTAAAGTAATTAATCCCGGAATTTCCCTTCCAATGGTGGAAAAGAAGAAACTTTAAACAACTCTAGCCATTGTGATCGTATGTCATCCTCCCATTCCCATGTCTTGTTCTATACTCGCATGTCCTGTCATAGTTCTGAAACTAGAGGAACAGACTGTCCATGGAGAACCATAATGTTGCGATCCACAATCTGAATAGGGTTCTCCTCAAATATTAATCCCCCTCCAATTCAACATCCTTGGGTTGAAAAATGTGATAGATGTCTGAAAAGTAACATCGTAACTGAGAAACATGAAAGACTTCATTCATTGCCTAGTACCTTTGAGGTAACTGCAACTGATCAGAAATCATCCCAACTCTCTCCAAACCCTCAAACGGCCTGATGTATCTTGGTGAATGCTTACCTTGTCTCATAATCCTCCTAATTCACAACCTAAGTGTGACACGTAAGAAAACCTAATCTCAGAACACAAAGTCCAGAGGTCATCTTGGTCAATCAACGTAATATTTCTCCCGATACTATGTAATATCCATCCTTTTATGAATCAACTCCATCTCCTCATTGGTTTTCTAGATAAGAGGAGGTCCCAACATAGTTGCCTTTCCCACCTCCATCCAACATAGGGATGATCGGAATGGCCTACTGTGAAAAGCCTCATAAGTTTCCATCAGAATTTTCTCCTGAAAACAATTATTGAAGGAAAACTCTACTAGGTGTATATTTATCTCACAAGCGACCCCAAAATCTGGTACGTATTCTCAGATCATGTCCTCCAAAAACCAAATCATGTTCTCAGACGTGACATCTGTCTGGGGATGGTGAGTTGTACTCAGAAGTAATTGTGTACCCAAACCCCTCTGTAGTCCCTACCAGATAGGAGAAGTAAACCAAGAATCCTTATATGAAACAATAGACTGTAAAACCCCATTAAATCATAAATTCTCTCAGATGTACAACCTTACAAGTTCATCAACACTGATGGTTTCCTTAATTGACAAGAAATGTGTAACCTTCGTGATTCTGTCAATAATGACCCAAACTGCATCATTCCCTTGAGAAATTTATCGTGGCATCATTCCACTTCCACTCGGGGATGGGTAACTAATGTAAAAGACATGATAGTTGCTAATGCTCCACCTTCACCAGCTGATAGGTGGAACATATCATAACAAAACTTGCTACATCCCTCTATATAAATGGCCACCAATAATGACGGTGTATAACTTGATACATCTCGGTGACCCCTGTATGAACTTCCTAGACCAAGGAATGGAAATATCACATTAACTCTCCATGTAAGTCTATTGAAACCCATACGTGTCCCTGAAAATGTGAGATCTCATCATCGCCCATAGTCCACCCAAGAGTAGGATCATGTCCAGACAGACTCTCTTTTAGGACTAGGCCTTCGAAATCTAATAGATTCCCCATTTTCACTCGGTCCAATAGAGTATAGGTAACAGTTATAGGAGAAATAAATGTCCACCCATTTCTATCATGAATCTCCATATGCATCTCAGATAATATATCCCTAAGCTTCCACTCACTGTTGGCCTCCTGAAATTCCAAAATCCAAGCCCCGCTCAACGCATCAGCCACTGCGTTTCCTTTCCTAGGTGTGTAGGCAAGATCATTATCACAAGACTGAAGGTACTCAACCCACCTTCACTATCTCTCAAATTCAAATCACACTGAGGAATTATATACATGAGATTTTGTTGTCAGTGTATACCAAAAAATGCTCTCCGAAAATATAATGTCTCCAATGGCGTAAAGCATGCAAAACTATAGATAACTTTAGATCATGTGTCAGGCAGTTCCTATCATGTGGCATCTACTACGATACCCGTATGAAAAGACTCAATCCCCATGTATAATCACTACTCCCAACCCGATAATTGATGCATCATATTTAACTTTATAACTCTGTCCCTGCTCAGGAAAAATTAGTATTGGTGCTTAATCCAATCTCCCTTCCAGCTCCTGAAAGGCTGAATAGCAAGAATCTTCCGACAAGTAATTTGCACCCTTCATAGTCAGTAACATCATTGGTGTTTCTAAGAATGAAATTTCTTATATAAAGCGCCTGTAGTAACCAGACAACCCCAAAAAATTGTGTACCTCAACGATTTTCCTTAGCTGCTCCAAGAAGACTATGGCTCGTATATTCTCTGGGTCTACTGATACTCTTTTCTCTGAGATAACATGACCCAAGAAGTGAATCTGGTCCATCCAAAAGTGTAATTTCATAGGATCAAAACCTCCCTCTCATACCACATTGTAACATCCCAGTTATGGGTTCCACACAAAGTTTCCCCGAACCCGGTTGGTCACATAACATCAAACAAATTTTCCCAAACACTAGAGACATCCGACTACTAGAGAGAGCCAAGGTCTGATAGTGGAGAAACTTTTCACTCATTGTCAAAGTATATATACTTGAATAATCATTAATAATGAATAGTAAAAATTGCTAAAGAAGTAATACCAAACAAAAAAACTAAACAGCATAAGACTGATCGTATAAACAACTGAAGCATATATATAAATAGATGATTCATGTCACATGTATTTAGGAGAGAATCCAAAGAAGTTACAATACTTGAAATACAGTACAAAAACCAAAGTACATAAAATAGTAAACTCCAATAGCATTGCAAGCCTTAGGTTGGCCCCTGCTCTCTAGCTCCAACACCAATCAAGTACATGATTAAGTAGGGTGTATTCCCTCATCCATACATGAAACTATATAATCTATTTGGGTCCAAAATCATGTCCTAAATAGGGTTTGAGACAAATCCTAATAGAGAAAAACCAAAATATATGTGCCCAATAGTCATTGAATATATATAGAAGACAATATGAAAATGAAGGAAAAAACTAGGAAGTACTCAAAAGTAAACAATCCTATAGTTTCCAATCACATTCATTTACATTTATTAATTACTCTATCCATTGAATAATGTAAACATAGGATCTAAACTAAGCTCTATATCCCCTTGTACAATAATAACAAAAAGATGTCTCAAAACACAATCTAAACAATCAAGTAAGACTGAGTCCAAGCTTGTGCTTTCTCTTGGAAGACTCATCACAATCAATCGACCAGTAAAAAGAAACCCCCTAGGAATGTTCTCACAGTCTTACCCCTCTGGTTTACCATATAATCAATTCAATATGTAATGACCCTCTAGTAAAGAACACATAGTCTAACCCCTTGGGTCCTACATAGCACTAATCATTTACAAATAACAGCCTTGGTAGCTATCACGACCAATACCCCCTTGTTCTGTATAGAAACAATAAAATATTATCACCCCTAGAATCTCTCGCATTCAATTCCCTGTGGTCCAACATTCATTTAATAAATTCCCTCTAGGTAGCTCTCACAGTCTATCCCCTCTATTCAATGACCACCCAGATTCTCTCACAATCAACACCTCTGGGTTAACATAACAATTATTCATACATAAAATACCATCCCTTGAGAATCTCTTACAGTCTATTCCCCTTGTTCATGATTTCAAAATGTGAATCGCATGAATTTAAAAATAAACAATCAAACTCCATTCTAAACAATTAAAGGCATGCAAACAAGGTATTCCTCATAGGAAACCTAGTCCAAATGTCCATAAACAATCAAACAATGGAAATTCACCAATGGGGTGTCTTGTAAACCAGGAATCAAACCTTACTCACATGATAAACCCTCTTTTCAATCAATTAAACCTTATAAGGAAGATAAAAGGGATAAAATCCAAAACACGCAATACCCCAACAATGAGTATTAATCACTTTAAGCCAATGTAATCCATAAAAAACCAAATAAAGTCACATACCACCTACCTTAATTTTGTACAAAGAACACTCTTGAACGTCGAAATTTTAATCATCCTATAACGACATAGATCTAAAAAAAGGATAAAATCATTCAACCTTGGATAACTCTAGAGATATTAGAAATCAGGAAAAGGGGCTCTAGTGGGATATAGAACTCAACGGTGGGAATCCAACGCACCCCGCCACATATCAATCGGAGCTCGGACAGAGGAATGGGAGAAGCTTGAAGATCTTCGGTCGTACGTCGCTCACCTATACAAAACATGGGGATGAGAAAGTTTTTAAGGATGTGAGACGTGTTCCCACACCGATATAACAAAAAAAGTACACTACGTGTTCATTTAATGTACATGTTCTGTACTAGCCTCAATTGGCCCCAACTTTAGGTGGTCTACCAGGTCACCTACACGGCTAGGTACTTGGCCATTACATGGATAGTACATGACTACACACGATATATGGGTACACTACGTGTACTCTAAAGTACATGGCGCGTACTTAGAAAATTTCCCAATTCTTCATTTTTCCTCAAAAAAACCCCAAATAAAGATCCATACCTAAAAAGAGGATTCAGGTTTTTACACTAATATATTCTTTGGGCGTCTATTTTTGTAATGTATTATGTATTACATGAATGAAATGTAATGTAAAAGTACATCGATATTGGAACATTAGAGTTGGTATCAGAGTGAAGGTTTAGTAAACCTTTGGAAATTAGGATAGAAAATATTTAGTAAGATCCCTTGAGGTAATTATAAGGATATTTCTAGGGATTTCCTAAGAATAATCATTTATAGGTTATAATCCTTGAGTTTTTTTGATAATCATGAATAACCTTGGATTAGACCTAAGATATCATATATTGAAATATTATATATATTTTTCCTCACTTATGTGTTTTTAATCTCTGATATGTATTTCTCACACTTCTATTTCAGGTCTTAGTTAATACCTAGAACTACATAGAACATGGGTAACCATTGATTGTTTTAGATTTCAAAATTATGGGAATAAGGAAGATCAATTTCCTAAGTGAAAATATCATGATGAGAATCATGTCGATGGTATGAGTATTGGTCATACTACTGAGGATATAGATATAGTTAATGAAATTTGAAAGGTATGTGATGTTATTCTAGTATTGACTACATTAAACCTATAAATATTGAGGTAGAAAACCATAATACATGATTCATATTTTAGTAAATACGATGATGATGGATCCTGAGTAATGGTTTAAGAATAAATTTGGATGATTGAGGTGTATATGTTTCAGGATTCAATGATTATCTTATAAGATTCATGAAATATATAAGTGTTTTTAGTATAAGTTTTTAATTATATATTGGAATGTATAAGTAGAATAGTTCAAAGGAGTCAGAAAAGTGATTTAAGGGTAAGGTGATGTACTTGGAGAACACATGATTAAGGGGAAGATAACCCTTAATATGTCCCTTCTATTAAGATAATGATGCTTGACTAAAGATATATTGGAATTGAATAATTAAATTGGATGATTCTATTTTCTTGAGATCAAATTATGGGATTATTGACAAGACGGTTATGCTACCATGGATAAAGTATAAAAATTTCCAGGACTTAATGAATATATCCAATAAGTTTTTGAATAAGTAAGCATGCATGTGTTTAATAAGGATATCTGATAATTCATGTTGTTACCATGACTCAATAGAATACATGATGAATGTGTTCAAATATTTTGAATGTGGCCAACCTGAAAAATCTTATAATATATGGGGGATAAGTGTTAAGCTGATTTTATGAACGTTTTTCCAATGTTTTGGATTTTTATCTTTTAAAAGGATTGTAAGGCTATCAATTTTTTTTAAATTTTAAACATTATATGAAGTTTGTTAGAATTAAGTATTATCTCACTATATATGGACTTATCCTTCTTTGATAACATGTGTTAAAATGTTTATGATAAAGTCATATGGAATTACCTATCATTAAATTTATAGATAGAATGATATGATAACACATTATGAATAAAAAATTCATCTTCATTTCTTTCAATAATATATGAGGTGTAAATTGTTCAAGGCATGTAAAAGGAAGATATTTTACTGAAATCAAGTTAGTATTTCTTGTCATGTTCTTCAACTATAGGAAATGGATCTTGAAATCCAAAAATGTTATCGGAGTACCTTCTTATCTGATAAATCATATGGTCTCATAAACCATTGTAGATTTATGGCTTTCTCATTGTTAACTTTCTCTAAACCTTGTTCTCTATCACTATCCATCAGAACTTGATGGTCATATTTTTCGTCCATATCTATGTTTTCAATTCCCACCTATATTCTTCTATTTGTAAACCTAATGATTAGTTAATTTGGGTAAACTTTATGTTTTTTACATTTCTTTTTAAAAGGATGTTTTAGTATTCCTTTTAACGATGTGTGTTTCTATGAATAAAACATTCAAGTAGTTAACCTTTTATATCCCCGACAAATTTCAAGGGAGAAATTTATTTTAAGGGGGGTAAAATGTAACACCATGAGTTTTTATAGTCCGTTTTTTTAAAAAAATTAAAATTTTCATTTGTATCTTGTAATTCAGTAAGTGAAACATTACTTTCACAGTAACCTAACTTGTCGTATGTTACACTCAAAACCGAGTTGGTGTACGATACATGAAAAAATGACAAAATATTTTATTTAATGTATAAAAGAACTATTTTTGGATTATTTTATACGCAGCACAAAAGGAATCTTCAACTACATACAACACTAACATGGCTTGATTTATATGTAATATCAACCTTCCTCAACAGCTTGCGTTGTACGTAATACTGAGTTTCACTAAATAATGATATATTATTAAAATACTATTATTTAATGGAATATAAACTAGATTTTATGAATAATATTTTCTAAATTTTTAATTTTATAAAAAAGTAACATTAATATTATGTATTTTATATACATTATATGATAACAAATTCATTTTTTCGGATAAAAGAAGTATTTTTTTTTAAATGCAACTTTGCCGCCTTTTGATGGAGAACCCATTTTAAATATAGTTTCTAAAACATTAATAAATTATATTTGAAAAAATAAACTTAATCTTAGGTAAAGGGACATCAAAATTTAACTTTGTTGAAATTTTGGAATTTTTTGGATGAAATTCATATTTTAATGGATAGTAAAAAATCCTGCATTTTAATTCAAAACTACCTTTTTCTATATTTTTTATAGATTATATTTTTAATTTGATTTAATGTGTAACTGGATTATGTTTTTAAAATTTAAAACAAAATTGTTCATTTCAAGAATTTTCACATTGAAATTGGGCATAAAAATAGGTTAATCTTTTGATAGTTTTTACTTCTTAAAAATCCTTCATTTTGGATTTTATAATGGGAATTAATTTTGAATTAATTTATTCCAACTATATGTTTTGAGTCTAGAAAAATGGATTCCATATTTTGAATAATAATTTCAAAATTATTTAAATAGTTCCCTTTTATTTTTGGGCATTATGAACAGTAACAACAGTAATTATTTTTATTTTCCATGGTTAAAAGGTAAATCTCATAAATAAAGGTAAAAAATAATATTATAGTAATATAAAACTACCCTAACATGTTTCCTAATACTCTTATATGAGTCATGGGTGACCAAAAAAATCCTTAATCAGAAATTTTGGCACTTCAAAACAACTTGGGTGTGAAATGACATGTTATAATATTTAATTTAAAGTAAAGGGAAATATAACATAAATATGTATCTTTTTACTAAAACAATTTTAATGTGGTGATATTTAATAGATATTTTCTACTATATATATTAATTATAAATCTAAAAATATTTCCTAAATCATGGTATTTCATTTCTAAATTTTATACATTATATAAATATATTTATTTATGACATAATGACGAGGAAATAATTACCTTATTTTTGAAATATTCAAATAAATCATATTATAAATATTAAAATAAATTTAATTTGATAATTCTAAGGACATTCATGATTTTTTTGGATGATAGTGACATTTTTCGGATAAGTTAATTTCTTTGGTTCTATGTAATCAAGTAGTTATGTCTTTATCAAAAACCAATTTCTAAATAGTGTCAAAACTAACATAAATGAGTATTTAAAACAAATACTATTTTATTAATGATATAATAGTTTTAAAAACATAAGATTCAGAAAAATGACTTATATAATGTTATAAATGTCATTAATGATCCTCTTTTTGTTCTCTTGGCATTTTATAGTAAATATCCTAACCATATATTATGAAAATAAAATAAGACATGGTAAGAGTTAATGTTTTTAACTAAGTGCCAATACTAAAAGATAATGTTAATTTTGGGAAATAAACATTTCTAAAACCTATTTTATGAGATTATTTATACCCATAATCATCTTATAATATAATTTTATTACTTTGGAACTATTATAATTATAAAATCAATTTATAATAAAATAATATTTTAGTACTTTACTAAAGTGACCCTCCTACCACTTATAAAAGGCCACCAAATCTACCCACTTAATAAAATATTTCAATCCCCTTGGCTCGACCAAATTCTAATCCAATAATCTCCCAAAATCCCTAACTTCTTCTTAGAGGCCACAATTTGGGCAGAAATCCTTCCTAGGGAGACCTTTTGTGCAAATCAAAGGAGATACCTAAAAAGAGGTAATTTTCTATCACCTCTTTAAAAATTATTTTATTCATATACTTCATAATATTATGTTGTCCCCATAATAATGTAATAAATACATTATATTATAAATTCTGAGATTTTATTATAATAATGGTATACCCTTATACCTCCTTTTATTCATCCTATGAATAACAATATGACCATGTGCGTGTACGTACGACTTATCGTCTCCACGTCATGGTGTAATTTGTTATTCATAAACATATAATTTTGATGGGTATAATGATGATTATAATGGATTTAAATAATAAATATAATATGAAAATTATTAATTATAATTAATATACCATCTAATTTAATACCGTTTAGCCATTAAGTGAATGATATTGTCGCTTGTGCGTACGTATGACCTACCATCTCCACGACGCAATGAGATTCATTCTCCATGTTAACCATTAAAAATGATTATAATTTATATACCATAAATAACAAAGAAATATATGACATAATATTTCTATTGGGTTTATGTATATATATATGTCATTTACTTTCTTCCATTCAATTAAATAAGGAAACAGAAACATTAGTCATGTGTACATATGACCTATCGTCTCTAAGAACAATGTATTCCATTTCATTTATCAATATATTATATATATTTCATTACATAATATCTATGATATATAAATAATGTTTAAAATTATCTAATAAATTAAATCATTATCTGTGTAATAAGACCAAGAATAACAAGTCAAAACACATAAGATAAATAAAATGATTATTACCCAAAATGTTGCATTAACATGGAATTGATAAATAAATGGGTAATATAAAGTCATAAGTGAATCATATATGATATAATATATATTATTATTTCTTTTAAACAAGTTATAATATTTTTAATCCCTATATATATAAGCTTCATACAAATATAGGAAAAATCAGACCCAAGGTATGGGATAATTTTTCAATCTCATTATTCTACGAGATTGTTTATTCATAAATATTTAATGATGTTTATTTATCATTAAAATCCATGAATACTAAATATATTATATTTTTTATACTATTTTACTATTGTTTAATTTCCATTTATCCCATTGGTTAATTTTTTATTAAACAACATGGAAGGAATCTTTCTTTCATTTTCTATAAGCGGGGTTTTTTGACTTTTCCAGCAAGAGTATGACAAGAATATTATTTTTAACATATAATTCATAAATGTATTTTTAAATAGTAATAATTACGTATTTTCATGAAGCTTAATCTACAAGATTTTAATTTTATTTTCAACTAAATACTTTTCTTTTAAAATTTCACAGCAGTTTGCGAAAAGAAATCCTTTTTGAAGAATAAAGGATATTTTCTTCAAGAATTATGTTCCAGTGTTTTATCCAAAATTATTTTCCATCTAAGATAACATAGGGTTATGTTTATATACCTATTATTACTTTTATTTTATTTTTTTATGATGTAATTATTTTTTTGAAAACCATTTATTTTATATGGATTATGATGGAGTGTTGTTTACGAAACCCATTTTATTTCATGGGTCATGTTGTGATGATTGATTTGTGTTTTTTGGGAACATTTAAAAATAATTTCACTATGATATGCATGGTACCTATATCTCCCTCAAATTAATTGCGTAAATATTTATATTACATAATATAGACATGATTGTAATGAAAAATAAATTTGGTTTAATAATACATTGCTGGAATGGAAAGTAAACCTAGTTTTGTAATGGATAATTTCCACTATGATGGTCTTGGAAGCAATGACATGGATACTATGGAAATCATATTACGTGATTACATGTTTTCCAAAATTCCATGTTTTATGTGAATGTTATTTTATTATGGTTTGTGTTCACTTTTTATTTATGCCTTACGAACTGTCAAGATTTATTTCATGACTCACGATTTTGATATTCAACATTTATGTTCATGTTTCTACATTTTTGTGTTTTTTTATGTTCTTCATATTTACCATTACTGAGCATTTTATCTCACACTTTTTATGTTATCTTTTCCCTAGGATTTAAATAATGGTTTTAGGTAGGGAAACTAATGGGGAAGATCTTTGTCGGAGATGTTGATGATCTTTTACCAAGATAGAAGTATGTGTTACGAGTTTTAAAATACCCTAAACTAATATATTATTTGGGAATCTATTTGGGTAATGTATTATGTATTCTGAAATATAAATTTATTGTTCATGTATTCTAATCTCTACGTCATTAGAATTATAGCCTCTATTAGGTCCCATGTGTGTTTAACTACAAATTTCACAGGTGTTCATTTTTTATCGATGAAAGATTACTTGGATATATTTATTTATAAATTTTTTTTATCCTTATTGTGTTTCAAACATATATGTTACATTATCTCAACTTTTAAGGGGAATTGTTTTATGATTTTTGGTCTCATATTAATGAAAAATGTTGTATTTAGTGAATTTTTTTAGTTTATATCCTTGTAACATGAAAGTATCCTACATTATTACTTCATTACATTTCATTTGATATGGGTACATTATGTTACTTTTGGGATATCCAATAGCTTCTATGATAGTTGTTTAATATTCAAAAAAAATCCATATTATCTATTTTAAGTGGAATTATTCATATCTCAAAGAAAAATTATTTCAATGTGGTTAACTATTGATTGCATGGACAAGATTATGAATGTGGTATATTAAGGAACATAATAGCATGAATATTTTATACATTATATTCATATAATTTATGCATTTTACTAATTAATTGATTATTTAAGAATAGAATTATATAACCCCTCAATGAATTGATATGTAAAATGAGACAAACTAGCATGGGTACATCATGTATGCGTAGTAGTTATTATAAAATGTCTTTGATAAGGACTTAACATTATGGTTATATTGTATATGATTTTCTATTACATCACATGTAGATAAATTTTTTTTATCCATGTGATTATTTATTTCCATTGGAATTTTATTTATGAATATATTATTCTCTTATAATTACTTACATGGATGTTTCCAAATGATAATTCATGATTCATTATGTCTATCATAATTACTTCATTATGAATTCCATTATATAGTACCACATACTAAGTATCTATCTTCACCCATATATATTGACTTATTTTTCATTATATAAACATAATTATTATGACATCTGACTTAATGAAAAAAAGGATAATTAATAAATCATTTTTTATTTTTTAATCTGTTTTATGTTATTTATTAGATTTAATGTTCATGAGTGTATCTAATTTCATAATAATATTAAAAAAATTATATTGTGTATTACGATGTTATATATTTTGTACCATTATAACAAACTAACTATAGAATTTTTATTATGATATTTGAGGTGTTGAAAAAATGATACTAATAACTAATATAATTTTCACCTCATTTTTTATATTATATGGATATTTGAAATTAGTCATCATTATTCCTAGATTACATTTCTAGCCTGGTAATTTAAAAAAATATGATTTGTGAAATTTACGGGATAATACCTTCAATAGAATCTTTTATTTATCTGAATAATTTTTGTATACTCTCCTGATAGAAAACTTGATATTAATACATGATTTGTAGGAAGTGAAAAGGCTCTATTTATGGGATTTTTTTTGATATTATCAAAATATTCATATTTTAAATATTCTGATACAAGTTTTTGTCCAAATTCACTGAAATCATGGATTTATAAGGGAGAATGGGAAGTAGGGAGTTTAATGAAGGAATTAATCTACTAGATTATAAAATCTTTAAAATTGAAATTGTATTTTACATGTTGTGCCTGACTATATATGGTTGTTTCAACCTTGATATATAAAAATAAAAATTAATAATAAATATTGATTTTTATCCTATCTAGATTAACATTCACCAAAATTCACATTTTCATAAAATATTTATAAATTCATTTATCTTCAAATTTCACAATGAATAATAATAATATAAAAATGATTAATTAGAAAATATAACAACTAAAAACCATATATAATTCATTATTAGGTAAATTTTTTTTATTTTTGAATGTCTTTTATGAATGGAAATCCAAAAATGATTGGGGAATATCTATTCATTGAATATTAGTCTCTCTATAACACTTATATGTCTTCAAAAAATTCATTATTTCAAAACACTATTGAAAATCATTTTTTACATCATTGGGATGTGATGTGCACCAATTTTCGAAAAAAAAAAAGGTCACACAAACAGGCTTAAACACCGAAATAAAAGATTAAAACAACACATTGTTATGTATGAAATTTATTAATGTAATAAAAAGAAACATAAGGACAAAAAATATAAAACAACCATATAGTATTCTATTTCTCTATTTTATTTCCCCTCTATCGTGACCAAACCTTATTACTACGTACTTCAAGAGTACCTTCTTGTATTATTGAAGCCACCAATTAGAAGTGAGGGTCTATTTTAATACCAGGGTATCTATACCATCTATTTTACACACAAAAACATATTAGAGTGAATTCAATATCTATAGTAACCAATAAAATATTGATGGAGAATCCAGATATATATAATAGAAATGTACAATCCATAAGTAACTAACAACTAGTTTTATTTAAGAGAAATAAATATTAAAATATTAATCAATTCACACAAGTTATAATCATGTATCTCATGTGAATATCATATATTACAAGGTCAAAATTAAAAAATGAAAGGAGTCATCCATATAATAGGTTCTAAGTCTAGGATAGGTCCCATTTCTCAATTATAACTTAGGACCCCTAATCAGATATTCATTATATGGTGCTTACACATACCCACAACATCAACCACGAATTTATTATTGATTCAAATGTTTATAATAAGGGTGTTATTATTAATTTTAAGGGCACATCCAATGGTTTCCCAAACCAATTACTATAAATAAAAGTACATTATCAAATTAGAATTATAATATTGCAATAATTAAATAATTGATCACGTTGTGGAATGACAAATAATGAAACAACATGTGACTATACCATCTTTATCATGGTCATGAATTGTTCGATATCCCATATTTATGAACAAATCTCTATGCTAAATGATATATCACTCCTCACCTCATAATCAAGTTAAATGGACTTTCATTATCGTTTTCTACTGGGAGACCAATTCATTAAAGTCATAAACCATATCATTGAGTGATATATGACAAAAAGAGAATAAATGGGGAATAACTAACCATATCATAAACATGGCATCCCAACTCAATGTGTATGATCTAACACTAATACCTATAATTTTGTGGTTGACTTAAAACCACTAAAAATATCCTGGTGGATGATGCACCACTAAAATAACAAGAATATATGATATACCGCCGCTAGAAATTTCTAGGTGTATCATTCACCACCATCATATCAAGGGAAGATAATATAACACTACTAACAGTCTCAAATAGGATGATGAATTGAAAAAATATTTCATAGTGTGGACAAGATACCACCAATATAACAATGGTGGATGAAACACCACTAATCAATCATGATTTATTAAATTAAACCAACACATAAAATTCAACATTTATCCAAACACAGAAATACATGAAGTGAATCTACTAACCCACAAAAGTTCTCGTAAATATGTACCCCCACTAATATCCCATCATATATGGACAAAATTCCTTATCAAGGTATGGTCTATGAATACCCATTGGGTTCTATATTCCATGTCTCAAAAAGATACCACCCATATCTTCTACAAAGTAATGGTTAGACTACATGTTCTACATAGAAACTTTTCCATGGAAACAATAGAATCAACACACACCTATACTAAGAAAATGGGTGGTCTAATAGACCTCTCATAGTCATTGTAGAATATATAAATTTGATTATAAATTATCATTATGGATTTCCTACATAATTAACATTGTTATTATATCATAATAGACATTCCATAATTTTAAATTCCAATGGAAAAATTGGAAAACCAAACCTTGATACAATAGAATATTCCTATTCAAATATCAACTGATGATTTGTATTTAATAAATATATTCTCCATAATATTAAAAAATGCCTTGATTTTTCAAAAACTATATATAAATCTATAACATAATGATAAATAAGGATAAGATGCATGGGAAGGGCCAAAATTACCCACAACTTAACCTAGGAATAGATAGATCAATAAATGAATCATCATAATATATGATAAAATCATAGGAAGTGAATAAATTAGTGGAATGGGATATCTTCTCATCCATGTTAATGTGATAAAATAAAAAATAAACCATTTAGTGTAAAATTTAAAAATTTAATTTAATTAATTTAAATCATAATAAAACTGCCTAGATGGAGGGTTGTAGTGTTACAACATGTAATGAATAGAATTTTCCTGAATTTATTATTAGAAATTATTTGGGAAAATTATGAGACCAGGAAATGAGACGGCATGAGATTCTGATTCCTTGTGTGCCCGGAACAGTTCTTCGAATAATTTTAAGATTTTTAAAGCATGCACGTGTTTTTTTCTTAAAATTTTTGAATAACTCCTAAACTTGTTCTAGGATCATAAATCTAAGGGCGCTGGTGTGTTCAAAGAAGTTCCTTTACCTTATTTGAGGCCTAACATCAGTCAGTGATGGCTAGTTGTAAAAGATAGTTTTTTGATGTAACCATAAATAAAAAAAATTATTTCCAAATCCTAATCAATATTTAACGGAGACTCAGAATAGAAATCTGAGACCACTATTGAGTTCCTAATGTTGACCATAGAGTTTCCCAGTTCACACAGAACATGCCCCAAAAGAGGATCAGAGCAAAAAAGAGTAGCAGACACCATATGCAGAGCTAACCGGATTGGAAGAATGAGAGGGTATGGCAGCCGCCATCGGGACCAGCCACCATTCATCTTTGTATGGGGCAATTCTAACCGATCAGCAATTCAAGGTGGATAGTTAGGTGATCAATGATGCAGAATCTAGGGAGGGGCAGTTCAAGTGGGTTGGGCCTACGGGTCATGTATTGGGCATAGTATTCCTCTGGGCCTTCGGGTCATGTAATACAGGTTTGTCAGGCCTTGTTCCCTGGGCCTACGGGTCATGTTCGGGTTCCCCTTCAACCCTTAAAAGGGGTATTATCCATAATAAAAATAAAAATAATGCCTTAGGGCCATTCAGGCCTAGGAGAGACTTAACATTAGTCATCGTGAGTCTTTTAGGGAAAACCCCGAAAAGAAAATAGTTGTTATTAAACCATTTAATGAAGAAAAAAAATATTGACACAACAATGATTTCCTTTAAAATAATCCTTAACCATAAATCCCATGGTTTTCCACCTAACCATATGAATGCTGAGTAATTACTATGGCGAGCTTGGAGAAAGATTCCTCTCTAAGGAATAATGATGTATCGAAGATCGGATTGTGGTTCATTGCACCAATGGAGTTATAGGATATCGTCAACGACGATGAAGAAACCATTCCTCATTATAGACTATTCAAAACATAGGTATGGTTTTGTTTTGTTTTTATTTTTTCCTCATTCATAAATTGAAAAATAAATTCAGACCAACCCACTAACAAGTTGATCCATTGTTTGATCGCTTATGGGATTGGTGTTGTCTTGCGAGAATTAAATGGGGGTTAGATTTTTATGATTTCATTATTCTTGTTGATCCCACTAACAAGGATGACACAAACAAAGGTAAAGATCAATCATTTAGGTGATTTTGTGCTTCTCTTATCACCCCTCCATTTTCCAATTTCTTCATGTTTTTTAAGATTGTATGAGAGGATTGATGGTTTCACCTTCAACATGTGGAAGAAAAAATAATGACTGAATATCTGACACACTCATGAAACCAAGGAGCCATGACAGTGGAGGCATGACAGTAGAGGCATGTCACTTTGTTGGACCAGTTGGAGCATGAGGTTGAGGTAGCTATTGAAGGCAGATCGTGGCCAAGAGGCCAATTTAGGGTCAGTGGGAGTGGGTCAAGGCCGGAGGCCTTAGAGTTTACCAGGTAATGTGGCACGATGCTGCATTGGACGATCCTATGAAATTGATCAGGTAATGTTAATTGTTTCTGTTTTAGAGGAGACCGTGGTGGCGAAGCTACTAAGAACGTGGTGGGGAGGGTCGGCTGGATTGAATGTGGTTTAACATCACATCAGAACAGAGGCACGAGGTCATGGTGGACCATGTGCAAAGTAGAGAACCATCCTGCATGTGGCGGGCCATACCAGATGTGTTAGGGAACTCTAGTGGCCCTGCGGGATGGACCCAATAGATTAGTGGGCTAGGAAGGTTCAGAACGGACTAGACCAACTAGGGTAAAGCCGGGTTGGCCATACCAGATAGTTCAACCATCATTTTGGGTCGGGTCTGTTGGGTCAGATCAGACCCGGGCAGGACCTAGGACAAACCTATTCAGTAAAACAGCTATAACATTCAAACTGCGTGTTTTTTTGTGGAGTTGTTTGTGGTGTTGGACCCTTTTGATGAGATAGTACTTTTTGCGGTACACTGAGTTAGTTTATGTGGAAGTTGGCATATGACCTATTGGCTTGAGAAGTAGGTTCTACCATAACAAGAGTTATACGAGCATGATATTGTGGCTGGCTATGATCATGATACTGTGATCTTGAAACTATGTGATATGGTGACTACATGACAAGGGGTTGTATAACCTATTGAAACTCTGTGTGTTATTGACACTCCATGTGTTTTTGAAATTCCATGTTTTATCAACACTCTTTATCTTATGGATACTATGTGCATTATCAACACTATTTTTGTTATCAACACTCTATGTGTTATCAAAACTTCATGTCTTACCGATACATGGTATTATGTGGACTATGTCGGATAATCCTACCTTTTTTGCTATAGACTAATACATGTGTGAGCTGACTATACTATTTATGTGCGGTAAAGTTCATGTATTTATGTGTGTTATACTTCGCGTAATTGTATGTGGTGTTCCTTCAAGGTATTCCCTAATGGTGTTCCATAGTGGGGTTCCACCATGGTGTTACGTAGTGGTGTTCCTTAGTGGTGTTCCTTCATGGTATTCCATCATGTTGTTCCTTCTTGGTGTTCCTTCGTGGTGTTCCTTAGTGGGGTTCTTTAGTGGTGTTCCATAGTGGCGTTCCTTCGTAGTGTTCCTTAATGGTGTTTCTTCATGGTGTTCCTTCATGGTTTTCCATATTTTTTTCCATTCAGGGTGTTCCTTCATGGTGTTCTTTAGTTATTTTCCTTCATGGTCTTCCTTCATGTTGTTCCTTTGTGGTGGTCCTTAGTGGTGTTCCTTTATGGTATTCCTTAGTGGTGTTCCTTCATGGTGATCCTTCAGGGTGTTCCTTCACGGTTTTATTTTATTTTGTTCCTTAGAGGTTTTACTTAGTGGTGTTACTTCATATTGTTACTTAGTCAAGTTCCTTCATGGTGTTCTTTAGTGGTCTTTCTATGTGTTGCTCCTTCGTGGGGTTCCTTATTGGTGCTTATTCATGGTGTTCCTTTGTGGTTTTCCGTAGTGGTGTTCCTTTGGGATGTTCCTTATTGGTGTTCATTCATGGTGTTACTTATTGGTGTTCGTTCATGGTATTCCTTTGTGGTGTTCCTTCATGGTGTTCCTTAGTGGTGTTCCTTCAGGGTATTCTGTAGTGGTGTTCATTTGTGATTTTCATTAGTGATGTTCTGTTCTGGTGTTCCTTTGTGGTGTTCCTTCATGGTGTTCCTTTATGGTGATCCTTAGTGGTGTTCCTTCATGGTTTTCCTTTGTGGTGTTCCTTCTTGGTGTTCTTTCATAGTGTTCTTTCATGGTGTTCCTTCATGGTGTTCCTTAGTAGTGTTCCTTCCTTGTGTTCTTTAACAGTGTTTCTTATTGGTTTTCCTTCATGTTTTTCTTCATAGTGTTCCTTGGTGGTGTTCCTTCATGGAATTCCATTATGGTATTCCTTCATGAAATTCCTTAGTGGGGTTCCATCACAGGGTTCCTTCTTGTTTTCCTTTATTGGTCTTCTATTTTGGTCTTCCTTCGTGGAATTCCATTCTAATTTCCCATGTAGTATATATCATTTTTGGTTTCGAGGTTTCTCTATGAGTATTGTTTTACTCACCCCTGCACAGGTTTTTCACGCACATTCCATGTCTTGTTCATATGTTCGACACTTTGATGGAGTCCGATGTGGACTAGGATCAGGTGGTTCTTAGTGAGACCAAATAGTTGAGGTGTGCTTCTATGTCTTCAGATAGTTGTCTTATACCTTTCCCTTCATGTAGGGTTTTCTTCGGGTGAGTTTCAAGAACCTATTCAATCACTTTTATAGACTGCTTTTTGTGTTTTCTTGTATTCTAGACCTATTTACTTTCCAGTTTTCTACTGTTGTACTATGTTGTTTGTATCTTAGTGGTATGCATGCTTTATTACTTATTTTTTTTACATTTCATCATTTTGGCCTTAGAGATGTGTTTGTGTAGAGGTACTTAGGAAAATTCCTCCCATTTGGGGGATATGCCTACTCGATGCAAGTTGTCAGCATGTGGCCTATTAGAGGTGGGATTGTAGTAGTGATAGCATGGGCCCCATCTGGTATGAGTCGTTATAGAGTGGTATCAAAGGTGGTTAATTTGACTCAAGGACCAAGAGTCTATGTGGTTGGTTTGGGTAAATAGTGTTTAGTGTTCCTAGTTTGGCTTTTTGGCCATGTAATGTAGTATTGGTGTAAAAGCTAATGTATCCGTACACTGGGAATCTGAATTCTACTTTTCGAATCAGTACATGAAAACAAAGGTATCAGGGAAAAAATGGAGCATGTCATATAGGATATGGGTGTGTTATCATGTCCTTATTGACTCATCTCCCCATGTATAATCTCTTGTCCATGGTACATCTTGTTATATTTCAATATTCCTTCACGTAGACATCCAGTGAGGATTCCACTGCATGATCACGAGGTTGATCTTCTAGGTGACAAGACATTGGTACAAGGATTTTTACCATAGATAACACCTCTTGGTGGTGAACCAGCTCTACCATCACCTATAGAGTAGCACATGGTACCCATACTACTAGTTTATGAGGAGCTCAAGATGAGCGCACCTTACGAATTTTAGCGATCGAGACCCCTTAGGTTCTGGTTTATGCCTAACACATAAGAGGCTAAGGACTAGCTTGAAGAGATGATCTGAATTTTCAATTTATTCAGGACACCATCAGATCAGATGGTGGTCTTGACAGCAATCCTTCTACATGGCTTAGTAGGGATGTGGTGGGGTTGGATACCTTATCTTATGATGAGGTGTCTTTTCCCTAGATATAGATTGAGAACCTTTTTAGAGAGGATTTCTCACCTTATTAGCTAAGGGTTGGGCATGTCCAAGAGCTTCTATATATCTTTCAGAATGATATATCAGTATATAATTATTCATAAAGGTAGAAAACCCTTCCAAGGTACTTGATGGTTGTGATACAAAATGAGTACTTCTAGGATCAGACCTTTGAGTGAGTTCTATGTAGGAAAATCTGATCCAGAATTTTCCCTCAATGCATTCCTACCTATTTTAGGGTCCTTGGAAAAACCCATGTGGTTAAGATTCCCATGGACAAAAAGATACATCCAGTGATTGTCAACTATGGGGATGTAGGAGAAGACTATTTCTCAAGGAAACATATTTTTAAGAGGAGATGGGAGAGAAGTAGGAGGTGGTAGATATTTCATCATGTTCCCACCACCACCCCGACGTGGTCCACAGCAGGCTTAGGGAGCTGGAGGACATGGGATGGAATAGATGCATGTGGTAAAGGATTATGACCCAGGGGATCTAGGAATGATTTTGGGTGCGATCATAATCTATTACTCTTTAACTGCTGTATTTATAGACATAGGTTGTACTCCTTTTTTTCTTTCCATGAATCTTTTTCGAGACTCTGATATTTTGGTTGACCCATTTTCTTGACCCTCGTTCCTAGAGACTCATACTGGAGGATACCCAATGATCACACACTAGTTCCAATAGTGTTTTCAGAATCTTAGAGTTCAGAGTTTTGGTTGGGATCTCTTGGTAGTATCATCAAGTACATATGATGCCAATTTTGTTATAGACTAGTTAGATACAGTTCATGTTTATATAAAATGGTTTAGGTGTAAAATGAAGTGTGTCTATAGTGGTGGAACAATGTTTTCATTTTTGGGGGAATAGAATCCCAGAAAACATTAAATGTACTCAAACAAATGAGAGTGTATCCAATTTACCATCAAATTGCTAGCCTAACTCTCGATGTAGTGGGAGTTATGAGTCCTCAATTTCCTGCAGTGGTGAGGGTTGCAGTGAATCCAGCGAAGGTGGAGGTAGAGGCATTGGCTATAGTTTTCCAGGTTTATGAAATAGAGAGTGGTTGTATTCATAGGATAGGGAATATGGGGACAAAATCTCTCATTAAGAGATCTCATTTGTAGTTGTTGAACGAGGAATCGATGCAGTTTCCATTGATACAGTTATACTTTGTGGATTGATATGTAGAAGTTTACCTCTAGGAAATGGTTGTCACCCCTCGACTCTTACATCGAGATAGGGAGGCATAGCATAGAGATTCTGATTGTGAGACTTTACAGGCTCAGATGACCACCAGGCTTGCCACAGGTGGATATTAGAATGTTTGGGAGCACATCATTCTTTTTTAAGGATGCACAGTAGTACCAGTGGAGTTATGGGAGGATATTTTGATGGAGTTCCTTATATACCCTTTGGAGGTACATACAAGAGTGGTGAATATGTATCAATACCTCCGATGTTAGTTTTGGTGGCTAGGAATGATGAAAAGAGTTGCAGAGTTCGTCTCTATATGACCCACTTGTTAGCAAGTGAAGGTTGACCACCATGTTCCAGTGAGTTTGGCTCAACACCTCATGGTGACATAAAGGAAGTGGGATGGAATATCTATGATCTTTGTGACTGTTTTACCATGTACATCCACGGGACATGATTCCATCTAAGTTATCATTGACTGACTCACATAGTTAGCCAATGTCCTTGCATTTCAAGATCAGCATTTGGTATAGAACTTGGGACGCCTCTACATGCATGAGATAGTTTTACTCCAGGGAGTCCCATCAATGAAAGTTTCATATCATGATGCTCGACTTATATGCTTATTTTGGATGTGATTTTGGGGGGATTTTGGGACCCTACTGCTCTTGAGTGCAACATTTCATCCACATAAGGAAGACCAAACTCATGGGACCATTCAGGTTCTGTAGGGAATGCTATGGGCTTGAAGGCTAAATTATTAGCCGATGTTGGGAGGATTCATCATGAGTGATTGGTTCCTTGAGTTCATGTTCAGTGGTGGAACAAGAATATCAAGGAAATCACATGGCAGCAGGAGACATAGATTTTTGTTCAGTACTATCCTCTATTTTGGTAGACCTTTGTTTGGATTTTGGGGGCGTAAATCCCTACAGTGGGGATAATTTTTTGACTCTGATTTTCCCAAATTTGTTTTTATAAATTATTTGGGAAAATTCTGAGACCATATACTGATATGGAATGCAATTGTTAGCCTGATGTGACGATAATAGTTAGTTAAAAAATGTTATTTTTTTATAGCACACGAATGGTTTTCCTAAAAATGTTGAATAAATACAAAATGAGTGTCTGGATCAAAAATATAAGGGAACTTTTGTATTCTAAGAAGCAGTTTTACCTTAGGTGAGGCCTAACATTGGTCAACCCTGGTAGGCTGCGAAAGATAATTTTTGAATGTATCCATAAATAAAATAATAAAATAAAAATTATTTTAATTTCACATCCAAATAACTCATGAATAGAGACTCATATTGGAAATCTGAGAGCATTGTTTAGTTTGTAATGTGGTTTTTTCCATAGCTGAGACTTTACATTAGTCAGTGTGGGTCTTTTGCGAAATAATCTGAAAAGGATTTAATCTTCATTAAATAATTTAAATATAAATTATTTTATTAATTTAATGACGATTTCAATTAAAATAATCCTTATGAAGAAATCCTAGGGTTTTCCACATAACCCTTTCTATACCGGACAATCACTAGGGAGATCTTTGAGAAATAATCTTCTCAAGAGAACTAAGATGGATCAAATATCAGATTGTGGATCATCACACCAATGAAGTTGGAGGATCTGTTCAATTATGGGGATGAAACTATTCCTCATCAATGACCGATAAAAATATAGGTAGGGTTTTGTTTCTCTATGATTCAATCCCAATTACTAAATTCAACAATGAATGTGGACCAATTTATGAATAGGTTAATATGTGATTTGATCTCTTACGAAATGGGAGTTAACTCATGGGGATAAAATGGGGGTTAGATATGTATGATCTATTCACACTTTTAAATCCCTCTAACTAGGAGGAATCGAGGCCGAACCTAAAAAAAGGCCTTGATCCTTCATTCGTGTAATTTTTTTATTCTTATTTCTCCCATTTTTTCGCATTCGTTGTGATTGAATTAGTGAATTGATTATTTGACCATTGATTATTATAACAATAACCCAAGACCAATGATCCAACACCCTCACGACACTGTATAAACACGATGGTGGAGGAGTGATGCCTTTTCGGTCTGGGAGGAGTGGAAGGGCGAGGCGCCGGTGGGGAAGTTGATGAATGTGGAGTGCATCTAGGGGAGCAGGGCTGTCATGGATAGCGGGAGTGGGCCACGGCCAGAGGCTACAACATTGATAAGAAATGAATATTGGTTATGCATTGGAGGATACCACAGTCTTGATGTCATGGGGAAAGCAGTGCGGTAGGCCGACCTGATGGGACATGTCTCATCACCGCATCAGCGAGAAGGAATATGTTTGGGGAAGACCATGTGTGGCATAGTGAACAATCCCACATGTGGCGGGTCAAACGAGAGGATCCGAGAAGGTCCTGTGGCAGAACATGATGGACCCAGTAGGTAGGGGTAGTTCTTTCTGGACCAAACCAGACTGGGTTGGGTCAGTCGTCGGCTTGGGTCGAGTCTGGTGGGTAAGATTGGAATTGTACCAAAATTGATTCAAGAATTTTTAGTAAAATAGTCATAACATTCTAAACCTTTTTCCCATTTGACAAGTTGATTATGGTGTTAGGAACCTTTCACCAAGATATTCTTTTTGAGGTACACTAAGTGAGTTGTTTTGGAAGTTTCTGTAAGACCTATTGTCTTTAAGAGTATGTTCTCCCAGAGCAAGAGCACTACGAGTGGAATCCTATGGATGGATGTGATCATGAAACATTTATCTTTAAACTATGTGACTTGGTGACTATGTCAATTGGGGTTTCCATGACCTGTCCTCACACCGTGTGTTATCGACACTTCATGTGTTATCAACACTCATTTTTTTATCGAAAATCTATATGTTATTGACTCTTTTAGTGTTATCTTCACTCTGTATGTTATCGACACTCTGTCTGTTATCGAAACACCATGTCTTACCAACATAGGGTGGTCGATGGACTACGTTTGATAATCCAACTTTTCATGATATATACTGTAACACCCTAAAAACTTTTAAATTGTAATAATAATTTTTTAATTATTATTATGTTGGTTTTTTAACAATGGTGCATCTAAAATACTTGCAGAATAAAAATAATGTCATGTTTTATTCATTAATAATGTTCAAAACCTTACATTTACATAAGGCCAAAAGAACTTTACTAACCTAGAATGCCTACTATGAGACCTATCAGAATTACTAGGAGACCACCAAACACAATAAATTCACCAAGTAGTTAGTGAACATCCTTCAGGTCGATCACAATGAAAACACATTATAGAAAGACCTAGACAGAACTAAGCTTCAAGTGGATGTAAAGAACAATCTTCACCATTTTTTTATGTTTTGAACACCCCAAGAATGTATTTATAAGGCCTTTATGAACATTGTTGACCGTTGAAGTCTTTAGATGACCTTTGGTTATTATATTGGTTATAAAACTTTATAACAATTAGGTATTTTGAGTATGGTGATTATTTTAAGAATACTAAGAAATAGTATTTTGGTTATTTTAGTATACTAAGTATATAATTATTTTAAATATTATAAATTTTATAAGTATCTTAATAACATTAAAAACATAAGGGTTTTAAATGCATGATAGTAACATTTTTATTATATGTTTTCATGTGAATGTAATGTTTTGAAATAATATATCTCTACGTATAAAAAGTTTATTCTTATTTATCTTTTTGATAAAAATGAAATATAGCCAATTATTTTCTGAAGAAATGTATATGCTTTTTAGGTTTTAAAATGTTTTGAATATTTTAATGTTATATCCTTTGTTAATGTTTTAATTGAGGGTATCCTTTGTTTTAAATGATTATAACAATAATGTTTATCTTTAAATCAATTAAAAATGTTGTTTTAAAATACTCTTATTAATTAAAAGGTACACATTTAGTGACGTGGTATAATTTATATGTAAGGTTTCAAAGATTAAAAAAATTGAAATCATGATTTGGACAAAAAAAACTAATAAAATTATTGGTTTGTGATTGTGTATTACTTGATTTTAACCAAGGGTTATCAAAAAAATAAGACTCATAGGATAGCCATCTAGCCAACTGAGGGAGGCATCTCAGGCCATCTACCTAAGGAGTGGGTGGCTGAGCTTGGACCTCATCCATCACAGGCTAACCACGAGTGCACGCACACCCACAAGGGCTCATAGAGGAACTAAGGTAGTGCGCCACTGTGCGGGGTGGAAAGGTAGTAGGGAGTGGGTATAGGAGAATGCCCGTAGGGAGAACCGGTACGAGGCAGTACCTTGGAGGGAGAAGAGAGTTAATGGATTGATGGATGGGAGATATAGGATTATAATGTTGGCTTAGAATCCCCTTCTTTTTTATGTGGGATGAGACTTTTTAGTGGAGATCAAATCTCCACCGTTTGATCTCGCAATGTGAAATCTAGACCGTATGATCTGGTCTCGGGTTCAAATACTACTACTATGACCCTTTCCTCCATGTTTTCTTCAGCAATCCAATCGAGGACTCATCTAATCTTAGTATCCCATCTGTTTTAAAATTAAATATCAAATAGTGGTCATCCGATCAAAACTAGGGTTTAATCTCATCCATCCATCCTTTTTATAACCGTATAATCATCCGTAGTCATCTAATCACCATCGAACGATCTGAAAAATCCTATCTTTTCCATGATTTCTCCAAGATTCTTCTTACTCCTCGAGCCAAACCGGTGGATTGACCCACTATTTTATCTTATTTTATTTTTCTTCCCATGTGATCCTCCATGACTCTCTTTTGACCAGCCTTCAATTTCTACCTATAATCCCTCTTTTGGCCTTCATTTTATTATTTTCTTTGGATCCTCTTTTAAGTTTCCACAAATTTATATATATATATATATATATAATATAATCACCGATTAGTTTAGGGTTGTTTTTAATTAGAGTTGTAGACCTATTTTTCATTAGTTTATTTTTTGTTCTTTGTTTATATTTTATGTATGAATCATTATGTATAAAATATATATATACAGCCTATATAAAACCTAATTTCACACATAACATTCCCTGATTTCTCTCCCTCTACTTAGAAGCATCCTACTGCCTAATTTAATCTCCTCCGTGAATACATGTAAGTGATTATTATTCTTCAATTTCAATATGAAAACCCTTTTATCTACTTTTTTGTTTCATAGTTATGTATATATGTATACAATTTCATATAGCTTCCAATCCAAACCCATTTTCAATTTTCTAAATATGACTATTAATTGATGTTTTAAGTTGTATAAAACTTGTAAGGGTTAATCATGCTTCATGTTTGTATAAACTATATATATATATATATATTTCTATATACAAAACAAAATCATTTCAGGTTTTTATGATTTTAATTGATGATCATTTTTTTAAATGATGTTCTTAATAATACTTATAAGGGATTGTGGTTGATTCTTTTTTCCATATGCAAAACCCTTGTTTAAAACTTTTGTATATGAAATTATGTAAATATATATATATATATTCATTTTTAAAACAAAATTATTCAATTTTTATGATGTTGATGACATGATTTTTAAATAATTTACATAAACACATGTAAATCATGCAAGGATTCGACTTGGATTTTTTAAATTAGACCACATAAACCAACATGTTTATATACATTTATATGTAGGTTTAAATTATTATTTAAATTAAGTTTTCATAAAAGATATTTTAGTGATTAAATTATGTTTTTAAAGTTTAAAATATTTATAAGGATTTATTAATCATTGTCTTGCTGGGAAAATCCCAAGTATACACCCTGTGTGTACATATAGTTTTATATAATTCTCAAACCAACAAATATACATATATGTATTTCAATCTTGGATTCTCAAGTTTTTAAATGTCACTTGCTATATTATTAAGTTGTATAGTTGTACATTCATAGGCACATGTGTTTAATTACCTTTTCTTTTTATGCATGAATACTTCACATGAAATAATGGTTTAACATGCATACTTTGTATTTTGATTTTCCACAAGGAATGCCTTTAATTATTTACGTTTATGTTTTAATCTATTTGATATTTAAATTAACATTGCATGGTTTAAACCAGAATAGCGGGTATCTCAATGTAAAAAACATCTAAATCATGGTATTAAAAGGTTCAGAGTCAGGTGAAAGGATTTTAATGCAAGAGTTTTTATTCTACTTGACAACCCATTATTTTTTGTGAATAAATTATTATCAAATGCGAAAAATCATGCCATTTTAGTTTGTACATGTCACTTTTAAATATAATGAAACCATATCCTAAAACTGACAAACTGATCCATTTTTACATTTATTGTATAATTCACTCATTTATGAATATGTATTAGAGAATGAAATTTATCTCTCTTGAAAACTCATGGATTGAGAATATAAGGATTCATTTTGGTATGGGACACTATGAATATAATACCATATTAAGTCTCATGAGTTATGTGTTGGAAAAAAATGCTATTATGGGTGCCCCTATAAATCTCTTCAATTCATTGGGTAACGTTAAGTCCCATGAGATGAATTATATTGAGTTTTTACCTGTTTGGTTTGGCAGAAGTCCTTGAGAGAATTATTATATATGGTCTTGGAGTAAGGCCTTGAAAAAGTATGGCATTATACATTCCCTCATTATGTATTTTTATATGACCAACCAAGTGATTATTCAACTAATAGCATATCCCTTAGATAAGAATATTTTAGGTTTGGTAATAGTGATGAATGAATATAAAATAATAAAGGATATGCATGGAAATATTTTATAAGTGTATCATCTAATATCATAATTTTGATACAGAAGTTGATACTACATTTGTCATTTCATGAATTTCATTTTAAGAGTTTTGTGAATCATGATACTGTTACCTATGAAATTATAATAAATTGTTAGCTTATATGATCATTTTTACTAGAAACCTTGCATGTCACCTTTAAATGAGTTTGATCAATTTCTAGTTCATGTAGCATCCCTTACATTTTTTTACTTGTACATGCACTCTGATATATGTTTTACCTATATCTTTTAGGTAAATACATATAATTCTTGTGTAAGATATTTTCCTGAAAATGTCTTTAACTAACCTTTGAAAAAAAAACATTGATGAAGTGCTTCAAGAACTTTTTTTCCTTCTTAATAAAACGTTTTGTAATTATTTAAAACATTTTTGTTTTAAAAAGGAATTTATTTAAATGGTTTTAAAACCCCTTACTGGGAATTATTATACCCACCCTACATTGTCAATTAATTTTTATAGGGTTAAGTATATTTTTCAGACATTGAGTACTCCTATGTGATGGCAGTAATATTATGTCTATATTTATCATGTTTTTGAAGAAATATATTAGCTGTATTGGGTTTTAGAGAACCAAAACCGAAACGATCCTCTATGTTGGAATGATAAGTGTAATTTTTATCTATATGTTTTATGAGAAAACAATTACACACCATGTTTTAGGCACCGACTCTGGGCTTCTGGGGTTGGGATTGTCATAGTTGGTATCATAGGATCAATATAGACAATTTAGGAAAATTAGAACAAGACTAAAAATTTGGTTATTCCTTGCTACGTATAATTCATTTTTTAATTTTCAGATGGAATGTGAAGGTTCACCTACAAACCTTTTTTCCTTTCCTATTGATGTTATAGAAACCATAATTTCCATGTCATGTCTAGAAGATTATGAACCCTTTTTAAATCTTATTTTGACATGAAAAGTCTCTACCATGTATCTAACTCTCCCTAAGTACTTCATCTCCATTGAGGATCATTCTTTGACTATTTCGTCATGATACATGCCCAATTTCCATCCTATGCACGTCAGGGGAAGTAATATGATGGTATTTTTAAATGTTTCACTCTAGTCTAAGGCTTTGTATCCTTATAGGATTTCCAAGAAGCTGCAGGGGCGGGTGACCACCGTGCAACATATATGTTTCAGATATTGTCTTCCAGTTATTCTGGTAGAGACATTGAAATTATTGAGCTCGATTCCTTTCATTCGTTGTACAGACATCAATTCAATGCTGATGTCTCCCAACTTCACACCCCTAATGCATCACTCCCAAGAAACTATGGATTTCTACATGATTATGACTCAAACTTCTCACACTGCATCTAGACCTCAGAAATATAGAGTTTCAAAACTGTTCAAGGAATTCGTATAGCCAAAAAATGGGGAAATCTCCGAGACCGGTGCCACTTGTGAAGGGACATCGTAGTGGATGGAAAAAATTTATTGTCTGTGAGTGTGAATTGAATTGTGAGGAAAACATTATTTTAAGTGGTGGATAATATAATTCCCTAAACACTTTTAAATTGTAATAATAATATTTTCATTATTATTTTTTAGGTTTTGTTTAACAATTGTCCATCTAAAATACGTGGAGAATAAAAATAAAGACATGGTTTATTCAATAAAAATGATGAAAACCATACATTTCTATAAGGCCAAAAGACCCTTTCTAACCTAGAATGCCTACTAGGAAACCTATCGGAATTACTGGGTGACCACCAAACACTACAACTGACCAAGTAGGTAGTGCACATCTTTTGGGTTGGTCATAATGAAAAAAATTATAGCTAGAGCTATGGTGGCCAAACTAATCATCAAGGGGAAGTAAACCACCATCTTCACCATTTTTTTTGACGTTTCAGACACCCCTAAGAATGTATTTATAATGTCTTCATGGACATTGTTGACCGTTTAACTCTTTAGATAACTGTTTGTTTTTATAATAGTCATAAAACATTATAATCATTAGGTATTTAAATTATGATGATTATTTTAAGTATACTATGTATTAGTATTTTGGTTATTTGAGTATTCTATAAATATAAGTATTTTAAATATTTGAAATATTATAAGTATCTCAATTACTTTAAGAACTTAATCATTTAAATGTTTGAAAGTAATATTTTAGTTATATGTTTTCAAGTAAATGTATCATTTTGAGATAATCTATTTCTAAGTATAAAAAGTTTATGCTTATTTATCTTTTTGATAAAAAAGAAATGTAACCAATTATTTAATGAAGAAATGTATAAGTTTCATATGTTTTAAAATGTTTTAAATATTTTAAAGTTATATCCTATGTTAAATTATTAATTGACGGTATACTTTATTTTAAACAATTATACCAATAATGATAATATTAAAATTAATAAAATCAATGCGGTTTTATTTTGAACTTATAATGTTTTAATGATTAAAATGAATTCCAAATCGGTTTTTAAAATAAACTTATTAATTAAAAGATATACTTTTTTTGACCTGGTATAATTTATATGTAATGTTTCAAAGTTTAAAATAATATTGAAATAATAATTTTTAAAAACAAAACTAATAATATTATTGGTTTGTGATTGTGTATTACTTGCCTTTAACCAAGGGTTATTAAAAAAATAAGACTCATAGGCCATGCATCTAGCCAGTCTAGGGAGGAAACTCACACCATCTTCATAAGGGGTGGGCAGCAGATCCTTGACCCTCATCCAGCACTAGTCAGCCACGAGTAGACACACGCCCACAGGGGAGCATGGAGGAACCGAGGTAGTGCACCACCATGTAGGGCAACACGACAACAGGGAGTGGTGACAAGAGTGCACCTATAGGGAGAACTGGTATAGGGTGGTACCTGTGAGGGGGAAGAGAGTTAATTGATCGATGGCTGAGAGATCAAGGATTATAAGGCCAGCTCATAATACCTTTTGTTTCAATTTGGGAAGAGTCTTTTAAGCGGATATAAAATCCTAACCGTTTGATCTCATCGCGCAATAGCTGGACTGCAAGATCAGGTCTTGAGTTCGAATCCTTCTACCACAACCTTTTCCTCCGCATTTTCTTCAGCAATCTGATTGAGGAGACATATGATCTTGGCCTTCCATTTGATTTAAAATTCTTAATGATACTGTGGTCATCTGATCAAAACTGAGAACTGATCTCATCCATCCATCCTTTTTATAACTTCAGAATCATCTACAGCCGTCTGATCACCCTCAATTGATCTAGACCATTCGATATTTTCCACGATTTCTTCTAACTTCTTCTTCTTACTCATGCTAGACCAGTTTCATAACCAACAGTTTGTCTTCTTTTCTTTTTTTTCCTATGATCATCCACCACTCTCTTCGGATCATCCATCAATCTGTACCTGTAAGCCTTCTTTTGGCCTTCTTTTTATTATTTTTATTGGCTCCTCTTTTAAGTTTCCACAACTTTATATGTCAATATATAATATAATCACCGATTATTTTATGGTTTATTTTAATTTGAGTTTCAAGATTATTTTTCATTATTTTTTTGGTGTTTGTTTATTTTTTATGAATGAATCATTATGTATAAAATATATACATATACAGCCTATATAAACCCGAATTCACACATAACCTTACCTGAGTTCTCTCCCTCTACTTACCAATATCATACTTCCTAATTCAATGTCCTCCTCGAAGACATGTAAGGGATTATTATTCTTCAATTTCAATATCCAAACCCTTTCATCTAGTTGTTTGTTTCACTATTATATATATATACAATTTTATATAGCTTACAATCCTAACTTGTTTTGAATTTTCTAAATATGATTATCAGTGATAAACTAATATTTTAAGGTGTATAACACTTGTAATGGTAAATAATGTTTTTTTTTTGTGTTAGCTATATATATATATATATATATTTATTTATTTATTTATTTATACATACAAAACAAAATCATTTCGTTTTTTTATGATTTTAATTGATGATCTTTTGTTATTAAATAATGTCCTTAATAATACTTTTAAGGGATTATGTTGGTTTGTTTTTCCATATGAAAACCCTTTTTTACAACTTATGTATATGCGATTATATATGTATGTATATATATTAATTTTTAAAACAAACTTATTTAGTTTTTATGAAGCTGAGGATATTTTTTTTTAAATAATTTTCCTTAAACACATGTAAATCATGCAAGGATTCTACATGGTTTTGTTTAATTGGACCACATAAACATACAAGTGTATATACTGTTATGTGTTGGTTTTAATTATTATTTAAAATAAGTTTTCATAAAACTTATTTATGTGATTAAATTATTTTTTTGAAGTGTTCAATATTCATAAGAATTTATTGAACCACGGTTTATTGTGAAAATCCCAAGTATACACCTTGTGTATATATATGGTTTTATATAATTTTCAATCCCACATATATATATATATATATATATATTTGTATTTAAATATTGACTTATCTTATTTTTAAATGGTACTATCTATGTTAGTATGTTATATAATTGTACATGCATGGGAACATGTATTTAATTAGTTTTTCTTTTTATTCCTGAATACTTCACATGAAATAATGGTTTTACATGCATAATTTTTATTTTAATTTCCACAAGGAATGACTTTAATTATTTAAGTTAATGTTTTAATCTATTTGATATTTAAACTAATAGTTCCTGGTCTAAAATAGAATAGTAGGTATCTCAAATTCAAAAACATTTAAATCGTGGTATGAAAAGGTTCACAGTCATGTGAAATGGTTTTAACGTTGGATTTTTTATTTTTTGTGAAGAGCCATTATTTTATGTGCACTAGTTCTTATCACATGTGAAAAAACATTCCATTTTAGTCCATACATGTCAGTATTAAATATTATGTAGACAAAACCTAAAACTGAAAAACCTATCCATTTTTACATTTATTGCATAATTCACTTCACTTATAAATATGTATGCAATAATGAAATTTATCTCTCTTGATAACTCATAGATTAAGAATGTAAGGATTCAATTTGGAATGACACTCTATGAATATAAGACCATACTAAGATATATGAGGAATGTATTGGACTAAAATGATATGATGGGTGCACCTGGATAAAGCTCCAATTTATTAGGTAAGTTTATGTCTCATGATATGAATTATGTTGGGTTTTTACACGTATGGTCTTGGCATGAGGCCATGATAGAAAGATTATATACGATCTTGGAATAAGGCCTTGCCAAAGTCTGGAATTGTACATTCCCACATAATGTATTTGTATACTTATAGGATTTCCAAGAAGCTTCAAGGGCGGGTGACCTATGCGGTGCATATATGTGTCAGATCTTGTCCTACGGTCATTCTGGTCGAGACTTTGAAATTCTTGTGGTCGAGACCTTTTGTTCATTGTACAGACATCATGTCCAAGATGATATCTCCAAACTTCACACCCCTTATGCCTCAATCCCAAGAAACTATAAATTTCTACATGAGTGTGACCCAAACTTCTTACGTTTCATCTAGAACTGATAAATCTAGTGTTTTGAAATTGTTCTAGGAATTCATATAGCAAGAAACTGTGGAAATTGTCGACACCAATGGAACATGTGAAGGAACATCATAGTGGATAGTAAAAGTTTAGTGTCTGTGAGTACAGATGGAATTTTGTGGATGCAATTATTTTAAGGGGTGGATAATGTAACTCCCCAAACACTTTTAAATTGTAATAATAATATTTTCATTATTATTATGTTGGTTTTTTTAACAGTGGTGCATCTAAAATAATTATAAAATAAAAATAAAGACATGTTTTATTAATTAAGAATGATGAAAACATTATATTTTGATAAGGCCAAAAGACACTTACTAACCATGAATGCCTACTAGGAGAACTATTAGAATTACCGGGAGACCACCAAACACTACAACTTGACATAGTAGGTAGTGCACATCCTTCAGGTCAGTCACAATGAAAAAAATTATGGCTAGAGCTATGGTGACCGAACTAAGCATAAAGATGGTATAATTCACCATCTTCACCATTTTGGTTTTTGAAGTTTATAACACCCCTAAGAAGGTATTTATAAGGCCTTTATGAATGTTGTTGACTATTTAAGTCTTTATATGACTCTTGGTTTTTATAATGGTCATAAAACATTACAACCGTTAAGTATTTTAAGTATGATGATTATTTTAGGTATACTATGTATTAGTATTTTTGTTATTTGAGTATTCTATATATATAAGTATTTTAAATATTATAAATACTATAAGTATCTTAATTAGTTTAATAACTTAAGGGTTTTAAATGTTTGAAAGTAATATTTTAGTTATATTTCTTCAAGTAAATGTAATAATTTGAATAAATATATCTCTATGTATAAAAAATGTATAATTATTTAGATTTTTGATAAAAATGCAATTTAATAAATTATTTTATGAATAAATGTATATCTTTCACATATTTTAAAATGTTATAAATATTTTAAAGTTATATACTATGTTAAAGTTTTAATTGAGGGTATACATTATTTTAAACTATTATAACCATAATGTTTATTTTAAAAGGAATAAAATAAATTTGGTAGTATTTTGAACTTATAATGTTTTAAAGCTTAAAATGAATTCAAATTCTTGTTTTTAAATACTCTTATTAATTAAATGTTATACTTTTGGTGACATGGTATAATTTGTATGTGATGTTTCAAAGTTTAAAATAGAGTTGAAATCATGATTTGTAAAAATAAAACTAATAACATTATTGGTTTATGATTGTGTATTACTTTATTTTAACCAAGGTTTATTAAAAAAAATAAGACTCATAGTCCTTCCATCTAGCAAGCCAAGGGGGGAAGCTCACACCATCTCCCTAAAAAGTGGGTAGTTGAGCCTTGGCCATCATCCAACACAGGCCTGCCACGAGTGCATACACGCCCACAGGGGCGCATGGAGGAACTGAGGTAGAGTAACACTGTGTGGGGGGGGGAACAGTGGTAGGGAGTGGGTGCTGGAGCACACCCATAGGGAGAACTAGTACAGGGAGGTTTTAGGGAGGGTAAGATAGTTAATTGATCGATGGATGGGATCTCAAGTCTTATAAGACTGGCTTCAAATCCCTTAAATTTCAATGTGGGATGAGTATTTTAACCAGAGATATAGTCTCAACCATTCAATCTACCTACATAAAATCAAGACCACACGATCCGGTCTCAGGTTTAATTCTGTCCGCCATGACGTTTTCCTCCACGTTTTCTTCAGTCGTCCAATTGAGGACTCATCTGATCTTAATTTCCCATCTGTTTTAAAATATCGGATCAAACCTCAGTTATCCAATCAAAACTATGGCTTAATATCATTTGTATGTCCTTATTTATAACTGGGGAATCATTTTTAGTTGTCTTCTCACCCTCGAATGATCTGGATCGTTTGATATTTTCTACGATTTCTCCTAGCTTATTCTTCTACCTCACTAAAAACCAGTGTCTTGAACAAAAAAAATTCATCTTTTCTTCTTCTTCTCCCATGATCCTCCACCACTCTCTTTAGACCAGCCTTCAATTTATACCTATAAGCCCTTATTTGGCCTTTATTTTATTACTTTCTTTGGCTCCTCATTTATTTTTCCAACACTTTATATATTTTTCATATAATCTCCGATTAGTTTAGAATTTATATTAATTAATGTGTTAGACTAATTCTTCATTAGTTTTTTCATTGTCCTTGGTTTATATTTTATGTATTAATCATTATGTATAAAATATATACATATACATCCTATATAATCCCCAATTACACTCATAACCTTACTCGATTTCTCTCCTTATACTAACCAACGTCCTACTGAATGAATCAATATCCTCCTTGAAGACATGTAAGGGATTATTATGCTTCAATTTAAACATGAAAAACCTTTTATCTACTTCTTTGTTTCATTGTTATATATATGTATACAATTTTATATAGATCACAATCCTAACTTGTTTTGGGTTTTCTAAACATGATTATCAATGTTAAACTGATTTTTTAATGTGTATAACACTTGTTAGGGTTAGTCTTTTTTTGTGTTTTTGTAAACAATATACATATATAAATATATATATATATATATATATATTTATATACCAAACAAAATCATTTCAGGTTTTTTATAATTTTAATTGATGAACATTTTTTTAAATGATGTCCTTAAAAATACTTGTAAAGGATTTTTTTGGTTTGTTTTTCAAATGAAAAAACCCTTGTTTACAACTTATGTATATGAGGTTATGTATATATGTATATATGTTCATTTGTAAAACAAACTTATTCAGTTTTGATGATGCTGAGGATATGTTTTCTTAAAATAATGTCCTTAAACACATGTAAATCATGCAAGGATTCTACTTGGTTTTGTTTAATGGGACCACATAAACATACATGTGTATATAAAGTTATATATAGGTTTTAATTATTATTTAAATTATGATTTCATAAGAAATATTAGTGATATAATTATGTTTTTGAAGTGTAAAATATTCATAAGGATTTATTGAACCTTGTCTTGTTATTCAAATCACAAGTACACACCTTGTGTATATATATGGTTTTATATAATTTGAAAACCCACATATATACATAAATGTATTTCAATATTGAATTCTCAAGTTTATAAATGGATTTGAATATGTTATTAAGTTGTATAATTGTACATTCATAGGAAGATGTGTTTAATTACATTTTTCTTTTTTGCATGAATACTTCACATGAAATAATGGTGTTATGTGAATTCATTATCTTTTAGTTTTCCACAAGTAATGCCTTTAATTATTTTAGTTTATGTTTTAATCTATTTGATTTTTCAATTAACAGTGTGTGGTTTAGACAAGAATAATAGGTATCTTAAAGTTAGAAACATGTAAATTGGGGTATGAAAAGGTTCAAAATCATGTGACAGCGTTTTAATGCAAGGGTTGTAATTTTATGTGACAATTGATTATTTTATGTGCACTAGTTCTTATCACATGTTCAAAATCATGGAATTTTATTCCATACATGTTACATATTTAATATGATGCATCCATAACCTAAAACTAAAAAACCTATCCATTTTCAAATTTATTTCATAATTCAATTCATTTATCAATATTTATGCAATAATAATATTTATCTCTCTTTATAACTCATGGATTAAGAATTCAAGGATTGAATGTTTTATGGGAGACTATGAATATAAGACCAAGCTAAGACATATGAGGGATGTATTATACTTAAATGATATGATGGGTTCACCCAGATAGCGCTTTAATTCATTGTGTAAAGTTAAGTATCATGAGATGAATTATGTTGGGTTTTTACCCATATTGTCCTGGAACGAGGCCTTGATAGAATGATTATGTATGTTCTTGGTGTAAGGCCTTGAAAAAGTTCGATATTATACAATCCCTCATTATTTATTTTTATATGACCAACCAAGTGATTATTCAACTAGTAGAATATCCCTTAAATAACAATATTTTAAGTATGGTAATGGTGATGAACTCATATGGCATAATGAAGGATATACATGGAATGTTTTTTATAAGTGTATCATATAATATCATAATTTTGATACAGAAGTTGATACTACATCTTCCATTTCATGAATTTCATTTTATGTGTTAAGTGAATTAGGATACTGTTATGTATGCAATTCTAAGAAACTATTATCTTAAGTTCTCATTTGTACTTGAAACCATGCATGTCACCTTTAAATGGGATTGATCAATTTCTTGTTCATATATCATCCCTTACATTTTTGTACTTGTATGTGCACTATGATATATGTTTTAACTATATATTTTAGGAAAATACATATAATTATTGTCTAATATATTTTCCTAAAAATTCCTTTAAGTAACCTTTGAAAACAAATGTTGATGGTGTTCTTTAAAAAATGTTGTTTCCATCTATGGAAAACGTTTTTTAATTATTTCAAAGGTTTTTGTTTTAAAAAATTGATTTCTTCAAATGGTTTTAAAACCCCTTATTGGGCATTCTTATGCTCACCCTACATTTTCAATTTATTTTTATAGGGTTTAGTAGATTTGTCAAGATGCGAGTACTCCTATGTGATGGTAGAAATATGATGTCTATATTTATCAAGTTTTTGAAGAAATGTATCAATTGTATCTGGTTTTCTAGATCCTAAACCAAAAAAAATCCTATGTGATGTAATGAGATGTGCAATTATTATATGTTTGTTTTGTGAGAAAAAAATTACACACCATGTTTCTAGAATTGAATATGGGCTTCTGGGGTTGACACCATCAAACTTGGTATTAGAGGATCGAGTTAGAGAACTTTGGAAAATTAGAACATTACTAAAAAAATTATGCCTTTCTAAGTATAAGTACTTTTTTTATTTTCAGATGGTAGGTGAAGTTTCACCAACACACCTTTTGTCCCTTCGTAACGAATTTATAGAGACCATAATTTCCAAGTCATTTATAGAAGACTACGAACCCTTTGAAAATATTTTTTTCACATGTAAACATCTCTACCATGTATCTAACTATCCTCATGTACTTCATCTCCATAGAGGATCAGTCTTTTAATATTTCCTCATGATACATGCCCAATTTATATCCTATGCATGTTGGGGGAAGTACTATGAGGGTATTTTTAAATGTTTAACTCTAGCCGAAGGCTTTGTATCCCTATGGTCTTTCCATGAATATGTAAGGGTGGGTGACCTTCATGCAACATATATGTGTCAGATCTTTTCCTATGATCATTCTTGTCGATACATTGAAATTCTTGAGGTCGATTCCTTTCATTCATTGTGCAGACATCAAGTCCTTTTTGATATCTCCCAACTTCACACCCTTAATTCCTCACTAATTAGAAACTTTAGATGTCCAAACAAGTATGAACTAAGATGCTTACACTGTATCTAGACTCAATAAATCAAGAGTTTTGAAACTATTATAGGAATTTGTATAGCCTAAAATTGGGAAATCACTGACACCGGTGGCATTTGTGAAGGGACATCATAGTGGATGGAAGAAGGTTTGTGTCTGTGAGTAAAAATGAAATTTTGAGGACATGATTCCTTTAAGGAAATGGATAATTTAATTCCCTTAACACTTTTAAATTGTAATAATAATGTTTTCATTATTATTATGTTGCTGTTTTTAACAATTTTTCATATAAAATAATTGCAGAATGAAAATAAATACATGTTTTATTCATTAATAATGTTGAAAACCATACATTTCCATATGGCCAAAAGACCCTTACTAACCTAGAATTGCTACTGGGAGATCTATCAGAATTACTAGGAGACCACCAAACACTAAAACTTGACCATGTAGGTAGTGCACATCCATCAGGTCGGTCATAATGAAAAACATTTCAGCCAGAGCTAAGGTGACCGAACTAATCATGAAGGGTATGTAAAGTACCATCTTCATCGTTTTGGTTTTTGAAGTTTTGAACACCCCTATGCATGTATTTATATGGCCTTTATGACCGTTTTTTTACCGTGGAAGTATTTATATGACTGTTGGTTTTAATTACAGTCATAAAACAATATAACTGTTATGTATTTTAATTATTGTGATTATTTTAAGTATACTAAGTATTAGTATATTGATTATTTTATTATTCTAAGTATATAAGTATTATAAATATTCTAAATATTATAAGTATCTTAATTAATTTAAAAAATTAAAGGTTTAAAATGTTTGAAAGTAATATTTTAGATATATGTTTTCATGTAAATGTCACGTTTTGAAAGAAAATAACTCTATGTATAAAAATTGTATATTTATTTAGATTTTGGATGAAAATGAAATGTAACCAATTATTTTATGAATAAATGTATATATTTAATATGTTTCAAATTTTTTTAATAATTTTACACTTATATCCTATGTTAATGTTTTAATTGAGGGTATACTTTATTTTAAACTATTATAACTATAATTTTTATCTTAAAATAAATAAAATCATTGTGGTTTCATTTTGAACTTATAATGTTTTAAAGCTTAAAAAGAGTACCAACTAATGTTTTAAAATACTTTTATTAATTAAAAGTTATAATTTTGGTGACATGGTATAATTTATATGTAATGTTTCAAATTTTAAAATAAAGTTGAAATCATGATTGGAAAAATAAAACTAATACAATTATTGTTTTATGATTATGTATTACTTTATTTTAACCAAGGATTATTAAAAAATAAGACTCATAGTCTATCCATATAACCAGCCAAGGGAGGAAGCTCACACCATCTCCATAAGGATTGGGCAGTTGATCCTTGTCCCTTAGCCATCACAGGTCATCCATGAGTGCACACGTGCCCACAGGGGAGCATGGAGGAACCGAGGTAGCACGCCACCGTTTGGGGTGGCATGGCGGCATGGAGTGGGTGTAGGAGCTCACCCATAGGGAGAAATTGTACAGGGTGATACCAAGGACTGTAAGAGAGTTAGTTGATCTAATGATATGAGCTCGAGGATTATAAGGCTGCCTTAGAATCTCCATAGTTTCAATTTAGGATGAGTCTTTTCAATAGAGATCAACTCTCGATAGTTCAATCTCGCCGCATGAAATATGGACCGCCTGATCCAGTCCTGGCTATGAATCCTACCACAATGACTTTTTCCTCTACATTTTCTTTAGTCTTCTGATCAAGGACTCATCTGATCTTGGCCACCCATCTATTTTAAAACATTGGATCAAACCACAATCATCCGATCAAAATGGATATTTAATCTCATCTGTCCAACCTTTTTATTATTTTGTAATCATCCATAGTTGTCTGATCACCATCGAATGATCTGGATCATTCGATATTTTCTAATATTTCTCCTAGATTCTTCTTCATCCACGTGCCAAACTTGTGGATTGAACCATGGGTTTTCTCCTTTCCTTCTTCTCCTATGATCCTACACCACCTTCTTCAGACCAGCCTTCGATTTCTACATGTAAGCCCTCTTTTGGCCTTCTTTTTATTATTTTCATTAGATCCTATTTTATTTTTCCACAACAATATATATATATATAAGAACCAATTATATTAGGGTTTATTTTAATTGGAGTGTCAAACCGGGTTTTTATTAGTTTTTTTCATTGGAATTTGTTTGTATTTTATATGTTAATAATTGTGTATAAGATATGTACATATACAGCCTATATAAACCCTTATTGCACACATAACCTTACCTAATTTCTCTTTGTCTACTTAGCAATGTCCTACTACCTGATTCAATCTCTTCCTCAAAGACAATTAAAGGATTAATATGCTTTAATTTCAACATGAAAACCCTTTTATCTACTTTTTTCTTTCATGGTTATATATATATGTATACAATTTTATATAGCTTCCAATCCTAACTTGTTTTGGTTTTTATAAATATGATTATCAATGTTAAACTTGTGTTTTAAGTTGTATAACACTTGTAATGGTTAATCATGTTTTGTTCTTGTGTAAACTATATATATATATATATATATATATATATTCTTATGTACAAAACAAAATGATTTCTAGTTTTTTATGATTTCAATTGATGATCATTTGTTTTAAAATGATGTTCTTAATAACACATGAAAGGGATTGTGTTGGTCTGTTTTTTCATATGAAAACCCCTTGTTTAAAACTTATGAATATGAGGTTATGTATATATGTATATATTTCCATTTTTAAAACAAACTTACTTGGTTTTTATCATGCTGAGGATATGTTTTTTTAAATAATATCCTGAAACACATGTAAATCATGTGGTGATTCTACTTGGTTTTGTTTAACTAGACCACATAAACATACATGTGTATATACGATTATATGTAGTTTTTAATTATTATTTAAATTGTGTTTTCCTAAAACATATTTTAGTGATTAAATTATTTTTTTGAAGTGTACAATATTTATAAAGATTTATTGAACCTTGTTTAGCTCTAAAAATCCCAATTATACACCTTGTATATATATATGGTTTTATATAATTTTCAAACCCACATATATACATACATTTATTTCAATCTTGACTTCTAAATCTTTTAAATTGTACTAGCTATGTTAATAAGTTGTTTAATTTTACTTTCATAGGAACATGTGTTTAATTACTTTTTATTTTTATGCATGAATACTTCACATTAAATAATGGTTTTACATGAATACTTTGTATTTCAATTTAACATAAGGAATGGATTTAATTATTTAAGTTTATGTTATGATATATTTGATATTTTAATTAACAGTGTGTGGTTTAGACCAGAATAGCTGGTATCTCAAAGTCAAAAACATGTAAATCGTTGTATGAAAAGTATCCCAATCTTTTGAATGGGTTTTAATGAAAGAGTTATTATTTTATGTGAAAACTGATTATTTTCTGTGCACTAGTTCTTAACACATGTGGAAAATCATTCCATTTTATTCCATACATGTCACTATTAAATATAATGCAGCCATAACCTAAAACTGTCAAACCTGGTCATTTTTACATTTATTGTATAATTCACTTCATTTATGAATATGTATGCAAGAATGAAGTTTATCTCTCTTGATAACTCATAGATTAAGAATGTAAGGATTTAATGTGGAATGGGACACTATGTATAAGGCCCCATCCTTAAAAATTACATAATCTTGAATTATGTTAATAATTCACATTGAGGATCTTTTAGGTTTAGATCTTTAGAGAATTAGGTCATAACTGATACATAACAACTTCAATATTACAAGTAGAAACTTCTACTCAGTATCCATTTTTTCATAAAATAATAACATGTAGAAAAAGAAACATGTCTAGTACAAGGTTTTAGACAGCATGACTTTTCCTTGACCCCATCTTTGACCCTATTCACCTTTAATTCATGTGGAAAACATTAAAAAATGTGGGATGAGCATAAAAAACTCTATATAAGTTATAAAAAAAAGAATGAAAACATTAGTCCATAAATACATACAAAACATATTTTATTTAAAATACCTCATGAAATCATAATATTTATGAATAAAACATAGAAATAATAAATCATAAAGGTAACTTATGGCATCCATAACATACTTACATTGTAGCTTTCACAGCTGCTTAGGGATTTACATTTAGAATACCCATCATAGCATATTCACTAAATATCTTAGGAGAAACATTAAAATTTACTATTGTCACATTACCCAATTCATTGGAGAGGAATCTTAGGCACACCCTCCCTAGGTTTATCATGGAACCACCAGTATATGTAAACAATGCCCAAGAACCATAACATATTCATAACACATAAAACAAACATAAAGGAAATATAACATTTCCACATTTCAATAACAATATATTATTTCCAGATATTGAAATAATCAATCCATTCTAAAAACCATTTTCAATAGAAAAATATGTTAAAAGAGTATATGGTATTTATTTTCCTTTTTAAAACACTACAACTTGTATAGGAAGCCAAATATAAAATAATGCTCACGGCGGTGGAAAGGTCATTGTCCCCACATACGTTAAAAAGAAACATTCTTTTTTTCATTTAGTAAAACTCTTCGTAGAGAAAATATTCCCTTGGAATGAAAATAAAATTCAAATGGGTTTATACACCATATAAAATAAAGTCATGTATTAATCAAAGGATGCGTCAATGAAAGGATACTGAGACGAAGTCCCTTACAAAGATCTTATCATTAAATTAAAGGTAAATTAATGAAATAATTATGTGTGAAAAAAATTAATACACAAAATATAAGTGGATATTAATTGTAAATAAATCAGAGTTCATTCACACATATTAATGGCATCACATATTCAAGAAGTATAAGTTTAACCCAATGAATTGAAATTGGGTTAAGAAGTTATCTTGCAGAAATTCAACAGCCTAATGACATCGCTTTAAAATTCAGAAAATGAGTTGATGATAGATAAAAGGGTCTCTCATCACATGGACATAAATTTTACAGCAATAATAATATATAAGAACATATCCCAACATAATAAAATTAAAATTTAAAAAAGACAAAATATAAATGAAGTCTGACAAAAAGATGATGGTGAAAGGTTCCCTTACCGATTTGGTAACATACGAAACATACACCACATGAAATAAGGATCATACAATGAAGATGTAAATACCCATAAATTATGTTATTTTACACAAGGAATACAATCATGTTCAGTACATACAACACACAAAAGGAAAATAGTTGTAAATATAGCATGAATATCACAGGAATAAAATGTGAGATGAAAACCCCTTACCTTGTGTCCGACTTGACTTGTTTATTATTTAATCTCCAAAATTATAAAATAAAGATAATTTCTACTTGATTAAGAATATTTTTCAAGTTTATTATTCCGTTTATGTCACTTATTACCACGTTATAAACATTACAAAAATATTTATGTTAATAACAGTTGTTTTGTCAATATTTGGTACTTGAGTGAAAAATGAACTTCTTATAATTACAAGTTGTATATGTGGTAAAAAGTAAATTATCTACAGATTTATATTAATGATTTAGATATCATTTATATCATATATATTCATTATATATGTGTATTTATAACAATACATAACATTTTGAGATAAGAAATGAAATGCACTGTTCATGGAGACGATAAGCCGTACATACGCATGAACGCTACTTTCATTTCTATTTTATATTTAATGGAATGAAAAATTAATGATATAGAGGTATATTATAATTTCTTTATAATATCATATATAATTTCATTAACTCCATCCTTTATATTTTCCACATATGGGGAGAACGAGTCATATCACTTTGAGGGTGCGGTAGTTCGCACTTCCTCAAATGAAATTACCATATTTACCGGTCATTGAAACCATAAAGGAATGATATAAATAAAAAATAAAGAATCATATAGACATTATAAATATATTATATATCACATATAATTACAGTTCCATCATAATGGACACCATGAGAGGTGGTAGGAGATAATTGAACAATCATCGTTTCGTGAGGCAGTAGTTCGGCATCCACAGAAACAGTATGTTCGTATCCATTAGATGAAGGTGTGTGGATTTTTAGTTAGAAAAAATCTCATAAAAAATCCTAGTATATTGAGGATACAGTTTTTGTTATAAAATAATGGAATAAAGAGAGTTTACGGGGTTGGAGAAGGAAAATAAAAGAAAATAACTTGAGAGAAGATGTTACCTTTAAATCGGGTAACTCCCTTTGGTTTGAACCAAAATGCTTTCTTAAATTTCCTTCTCCCTAGGGTAAGTATTCTAGGAGGAATATAGGGATGTTGGGAGCTTCTTGGAGAATATTTTGGACGATCCAAGGGGCTTCAGAGGTGTGATTATTGGGTTTGAGGTGGTGGCCTTTTATAAGAGGGAGGAGGAGTTCTTTAGGAAAGTTGGTGGAATTATTTTATTATAAAATGATTTTCGGTTTCAAAAGGTCCAAAACTTATTTAATTTTAAGATGAGGTAAATATAAGTAAAAATAAAATAATTAATAATAATTTTATAGGTTTTTGATATTTTTTAATCCTTATCTTTTTTTGTCTAACCCTTTGTTAACTTATTTAACTTTAATCATGTCCTCTTATATATTCATACTATATGGTTAATATATTTACTATAAAATTCCATGAGACCAAAAATGGATCCTTTTTGACATTATCTATGTAATTTGGCCGAATCATAGATTTTTAGTATAATTTTATCATTTAATAAAATATTAATTGTTTTAGAAACTCATTTATGTCAAATTTTAAATTATTCATATCCAGACTTTTAAAAAAATATAACAACATTGTTCTTTCGAAAAACCTTCATTAATTAAAATAAAACAATTCATTATTATCTCTAAAATTAGTAAATGGAATAAAAAGTTTCAAAATAAATGTATTTTAATATTTATAATATCATTTATTTTAATCTTTTATTAATGAAGCAATTACTTCATCGCCATTGTGTCATAATTAAATTTATTTATATGATGTCTAATAATTATAAATAAAATTCCATGATGTATGAAATATTTATAGATATCAAAATAATATTAATAGTCGAAGAGATCAATTATATAACCCCATATACAATTTATTTTACTAAAAGATATATGTTTAAGTTACTTTTGCCTTTATTTTAAATTAATTAATATAAAGTATCATTATCAATTCCATGTGGCTCCATGGGGTCCCAAAATCTTCCTAAGGATTCCCTTGGTCGTCAATATCCTATACAATAGGGTTAGGACAAGTGTAAGGTTAATTTAATGTTATTATAATATTATTTTTTACCCTATTTACCAGATGTACCCATCAACCATGATAAATAAAAAATCCACTGAAGTAAATATTCATAATGTCTAAAAATATACTTTAAATATTTGAACAATTTGGACCTCCTAATTAAAAATATGGAATCCATTTTTCCAAATTCAAAACACAGACGTAGCAGAAATTATCTTAAAATTAATTCTTGTTGTCAAAATAAAAAATCATGTTTTAAAGAAATAATAATTATCAAAAGATTTACCTTTTCTTATGTCCAATTTAAGGGTTAAATTACTTAAAATGATAAAAATGGGATTAAATGATAAAAATATAATCCAAATAAACATTAAAACCTATTAAAATAATGATCTAAATATATAAATAAATTATATTAAAAGGAAGTTTAGAATTAAAATGAAGTATTTTTTCCTATTCATTAAAAATGAACATTATCAGAAAAATACCAAAATTTCATCCAAAGTAAATTTTGATGTCTTGATTCTAAAAAATAATTTTATTTTTTCAAATAGAACTTATAAAATTGACCAAAACTATATCTAAAAAGGGTTTTCCATCAAAGGCGGTAAATTCACCTTTTAAAGAATATTACAGTGTTTATGCTTAAAATTGGATTCATTCTCATTTTAAGCCTATAAATTTTATTGGATAAATGTAAAAACATTTAACAGACATTTGTAATCATATTTTAGATAGTTCTTTTCATTCTCACCAATAAAATGGCTAGGCGTTAACTACCATTTAAAATAATATTATATTATTATTTTTTAGTATGACTTGGACTTATGTGCAACATGAGATTTCGGAGAAACACATTATTGTGTGTCATTTAGGCCATCAAACATAGCAACCCTTTAATGTAAAATTAATATATAATTCAAAATTATTAATAAATATAAAAATTTCATATTCTTTATTTACCTGGGATGTTACATCCTTTCCCGTTTTTGGGATTTGCGTTCTGGAAATTTTAAAATTTGGTTCGGAAACATTATTAAAAGTCCTTCATTGGAAAAAGAGTCAATAAAACTATCACTTTAAAAGAAAGAAAGAGACGTACAATGTTCGCCCGAGATAAAACATATAAGGATTCCATGTATGACAACATGGATTTGGAGGAGAATCTAAGTGTTAAGTTCTAATAGAGACTAATAGAAAACATGTCTAGGAGAAAGCTAACAATAAGAAAACCACAAAGTTGTGATAGGATATATGGTCTTTGATCCACCAGAAATAAAATTAAATGGACAGTGTTCTTTTTGATTTAAGTTCCCTATCATAAATTTAGAGAATTTATTTATTATATTGACTAAGAACATAAGGAAATATACTTACATTTCAAGTAGAGTTTCATCCTTTAATAAGTTTCTAGAAAAAAATATTACTTTCTCCAAATGATGAGTATTTAAGATGACTTGGTCACACCTAAAGCGCTAGAATCGACTTCAAGAGAATCACATAATCCACAAAAGATCAACTATATATTTCCCCTATCTTTATGTATTAACCAATACTAAAATTGTTATTACATGATCAGATAATCCCAAAAGGTTAATATTTTATAGAATGAAATACTACTCTTAATCTCAAAAATTAAACAAACAATACCCAAAGATCAAAAAAGACCATTCAATAAACAATTTCCCTTTAAATCCTTCAATATAATCTAGACTAATATTGAAACCCAAAACTCAGAAGAATTTAATTAGATAGTCTTCCATAAGAATCTTAACGTTTATATCCAAATAAAATCGGTTACTCTTAAAGTCTCATACTGAAAACTAATTAACCTAATCTTATATTCTCTATGATAAGTTAATCATTTCCATAAATAAACCAAATCATCATATGACCACAATAAAAACATATATTCTTTCAAAATAAAATTCCAAACATTAATTAACAAATTAAATCTCATAGCATTCTATTTTCCTTAGGCATATAGTGTTCCCAAAAGAGAGTATGTCGTCCAAAATAACTTTTATCATGTAATCACCAAATCGTTTTAATATTCTAAGGATATCAATTTGATAAAACCTAAGTTCCCAAAATCAACTTATTCTCGATCCATAAAATCATTTAACTAAAAAATAATTCATAATAACTAGTGGCTTCACGTAGGCCAGTGGTAGGCGATGCGCCTTTATCGCCCTTGGGTTGGGGATTCGATTCATGCGGCCTTACCAGAACTGACGGGTTGTCACCCATCTTGCATTTTTCCCTTTTATAAAACTAAAAAATAACCCTAACATGATTTAACCTCAATGGTTGTCTTATACATCTCATTTTCATCCCAAGTCATAATGACCTTAATATCTTAATTCATGAAGTCTTATATATATTGACATTTTTTACCTCTTTAAATTAACACTATTCCCTAAATAAAGAACATTATACCTTGATCACAATGTCCACCTAGTTTTATCGTCATATTCTTCACATAGATAAATGGTCCATGCATTGCAACAATGATTTATATATCCTTCAAAATCATCTTTTTCCTTTATTGAAATACACCTCATACAATATGGGTCATATGGGTGCTCACAGAAAAATAGTTTTGGAAAATAATCATGTATGACATATAATTTCAAAACAATAGATAAAACATTATTTTTATAAAAACGTTGTACCGAGTTGGAGTTGAAACTTTAAATAAATGGTCCTTTTAAAATACCATAAGTATGTGCTAAAAGAATATAATTTAAAATAAATTATAAATAAGTTTCACAAGGGTCACCTTCTTTAGCACATTTTTCAAAATCATAATATGCTTCAAAATCTAGTGATAAGGTAAAATATTTGAAAATCCATTAATAATATATAACTTTCTCTAAAATATGAGAATTCTGAGAAAACATAATTCGATTAAATGCAACCCATGAACCACAATGGAATCAAGGTATTGTGAAGGTGTTTGATATCTCAAACAATTTCATGCAAGTGATTTGTATGTTTGAAAATGTTTCAGAATTGTATAGACATGAATTTTCAATAATTATTGAAAGAAAGTCATCAGGAAGAGATAGGAATTTCGTTTTAGATCCTCCTCCTACAATTTCTAACATACTTTCCTTGATCTAAAAAAGTTACAAAATAAGGATTTAACTTAAGGAGTGGAGATAGAGACTAACCATGTCTCTAAAAAAACTCATAATATATAAAGTTGTCTAATCCAACCTTTGATACCAACTATAATCTAGTAGACTTAAACATTACATAATCATGAATTATGTTAAACATTCACATTGAGGATATTTTCTGGTTTAGAGCTTTAGAGATTTAGTTCATAACTTATACATAACAACTTGAATATTACAGGTAGACACATCTAATCAGTATCCACTTTTTCATAAAATAATAACTCTTAAAAAAATAAACATTTCTAGTTCCATGTTTTAGATAGCATGACTTTTCAATGATCCAATCCTTGACCCTATTTGTCTTTAATTCCTATAGAAAACATTACAAAAACTTGGGATAATTATAAAAATGTCAGTAAGGGTTATAAAATATAGAATAAAAACATTAGTCCATCAATACATACAAAACATATTTTGTTTAACATACCTCATGAAATCATAAGATTTATGAATAACACATAGAAATCATAAATCATAAAGGTGAATTGTGGTATCCATAACATACTAACATTGTAGCTTTCATAACTACATAGGGAGATATGTATGGAACACCCATCACAGTATATTTCCTAAATATCATAGGAGAAACATTAACATTTACCACTATAACATTACTCAGTGCATTGGAGAGATATCTTGGGCTCACATGCCCTACGTTTATCATCAAAGCACCCATATACATAAACAATTCCCTAGAACCATAACATATTCATAACACATAAAACAAACATAAAGGAACGATAACATTTCCACATTTCAATCACAATATTTCATTTCAAGATATTGAAATAATAAGTCCATTTTCATAATCATTTTCAATACCAAAATATGTAAAAAGTGTATATGGTATTTATTTTCCATTTAAAAACACTATAGATTGTAGAGGAATCCAAATATCTAATAATGCTTGCGGTGGCAGAAAGGTCAATGTCACCGCATACGTTAAAAAGAATCAAACTTTTTATCATTAATTAAAATGATTCATAGAGAAAAGAATAGTTTTGAGTGTAATTAAAAGTTATAGGGGTTTAAACACCATATATAATAAAGTTTTTTATAAATCAAAGGATAACTCAGTCAAAGGATATTGAGATGAAGTCCCTTACAAAGATCATATCATTACATTAAGGATAAATTAATGACATAATTATGTGTGGAAAATATAAAAACACCCAATATATGTGGATATTAAGTTTAAATCAATTATAGGTCATTCATATATATTCATAGCACCACATAATCAAGAAATAGAAGTTTAACCCAATGAATGGAAATTGGGTTAAGAAGTTCTCTTACATAATTTCGATTGCCTAACGGCGCCGCATTAAAATTCATAAAAGGAGTTGATGAGAGAAAAAGGGTATCCCATAACATGGAAATAAAATTTACATAAATAAGTATATATAATAACATATCCCAACATAAGAAAATTTAAATTTAAAAAGACATAACATAAGACATGTATTTGAAAAAAAAAGGACGGTGAAAGGTTCCCTTACGGATTTGGTAACTTATGAAACATAAACCACATGAAATAAGGATCATATAATGAAGATTTAAATACCCACAAATTAAGTTATATTACACAATTAATTCAATAATTTTCACTACAAACACCACAAAAAATAAAAATAGTCGCAAATATAGCATGAATCTCACGGGAAAAAAAGTGATATGAAAACCCCTTAACTCGTGTCTGACTTGACTAATTCGTTCTTTAATATCCTAAATAATAATCTAATGTAAATTTATACTTTCTTAAGAACCTTTTTAAATTTTATTATTCATTTTATATAACTTATTAACACATTATAAACATTACAAAATCATTTATGTTAATAACGATCATTTGTCGATATTTGGTTCTTGAGTCAAAAATGAACTTCTAATAATTGAAAGTTGTCTTTGTGGTCAAAATTACATTATCTCCAGAATGGTATTAATTATTTATATATAATATATAACATATATATCTAGAATATATACGTATTTATAACATTACATAACATTTAGAGATAATAAATTAAATGCACCGTTAATGGAGACGGTAAGCCATACATACGCATAAACGCTACTTTCATTTCTATTTCAAATTTACTGGAATGAAAAATTAATGATACATAGGTATATTATAATTACCATATAATATCATATATAATTTCATTAACTCAATAATTTATAACTTCCACATATGGAAAGAATGAGTCATGTCACTTTGAGGGGGCAGTAGTCTGCACATCCTCAAATTAAATTATCGTACTTACCCATTATGAAAACCATAACAGAATGCTATAAATGAAAAATATAGATACATAGAGACAATATAAATATATTATATATGACATATAATTAAAATGCCAACATAATGGCCACCATGAGATGTGGTATGAGATAATTAAATAATCATCGTTTCGTGAGGCAGTAGTTTGACCTCCATAGAAACAATATGTTCGTATCCATTTGATAGAGGTGTGTGGATGTGTAGTTAGAATACATATCATAAAAACATCCTCGTATATTTAGGATACTATTTTTGTTATAAGATAATTGAATAAAGGTATTTTAGGGGGTTGGAGAAGGAATATAAAAGAAAAGAACTAGAGAGAAGAAGTTGCCTTTAAATTGGTTAACTCCCTTTGGTTTGAACCCAAAGGATTTCTTGAAATTTCTTATGCCCAGAGGAAAGCTTATAGTAGGAATAGAGGGATGTTGGAATATTCATGGAGTAGAGTTTGGATGAGCCAATGGTCTTGAGATGTGTGAGTAAGGGGTTGGATGTGGTGGCCTTTTGTAAGAGGGGGGCTCTTTTGGAATGTTTGAAAGTATTATTTTGTTATAAAATTATTTTTGGTTTAAAAAGATCAAAAATTTATTTAATTAGAATATGAGGTACATATAAGTCAAAATAAAATCATCTAATAAGAATTGGACTGTTTTTGGATATTTTTTAATCCTTATCTTTTTTTTGTTTAACCGTTTCTTAACTTATTTAACTTTTACCATGTCCTATTATATATTCACACGATATTGTAAATATATTTACTATAAAATGACAAGAGACCCCAAATGGATCATTTTTTACATTATTTATGTCATTTTTACGAATCCCATATTTTTAGTTTTATTTTATAATTTAATAAATATTAATTGTTTCAAAAACTCATTTTTTCCAATTTATAAATTATTCATATCAATACTTTTAAAAAATCCATAACAACATGATTCATTCAAAAAACCGTCATTAATTAAAATAAAACAAGTCATTATTATTCCAAAAATTAGTGTATGGCATAAAAAGTTTAAAAATATGTTTATTTTAGTATTAATAATATCATTTATTTTAATCTTTTATTAATGAAGCAATTACTCCATCGCCATTGTGTGATAATTAAATTTATTTATTTTATGTATAAAAATTATAAATAAAATACCAGGATGTAATAAATCATTTTATATTTATAAATAATAATTATATTCTAATATATCACTTATATAACACCAAATAAAAATTGTTTTACAAAAAAATATATTTTTATATTACTTTTGTCTTTACTTTAAATTAATTAATATAAAGTGTCATTATCACTCCCAATGGCTACATGGGGTCCCAAAATCTACCCAAAGATGAAATTGGTCGTCAATATCTCATCCAATAATTTTAGGACAAGTTTAAGGGTAATTTAATATTATTATAATATTAGTTTTCACACTTATTTACCAAATTAACCCTTTAACCATGGTAAATAAAATATTTACTGAAGTAAATATTCATAATATCTATAAATAAAAGTTACCTATTTACACAATTTGGACCTCTTGATTCCAAATATTGAATCCATTTTTCCAAATTCAAAATAAATAAGTGGTAGAAATTAATTTAAAATTAATTCTCGTTGTCAAAACAAAAAAGCGTGTTTTTAAGAAATAAAAACTATCCAAAGATTTACCTTTTTTTATGTCCAGTTGAAGAGTGAAATTACATAAAACGACCAAAATTGGATTAAATGGTAAAAATATAATCCAATTACACTTTAAAAATAATTAAAAGAACAATCTAATTATATAAATAATTTAGATTAAAAGGCAGTTTTGAATTAAAATGATAAAAAAGTTTACAATTTATTAAAAAATGAAAATTATCCGAAAAATACCAAAATTTCATCCAAAGTAAAGTTTAATGTCTATATTCTAAATAATAATATTATTTTTTCAAATATAACATATAAAATTGTTAAAAATGATATTTTAAACGGGTTCTCCATCAAAAGGCGATAAATCGACCTTTTAAAGAATATTAGAGTGTTTATGCTTCAAATTGGATTCGTTCTCATTTTAAGCCTCTAAATGTTTTTGGATAAATGTAAAAACATTTAATAAAATTGTTTAATAATATTTTATTTAGTTCTTTTCATTCCCTCCAATACAATGTCTAGGTGTTAACTACTATTTAAAATAATATTATATTATTATTTTTTAGTATAACTCAGCCTAGTGTGCAACATGAGATTTTGAAGAAAATCATTGTTGCATGTCTAGTACGCCATAAAACATAGCATCCCCTTTAAAGTAAAATTAATATTTAATTTATAAATATTAAAAATTCTGAAAATTTCATATTTCTTATTTACCTGGGATGTTTCATCCTTCCCCCTTTTGGGAAATTGTGTTCTCAAAATTTTAAAATTGGTCTTGGAAACATCATTAATAGTCCCACATCGTAAAAAGAGACAATTAAACTATCACTTTAAAAGAACTAAATATAAGTAAAAAAGGTAACTTGAGATAACACATACTAGGATTCCATGTACGAAAACATGGATTTGGAGAAGAAACTATGTGTCAAGTTCTGATCGAGAGTGATAGAAAACATGGCTAAGAGAATGTTAACCACAACCAAATCACAAACTTGTGATAGATTAAACAGTCTTTGATTCCCCTGAAGGAAAAGTTAACAGAAAACGTTTTTTTTATGTTCTCGTTCGTAAATTTGAAAATTTTATTTACGATATTGACTAAGATCATAAGGAAATATACTTAATTTTTAAGTAGAGTTTCATCCTTTAATAAGTTTCTAAAAAAAACTCATATTTTCTCCAAATGATGAGTATTCAAGATGACTTGGTCCCACCAGAAGCACTAGAATAAACTTCTAGATAATCACATAATCCAAAAATTATGAACTATATATTTACCCTATCTTTAGACATTAACCAATTCCAAAATGGTTAGTACAAGATCAGATAATCCCCAAAAAGATAATCTTTTATAAAAATAAATAATACTCTTAATCTCCAAAATTGAACAAACAATACCCAAAGTTCAACAAAGACTAATCAATAAACAATTTTCCTTCAAATCCTTCAATATAATAAACACTAAAATTGAAAACAAAAACTCATAAGAATTTAATCACCTAGTCTTCCACAAAAATTTAACATTTCTCTCCAAATAACATTGGTTACTCTTAAAGTATCATACTAATGATGTAATTAACCTAATCTCGTATTCTCTATGATAGGTTAATCACTTCAATAAATAACCCAAAACATCATATGTACATAATAAAAACATAGATTATTCCAAAATAAAAATTCAACCATTACTCCACAAATGAAATCCCATAGTATTCTATTTTCCTTAGGCATATATTGTTTCCAATAAAGAGAATGTCCTCTAAAATAACCTTTATCACATAATCACCAAATTATTTTCCTATAGTAAGGATATCCATTTGATAAAACATAAATTCCCAAAATAAACATATACTTTATCCATAAAATAATTTAACTAAAAAAATATGTCATACTAATCAGAAGCTTCACATAGGCCTGTGGTAGGTGATGTTCCCTTGTCGCCCTTCGGTTGTGGGTTCGATTCATACAGCCATGCCGAATGTGACGGTTTGTCACACACCTTGCATTTTCTCCCTTTTAATAAATTTAAAAATAACCCTAACATGATTTAACCTAAATGGTTGTCTTATACCTCTCATTTTCATCCCAACTCATAATGACCTCAAAATATTAATTCATGAAGTCTTATATATTTTGAAAAAAAATTACCTCCATTAAATAACACTATTCCCAAAGAAAGAACATCGTACCTTGATTGTGATGTCCACATAGTTTCATCATCATCTTATTCACGTAGATAGATGGAATATTTATTGAAATAATGATTTAGAGATCCTTCCAAATCAACTACTTTATCCAAATTCACCTCGTACAACATGGTTCATATGGGTGCTCATAGAAAAAAAAGATTCATAAAATAATCATGTATGACATATAATTTCAAAACATCTGATAAAAGATTCTTTTTATAAAATAGTTGGACCAATTTTGAGTTAAAACATTCAATCAATGGTCCTTTCAAAATACAATATGTATGTTCTGAAAGCCTATAATTTATAATAAAATATAAATAGGTTTCAGAAGGTTCTCCTTCTTCAGCACCTATTTCAAAATCATAATTTTCTTCAAAATCTTGTGATAAGGTAAAATATTTGAAAATCCTTCGATAATATTTACCTTTCTTGAACAAATGAGAATATTTAGAAAACAGGATTTGATTAAATAAAACCCATGATCCACGATGGTATCGAGGTATAGAGGAGGTGTTTGATTTCTCAAAAAATTTCTTGTAAGTGAGTTGTATGTTTGAAATTGTTTTAGAATCATATGGACATGACTTTGCAATAATTATTGCAAGCAAGTCATGAGGAAGATATAAGAATGTAATTTGAGATCTTCCTCCTTCCATTTGTAGCATAATTTCCTTGATTTGAAAATGTTACGAAATAAGGATTTTTCTTAAGGATTATACATTGAGACTAACCATGTGTCTAAAAAAACTCCTAATCCCAAATGTTTTATAAACCTTATTTTGATACCAACTATAAGGCCCCATCGTTAAACATTATATAATCTTGATTTATGTCATATATTCAGATTGAGGATCTTTTCAGGTTTAGAGCTTTAGAAATTTAGGTCATAACTTATAAAAAACAACCTTAATATTATAGGTAGACACTTCTACTCAATATCTATTTTTTCATAAAATAAAAACTCTTTAAAAATAAACATGTCTAGTTCCTTGTTTTAGATAGCACGACTTTTCCTTGATCCCATCCTTGCCCCTATTTATCGTTATTTCCTGTGTAAAACATTACAAAAACATAGGATGAGCATAAAAATATCAATAAGGGTTATAAAATAATGAATGAAAACATTATTCCATAAATAAAAACAAAACATATTCTCATTAACTTACCTCATGAAGTCTTAAGATTTTTGAATAAAACATAGAAATCATAAATCATATAGGTAACTTGTGGCATCCATAATATACTTATGTTGTATCTTTCACAGCTACAGAGGGAGTTACATTTGGATTACCCATTACACTATATTCTCTAAATCTCTTAGGATAAACATTAATGTTTACCTCTATCACGTTATCCAATGAATTGGAGATCTATCTCAGGCTCACCCACCCTAGGTTTATAACAGAACCACCCATATAGATAAAAAATTCCCAAGAACCATAACATATTCATAACACATAAAACAAACATAAAGGAGAGATAACATTTCCACATTTCAATCACAATATATCAATTTGAGATATTGAAATAATAAATCAAATCTCAAAACCATTTTCAATACCAAAATGCCTAAAAAGAGTATATGGAATTTATTTTTCTTTTAATAATACTATGGATTGTAAAGGAATCCAAATATCAAATAATTCTCTCTACGGCGGAAAGGTAGTTGTCACCATATACGTTAAAAAAATCATTGTTTTTGTCATTTATTAAAATGATTTGTAGATAAAATATTCCCTTTGAATGAAATTAAAAGTCATAGGGGTTTACGCACTGTATAAAATAAAGTTGTGAATAAATCAAAGGATGCCTCAATGAAAGGAGATTGAGACGAAGTCCCTTACAAATATCATATCATTACATTAAGGATAAATTAATGACATAATTCTGTTTGAAAAACATAAATACTCCAAATATATGTGGATATTAAGTTAAAATCAATCTGGGTTCATTCACACATATTTATAGCACCACATAATCAAGAAGTATAAGTTTAACCCAAAGAATGGAAATTAGGTTAAAAAGTTCTCTTACTGAAATTCAACATCCTAATGACATCACTTTAAAAATCCGAAAATGAGTTGATGATAGATAAAAGGGTCTCTCATCACATGTACATAAAATTTAAATCAATAAGGATATATAATATCATATCCCAACATAAGAAAATTGTTGGGGGAAAAACCCTCAAGGTAAAATTGTAGTATTTTTGGGTTGATTATGTTTGTTGAAAAAGTATGTTTTTATTGTGAATTTTCATGTTACAAGTATTTTTTTGACAATAGATGTTGACAAAGAACCATGACAAAGGAATGGATGATTTTGAGGGGGTACAAAAGATCAGATGCAAGGTGGGGTTGTTTTCCTGTGTTTGAAAAATTTTTGGGGTCCAAAATATGGAGTTTGGTGAGCATCATGAAATATGGATTTCCTTGAAGATCTCATAAAAATATGGGAAAAGCATGAGTTTTGAAAATATGGGCCTCTTGATATGGATTTCATGAAGGCTTGATGAAAGTTGATGGTGTTCTTCATGATTATGATGAGCATTGCGAACAGAAGCGTTGAAGAGCATTGTGGCGGTGAAGGGAATTGTGAGTGCAGCTTCACAGTGAAGACGCAAAAGAATTGATGGAATGCTCCACGATTATGAAAAGATCCATGATCCGAAAATTATCATGGTTCTTCGTGATATTGAGAAAATTTCAGTGTAAATTTCAAGCCTTCACAATTTGAGATGACGTGGCATTGACTTCATGCGGAAGGTTCGAGGGTTGGTGGAATCGCCTATAAATTTACCTCAACCCACTTGAAAGAAAAAGAAAGTTTTCCATGAAAAGTATGCTTGTATCAACCCGTGAAGGTGATTCATGAAGTCTGTGTTCTTCAAGAAAGAGGGTATTCTTGGCCGCTAATTTAGCTCCACGAAATTGGTGTGTTCCACGTTGGCTTAGTGAGCTTCATGAAGGAAGTCGCTCTGCGATGACTTGACCTCCGCAACGGCCAAGGATTTGAAAAGGCATGAGCTTTTCAAAGGTCTGAGCTCCGAAAAGTAGTGCGCTCCATGAAGTATTAATCTCAGCAAAGTTTTGTGCTTCATGAGGACGCGTGAACTTTGCAAAGGCTTGTTTGAGCTTCTCTAAATTGGGAGCTTCACGAAATATGGTTCTTTGCGATGGTATTGCCCAAGGTTTTTTCCCAGTGATCAGAGGCAAAGGGGTATTTATCAGTGGATGAAATTTGGACTTCATCATAGAATCTACATAAAACAAAGGATGAATTCATTAGTGGTAATTAGGAGACCTATAGGTCTATAAACTATGAGTGGATTTTTGGAAGAAGCAGTGAGATCACTTCAGTTGTGAGAGCAGTGTGTTCTCAAATTGTGAATGGTTGTAAACTAGGAGGGACAGTGAGTCTGCTTCAAACTTGTAAACAGAAGTACACTTATAGTGGATTTGGTAAATCAGCACATTTCCGGTGTATGCTCCTTGTACGTAGCCTTGTGATGGTGAACCAAGTAAAATTTTTGTGTCATGTGCATGCGTTAAGATTCATTCATAGTCTACATTGGGAAGGAGAGAGAGAAGATGGTTTTGTCGAAAAACAATTCATGATCAAAAGTGGCAGTTGTTTTAATTATTCATAACCTGGTTCAACCTCCCAGGTTATCTATCCTAGTTAACCTAACAAAAATGGAAATTTAAAAATACATAACATAAAAGAAGTCTTTGACATAAAGAGGGCGGTGAAAGGTTCCCTTAATAATTTGGTAACTTACAAAACATACACCACAAGAAATAAGGATCATAAAATGAAGATTTAACTACATATAAATTAAGTTATATTAAATAAGTAATTCAATCATATGTATTAAATACACCTCACAAAAAGAAAATAGTTTCAAATATAGCATGAATCTCATGGGAATAAAAAGTGAGATGAAAACCCCTTACCTCGTGTCTGACTTGACTCGTTCGTTATTTAATTTCTTAAATAATAAACAAAAGTTAATTTATACTTGCTTAAGTAAATTTTTCAAGTTTATCATTCCTTTTATATCACTTATTACCATGTTATAAACATTACAAAATCATTTAAGTTAATAATGGTCATTTTGTCAATATTTGGTACTTGAGCCAAAAATGAACTTCTAATAATTACAAGTTGTCTATGTGGTCAAAATAAAATTATCTCCAGAATGATATTAATGATTTATATATCTTATATATCATATATATCCATTATATATATGTGTTTATAACATTACATAACATTTGGAGATAATAAATGAAATGCACCATTCATGGAGACGGTAAGTCGTATGTATGCATGAACGCTACTTTCATTTCTATTTCATATTTAGTGGAATGAAAAATTAATGATACAAAAGTATATAATAATACCAGTATAATATCATATATAATTTCATTAAATTTATCCTTTATATGTTCCATGTATGGAACGAATGAGTCATATCCCTTTGAGGGGGCGGTAGTCCGCGCTTACTCAAATGAAATTATCATATTTACCCATTATGGAAACCATAAAGGAGTGATATAAATTAAAAATACAGAATAATAGAGAAAATATGAATATATCATATATCATATATAATTATATTCCCATCATAATGGACACCATGAGAGGCATTAGGAGATAATTGAACAATCATCGTTTCGTGAGGTAGTAGTTCGTCGTCCATAGAAACGGTATGTTCGTATCCATTATACATAGGTGAATGGAAGTGTAGATAGAATAATTATCATAAAAACATCATATTATATTTAGGATACTGGTTTTATTATAAAATAATGGAATAATTAGAGTTTAGGGGCTTGTAGAAGGAATATAAATGAAAAGAACTTGAGAGAAGATGTTACCTTTAAATCGGGTAACTCCCATTGGTTTGAACCAAAAGGCTTTATTGAATTTTCTTCATAATAGGGGAAGGCTTCTAGGATGAATATATAAATGTTGGGAGCTTTTTTTAGTAGATTTTAGATGATCCATGGGGCTTTAGGGGTGTGAGTAATGGGTTAGAGGTGGTGGCCTTTTATAAGAGGGAGGAGGGGCTCTTTAGGAAAGTTTGAAAGTATTATTTTATTACAAAATTATTTTCAGTTTTAAAAGGTCAAAAACTTATTTAATTTGAATAAAAAGTACATATAAGTAGAAATAAAATAATCCAATAATAATTGTATTGGTTTTGGATAATTTTTAATCCTTATATTTTTTTTAACCCTTTGTTAACTTGTTTAACTATTATCGTGTCCTCTTATATATTCATACTATAGGGTTAAAATATTTACTATAAAATGACAATAGAACCAAAATGAATACATTTTGACATTAGTTAAGTAATATTTCTGAATATTAGATTTTTATAAATACTTTATCATTTAATTAAATGTTAATTTTTTTAAAAACTCATTTATGTCAATTAATAAATTATTCAAATCAAGAATTTTTTAAAAATCATTAACAATTTGATTATTTCTAACCACCTCCATTAATTCAAATACATAATGTCATTATTATCTCCAAAATTCATGTATGGCATAAAAAGTTTCAAAATAAGTTTATTTTAATATTAATAATATAAATTATTTGAATCTTTTATTAATGAAGTAATTACTGCATCACCATTGTTTCATAATTAAATTTATTTTTTTAATGTATCAAAATTATAAATAAAATACCATGATTTAGGAAAGCTTTTTATCTTTCAAAATAATATTTATAGTTGAAGATTTCACTTATATATCACCATATAAAATTGTTTTACTAAAAAAAGTATGTTTATCTTACTTTTGTTTTTCCTTTAAATTAATTAATATAAAGTGTCATTATCACTCCCAAGTGGCTCAATGGGGTCCCAAAATAAAACCAAGGATTACCTTGGTTGTAAATATCTCATCCAATATGTTTTGGACAACATTAAGTGTAATTTAATATTATTATAAAATTATTTTTCAACCTTATTTACAAGATTTACCCTTTAACCATGGTAAATAAAATATTTACTAAAGTAAAGATTCATAATGTATAAAAATAAAATTTACCTATTTACACAATTTGGACCTACTAATTCCAAATGTGAAATATATTTTTTCAAATTAAAAACATAGAAGTGGGATAAATTAATTTAAAATTAATTCTTGTGGTCAAAACAAACATCTTGTTTTTAAGAAATAATAACTATCAAATAATTTACCTTTTTTTATGTCCAATTTAAGAGTGAAATTAGTTCCAATGAAAAAAATTGGATTAAATGGTAAGAATATAATCCAATTACAGTTTAAAACCATTTAAAATAATAATCCAACTAAATAGATAAATTATATTAAAGGCAGTTTTGAATTAAAATGAAGTATTTTTACTATTCATTAAAAATGAATATTATCAGAAAAATACAAATATTTCATCCAAGGTTAATTGTGATATCCCGATTCTAAATAATAATATTATTTTTTAAAATAGAACATATAAAAGTTACAAAAACTATATTTAAAAAGGGTCCTCCATCAAAAGGTAGTAAATCAACCTTTTAAAGAATATTAGAGTGTTTGTGCTTAAAATTGGATTCATTCCCATTTTAAGCCTCTAAATTTTATTGGATAAATTTAAAAAAAAATAACAAACATGTGTAATAATATTGTAGTTAGTTATTCTCCTTCCTACCAATACAACGTCTAGGAATTAACTACCATTTAATATTATATTATATTATTATTTTTCAGTATGACTCAGCCTTACGCGCAACATTGGATTTCATAGAAACACATTATTGTGTGTCGCATACGCCATTGAACATAGAATCCCCTTTAAATTAAAATTAATATTTAATTCACAAATATTAATAAATATGAAATTTTCATATTATTTATTTACCTAGGATGTTACATCCTTCCCCCTTTTAGGAATTGCATCCTCAAAATTTTAAAATTGGGCTCGGAAACATTATTAAAAATCCAACATCGAAAAAAGAGTCAATAAAAGTATTAATTTAAAATTAAGAAAGAAAAGTACAAATGTCACCCAAGATAACACATACTTGGATTCCATGTATAAAAACATCAATTTGGAGGTGAAACTAAGTGCCATGTTCTGATGGAGAGTGAAATAAAACATTGCTAGGAGAAAGTTAACAATATGAAAACCAAAAACTTGTGATAGTTTAAATGGGGTTTGATTCTCCAGTAGAAAAAGTAAATAGATGTATATTTTTTTTATTTTAATTTCACTTTCATAAAGTTGGAGAATTTAATTATGAGATTGACTAAGAGGATAAGAAAATATACTTACTATTCAAGTAGATTTTCATCCTTTAATAAACTTCTACCAAAAACTCTTATTTTCTCCAAACGATGAGTATTCAAGATGACTTGGTCACACCTGAAGCACTAGAATCAACATCTAGAGAATAAAATAATCCACAAAATATGAACAATATATTTCCCCTATCTTTAGATATTAACCAATACCAAAATGGTTAGTACCAGATCAGATAATCCCCAAAAGGATAATCTTTTATAAAAAGAATCACTACTCTTAATCTCCAAAATTGAACAAACAATACACAAAGTTCAACAAAGACCATTCAATAAACAATTGTCTATTAAATCCTTCTATATAATCCAAATTAAGAATGAAACCCAAAACTCAGAAAAATTTAATCACATAGTCTTCCATAAAAAACATAACATTTATCTCTAAATAACATCTGTTACACTTAAAGTATCATACTAAAAAGTAATTAACCTAATCTCATATTCTCCATGATAGGTTAATCATTTCCATAAAAAACTCAAATTGTCATATTTCCATAATAAAAACAAAGATTCTTCCAAAATAAAATTTCAACCATTATTCCAAAAAATAAATCCCATAGAATTATATTTTCTTTAGCCGTATAGTGTTCCCAAAAGATAGAATTTCTCCAAAAATAACCTTTATCACTTAATCAAAAAATCATTTTCCTATACTAAGGATATCCATTTGATAAAAAATGATTTCCCAGAATCAACTTATTCTTGATCCATAAAATAATTTAACAAAAAATAAGTCATATTAACCAGTGGATTCACGTAGGCCAGTGGCATGTGATGCTTCCTTGTCGCCCTTCGGTTGTGGGTTCTATTCATGCAGTCTTGCACGATGCAAAGGGTTGTCACCCATATTGTGTTTTTCCCATTTTATAAAACTCAAAAATAACCCTAACATGATTGAACCTCAATGGTTGTATTATACCTCCCATTTTCATGCCAACTCATAATGACAACAATATCTTAATTCATGAAGTCTTATATATATTTACATTTTTTACCTCCATAAAATAACACTATTCCCAAAGAATGAACATTGTACCATGATCATGATAACCATCTAGTTTTCTCGTTATCTTGTTCACATATATAGATGGTCCATGCATTGAGAAAATGATTTAGAGATCCATTAAAATCATCCACTTACTTTATCCAAATACACCTCGTATAACTTGGGTCATATGTGTGCTCATAGAAAAATAGTTTTGGAAAATAATCATGTATGACATATAATTTCAAAACATTTAATAAAACGTTATTTTTATAAAATAGTCAAACCGAGTTTGAGTTGAAACTTTCAATCGACAATCCTTTTAGAATAAAATAAGTATGTGTTTAAATGCTATAATTTAAAAGCAAATATAAATAGGTTTCACAAGGGTCTCCTTCTTCAGCGCCTTTTTCAAAATCATAATATGCTTTAAAATCTTGTGATAAGGTAAAATATTTTAAAATTAATTGAAAATATTTACCATTCATGAAAATATGAGAATATTGGGAAAAAAAGATTTGATGAAATACAACCGATGATCCAAGATGGTATCGAGGTATACTGAAGGTTTTTGATATCTTAAACAATTGATATCAAGTGAGTTGTATGTTTGAAAATGTTTCAGAATCATCCAGACTTGACTTTGAAATAATTATTGCAATAAAGTCCTCAGGAAGAGATAGGAATGTTGTTTGAGATCCTCCACCTTCCATTTGTAACAGAATTTCCTTGATCTGAAAAAGTTAAAAAAAATAAGGATTTAATTTAAGGAGTATACATAGAGACTAACCATGTGTCTAAAAAAAACTCCTAATCCTTAATGTTTTTTAAACCGACCATTGATACCAACTATAAGTCCCCAGCCTTAAACATTACATAATCTTGAATTAAGTTAATAATTCACATTGAGGATATTTTTAGGTTCAGAGCATTATAGAATTAGGTTATAATATATACATAACAACTTGAATATTACACGTAGGTACTTCTTCTCAGTATCCATTTTTTTAATAAGATTAAAACTCTTAAAAAAAATTTCTACTTCCATATTTTGGACAGTATGACTTTTCCTTGATCCCGTCCTTGGCCTTATTCATCTTTACATCCTATGAAAAACATTACAAAAACTAGGGATGAGCATAAAAATCTTAGTAAGTGTCATAAAATAAAGAATGAAAACATTAGTCCATCAATACATACAAAACATATGTTGATTAACATACCTCATGAAATCATAATATTTATTAATAACACATATAAATCATAATTCCTAAAGGTAACATGTGGCATCCATAACATACATGCATTGTAGCTTTTACAGCTATGTAGAGAGTTACGTTTGGAATACCCATCACAGTATATTCCTTAAATATCTTAGGAGAAACATTAACAATTACCTCTATCATGTTACCCAATTCATTGGAGATATATCTCGGGCTCACCCTCCCTAATTTTATCATGAAACCACCCATATATGTAAACAATGACCAAGAACCATAACATATTCATAATAAACAAACATAAAATAAAGATAACATTTCCAAATTTCAATCACAATATTTAATTTAAAGATATTGAAATAATCAGTCCATTATAAAAACCATTTTTAATACCAAAATACATAAAAATAGTATATGGTATTTATTTTCCTTTTAAAACACTACGTCTTATAGTGGAAGCCAAATATCAAATAATGCCCGCAACAGCGTAAATGTCGTTGTCACTACATAAGTTAAAAAGAATTTTTCTTTTTTTCGTTTAGTAAAATGATTCGTAGAGAGAATATTCCGTTTTAATGAAATTAAAAGTCAAATGGGTTTATACACCATATAAAATAATGTTGTTTATAAATCAAAGGATGGCTTAATTAAAGGAGATTGAGATGAAGTCCCTTACTAAGACCATATCTTTACATTAAGGATAAATTAATGAAATAATTATGTGTGAAAAACATAAATACACCCAATATAAGTGGATATTAAGTGAAAATAAATCATATTTCATTAACACATATTCAATAAAGAACATATTCAAGAAGTATAAGTTTGACCCAAAGAATGGAAATTGGATTAAGATGTTCTCTTACAGAAATTCGACAGCCTAACAGCATTGCTTTAAAATTCATAAAATGAGTTGATGAGAGGGAAAGGGGTATCTAATCACATGGAAATAAAATTTACATAAATAAGGATATATAATAACATATCCCAACATAAAAAAAATGGAAATTTAAAAAGACATAACATAAAATAGGTCTTTGAAAAAAAGAGGACGGTGAAAGGTTCCCTTACCGATTTGGTAACTTACGAAACATACACCACATTAAATAAGGATCACACAATGAAGATGTAAATACCCATAAATTATGTTATATTACACAATTAATACAATCATGTTAAGTACATACACCATACAAAAGAAAAATATTTTCAAATATAGCATGAATATCATTGGAAAAAAAAGTGAGATGAAAACCTCTTATCTCATGTCTGACATGACTTGTTCTTTATTTAATCACCTGAATAATAAACTAAAGCTAATTTATTCTTGATTAATAACCTTTTTCAAGTTTATTATTCCATTTATATCACTTATTACCTCGTTATAAATCTTAATAAATCATTTAAGTTAATAACGGTCGTCTTGTCGATATTTGGTACTAGAGTCAAAAATGACCTTCTTATAATTACATGTTGTATAAGTGATCAAAATTACATTTTCTCCAGAATGATATTAATTATTTAGATATCATATATATCCAGTATATATATGTATTTAAAATAGTACATAACATTTGGAGATAAGAAATGAAATGCACCGTTCATGGAGACGGTAAGTCGTACATACTCATGAACGCTTATTTCATTTCTATTTTTTTAATGGAATGAAAAATTAATGATACATAGGTATATTATAATTCAATTATAATATCATATATAATTTAATTCACTCTATCCTTTATACGTTCCATATATGGCAAGAACGAGTCATATCACTTTTAGGGGTGGTAGTCTGCACTTCCTCAAATGAAATTATCATATTTACCAATTATGGAAACCATAAAGGAATGCTATAAATGAAAGAAACAGAATAATAGAGACAATATAAATATAATATATATCACATATAATTTTAATTCCATCATAATGGCAACCATGATAATTGGTAGGAGATAATAGAATAATAATCATTTCGTGAGGCAGTAGTTCGTCATCTACAGAAACAGTATGTATGTATCAATTAGATGGAGGTGTGTAAGAGTTTAGTTAGAATACTTATTATAAAAACATACTAGTATATTTAGGATACATGTTTTGTTATAAAATAATGTAATAAATAAAGTTTATGGGGTCGGAGAAGGAAAATAAAAGAAAATAACTTGAGAGAAGACGTTACCTTTAAATCGGGTAACTCCATTTGGTTTGAACCAAAATAATTTATTTAATTGCATTTTTCCTAGGGGAAGGCTTCCAAGACGAATAGATGTATGTTGGGAGATTCATTTAGTAGATTATGTACAAGCCAAGGGGATTGATAGGTGTGAGTAATGGGTTAGAGGTGGTGGCCTTTTATAAGAGGGGGAGGGGCTCTTTAGGAAAGTTTGAAAGTATTATTTTATTATAATATAGTATTCAGTTTAAAAATGTCAAAAAATTATTTAATTATAGTATTAGGCACATATAATTCTAAATAAAAAAATCCAATAATAATTGTACAGGTTTTGGATATTTTATTATCCTTATCGTTTTTTGTTCAACCCTTTGTTATCTTATTTAACTTTTAACATGTCCACTTATATATTCATACTACATGGTTAATATAGTTACTATAAAATGTTGAGAGATCCCAAATGGATCATTTTTTACATTATTTAAGTCATTTGGACGAATCTTATATTTTTATTATTATTTTATCATTTAATAAAATATTAATTATTTTAAAAACTCATTTATGTTAATTTATAAATTATTCATATCAAAACATTTAAAAAAATCTATAAAAACATGAATATTTTCAAAAAAATTCATTTATTCAAAGAAAAGATGTCATTATTATCCATTAAATTCACTTATGGAATAAAAAAGTTTCGAAATAAATTTATTTTAATATTTATAATATCATTTATTTGAATCCTTTTTTAATAAAGCAATGAATGCATCACCATTGTGTCAAAATTAAATTTATTTATTTAATGTCTAAAAATTATAAATAAAATACCATGATGTAGGAAATATTTTTATATTTTAAAATTTTATTTATAGTCTAAGATATCACTTATATAACCTCATATAAAAAGTGTTTTACTAAAATGTTTATGTTTATGTTACTTTTGTCTTCACTTTAAATTAATTAATATAAAGTGTCATTATCACCATCATGTGGCTCCATGGGGTCCCATAATCGACCCAAAGATTCACTTGGTCATCAATATCTCATCCAATTGTGTTAGGACAAGTTTAAGAGTAATTTAATATTATTATAGTATTATTTTTCAACATTATTTACCATATTTACCCTTTAACGATGGTAAATAAAAAATTACTAATGTAAATATTCATAATGTATAAAAACAAAAGTTACCTATTTACAAAATTTGGAACTCATGATTCCAAATATGAAATTCATTTTTTCAAATTAAAAACACATAAGTGGAATAAATTAATTTAAAATTAATTCCCATTGTCAAAACAAAAAAATCGTGTTTTTAAGAAAAATAACTATCAAATGATTTACCATTGTTTATGTGCAATTTAAGACTAAAATTACTTCAAATGACCAAAATTAGATTAAATTGTAAAATTAAAATCCAATTAGTCTTTAAAACCAATTAAAATAATAATCTAACTATATTAATAAATAAGATTAAAAGCCAATTTTTAATTAAAATGCAGTATTTTCAGTATTCATTAAAAATGAACATTATCAAAACAAATACCAAAATTTCATCCAAAGTAAATTTATATGTCCTGATTCTAAATAATAATAATATTTTTTTCAAATGGAACATATAAAAGTGAAAAAACTAGATATAAAAATGGTTCGCCATCAAAATGCGGTAAATCCACCTTTAAAGAATATTATAGTGTTTATGATTAAAATTGGATTCATTACCATTTTATGCCTCTATATTTTATTGGATAAATGTAAAAACATTTAACAAACATGTGTAATCATATTGTTGTTATTTCTATTCTTTCCCTCCAATACAATAGTAAGGAGTTAACTTTCATTTAAAATAATATAATATTATTATTTTTCAGTATGCACTACAACAAATGCCGGTCCTAGCGGCGGTTTTTTTCCGGTTTAGCGGCGGTTTACAAAAACTGCCGCTAAGTTTGGCGTCGGCAATCTATTAGCGGCGGTTTTTTCGATTCCGCGGCGGTTTTAGAAATGTGTCGTAGGTCCGTCATTTAGCGGCGGTTTCTCTTCATTTAGCGGCAGTTATATGGGTATCTTATTCGCGGCGGTTTTAACCACCGCTAAATTCAGGCGTTTGATGCGCCTATTCTGCGTCGGTGAATACCGCCGCTAAATATCAACATAATATATTTAGCGGCGGTTTTAACCGCCGCTAAATGATTCCAGGTTATTTAGCGGCGGTTAAAACCGCCGCTAAATGCTCACAGGTATGGCATTAGCGGCGGTTTTAACCGCCGCTAAATGTTGAACTGAAAAAAAAAATATGTTGGATCTGCTCCACCACTGCCCTAAATTTTCCAAAACCACAGCCACATCTCACCCATCATCCCCACATAATATCACATCCACACATATTTGTAATGTACAACAGCTTACAACATTATTACATCATTACCATTTCATATTCCATCACTAAAAGAATACTACCACAAACCACTACACACAAAAACCAACATCCTCCTAATAGTGACCATAAAATCTCTTACCATAATAAAAACCAACATTAAAAATGGACACAGGTCACACATGAGTGGTAGCGGTCACACCGTGCCTCGGATTGAGGCGGGGTTGACTCGTACACGTCACCAAGGACCCGTGGATCCTTCTCCTAAAGGATGAAGGCAATCCGGATGCGTCTGGTCAGATTTACGTAGGTCAGTTGTTGTTTCCAATTAAAGTGGTGTCCATTTTAAACAAGAGAGCGACTCTTTGGGTGGTAGCGGTCACACCGTGCCTCGGATTGAGGCAGGGTTGACACGTACACGTCACCAAGGACCTGTGGATCGTTCTCCTAAAGAATGAAGGAAATCCGGATGCGTCCGGTCGGATTTCCGTAGGACAGTTGTTGTTTCCAATTAAAGTGGTGTCCATTTTAAACAAGAGAGCGACCCTTTGGGTGGTAGCGGTCACACCGTGCCTCGGATTGAGGCGGAGTTGACTCGTACATGTCACCAACATCCTCATAATAGTGACCATAACATCTCGTATGTCAGTTGTTGATTTCACTTAAAATTAAGTCCATTTTTAACAAAACAGTGACACTGTGAGTGGTGTCGGCCACACCGGGCCTTAGATTGATGCGGTGTTAAATCGTACACGTCACACATGTGTCATTTATTGTTGTGAAAAAGTATCAATGCAATCAGAAGCCGTTAGATCGGTTTGGCGTATGTACGTAAAATATTGTCCATTTTAAACTAAATACATACACTTGGAGTGATACCGGTCACACCGCGCCTCTGATTGAGGCGGGGTTGAATCTTACACGTCACATTTGACCCATGGATAGTTGTCCTTAAGTTTCAATAGAATCCCAATGTGTTTGGTCGGTTTGCCATATGTCAGTTGTTGATTTCACTTAAAATTAAGTCCATTTTTAACAAAACAGTGACACTGTGAGTGGTGTCGGCCACACCGGGCCTCGGATTGATGCGGTGTTGAATCGTACACGTCACACATGAGTCATTGATCATTGTGAAAAAGTATCAATGCAATCAGAAGCCGTTAGATCAGTTTGGCGTATGTACGTAAAATATTGTCCATTTTAAACTAAATACATACAATTGGAGTGATATCGGTCACACCGCGTCTCGGATTGAGGCGGGGTTGAGTCGTACACGTCACATATAACCCATGAATCATTGTCCTAAAATTTCAACACAATCCGAAGGGGTTTGGTCGGTTTCCCGTATGTCAGTTGTTGATTTCTCACTTAAAAATAAGTCCATTTTGAACAAAACAGAGGCACTTGGAGTTGTGTCAGCCACAACAGGCCTCAGATTGAGGCGGGGTTGACTCGTACACGTCACATTTGAAGGTGAGTATGCATACACGATATTTTACCTTCTTAGAGAAGGGTTTCTGGAAGAGTATAAAAGACATGAAGCAATGAAGATCATTAGAGTGTTGGAGCAAATGTGGTTGCTACAAACAATGTGGAAATCAGCTTGTGCAAAGCGACCTAAGTTACAACTTGCTGGTATTGTACTCTATTTTTTTCTGGAAGGTTTCAGTTTAAATGCATTTTGGAATGATCATTGCTAGCCATTGTCTTTTAGGTTTTTTTGACAGCCGAGGGGAAAGGGTGGGGTCTGAAGACATTGTAGGATATGTCGAAGGGTGATTTTGTGTGTGAATATGTTGGAGAAATGTTAACTCCCGCAGTTCTGAAAAGAGTCACTATTTAAAAGAAAGTCACAAGTTTAGATACATCTCAAGATGGTCAGTTTAAAGACATTTTGAGGGACACTACTAAAGACATGCTCAGATATGCACACATCCCCCACTTTTAGATCGTTGTCTACTACAATGATCTTCCAAACAAGATATGCATTAGAACGCTCATGATACATAGAGAAATTCACTGGCCACCTTCGAGAATGATCTGAAGCACAAACTATGACAGCATTATGTTTTTAACTTCAGCACCTCAATTGAGAATGTGACACCTTTCAGGACTTGGCGCCATTGTATGTCGTTTCGTCCACTGAATGGGTCTATCCTTTTATTTAATTTTTTTAACTTCAGTCAAATATTCTAGAAAGATGTCGCGGCAGATCCTTCACCATTTTGTTTTGCTGAACATCTCATTACATTGTTAAAAAAAAGCAGGGTGTCTTGCATGGGCAATACGTTCCTGTATTGAAGATGATGCACTCCCATTTATTCGAACCCACAAAACCACCCCGCATGAGAAAACAGGGACTCATATTTTTCTGGAAGGCGGGGAGGAACCCAGGCACTTGCCGATGACCGCCGCGCCGTGGGGTGGTTTTGTGGGTTCGAATAAATGGGAGTGCATCATCTTCAATACAGGAACGTATTTCCCATGCAAGACACCCTGCTTTTTTTAACAATTTAATGAGATGTTCAGCAAAACAAAATGGTGAAGGATCTGCCGTGACATCTTTCTAGAATATTTGACTGAAGTTAAAAAAATTAAATAAAAGGATAGACCCATTCAGTGTACGAAACGACATACAATGGCGCCAAGTCCTGAAAGGTGTCACATTCTCAATTGAGGTGATGAAGTTAAAAACATAATGCTATCATGGTTTGTGCTTCAGATCATTCTCGAAGGTGGCCAGTGAATTGCTCTATGTATCATTAGCGTTCTAATGCATATCTTGTTTGGAAGATCATTGTAGTAGACAACGATCTAAAAGTGGGGGATGTGTGCATATCTGAGAATGTCTTTAGTAGTGTCCCTCAAAATGTCTTTAAACTGACCATCTCGAGATGTATCTAAATTTGTGACTTTCTTTTAAATAGTGACTCTTTTCAGAACTGCGTGATATGAAGGTATTTTGGAGATTTTACTGGTTCATGCATGATATGAAGGTATTTTGGAGATTTTACTGGTTTTTTTGTCCAAAGGCCAAAGAAATGTGGTCCATCATTCTTGCATGTTACTCGTACACGTCACCAAGGACCCGTGGATCCTTCTCCGAAAGGATGAAGGCAATCCGGATGCGTCTGGTCAGATTTACGTAGGTCAGTTGTTGTTTCCAATTAAAGTGGTGTCCATTTTAAACAAGAGAGCGACCCTTTGGGTGGTAGCGGTCACACCGTGCCTCGGATTGAGGCGGGGTTGACTCATACACGTCACCAAGGACCCGTGGATCCTTCTCCTAAAGTATGAAGGCAATCCGGATGCGTCTGGTCAGATTTACGTAGGTCAGTTGTTGTTTCCAATTAAAGTTGTGTCCATTTTAAACAAGAGAGCGACTCTTTGGGTGGTAGCGGTCACACCGTGCCTCGGATTGAGGCAGGGTTGACTCGTACACGTCACCAAGGACCTGTGGATCGTTCTCCTAAAGAATGAAGGCAATCCGGATGCGTCCGGTCGGATTTCCGTAGGTCAGTTGTTGTTTCCAATTAAAGTGGTGTCCATTTTAAACAAGAGGGCAACCCTTTGGGTGGTAGTGGTCACACCGTGCCTCGTATTGAGGCGGAGTTGACTCGTACATGTCACCAAGGACCTGTGGATCATTCTCCTAAAGGATGAAGGCAATCCGGATGCGTCTGGTTGGAATCTATGTATCCCTTCAGCGACAATGAGTTTGTGTCACCATTATAATTTTGGTAACTAGGTGAGGTGGTGCTAAGAATTTTTGGGCCATGAGTTGTCGAGAGGATTGGAACAAAGGTGTTCTGATTGGCTCTCCACAGGGTAGTGTAGTGCCTTATCGATATCCTCTTGTGCGGTGGTATAGTAACATTACCTAAACCTTTAATTTTCATTTGATGTTGATAATAAATAGTTGAGAGATGAACTTTAGTCATTTTTATTAAAAATACACACTATAAACCTATCAATTATCCTTGATAGATGAACTAGGGTATTAACTAGACCATAAACCAACTTTAAAGATATAATCAATTTGACGTGTCATGACAATGTGGTCAGTTCCTATTGGCGAAACCAAGGGGATCGACACTACAATGTAGATTAGAAAACCCTAAGAGTGGGAGAATCCACAATGGGATATTTCGGAACCATCCTCACAATAAAATACACAAATCAATCACCATTTTCCATGATTAAAATTTCATTTATTCACTTAAAATAGGGAGTTAAATTACCTATATGTTGTTGTCGGTGCTTCCCATCATTAAATATCTTAATCAATATTCGATGATAGAAAGTTGACTCAATTTATTTACTTTATTCTATTTTTAGATTAATTATTTGGGAAATACACCTCACCCTATTCATTTGAATGGTCATGGAATAAAATCCCAACCATGAAAACTATAAAAAATACCCCATTAAATCATCATATAATCATTCTATAATCACTGATTAATCATAACACCACTTGTTCACACCAGGCTTCCCCACACTACTGAAATTCTATCACATCAATGTCTGTACTTGTACCCACCAAAATGAAGTGTGAGCTGATCACTAGATGAATTTACCCCCACCCTCTTACATGTTTCTCCATAATTTCTAGATCTCCCACAATATCTCACCCTAGTGGATTTTTATAGACCACTTTACATGGTCAAGATGAAATTTACCTTGATTTCAACCCCAGATGAACACTCTTACCACATTGATATTTTATTATTATCCCATTATATTATGATATACATATGAATTAAGATCCAAATCAACCAACCTTATCACCTATTTACAAAATCACCACCTTAAATCATTAGTACGAGTGTATCCATTTCCTAGAATTCTTTCCTTACACCCCATCTGTGAATCACCTTGAAAAGGTTTTCTTTTCCCAAAACCCCATTAATATTGAATGTATTTATATTTTTTACTCATATCTTAGTGTATAATTTAGTTATCAAGACTTCCATGCATTCCAACCATGCTTCTAAAAACTTACAATCATCCTAATTTCCTTATGAGTAAAATAATTATGCTAACATGAAATCCCTATCTCAAATGAATGATAAGTATCTTATCAAAGGTCACTTTTTCCTAGATTAACTAACCTTTATAAGGATTATTATTGATAACTATCCAATTATTATTTCACCTGGATGAATCATTTTTCCACATTATCCAAATCATCCCAAAACTAGGCTGAATATTATATTACCTTGCAACCCCAAATCAATATCCCTATTTTTCAACATCTGAGAATAAATACATATTGAATCAAACCCAAGTCAAGTACCAAATCCCTTAAAAATCCTGTAAAAATAAAAAACACAAATCATCCTAAACATATCATAAGTCCTCACCCCTATCATAGAACTAACCTTCAGTGATAATAACACCCTCACCATAGGTTTCACCAGATGGCCGGGTCTATGGGTACGATTCATGGATCATAAACTTGGTCATTATATCTAGTAAAACCTATAATACAACTTGAAATACATTTAACTTTTATATAAAAATCACAATCAGTCAGCCCCATCAATATAAAATAATACCACAAGGATAGTCACACTTATATACATCGCATATCTAGTATATTATGAAGTAAAACTCTTAGATCTTGGCCAACTAAGATATCAATGATCAACCTCTTAATTCATTATCAAGTGATCATTGGTGATGTTTAATCCAACTAACATAACCCTAATCTATAATTTACCCTAGTCTATTAATTAACTTTACACCAATTAATCATTTAATTCCAAATTAATTACTAACCAATAACTTTTAATTAATCCAAGACTGTTCTCATTTTCATTTAAAAACACTATCGTATCATCATAAAAATAATGCATCAACATTGTATCCACACAAATAATTTTCTCATTGTGAAATTTTATATGGTTCATGAATAATCACGAGTATGTCAAGTAGTAGACATAGAGAAAACTCACTTTGGGGCCGAGGTCGAAGCGAGAAAGGTCGTCGGGAGAAGGGGGTCGCGGGTTTCCGGTCGCCGGCACCGCCGGAGGAGGTTGCGGGGTCGCCGGAGGAGGTCGCGGGGTCGCTGGAGGAGGTCGCGGGATCGCCGGGGGGTTACGGGGGGCTACGGGCGAGGGTTGCAGGGAAGGGTCGCGGGGGGCTGCAGGCGAGGGTTGCAGGGAAAGGGGTCGGGGTAGGGAAGGGTCCGGGTTTTTTAAAAAAAACAAAGGTTTAGCGGCGGTTTATTAAAAACCGCCGCGAAACGTATTTCGGAAAACGTTTAGCGGTGGTTTTGTGAACCGCCGCCACAAAACCGCCGCTAAACACTATTTATTTTGTAGTGATGACACAGCCTTGTGTGAAACATGAGATTTTGGATAAACCCATTGTTGTGTGTCAGGTACACCATCGAACATAGCATCCCATTTAAAGTAAAATTAATATTTAATTAACAAATATTAAAAAATATGAAAATGGAATATTTTCTATTTACATGGGATGTTACACTATGAATATATGACCATACTAAGACATATGAGGAATTTATTTGACTTAAATGACATGATAGGTGTGCCCATATATCACTCTAATGCATTGGGTAATGTTAAGTATAATGAAATGAATTATGTTGGGCTTTTACCCATATGGTGTTGGCATGGGGCCTTGACAGAATGATTATGTACGGTCTTAGCATAAGGCCTTGACAAAGTCTGTCTTTATACATTCCCTCATTATGTATTTGTATATGACCAACCAAGTGGTTATTAGGCTATTATAATATACCTTGGATAATAATCTTTGACATATGGTAATGGGGATGAATGAATATGGAATAATTAATGATATACCTGACAATTTTTTATAAGTGTATCATCTAATATAATAATTTTGATATAGAAGTTGATACTACATCTATCATTTCAGGAATTAAATTTTAAGTGTTAAGTGGATCATGATACTGTTACTTATTCAATTCTAAGAAACTATTATCTTATGTTCTCATTTGTAATTTCAACCTTTTATGTCACCTTTAACTGAGTTTGATCAATTTCTGTTTTATGCAACATCCCTTAAATTTTTGTACGTGTACGCACACTCTGATATATGTTTTAACTATATCTTTTAGGTAAATACATATAATTCTTGTGAAATATATTTTTCTAAATATGTCTTCAAGTAACCTTTGAAAAAAAAAATTGATGATGTGATTCAAGAAATATTTGTTTCCTCTTAAGAAATCATTTTTAAATTATTTCAAAGGTTGTTGTTTTAAAATGGAATTTTTTTAAATGATCTTAAAACCCCTTACCTGGAATTATTATTCTCACCATACATTTTCAATTTATTTTTATTGGGTTTAGAAGACTTGTCAAGCATTGATTAATCCTAAGTGATGGTAGAAATATGAAGTATATTTTTATCATGTTATTTAAGAAATATATCAACTAGTTCTAGTTTTTTAGTACCCAAAATGAAATGATCCTCTATGATTGAATGAGATGTGTATTTTTAAACATTAAGTTTTATGAGGGAAAATTACAGACCATGATTCAAGTACCGACTCTAGGTTTCTGGGGTCGGGTTCACCATATAGACTTATAACTATGTGATCTGGATTTACTATTTCTGAGTGGTATTATCCATGTATTTGTGTGTAGTATACTTTATGTATTTCTGTTTGGTGTTTCTACATAGTATTCCTTCAAGGTGGTCCTTAGTGGTGTTCCTCAGTGATGTTCTTTCATGTTATTCCTTATTGGTGTTCCTTTTTGGTGTTACTCTATGGTGTTCCTTCATGTTATTACTTCATGGGGTTCCTTAGTTTCACTCTGTAGTGGTGTTCTTTCATGGTGTTCCTTAGTGATCTTATTTCATGGTTCTCTTTAGTGGTTTTACTTCATGGTGTTCCTTCATGGTGTTCCTTAGTGGTTTTCCTACATGGTGTTCATTCATGGTGTCCCTTCATGATGTTCTATCATGGTATTCCCTCATGGTGTTCTATAGTGGTGTTCCTTAGTAGTGTTCCTTCATGGTATTCCTTAGTGGTGTTCTTTCAGGGTGTTCCTTCATTGTGTTTCTTTATGGTGTTCCTTCATTGTGTTCCATCACAGTGATACTTCTTTATGTTCCTTCATGGTGTTCCACAATGGTGTTCCTTCATGGTGTTCCTCCATAGTGTCACTTAGTGGTATTCTATCAGGGTGTTCTTTCATGGTGTTCCATAGTGGTGTTCCTTCATGGTGTTACTTAGTGGTGATCCTTCGTGGTGTTCCTTCGTGGTGTTCCATAGTGGTGTACCTTCATGGTGTTCCTTTGCGGTGTTCCTTCATGGTGATCATTCACAGTTTTACTTAGTTTTCTTCCTTCATGGTGTTCCTTAGTGGTTTTCCTTTTTTTTTTCTTATTTGTGTTCCTTCATGGTGTTCCTTGGAGGTGTTCCTTCATTGTGATCCTTCATGGTGTTGCTTAGTGGTGTTCAATCCTAGTGTTATTTTGTGGTTTTCATTAATGGTGTTCCATTGTGGTGTTCCTTCTAGTGTTCCTTCATGGAGTTCGTTATTGGTGTTCGTTCATGGTGTTTTTTTACAGTGTCCCCTAATGGTGTTCCTTCATTGTGTTCCTTCGTGGTGTGCCTTCGTGGTGTTCCTTTGTGTCGTTCATTTTTTATTTTCCTTTGTGGTGTTCCTTAGTGGTTTTACTCCATGGTATTCCTTCATGGTGTCCTTTAGTGGTCTTACTTTTTCGTCTTCCTCCATGGTATTCCTTTGTAATTTCCTATGTAGTGTATTTTCTTTATGGTTTCAGGATGTCCTACTGAGTATTGTTTTACTGACCCCTACAAGGGATTTGCTTGCACATGTTGTTTCATGTGAAGATGATCGATGCTTTGATAGATACTGAGGTGGACCAGGACTAGGTGGTACATAGTGAGATCAAAAAGTCGAGGTGTGATCCTATGGCTTCATACAATTGTATAGTACCTTACCCTTCATGTAGTGTTTTCTACAGATGAGTTTGTAGATATTGTGCATTCACTATTCCAAACTCCTTTTTGGATGGCCTTGTATTCTGTCCATATTTTCCATCTAGTTTTCTACTTTCATACTCTATTGTTGGTATCTTAGTGATATTAATGCTTATTTACATAGTTTTTTTACATTTCATCATTTTAGGCTTGGAGATGTGTCAGTGTGTATAGGTACATAGGAAAATAGCACCCATTTGTGGGATATTCCTACTCATTGCTGGTCGCCATCCCTTAGCTTATTGGAAGTAGGATTGGGGTTTTCATGACACAGGACCCCTCTAGTAAGGTTCATAACACTACATGTATTATTGAATGACACCCTTTATATAGTTTAAATTACAATGAGACCTTTATGATAATGGAAAAATTCCCAACTCTTTTGGAAATACAATTAGGCCAACACTTTTACCATCAATATATAGCCACTCCAAATCATGGAAAAGAACCACTAACTAGTTTCTGATTATGGAATGAACTAATTTACCAAATAATTATATTCCTCAATAAAGTTGACTAAGAGACCCAACTACCCCAACACATGCCTTACTATAATGTGATCCTTCCCATCAAAAGAAACACCCCTCCTCAGTCATTACATCATTTCATTACACATATATAACATTATGGCACCTCCTACTAAAGAAATATTATTTCTATTTATATGTTTCAAACATATATGTCACATATTCTATGATAAATATTCAATACAATATCATAACAATCCCTGAAATAATTTTATAGGTCTAGTTACTTTTGAGACATGGATATGTAAGAAACTGGTTCATATGTGAACTGAATCATCTTCCATTATTCTCTTCTAAACTTCAAAACATCTTGGAAATAACATATATAAAACATTTCTTCATATCCTCAAGAATGGAATCACAAAAAAGGGGGAACTATAATTCTCAGTAAGGGTAAAATTTTGAGAAATCAATGATGACTTATAAATAACATAATAATATGGATAATAAAAAATTATTTTAACATCCGAAAACCATATCTTTCAAATCAAGGATCATAATTTGGATTCATGGAATAAATAATGTAATTTCATAATAAATATATCATAAATAAATCAATGAAAATGATCAGTGAGAGAAAAACATTAGCATAAAAATAATTTTTTTGGAATACACATAATAATAAAAATATAATTTCTTTATTAGTAATGGAGTACTTCATATACCATTTTAGTTTTTTAGAATCATCTTACTAGTTGGTGCTCACTCCCAATACTATCATAGTGGACAGTGTCTCTTACTGAGCTTGTTTTACTCCCAAATCCAACCATACTTATCTCATAAAAGATCCATGTTCACCTAATTAATTGTAAGACTATATAAATTAAATATATAATTTCACTTAATTAAAATCAAATATATGTGTTTAATAATATCATTGAACATTAATCATTTGCTACCACATGATATGAATTTTTTTATAAGCATTTCATCATAGAAAAAAATTGTTATGAAATCGGAATCATAAACATATTATCATGATATTCATAAACAATCCAGAGAAATAATTAGTATTCTATCATTGTATATTATAACCACAATATAATAAGGAACATAAAAGGATTTAATTATTATTTAAAATTAATTTAAAATATCCCTTGGAATATTTTTGGATGATAGTATCATTTTCAATTTCAAATAACTTATTTTAAACCTTACATTTTAAATAAAATTGAAAACATTTTATGTTAAAATATTTATGGAAATATTTAATGGAATCAATAAATAATTTATTATTCATGATGGAGGTAAGATTCATTCATTCTATATATGTCAAAAGAAAACATTTCATGCATAATTTTGTAAAAAAACAGAAAAAAAATGAATATTTTTTTAAAAAATGATGATTAGAAAAATTACTCAAAATTTAATAATGGATAAAAATAAGCATCAAATCAATTAGATCATATTAAAACATTTTTTGAAATAATTTCTACAAAGAATTATTAATTAAAATGATTATTTTAACCGAATGGAGAAATAATGTGTATTTTCAAGAAAAACATTCTTTCATTAACTAGATATCATAAAGAGAGAGAAAAGAAATTAAAATATTTAACCTACCAATATTACAGAAGTAGAATAAAACTAATTAGTTTATTTATTTTTAAAACTTGAAATTTTATTATCAAATCCATAATTATATATAATCTTGTTAAACAACAATTTTGTAGCATAAACAATATACCTTAGGTCCAACAACCATTGAACATGTTCAAACCTTTTTTATTGTAAATATATATTTTTTATAAAAATAATATAGAACCCTAATTATATATTATATACCATATATCATTTAATAATAACCTTTTTTCACCTATTTATTAAAATTTCTTTATTAAAATCATTATTTAAAGTGATAAGTACTTCATTTTTCATAACTATTTTGGTTCGATTTCATTGATCATTGTACATTGATAGTGCATTGAAAATCATTTTAATTTTAATAATGATATTAAAATAATATATATTCATTATATACATAATTATATTCATCTATATAACATAAATATAGAAAATGAATTACATCATTCATTGAGAGGGCTGGTCGTATGTACGCATAAATATTGTTTTCAATTTGCATTGGATGTAATGATTGAAATATAAATAATAATTCACCATTAAATAATAATTATTTTATCCTATAAATCATTATTATTTCTCTGATTCATCCCTATTACAATCCATGTAAAATGTGGATAAAAAACGTACCACATCTCTTTCTGGAGGTGGTAGTCCCCACGTATGCATGAGCTACATTATTAATTTATAATGGATTGGAATGTTAGAAGGTTTATTTTATTTTTTAATTTATTAAGTGAAATTATTTCATATAAATCATATATATATATATATATTAAATGCATCATTAAATTCATTGATGTGAGGTAGTGATCGAAAACGAATTACTTTAGTTCTCGAGGTAGTAATCTGTTATACACACGATCATCGGTTCCACTTCACATTTGATGGAATATGTTACGAATATAGGTTATTAAAATAAAATTATAAAATATAATTATATTTTTATTAATTTTAACTTATTGAAAAATTATTTAGGAATATTTTATGGATGTATAACTAGAAATAAATATAAGACAAATGTTTGAGAACTATACCCCTTCTTCGGACAACCTCTTTATGTTTATACCTAAATCCTTCCTATGATAGTTTTCACATAAAAAACGAGTCTAGGACATTGATTAGGATGTATTTAATTTGTTTCTATAATTCATGGATGGAAAATGGATCATTAAGTGTGTATATGAGAGGATAGTGGGTGTTGATTTATTAGTGTGGGTGAGGGCCCACTTGAAGTTGTTTGGAAAAAATAAAATCTATAAATGTATTACTCACACAATGTGGCATAAACATGGACCAATATAGAATAATAGATGTTATAGGGTCAAAATATGGTCATAAAATCTAATTTAGGCTTGTTTCAAAGTCTTATTAATCATTCTCTATTTTTTTCATAACCTCCTAGTAAATCCATTGTAAATATAACTGTGGTTACAAATTTCTACTATTTTCACTATTAATTATGAAAAAGAATTATGCTGATAATGTTTCTTAATAATAATTTTTTTGTTTAAAAATATTTAATCCATTTTATAAAATTCATTTAATATATGTGGCATCATTATTTCAAAATTATACATGCAAACTCTAAAAAACATTAGTTTTAAAAAACAATTTAATATAAATTGTTTTTATATAAAAATTCAACATAAAATTGAATCCAATTATCTAAATTGGATTAAAATTACTATAATTGAACTAATTTTATTTGTAAAACTATTTTATAAAAATGGGTGATTAGAATTTATACAAAGAAAAATAAATTTTTTAATAAAATTTATAATTTTTCAATGTTCATCGAATATATAATCCTTTATGAAAATTAATAGAAAATAAATATAACATCATTTTGAAATTTAAAATTAATAAATTAAGATCATTTTTGTAAAATTAGTTTCTATCCATGTAAAAAAATTAATTTTAAAATAACATTGATATATTCTATGAAACTTCTTTCGAGAAAAAATATAGTTTTATAAATGAAACTACATTTATTAATATCCCATTAAAAGAAAAAATATTAGTTGAATGAAAAAAACTTTATTGACTATAAAATATGAAATTTTCCTTCAAATAATTCTCATTTATTTATTACATTAATTTTATTATATTAAAATGCATAGTATTTCTAAAAATAGTTTTTCTGGAAAAAAATTATTTTACATAGAAATAATTTTTTATTTTATTCTATACTAAATTGATAACCAATGAATTTATTTTAAATATGTGTAAAACATATAATTTTCATAATTTAGTTATTCATATTGAAACCTACCAATTTAATGGATATGATATTATGGTATTTTATGTTATTGTTCATTAGGACTTAGGGTTGTGTGTGTCACAAGAAATGGAAGAGATTATAATTATTTAGAATGAAATATAACATAAAATATGGAGGTGATACAATATACCCCCTGATGATGATTTGTTATGTTTAAAGTACATTATTATGATACACAAAATGAGTATATATATATCTTATCAATTCCTCGGGTTCCTATGTAGCTTCTTCAAAATCCTGATTCCCCAAAGATCATTAAACTAGAGAGTAGCAATGTTATAAAGAATATTTTCTTTATAGAACTATATTTCTACAGGTTCTTCTTCCTCTGAAATAATATATACTAGTGGTACAGACTATAACTTCATACATTTTAATGACCAGGTCTTGTAATGGCTCGTACCTCATTGGTCCATTCATTTTTGAAAATCTAGTGTTTTAGATTTTCTTGGAGGTCATGGTGAATTATTCTTAACACCTTTAATAATTTATAGTTATATGTATATTGTATCAAGTTCTATGAATAGTGTCATTGGTAGTTCATCTATCAGTAAGTAATTAATCAATAGGTTGAATAGTGTTATTGATAGGTCATCTAACGGTTGGTCATCTATCAGTAGGTCATCAATTGTTAGGTTGAACAGTGTTTCCATATCGATTGGTGTACAGTGTTTCCCTAATGGGGAGTCACATTGATTTGTTAATTTGGTGACTCATTTTGGTGACTCGCTTTGGTGACTCCCTCTGTGACTCGCGTTGATGACTCACATCAGTGAGTCTTTATTGAACAGTGTTTCCAACTTCTTATATTTTTCCCCCTTTGACATTATCTCTGATGGAAAATGCATTCAAAGACTTGATTTAAGGGATTTAAGAACGATTCAAATCCCATAACTACTATCTTAATTTTCCAACTGGTCTGGGTTCCTTTACTTGTTCATAACATGTAATCCCGACAAGATCCACCTTTAATGGAAAATATAAACCACTACTCCATCTATATTTTCAATAGGTTGAGATACCTTCTACCCTTTTTCTTCCTTCTATTTTACCTTGGAATGGGACACCTAGATTTCATCATCCTATAGGGTTCGTGAGATCGACCTATAATCATTGGATTGTTTTCCCTTGTAGTTTTCTTATTGTATGAGCACCCCCTATTTTGGTGTAACCAGGAAGTGTCAATCCGTATTCGATATAATAAATGTTCTAACTCTATTCTTCTTGGTTCCTCATCCTATTTCATCCCATTTCTCCTTGTCATGTGATGTAAAGTGATCTCCATGTTTCCAGTGGATATTTCTTGGGTGTTGGTTGATGCTCCTATGTCACGGCGTCTTCAGGTGGATACAACCATTATGGGAGAGGTAATTGTGATCCATTTTGTCAACTCATTCTCATGGAAAGAACATCAGAATCTATTTAAGGTATGGGATTTATGGATTCTGTTTTCTATTTATGTGTAGGTGTAGAGTTTTCATAATTTATCGTGCTAGATCATAATGAAATTGACATAATAAATATTTGAACTAGATTAATGAATTGGTATCTATTTCCTAGTGATGTTATAGTGACATGATTATCTAGAAAGAGTTATATCTATAAATTTCTTATTTATAATGTCATTTATAATGGATGTTCTTAAAGAATGTAAAGTTGGGATTAAATGTACATTAATTAGTAAAAGAAAAATATGCATGGTTAATGAATCTGGTTATTGCTTTTTTAATTTGATGATAATACAATTGATGATGTTATGCATGTTTAATGGAATTGGTTGATAAACATGAATTTTGTGGATTCTTGTTTATTGAAGTCATGTAAAATTAATTGTTTAATTAATTTTTTATTGATTGAGATAGCTAGTTTTTTGGGTTTCCCATAGTTGGAAACTATGAAAATGAATCAATTAAATAAATATAGAAAAAATAACCGGTTGTGTAATAAATATAATTCCTTGTTGGTTTTTAGTGAATATCATGATTTTAAAGGCCAAGTGCATTATGATTTGGAGCTATGTGTGCTCGTTTGTGTGAAGGATGAATGCCTTGTTTAGGGATAAGATCTCAGTTTCTATGTTGTTGGTTTCCTACTGCTTGTGATGTGATGTGAACCTAGGATGGATGAGCGTGGAGGGATATTGGTGTATGTTAGGTAGGGAGGCCTAGTGTTTGGGGGAGTAGTTTACACCTATAGTGGTGAGATTAATAGGTTTACTCATGAGGGTGTCAGGGAGGACACTACGGATGATGGAACGGTTTGAAGGTGTGCTTACCCATTAATGTGAAAGTGGATATTGTTGAATCTATTGTGTGTTTACCTACTTTAATTTCCCCACTTCTGGAGGTAGCTGGTATTTCTTACCCTCATTCCAAAAATAGGTGAATATTCCCCGGTTATACCAAGTGATTTTTGGTTTTATCTTGTCGAGAATGGATGGGCCAACAATCCCACTATATGTGGAAATGACTCGATGGGTAGTTAATCTACTTACTGTGTTGATCCCCTTGATTTTCGTACCGTAGAATTCATTCTTAGAATACCTGTAATTATAGAAATGTGATAATTTTATAAATAAATTATTGAATAAATGATGTTAACCTATGGGGTTGGAGCTTTTTGGGATGCATTTCCGAGGAAATACTTCTAAGGAACTGGGGATATGGTTTGGTTATTCCTTGAGGGCATCGAGCTTTTTTGGAATTTTAATGAAATGTAATGTGGAAATGATAATGGTTAATTAATGTTTAAATTATTAATTAACATATATTTAAATTAATTAAAAGAGATAAAATGACTTAATGTATCTTTTTAAATTGTTGTGTGCTTATAAGATATCTAGTCTTAGTAGTGGTAGTCGGGAGTCCAAGATATGTAAGATATAGTTGAGTCTAATACTAGGTTTTTTCCATTGTGTTTTTGTGAGCTATATTATATCATTTAATATTTTTTCTTCCATATTCTACTCCACCATGTCTTTTAGGAAAAGTGAAACCCCTAGGATTTTGAGCCATACATCACCAACATCCCGATGGGAGGATGGATGGCTGAAACCCCCCCTTTGTCCCCACTTTCTTCACTTGGGGTATACTAGTGCTGGTATGAATGATAGTTAGTTTCCAAAATAGATGTGTTTAGGTAATATAAAGGCTTTTGTCTATTTCACAAACATGTATTCTAGATATACTTTCCTATGGACTACTATAGGTATAACATGTATAGGTTGTTGTGGCTTGAGGATCCTTACTCGGAATATGGGATGTGATGGATTTGTGTATAAAACACGATGTTTGATACATGTTATGTGGGATGTGGTGGCTCCTAAAAACTACCTGGTTAATTTCGGTTGTGTGGTTGTGGTGGTGAGTTCCATGAGGTGTTTGTTGCAGTGTTATTCACAGGTGGTTGTGGGCAAACCTTTTTGGATAGAGATTCTCAGGACGTGCGTTTTGGGGGGAAAGAGTAAAAATAGTGGTTAAGTGGTATTGGGGTACCATTGATATTATTTATTATATAATATGATATTTTATATCATACTTAGTGATATTGGCCATGGTGAGGATGGGAAATTAGTATACCTGTTTATGTGATGAGTTAGTTTCAATTGTTGTTCACTGTGATTTTGAATGAGTCCTTTACTTTTTATGAGTAGATATAGGGAAGATCTTACTTAGTATACAATTATACTCATACAATGTTATATAAACTATTTTTAGGTCATTTGGAGTAGGTTGGAGATCAGGCTGGTTACTAATAGATTTCGGGTTTTGTAGGATTTGTTTGGACTTCGTGGTCTCTAGTATTTTGCTTTATTTTGTTACTTATTGTTTTCCTTTTTAGTTGTTGTATACTTTTCCTGAAATCACATTTATGTACTTGAGTTTATTTTATATTGTGGTTTGATAAGGATTTGGATGGTTTTTATCTTACCTCTCTCTTCCACGTGTTTTCTCTTAGAGGTTAATTGCTCCCATATGTGTGTTTGACATATTCTTGGTGCTATTCGCCAACCCAGGGCCTATTGGAGGAAGCACTCTGGGGTCATTATCACTTTTCTCTCATTTCCATCCCTTGAGGGGTACACCTTATGGGGATGTTGTTGCTAAAGATTGGTATCAAAGATCTTGTTGAGGTATAATATGGAGTTTGGAGTTAGGAACATGTGAGGTTTAATGGGTTGGTAAAAAAATAGTGTCAGCTATGTTTAGAAATCACTATAAAAATTGGAGACCTTCTGAGACATGGGTATTTAGGGCCCCCTATGCTCTGATGCATGAACCTTCAGGTTTATAGTGGCTACTAAATGTGGTGATACTTGTTGTAGGTTAGATACCTAGGGATGGATCAGGCATCATTTTTTGTTGTGCTTGTGTTTGTGTGGGTATACCTTGAGAGAGGATAACCAAGAAATGAATAAAATAAAAAAATTAATTAATGTTAACATCTTCCATATTACTGGTTTAGGATCTCTAACTATTTTTCCTTTTTTTAGGTATCGCTCAGGGTTGACGTCCACTTCTGGTTCATGTAGAATATGTCTTTCAGGTCGCACCAGTAGATCGCCACTAAGTAGAGGTTGACGATGACGAAACATAGAGGAGGAAACTCTGTTAATTTAAGCAAAAGAATTTGCAGAAGTATGAGGTTTCTATCTTATATTTAGTCACAGAAGATTGGTTGGAGGAGGTTGATATAATTTTCATTTCAATATGTTCTCAGAAGAAGCATTGGGTATCATTTTTTTGACAATGATGCATGGTGCAATGAGTCAGTGGTGGTTCTTGTTCCTCTAAGATCGTGAGGATTCAGCAATCTCATGTGAGGAGTACCAATACAAGTTCAGAGTCGGGTTTCTTTCTTTGACTGTGATGGTGACTAGTCACGATGAGATTATTACCCATAGATAAAAAAAATACAGTGTTTATGTGTTTTGAATCTATTTTAGGAACATTTTTTAATATTCTTTGGACCTATTTCCTAATGAGGAGGCCAGTGTGAGACATTTTGAGGAGGCTTTATATCCAGATATCCATCACCTGGTCACCCTGTTTATGATGAAGACATAACTTGAGGTTTATTAGAGGGAAATGGTCATGAAGAGGACATTATCTAAAACAAGATCATCATTAGAGGGTATTCTTTAGGATTACTCATGAAGTAGAGATGTGGTCTGGGGATCCCAGTTTTCAAGGAAGAAGAGTTACTGTTCTGGTAGGGGTAGTTCCCATCCCTCAGTATCTTGTTTTCCAGATTAAATAGATCTCATACCTATGCTAAGGGGTCATTATTTTTTCTTATAAAGGATTAGTACATCATTAATGGGAGTGCCCGACCTTTTTGATATGCTTGTTTGCATCTGGCATTCCTCTTAGGGTTCCTCCATTGAGGCAATTCTAGTTGAGGCAGCCATAGGAGGTTTCACCGGTTTTGGATCAGTAGAGAGTAGATGGGGCATGAATAGGATATAACTAGGATTCTCCCCATCCTTAAAGTGTAGAGAATGTCCCTGGAGATGGTTTTTTTCTGGGTCAGGGAGGTCATGGAGCAGGTCCTGGTCAGCTTCATGTGTTAGTGTTTCCTACGCCAGGCAGGCCAGACGTCGTTCAAGGTACCCTTTACTTTTTTTCTACATTGGTGTCTGATTTGTCTGATTCAATAGTGACACAATCCTTCATATCACCTATCCTTTTCCATTCATTGGGACTTAAGATAGAGAGGATTATGGTTCCCTAATCATTGACTACAGTTGTTGGAGGCCAAACTGACTTGTTTGAATTAGATGGAGATTGTGAGCTAGTGCTAGGGTAGCACCACTCTTTGGTAAATTTTCTAGGTTTATGGATACCAGCATAAAAGTTAAACCTCATCATGGATTATTTGTATTCGTTACAGACTATTGCGGATTTATTTAGGAGGAGTGGGGTGTTCTTCGATGCTGATAAAGAGCCATTAGTGCTTGTTGGCTACTGAGACCCTCGAATGGGTCATATGTATATTCTATCCTTATTATACATGAAAAATGAGATAATTTTGAGTTCATTAGATATCCAATAATCATCATTTCTCAGGTTTCTTGAAAGAACCCTGATGTCTTTCACGAAGAGGTTGTAGAGTTAATCCCTCAATGGGAGATCGAGTTCAGGATCAAGCTACATCCAAGCTTGTCTCCTATCTCGATTTATCCATAGAATATGGAACCTTCTGGGTTGAAAGATCTACGTATATAGATTGATGTTCTTTTGTAGTGTAGTTCTGTTAGATTGAGTGTGTCACCGTGGGGTGCACCATTATTTTTCATGAAGAAGGATGACAACAGTTTGTGTTTGTGTATCGACTATCATCACTTAATCAAAGTGAAAGTGAAGAAACACTATCCTATTCCATGGATTGATGAATTATCCTATCAGCTTATGGGTGAAAGTTGGTTCTTGAATACTGACTTGCATTTAGAATATCATCATATTCATGTGAAGGATGATAAAATCCCGAAGACTTCTTTCTACTGTCGTCATTGGAATTATGAATTCTTGGTGATGTCGTTTAGTGTGATGAATTCCACTGTTGTGTTCATGGGTTTGATGAATTTTATATTCTATGAGTTCCTCCATATGTCTGTGGTGGTTTTCATCAATGAAATTCTTTTTACTCTACATCTGAGTAACATCATACAGAGCGTCTGCATGCCATTATTGGGGTTTTTCATCGACATCAGCTGTTAGGGAAGTTTTAAAATTTGGAGTTTTGGGACCGAAAATTCCATTTATTGGGGAATGTTGTTTACCAGTAGTTATTAGCTTTGGATTTATCAAAAGATAAAATTATTGTTTCCTAGGAATCCCCCAAGATAATGGTGGAGGTGAGAAGTTTCCTTGGTCTTTCAGGCTATTAAAGGATGTTTATAGTATATTTCTCTTGGGTTGTGACTCATATGACAATATTGAATAGGAAGGATAAATAATTCATGTGGAATGATCAGTGTGAGGCAGAATTTGTGAAACTTAAGGAGAAGTTGGTCAGTTCTTCGGTTCTTTGTCTACAAACAGAAGGATTTGATCTTGAGTTTTTCTATGATGCTTCACATATGGGGTTAGGTTGTGTTCTAATGTAGTAGATATTAGTCTTTTTATGGGTCTCGACAGTTAAATCCCCAAAAACATAATTATGACACCATAAATATTGAGTTTTCATCAGTGGTGTTTTCCCTGAAGTTGTGGAAACATTACCTCATCAACGTGTATTTTATGGTCTTCACTAATAGTAAGATCCTGAGATATTTTTTCTCCCAACATGACTTGAACTTGTGATAGTTTCAGTGGATGGAGTTCTTAGAGGATTATGACATCGAAATTTTGTATAAATCAGGAAAGGGGAATGATGTTGCTAAGGAATTTATTAGGAAGTCACGTAATGATGCAGTGCATGAATCTGAGGATTTGTGGAGGGTGAAGTAAGAACTTTTAATATTATATATGTATATGGGGGAAGTTGGGGGTAGAGGTTTACTTTTTTAAAAGATGGTGCAGTCATCTCTGGTGCAGCAGGTTGGGGGATCTTGAGGTGGGGGTATGGAGAGATCGAGATGTTTGTAGTGAGGCCCTTGATGGTTGGTCTGAGGTCGAAGAACATCAGGTGTTGTTTCAGGGGAGACTTTTCATTCCTTTGACATAATGTGAGATGGTCCTTAGATAGTTACATAGTTATACCTTATCGTTACATCCCAGAATGACTATGAAGAATAGGTAATAGAGGAGTTAGTTTTTGTGGTTAGAGTTGAAGTGTACAGTTTTGAATTTATTGCCTCAATGTTTTTTCTTTTAAAATGTGAAGGCTGAGCACCATGTTCTTGGTGGTTTTCTATAGCCATTATATATTCCTTGGTGGAAGTGGGAGTATATCTCAATGGACCTTTTTAATTGTTTAATGCGAGCATAGGGAGGATATGAATCTATATGTGTATTAGTGGATTGTTTGATGAAATAAGACCACTTCAAATCAATAATGGAGTCAAGATCAGTGGAGGTTTTGTTGAGGAAATATCTAGATGAGGTGGTGAGACTCCCTGGATTCTTGAGGATGATCATTTCTGATCGGGATCCTCATTTTACCTCCTAGGTGTAGAGAGGTCTCCAACATGCTTTTTTTTCTCATCTATTCCTTAGAACGGATTTTCATCCACTAATGGATGGTCAGACATAATAGACCATCCAAACTCTTGGCACATGTTGCGTTATTATGTCCAAGGTTTTGGAGGATCATGTATGAGGTGTCTTACCTTGGTAGAGTGATCTTAAAACAATAGTTTCCCCTCTATCATTGGTATAGCTCTGTTTGAAGCCTTGTATCAATAACCTTGACTTTCTCTATTGTGGTGGAGTAGGGTTAGAGAGTCTGCAATCTATTGGCTGAAACTGGTACACAACACGATAGAGATGGTTCAAGAGATTTATGAGAGGTTGAAGGCTATGCTGAAGCATAATAAAACTTATTTTGATCATAGTAGGAGACCATTGGAGTTTGAGGCTTGGGATCATATGTTTATGATGGTGACTCCCCATCAAGTGTAGTGAGGTCTTTGTCATGCGAGTAAGGATTCCACCCATCTTTTTTGGACCTTTCAAGGTATTGGATAATGTTGGAGCCATGGAGTATTAGGTAGAACATCCCTCAAATATGATCAGGACACACGATGTTTTTCACGTGACACAACTTCGTCGTTATCTTCATGAAAACTATCATGTCGTTTATTGGGGTGAGATCGATGTTGTCGATGATGAAACCTTTGGGGATTGGAATTTAGAGATACATGACCACAAGGATAACGTGTTGTGTGGGCATTAAATCCACTTGGTTCATGTATTGGGGTGGAACAGTGGCATTGAAGAGATTACCATGGAACGTGAGTTCCAAATACAAACACAGTACCAAAATATTTTTTTATCTCTATTCTTTCAATGATGTTCCTTTTGTGGTTTTAGGAAATTCCTATTTATGATATGGATTAATCTTATTGATGTATGTGGCGTGCTAAATTTTGATATGTTTCTCCCCCAGGGAGAGTTTTTTGGAGCTGGTTTTGGTTGTTGCATTGGTTTATGCTTGTTCTTATAGCGTGGTGGTTGATCTCCTTTGGTGGTGAGATCCTTAAGAGTGATCTCAAAGGGTGGATGTTCAGGACCCTTTTTATGTTTCCTCTCTTGGTTGGTTTTGGATTCTCGATGATGATAATTTTTTGAGAGGTATATGATATAATCTTCTTGACCTATTTGGTCTACTTCATTTTGAAAATATTCCGTTATAGTTGTTCTAAGAGGTCAAGGTGACATATTCCTAATACTTTGCAAAATTACCAATTTTATAAATAGTGTTTCCAGTTCTTTGAGCAGTGTCATCGATAGGTCATCTATCAATAGGTTGAACAATGTCATTGGTAGGACATCTATTAGTATGTAATCTGATGGTAGGTCATCTATCAAAAGGTAATATATCGGTAGTTGATACATTGGTAAGTTGAATAATGTTTCCAGATTAGTTGGTGTATAGTATTTCCAAAAAAAAAGTGATTCATATTGGTGATTCGCCTTGGTGACTCGCATTAGTGGCTCATGTGAGTGATTAAACGGTGAAAAATGTTTCTATCTTCCTATAGTTCCACCTCATTGACATTATCTTTGAATTAAAATGCATTCTAAGCCTTTTTAAGGGATTTAAGGTCAATTCAATTCCCATAACTTCTATCTTAATTTTTTCAAGGGTTCGGGTGCCTTTTTAATTTTTAAAACACGTTATCTCAACCAAATCCACCTTTAGTGGAAAATCTAAACATTTGATATGTCTAAATATTCAAAAAGATGAGATATCTTCCTCCCTTGTTCTTCCTTATTTTTTTCTCTGGTACGGAACACCCAAATTTCTTCATCTTGTAGGATTCGTGCGATCAAACTAAAATCCGTGGATTGTTTTCCCATGGAATTTTCCTACAACATGAACATCCCTTATTTTGGTTCAACCAGGAAGTGTTGATCCTTCTTCAATATAAGGTTTGTTCTACCTATATTCTTCTAAGTTACTCAATCTATTTCCTCTGGTTTCACTTACTATGTGATGGCTTATGATATCCATGTTTCAAATAGAGATTTCCTAGGGGTTGGATAATGGGGAAGTGTCGTGAAATCCTCGGGTGGATGAAGCTGTTGTGAGAGAGGTTATCATGATGTACTATGTTGTCCTATTATCATGCATAGAACATTGGAAACCTTTTGTGGTATGGGATTCATGGATTATCAATTCAATGTATTTGTAGTCGTATATTTAACGTGATTTATCCCACTCATTCACAATGAAATTGACATAATAAATATTTGAACAAAAAAATGAATTGGTGTCGTTGTCTTAGAAATGTAATCGCATCTTGATTTTCTAGATAGTGTGATATCGATTATTTTCTTGTTTATAATTCGATCTTAATGCAAATTCATAAAAAAATATAAATATGGTATTAATTGTAAATTAATTGGATAAAGATAATGATGCATGGTTAAGGAATCTGGTTATTGTTTTTTAATTTTATGATAATAAAATTGATTTTTTTACACATGATTAATTGAATTGGTTGATAAACCTGAAGCATTTTGATGCTTTTTTATTAATGGCAGGTCAAATTAATTTTTTAAATAATATTTCATAGCCTGAGATAGCTAATTTTTTAGGATTCCCTTAGTTGCAACCGGTGAAAATGAATTGGTCAATTCAAAATGGAATAAAGAACCGGAAGTGTTATAAATATATTACCTTGTTGGGTCTAAGTAACCCATTTTCTTGTAATGTCTAAGCACCTTATATTTAGATATGTGATTGTTCATTGTGTGTGAAGGCTGAATTCCTTGTTTAGGTCCAAGATCCTAGTTGATTTGATGTTTTTTTCATGCATCTTGTCATGGGATGTGATCCAAGGATCACTAAGACTAGAGGGATATTTTGGTATGTGTGGGAAGGGAGTCTTAGTGTTTGTAGATGTAGTTGACACATAGAGTGGTGAGATGAATCATTTTACACACAAGGGTGTTGGGGATGAGACTGGGGATTATGGAATGGGTTAAATATGGGATTTCATGTTGATGTGAAAGTGGTTGATGTTCAATATATTATTGGTTTATCTAATTTACTTTACCCACTAATTCAAGAAGATGTACTTTATTATCCACTTTCCAAATGATGTGAAGATGCATGGGGTATGCCACATGCTTCCCATGTTTATCTTCTCTAGGAGGGATGGGAATGTGATCCTACTATAGGTGGAAAAAACATGAAATATAGTTCATCTTCTCATCATGTTGAGACCCTTGGGTTTGGTAGCTTAGAATTCTTTCTTAGAATACCCGGAATTATGGAAAAGTGATATTTGGTTAATAATTAATTTAATAATTGATGTTAACCCATGGGGTTGGAGTTTGATGAGATTAAATTTCAAGGTAATAATTTAGAGTAATTGGGGACTTGGTTTAGTTATGCGTGGAGGGCATGGAGCATCATTGTGATGCTAATGAAATGTAATCTGGAAATGATAATGGGAAAATAATGGTCAAATAATTAATTAATGTAAATTGAAACTGATTAGACATGATAATATGCCTTAATGTATATCTTTAAATGGTTTTTTATTATAATATATCTCATCTTAATAGTAGTAGTTGGGAGTCTGAGAGACATTAGCAGCAGATGAGTTTCAGATAAGTTTTTTCCCATACTATGGTTGTTAGCTATATTATATCATGTAATTTTTTTGTTTCTATATGATACTCCGCCCTATCGGTTATGGAAACTGATACCCTGTGGATTATGATCCATAGGGGATGTTATTCTAAAAATCCTAGTGGGAGGATTGATGGTTGACTACCCCCTATGGCCCCACGATCTTCTCATGGTAGATACAAGTGCTCATATGCATGAAATTTATTTTTCCCCATTTATGTGTGTATAGGGATGTAATGGCTTGTGGATATTTCATACACATGTATTCTAGATATAGTTTACTATAGACTACTATAGTAATAATTTTTATAGGTTGTGATAGCCTGAGGATCATTACTCAGCATATGGGATGTATTGGATTGAGTTATAATACCCGATATATGATACACATTATTCATACTATGGTGGCCCCATAAAACTACATGGTTACTTTGGGTTTTTTAGTTTTGGTGGTGAGTTGCATGAGGTGCATGTTATGATGTTATGCCCAGGTGTTTTCGGTCAAGCCTTTTTATTGAGAGATGCTCAGGACTTGGAACATTTCGGAAAAGCTTCCAACTAGTTGGGAAGTGGTTGCAGGGTACCCTTGATATTCATTATTATGTAATATGTTTTTCTATGCGATACTTGGTGAGAGTATCCATGGTGAGTCTGGGAACTTAGTATACATGTTTAGGTGATGATCTAGTTTAACTTTTTGTTCACTTTTCTTTATCACGCATCCTTCACTTTTTTCAGAGAGGCTCTAGGGAGGATCCTACTGAGTATACTATTGTACTCACCCAATTTTATATAAAATGTATTTCAGGTCACTTTGAGAAGGTTGGTGATTAGGATGGTTACATTTAGCTTTCAGGTTTTTTAGGATAGGTTTAGGCCTCATGGTCACTAATTTTTTATGTTATTTTGTTACTTTTTGTTTTCCCTTTCAGTTGTATAATTATTTTCATGACATAACATATATATTCTTGGGTTTATTATATGTTTTAGTCTGAGTAGGAGTAGGTTGGTTTCTATCTTATCTATCTATTCCACATGTTTTTCATAGAGGTTAATGCCTCCCATCTATGTGTTTTCTATAACCTTGATGTTAGTCACCCACTCGGGCCCTACTGGAGGTGGGACTAGGTGGGTCATTATCAATTTTTCTCACATTTCCTACCTATGAGGGGTATACCTTATGGGGAGGGGGTTGTGATAGGTCTTTACTTATTTGGGATTGATACATGGAACACATCATGAACTTGAGAGAGTTTTTGTGGATTCCCTATGTGATAATCCTCCATCCCTACTCAATCACAAATCCCAAATGGGGATAATATACGTAGGTATAAACATCCAGTTATTCCTGAATCTCTTAAAATTATTCTATTGAGAAATTCATAAAGATTCATTCTCTCCAAAATCTGACACCAAAATTCTCTGATGATTATTAGAATAAATTTTCTATTTACTCTGAGATGCCTTAATGGGTTGTTGAATGGTTCTAACTTTCTTTACCGTCTCCTCATATAGCTCAGTCCCCAATAGACTTCTTTCTCCAACTTTAACTCAACATTTTTGACTTCTAAATTTATTTCCATGTATTGATTCTTAAAAATATATATCAATTATCATGTGGAACTTTTTCTTAAAATAAACATACACAAAAGTAAGCTACTAATCCCAAACACCATTGAAATATAGAAAAAAAATCAATCCACATATCCTCTAGGTATTGAATGGTTTTTAATTATAACCATATATCTAAGGATGATATATTGTTCTGACCCATAAATCTATATCTAGAGCCTACAGAATAAATCTCCAGAACATTGATGTAGTCCTCAAATCCCAATCAAATACAATATAATATAGTAATAGATTCAACCTTACCAGTTTCTTAATGTATATTATGAAAATCGTATCAATAGATAAATATATTCTAATAGAAAATAAGAGTATTGGCATTATAATGTGATCAATAATAACCCATATACATTATGACCATTAGATTTTTTGTTTAGTAAAATGAAAAAATCCATTATATTATTTTCCTATTTTCATTCTAGTATATGTAATTATTATAATATAGACTTAAAATTATAATTCTCACCATTAAGATAATAACTTAGCTAGAAACGATATAATTATTATTCAATATATCTCCTCATGTTTTCCCTGTTGAAATATGATTTCAATTCAATATACTTCATTGTACTTCTAGGATGAATATATAATTATGAACTCTGATCTTCATCCAAATACTTCTTTTTTAAATCTGGTACTGACTAGACACATACATGGTTCCTAATACTTATCATTTCATCATAATAATGGTTAAACTTAAAAAAATTTCTCACGATCTTCTACATCTCCACTTATTCCTTTTATTACTCTTTAATCCTCACATGTATAGATGGTTGACCTAAATTTTTATAAGGATTTTATTTCTTCCTTTAATTCCACCATTCTATATCCTTGCTTAATAATGAATTAAATATTGGATATTTTTTAGTCCTCATAATCCAAAAAACTGGCATGATCATTTCAACTCAACGCATCATCCACATTGTTCACTTTCTCAGGGTTGTAATGTATTGAGAAGTTATAATATATAATCAACTCCAATAATCTTCTCTAGTTAATTTTCAACAATATCTATGTGAATATATATATTCTGATTATATGATCAGAATATATCTCAAACTGTTCTCAGTAATGATAATGCCTCCATGTACTTAATAAAAACAATTCTATAACTGACTCCAAATATTTTGTCTGTTAATTTTTCACATGCACTGTAAATTTTCAAGAGGAATAATCTATCATCATATCATTCTACTTATTAACACCTCCTAATCCCATCATTCATGCACTACTATATATTACAACCCCTTCTCCACTATAGTGTAATATATAGATCGGTGCACTGAATAACGTTCTCTTTAGATCCATCAATTTTTCTTCTCATTCAACTATCCATAAGAACATGGCTCCCTTATAAGTTATCTTGGTGGGTGGATTATTAATCCATGATAAATTAATCACAAATTTTCAATAATATACCTCTAAACTATGGAATTTTTTGATCAATGTCATAATGATTTGTATGTCTTAGGTTTGAAAACTTTTATCTTCCACGTATCCACCAATATTCCCTCTCATGAGACTATATATCCAAAAATAAAATTATATGGAGCCAAAACTCACATATTCTTATTTCTTCACACATATTCTCCTTAGGGTCTTCAATAAAATACTTAACTGATATTAATGTCTTTTGATTCTCTTTGAAAATATAAATTTAACCTTTATAATGACATCTAAAAATAGATCAAGGTAATATATAAATAGTATATTCATTAAATACCCTGTGATAGTGGTGGAATTAGTAAGAACAAATGGAATCATTATATATTAATAATTTCCAGAACATGTAAATATTTTTTTCATGGTTACAAAATTCTTCTTGTCCCTCAATTGATGATATCTATTACAAATATCATTCTTAGTATTGTATTTACCTCCATGTAGTTGATTAAAAAAGTCATAAATATAATGAATATGATACAAAATCATTATTTTAATCTTCAATGGTTCCTAATAATCAGTGATGATTTTCATTGATCCAACATTATTAATAAAAAATAACATGTGCACTCCAAGGATACATGCATGGATGAATAAATTACATATCAAGATTCTCTTTGAGTTTCCTTTTCAATTACAATAACTCAGATGGGGACATTCGGTGTACAATTTTTGAAATAGGTATAGCTGCACATATAATTTTTATTGAGATATAAAATTTTGGTTTTGGAACAATAATAGGAAACTAAATAAAAACTTCATCATGAAACTCCTAAAAAATATGTATATAATCAATACTTACTTTTTACCCAACCATCATTGTTTAATTACCCATTTTAATAAGTAATGAATACCTATAAAATGGATACGATTTCTATGAAAATCATATTTATAAATACAATAATAGGTGATAATATATTTTTTTGAATATCAAACATGACATCCCTTTACTATCAATTCATGTTGTATTTTTATACATAATGGCAATACATTCCTAATTTTACATCAAATTTAACCATAGGTAGAATAACATTGTTTTAAGAATAAAATTTCTACAAATAAAAACCCATGAAGAATAATAGAATTGTTATGTGATCCCCATACCATTAAGGGGTTTCATGGCTATTTCAAAATCTAATTAGTGTTTTTTAAAATTGATAACATTTTAAAATTCATCAAATAAAAATGGGTTAGGCAGATTAATATTCAAAAAAGACATTAACAGTTCTTGAATAGATTCAATGTTTACCTTTCACGATTTCTTTACCATACACCTCTTCTATAATACAGATCAAATGAGATTTCACTTTGTCTGTCAGTTTAAGAGATTTTTTATGTTTATCACCATCATTAGCCTTTATATTTTATCATTGTAAATAATAATTTTCATACTCATTATAATTGAAATAATATAGCATGGGTGTTGAATAATGTTATTCTTTTTTCCATTATGTTCATTTTCAAACTTCTTCCCACCACATATTCATTTAACGACCCAATGTCCTTCTATTCCACAGCTCAAAAATTTACCTACACCCTAAAAAAAATTCCATGGTTCCCTCCACACATCCAACATAATGGATGCCCCATTTTCTTATATCCATGGGTTTTAGAGTGACCTATGTATTACATCATTAATTTAATATATATTCCATGAGATTGATAGGTATAACCTATCTATATTTCATCCTTTATAAGATATAGAATTATTGATTCATATCTACAAGAATTATCTTATGTTTGTAACCCTTTTGAGACTTTGTTTTATGCCACTAAATGTTTTTTCAACCTTACATTCACGGTGGATGATAAAAGCAGAAACATACCTCATATGTATTGTAATATTTTCATAATAGGTAACAACTAATTCATTAAACATATGATTTATCACATAGTATTTCTTCTCCATTTTCATATGAAAATTATTTTTAAATTAATTATTGTATAAAAATATCTTTAACACATTCCACACCATGCAATCAATTTCTTCCAATTGCATTTTATTTTTTATAAAATTATGCCAATGATATGCTTCACTATCCAAAATATATATATATATATATATAATTACTTTTTTATTATCTGAGCACTAGAGAATGGAAAATATGTATTCAATGGTATTTATGCACTTTTTAGTAACTATTAGATCAACATAACCACTAAAATATGGTTTGTGTATCCTCATTAAGGACTCAACAGAATGTTGTTCCTTCCATTTCTCATTTGGATTTTCAACATGATTCATTGCTTTAGAAATTTTCATAAACAAATTAATACAATTTTTTATTATAGATCCAAAAATATTACGTTGCTCGTGAGGAAAATAAATTTATTTTTAGTCAAATTTAGAATTAACATTCTTCATTTAGGTTTTATCCATTGAGTAAAATTATAAACCATATTTTGAGGAACAATAATTATACTAGAAACCATATATTCATTAAAATTAATTCATATAATTTCTAAATAAGGACACATTATTTTGTAATCTATGAAACCAAAGGTTTAACTAAGGTAATTAATGACCATTATATATATAAATCCTTCATGATGGTTAATAAAAAATGTGAATTATTATATGAAATTATCTTAAGAACTTCAACTAATATTTTTAGTAAGGGAACACTCACCATGAACAGGAATGATGTAAAATGAAAACTCAAAAAGGTATTTTCAATGTTATTAACCCACAATTCATCAGTTCGAAAACCTTTTCCACTTTTAGAATCTTTAAATGGACGTTTTCTAGGAAGAACACACTCAATTGTTTACCATATCATACGATGTTGTCTTATACATTGGAATATCCACATGGTTCTTACTAACATGTTATCATCATAGTTTTCAAATATAACAAATCCTAACTATGATACCATATATAGAAACATATATATTTTATATATTTATAACAAATATTATTTTATGAATATTCAATTATATAACATAATGATCCACGCTAAAATTTTATAATTCTTGTTCCTTGGAAAACATCAATATAAAAACATCTAGATTAAAAATGAACTACATAATATAATATAATTACATTCATAACTGGAACCCTTCTTAAATATATCATACATAAAACATTTATTCATATCATGGGAGAAGTAAATATAAGAAAGGGTGACCTTTTATTCTCAATAAGGGTAAAAAGCAGAGATATCAACGATCGCTTAATCCTAACATATGAATTAGTATATGAGATCATGATCATCGCATTTTAAAATAATACCTTTCATATCAAATATAATAATCTTCATTCATGGAATAAATATTTGAAATTCATAATATAAGATTCATAAAGTGGTAAATTGACATGATACATTATAGAAAAACATTACCACATTGCATTTTTTTCAAACACATTATCATAGAAAATAATTTCCTTAGTAGTCATGTATTTCCTCTAAGAATATCATAGTGGGTTGGGTTCACTACCCAAAACAATTTAGTATTCTAGCTTCACCCCCCCCCCCACACACACATTATAATTATTTTAATATCATGATATATACATATTTATCCATTTAATGGGATGAATACATAACTTCTAGTCAACCAATCATAAAATGAAAATCATACAGAGGTGTTGCGTAAGAACATTAATAATTAATCAATTCCTAAACTAGGAAAATAAATGGGTTTCATAAATATTTATTTATAGCATAATCCATTATAAGGGAAAAGGTTTCATAAATATATTGTCATCATATTAATATAAAATATAGAGAATGAAAATAGACTGTATATTTGGAATTCATTATTGATAAATAATATGTTAGAAAAAATGATGTAATCATAAATTAAAATCCCATTAAAAGTTCACATTGAATATTTTTTGAGGAAAATATTCTTTTCAATTTGAGTTAAATTATTTAAAATCTAATAATTTAAAAATTATTATAGAATAAATATTATTTAAATGTAACATGATAATATTTTGTAGTATGATTAAAAAAATTATCCTTCATTATGGTGGAAAATTATTTTCATGGAATATAATTTACAAAATAACATCCTATTTAATTTTTAAAAAAAATTAAAATTAACCTCATTCAAAAAATTAAATCAAGATTTATTTCAAACAATTTCATAGAAATTAAATAATGGGTAATACGACATTAAAATCATAGGATGTTATTAAATTCATTCTTAAACCTACTTTTTGAAATCACGGATATGGAAGAAAATTTTTTTTTGACCAAAGAGGGATATAAATCCGATTTTCCATAAAAATATCATTCTCTCTTGAGATATTAAAGGGAGAAAATCTAAAGTATAACATGTAAAATATAAATATAATTATAGGGGAAAACAAATAATTCTTTTCATAAAAGGTATATTATGATATTTTATCATTATATACATAATAAAAAATATTGATATTGTAACATAAAACCCTTACCTCATGCATAAATTCTTTAATAGGAGATAAAAACACATGTATATTTAATATATTTTTGTTATAATTATATTATAGATCCATACTGTAACATCCCAAGTAAATAAAGAATAAGATATTTTCATATTTATTAATATTTGTAAATTAAATATTATTTTTACTTTAAAAGAGTTTCTATGTTCGATAGCGTACCCGATACCCAACAACGGGTTTCTTTGAAATCATATGTTGCACACTAATAATATAATATTATTATTTTAAGTGGTAGTTAACTCCTAGCCGTTGTATTGTCGAGAATGAACAAAAATAACTAAAATATTATTATACATGATTGTAAAATTTATTTACATTTATCCAATAAAAAGTTAGTGGCTTAAAATATGAATGAATCTAATTTTAAGGATAATTTACATTAAAAGGCCGATTTACCGCCTTTTATTGGGGAACCCTCTTTAAATCTAGTTTTGGTTACTTTAATACATTCTATATGAAAAAATAAAATCCTTCTTTAGAATGGGGACATCAAAATTTACTTTGTGTAAATTTTTGGAATTTTTCCGATAAAGTTCATTTTTAATGAATAGTAAAAATATTGTATTTTAATTCAAAACTATGTTTTAATATAATTTATTTATATGGTTAGATTATCTTTTTAATTTGTTTTAAAGTAAAATTAAATTATATTTTTACCATTTAATCAAATTTTGGTCATTGGAATTAATTTCACTTTTAAATTGGACATAAACAAGTATCAATCTTTTAATAGTTATTGTTTCTTAAGAACATGCTATTTTTCTGATAACGGGAATTAATTTTAAAAATAATTAATTCAACTTCTATGTTTTGAATTTTTCAAAATAGAAATCATTTTTTAATTCAGAATATCAAATATAGCTTAGGATGAATATTTGGTATTTTTCTGAAAAACTTCAATTTTTTATGAATAGTGAAACCACTTCGTGGTAGTTAAAAAAACTGACTTTTTAATTTAAATGAAATTTTACCACTTCTATGAATTGAAATTTTAAAATTTTACATACATGGTTGTTATCAAGAAGTAAAATGTGGTTCAATAAGATGAAAATAATTTTTGGTGAATAGTAACTTTTGACTTTTATTTGTCGCTGTTAAAGGTAAACAGGGTAATTCAAGGTTAAAAGAATATTATAATAATTTAAAATTACCTTAAAACTTGTTCAAACCTTATTTTTTGAGTCATTTATGACCATGGGAATCTTTGGGTCGATTTTGGTACCCCATTGATTTACTTGGGAGTGATAATGACAATTTAGATTAATTAACTTAAAGCAAGGAAAAAATGACAAAAGAAAATATATTTTAGTAAATTATTTTTTTGAAGGGGTTATATAAATTATCTTTTAGACTATAAATATTAATTGGAAATCAGAAACTATTTCCTATATCATGGTATTTTTAAAGAAAAATTACACATCAAATAATATAAATTATTTATGACACAATAATGATGCAGTGTTTACCTCATTAATAAATCATTTAAATAAATAAGATTATAATGATTAAAATATTATCCAAAACGTGTAAAATTCTGATTGGATGATTTTATTTCAAATATTAGTCATCTTATCTTAGACTTTAATGATTTTTTGACCTTTTGATACCGAACATATGTTTATAAAAAAGTAATATTATCGCACTTTCCTAAAGAGTCCATCCTCTCCCTTATAAAAGGAGACCACTTCTAACCAATTCCTCACACCTCTAAAGCCATTTTACTCGTCCAAAATCTGCCCAATTAATCTTTCTACATCCCTCTCCTCCTCCTAGAAGCATTACCTTAGTAATAAGGCACTTCAATAAGTCCTTTTGGTTCAAACCAAAGGAAGTTACCCAAATTAAAGGTAACAGTTTCTCTTAAATTTTTTTCTTTTATTTTACATATCCAACCCCTAAACTCTTTTTACTCATTTATTTTTTAAAAACACCAGTATCATAAATATACTAGGATGTGGTTATAAGAATTATTAGAACTAAACTTACACACACATCCATATAATGGATGAAAAACATAATGTTTCTATGGATGGAAAACTAACGCCTCACGAAACGATGATTGTTCAAATATCTCAAACTGCCTCTCATGGTGGCCATTATGATGGAACTGTATTTATATATGATATATATTATGTTTATATTTTCTTTATTCTTCTGAATTTTCCATTTATATAATGCCTTTATGGTTTCCATTATGGGTAAACGTGATAATCTCATTAGAGGAAGTATGGACTACCGCCCCCTCAAAGTGATATGACTTGTTCAAACCATATGTGGTACACATAAAGGATAAATTTTATGATATTATATATGATACAATACTGGAATTATAATACTAATTTGTATCATTATGTTTTAATTACATTAAAAAATATATATAAATGAAAGTAGCGTTCATGCGTACATACAGCTTATCGTCTCCATGAACGGTGCATTTCATTTCTTACCTCCAAATGTTATGTACTATTATACATACATGTATATACTGGATATATATGATATATATGATATCTAAATAATTAATTTAATTCTGGATATAATGAACTGTTGACCACAGTGACAACTTGTAAATATAAGGTGTTCATTTTTTACTCAAGTACCAAATATCGACAAAATGGACGTTATTAACTCAAATGATTACATAATATTTATAACATGGTAATAAGTGATAAAAAAGGAATAATAAACTTGAAATAGGTTCTTAAGCAAGTATAAATTGACTTTATATTATTATTCAGGATATTAAAGAATGATCGAGTGAAGTTGGACATGAGGTAAGGGACTTCGTCTCAATCTTCTTTCATTGAGCATATTTAGTTTTATACACGACTTTATTTTATATGGTGTATAAACCCCTTTGACTTTTCATTTCATTCAAAGAGAATATTTTTATACGAAGTGTGTTACTAAACGATAAAAAGGAATGTTTTTTTACGTAAGCGGTGACAAATACCTTTCTGTCGCCGCGAGTATTATTTGATCTGTGGTTTCCTTAACAAGACGGAATGTTTTTAAAAGAAAACAATAGATACCATATACTCTTTTTACATATTTTGGTATTGAAAATGATTTTGAGAATGGATTTATTATTTCAGTATATTCAAATGATATTTTTTTTATTGCAATGTGTAAATGTTGTCTTTCCTTTATGCTTATGTTATGTGTTATGATCATGTAATGGTTCTTGGGCATTATTTATGTATATGGGTGGTTCCGTGATAAACCTTGGGAAGGTGAGCCCTAGATATCTCTCCAATGCATTGGGTAATGTGACGGAGGTAAATGTGAATGTTTCTTCTAAGAGATTTAGGGAATATACTGTGACGGGTATTCCAAAGTAATTCCATATATAGCTATGATAACTACAATGTAAGTACGATATGGATGCCACAAGTTACCTTTATGATTTATGATTTCTATGTGTATTTCATAAATTTTATGATTTCATGAGTTAAGTTAAATATTTCATGTTTTTTGTGTATTTATGAAAAAAAAAATCATTATTTGTTTTATAACCCTTACTGAGCTTTTTATGCTCATCCCATGTTTTAAAATGTTTTCACAGGACTTAAAGATGAATAGGGTCTAGGATGGGATCAAGGAAAAGTCATGTTGTCTAAAATATAGAACTAGACATGACTCTCTTTTTCAAGACTTTTTATTTTATGAAAAAAAATGGAAACTATGTAGATGTGTCTACCTTGTAAACTTTTGATATGTAATAGTTATGTCCAAATTCTCTAAAACTCTAAACCTGAAAAGATCCTCATTGTGAATTATTCATTTAATTCAATATTATGTAATGTTTTAAGGCTGGGTCCTTATACATACTTAGATATATCATTACATATATAATTTAGTTATTCTATTTAATCAGATTTTTATTAAAAATTAATTCTTAAAATCAATAATCCATGTGATTACTGCTATTTTTTTAAGTATTTTTTTTTTTGTTGATTATATGTTCCTCTGTACATTGATCGATGATACAAAATTTACTAAGTGAATATAATTATATGAATATAATAGATATTCAAACTATAAATATTTATATTTATCCATAAATTTTATAGATATAGAAATGAATTATGTTATTCATTGATATGGTAGGTTATACGTGCACATAAATGTTGTTTTCATTTTTCAACATATGGTACAAAAGAAAAGTAAATATTATTTCATGTTTTATAAATAATTGTTATAACATTTACATGTTATATATTCATGAAATCCATATTTATTTCCATCCATGTTAACCTTAAAAAATAATCACATCGCTTTGTGGGGGGTAGTATACACATACACATTAATGATGTTATCATTTTCCTATGGATTTGATGTAATGATGTTATATTTGATATTATAATTCCATAATTATTATTATGTAATAAATATAGTATTTATATATAAACTAATTCCAACATCATATACAAACATGAGAGAGGTTGATTGAAAATGAATTACATCGGTTCTGAAAGAGGCACTCCACTGTACACATGATCAACAGTTTCATTTCCCATTTGACAGGACATTACACGTATATAGGTAATTAAATTATCTAAATGAAATCAAGTTATATGGATGTTATTTTATTATTCCATCATGTTTAATATTGATTCAAGTGATGTAGAAGAATATATAAAATGAAAATACAAGGTTAAGAACTATAACTCTTATTCAGGCAACCTCTTTCAGTGTATACAAAAATACTTCCTAGGATGGTTTTCTATACAAAACAGATCATGAGGGTCTTAGGTGATGACTTAGGAAAGGTTTTTTGATAGGTATTGGCTGGAAACATTTATCCTGATGGGTTTATAATATAGGATAGTTGTTTCTTTTTTATAAGTGGGGGTGAGGACCCACATGAAATTTCAAAAAGGAATAAAATGACTTAATGTCTTATTCCAAAACATGATTAAATAATAGATCATTACCATATATTATATAATAAAGGGTATAAATATGGACATTCAAAATAACTTTGGTGTGTTTTAAGGTCATTTTAACCCCTAGTGTTCTTATTTTAACCATAACTGTGGTAATTTTTTTACTATTCATAAAAGAAGAAAATTAAGTTTAACATATTAAATAAAATGATATATTTTGATTCCAAAATGGAATCCATTTTAAAAAATTAAAATTACGGAACGTGTTGAATTTTATTAAAAATTATCCCCCCAAATCCAGTGAATATTGATTTCTTAACGAAAATTTTTCTTACTTATTGAATTTTTTTATAAAAAAACAACATAAAATTTATTAAAATTATCTAAATTGGATTATTAGTCATATAATTTTAGTAATTTTTATTTTAAACCAATTTTGAAATAAAATTGACATTTTTATATTCATGAAATGAAATAATTTTTTTGTACTAAAAGCTTTATTTTTCAATATTCATTGAAATATTAAGTACTAATAAAATTATATTAATGTAATTATAAAATTATTCTGAAATATTGAGATCATTTTTTAAAATAAATTTTCAAATTTTGTTTAAAATTATTTATAATATAATTTTGAAAACTATAATGAAATGGCTTTTAGAAAAATACATTTTACATATAAAAATTGATTCATTATTATCTCGTGACTAAAAAAATATTAGATGAATTCTAAATAATTTCATTGAATTTATAATGTACAAATTTCACTAAAAATAAATCCCAAATAGTGATTAATATAATTAATTTTTATAAGAAAAATTATTTCATAAAAATTTGAGAAAACAATTATTTTACTTTCAAATGATTTATTATTTTGATTTATATAAAATTGATAACCAATGAATTTATTTAATACATCTATAAACCATATATGTTTCATAATTTAGTTATTTCGATTCATTATGATTATATAAATAGGTAGGATAGAATTATATACAAAATTATAGTTTATATAGACTTAGGGTTGTACGTAAAAAATTATATAGATGACTTCTAGATTTTTTATATAGAAATATATTACAAAATCTTAGGGTGCTACAAAGACATTCCGGAATAATTCACACATTATTGTGTAAGAGATCACATGATGTAGAATCTTAGACAAAACTTAAATTCAAATCCTAATACCGATCCCAAACTACCACTAACTCCCCAATAGCACAAAAACACCAAAAACATGGAGTTTGGGTAAAATTAAAACAATTTCATACATTAAGATGTACTGGAATTATAAAACCTTCTAATTATATAGTATCTAATATTAGAGAAGATTCATAGAACCTCATTGATGAATAACCATAACTACCATGCTAACATATCAAACACCCATTTCTAAATCTCCTCTTGAATATGATTTTTACGTTGTCATGCGTTCAAGAGGGAACATATTCCCACAAAGTATATTCTCACTTTAATAAATGATTAAAACTAGTAATTACTTTAATGAAGCAGGAGGATAGTTTATGATGTAATCGATGATGATCACGTGATAATTTTCTTTTTGATATATTTTAAGTTGATATATTTAAAATATTGTCTAAAGAGAAAAAAAAATATCAATGGAAGAGATAATTGATACACCATTGTATTCACCCTCTCAAAAACATGAAGCTACCAAAAAATCAAGGGTGATAACATTCCCTTCCTATTAATACAATAATTCCTGAATTGAGGTAACACCAAAAATAATATAGGGTTTAAAAATTCAAAATACAAAGGATGGTATCATCTATTAGTATATGATATATGCATTATATATTTTGTTAGAAATAGCTTCCTGAATAACATTCTCTATTGAATAATATATTAAAGTATTCCTAATAAAATCTAACTCCACTATCTCTAACTAACAGAGATGTGATTGACATTTATTTTCATACAGGGCCATGAAAGTTGATATCTAAATTAATCCTTGATAAATTTTATTATTCAAAAAATATGAAAGAATAATATAGTTCACTCATGAACCATAGAAATAAAGGAAACAAGCCTGATCATATCCTAAAACACCTATATTTTATTCTTAACCTAAAAATATATCTACGGATGATTGCTTGTTATCGTTTTTAACTATATATCATGAAACTTCTAGATCACTATTCAAAAATTCATTGAAAATATGGTGCCATGATCATGTATAATGTGTCTTCAAACCCTATGAGGACACATTATATCTCAGATAAACAAGTGTCAACATTCATCACTAAAATAATATTCATAGATTAGTATTGAATGTGTGAACTTCATCAACTTTTCCATGATAACCCAAACTAAATCACATCCATATGATTTTATCAACAATATTGTCTTTAATTTCATATTCACTTCATCATAATTCAGATTGGGAATGGATAACGGCTGAAGAAGCCCTCCATGAAAAAAATTCTCTACATTATCCTATAGATATAAAGAGAATCTTTAATCAAACATCATTATGTATTTCATCATATAATAACTCCAATATTAGAAATCGATTTCCTGATCCATTTTGGTATGTCCTTAGTGAATATCCCTTCTCCAAAAAAGTGATTCAATAATATTTTCCTCACTCATGCTCATAGGTACTTCCACACTACCTTTCATAAAAAAACATCATCATTATCCCTGGATAGATCAACTGGTTGCTCCCAACCATATTTATTACCATCATCACCATAAAATTTGAATCAAGTAACTAACTCTCTTTTACCCTCCCAAAAATTGAATAGATAATATTTATTCAAACAAGTTTCACTCTACTCTAGTACTCCTAAACATCATGATTAATCTTAGTGAAGTGGTAATCTCTTAACACATACAAATATCCATCAACACCATAAGAACATGAGTATTTATATTCAGTTAATTAGAAATGTATTCAATTTTATGAATTGTATATGATTTCTAAAAATTAAAATACTAAAGATAATCATACAAAAAATTATTATGAATGTTCAATTCAAGCTGGAAGAAGATATAATTTAGGATCATATAGTCATTATACACCATGAGCCTATCTCCCAAAAGAATGTGACATAATTATGTCAATACATGCTATGTTGTATCTAGCTACAGATCATGTGTTGGTATGTTCTATCATCCACCATATACTTCTAGAACCTATTTGATAACAGTCTCAAAACCTATATTAAAACATCTCTAATACCAAATCATGTTGTGTAATAATAAAATATATTCTCATTAACTAGTTCATGAATGTTCATGATAAATAAAAAAAATCGACCACTCTTTATAGACCAAAAGGTTCCCCCATAAGTGTCTAATATTAACATCCAAACCATAAACATTTTCTTTGAAAAATGTGGTGTTCCACTAATCATAGGTTATATTACCAATACACAAATGTTGGAGATAAATTCTAAGGGCATACAAAAACAAGGGTGGAGTTTGTCACTATTTATGTATTGAAACCCTTCAATAAAAAATAAAAACTACCAAAACAATGTATTATGCATGTATATAAAAAATTAAAATAAAATTTTAAACAAAATAAAAAATAAAAAATATTAGTATAGATTTAAGTGATTAAATAAACTATACGCAAGAAAATGAAATGATGTAGTTACATAGAAACACTTATATGAAATCACTATATCCAATCCGTAAAGAAAATTCAATTCTCTAAAAATATTCCTATGGGAGTATTATCATGATGAACCACTGGAGAAATTGGAGTATGTTCTATTATATATTTTATAATGAAAAATATCTATATACACACAAAATTGCATATTCACGGGGTGAGTAATCATACCCAGTAGGATTTCCCTTTGATTCAACCAAAAATACAAAACTAGGAAAAGAAAATGTTAGCTCATATTTTAAAATATAATATATAAAAAATTGACAAACAACATATTTTTTCAATTATTTTTAAATAAAATTAATAGGATATATATTTATCCATCAATAAAACATGGAATTCCCAAAAATATGTCTATCCACTCATGTGTGTAAACATTCTGAATGGGAATATCAACAATCGATAGTATTGATGATTCATTCATAAATAAATATCTTGGTAACATACCATACGGCCCTAAAGTATGACATTAAGTACCATGTCTATACCAAAGAGGCCACAAATAATGCATTAATGAACACAAACCCCGATACATTCAATGTTCTCTCAACAATTCAGTCCACAAAAATTCATTCATAAGTTAATTCCTTATTTTAGGAAATTTTATTGAACATATTCATTTCATTGAATAATTACATTTATTGAAAATAATAATTCAATGGGTTTTTCAAAAAAATCAAGTAACTAGAATTTCCAAACCATATAGAAAAAAATTTTCCTGTATGAGGTTATCCACTTTTTGCATTGAAAATCACGGAAAAATTTTTTACTAAATGTTATCCATAGAGTTATAGAATATGTGGACAAGAGGGTGAAGCCACCTGCCTATTAATGGATGAACAAAACAAATAACATAATAATGAAACCTCTTGTTCTAGGATAAAAACTCATTTCCTTCCTTATATCTAATCATGATATCATAAATACAAATCATATATCCTATATATATCCCTAATATTTTATATTTTAACTTCTTTGATATATGAGATAAGGAGATATAGAGATAAAGATAGAAAACATAGACTTGTAATTGATTTTATAGATCCAATACACTTAGATCCCTCAAAACTAGTTTTTTGATCAATGGGAAATACCAGTAACACATAGTAGAGGAGTAGAGTTCTAAATGATGAAAGGGGATTTAAAAATGAGGGTTTCATGAAGTAAATGAAATTAAAAAATAATTTGCATATAAATTAATACATTTTGTATGGTTAGTTCACATGGTTTGGGAAACTAAAAATCTGATAATTCATCCAAACGAACCCTCTCACGGTTTTTTACCATGTTTTGAAAAACTGTGAACGAGCATTGATTTTCCATCAATATCAACTTATAGGTTTTATCTTGTGTAGTTTCACAATTTAAAAAAATACTTGTGAACCAAAAAAACTACAAATCTAGTTATATTGTTTCCTAGAGATAGCGGCATGGTTTCCCCTAAACATTCTCAAACCATGAACCCTTAAAATCAATTCTGAAACACACTATAATAATAAAAAACTGTCAAAACTCCTCAAACATATTATAAAATATATAAATTAAAAATTAAATTGTTATTTAACAGAATATTTGGTTTTTATATTCTCCTTGACATTTGTTTTTATATCCCTAGAATGATGGAGAATTCCAATAGATTGAAATATTTATGGTCACTATTAAAGTGTCCCTATTTCACATTCCCATTATTCCAGCATAATATCACCATATTTTTATAATAAATTAACTAAATTACTTTGTTTTCCATAAAAGACCATATTTTTTCCATTAATGACATGAATTGGTGCATAAATAATTATTACAACTTTTTGAATATCAAAATGACCCAATAAAATAACATTGATCACAATAGATTTTTTTTCAATTAGACATGAATCATTAAAAAACTAAGAGACTAAATTAAATGGTGGCTATAAAGACAACTAATAATAAACATCAAAAATTTATAATAATATTTCAAAAATTAAGGACATATTGATGAAAGAAATGTCATTATTTAATCATGATTTTACTTCCCAATCATAAGGATCAATAACATATAATTTCAAATGGTAATGGATAAAGGTCTATGATGATTATCTACAAAGTATTTATGGTGGATTTAGACTGAAACCATCCTTTTTAAGATAAATAGCTTTGAATATACCTAATTATCCATTAGTGTACCCAATATAATCTCTACATGGTGAGTATGATCCTCCGACTATGTGTACAATAGAATGTAATCAACAAAATGCCCATTTCATTACATCCATGAACATTGTCAGAAAATTCACCAGTCCCAACAAAATTATGTGGTACACATATGTTCCATCCATTAGCATTATAGTAGAATGATGTATCACAAATGGTCTCACTCATTGTTGGGGATACAATTCCCCCATTTCTATCATAGAAAACAACATAGATCCCCGAAAAAAAAATATAAGCCACAAATATAAGGGAGATGATATCATTTCTTGATCATCACTTATTTCATACATTATTAATCAACATATAATTTCAATTATTTATTCACCGTATTTTGGAATTTCTTATGAGAACTCCAATGGGAGGTTCTTAGTTGAATATATCACTTTACCTCTACATCATATATTTTATTCATCCTCTCTCAATTTTTTGATGGAGAATCAATTATGGCGGAATTATTATTTGTTTTTTTCATGGAATAATCGTGATCTTAAACTCTATCTCACTTTTTCTGAATAATCCAAAAGAAATCCTAAGAAAAAATATCTTAAAACTCCACAAATAAATGAATATTGTAAAAATTTGTCACCATATATATTTTAAAAATAAAAAAAATAAAAGGAAGTCACCCCGAGCTTCAGATAGATAAGTCTAAAAAACATTCATTTAGCTCCCACTCACCCATATAGATATAATATTCACCCACTAAATACATGAATGATACTCATTGGGGATGGTAATTTCTTTGCACTTGATATCAAGTCAATCATTTTGTATTAGGAATCATATAAAATTTATACATGTACAAAAATAAGAAATATTATAGAATCCTATATTTACTAATCACTATAGGGAACACCTGACATAATCGATTTCCTCTGACAAGATTCCTAGGGTGTATGGATATTCCATTTAGTGATATGTTTGGAAGTCGACCGTCTAGTAATTCTATTTATGTATGTTTATGTCCCAAGATACCTTTATATGCTATATGTTTCTTTCTATGGGATTTATGGAAATAATTTGGTTACAAAAAAGGGTAATAAATGATCTATTATTCAGTGAAGTATATTTACTACTTCTTAAAGGTGAAAAGTATTACATTATGATAATGTATTCATGGTTTTAATGTTATACCAAGAATAACATTTTAACTTTTTTGTGTATCCCTTACTGATATTTTTATATTCATCCAAACTTTTGAAATTATTTTCATAAGACTTAAAGAAGAATAGAGTCAAGGATGGGATCAAGGAAAAGTCATTCTGTTTAAAAACTGAAAAGAAACATATTTATTTTTAAAAGTATTTTTGTTTTATGAAAAAAATGGATAAAGTATAGAAGTTTCTACTTGTAATATTCAAGTTGTTGTGTATAAGTTATGACCAAATTCACTAAATCTATAAACCCGAAAAGACCCTCAATGTGAATTAATGTCAAATTATAGACTAATCTCAATATTAAGAAATGTTTAAGGATATGGCCTTATAGTTGGTATCAAAGGTCAGTTTAGATAACTTTAGGAGTTAGAATATTATTAACAGAATATCCATAAGATATTTTTGCTTTATGTTAAAACTAATATGATATAAAATTTAAAGATTCCCATGTTGCTTTGTCTAATATGTTTTTTTAGAGTGGTTTTATATAGAGGTAATAGGGAAGCTATGTTGGGAGGGTATATAGAGGGAAATAACCTTCCAAATAAGCAACTAGAAATGGTTGGAATCAGAACTCAATAGTTTGTTTTAGTAGTGGCTCAGTTGAATCAGGCAATTAATTTTGGCGGTGTTGATGCACGAGATCAAATAGAATAACTGCATAGGAATATGTCGATCATAGATCATTTCATGAGGAAACATCCCCCATCATTCAGAGGATCATCATACCTTGTGAATGCTGAAGGGTGGATTAAAGCATTGGAAAAAAATTGTGTAATGGGTTGTTAAGATAGTAAAAAGGTTAGTCTTTCTGTTTATCATTTTTAAGGCAAAGCCGATCAGTTATGGCCAATGATTAAAAATAATAGGGGAAGTGAAGACATTGAATCCTTGGAATTCGATGAATTTAAAAATATATTACGTGATAAATATTTTCCTAAGGTTGTCCGACATAGGATGGAAAATCAATTCTTGGAATTGAGAAAAAATGAGTAATATTCTATAGCTTTATATGAATAAAATCTCACCCGTTTTCCAAGGTACATCCAAAATTTTATCTAGGATATTTATAGTAATATTAATTGGTTTTACTCAGTATTGAAGCTGAAATATCAAAGTGAATTATCTTCCCATGAGATAAAAATCTGTTAGAAACTTTTTTGATGTGCTGAGATTGTAGAAATGGAGTTTCCTTATGAGCATGTATTCTATGAGATCAAGAAAAATATGTGATCCAGTTGGCAGGCAATTGCAAAGAATTCATCAATGAATCCTAGAGGTAAGAAAACCAAATTTATAACTTGTGAGAAGTTTGGTAAAAAGAAACCTGGAGAATGTCTCTCAAAGTCCAAGAAGTGATTTTGATGTGGTAATACTGGTCATATTACTCATAAGTGTAAGGGATATGATCAAGCATTAAATAGAAAACTAGTTGTAAGATGCTTTAGTTGCAATGAGTTAGGACATTATGACAATGTGTGTCCAAATTTCCTTACCCAGGGTAGAAAGCAGCTAAATATAAATATGAAGGGAATTGAAAAATCATTTGAAACTACTACGATTGATTTGGGACTTTCAATTGAAGTGGTGACAAGTATGTTACAGAATTCTTAAAAATTTTCCAATAATCAATTTGACTCTGGATCTTCACATTTGTTCATTTTCGAGAACTTTATAGGTAAATTGGATATAGAACCTCATGAATGTGATATAAAACTTTTCGAAAAAACTACATGTGGAAGTATTAAAGCTACCAAGATTTATAGTAATCTTCTTATAATCAATAGTGGGATAGTCCTTACTACAAGTCTTATGGAAATTTCCATAGTAAAATTTGATATCATTTTGGTTATGAATTGGATTTCATTTTAAAATGATATAAAATATTGTAAAGCTAAAAAAAATTATTAAATGATTTCATACCATTGATAAAATATCTGGCAACTGAATGTTTGATCAAAGATGGCAGTGAATGTCATCTGGCTCATGTAGTTAAAAAGAATGAAATAGTTTTGATTGGTGAAATTCCTATAGTGAATGAATTCATATATTTTTTCCTGATGAATTTCCTTGTATTATTCCCAGTCGGGAGGTTGAATTTACTATTGATTTATTTCTTGATGAAAAACCAATTTCTAAACCCCTGTATCGAATGGATCAAGTAGAACTGGTGGAATTAAAAAATTATTTGCAAAAATTACATGATAAAGGTTTCATTCGAACTAGCACTTCAGCATGGAGTTCTCTAGTTTTATTTTGTGAAACAAATATGGTTCTATGAGACTATGTATTGATTATAGAGCCTTGAATAACATCACTATTAAGAAAAAGTATCAATTGCCTCATATCAATGATTTTTTGACCAGCTCCAGGGAGATCAGTAGTTTCCAAAGATTGATTTGAGGTCTGTGTACCATCAACTGAAAGTGAAAGAGGACTGTATTCCAAATAGTGATTTCCAAAGGAGATATGGGCATTATGAGTTTGTAGTTATGACCATTGGGTTATCTAATTCACATTCTTTATTTATGAATCTCATGAATGGAGTCTTTCATCAATTTTTGGATTAGTTTTTGGTTCTATTTATAGATGATATTTTGGTATATTCAAAAATCTTATAGTATCATGAAAGTCACTTAAGGATTGTTTTTCAAACCATAAAAGAAATGAAAATATATGGAATTTTTAGTAAGGGTGAATTTTGGTTTCAAAACATTTCTTTCTTTGGTCTTGTTTTTTCTATAAATGGCATAATTTTTTACCCTTATAAAACAAATTTTGGTGAAGAGTGTCCAAGACCTACCAATATCATAGAGATTAATAGTATTCCTTTATTAGAGGGTTATTACTAAAGGTTTGTTGAAAACTTTTCTCAGTTATCTAGCCCACTAACTAAGCTATCATCTATGGGAGTTAAGTTTATCTGGACAAAAGAATGTGGTGATTCTTTTCAAGAATTGAAAAGAAGATTGGTAAATACTCCAGTTTTGGTCGTTCCTTCCAAGAATGGAGAATTATTTATCTATAGTTATGCATCATTTAAAGGACTTGGTTGTGTCCTAATGTATAATGATCAGTTATTTAATTATTCTTCATGGTAGTGGAAACTTTGTGAGGTAAATTACCCTACACATGATTTGGAATTAGCTTCTATTGTTTTTGCATTAATAATTTATAGGAAACATTTTTATAGTGTAAAGTGTAAAATATATACTAATAAAAAAACATTGAGCTATATATTCACTCATAAATAATTAAACATGACACATAGGATATGGCTAGAATTAATCAAGGATTATGATTGCACTGTCAACTACCATCCGGGAAAGGAAAATAAAGTGGATGAAGCATTGAGTTGAAAGAGTAATGCTACATTAACCATGCTACGTTTGGAAAAAATCATTGGTTTCTGATTTGATGATTTTGTATTGGAAGTTGTTGGTGCTGGGAATTTCTCTATTTTGTTTCTAGTGGTAGTGAAATCATTTCTATTAGATAGAATTAAGAAAGCGTAGAAAAAAGAGTGTGAGTTGTTGAAAAAGGTAGAATTGGTTTAGAAGGATAAGTTACCTAAATTTAAAATTGATAAAGACTATGTTTTGAGGGTTGGAAATAGATTTTGTGTGCCTTGTGATTCACAGTTGAAGAAAGAGTTGTTATGTGAAGATCATATTTCTTTGTTTTCAATTCATCATAGTAGTACTAAGATGTAAAGAGAGCTTTAGGAGTATTTATTGTGGGATGGAATGAAAAGAGATATTGCTGACATTACTATGACGTGTCTAATTTTTCAATAGGTTAAAGAAGAGTGGCAGTTACCAAAAGGGATATTTCAGCCTTTACCCGTGCTAGAGTGGAAATGGGAAAAAAATTTGTGGATTTCCTAGTGGGATTACCAAAAACATCTTGAGGTAAAAATGAAATCTGGGTTATTGTTGATTCATTGACTAAATATGATCATTTTATTCTTATTTGAGATACTCTATCTCTAGATCAAATTTCTTGATTCTATATTAAATAGAAGGTAAGGTTACATGGAGTTCCCCTCTCTATTGTATCTGATCATGATCCCAGGTTCACATCAATATTTTGGAAAGGCCTTTAGAATTCATTGGGTCCTGAATTAAACTTTATTATAGCTTTTCATCCTCAATCCGATGCACAGTTAGAATGAACAATTCAGACCTTGGAAGATATTCTATATGCTTTTTCAATGGATTACTAGGGAATTTTTTATAAACATCTTTTTTTGGTTTAGTTTTCATTAAATAACACTTTTCATTCCAGTATATAGATTCCACCGTTTGAGGCATTATATGGAAAGCGGTGTCGATCTCCAACTTTTCGGAATTAAGTTGGTGAAATTAAGTTGATGGGACCAAAAGATTTAGAAGTGATTGAAGAAAAATTTCAATAGATTCTGAAGCACATGAGGATTTCTCAGACCAGGCAGAAAAGTTATGTTGATAACTAGAGGAAGGATCATTCATTCAAGGTAGGTGATCATATCTTTCTCGAAGTTTATCTATGTAAAAGTGTGATACATTTTGGTAAAAAGGGGAAGCAGAGTCTGAGTTTCATTTGACCCTATGAAATCCTAGACAAAGTTGGATCGGTTTCCTATAAAGTTTCTTTACCTCCAATATTATCCTTGGTACACAACGTTTTTCTTGTTTTAATGTTGAGAATGTGTATGATGGATCCATATCATTTTTTGAGTCTAGAGGTAGTTCAGTTGGAAGAGAATCTTTCATATGAGGAATAACCTGTACAGATTCTTGACTATAGAGAGAAAGTGTTGCAGAATAAGGTGATTCATCTAGGTAAGGTTTTTTGGAAAACCCATATGTTTGAACGGAAAATGTGGGAATCTGAAAATTCTATGAGGTAGAAATACCATAAACTAATTTGAAAAGTAAATAAAATTGCGTGGAAACAATTTCCAAAATAGGGAATGATGTAGCATCACAAGTATTTATAGAATAATACTTTTTTATATCTATTAATATTTAAAAATAATATATTAATTTTATGTTAAAGATGACACTTTTTCTTATTGAGTAGTCTACATGCAACAGCCGGTTTCTCTAAAAACATACATTGCACACAACATTGAGTTATACTGATAAATAATACAATAATAATATTATTATATTAAATGGAAGTTAAATCTAAGCATTTTTGTTAGAAATAATTAATAGAACTAACTAAAATATTATTATACATTATTTTTAATTGTTTTCACATTTATCCCATAAATTTTAGAGGCTTAAAATGATAATGAATCCAATTTTACGCATAAAATACTCTAATATTTTTTTAAAGGTTGTTTTACCGCCTTTTGATGGATAACCCTATTTAAATCTAGATTATTTAACTTTTATATGTTATATTTGACAAAATAAACTTATTATTTAGAAGAGAGAAATCAAAATTTACTTTGTATGAAATTTTTGTATTTTTTTTCTAAAAATCATATTTTAATGAATAGTAAAAAATAGAGCATTTTAATTCATAACTATATTTTCATCTAATTTATTTCTATAGTTTTATTTTCCTTTTAATTGGTCTTAAATTGTAATTGGATTATTTTTTATCATATATTATAATGTTGGTCATTTTAATTAATTTCACTTTTTAATTGGACATAAACACATGTCAATATTATGATAGTTTTTACTTCTTGAAAACACACTTTCAGGTTTTGACAAAGGGAATAAAATTTAAATTAATTACTACAATTTATGTCCTTTCAATTTTGAAAAATAGATTCAATATTTTGAATCATATGGTTCAAATTATGTAAATAGGTGCCTTTTATTTTTCTACATTATGAATATTAACTTGAGTAATTATTTTTATTTACCTTGGTTAAAGGGTAAATCAGGTTAATAATGAAAAAAATAATATTATAATAATATAAAACTATAATAAATTATATCCAAATACTATTGGATAATTTATGTCTGACCATGAGAACCCTTAGGCTCAATTTTTCGCATTTGGGAGCCATTTGGGTGTGAAAATAACTTTTTATAATTTTTAAATTAAAGAAAATGGGAATATAACATATACATGTATCTCTTACTAAAACAAATTTTATATGGGGTTATATAAGTTATATCTTCGACTATAAATAATCATTATAAATATAAAAATCTTTCCTATATCATAATATTTTATTTATAATATTTATAAATTAAATAAATAAATTTAATTATGACACAATGATGATGCAGTGATTTCTTCAATAATAATGGTTTCAAATAAATCATATTATAGATATTAAAATAAATGTAATTTGACTATTTTTATTCTATTGAAGAATTTTTTTGGATGAATATTACATGTTATATTCGTATTAATGAATTTTTTTAAAGTAACCTAGTTGTTATGTATTTTTAAAAATTCATGATATGAATAGTGTCAAAATTGGCATAATTAATATATTAAAATATAAATTATTTTATTAAATATTAAAAAATTAAAAAAAATATAATATTCATCCATATCGTTATTATATGTCTGAAATTTTATTAAAGTCTCTTTTATTGGACATTTTTCATTTTTCGGTTACTATTTTGGTTCCCAAAGTGTTAAATGCTTGATAAAACGGTAAGAGTAAAAAACGTTAAATAAAAAAGATAAGGATTAAAAAAATATCCAAAATATATATTATTCTTATGGGATGATTTTATTTCCACTTATATTCATATTATCTTTAAACTAACTAAATTGGGACTCATTTTTTAATTGAAATTGAATTTATAAATAATTAATATTTTAAGACTTTAGTAAAGTTCCCATCCTCCCTCTAATAAAAAGCTACCACTTCTACCCACTTACTCAAAACTCTCAAGCTCTTTATCTCGACCAAATTATGCTCAAATAATCTCTCAACATTACTATCTTCCTCTTATACACCTTACCTTGGGAATAAGGCTATTTTAGAAATCCTTTTGTCTCAAATCAAAAGATTTTACCCGATTTAGAGGTAATGTTTTCTCTCAAATTCCTTTCCTTTATTTTCCTTGTCCATTCCCTATGCTTTTCTTATTCATTTATTCAATAACAAAAATAGTATTATATTTATACTATGATTTTTTTATAATAAATATTCTAACTACAATTACACACACCTCTATCTAATGTATATGAACATACTGTTTCTATGTACGATGAACTATACCCTCACGAAACGATGATTGATCGATTTTCTCCTAACACCACTCATGGTGGCCATTATGCTGGAAGTTTTTTAATATATGATATAAATTATAATTATATTATATATAATCTTCTCTAATTTATATTTACAACATACAATTATGCTTTTCATGATATGTAAATATGATAATTTAATTTGAGTAAGTGCAGCCTATCGCCCCCTCAAAGTGATATGATTCGCTCAGGTTATACATGGAACATATAAAGGATGGTGTTAATGAACTTATGTAAATTATATAACACATATATTATTATATAATTATAATATACCTATGTATCATTTAGTTTTCACTCCTTTAATATGACAAAGAAAGGAAAATAGCCTTCATGTGTACGTACGACCTACCGTCTCCATGAACGGTGCATTTCATTTATTTTCTCCTAATGTTATGGAAAATTATAAAAACATATGTACTAGATACATATGATATTTAAATCAAGAATATAATTCTGGAGATGATATAATTTTTACTTCATGGACAATTTACCTCAAAACAAGTTCATTTTCAACTCAAGTACCGAATATCGACCAAACGATCGATATTAACTTAAATAATTATGTAATTCATATAACGTGGTAATAAGTGATATAAATGGAATAATAAACATGAAAAATATTCTGAATAACATGTAAATTTACTTATGTTTATTATTAATGAATAACATGAAATGTACGTGACGAGTTAGACTCAATGTAAGGGACTTCGTTTCAATCTCCTTTCATTGAGGCATATTTTGATAATATATACCTCCTTGTTTTTTACGGCCTATAAAAACCCCCATTTTACTTTTAATTGCATTAAAAGGTAATATTTTTTTTAAGAATCATTTTACTAAAAAAATGGAATGTTTTTAACGTATATGGCGGCAATGACCTATCTACCACTATAACTGTTATTTGATATTTGGCTCCCGATATAAGCTTTAATGTTTTTAAAAGGAAAAGAAATCCCTTATTCCTTTTTTGGGTGTTTTGGTATTGAAAATGGTTTTTGAAATGGATTGAATATTTAAATATCTTAAAATTATTTATTATAATTGGAAATGAAATGATATTAGTGAAATGTTGATATTTTCAATATTCATTATGTTATGATTATATAATTGTACTTGGACATTTTATGGGTGGTTACGAGATAAATAAATGATGGGTGGTTATGTGATAAAATAAATTATGGGTGGCTCAATGATAAACCAAGGATGGGTGATTACATTATAACCTCCAATGCATTGGGTATGGAATTCTGTCGTATGGTTATTCTATTTAATGATTTGTGTGGAAGTCGACCGTATGGTTATTCCATTTAAGTATGTTTATGTCGAAAGTTATATTTATATGTTATATATTTCATTCTATTGGATTTATGGTAATATTTTGGTTAAAAAAATGGTAAGAAATGTGCTTATATTCAATGAATTATATTTACTACTTTTTAATGGTGACAAGTATTACATTATGATAAAGTATTAATGGTTTTCATGTTATCCCAAGACTAATATTTTTCATTCATTGTATATCCCGTATTAATATTTCAATAATCATCCCATGTTTTGAAATGTTTTTCAAAGGACATAAAGAAGAATAGAGTCAAGTATGTGATCCAGGAAAATTCATGCTATTTAAAATATGAAACGAAACGTGTTGCTTTTTAAATAGATTTTGTTTTGTGAAAAAAAATGGATAAAGAGTATAAGTGTCTACTTGTAATAATCAAGTTGTTGTGTATATTTTATTAACTAATTATCTAAATCTCAAACTAGAAAAGATCATCGATGTGAATTAATGTAAAATTATTGACTTAACTCATGATTAATTAATTCTTAAGGATGGGTAATTATATAAAATATCCTAAATAACCATAAACATATAATATAAATATCAATGTATAAATTAAATTTATTTTATATCCAAAATTATTTAATAACATATATTCTGTAAAAAATAAAATTTAAATGTCATAAAATTCACACAAGTAATAAAATGATCTCCATTGGGTTGACCAAATGTGACTATGTCCAAAATTAATAATTTGAAGCTACACCCATAAAAATTGTTTTGGGTCATCTTCCACTTCTATCTCCAACGATTAACCTAGTATCATAGCTCACTATCTGGATGAGGTTCATTTCCCTTACCTTTATATAGATTAGTAAAATCAACTTGGATACCATGGAAATTTAGATAGTTGTGACTACAACATGATATGATTCCACTAAGTGTTTCCCTAATCATTCCTAATTAATATAAGTGAATGATAGAAATTTAATATTACTAATTAAACAAAAAAATAACCCAACTTATTAGGGAATGATCACAATCTAAACCACATTAATCTATACCTTCATTATCTGGTGATTTAATTGGATTATATTCCCATAATCTAAGAAATTATCAATGATTCATGATATATAACTACTCATATCATTAAAAAGGTGATTAAATTATCATTGGTTGGTATAATTATGAAAACAATAGTTTACCATCATAACCAACAAATGTGAATGATCTATCAAATATCCAATAAATATGGTGACAGAGTGATCATCTTATGAATTTGGATTCCCAACACTAGGTGGATGATATAATTACACTACTTATACTTGTGTGAAGAATATAAAACCAATTAAAATAATTATGTGGATGATACACCACTTATATTTCATGGTTGGATGATATACCACCACTAAAAATCTCTATATGGGTGATGTAATAATAATTTTTCAAGGGTGAATGATATACCACCAATAATTATCTCTTTACAGATGATATTCCACCCAACCTTCTCAAATGAATGATGTGGTACCACCAAAATTCCAATTTTGGATGATATATGGCTAAATATTAATCATATTAAAAGCTTTATCACTTACAAAAAAACACATAACAATTGAAATTATTCAACAAAAAATTATAAAGATCTTATGTGAATGGGAAACAAATTTTTAATTCTGAAGATAGCCCACCCATAGACTATCTTGTGAACATTATAGTCCATAAAACAGGAAGTTCTAGGATATCACATAAAGGTCTCATTGTCTTGTATCATGAAGAATCACCCAACTCAAGTTCAAAATAATTGTTAAGAAACACACACCAACAGTTAGGTGGACTATAAAATTCATGGGGTAAATCCACAAATTGACCAAGACAAATCATAGCCCAATAAACATTAAAAAGTATTTTTTGATGAGAAAAATAAATTTATAGTACATAACTAGGGACTATACACATTGTTTTATTTCAAATAATTTCATATAAAACATTCCATACTTTTAAATACTAATGGATAGGTTATGAAAAACCTTCCATCATACATTATAATCCCACACATCAAAAGACTCATTAGAATTCATCATTAATCAATGATTTCATTAAAAAATAAAAATCATTATATTAGTGAGTAACTGGTGGAAATTTCGATTAAAGTGATACAAATATGGGTAAGATGTAAGTAGAAAATAATCCTTATCTATTGAATCACCCAATGATGGATGGACCAATAAATACTCAACAATGTAGATGATTTAATGGTGGGATGACTTAAATGTAGAAGAAAGTTAGGGGTTCTCATTCCTACTATTGGGGGAAAATAATGGAAATGGAACATTTTAGGTTAAATTTTAATTGTTTAATTAATTTTAATTTAAAACTAAAAAAAGTTTAGGGTCCCCATTACTTCTTGTCCACATAGTTTATCTAACAACACCCATTAGTGGGGTTCTATTTTCACATGACCTTTAAAGTCATATTGAAATTACATACTATAGGGATGGTCTAAAAAACATGAACCCTATGACAACACAACATATCCACCCTAAAAGGAAGCATAACACCATTAATTGTACTCTAATAATGGTTTTATCCCATATATCATAATATAATACTCCTCACAAGAGTATACCTAAAAATGAAAATTCCCCTACGTAGGATATGTTGTAATTTGATCCTTCCCATCATAGTGTACCCCCACCACCCTATCAAGGACCCATATGGAAACCCAAAAGTGGTAGTTTGGAACCTCCTCCTAATGTTATCTCACAATTTAATGCATTTATTTTACATTGAATGACCACCAGCTGAAAAACAATTTGGTCGAAAATTGGGCCATGACATGAACTCAACCCTTATTCCCCAATAATAACCACAATAACTCAAAACACATTTTTGAAGAAAATGAAATATAATTTATACAACTAGTATATATTGTTAATTATGTGGTAAACATTATTTAGAATGTTCTATGAGGCCTTTATTTAATATAAATAACTAGTTTGATCTATAATGAAAAAATAATTACAAATATTACCTTTTAAAATATTAAAATTTTTCAAAAATTGGTGAGTATATATTTTTTAAATATTATATATCAAAATGTTTTAATAGTTGTCTTTATTAGAGAAATGTTAAATTGAAATTTTTTAAATATTTATTTGATTTAGTTATTGATATATTGTTTCTTAAATATTTTAAATTGGGATTATCATTTTGGAAATGGTAAAGGTATAATTTTTCTTTTTGAATGATTAAATAAAACTCAATTAACCATAATGGGATTCCTATAGTAGATATAATTTTATTTATTTTTATTTTTAGAGTAAATTTAAATAATTATTTACCTATATGGTTTATATTGAATAATAGTGATAATGAGTTTTTTAATATAGGTACCAATTTATTGGGTAATAATAGTAAATTATTTCATTTCCTTTGATTCGATTATTGATTTAGAAGTAAGGTAATTTAAAAAAATAATTTTTAATTGTCCCAAAAAAGTCTCTACTTATCATAATTGAGTCTACAGGACATTAATTGAAGAATTTATGGATTTATTTAATTGATTTTTTATAGTTTCTATGAATTTATTATATATTTTTAGCATCGATTATTTTTTGAGTGTTTCGTTAAATCCCATTAATTTTTTTATGGGCTATATAGGAATTGGTTGGTGATGACTAAACTTTTATGAGTTATATCATATGTAATGAGGATGGTAGAATATAAACCATTCCTAAAAAATTATATTCTTCAAAAATACAATTTTATGGGATGAAATTTTCCATCCAAAATGTTTTTATGTATGGATAAACTATAAAAGTATTTGAAAAACACCTTGAATAAACACTTCATTGAGGGAACAATTCAATATAATAACAATCAGAAATTTAAATTTCATAATGTGAAAGAAGAGAATATATGGATTTTTTGATAAAAATAAAATTATTTGAATAATCTCAATTTCCTCATCAAACATTATGTCCATATTATTCATGAATGTAGGAATATTCACCTCCAATACTACTCATGTGGAACTTTTGAAAAATGAACCAAACCCTTCGATATTTTTCTACATGTTTGTAATGACTACATGTTTTAGGGTTTGGGTCTTACATGTTGGTAACTTATAGAGTGTTTCATCAAAAATACTACGAAAAAAAATTTTAAACATATGTCATTAATAGTAAGTCAATAATTTTAGTGTCATAAATTTATACACAATAAATTATAATGTTACAAATATTCAATAATTGTTTCTACATTGTATTCTCACATTTCAAAAATATGTTTTATTAACATTTCAATATTAAATAATATGTACTATTTCCCTAAAAATATATTATTTAGTTCTATAAAACCACACGTTTTTTGTGTTCCTATTGTAAATGTATTACTATTCATACTAATATAGAGAATATGAGAATCCCATTAATTATTCAAGACTTTCAAGAACATCTTAATGATCCAATATATATGATGTGGTATGTAACTTATTTATGTATCATGGAAGTTATTATTTAGACTATTTATATAATTTCTTTATAAAAATTTAATTATGCTTTATTTCAATTTAAAAACATTATTCATTTAGATTTAAAATATGGTTGGTAATAAAAATTATATAAATACAATTCCTTTAAGGACATTTTATTTTTTTCATTCTATTATATTTAATTTTGGATTTATATTTAGTTCTTTATATAATAGGGTCTTTATGATCCTTAATGATTCATGTGTCCTTCTACAAACATTTACTAGGTGAATTTTTATTTTTTATACATAATCCCTCAGTTTTGGTTCAAAAGGATGTCATTACTCTACATAAAACCCATAAAAACCCAAAAAAATAAGTCATAAAATTATTTAAAAAACAAATAAAAATAATAAATAAAAATTTTATAAGTGATTAAAATATTATATGATATAAAAAGAACGTTTCCTATATACCAAGTCTTGAAAATAACTTTCAATGATAATATATCAAAAATATAACCATATAACCCTTCATTATCTCCCATAACTCTATATCAATGATGTTATAAGGCCTCATGTTGAATGTTAAACAATTATATATGATCCAGATCCTCATTTAATAAAAATATTGTGATAGTCTTTGTAGTGATCTGAACACTAAGCTATTGTTACCCACTACCTACCATCCTCAAATAGGTTGGTAGTCTATAATGAAGATGTATGCACTATAGGACAAGAAAAGTTCATGTTTAGTTGACTTCTATGGATCATGGGCACAACATCAATATCTGGTGGAGTTTTTATTCATGAATAGATTTCATTATGTTAAAAAATGGACAAGATAAATACTTCTGTGTGAAATGAGGTCTCACTCCATACTAATGATATCATTTTGGGTAAATTAATCTTTTAGGAATATAACATATTTATAAGGCAACTTATAATGTGTCAGATATCCAAGATTATATGAAGAAAAATCATTGAAAGTTAATATCTATAGTTATAATCAAATAAATAATATTAAAATTCAATTAAGGGTTACTTTTTTTGAATGTATAACCATGTAAGGCATATATATTTTTTGATAATAAGGGGAATCTATGTCCAATTAATATTAGGTCATTGGTGATTTTGGAGAAAATTTTGGTTTTTTGTTATCATTTTTCATTCTCCTAAAACCACTCTATTGTTTTTGACATCTTCTTATCTCACTAATGAAGAATTATATTCCCAGAACATATACTCACCACTAAATAAATAATGTTTATGAAAAACTTTTCCTACAATGAAGAGACTATATAGGTCCATTGTAGAAGAGATAATTTTTTATAAAATAAAACAACTAGATAGTGAATTTACATTGGGGGAATTATAGGTTGGGGGAAGAAAAATTGAAGCCTAATAATTCGATGAGGTTGATTTAACCATATTGGTTCATTTCTTGATGTATACCAAAAAATTTGAGATGAAAACTTATAATAAGGGGAGTGTATAATATCGATGATACAACTATGTTAAATAAAAAACATAATTTAATATAAATCACATTAAAAAGTCACTTTGATTACATCATCGAATTAAAATACATAAACCGATAAAATTACATTCCATATGAAAATAGGAACTAGTTACAGATTTCACAAAACAATATAATGTAGTACCATAATCATGAACTATATAGAATAAAACAAAAAATATTACAAATATATAAGATTTGTTTCTATTATTAATAAAATAGTACATAATGTAATAATAATTTTATGTATACTAAGAGAATTATATGAATGATTTTAAATGTTATATTAAAGTGTGTATGTAAGGGGAAATAATATGTTGAAACTGTATGGTGACCTTTGGATTCTAACAGTTGGAAAATAGATAGTTATAATAGTTATGTAACCATTATATAAAAAAGTTCCCTAGAAAATTTAAAAAATTAGTTTATAATTAATTAATTTATAGTTATTAAAAAATTATATTATTCAATGAAAATTATTATAATAACATATTTATATTTAATATTAATAATAAAATTATTGAAAAATTATTTAATATTTTATGAAAAAGTTAAAAGTTTCAAATAATTCAAGAGGATTAATTTTAAAAAATGTTTTCATATATGGAAAATATATTTTCTAAAAAGAATACAAATTTGGATTCAACATGTCGAAATTATCCAATGCTAAATTTTTTTAAATTTTCTATGATAGATAAATTTTCTAAAATATATTACAATAAAATATGATTATTCTATAACCATTATGAAAAAATTACGATGTAAAAAGGAAGTAATATTTAATATAAGTGATTCAATAACAAAAATTGTGTCAGTAAAACAAAATAATTTATTATAAAGCATTAAAATCAATAACCAAAACCTATATCATAATTTCTAAAATAAAAAATTAAATTAAATGTTTTAAAAACAGTTATGTGTTAATAAAATCCTTTTTCATTGCCAATGTATTATAAAATAATAGAGTTTAATTCTCAAAAATTGAAATTTCTTATAGAAGTTTATAAATTTCAAAATATATGGTTTAAATCCATTGAAATATATAGAAAACTCATTAGGGTAAACTTGAATCATCACATAAGCCAACATGTAATATGGCCAAGAACATGTTATTAATCATAGAAACTTGGTGACAAAAACCAATACATTATAAAATAACCATTTTAGAAAGGTGTGTCCATTGGAAAAAGGCATGACCCATCAATTTTTTTAAAGAAACACCCATAATATTTGTTACATCAATAAATATGAACTTTCATTTCAAATTAAACCCAAAATGACCATAAATAGATATAAAAATATTATCATGATATAAAACTAGATAAATAATTATTATATTTGTAGTTAGATGGTCAAAATATAGAAGAAATACCAAAATGAAAATGCTACCATATTCAATGGTTAAGCAACCCAAAAAAACTCCACCTAATCCAACACTATGAGACCATGTCCCCATCATCCCAAATATCCAACAATGTCAATAATCAAGAGTATTCATTAAGCTACATGGTTCCTTTATCTTGACCTATGTCATACAAATACACATCTATATATTCCACTGTTACTATCCAATTTTTTACACAAAAAAACAATAGGATTCCACCATTAATTTATTTAAGGCCTTTATTTAGGAATACCATTAAATATAGTTTGAAAAAAATATCTTTCAACATTATTTTTTCCATTAAAATAAGTTAAAATTAAAATTATTCTCTTGATATGCCTTAGGATTTCCTCATGTAATCCATATTTTATACATTGAAAACACATATAAAGTGAAGAAATAAATCCTCCCATCATTAAATTATCAAATCACCCACAGATGGTATCACCATTAGCATAAGTATAAACACAATTATAAAAAATCTAAAATGGGTAGAAGATTAAAAAAATTCAATCATCCAATTTACTAGATTCATGTATAATGATTACAAAAACCATCCAATAAAAGGTAATATGAACTATTTTATCAGAATATTCGGGTATTCTATGATAGCAATAAATTAATTTTTCTATCTAACTAATCAATATTAATAATTTGGATTCTCTCTCCATCTTCCCCAAGATAAATAACAATTACAAGGTCTTCATCAGTTCACATAGTCGCATTTGGAATCTCCCATGGTCTTTATCTTAGAGGCCCCCTCGCTCCCTTAGATAACAATATCATTTAAAAAAAATTCCAAAATATACACAATCCTATTGTCAACCTTGTGTAACGCCATTCCAAAGATCATAAAAACATCCATTACATTAGTCCATTTTAAAATAAAAATCAATTCACCAAAATTAACATTTAAACAAAACAACTTAAAATAGGTAAGACATTTGTAATAAAACCCCTTAAATTTCCATTCAAAAATATATAATCACTTTAGGATCCTTCAGTAAAAAAATATAGTTAATTGAAGACAACGTCCTTTGATATGACAAATAAAATCATCAAATTTCCAACCAAAATGAGGAATAACAACTTGAATATAAATAAAATAAATTATAAAAAAAATTAAAGGAAATTTATTACAAAACCAATGTAAATAATTAATTAATTGAAAGAGATGAAAAATATCCATAAAATGGTGTCACCCTCCATGAATTACAATTAAAATTCATAGCTTGGAAACATTAAACACTATATTCTATTATTATATCTCCTTAAACACATCTTAATTAAAGAAACAACATGAAACCCACAATAATAACTATCAGATTCACCAAGGGAAAGATATTTCTTCCTTTATATAATAAAGTTGAATAACAATAATAGATAATGTGTAAAGATGAGGGAAATCACTAAAAAAAATATCACCCTGAAGTAATAGACATAGAAAAAAGTGATTAGACTAATAATCCAATAGATGGTAAATCATATTCTATGAGGGAGGGATGCACATTGTGGGGGTGAGATATACGGAATAAAGAAGACAAATCATACATTGGAAATACTTAAATATTACCATTTTAAAGACTGGGTTAGCCTGTATAGTTTGGTAGAACAATTAGAACCATGAATATAATATGTAGAATCCAATTTCTCCCCAAAAAAAGTTTCATTGATTTATATAATTCAAAAATGAAAGAAAAATTTGGCTTAGATCATGAAAAGTCCAAATTTCCCCAAAAAATCGCTTTTTAACAGTAAAAGGCATCATTATACAAACCATGTGGTGACCATGTGCCCATTTAATTTTCTTAAAAAATAATGGTTTCCCCCTCCTACTAGTAAAAATTAAATGAATGTATAAATATATAATTAAAATATAAAATGAAACATTCTTGTGACTTTTTAGGTGTCACAATTCTCCCTAATAATCTCCATTCCTCCCCCCAAAAGTCATTAAGGTATTTTAGAGAAAAAAAAGTAAGGATGATAATCCCACACTGAAACATATCACTCACATGTATCACGGATATCACCACAATATTTTCTAATAATATGGAATAATGGGATTAGTAAACTATTGAGAATCTTGTTATGAAAATCAAGAATATGAACAGGCTACTCCATGAATATTTTCTCATGCTCTAACTATGTTTCCTTTAACTCTATCACATGATACGGGTTCAAAGGGTACATAGTTTATTATGATACATAGAAAATTTCATGAGTTTTGGTCAAGAATGGAATCATATCCAACCAATAGGACATCTTCACCAAGTGATTCATGACCTAAAATGGAAAAATATATCAAATTTCAAGCTTCCCCTATTTTACAAACAAATAATTCCCAGTTCAAAGTGAAACTTAACAAACACCTGATCAGAAACCAAAATCTCAAATGGGAGATGATATTGATTATAAATTTTTTGATGAATAAAATCCAAAATTAATCTCTTTTGTATCAATATCACTTTTGTCATCATCTCTTAGATAATTTTCATTCCCAATAAAGAATTATCCATCATCTCAGGTCAACACGATGAATACTGATATGGTATCCCATACAACACATCAAAAGGGTCCATCTTGATTGATTAATAGTTACTATCTTTTTATGATAATTTAACCAATGAAATATACTTTTCCGATAAAACCAAGATGTTATCCAAACATGGAAAAATAATATCCTCAAGAATATGAATGAAATAATATATCTAAAAATCAATCTATTGATGATACATTGTGATCAACACTATCTTGGCTCTAATGGTCTCTTGGTGATTCTTCTAGAAAAGTGAAGTAAAATTGTTAGACATATCAAAATGTATCACTGAATGCACCCTTGATGTTAGTAGATCTCTCAGAACAATTGGTTCCTAAGCTACTATAACTTCATCAACTCCTAAATGGGAAGAAAATAGGCTGGCATAATAAATAGATCTATACTAACTTAATTAATGCATTAACACTATAAGTATGCCATAGAACAGTAACAAAATCCCTTGATATCTCTTCCCACTTCCACATCAGGATGTGAAAAGGATGAATAAAATGTAAAAATATAAAATTTTATATATAATGGGTTTTGTTAAAGTCAAGTGTTGATTCTCAGATGATGTTGAAGTGATTAAAACCCCCTTCTAATGATATCCATGTAATAAATATAAAAAACATGACAATATAGGGATGAAAAATGTTACAAACAAATCACATCGTACACCATAGGAAAACTACAATATCTTTTAGTAAGACCACATAGTTTTGATACAGATCACAAAGGGAAACTCAAATTGATTCCCTCTTCATTGTTTATCCATAGGCTACACTAAATAATTTGATGTTCATATTATATTATTATTCCTTTCATTATGTATATGACTCTTTTATGGAATGATATTTGAATAATAGGACATTGGGACTCATGGTGTTATTTCCATGAATCATGAAAGCACAAACCATTGAAACTTCCATCATATAAAAGTATTATATAAGTTGTTGAATACACTCCTCAACATCATTCATTTAATCATTCATTTAAATTCATGAATAAATTTCATGGTTAGTTCATGTTTCTCATACATGAAAATATATCCACTATACTTTTTATCTCTTTAAATGATTAATTAATTTCATATAACATGAGAGAAAAATAGATAATTAAAAATTACATTTTAAAAAAGTTTCATGAAATTGAATTCCATGCATTTACATCATATTTTTCATCCAATTTGATTCTTCAAATATATTTCACATATAAACAAGCCTTTATGGAACATATCATTCATATTCCACATCCACTAAAACCTATGAGGCAATGTATGATTTCAAAATATACTTTATCATGTATAGTTATATATGAAAATATAACTCCATGAAATTTTATAATATTTTTCTATATAATTAAATTATATTTATTTGATAGCTTTATTTATAAATGAGATCAAGTTCAATGAATGTAAATATATGATCAAAATATTATTATTTAATATGATATTTATCCCAATTTCATTGGATTTATAGGTTTGAATAGGGATTCATAAACAAAAAAAATATATTTTACAATGGTATGAAATGATTCCATTGGTTATCAATTAGTAATAAATGAAATTAAAAAAAACATTTCAAAATAAAGTATATGTTTTTGTAAAAAATAATTTTCAAGAAAGGAATAATATTTCTAAAAATAATCACTATTTTTGATGTTTTTAAATTAAATTTATACATTTTATATTCGATAAAATGAGTTAAAAGTCTTATAATTTTTTCTATAGGGTCTGGATATTTATAAATCCTATATCATTGATAAAAATTTATATTTTTAATATGTTTTTTATTTTATTTTTTTATGCACTTATTTTGAAATTAATGTGTCCCACCTAAATAAATTTAATTTTATCAATATTGATTCTATATTTGGAATAATGAGTCAAAATTTGGTTTACATTCCCTTTTTATTTTTAATCACAAAAAATAGTAACTATTATATAATCTATCACCTCAGTAAAAGTTATATCAGGTGGTCCTAGGTCAAAACTAAATATTAATGTCAACATTATTAATAATTATTATTATTATTACATGTTGGATATTTTACACCTATCTCCATAATTTTTAAATTTAATTTTCTAATAGAAACTGGTTCATGAAAATGACCTTTCTAATGTTTAAAGAAAATAAAAATAGAAAATTATGCTCACTTAATTTTAAATATATCATATGTGTTCACATAGGGAAAAAAGGTTGATAATAATGAATTTTATATGTCAATATGATAAAAATGAAATTATTTTCGTTATTTTAATTTATTTATAATTCTTATTAATTATATAATTATCCTAAATTCTTGTCAAACACTGACAAATTAACTTTTCAATTAACAGAAATATAAAATAAATTATTTGTAAAATATGAATAGTAAACCAATTTTACTAAGTAATGGTATTAAAAAACTTTATATATGAACATCACATATTAATGTTGTTTGGAATGGTTATAATTAAATTTTATCTTTTTATTGGTGTCTTTAGTATCAAATTAAATAAATAGTTCCAACAATTACATTACTGATATTTTGTTAAAAGAATATGTTATCAATTTTTTTATAAATCATAAAGAGAAATAAAGAGTAAAATGTTGATATTATATGGCCTAAAATGTAATTCAATGGCCATTTATGAGATAATTTCCACCTTATATGTAAAATTATAACATTTTAAAAGATAAAAGATGTCTTATTGTTAGGATAAAATAGAATAACTAAGGGGTTAATCATAAAAATTGGTAGAAAACACTACTTAATCCTATAAAAATTTTACATTATGATTGGATTTCACATAAATCCTACCTTTTGTTTGAATCTATTTCAATTTTGACACATTTTTCATGAAAATTAATTTTTTTATATTTTAATAATTTATGAAATCTCAAGTGTGTCCTTTCCCTCCCTTACAAAAGGTCATCCTAATTTAAAATATTTACACCCCATTTAACCTAATATTTTGACCAAAATCTTGAAAAATATCTTATAAACATCATATTCATGTAATACTGGTTCCTAAATTCACAATATACCATCTATAGGGTCCTCAAGTGGAGATCTAGAAGTGTATTTTCAAATAATAGGTAATTGCCTTAACTCGTGAAATTATTTTTTCTTCTTCAATTAACTCCCCTAAATATTTGGAATATATAATAAAATAATAACATCATCATCAAAAAAAATCAAATAATTATTATGATTATGAAACCAATACTATCAACAATCATTCGAATTAAATGAGAAGCAAAATTATAGATCGTGCATATGTACAAATTATCGAATCCACATAGAGATAGAATTAATTTTTCTTCCCCGTAATTCATGGATGGGTATTATGAGAGGTAATATTTTTTTTTATGATAATTATGAAATTATAATTATTAAATAAATGTAATTTCATATATACTTTATGGCCTTCCAATCCTTTGGAAAATGATAACTTCACTCATGTGATTGTTTGTTTACCACCTCAAAGAAGTTATGTCACTCTTCTTTAATTTCTATTTTACTTTTATGGTAATAATGAAATATTTAATTAATATATATTTGATGTATATAATATAATAATTATTCATTAACTGTCACGACCCATCCCCCGGGGCCAGTATCGTGACAACCCCAAGCCCGCCTTCCATAGGCCAGGGGCTGGTGTCTAGCACCAAAGGCGTAATTACCTAAAAACTGAGAAGGCATTGCCTTTATAAAAATTAACACACACAACCAGAGTACAAGCGGAAGAAAACACTAAGTAAAGCAGTATAAAAAGTGTTCTGAAAGTACAAAGGGGACGGAAATACAAGCCCAACAGAAAGGTACCGCTAAAACTGAAAGAAAGTACAACTAAAAGACAAATAGCTTGAAGGTGATTATAAACTCCTAGATCATCCACCACGGATCCTAACTGAAGCGTAGGTACAAATGTCCTCCTCAGCACTCCGCATCTATCGGTACCCTCCGTGTGTCTTCACGCCGAGTGTCCACCTCCGGGTACCGTCCAGTCCTCGTACACTCTGCCTCTGTCAGCGTTGTCTGTCGTCTGCGTCCAACACAACGAGGTGCGGGCATAACCCATGCAGGGGTGAGTATAATGATACTAAATAGGGACCCCGAGACCCTAAAGGTCTCACTAAATCCAATAAAGATAAACCACAAATAAATATCTCAACAAATAACCTTTACTTAGGTATATGACTATACATATACCTAAGTTATCAAGTAACCCATCTCAATCATGATGAAAACACAAAGGTCATTGACTCAGCTCAAACTAGGATTTTCATTAACGAAACCACAAATGCTGGAGAACTCCTCCTCTGTCGAGTACAGTGGCCCTGTCGTGACTCCGAGGCGCTACTCACTAACCTTAGACTACTGAGGTACTCATCCTGTCGAGTACTGCGGGTCTGCTGCCAAACCAAGCGCTCCTCTGTTGTGGGTCTTCCGCCAAACCTGGCGGTCCCCCTGATAGCCGTTAGAGGTTCTCCTCCTGTCAAGTACCGCGGGTCTGCTGCCAAACCAGCCACTCCATCCTCCATGGGTCTGCCACCAAACCGGGCGCTCCATCCACTGGGCTAGTCGAATCACTCCGAGTCGAATCGGTCAAGCAGTCGTCAGGTCTACCACTACTAGGTCTCTGCACTCTATCTGCTCGTCTCTAGGAGGATCCGCTCCACAAGCTCCTGGTCGATACACTAAGTGTCATGAAGTCTCACGTATAATTATCACAAAGGACTGCCTCATCATAGGGGTCTCAACTCAATAGACGGCACGTCAATTGGATGCCCGGTCTGTGAGTTATTATCCTTTTTGACCCGGGGGCCCAGTTGGCTTCATGTATGAACCAAACCAACCATATCACAACTGTACCCCGAATTCCAATGGGGTATATTTTAATGGAATTATTCTAAAAGAGATTATCAGCACCATTGACAATTATTCATACGAACGTCCAGTGCCAAAGATATGGCCAACGCAAGAAAAGGGTCAAAAGTGGGCCCGAGTTCGGTCCGACCCGGTTGGACTGACTCGGCGCAACTCAATCTGGGTAGACCCAATCTAGGTTGACCCAGTCAAACTTGTTGGGTATGACCTGGACCGTTGGGTGGTTCAGCCCGCTGAGTTTGGCCCAGTCCGTTGGGCTCGGCCCAGCGGACTGCATGGACAATTCGGGCCGAAGTCGCCATGTGGGCGATTCGGCCCGAAGGCCAGTGGCAGGTCCATCCGGCACCGCGAGGGGTGCGGCTCGGACGGCTCAGCCTGATAGGCCAATGGCGGGCCGCACTGGGTGCGGGCAGGTAGCGGGTAGACCAAGAAGGGCGCGGGGGCGCCGGGCAGGCGGTCGGGGCGCCAGGCAGGCGCATGGAGGGCGCCAGTAGGTTCGGGGCGAGCTGACAGTTTGCGGGTAGGCTGGTTGGGTGCCGCTCGACCGGTGGTAGGGTTCGCGGAGGTTTTGGGAAGTGCGACCTCTATTTTCCATTTTTGTCATCATAGCCACATTGTCATGCCGTTGTTACATCGTCGTCGATCCAAGGTTCCAAAACCATAAAGGTTTCAGAGGGGTCGGGCCGTGTTCGTGCGGCCCAAACCCTCCATGTTAGAATGATAGCACGTGGCTCAAGAAGTTGATTTAATGATAGATGATTAAGCGTTAAACAACATAAAACACACCCCTACCTCTTTAATTGTCGAGCATTTGTTCATCGTGGGGGAAGACGATTTTGTCGTCATACACTTCCACTTCTGATCTCGTGCATCGGTCCATTGATGATGAAGAGGAAGGAATAAGGGTCTTCGGAGAGGTCCCGCGTCGGAAGGGGGTTCTGAGGAAGAAGCCGAGGAAGTAGCATCGTCGTAGGCATCTTCGCGTTCTTCATTGGAGAAGATAAGTTTCTCCAAGTGTTGGGTGTCGCGATACTTTACCAGTGCTTCGTTGCTTGGTGAAGTCGTCCCCAAACCTTCTCCCAAGCTCCCTAAATATAGGAGAGGGGTAGAGGTATGTAACCATCTTGAAATTTATGATGGTTCAATTATTAGGAGCTCTAAATTCCAATGATGCAGTTACTTAATTAAAAAGGGGGGTCGGGCGAATTAAATTTCGTCAGCACAATTTAAGAGATGTGTTGGCACAGTAAAAAGGGGAGGATGCCAAGAAGTTTCCCCCACCTAGCCTGCGTCAAAACCGAAGACACGAATTAATTTTATGTTGACACATAAAATTAATTGACAACAATTAATTTTTATGTTGACACATAAAATTAATTGAGAGCAATTAATTTCACATTGACACATAAAAATAATTGACAGCAATTAATTTCTCGTCGACACATAAAATTAGTTGACAACAATTAATTTTACGTCGACACAAAAAAATTAATTGATGGGAGGTTGAGAGTTTTCTTCTCCCTCCCCATTAAATGGGGGCTAAGCCACGTGTGGACCCCACGTCATAACCTCTCATGGGAGGTTATGCTGCTCGGGTGGTCCAAACCCCAATTATCCTCCCATGGGAGGTTAGGGTGTGGTGGTCCCACCACCAACTTCCAAGTGGAGCTTTTAACCAACTAACTGCACACACAACACATGACATCTTAAAAATAAAATAAAGTGTTGTACTTTATTTTATTATTATTTTCTTTAATAAAAAGACCAAAACTAGCATCCAAACTCATTAGAACGCAACTGTGGTGAAGGTATCACTATGCAATTACCAATGCTGCAAGTTCAACGGTGCCCTAGGATTTCAATTCCGACCACTGGTTCAAAAAATATAAAATCCCGAACGTATGTTTATTGAACGTACCCGAAAAAAAGTTCGGAAAATTATGATCTGTCACCCTCGACTCGTGCCAGTCAAGGTTAGGCGCTGCCTAGGTGAAACACGCCCTGAAGAACCCAATGGTACTCTTGGATTTTTAATCCCGACTCACCATTTAGAAATTATGAATTTTACAATAAAATAATTGTCACTTAATTATTTTATTTGCGGGCAAAAACTAAATTTTTCTGCTTGCTTGCACTGGCCAAAGTTAGTATCTTCTTAAACAAATAATTCCCTCACGAGTTCAGCTCTACTCTCAGATTTTTAATCTAAGATACCCTTTGTGAGTTATAAGCATTTGAAAAATAAAATAATTTATTTAATTATTTTATTTACGGTTATGCCATTTTTGGGATTTTTCACAGGAGGCCCGGGTCAACTAAACTTAAGTCGCACCTAGGGTAAACCCGTCATCCTGAGCGCAACGTTGCCCTCAGATTTCTGATCTAAGTAACCATTTAAGAGCTATTCTATTTTTTCTGGAAAACTGCTTACGCGTGTTAATTTATGCTTAACAAAACATCGACAGATCATTCCGGGCACTCCGGGCCTCAGAATCAGGGACCTTCAAAAACTGCGGACTCATAAAATTCCAATGAATTTATGAAAAAAAATTCCTTCAAATTTCTTGGTCTTTAAATTACCCCCATATCAGGGCTTTAGGTCCTCGTAAAGCTACAACACATACTATGGAAACAAAAAGGAGGTACTGAGCACGCATATGAGCCTCCCGCTCTCATGTGCTCTCTTAGAGGTTCCTGTACTTCCAGTGAATGCGCACTAAGGGAATCGATCGTCCATACAGGACCCACTCATGTCGATCCTCAATCTCCACTAGAACCTCCATGAAAGTCGCCCCGTCATCGATGTCCATCTCCCCGTGGTCGATGATGTGGGATGGGTCGTGCACGCATCTCCTAAGCTGATATATGTAGAAGACATCGAGGGCCCGATGCAACTAAGGCAGAAGGGCCAAGCGGTAATCCGTCTCGCCTACTCTGATGAAGAAATGGAGTAGTGACTACAAGATACTATAGATAGGATGCATCATCTCTATCCACAAAGGATATATGAAAGGCAGCCAGCTGCTCTATCGCCTCTCCTAGCAGCTGAATACCAGATATCCTTCTGAGCGCATCTATTACTACATTCCCCTTTCCAAGAGTATAGACTATCTTGATGTCATAGTCCCAGAGGAACTCAATCCATCGTTGTTGTCTTAGGTTCAGATCCTTCTAAAAGAAGACACACCTGACACTATTGATATTGAAGTAAACCGTAAACCATTCTCTCTCGAACTATGGGTGAGACTAGCCAATTGTAAGAACTCAACTTCACCCTTTTTCTCCTACATTCTACAAGAGCTACTAAGATTTCCCCTTTTCGGAAAAGGGAAATCCAGTCTCATCCCCTAGATGAACCACGTTCTTTGCCTAATACAGTTAATCCTAACATGAACAGTAAAATCCATGTCATGAATGACGTTATAAGGCCTCGATGCTACTACCAAGAGATCCAACTGTTACTCTCTCCTCCAAGGGTCGAGTCACACTGTCGGCATCAGTGTGTGGTCACTGGGTCTCTTCCAGTAGGATTATCGAAAGTGAGGGTCAACTAAACAGTTTAAACCACAAACTCTTAGTACACAAAAAGGAAAACAAACGTCACAAGGACAAGTGTCTTTATTACTGTAGATCAAAGTACAAAGACACAAATCAACCACAAAAAACAACATTTACAAATATAGAATCATCATGAACAAAGGCCTCTATGTCTGGAACTAGTCCCGCTCTTTTCTACCTGCTTCCAGAGCTCCATGGTCATATGATTCAGCTGCCTGAAGTTGTGCTCTCCCCTGTCCACCCATTCCCTGTGGTCGGGGTGGACCTCCTGGTGGTGGTGGTGGCAACACCTCGAAGCATCATCCACCACCAGATGCACGACCAGCTCCCATGCCACGTCCGCATTCGCCCTGCGGACCGTCTTGATCGAACCACTGCCTCTGCCTGGGAGGTCCTTCATCTATCTGTTGATCATCTGCACAGTGGGTCAGACAGTCACGTGCCATGTGACCAAGCCCGCCACAGGAGTAACAATGCATGTTCCTAGTATTCCTAGCTCTGTATCCACCCTGGGTGCCCCACACTACCGATCCTGAGTCGTGCAGTCGACCACCTGTAGGTCAGGTCCTCTTGGACCTCTGCGTCATCTGTCTACATCCAGCTGCAGAAGAATCCGCTGCATGTCGACTAGTGGTGGGTCTTACTTCTATAGTTTGCTCAGCAAGGAAACTCTCCAATAGGAGGGCCTGCTCCAACACCCCTATCTACATCGGGATGCTGTGAGAAACCACTATGTCTCTAATCTCTTGCCTGAGCCCCTGCTCGAAGGTCTGGGCCCTGAATAATGGGTCTCGTACTGTATCTGTGGAGTAGTGCAAGAGGTCTGTGAACCTCGCTGAGTACTGCGCCACCATCATGCTACCCTGCTGAAGATGCAGTAGCTCCTGTATCCGCACCGCTTTAAGGGTGGCTGGTACAAACTCTGCCTGGAATAGGCTCTCGAAGTCTACCCATAGAAGTGTTGCCTCATCGTGCATCTGGAGAATCAGGCTCCACCATCTTCCTGGTGCTTCCTAAAGGAGGTTGGAAGCAAGGATCACCATGAAGTCTCATGGAATCCCTACTAGCCTAAATACTCTCACCACAACCTCCCGCCAATCCTCAACTGCCTTTGGTTCCGTCTCTCCCCGGAACCTAGGTGGCCTCTGGCTTTGGAACTCTTGCAGCGCGCTCAAGTGGAGTGCATCACCTGCTACTGGGGCTGGTGGCATCGGTGGCCCAACGGGTGGTAGTACTACTGGTGCCTCCGCTGGTGCCTCCACTAGGAGAGGGCCCTGTACTGAGGTCTCGTTGATCGGCGGGCTGTCAGAACGTACAACTCTCGGGGCTCTAGCTGGTCGTCCGTGGGGAGGCATCCTGAAAGAAATAGATACGACATGGTCAAAGACTATACCTGGTGAGCTAACCTGGTTTGAGTTGACTTAACGAAAACTTTTGAAAATAAGCATGCAATCAGTGTTTTTGTGCACTGTGTCGGAAATCAGAAGTCAGGGTCCTTGTGTATGGATATGTCGGCTGCCCGCACCAACACCGGACTCCCTGAACTAAAAACCACACTTAGTACCCTTAACACTATAGCTTCACAGAAAGAGAATATCAAAGTCCTATGTTTTGTGGTAGAACTGAAGTCCTCTGATACCAATTTTTCACGCCCATCCCCCTGGGCCAGTATTGTGACTACCCCAAACCTGAATTCCATAGGCCAGGGGCTGGCATTTAGCACCAAAGGCATAATTATCTAGAAAATGGGAAGGCATTGTCTTTATAAAACATAACACACACAACCAGAGTACAAGCGGAAGCAAACACTAAGTAAAGTAGTATAAAAACTGTGCTGAAAGTACAAAGAGTCAAGAAATACAATCCCAACAGAAAGGTATAGCTACAACTGAAAGAAAGTAAAACTTAAAGACAAACAGCTGGAAGGTGACTAGCAGCTCCTGGATCATCCACCACGGATCCTACCTGAAGGGTAGGTATAGATGTCCTCCTCAGCACTCCGCGTCTATCGTTCCACTCTGTGTGTTGTCACGCTGAGTGTCCACCTCCGAGTATCGTCCAGTCCTCGTACACACTTCCTCGGTTAGCATTCTCCGTCGTCTGCATCCAACACAATGATGTGTGGGCATATCCCATGCAGGGGTGAGTATAACGATACTCTGTTGGGACCCCGAGACCCTCAAGGTCTCACTAAATCCAACAAGAATAAACCACAAAGAAAGATCTCAACAGATAACCTTTACTTAGGTATATTCCCATACATATACCTAAGTTATCTAGTAAACCATCTCAATCATGAGGAAAACACAAAGGTCATGGACTCAGATCAAACCAGGATTTTCATTAACGATACCACAACTGCTGGAGAACTCCTCCTGTGTTGAGTACAGTGGCCCAGTCGCGACTCTGAGGTGCTACTCACTAACCTTAGACTGCTGAGGTACTCCTCATGTCGAGTACCACAGGTCTGCTTCCAAACCGGGCCCTCTTCCACTGTGGGTCTGCCGCCAAACCGGGCGGTCCCCCTAATAATAGTCAGAGGTACTCCACCTGTCGAGTACCGCGGGTCTGCTACCAAACTAGGCGCTCTGTCCACCATGGGTCTACCGCCAAACTGGGTGCTCCGTCCACTGGGCTATTCGAATCACTCCGAGATGAATCGGTCAAGCAGTCGTCAGGTCTACAACTACTAGGTCTCCGCACTCTATCTGCTCGTCTTTGGGAGGATCCACTCCACGAGCTACTGGTCGATACACCAAGCGTCGTGAAGTCTCACGTAGAAGTGTCACAAAGGACTGGCTTTTCATAGAGGTATCAACTCAATAGATGGCCTGTCAATTGGACGCCCGGTCTGTGAGTTATTAGCCTTTTTGTCCCAGGGGCCGGTTGGTTTCCTGTACGAACCAACCCGGCCGTATCACAACTGTACCCCGAATTTCCATGGGGTATTTTTGAAATGACTGATTCTCAAAGAGATTACCAGCGTCGCTGAAAGTCCTTCAAATGGACATCTGGTGCCAATGATATGGCCAACGCAATCAAAGGGTTAAAAGTGGGCCCGGGTCCGGTCCGACCTGCTTGGACTGACTCAGCCCAACTCAGTCTGGGTTGACCTGGTTTGGGTCGACCCGGTCAGACATGCTAGGTCTAACCCGGCCCGTTGGACGGTTCAGCCCCCTGAGTTTGGCCCAGTTTGCTGGGCCCGACCCAGCGGACTGCGTGGACAATTCGGGCCGAGTTTTCCAAGTGGGTGATTCGGCCCGAAGGCCAATGGTAGGTATGGCCGGCACCGCAAGGGTTGTGGCTCGGACGGCTCAGCCCGAGAGGACAACGTCAGGCCGCATGAGGCGCGGGCAGGCCGCGGGTGGACCGGGAAGGGCGCGGGGTGCGCCGAGCAGGCGGTCGAGCGCCGGGCAGACGGCCCGGGGGCCGGGCAGGCACTGGGGGGCGCCGGGCGGGCGTCCAGAGCTCCAGGAAGGTGCCTGGAGGGCGCCAGGAAGGCGCCTGGAGGGTGCCGGGCAGGTGCGGGGCATGCCGGAAGTGCGTGGGTAGGCCGGTCGGGAGTCGCACGACCGTCAGCGGGCTTCGCGAAGGTCGCGGGAAGCGCGACCTCTATTTTCCATTTTCATCGTCGTCGCCACATTTGCATGCCGCTGTTATATCATTTTCGATCCAAGGTTCCAGAACCATAAAGGTTTCTGAGGGTTGGTTTTTGTTCGTGCGGCTCGAACCCTCAACGTTAGAACGATAGCAAGCGGCTCAAGAAGTTGATTTAACGATAGATGATTAAGCGTTAAACAACTTAAAACACACACCCACCTCTTTAATTGTCTAGCATTCATTGGTCGGGGGGAAGACGATGTTGTCGTCGTACACTTCCACTTCCGAGCTCGTGCGTCGGTCCATTGAAGACGAAGAGGAAGGAAGAAGGGTTTTCGGAGAGGTCCCGCGTCGGAAGGGGGTTCCGAGGAAGAATCTGAGGAATTAGCGTTGCCGTCGGCGTCTTCACGTTCTTCGTTGGAGAAGATAAGTTTCTCCAAGTGTTGGGTGTCGCGATACTTTACCAGCGCTTCGTTGCTTGGTGAATCTGTCCCCAAACCTTCTCCCAAACTCCCTATATATAGGAGAGGGGGAAAGGTATGTAACCATCGAGGAATTTATGACAGTTCAATTATTAACAGCCTTTTTAAATTCCAACTATGCAGTTACTTAATTAAAAAGGGGGGTCTGGCGAATTAAATTGCGTCAGCACAATTTAAGAGGTGTGTTGGCATAGTAAAAAGGGGAGGATGCCAAGAAGTTTCCCCAACCTAGCTTGCGTCAAAACAAAAGACATGAAATAATTTTATGTTGACACATAAAATTAATTGACAATAACTAATTTTTATGTTGACACAGAAAATTAATTGAGAGCAATTAATTTCACGTCGACACATAAAATTAATTGACAGTAATTAATTTTCCGTCGATACATAAAATTAATTGACAGTTTTTAATTTTACATCGTCACATAAAATTAATTGACAAAAATTGATTTTACGTCGACACTTAAAATTAGTTGACACCAATTAATTTTACGTCGACACAAAAAAATTAATTGATGGGGGGTTAAGAGGTTTCTTCTCCCTCCTGATTAAATGGTGGGTTAAGCCACGTGTGGGCCCCACGTCATAACCTCTCGTGGGAGTTTATGTTGCTCGGGTGGTCCCCACCCCAATTATCCTCTCATGGGAGGTTAGGGTGTGGTGGTCCCACCACCAACTTCCAAGTGGAGCTTTTAACCAACTAACCGCAGACACAACACATGACAGCTTAAAAATAAAATAAATTGTAGTACTTTATTTTATTATAATTTTCTTTAATAAAAATCCAAAAACTAACTTCCAAACTCGTCAGAACACAACTGCGGTGAAGGTCTCAATAAGAAATTACCGATGTTTTGAGTTCAACGGTGCCCTAATATTTCAATTCCAAGCAATGGTTCAAATGATATAAAATCCAGAATGTACATTTACTGAACGTACCCGAAAAAAAGTTCAGAAAATTATTATTAGTCACCCTCGACTCACGTCGGTCGAGGTTAGGCTCGGCCTAGGTGAAACACACCCTGAAGAACCCAACGGTACTCTCAGAGTTTTTATCCGACTCACCATTTAGAAGTTATGAATTTTACAATAAAATAATTGTCATTTAATTATTTTATTTACGACGAAAAACTAACATTTTCTGCTAGCCCGCGCCGGCCAAAGTGAGTATCTGCTTAAACAAAGCATGTCATCATGAGTTTAGCAGTGGTCTCGGATTTCTAATCCCAGCTACCCTTTGTGAGTTATATGCATTTGAAAAATAATAATTTATTTAATTATTTAATTTACGGTTATGCCATTTTTGGGATTTTTCACAGGAGGCTCGTGCCGACTAAACTTAAGTCGCACCTAGGTTAAACCCGTCATCTTGAGCGCAACGATGCCCTTATATTGTTTATCTGAGTAAATGTTTAAGATTTATTCCACTTTTTCAGGAAAACTGCTTACGCGGGTTAATTTAAGCTTAACAAAACTTCGACGGATCATTCCGGGCACTCCGGGCCTCGGAATCAGGCGCTGTCAAAAACTACGGACTCGTAAAATTCCAAATAATTTAAGAAAAAAATTTCCTTGAAATTTTTGGGTCTTTACATTAATGTACTATTATTATCCACATTTCATTTATTTCATCCATCAAAAACTGAAAAGAACGTTAATGATTACTTAATCCTCCCTGTCTCCAATAATTATGTAATTAATTTTTTATATATAAATTTTATAAATGACTCTAAATATTTATATGATGAAGATACATAATATTTGTATCATGATTAAAATTATGAGTATTTTGGAAAAAAAACAAATGTTCAAGTACCAGAACTTTTGAACTATAATTCTCATGACGAATGTAATAGTTAACACCCTCAAATGATGATTATAATATGGAATGGTTAATAAATATTTTTTGAAATGTTAAAAGTGGATAATATAAATATATATTATATTATATTTATTTTCATGAATCTTAAAATTAATTAAAATTAATATTAAATGGAAATTAAAAAGTTTAGAGTGGATTTTCAGCAAAGGAACTCAAGGAAAAGGTTTATCATCCTGAATTTTCTTCCTTGGGACATATGTTGTTATATAAATCTATATTCATTTATGAGGTTTATATTTAGATAAATTTAAAATTTATGTCATTAAAACTCTTATCTTCATGATATTTAATGTTTTTTTTGAATCTATTTTTCTTTGTGGATTACAATTCCAATGCTAACAACGTGTGTAGATTTTATTTAATAATGTCATTATTTACTAGGATTTTTTATGATTAGTATTATGATGATAATATTTCATTATCTACCACTCAAGAAACTAATTATTTTTTCCTCATATTTTAATTTTTAGAGAATATTTATTTTCTTTTCATTTTCCTCTACTTATAAACTCAAGTTACTAAAAAAATGATTTAATGAAATTTGGGCTCATTTTACTGTATGGTTAAATATCATTTCTCTTCCATGTACATGTTTTCAACAATTGTTTTGAATATATTTTTTAGAATATTACTATAATTGTTTATAACATTATTCAAAATTTCTAAAAAATAGTATAAGAAGAATATTAATTATGATTTCTAAAGAAGGTACATTTTCAATCTTTATAAAAGTGTGAAAGGATTGTTTTCCAGAAACATTTATAGAATGAATGGAATTAGAAACTATCATCACTACTCAATGCTTTGAAGCTTCCTTTAAAATATTATAAGAATATTATAAAAGATTACATTACCTTAAAATATTGAAATGATTATGTTTTAAATATTCAATTTCAAAATGAAAATTCTATTTTCCTCAATAAATATTCCAAATATCATTTAAAATAGTTTTAAACTAAGATGAAATAATTTTTTGATACAAATACATTATTAGGGATATATTTCAATGAAACAAATATAATTCATTGTCTAGATGGATTATGGTGATGATGATTTAAGGATGAATCTGTGAAACTTATTTCTCTTCCAATGGTAAATTATTTTATAAAAGTAGTTTTTTATACACAAGTTATACTAGGATTAAATTATGAAATTATTTCGAAACCTATTTCATTTAAACTTTTATACTATATTTATGTAAATAATTTAATTTTCAAGGGTTATAATATAGTGAATGTTTTATGATTTTTCGAACCAAAATTATTTTACTTCAATTATGTTTCGGGTGGTACTAAATTATATACCCCTTAAATGGATGGCTTTAGGATGGATATCTCAAGAGATAAATAGGAAAGAAATGGGATGTGATCCCATTTTATTAAGGGAATCTATCCACTATTATAGTATTAGTAGTGAAACCTATGATGGTTTTGGAGTGAACCTAGTCAACTATGATTGTCTTATATGTAATCCATCACTACTAAGAATTCCATAAATATGATATCATTTATTATTATATTTTTTAATAATTATTTCCATTATTTTATTATCCATTCATATATTATTATAATTTTATCTCATATTTGGAATTATATTATTATTTATTCCTTACACATTGTTCTTGATTTGATTAATCAATGATAAATTCCACTATATGATACCCCTTAATTAGTCTGTTAGATAACCCCTTTATATTGTATTCAATTTCCTATGTAACCATGATGACCACTTTGTGTGACTTATTATTAATTAATTATTATTAATAAATCATGATTTATTATCATCATGTATTTTATTATTACATTTTAGCTTAATTTTGATTTTTATCTAGTCTCTCAATACAACTGAATTTTTGGATCTTGTATATTTAGATCTTATGTTTGTTATACCACTAAAATATAGTACCATTAGCTCTAGGTTACACTATTAGAGGTGTTTCATAAATGATATCAATAACTATAAAGGTTATTAGCGTATTTTTATAATCTATAAGAATGTTCAAGTTTAATCATCATAATAAAAACCAAAATAGTTTTTCCATGTAATTTAAAAAATGTGATTCATAAAAAATTATGTGGTAATACATGTACTTTCAATAGTTATATATCAAGATATTTATTTATACCCTCTTGAAATTTCAAAATATATTAGTTTTTTTGGTTTGGTGGAAGTGAATGGGAATTCATGTCTGAATGATTTTTGACATTATCAATATAAACATATTTTATGAAACCATGTAATGGTATTAGCTCCAATTCAAGGGTATTTGAAATTTTTGAGGGATAATTGGAAAAATAATAGTAAATTATAGAATCATTCAGCTCAATGATAAAATAATTAATATTTAAATATGATTTTATATAGTGTGTGAAATTAATAACTAGTTTTATATCCTATATATGTGAAAACCCATTAATTAAAAAGAACGAATGGAATAAACTATATCTAGTGCAACATTCACCATATTAAAAAAAAATTAAAAATATGTATGATTAATTATTATATATTGAATCATTTATTTGATTACATGATTTAATGGGTATATAGAGTACACTATTAAAATTAACTAGATTTATGGAATGAATCTTAATGGGTTGGATCATGACCTCAATAATTTTGATGTGGAAAATACCACAAAAAATATCTTTAGAGAAATTAATTAAATTTTGGTACTTTTTAACCATTTTCATCACAAATATAACTGTGGAATATATACTAATTAATTCAAATTATAATTTTAGAACAAAATTATTTATAAAAAATATGATTTTAATCCTCTCTATAACATCCTCACTTACCTCAGTGTGGTGATAAATGAACCAATTTTCCAATTGAATAAAAACACATTCTTGAATAATATTCCGACCATTTAATGTAATGGATGCATATTGAGGTGTTGTATTAATTATGTTTACAAAATTATATATAAAAAATAAAAATAAAATCTCCCCTATATTATGAAATTTCCTCAGTGTGGTTTACCTTCACTATTATTAAACTATGCCACTATACACCATATGAATTCCTCCCCAAACTCCATTAGAAACAAACTAATATTTAGTTCAAATGTATAGCATGGTGTGACTATACCCACTCTATTATATTCAAAAATAAATTATAGTGGATGAAATACCAACTATATTATTCACCATATAATAGAAACATAAAAAGATGAAACACCACTAAGTACCTTCCAACTGTATGTAACATTGACATGTTATACCAAAATAAAAACTAAAATTTCATCCATGTAACACATGTACATATAACATAACTATTAGGTTGATTATCTAAAATTGTGACTGAATACATAAACACAAAAAATGAGACACTAACATAATTTCTTTTTAGTTATACCTAATAATTTGTCTCACTAATCAAACCTATAATCCTAAATAATCTAATTATTAGAGGTGCCTTTCCATTACCATTATTGAAAACAATTAAATGTTCATGGGTACCAAGGTTCTCGGTCATGGCGAGTATAACATAGTAGGAAACCCTAAATAGTGTCCCTTATAATGTACAATAAATATAATATTATTCATGATATGGAATGTTATTAATAATATAAAAAAATAATTTCACACATTATGGAATATCAGGGTTCAATCCACATATTACCGTAACTTATACATCTTATGCAAGAATAGTATGATATAACCAAGATCTGATCACTCCTTTTGGATGATTGATATATCACACATTTTCTTGTAATCAATGTGTATGAGTTATCCTCATCTTGTACTAAAAGGTGACTGATGAAGCACTATCACAACCCCTAAGGTGAATAATATACCAGTAATGAAATATTAGTGGTAAATGATTCTTTTCCTCTTGAATAAGTATTCTAAAATCCATGTGTATTTTATAAAACCACTACCTACACTCTGAGTGATGATATAAAATTTCTTGCACTCTTTTTTTGTATGATACAATGATGATATAATGAATTTGGTTGATATACCACCTATAAAAATATCTATGTTAAAAATTCACCACCAACATATCATGGGTGTATGATAAAACACAACTTAAAATCTTTAGGGAAATGATGCACTACCAAAAAAACTATCAAGTTAGACGTGATACCACCATAATATAAAGGGTCAATGACCAACACTAAGAATTCATCACAATGAATGGTTTATCACTTATAAAAAACATATATTGTTCACCATTATTCAAACCACCAAAGTACATTATCTCATGACACTAACCCTATCAAGGTCACATGCCATGGTTATCCAACCCCTATCCCATTTGGTTCATGTGTTATTCCCTCTCAATGGATGTCTAAAAATAGCTGACAAACCACCTATGGTAATTTTGTTTGAAGGTATCAAAAATCCATATTTTCATGACAATTTTATACTATGTAAACCATATTTCAAATAGTACTTAGAAACTATAGTGTAAATACACAAAAATCACAGGGTGGCTCAGAGCATAATAGAACTCAAATAGTCATAAACGAATTACAGAATCTTATTTAAATTTATTACTAGGGCCTCCACACCAAGCTAGAACTACCCCTTTTTCATAAAACACATCCCATGATTATAAATATCTATGATAATATAGGGACCACATACATTAATATATAGTATTCCCACACATTGAATATCACCTGAAGATTTATTAATAATCAATTTTTTTCTAAAAAATTAAAAAAAATCATAAATTATGGAATAACTGGTAAAAATAGTCATAACTAGAGAAAAATTGTGATAAGACTAAAGAAAATTTTTATGATTACCCATGATTTCACCTTGGGATAGATGGACCAAAAAATATCAGAATGATGGATATAAAAAATCATGGGATGTATAGAATAATGTAGAAGGGCAAGGGAGCTTGGTCCTATAGTTTTGGGAACATGAGGTAAAAGTATCAATTTTGTTTTACATTTCAAAATAAAATTTAATTTTAATTTAACCTAAAAATATTACATAGTTTTTGGGTTTTAGTGTAACCACATGGGCCACCAAATAATTCCTCATATTAGGTTCACATACCTTTGTGACATTCACAAATGTGGAATAATTCATAGTTATATGGAAGATCTATGAAATTAGATCTCTACCCTTCATTATAAAACCACCCCAACTCAGAGCACAACCCCCATGATTGAGGTATAATTTTTTCATTATCCATTGACAAACGGTGCAATGTGACTTACAAAATTGGATCATCAAATCCAATTTACCTATCTCAAGGAACACTGTAGTGTAATCCTTTCCCAAATAAATCCAAGTAGTATACCTCCCCCCCCCCACTCGGTCAGGGATTCACATCACACCCCATGAGATATAGTGTGACCCCTCACCCATGAGTAAGATTTCATGTCATAATGTGTGGGTTATTGAATAATAAACCACCTTTAATATAATTTCCTCATGTACCTAAGTGAAACTCATTAAACTAACCCCTGATAAAATGTCAATTCTACCAAATCATCAAAAAATACAAACAAAAAACAAGTCATTTGTGGATAATTAAATCTAAATAAATTCTTAAGAATATATGCATAATTATAATCTACCCACCATATACCTACTCATCCCTGAGATGCATCATCGAACCACACAAACCAAAATCCCGGTCCATTTATCCTACATATAAAACACTCACTCCAATGTCTCATATTATACATACTAATACTTATATATCATGTGTTTCAAAGGGACCTCCTCCCCTGAAATTATTTTCCCACTCTAATCCATGACACAAACTGATCATTCCTAGAATGATTCATAATAATTCAACTCAACGCCACTGATGTTGATTGCATGAAAAAGGAAACTATGGTATGAATGATTCTAGACTATATATATATATAAGATTAAATTAATTGGAAAAAATCTACAAATATGTAAAAAAATATTTCACTATACATATCCTCTCAATAACCTAAAGTATCCCCATGAACCTATCTTTCAACATTCCCATGCAATGAATAAAATGGATCTCCATATGGGGTGACCCTCAAAATAATTATTGGGTTCACTAATAAAACTCCATATAATTGAATAATTTATTGGTATTAGATATCTTCTCTATCTTATATTCTTCCACATACTTCAGGAAATATATTTCTTTATTAATAAATCACAAGTATCACCCCAATAATAGATGACTCCCTTTCCTCAATCTAGAACTGAGGATACTGGAATTTTTTATCATACAATGCCTCTAAAAAATATTTATCTAAATTGAATTATGATAACTATTATTCATAGATAAATCATCATGTGTGATACTTTTCTCTCATTAACTGCGAAAATTAGTGACACATTCCAAATTATTTCCCTAAAATAACAAGATGGTACTCACAAGCTATAAAAGTGGGACTGCTAAAACAAACACGAGAAGAATTTTTTTTATTACCATATCATATGTATAGAGAGTTATTCCTAATGTATTGTTACCATAATAGTGTTGATACATATTTTCCCACTATTAACATTGTAATTTTATTATACTTTTGTTGTACCACATGTTTATATTAGTTCTTAGATATATTAAAAATCATGAGTTTCTATGATATGATTCAAAAAAAACATATGATGAATTTTCTAGATAAATATTATTGATGGTACACATGTTGAGTATAAATATATGCTCCTTTGGGGTCAATATATTTTCACTTTGTGATCTCATGTAGATTATATCATGTGGAGTAAGCATTCAATTGAAACAACTCATGTTTTGGGTGCCATTGGATGTTCCCATTTATGAGCACATATATTGTTCTATCAACTTGATATCATTATCAATGTATAACTTCTGACTTAATAAAATGAATAATGATGAAAAATAATAATTTTTTTGTTAAGGTGTCATAAATTGCATGCATAATTGGTTATATGGAATTGTTTGAATAATCAAGGAAGGTTTTGTAACTTCTGATTGGAAAATTTTTCTCACACAACATTACAATGATATGAATTCATTTTCTAAAAACATTTTCATGGGAGATGAATTTATTCTTAACTAAAAAGGTCACTGAATTAATAAATAAATAATATAAGTATGATGACACAAAATGTGTATCCCTCTTGTCAAGATAATGCTAGATAATGACATTATATTACATAGAGAATTTCCACATGATGTTTTCTTAGATATGAATTATCATTTTTTATTTTGGTTCCATGACGTTCTATTAGATAAAACTCTCAGTATGTGATTATAACTCATTTCTGTCAAGAAAAGGGAATTGAGTGTCACACACAATGTGTATCAACAACATATCCTTATTTAGAGGAATATGTGTTTCGGATGAAGTGGTCCCTGGTTGTTGGGGTGTTGAATGTGTGAGTGTAAAAAATTCCATGTAAATTATTCAACTATTCATTGTTCATAATATTATACAAATGGAATTCATTTATAAATGTATTATAATGTAATTAAATAATAATAGTGAATATAAGTAGATAATATTTTTAAAAATAATTCAACACATTTAGGGTTGTTAAATATTTATAGGGAAATTAGAGAAGAGTAAATAGTATTCATTTAATCACATGATAATTTAGTTATGTGATAAGATAGTGATAAAATATTTATCTCACTTGTGATGTGTTGACTATGTTGTCATACTTGTTACGGGTTAGGTTTTAAGATTTAAATACAATGTATTAAGATAATTTTTTTGAGTTTAACCTAGATATAAAAACTATTTTATGACAATAGATGAATAAGGTATACGATTGTTATAACATTCACTCCTCTAAATCCCTATGTCATGTTTTAGAGAGATAATCAGATAAATTATTATTAAGGAATCAATAACCCTTCCTCGGATCGAGTCTTTGTTCATTGTACAATAAAAGTGTTCTTGTAAATACATTCATATCCCATTATATCACTCATAAATATATTGAAAATGATCCAAGAATTTTTTTGAATGTGTGGATTATCTATAGGGTAACTATATTTTCACCTTCAGTATTTGATATGAAAATTTTGAGAGGATCATATTGAAGTTGGTGAATTAACAATGTACTATTTAAGGGGTCAATCTGAATTTCCATTTTTTTTAATTTAAATTCAAAAAATTCATGGTATAATCCATGATCTAGTATAACAGATTTAATCTCCCCAAAATCATATTGTAACATCCACCCAGAATTCACTAAGTTGGTGCTTTGAGTCGGTTCATTATGACACCTCAAGCATGTCTCCCCATACTCTAGAGGTTTTTGACTAGTAACATGGGTCTATGGTTGAATAGTGGGGAGACTATACCCTCGTTTCTGAGTGAGAAAAATATTGTAAATATCTATGTATCATACATAGTGTAAATAATCTGAGTGAAGAATCAATAAATAACACAAAATATAATGTACTGTAGTAATAAATTAAAATTCAATAAAATACCAAAGAGTTATTTCATCTAAAAAACATCAGTTACCCATTAGGGAAACCATAGATATAAATGTTTAAAAAAAGAAAGGTAAATAAAATTATAGGGATCTAATATGATATCCAAGACATACCACGTACCTTGTCTCTAAGATGCTATTGATATTCACTATCCTGATTAGAATAACCCACACAAGAAGCTCTGCTCAGTCATGATACTTTGTTCCACTTCCCTATCCACCATGGAACTCTGATCAACCAAAAAAAGAAAACATAAGGTCTAAAAATACATTGTTGTTAATGTGAAGGTTTTATAAATAATTTCTGTAGGCCACTCCAATGATGATCCAATAAAATATGATCTCAGAAGTGCATGTTCCTGCAATTTTCTTATCCTAGACAAGTCACACGATAATATATAAATAAAACCAATAAACATGAAACCACAGTCGATCATTGGTTCTATGATCTCAGCCAACAAGTAATTTTCCACTATTGACGTCTGATTAAGCGAGGATTTGTCGCAGATCCCCGATCAAAATATTATTTACCTAAGAATGCAATATAGTGCACTCCCAGGGTCGGTCTCAAGGAGGCAACTTACACAACACCAAAATTCTATTGTCACTATTTATTTTCTAACTAATATATAATATAAAGATGAGTTTGAAATATGAATAAAATATGAATATATATATATATATGTAATGCAAACAATTTTATGTTAAAAAGAAGAAAGAATAAATTTGTTCTTGGAGGATCATAATGGTTGATATCATTGTTTATTAAAATATTCTCAATATCAATTCAATGTAGTGATCAAAATCTATCACACTACACCCTATTATTTGAAATGTTATTTCCCCAACACCGAGATCTCTGCATGTGGGGAAATACTCTTCCTAAATTCGGGTAGGAGATCTCTTTGCTAACCATCACTATACAAGTCATACTGCATCGTATGCATGACTTATATAGTGAAGGGAAGGATAAATGATGAATGAGAAGAAGAACTTGGTGATAGAGAAAATGGGGCAATCGCACATCATAATAAATTTAACCACCACCAAAATTCTCAGAATTAAATTAAGATATTTAAATTTAAGCACAATGAAACTCAATCAACCATCATTCTCCTCCTCAAACAAACATCGAGGTTAGTTCCCCATTTTCATGGAGTTAGAAGAGAATACGGTGGGAGAAACACATAAAAGTACAAATGGAAGAATGAGGTATGAAGAAGAATAAGAATAAAGTAATGTATATTAAAAATATGAATAAAAGAAATTACATAAATAAGCTCCACCTTATCCCCCCTGGAATGGATATATCATAAACTGGGAGAAGGGACACATATTTATAGGGAGAAGGGGTGACAAATTCACACACAAAACAATTAATCCTAAAGGTTCCACATAGAGAAGCCCTTAAATGACCGAATATGTAATAGGTGTCTTCATAAATGTTGTTCCTTAATGTCTCCTCCGTTTTCTCCCAAAATATGAGATTCATTGGACGCGCCTAGAAAGAGTTATAAATTTAATATTGGAGGTTTCCTTTTTGGGAGGCAGCTTCCTTTATATGTATGTCATTCAATGTCCCTCATAATGGATTCCAAACGACTTTAAATGTATTTTGTAAACGCTCCCATGAGTCCTCGTACATCTCCAAGTGGAATAATCTAATTTGGAGTTGTGTAGACCGAATTGGGATTCCGTTATGTAAGTGAGGTCAGTTCTGTCCACCCGGAAAACTCTTCAACTTCATTGAATTTTTACGTCTTCTAGAGGATCGAATCAGCTCCTGGTACAGAAGACAAAAATGAAGGAAATATAATAAGGATTCTAAAAAAATTTGAATCAGAAAATTTGGAATTTTATTTTTCCGGAAATGACCAAAATACCCCTGACGTAAAATTCTGTCAAAAATCCAGAATTAGTCATTTTTCACATTTGGGTTCAAAATAACACTAAAACCTAAAAACATGATAATTACCCATTCAATAACACTTTTGTGGGATTATAAAAAATGTTTTACAGTATAAAATATATGAAAATTTGAGCTTCATCACTCCCCCACACTTAAACATTGCACTCCTGGGCAATAATCTTACATCCAAATCAAAATCCACACAACAATCAAAAATGAGAAAATATCAATGATTTTATCCAAAATAGAATTCCATCATGTCTCATTTATGAATAATAATTCTCTAATTTTCATTTCAATCATTAAAATTTGTTCAACCTCATAAATAAATCCACGGCCCAATCACAACCTACCTCACATTGAATTTTATGTCACTCCTCACTCAAGATAAATTGAATCTAGAGTTATACTCATACTTGAAAATCGCATGTATCACCATAGGTTTGTGAAAATTATCATTTCTCCACAGCGTGAAACATGAAAATGAATTTAATCATGATGGATTTAATTAAAGGTTCAAATGATTCTGTGGCTTAGGGTCGATGGTAAAAAAATGTTCCAAGCTAGAAAGAGGAGGTTGAACTTTTAAGTACAATGCATGATTAAATCAAGTGAAAACACAGGAAATTCCTTACTCAATACTGCTTTTAAATGTGAAAAACATCCCCACCCATATTTATGACATGGTACATGAGCCAATAAGTGATTGTAATGAATGATATCATCTAAGTTCTCCTCTTTTTTTTCAATGCTCCAGAAAGGCACAGCTTTATTTTTTTTTCTTTTTTTTCTTTTTTTCATAGAGGATGAGCTGAAAAATTGAATACAATGAATGAATGAAAATTCATGCCCTTGATTTTTGGGAGGTACATGAGTCATAAAAGAATGTACAATGAGGAATTCAAGCTCATCTCTATTTTTTTTTCTTTTTTTAGGAGAAATGGATGAACCAAATAAAGCACAATGAAATGACGACACATGCCCAATTCTCATGTTATCCACTGCCCAAAGTATTGACACACACCTCACACCACCCATAAATGATACACATACCAATGAACGCACACGAAAGGCCCTTCCCCCACACTCAAACTTGAAATATCCATGCAAAAATAATAAAAGTGCGGGTAGGTATGGAAAAATTGGCTTGTAATGTGGCTTAAACCTATAAGGCAATTCATGGAATCTAAGGGATTACGAAGGATAAATGTAAAGGTGGGTCTCAGGATAAAATGTGACTAGCCAAAGAGATGCCTCAATCATTTTAAATACATTCCATGAAATCCAAAGCTTCGAAATAGAATATTCACAAATTCTGGTTCTCACACAAAATTCAAGTTTCCCTCAAGAAAGTGTGGGTATTAGGAAGAATATGTAAAAGTGGTTTAGAATACCTCACAAGATTGGAAAAAATATTTTGAGTCAGTGTTTCATGTTCATGGATTTCAAAAATCAGTCAAACTCATAAAAATCATTGATAATCCAATTCAAGAAAAATGTTTTCACATCAACAATCATTTAAAATCCATTATTTCAAAAATCATTTAAACTCTTTATAATCAATTGATGTGTGAAAAGTGATAAGAATATTCATTAAAGCTCAAAAATCCTAAAAATATATAAAAAAAATGAAAAGCACACAAGAATAACTAAGCAGGTTGACACTCCCCCACACTTAAATTTAACTACCCCTTATTTCAACTCAACAAAATATAAATATAAAGGTAGAAAATCTAAGGAAAGGAAAGATACAACCTGAAATTATTTTAGAGGTGGATGCCTTGAGTTAAGCTCCTAGAAGTAGCCACTTTAAAACTACAAGAAAGTAATTAAAATACATAAGAAAAATAAATTAAAAGAATGGGAAAGTGAAAAGAAAAGAGATAATGCTTGGTTTAGACCCCTAAGCGGGTGCTAGGTTTTTACTGCCCCTAGTCAGGCAGTTTCAGTACATTATCCCCAATCAGAAGGTGGGTGTGGTTTCTTTGAGATGAACCACCACATGTGAGTTTTCCCGATGTCCATGATTAAACACTGAAAGTAGAGAATCCAAAATAAGATAAGAATGTTCCCAACCACCGAGAAAGAATAAAGAAGAAATTTGAGGTTCGTAGTGGGAGGGAATAAAAGATAAGGATTCTCCCGGTTAACTTCGGCGGTGTCCTCCTCCATATGGTATGAAAATTTTTGTTGAGGAGGTAGTCGCACCACCACCAGCTTCTTCAGATCTTCTTCGTCGATTACCACCACTTTGGTGGTATCATCATCAAAATCCAAGGTCTTCTCCATTTGTGTTGTATCTGAAATTTCAGGAAAGGATAAGTCAGAAAACAATTCAGTTTGAATAAAATTAAAACATGACGAATCAATAAAGAAATCTTCCCTTTCATGTAATTCATCTTGGTAATTGATCTCTTCAGGCATGACCATTGGAAACTCAATCTCAGCAGGTGTGTCTTCTTCTTTTTCTTCCAAAGAAAGAGAGAGGTAGAAAGTGTCTGATGTTTCATTATCAAGTATGGGAAGATCACGTTTCAAGTTATCTTCAACAAATTTATTCCAAGATTCTTCCAAAAAATGTTGACCTCCCATCAGTGCATCAGTTGGAATTGTACTTCTGGGACCTCCTTGAGCAATGGGTGAGTGTGGGATGATGTGATAAGTTCCTTTATGAGTTCTTTCTCACTCTCCTCAGGTTCTTTAACATAAAATGTGATTGGTGAAATCAATTTCACCACTCATTCTGGTTCAGGTTCAGGCTCAGGTTTGGATTGCTCTTGAGATGTGCGTACATATTCAGCAATCCATTCAATTTGGCTCTCTGATTTTTGAACTTTATCACTAATCCTATGAAATTGAGCATCAATTTCATTAAAAACATTTTCTGGAACCTGAGATTGGTCAGTCCATGCAGAATAATAACCATTGAAATACATCATGAACAAAAAGTTTTTTTTTTGTATTTTTTTGAAATTTATGATTTTTTTTGTTTTTTTATGAATAACGGTGTGTGCAAGTGTTGCGCCTCCCCGGCAACGGCGCCAATTTGATTAAGCGAGGATTTTTCGCAGATCCCCGATCAAAATATTATTTACCTAAGAATGCAATATAGTGCACTCCCAGGGTCGGTCTCAAGGAGGCAACTTACACAACACCAAAATTCTATTGTCACTATTTATTTTCTAACTAATATATAATATAAATATGAGTTTGAAATATGAATAAAATATGAATATATATATATATATATGTAATGCAAACAATTTTATGTTAAAAAGAAGAAAGAAGAAATTTGTTCTTGGAGGATCATAATGGTTGATATCATTGTTTATTAAAATATTCTCAATATCAATTCAATGTAGTGATCAAAATCTATCACACTACACCCTCTTATTTGAAATGTTATTTCCCCAACACCGAGATCTCTGCATGTGGGGAAATACTCTTCCTAAAGTCGGCTAGGAGATCTCTTTGCCGACCATCTCTATACAAGTCATAATCCATCGTATGAATGACTTATATAGTGAAGGGAAGGATAAATGATGAATGAGAAGAAGAACTTGGTGATAGAGAAAATGGGGAAATCGCACCTCATAATCAATTTAACCACCACCAAAATTCTCAGAATTAAATTAAGATATTTAAATTTAAGCACAATGAAACTCAATCAACCATCATTCTCCTCCTCAAACAAACATCGAGGTTAGTTCCCCATTTTCATGGAGTTAGAAGAGAATACGGTGGGAGAAACACATAAAAGTAAAAATGGAAGAATGAGGTATGAAGAAGAAGAATAAAGTAATGTATATTAAAAATATGAATAAAAGAAATTACAGAAATAAGCTCCACCTTATCCCCCCTGGAATGGATATATCATAAACTGGGAGAAGGGACACATATTTATAGGGAGAAGGGGTGACAAATTCACACACAAAACAATTAATCCTAAAGGTTCCGCGTAGAGAAGCCCTTAAATGACCGAATCTGTAATAGGTGTCTTCATAAATGTTGTTCCTTAATGTCTCCTCCATTTTCTCCCAAAATATGAGATTCATTGGACGCGCCTAGAAAGAGTTATGAGATTCACTCTAGTTATCCAATGATGGGAGACACCCTTCCCAACATCACAGCTAAGTAATAGATCAGGGAGATTGTAATCATTGCTAAAATATTCTATAGGTCGAGGAGAGAGTAAAAATACTCTATAGAGGACATGTCTAGAATATAATAATCCTCCACTAACAACCCCAGGTCCAGGATTACATAATCATCCTAATTTAACCCAGGATCCGAGGAGAGTGTAATCATACTAATCATATAACAACTCAAGGAGAGTGGGAACATCCTCATCAATTGGGATAGATAAATCATCCACAAGTATAAATACAATGTATTTCATGGCACTATAACATAGTAGTAGTCTCAATATCTAGATTACAAGAAGCACATATGGAAATCACAAAAAACTAATAGTCAAATATACAAGCTTAAGAGCCAAGTCCTACATAGAACCTCTGGGAATAAATGTTAATCGAATAAATAACATTGATTAGAAGCCAGATCCCATGAATATTGTTTGGGAATCCTAAATTTAAGGAATAGTTCCTCACATCACACTCATTAACCACCAACCAGGAAACACCTATGGCTAACATCACTGCATCAGTAATAACCAACTGAAATTATAAAAAAATGAGTGAGGGTCGACGAATGCCTAAACCCCCCCACTACTATCATATCCCCTTGGCTTACAAGTTTGGTATGGGTTCTATAGTGACACCTACCTTATCTGTAAAGACCTGTAAATTTCAAGGAACTTTTTTTCTTAAATTCTTTGGGATTTTACGAGTATGCAGTTTCTAACAGCACCTGATTCTGAGGCCCGGTGTGCTCGGAATCAATTTCTAAAGGTTAGCTCGGGTACGTTCAGTGAACGAACAAGCAGGTTTTTCTATCTTTTGAACCGGTGCTCGGAATTGAAATATGAGGGCACCGATGAAACCTCAGCGGTGGTATTTTCTTAAGAGGACCTTTACTAAAGGTGTGTTTTCTCAGGAAGAGTTGTTAAAATTTGGGGATTAATAAAGATTTGAATAAAATTTATGGTACAAATTTTATTCTTACACTAAGTGGTTTTATCCTACAAGGGGAATTTCGGGTGGGACCCACTGGCACCCTAACTACCCATGTGAGGATAAATGTGAGGTGGGGCCCACAGGAGCCCTAACCCTTCACATTCCCCATAACTCCTTAAACTATCCATTAAACCCACCATGTATTTAATTATGTGACTTCTCCTCTTCCACTTTAATAATGCCAAAACAAATTAATTTAATTAATTGAACCTCTTTGATTAATTGAATTATGTTTTTGAATTTTAATGTTTGAAATGCATGCCATGCTTTAATAAAATAAGAGGAGTCTTATTTTATTTGGGTTTGGCTCGTTGTGTTGAGGATTGGAGGAGAGAGCTCTAGATCCTTTGGAAGAACTTCATCTCCTACGTTGAAGAACGCCAAGACATCGACGAAGAACGTTGTCACCAAGGATAGACGACGTGCTTTTCCTTCTTCTCTATGCAGCTTGTGTGAGATGTCGACCCATCCTTGGATGCACGCCAACACCGTCTTCGAAACCTCACCCCACGACGCCATCTTCCGCGTCGCTAGAAAACGATATCGTTAAATCGAGGTAGGGGTTATCTTCATTCAAGTTTAACTTAAAGTTCTTCATTGGTAAAATTGGCTGCTTGTTATTGACATAACAGGAGGAGATCGGACCGCACAAACACGGACGATCCTCCTCCCCTTTTATTTGTTGATCCTCGTGGAAATTTGCGGCGAAGATGGCGTGGTTCCATTTCACCGCGCGAGAACAAAGGGAACCGCGGACGGAGCGGGCCACGGCGGTGGTGCGCGACACCGTCGTGCCACAACGGAGAACCCGAGGGAGGCTGCGGCTGGAGCGGGCCACGGCGGAGGGGCGCGGCGCCGTCGCGCGACGCTGGTCAGAGAGGAGTTGCGGCGGTCTTCAGCAGGGGCCGCCGGGCTCGGCCAGCCGTCGGCGCTCCGGGAGGCGGGTCCTCGAAGGGTCCCGTGGCTGCTCAACCGGCCGGTCTTAATGGCCGGCCGTTTTCCAGAAAAACTGGGGGATTGAAACCCCCGGCCAGCGCTTAGGGCGAACCCCACCAGGGGCCTACGTTTCCGAAACAAAGGGGGCAGCGCCCCCTTCGCACCCCGCGCGGCCGGCTTCCGAGCCGGGCCGTAGGCCACGCCCCACCATGGGCCGGGCCACGCCTAATTGGGCCAGAACCGGACCCGGGTTGGGTCGACCCGGGTCGGACCGACCCAGGGGGTATCGGGCCCGGTCGGACCGGGCCCCAACCCCCTACTTTCATATCAGGTTCTCTCAAACGCCCATATCTTGGGCTACAGACCTCTGATCGATGCACCGTCAGTTTTTTTGGGATCCTTGGATCGAGATGGTCATTTTAGTATATTATACGCAATATTTCGGTAAATTTTGGGTATGGCCGGGTTGGTTCGAACCCGAAACCAACGGGCCCCTTGGAGCGGAAATGCTTATAACTTAACGACCGGACGTCTGAATAATGTGCCGTCAGTTATGTTGAATTCCTCTTAGTTAGATGGTTATTTTGGCTTACTCCACCCAAGGTTTGGATGCAGCTGGATTATGGTCAGGTTGGATTTAGCTTAAAAACCAACCGGGCCCCTAGGACGAAAAGGCCGATAACTCTCAGAACGGGCGTCCGATTGACGTGTCGTCTGTCACGTTGAGTTCCTATTGACAAGACAGAACTCTGTGATACATAAACTCCGGACTTCGTGACATTTTATGTATTGACCCCTTGGCTCATGGAGCGGACCCTCCCAGAATCGAGCATAATGTGTGCGGGAACCCTAGAGCTGGCTGCGACAGCGACGACGATGGCGACTGTACTTGGATCCTACGTGGGTTCGGCAGCGAGGATGACTGTACATAGATCCTCTGTGGGTTCTGCATCGATGAAGACTGTACTTGGATCCTACGTGGGTTCGGTAGCGATGGTTACTGTACTTGGATCCAATGTGGGTCCGGCAGCGATGACATCTGTACTTGGATCCTACATGGGTTCGGCAGAGGAGATGATTCCAAGTCTACATCAATCATCTCCACCCCTCTTCGTGAGTAGTATACCTGTGTGAGATGAGTATTGACTTTCAATCATTATCTTCGATATGATTGACTTGATTTCCTATGTGGATTGGGTTGTGCTTTCCTATGTGGATTGGGTTGTACTTTCCTGTGTGGACTGGGTGGAACTTGGGATCGGAAGTTGGAGTCGAACTGGAATTCATGACTTAGGTATATGTATGGGCATATACCTAAGTAGTGTTGGTTGATACTTTGTATTTGTATCTTTCCTTTGTGGTTTATCCTTTGTGGATTCTAGGAGACCTTCGGGGGTCTCAGGGTCCCTACTGAGTATCGTATACTCACCCCTGCACGGGCTATGCCCGTGCTACATTGTGTTGGTTGCAGACAGCGGACAGTGATGATCATGGTTGAGGCCTGAGGAGTGGGATGGTATACAGTGGTGGACTATCAGGTGGGACATATACGGATTGGATGGCCGTACTCGAGGAGCCAATGAGACTATCTGTACTCACCCTTTAGGTTGGAGTTCCAGTGGATGTATTGGTGGTTTCTACTCTACTTTTCAGCTATTGTACTTTCTTTTCATAGTTTTACTGTACTTTCAGTTGGGTTTTTATACTGGCACATTTACTTTCCATCACTTACTTTTGTACTCAGTTTACTTAGTGTTTACTTCAGCTTGTGTACTCTGTGGTGTTTGTTTTATTATATAAAGGCAATGTCTTCCCTTTTATCGGGATTTACGCCTTTGGTGCTAGTCGCTAGCCCCTGTCCTATGGAAGGCGGGCTTGGGGTAGTCATGGAACGGGCCCTGAGGACGGTTCGTGACAAATTGGTATCAAAGGAGTCGGTTCTACCGTAGAACTCAGGACTCTAATAATTTATTCTATGTGAAGCAATAGTGTTAAGGGTATTGAGTGTGGTTATTAGTCCAGGGAGTCCAGTGTTGGTGTGGCGGCCGACGTAACCATACACTAGGACCCCGACTTCTGATTTCCGACTCACTGCACGAAAACATTGATTGCATGTGTGTTTCAAAGTTTTCTTTGTGATTACTTTGTGTCAGCTCACCAGGTATACTATATTAACCATGGAACACCTGTTTCTTTTCAGGATGGCCCCACGATGGTATCCAACTACGGTTCCGAGCTTTGTGCGAGATGGAATCCCACCAAGCAACGAGGCCTCGGTACAGGGCCCCATTACAACGGAGGCACCAGTGGTACCTCTACCCGCCGAGCCCCCGATTCCACCAGCCCCAGCAGTTGAGAGTGCATGTCGCCTGAGTGCACAGCATGAGTTTTAGTGTCAGAGACCACCCAGGTTCTTTGGGGAGACGAACCCTCAGGCAGCCGAGGATTGGCTGGAGGCTGTTGTTCGAGTCTTCAAATTGGTAGGGACACCAGCAGATCTTATCGGGATCCTTGCGGCGAGTATCCTGCATGCGGTAGTAAGTAGATGGTGGAGCCTGATGCTCCAGGTTCATGACGAGGCATCTCTTCTTTGGACGGACTTCGAGTGCCTCTTCCTCTATGAGTTCATTCCATCCACCCTCCGTCCGGTGCACATTCAGGAGCTACTACAGTTGTGGCAGGGCTGCATGTCAGTAGCCCAGTACTCGGTGAGATTTACTGATCTCTCGTACTACTCCACGGACATGGTACGGGACCCATTCCTCTGGGCCCGGACCTTCGATAAGGGACTGAGGCATGATATTGGGGCTTCGATGATCTCCCTCATCATTTCGACCCAGGCAGGAGTACAGGAGCGAGCCCTTCTTGTAGATAGATTTCTTGCTGAGCCTACACCAGCAGCGAGACTGATGAAGCTCACATTTTCATATATTTTATACTGTAAAACATTGTTTATAATCCCACAAAAGTGTTATTGAATGGGTAATTATCATGTTTTTAGGTTTTAGTGCTATTTTGAACCCAAATGTGAAAAACGACTAATTCTGGATTTTTGACAGAATTTTACGTCAGGGGTATTTTGGTCATTTCAGAAAAAATAAAATTCCAAATTTTCTGATTAAAATTTTGTTAGAATTATTACTTTATTTCCTTCATTTTTGTCTTCTGGACTAGGATCTGATTCGGTCATCTAAAGGGTCTAAAAAATCATTGAAGATTGGAATTTGTCCGGGCGGGCAGCATGGACCCACCCAACGTAATGGACATCAAACGCGGCCTACACATATCCAAATGATGTGTGTCCACCTGGGATACCTCGATGACAGATAGGGCCGTCTCTAAAATAAATTTGGAGGATGTTGGAGGTCATTAAGGATGCTATTGAATGGCATTAGTTTGGAGGAACCTTCCTGGATGCTTCGTCCAGAAACAGCAACCGAGAATGAAAAATTCATAACTCCTACATACGGTTTCCAATTTTATCTGAAATTTGGAGAGGAGACGGACAAAACATTTATGAACAACATTTTTTAAGGTTGTAACGCGTTAATATGTAATTAAAGGGGTCTACAACGCGTCAAAATTTGAGGGACAAATTCTACCTATAAAAGGAGGCCCTCACCTCCTTCCCAAAGCATCCCATTCTCCATCCATTCCTTCAAGGCACCAAGGAGGATATCTCCATCGAGGAAGGCCGGCCTCAAATCTTCCACCTTTATTTTTATTTCATTTCTTTTCTTTATTTTTAGTTTTTAATTGTAATTTAGATTTCTAATAAATTCATGCATTGTTTTTATTTTTGTGTCCACCGATTCACCCTCTTTTCTTCCTCTCATCTTACCATCGTGAACTATAATACTCATGATCATGAGTAACTAATAAGAGGAATATCCCAAGGGAGTAATCAGGTTCGTGAACCCAAGACCATCTTCCTAATATTCTTTGAGTTAATTCTAAGGATAATTTATAGTGGGTGTAATCCCCACTGTGGTTGTCTAAAGGTTAACTTCTTAATCTACAACCATTTTCCCTCGATTGAGGAGGTGGATGGAGGGTGTGCTTGGCGATCGCTAAGTAGGATTTTTATTCACAACTAGGTTAGAATAAGGTGTTCACACATATGATGGAGTGTGTACACTAAGAATATTTGGAGCTGGCCAATGAAGGTGCTCCCTGAATATTCTCTCGGGAGAACTTCCTTTCTTCCCTAATTACATTCTGTTTAGCATTGCATGGTAATTTATAATTAAATTTTAGTTTCTTCTGATTTATGAATTTCATTTATTTTATTAAATTACATTTATTTCATAAAATATTAAATAACAAAAAAAATAATTAGATTAGGTGGAATAGAAGTAGTGATTTATTAACCACAAAAGCTCCTCAAGAGAACGACCTAGGTCAGCCCCTGTGCAGCACATAGCTATAAATATTTTTGAGAGAGTGCACGACAACGCTTCGTCAAATTGGCGTTGTTGCTGGGGAGCCAAGTGGTTTTCATTCACTATTTTTATTCACACTGTGTAAATAATTTTCCTTTCATTAAAAAAACAACAAAAAATCATAAATTTCAAAAACTAAAAAAAATCTTCTTTGTTCATGATGTATTAAAATTATGATTATTATGCATGGACTGGTCAATCTCAAGGGAAAGATAATTTTTACAATGAACTAGATGCGTAATTTCATAGGATTAGTGATAAAGTGAAAAACTTGGAGGGCCAAATAGAATTGATTGCAGAATATGTACGTGCATCCCAAGAACAACCTGAACCTGAACCGGAACCTGATCCAGAACGCGTGGTGGAAGAGATTTTACCCATCATTTTTTATGCTAAAGAACCTAAGGGGGTGAGAAGGATCTACTAAAAGAATTAATCACATCATCTCGCACTCAACCATTGCTCAAGGAGGTCCTAGAAGTAAACATTCCAACTGATGCACTAATGGGAGGTCAACATTTTTTGGAAGAATCTTGGAATAACTTTGTTGAAGATAACTTGAAACATGATCTTCCCATACTTAATAATGAAACATCAGACACTTTCTACCTCTCTCTTGCTTTGGAAGATAAGGAAGAAGACGCACCTTCTGAGATTGAGTTTCCAATGGTCATGCCTGAAGAGATCAATTACCAAGCTGAATTACTTGAAAGGGGAGATTTCTTTATTAATTATTCATGTTTTAATCTTATTCAAGCTAAATTGTTTTCTGACATCTCTTCCTTTGAAATTTCTGATACAGCACAAATGGAGCAGACCATGGATGATATGAAAGATACCACTAAAGTAGTGGTGATCATGGAAGAAGATCTGGAGAAGGCGGTGGTGGTGCGACTACCTCCTCAACAAAAATTTGCATACCATATGGAGGAGGACACTGCCGAAGTTAACAGGGAGAATCCTTATCTTTTATTCCCTCCCACTTCAAACCTCAAATTTCTTCTTTATTCTTTCTTGGTGGTTGAGAACATTCTTATCTTATTTGGGGTTCTCTACTTTCAGTGTTTAATCATGGACATCAGGAAAACTCACATGTGGTGGTTCATCTCAAAGAAACCACACCCACCTTCTGATTGGGGATAATCTACTGAAACTGCCTGACTAGGGGCAGTAAAAACCTAGCACCCGCTAGGGGGTCTAAACCAAGAATTATCTCTTTTCTTTTCCTTTTCTCATTCTTTTTATTTATTTATTTTTTATTATTTATTTTTATTACTTTCTTTTAGTCTTAAAGTGGTTGCTTCTAGGAGCTTAACTAAAGGCATCCACTTCTAAAATAATGTCAGGTTGTATCTTTCCTTCCCTTTTATTTTTTTACCTTTATATTTATATTTTGTTGAGTTGAAATAAGGGGTAGTTAAATTTAAGTGTGGGGGAGTGTCAACCTGCTTAGTTCTTCTTGTGTTCTTTTCATTATTTTTTTGGAATTTTGAGCTTTAATGAATATTCTTATCACTTTTCACACATCAATTGATTTTGAAAGAGTTGAAATGATTTTTGAAATAATTGATTTTAAATGATTGTTGATATGAATTATTTTCCCTTGAAATTGATTTTCAAGCATTTTAATGAGTTTGACTGATTTTTGAAATCCATGCCCATGAAACACTGACTAAAAATATTTTTCCAATCCTGTGAGGGATTCTAAACCACTTTTACATATTCTTCCTAATACCCACACTTTCTTGAGGGAAACTTGAATTTTGTGTGAGGACCAGAATTTGTGATTAATTCTCTTTCGAAGCTTTGGATTTCATGGAATGTATTTAAAATGATTGAGGCATCGCTTTGGCTAGACACATTTTATCTTGAGACCCACCTTTACATTTATCCTTCGTAAGCCCTTAGATTCCATGAATTGCCTTATAGGTTTAAGCTACATTACAAGCCAATTTTCCTTACCTACCCGCACTTTTAGTATTTTTGCATGGATATTTCAAGTTTGAGTGTGGGGGAAGGGCCTTTCATGTGCGTTCCTTGGGATTTGTATCATTTATGGGTAATGTTAAGTGTGTGTCAATATTTTGGGCTGTGGATAACAAGAGAATTGGGCATGTGTCGTCATTTCATTGTGCTTTATTTGTTTCATCCATTTCTCCTTAAAAAAAAGAAAACAAAAAAATGGATATGAGCTTGAATTCCTAATTGTACATTCTTTTATGACTCATGTCCCTCCCAAAAATCAAGGGCATGAATTGTCATTCATTCATTATATTCAATTTTTCAGCTCATCCTCTATGAAAAAAAAAGAAAAAAAATAAAATAAATTTGTGCCTTTCTGGAGCTTTAAAAAAAAAGAGGAGAAATTAGATGATATCATTCATTATAATCACTTATTGGCTCATGTACCATGTCATAAAGATGGGTGGGGTTGTTTTTCACATTTACAAGCAGTATTGAGTGAGGAATTTCTAGTGTTTTCACTTGATTTAATCATGCATTGTACTTAAAAGTTTAACCTCCTCTTTCTAGCTTGGAACATTTTTCAATCATTTTGCCACCGACCCTAAGCCACAGAATCATTTGAACCTTTAATTAAAGCCCTCATGATTAAATTCATTTTCATGTTTCACGCTGTGTAGAAATGATAATTTTCACAAACCTGTGGTGATACAGGCGATTTTCAAGTATGAGTATAACTCTAGATTCAATTTCTCTTGAGTGAAGAGTGACATAAAATTCAATGTGAGGTAGGTTGTGATTGGGCCGTGGATTGATTTATGAGGTTGAACAAATTTTAATGATTGAAATTAAAATTAGAGAATTATTATTCATAAATGAGACATGATGGAATTCTATTTTGGATAAAATCATTGATATTTTCTCATTTTTGATTGTTGTGTGGATTTTGATTTGGATGTAAGATGATTGCCCAGGAGTGCAATGTTTAAGTATGGGGGAGTGATGAAGCTCACATTTTCATATATTTTATACTGTAAAACATTGTTTATAATCCCACAAAATTGTTATTGAATGGTTAATTATCATGTTTTTAGGTTTTAGTGCTATTTTGAACCCAAATGTGAAAAACGACTAATTCTGGATTTTTGACAGAATTTTACGTCAGGGTTATTTTGGTCATTTCAGGAAAAATAAAATTCCAAATTTTCTGATTAAAATTTTTTTATAATCCGTATTTTATTTCCTTCATTTTTGTCTTCTAGACCAGGAGCTGATTCGGTCATCTAAAGGGCCTAAAAAATCATTGAATATTGGAATTTTTCTGGGCGGGCATCATGGACCCACCCAACGTGACGGACATCAAACGCGGCCTACACATATCCAAATGATGTGTGTCCACCTGGGATAACTCGATGACAGATAGGGCCGTCTCTACAATAAATTTGGAGGATGTTGGAGGTCATTAAGGAGGCTATTGAATGGCCTTAATTTGGAGTAACCTTCCTGGATGCTTCGTCCAGAAACAGCAACCGAGAATGAAAAATTCATAACTCCTACATACGGTTTCCAAATTATCTGAAATTTGTAGAGGAGACGTCCAAGACATTTATGAACAACATTTATGAAGGGTGGAACGCGTGAATATGTAATTAAAGGGGTATACAACGCTTCGCCATTTGAGGGACAAATTCTGCCTATAAAAGGAGGCCCTCACCTCCTTCCCAAAGCATCCCATTCTCCATCCATTCCTTCAAGGCACCAAGGAGGAGATCTCCATCGAGGGAGGCCGGCCTCAAATCTTCCACCTTTCTTTTTATTTTATTTATTTTCTTTATTTTTAGTTTTTAATTGTAATTTAGATTTCTAATAAATTCATGCATTGTTTTTATTTTTGTGTCCACCAATTCACCCTCTTTTCTTCCTCTCATCTTACCATCGTGAACTATAATACTCATGATCATGAGTAACTAATAAGAGGAATATCCCAAGGGAGTAATCAGGTTAGTGAACCCAAGACCATCTTCTTAATATTCTTTGAGTTAATTCTAAGGATAATTTATAGTGGGTGTAATCCCCACTGTGGTTGTCTAAAGGTTAACTTCTTAATCTACAACCATTTTCCCTCGATTGAGGAGGTGGATGGAGGGTGTGCTTGGCGATCTCTAAGTAGGATTTTCATTCACAACTGGGGTAGAATAAGGTGTGCACACATACGATGGAGTGTGTACACTAAGAATATTTGAAGCTGGCCAATGAAGGTGCTCCCTGAATATTCTCTCGGGAGAACTTCATTTCTTCCCTAATTACATTCTGTTTAGCATTGCATGGTAATTTATAATTAAATTTTAGTTTCTTCTGATTTATGAATTTCATTTATTTTATTAAATTACATTTATTTCATAAAATATTAAACAAAAAAAAGAATTAGATTAGATGGAATAGAAGTAGTGATTTATTAACCACAAAAGCTCCTCAAGAGAACGACCTAGGTCAGCCCTTGTGCTGCACTTAGCTATAAATATTTTTGAGAGCGTGCACGACAACGCTTCGTCAAATTGGCGCCGTTGCCGGGGATCCAAGTGGTTTTCATTCACTATTTTTATTCACACTGTGTAAATAATTTTCCTTTCATTAAAAAAACAACAAAAAATCATAAATTTCAAAAACTAAAAAAAATCTTCTTTGTTCATGATGTATTCAAATTATGATTATTATGCATGGACTGATCAATCTCAAGGGAAAGATAATTTTTACAATGAAATAGATGCGTAATTTCATAGGATTAGTGATAAAGTGAAAAACTTGGAGGGCCAAATAGAATTGATTGCAGAATATGTACGCGCATCCCAAGAACAACCCGAACCTAAACCGGAACCTGAACCAGAACGAGTGGTGGAAGAGATTTCACCCATCATTTTTTATGCTAAAGAACCTGAGGGGGGTGAGAAGGATCTACTAAAAGAATTAATCACATCATCCCGCACTCAACCATTGCTCGAGGAGGTCCTAGAAGTAAACATTCCAACTGATTCACTGATGGGAGGTCAACATTTTTTGGAAAAATCTTGGAATAACTTTGTTGAAGATACCTTGAAACATGATCTTCCCATACTTAATAATGAAACATCAGACACTTTATACCTCTCTCTTGCTTTGGAAGATAAGGAAGAAGACGCACCTGTTGAGATTGAGTTTCCAATGGTCATGCCTGAAGATATCAATTACCAAGCTGAATTACTTGAAAGGGAAGATTTCTTTATTAATTCTTCATGTTTTAATCTTATTCAAGCTAAATTTTTTTCTGACATCTCTTCCTTTGAAATTTCTGATACAGCACAAATGGAGAAGACCATGGATGATATGAAAGATACCACTAAAGTAGTGGTGATCATGGAAGAAGATCTGGAGAAGGCGGCGGTGGTGCGAAAACCTCCTAAACAAAATTTTGCATACCATATGGAGGAGGACACCGCCGAAGTTAACAGGGATAATCCTTATCTTTTATTGCCACCCACTTCGAACCTCAAATTTCTTCTTTATTCTTTATTGGTGGTTGAGAACATTCTTATCTTATTTGGGGTTCTCTACTTTCAGTGTTTAATCATGGACATCAGGAAAACTCACATGTGGTGGTTCATCTCAAAGAAACCACACCCACCTTCTGATTGGGGATAATCTACTGAAACTGCCTGACTAGGGGAAGTAAAAACCTAGCACCCGCTTGGGAGTCTAAACCAAGCATTATCTCTTTTCGTTTCCTTTTCTCATTCTTTTTATTTATTTATTTTTCTTATTTATTTTTATTACTTTCTTGTAGTCTTAAAGTGGTTGCTTCTAGGAGCTTAACTCAAGGCATCCACTTCTAAAATAATGTCAGGTTGTATCTTTCCTTCCCTTTGATTTTTTTACCTTTATATTTATATTTTGTTGAGTTGAAAAAAGGGGTAGTTAAATTTAAGTGTGGGGGAGTGTCAACCTTCTTAGTTCTTCTTGTGTGCTTTTTATTTTTTTTTAGGATTTTTGAGCTTTAATGAATATTCTTATCACATTTCACACATCAATTGATTTTGAAAGAGTTGAAATGATTTTTGAAATAATTGATTTTAAATGATTGTTGATATGAATTATTTTCCCTTGAAATTGATTTTCAAGCATTTTAATGAGTTTGACTGATTTTTGAAATCCATGCCCATGAAACACTGACTAAAAATATTTTTCCAATCCTGTGAGGTATTCTAAACCACTTTTACATATTATTCCTAATACCCACACTTTCTTGAGGGAAACTTGAATTTTGTGTGAGAACTAGAATTTGTGATTAATTCTCTTTCGAAGCTTTGGATTTCATGGAATGTATTTAAAATGATTGAGGCATTGCTTTGGCTAGACACATTTTATCTTAAGATCCACCTTTACATTTATCCTTCGTAATCCCTTAGATGCCATGAATTGCCTTATAGGTTTAAGCCACATTACAAGCCAATTTTCCTTACCTACCCGCACTTTTAGTATTTTTGCATGGATATTTCAAGTTTGAGTGTGGGGGAAGGGCCTTTCGTGTGCGTCATTGGGATTTGTATCATTTATGGGTAATGTGAAGTGTGTGTCAATATTTTGGGCTGTGGATAACAAGATAATTGGGCATGTGTCATCATTTCATTGTGCTTTATTTGTTTCATCCATTTCTCCTAAAAAAAAGAAAACAAAAAAATGGATATGAGCTTGAATTCCTCATTGTACATTCTTTTATGACTCATGTCCCTCCCAAAAATCAAGGGCATGAATTGTCATTCATTCATTATATTCAATTTTTCATCTCATCCTCTTTGAAAAAAAAGAAAATAAATTAAATAAAGTTGTGCCTTTCTGAAGCTTTAAAGAAAAGAGGAGAACTTAGATGATATCATTAATTATAATCACTTATTGTCTCATGTACCATGTAATAAAGATGGGTGGGGTTGTTTTTCACATTTAAAAGCAGTATTGAGTGAGGAATTTCCTGTGTTTTCACTTGTTTTAATCATGCATTGTACTTAAAAGTTCAACCTCCTCTTTCTAGCTTGGAACATTTTTCAATCATTTTACCACCGACCCTAAGCCACAGAATCATTTGAACCTTTAATTAAAGCCCTCGTGATTAAATTCATTTTCATGTTTCACGCTGTGGAGAAATGATAATTTTCACAAACCTATGGTGATACAGGAGATTTTCAAGTATGAGTATAACTCTAGATTCAATTTCTCTTGAGTGAAGAGTGACATAAAATTCAATGTGAGGTAGGTTGTGATTAGGCCATGGATTGATTAATGAGGTTGAACAAATTTTAATGATTTAAATGAAAATGAGAGAATTATTATTCATAAATGAGACATGATGGAATTCTATTTTGGATAAAATCATTGATATTTTCTCATTTTTGATTGTTGTGTGGATTTTGATTTGGATGTAAGATGATTGCCCAGGAGTGCAATGTTTAAGTGTGGGGGAGTGATGAAGCTCACATTTTCATATATTTTATACTGTAAAACATTGTTTATAATCCCAAAAAAGTGTTATTGAATGGGTAATTATCATGTTTTTAGGTTTTAGTGCTATTTTGAACCCAAATGTGAAAAACGACTAATTCTAGATTTTTGACAGAATTTTACGTCAGGGGTATTTTGGTCATTTCAGGAAAACTAAAATTAAAAATTTTCTGATTAAATTTTTTTTAGAATCCTTATTTTATTTCCTTAATTTTTTTCTTCTGGACCAGGAGATGATTCGGTCATCTAAAGGGTCTAAAAAATCATTGAAGATTGAAATTTTTCTGGGCGGGCAGCATGGACCCACCCAACGTAACGGACATCAAACGTGGCCTACACATATCCAAATGATGTGTGTTCACCTGGGATACCTCGAGTACAGAGAGGGCCGTATCTAAAATAAATTTGGAGGATTTTGGAGGTCATTAAGGAGGCTATTGAATGGCATTAGTTTGGAGGAACCTTCCTGGATGCTTCGTCCAGAAACAGCAACCGAGAATGAAAAATTCATAACTCCTACATACGGTTTCTAAATTATCTGAAATTTGGATAGGAGATGGACAAGACATTTATGAACAACATTAATGAAGGGTGGAACGCGTGAATATGTAATTAAATAGGTCTACAATGCGTCTACATTTTAGGTACAAATTCTTCCTATAAAAGGAGGCCCTCACCTCCTTCCCAAAGCATCTCATTCTCCATCCATTCCTTCAAGGCACCAAGGAGGAGATCTCCACCGAGGGAGGCCGGCTGCAAATCTTCCACCTTTATTTTTATTTTATTTCTTTTCTTTATTTTTAGTTTTTAATTGTAATTTAGATTTCTAATAAATTCATGCATTGTTTTTATTTTTGTGTTCACTGATTCACCCTCTTTTCTTCCTCTCATCTTACCATCGTGAACTATAATACTCATGATCATGAGTAACTAATAAGAGGAATATCTCAAGGGAGTAATCAGGTTCATGAACCCAAGACCATATTCTTAATATTCTTTGAGTTAATTCTAAGGATAATTTATAGTGGGTGTAATCCCCACTGTGGTTGTCTAAAGGTTAACTTCTTAATCTACAACCATTTTCCCTCGATTGAGGAGGTGGATGGAGGGTGTGCTTGGCGATCTCTAAGTAGGATTTTCATTCACAACTGGGGTAGAATAAGGTGTGCACACATACGATGGAGTGTGTACACTAAGAATATTTGAAGCTGGCCAATGAAGGTGCTCCCTGAATATTCTCTCGGGAGAACTTCCTTTCTTCCCTAATTACATTCTGTTTAGCATTGCATGGTAATTTATAATTAAATTTTAGTTTCTTCTGATTTATTAATTTCATTTATTTTATTAAATTACATTTATTTCATAAAATATTAAACAACAAAAAAAATAATTAGATTTGGTGGAATAGAAGTAGTGATTTATTAACCACAAAAGCTCCTCAAGAGAACGACCTAGGTCAGCCCCTGTGCTGCACTTAGCTATAAATATTTTTGAGAGCGTGCATGAAAATGCTTCGTCAAATTGGCGCCGTTGCCGGGGAGCCAAGTGGTTTTCATTCACTATTTTTATTCACCCTGTGTAAATAATTTTCCTTTCATTAAAAAAACAACAAAAAAATCATAAATTTCAAAAACTAAAAAAAATCTTATTTGTTCATGATGTATTCAAATTATGATTATTATGCATAGACTGATCAATCTCAAGGTCAAGATAATTTTTACAATGAACTAGATGAACAATTTCATAGGATTAGTGATAAAGTGAAAAACTTGGAGGGCCAAATAGAATTGATTGCAGAATATGTACGCGCATCCCAAGAACAACCCGAACCTAAACCGGAACCTGAACCAGAACGAGTGGTGGAAGAGATTTCACCCATCATTTTTTATGCTAAAGAACCTGAGGGGGGTGAGAAGGATCTACTAAATGAATTAATCACATCATCCCGCACTCAACCATTGATCGAGGAGGTCCTAGAAGTAAACATTCCAACTGATACACTGATGGGAGGTCAACATTTTTTGGAAGAATCTTGGAATAACTTTGTTGAAGATAACTTGAAACATGATCTTCCCATACTTAATAATGAAACATCAGACACTTTCTACCTCTCTCTTGCATTGGATGATAAGGAAGAAGACGCACCTGCTGAGATTGAGTTTCCAATGGTCATTCCCGAAGAGATCAATTACCAAGCTGAATTACTTGAAAGGGAAGATTTCTTTATTAATTCTTCATGTTTTAATCTTATTCAAGCTAAATTGTTTTCTGACATCTCTTCCTTTGAAATTTCTGATATAGCACAAATGGAGCATACCATGGATGATATGAAAGATACCACTAAAGTAGTGGTGATCATGGAAGAAGATCTGGAGAAGGCGGCGGTGGTGCGACTAACTCCTCAACAAAAATTTGCATACCATATGGAGGAGGACACCACCGAAGTTAACAGGGAGAATCCTTATCTTTTATTCCCTCCCACTTCGAACCTCAAATTTCTTCTTTATTCTTTCTTGGTGGTTGAGAACATTATTATCTTATTTGGGTTTCTCTACTTTCAGTGTTTAATCATGGACATCAGGAAAACTCACATGTGGTGGTTCATCTCAAAGAAACCACACCCATCTTCTGATTGGGGATAATCTACTGAAACTGCCTGACTAGGGGCAGTAAAAACCTAGCACCCGCTTGGGGGTCTAAACCAAGCATTATCTCTTTTATTTTCCTTTTCTCATTCTTTTTATTTATTTTTTCCTTATTTATTTTTATTACTTTCTTGTAGTCTTAAAGTGGTTGCTTCTAGGAGCTTAACTCAAGGCATACACTTCTAAAATAATGTCAGGTTATATCTTTCCTTCCCTTTAATTTTTTTACCTTTATATTTATATTTTGTTGAGTTGAAATAAGCAGTAGTTAAATTTAAGTGTGGGGGAGTGTCAACCTGCTTAGTTCTTCTTGTGTGCGTTTCATTTTTTTTTAGGATTTTTGAGCTTTAATGAATATTCTTATCACTTTTCACACATCAATTGATTTAGAAAGAGTTGAAATGATTTTTGAAATAATTGATTTTAAATGATTGTTGATATGAATTATTTTCCCTTGAAATTGATTTTCAATCATTTTAATGAGTTTGACTGATTTTTGAATTCCATGCCCATGAAACACTGACTAAAAATATTTTTCCAATCCTGTGAGGTATTCTAAACCACATTTACATATTCTTCCTAATACCCACACTTTCTTGAGGGAAACTTGAATTTTGTGTGAGAACCAGAATTTGTGATTAATTCTCTTTCGAAGATTTGGATTTCAGGGAATGTATTTAAAATGATTGAGGCATCGCTTTGGCTAGCCACATTTTATCTTGAGACCCACCTTTACATTTATCCTTCGTAAGCCCTTAGATGCCATGAATTTCCTTATAGGTTTAAGCCACATTACAAGCCAATTTTCGTTACCTACCTGCACTTTTAGTATTTTTGCATGGATATTTCAATTTTGAGTGTGGGTAAAGGGCCTTTCATGTGCGTTCCTTGGGATTTGTATCATTTATGGGTAATGTGAAGTGTGTGTCAATATTTTGGGCTGTGGATAACAAGAGAATTGGGAATGTGTTTTCATTTCATTGTGCTTTATTTGTTTCATCCATTTCTCCTAAAAAAGAAAAAAAAATGGATATGAGCTTGAATTACTCATTGTACATTCTTTTATTACTCATGTCCCTCCCAAAAATCAAGGGCATGAATTGTCATTCATTCATTATATTCAATTTTTCAGCTCATCCTCTATGAAAAAAAAAAGAAAATAAAGAAAATAAAGTTGTGCCTTTCTGGAGATTTAAAAAAAAGAGGAGAACTTAGATTATATCATTCATTATAATCACTTATTGGCTCATGTACCATGTCATAAAGATGGGGGGGTTGTTTTTCACTTTTACAAGCAGTATTGAGTGAGTAATTTCTTGTGTTTTCACTTGATTTAATCATGCATTGTACTTAAAAGTTCAACCTCCTCTTTCTAGCTTGGAACATTTTTCAATTATTTTACCACCGACCCTAAGCCACAGAATCATTTTAACCTTTAATTAAAGCCATCATGATTAAATTCATTTTCATTTTTCACGCTATGGAGAAATGGTAATTTTCACAAACCTATGGTGATACAGGCGATTTTCAAGTATGAGTATAACTCTAGATTCAATTTCTCTGGAGTGAAGAGTGACATAAAATTCAATGTGAGGTAGGTTGTGATTGGGCCGTGGATTTATTTATGAGGTTGAACAAATTTTAATGATTGAAATGAAAATTAGAGAATTATTATTCATAAATGAGACATGATGGAATCCTATTTTGGATAAAATCATTGATATTTTCTCATTTCTGATTGTTGTGTGGATTTTGATTTGGATGTAAGATGATTGCCCAGGAGTGCAATGTTTAAGTGTGGGGGAGTGATGAAGCTCACATTTTCATATATTTTATACTGTAAAACATTGTTTATAATCCCAAAAAAGTGTTATTGAATGGGTAATTATCATTTTTTTAGGTTTTAGTGCTATTTTGAACCCAAATGTGAAAAACGACTAATTCTGGATTTTTGACAGAATTTTACATCAGGGGTATTTTGGTCATTTCAGGAAAACTAAAATTCTATATTTTATGATTAAAATTTTCTTAGAATACTTATTTTATTTCCTTCAGTTTTGTCTTCTGGACCAGGAGCTGATTCGGTCATCTAAAGGGTCTAAAAAATCATTGAAAATTGGAAGTTTTCCGGGCGGGCAGCATGGACCCACCCAACGTAAAGGACATCAAACGCGGCCTACACATATCCAAATGATGTGTGTCCACCTGGGATACCTCTAGGACAGATAGTTACGTCTCTACAATAAATTTGGAGGATGTTGGAGGTCATTAAGGAGGCTATTGAAGGGAATTATTTTGGAGGAACCTTCCTGGATGCTTCGTCCAGAAACAGCAACCGAGAATGAAAAATTCATAACTCCTACATAAGGTTTCCAAATTATCTTACATTTGGAGAGGAGACGGCCAAGATATTTATGAACAACATTTATGAAGTTTGGAACGCGTGAATATGTAATTAAAGGGGTCTACAACGCGTCGAAATTTGAGGGACAAATTCTGCCTATAAAAGGAGGCCCTCACCTCCTTCCCAAAGCATCCCATTCTCCATCCATTCCTTCAAGGCACCAAGGAGGAGATCTCCACCGAGGGAGGCCGGCCACAAATCTTCCACCTTTCTTTTTATTTTATTTCTTTTCTTTATTTTTATTTTTTAATTGTAATTTAGATTTCTAATAAATTCATGCATTGTTTTTATTTTTGTGTCCACCGATTCACCCTCTTTTCTTCCTCTCATCTTACCATCGTGAACTATAATACTCATGATCATGAGTAACTAATAAGAGTAATATCCCAAGGGATTAATCAGGTTCGTGAACCCAAGACCATCTTCTTAATATTCTTTGAGTTAATTCTAAGGATAATTTATAGTGGGTGTAATCCCCACTGTGGTTGTCTAAAGGTTAACTTCTTAATCTACAACCATTTTCCCTCGATTGAGGAGGTGGATGGAGGGTGTGCTTGGCGATCGATAAGTAGGATTTTCATTCTCAACTGGGGTAGAATAAGATGTGCACACATACTATGGAGTGTGTACACTAAGAATACTTGAAGCTGGCCAATGAAGGTGATCCCTGAATATTCTCTCGGGAGAACTTCCTTTCTTCCCTAATTACATTCTGTTTAGCATTGCATGGTAATTTATAATTAAATTTTAGTTTCTTCTGATTTATGAATTTCATTTATTTTATTAAATTACATTTATTTCATAAAATATTAAACAACAAAAAAAAGAATTATATTAGGTGGAATAGAAGTAGTGATTTGTTAACCACAAATGCTCCTCAAGAGAACGACCTAGGTCAGCCCCTGTGCTGCACTTAGCTATAAATATTTTTGAGAGCGTGCACGACAACGCTTCGTCAAATTGGTGTCGTTGCCGGGGAGACAAGTGGTTTTCATTCATTATTTTTATTCACACTGTGTAAATAATTTTCCTTTCATTAAAAAAACAACAAAAAAATCATAAATTTCAAAAACTAAAAAAATTCTTCTTTGTTCATGATGTATTCAAATTATGATTATTATGCATAGACTGATCAATCTCAAGGTCAAGATAATTTTTACAATGAACTAGATGCGCAATTTCATAGGATTAGTGATAAAGTAAAAAACTTGGAGGGCTAAATAGAATCGATTGCAGAATATGTACGCGCATCCCAAGAACAACCCGAACCTAAACCGGAACCTGAACCAGAACGAGTGGTGGAAGAGATTTCACCCATCATTTTTTATGCTAAAGAACCTGAGGGGGTGAGAAGGATCTACTAAAAGAATTAATCACATCATCCCGCACTCAACCATTTCTCGAGTAGGTCCTAGAAGTAAACATTCCAACTGATGCACTGATGGGAGGTCAACATTTTTTGGAAGAATCTTAGAATAACTTTGTTGAAGATAACTTGAAACATGATCTTCCCATACTTAATAATGAAACATCAGACACTTTCTACCTCTCTCTTGCTTTGGATGATAAGGAAGAAGACGCACCTTCTGAGATTGAGTTTCCAATGGTCATGCCCGAAGAGATCAATTACCAAGCTGAATTACTTGAAAGGGAAGATTTCTTTATTAATTCTTCATGTTTTAATCTTATTCAAGCTAAATTGTTTTCTGACATCTCTTCCTTTGAAATTTCTGATATAGCACAAATGGAGCATACCGTGGATGATATGAAAGATACCACTAAAGTAGTGGTGATCATGGAAGAAGATCTGGAGGAGGCGGCGGTGGTGCGACTAACTCCTCAACAAAAATTTTCATACCATATGGAGGAGGACAGCGCCGAAGTTAACAGGGAGAATCCTTATCTTTTATTCCCTCCCACTTCGAACCTCAAATTTCATCTTTATTCTTTCTTGGTGGTTGAGAACATTATTATCTTATTTGGGGTTCTCTACTTTCAGTGTTTAATCATGGACATCAGGAAAACTCACATGTGGTGGTTCATCTCAAAGAAACCACACCCATCTTCTGATTGGGGATAATCTACTGAAACTTCCTGACTAGGGGCAGTAAAAACCTAGCACCCGCTTGGGGGTCTAAACCAAGCATTATCTCTTTTATTTTCCTTTTCTCATTCTTTTTATTTATTTTTTTCTTATTTATTTTTATTACTTTCTTGTAGTCTTAAAGTGGTTGCTTCTAGGAGCTTAACTCAAGGCATCCACTTCTAAAATAATGTCAGGTTGTATCTTTCCTTCCCTTTAATTTTTTTACCTTTATATTTATATTTTGTTGAGTTGAAATAAGGGGTAGTTAAATTTAAGTGTGGGGGAGTGTCAACCTGCTTAGTTCTTCTTGTGTTCTTTTTATTTTTTTTTAGGATTTTTGAGCTTTAATGAATATTCTTATCACTTTTCACACATCAATTGATTTAGAAAGAGTTGAAATGATTTTTGAAATAATTGATTTTAAATGATTGTTGATATGAATTATTTTCCCTTGAAATTAATTTTCAAGCATTTTAATGAGTTTGACTGATTTTTGAAATCCATGCCCATGAAACACTGACTAAAAATATTTTTCCAATCCTGTGAGGTATTCTAAACCACTTTTACATATTCTTCCTAATACCCACACTTTCTTGAGGGAAACTTGAATTTTGTGTGAGAACCAGAATTTGTGATTAATTCTCTTTCGAAGATTTGGATTTCATGGAATGTATTTAAAATGATTGAGGCATCGCTTTGGCTAGCCACATTTTATCTTGAGACCCACCTTTACATTTATCCTTCGTAAGCCCTTAGATGCCATGAATTTCCTTATAGGTTTAATCCACATTACAAGCCAATTTTCCTTACCTACCCGCACTTTTAGTATTTTTGCATGGATATTTCAATTTTGAGTGTGGGTGAAGGGCCTTTCGTGTGCGTTCCTTGGGATTTGTATCATTTATGGGTAATGTGAAGTGTGTGTCAATATTTTGGGCTGTGGATAACAAGAGAATTGGGCATGTGTTGTCATTTCATTGTGCTTTATATGTTTCATCCATTTCTCCTAAAAAAGAAAAAAAATGGATATGAGCTTGAATTACTCATTGTATATTCTTTTATGACTCATGTCCCTCCCAAAAATCAAGGGCATGAATTGTCATTCATTCATTATATTCAATTTTTCAGCTCATCCTCTATGAAAAAAAAAGAAAATAAAGAAAATAAAGTTGTGCCTTTCTGGAGATTTAAAAAAAAGAGGAGAACTTAGATTATATCATTCATTATAATCACTTATTGGCTCATGTACCATGTCATAAAGATGGGTGGGGTTGTTTTTCACTTTTACAAGCAGTATTGAGTGAGGAATTTCTTGTTTTTTCACTTGATTTAATCATGCATTGTACTTAAGTTCAACCTCCTCTTTCTAGCTTGGAACATTTTTAAATTATTTTACCACTGACCCTAAGCCACAGAATCATTTTAACCTTTAATTAAAGCCATCATGATTAAATTCATTTTCATTTTTCACGCTATGGAGAAATGGTAATTTTCACAAACCTATGGTGATACAGGTGATTTTCAAGTATGAGTATAACTCTAGATTCAATTTCTCTTGAGTGAAGAGTGACATAAAATTCAATGTGAGGTAGGTTGTGATTGGGCCGTGGATTTATTTATGAGGTTGAACAAATTTTAATGATTTAAATGGAAATTAGAGAATTATTATTCATAAATGATACATGATGGAATCCTATTTTGGATAAAATCATTGATATTTTCTCATTTCTGATTGTTGTGTGGATTTTGATTTGGATGTAAGATGATTGCCCAGGAGTGCAATGTTTAAGTGTGGGGGAGTGATGAAGCTCACATTTTCATATATTTTATACTTTAAAACATTGTTTATAATCCCAAAAAAGTGTTATTGAATGGGTAATTATCATTTTTTTAGGTTTTAGTGCTATTTTGAACCCAAATGTGAAAAACGACTAATTCTGGATTTTTGACAGAATTTTACGTCAGGGGTATTTTGGTCATTTCAGGAAAACTAAAATTACATATTTTATGATTAAAATTTTTTTAGAATCCTTATTTTATTTCCTTCATTTTTTTATTCTGGACCAGGAGCTGATTCGGTCATCTAAAGGGTCTAAAAAATCATTGAAAATTGGAAGTTTTCCGGGCGGGCAGCATGGACCCACCCAACGTAAAGGACATCAAACGCGGCCTACACATATCCAAATGATGTGTGTCCACCTGTGATACCTCTAGGACAGATAGGTACGTCTCTACAATAAATTTGGAGGATGTTGGAGGTCATTAAGGAGGCTATTGAAGGGAATTCTTTTGGAGAAACCTTCCTGGATGCTTCGTCCAGAAACAGCAACCGAGAATTAAAAATTCATAACTCCTACATACGGTTTCCAAATTATCTGACATTTGGAGAGGATACGTCCAAGATATTTATGAACAACATTTATGAAGGTTGGAACGCGTGAATATGTAATTAATGGGGTCTACAAGGCGTCGAAATTTGAGGGACAAATTCTGCCTATAAAAGGAGGCCCTCACCTCCTTCCCAAAGCATCCCATTCTCCATCCATTCCTTCAAGGCACCAAGGAGGAGATCTCCACCGAGGGAGGCCGGCCACAAATCTTCCACCTTTCTTTTTATTTTATTTCTTTTCTTTATTTTTATTTTTTAATTGTAATTTAGATTTCTAATAAATTCATGCATTGTTTTTATTTTTGTGTCCACCGATTCACCCTCTTTTCTTCCTCTCATCTTACCATCGTGAACTATAATACTCATGATCATGAGTAACTAATAAGAGTAATATCCCAAGGGATTAATCAGGTTCGTGAACCCAAGACCATCTTCTTAATATTCTTTGAGTTAATTCTAAGGATAATTTATAGTGGGTGTAATCCCCACTGTGGTTGTCTAAAGGTTAACTTCTTAATCTACAACCATTTTCCCTCGATTGAGGAGGTGGATGGAGGGTGTGCTTGGCGATCGATAAGTAGGATTTTCATTCTCAACTGGGGTAGAATAAGATGTGCACACATACTATGGAGTGTGTACACTAAGAATACTTGAAGCTGGCCAATGAAGGTGATCCCTGAATATTCTCTCGGGAGAACTTCCTTTCTTCCCTAATTACATTCTGTTTAGCATTGCATGGTAATTTATAATTAAATTTTAGTTTCTTCTGATTTATGAATTTCATTTATTTTATTAAATTACATTTATTTCATAAAATATTAAACAACAAAAAAAAGAATTATATTAGGTGGAATAGAAGTAGTGATTTGTTAACCACAAATGCTCCTCAAGAGAACGACCTAGGTCAGCCCCTGTGCTGCACTTAGCTATAAATATTTTTGAGAGCGTGCACGACAACGCTTCGTCAAATTGGTGTCGTTGCCGGGGAGACAAGTGGTTTTCATTCATTATTTTTATTCACACTGTGTAAATAATTTTCCTTTCATTAAAAAAACAACAAAAAAATCATAAATTTCAAAAACTAAAAAAATTCTTCTTTGTTCATGATGTATTCAAATTATGATTATTATGCATAGACTGATCAATCTCAAGGTCAAGATAATTTTTACAATGAACTAGATGCGCAATTTCATAGGATTAGTGATAAAGTAAAAAACTTGGAGGGCTAAATAGAATCGATTGCAGAATATGTACGCGCATCCCAAGAACAACCCGAACCTAAACCGGAACCTGAACCAGAACGAGTGGTGGAAGAGATTTCACCCATCATTTTTTATGCTAAAGAACCTGAGGGGGTGAGAAGGATCTACTAAAAGAATTAATCACATCATCCCGCACTCAACCATTTCTCGAGTAGGTCCTAGAAGTAAACATTCCAACTGATGCACTGATGGGAGGTCAACATTTTTTGGAAGAATCTTAGAATAACTTTGTTGAAGATAACTTGAAACATGATCTTCCCATACTTAATAATGAAACATCAGACACTTTCTACCTCTCTCTTGCTTTGGATGATAAGGAAGAAGACGCACCTTCTGAGATTGAGTTTCCAATGGTCATGCCCGAAGAGATCAATTACCAAGCTGAATTACTTGAAAGGGAAGATTTCTTTATTAATTCTTCATGTTTTAATCTTATTCAAGCTAAATTGTTTTCTGACATCTCTTCCTTTGAAATTTCTGATATAGCACAAATGGAGCATACCGTGGATGATATGAAAGATACCACTAAAGTAGTGGTGATCATGGAAGAAGATCTGGAGGAGGCGGCGGTGGTGCGACTAACTCCTCAACAAAAATTTTCATACCATATGGAGGAGGACAGCGCCGAAGTTAACAGGGAGAATCCTTATCTTTTATTCCCTCCCACTTCGAACCTCAAATTTCATCTTTATTCTTTCTTGGTGGTTGAGAACATTATTATCTTATTTGGGGTTCTCTACTTTCAGTGTTTAATCATGGACATCAGGAAAACTCACATGTGGTGGTTCATCTCAAAGAAACCACACCCATCTTCTGATTGGGGATAATCTACTGAAACTTCCTGACTAGGGGCAGTAAAAACCTAGCACCCGCTTGGGGGTCTAAACCAAGCATTATCTCTTTTATTTTCCTTTTCTCATTCTTTTTATTTATTTTTTTCTTATTTATTTTTATTACTTTCTTGTAGTCTTAAAGTGGTTGCTTCTAGGAGCTTAACTCAAGGCATCCACTTCTAAAATAATGTCAGGTTGTATCTTTCCTTCCCTTTAATTTTTTTACCTTTATATTTATATTTTGTTGAGTTGAAATAAGGGGTAGTTAAATTTAAGTGTGGGGGAGTGTCAACCTGCTTAGTTCTTCTTGTGTTCTTTTTATTTTTTTTTAGGATTTTTGAGCTTTAATGAATATTCTTATCACTTTTCACACATCAATTGATTTAGAAAGAGTTGAAATGATTTTTGAAATAATTGATTTTAAATGATTGTTGATATGAATTATTTTCCCTTGAAATTAATTTTCAAGCATTTTAATGAGTTTGACTGATTTTTGAAATCCATGCCCATGAAACACTGACTAAAAATATTTTTCCAATCCTGTGAGGTATTCTAAACCACTTTTACATATTCTTCCTAATACCCACACTTTCTTGAGGGAAACTTGAATTTTGTGTGAGAACCAGAATTTGTGATTAATTCTCTTTCGAAGATTTGGATTTCATGGAATGTATTTAAAATGATTGAGGCATCGCTTTGGCTAGCCACATTTTATCTTGAGACCCACCTTTACATTTATCCTTCGTAAGCCCTTAGATGCCATGAATTTCCTTATAGGTTTAATCCACATTACAAGCCAATTTTCCTTACCTACCCGCACTTTTAGTATTTTTGCATGGATATTTCAATTTTGAGTGTGGGTGAAGGGCCTTTCGTGTGCGTTCCTTGGGATTTGTATCATTTATGGGTAATGTGAAGTGTGTGTCAATATTTTGGGCTGTGGATAACAAGAGAATTGGGCATGTGTTGTCATTTCATTGTGCTTTATATGTTTCATCCATTTCTCCTAAAAAAGAAAAAAAATGGATATGAGCTTGAATTACTCATTGTATATTCTTTTATGACTCATGTCCCTCCCAAAAATCAAGGGCATGAATTGTCATTCATTCATTATATTCAATTTTTCAGCTCATCCTCTATGAAAAAAAAAGAAAATAAAGAAAATAAAGTTGTGCCTTTCTGGAGATTTAAAAAAAAGAGGAGAACTTAGATTATATCATTCATTATAATCACTTATTGGCTCATGTACCATGTCATAAAGATGGGTGGGGTTGTTTTTCACTTTTACAAGCAGTATTGAGTGAGGAATTTCTTGTTTTTTCACTTGATTTAATCATGCATTGTACTTAAGTTCAACCTCCTCTTTCTAGCTTGGAACATTTTTAAATTATTTTACCACTGACCCTAAGCCACAGAATCATTTTAACCTTTAATTAAAGCCATCATGATTAAATTCATTTTCATTTTTCACGCTATGGAGAAATGGTAATTTTCACAAACCTATGGTGATACAGGTGATTTTCAAGTATGAGTATAACTCTAGATTCAATTTCTCTTGAGTGAAGAGTGACATAAAATTCAATGTGAGGTAGGTTGTGATTGGGCCGTGGATTTATTTATGAGGTTGAACAAATTTTAATGATTTAAATGGAAATTAGAGAATTATTATTCATAAATGAGACATGATGGAATCCTATTTTGGATAAAATCATTGATATTTTCTCATTTCTGATTGTTGTGTGGATTTTGATTTGGATGTAAGATGATTGCCCAGGAGTGCAATGTTTAAGTGTGGGGGAGTGATGAAGCTCACATTTTCATATATTTTATACTTTAAAACATTGTTTATAATCCCAAAAAAGTGTTATTGAATGGGTAATTATCATTTTTTTAGGTTTTAGTGCTATTTTGAACCCAAATGTGAAAAACGACTAATTCTGGATTTTTGACAGAATTTTACGTCAGGGGTATTTTGGTCATTTCAGGAAAACTAAAATTACATATTTTATGATTAAAATTTTTTTAGAATCCTTATTTTATTTCCTTCATTTTTTTATTCTGGACCAGGAGCTGATTCGGTCATCTAAAGGGTCTAAAAAATCATTGAAAATTGGAAGTTTTCCGGGCGGGCAGCATGGACCCACCCAACGTAAAGGACATCAAACGCGGCCTACACATATCCAAATGATGTGTGTCCACCTGTGATACCTCTAGGACAGATAGGTACGTCTCTACAATAAATTTGGAGGATGTTGGAGGTCATTAAGGAGGCTATTGAAGGGAATTCTTTTGGAGAAACCTTCCTGGATGCTTCGTCCAGAAACAGCAACCGAGAATTAAAAATTCATAACTCCTACATACGGTTTCCAAATTATCTGACATTTGGAGAGGAGACGTCCAAGATATTTATGAACAACATTTATGAAGGTTGGAACGCGTGAATATGTAATTAATGGGGTCTACAAGGCGTCGAAATTTGAGGGACAAATTCTGCCTATAAAAGGAGGCCCTCACCTCCTTCCCAAAGCATCTCATTCTCCATCCATTCCTTCAAGGCACCAAGGAGGAGATCTCCACCGAGGGAGGCCGGCCACAAATCTTCCACCTTTATTTTTATTTTATTTATTTTATTTATTTTTAGTTTTTAATTGTAATTTAGATTTCTAATAAATTCATGCATTGTTTTTATTTTTGTGTCCACCGATTCACCCTCTTTTCTTCCTCTCATCTTACCATCGTGAACTATAATACTCATGATCATGAGTAACTAATAAGAGGAATATCCCAAGGGATTAATCAGGTTCGTGAACACAAGACCATCTTCTTAATATGCTTTGAGTTAATTCTAAGGATAATTTATAGTGGGTGTAATCCCCACTGTGGTTGTCTAAAGGTTAACTTCTTAATCTACAACCATTTTCCCTCGATTGAGGAGGTGGATGGAGGGTGTGCTTGGCGATCGATAAGTAGGATTTTCATTCACAACTGGGGTAGAATAAGGTGTGCACACATACTATGGAGTGTGTACACTAAGAATATTTTAAGCTGGCCAATGAAGGTGATCCCTGAATATTCTCTCGGGAGAACTTCCTTTCTTCCCTAATTACATTCTGTTTAGCATTGCATGGTAATTTATAATTAAATTTTAGTTTCTTCTGATTTATGAATTTCATTTATTTTATTAAATTACATTTATTTCATAAAATATTAAACAACAAAAAAAAGAATTAGATTAGGTGGAATATAAGTAGTGATTTATTAACCACAAAAGCTCCTCAAGAGAACGACCTAGGTCAGCCCATGTGCTGCACTTATCTATAAATATTTTTGAGAGCGTTCATGACAACGCTTCGTCAGAGACCTACCGCAGGGCGGCACGTAGCGGAGTCTTCTGTAGCTAGCAGTCGATAGATGTCACAGGGGTCCAAGCGGACCAGACCATCAGGTGGGCGACCTCAAGATACTAGTTTGGAGGTGCGGGGAACACGCAGAAGATCCAGTCATACGAGAGGCAGACATTTCTATGCATGCGGCGGGCAGGGCCACATGGCTCGTGACTACCCGACCCACCATGCAGAGGAGGAGAAGATGGTTGAGGGACCACCCAAGAAGAGGTAGAGGTTTGACTGTGGCAGTCCGCAGGGAGTAGGCAGACGAGGTAGAGGAGTTGGTCGAGCAGTAGGTGGTGGATGACGCTAGGGGACTCTACCACCACCACCACCAAGAGGGCCACCCTGACCACAGGGAGTTGGCGGGAAGAGGCAGGGTCAGCTTCAGGCAGTGGAGGCCTACAACCACGGCACACCTGAGATGATTCGAGGTACTATCTGTGTCTATTCCACCCTTGCTGCAGTTCTTATAGACATAGGAGCGAGTCATTATTTCATTATCGCTGCCCTTGTTCGGAACACGGAGATTATGAAGGAGCTATTGCCTCGATCCTTACGGCTAGAGACTCCTACGGGAGCAGACTCGATGATTATGAACTGGTGCCGGTAGTGTGAGCTTACTCTAGGAGGAGAGAGCTTCGGCTGGGATCTTCTTGTAGAGGCATAGAGGCCTTACGACGTCATCTTGGGCATGGATTGGTTATCTACGGTCCATGATCAGATTGACTGTATTAGGCGCAAGGTGCGGTGTGTGCGCACTGAGGGGAGTTGGTTCACCTTCACCGGTGAGAAGGGAGCCTTTTCAGAACAGTATGGACTCACATAGAGGAGAGGACAGCTGATCACCCATCAGTTGGCTAGTCTCATCCTAGGAGCAGTTGATGTGCGGAGTCCAAGTTTTCTTGTTGTGGTGGATCAGTATGCGAACGTTTTTCCTGAAGACGTTCCAGGACTACCTCCTTGCAGATAGGTAGACTTCTATATTCACCTGTACCCTGGGACAGCCCCGATATCTACTCCAGTATATCGGATGGCTCCTGCTGAGCTTCGAGAGCTACGGGTACAGCTATATGACTTGCAGGGAAAGGGATTAATTCGACCCAGTGTTTCAGTCTGGGCTTCCCTGATTTTGATCGCCAAGAAGACGGACGGGAGCTTTCGACTGTGTGTCGATTACCTTCTCCTGAATTAGGTGACTGTAAAGAACAAGTATCCACTTCCAAGTATTGACGACCTCTTCGATTATCTTAAGGGAGCACGCTGGTTCTCGAAGATAGACCTCAGGTCAGGTTATCATCAGCTCAGAGTTTGAGATGAGGATGTGCAGAACCATACATGCATAATGTTAAATAGTTAATAGTTACCTAGGCATTGTCCCATGTCTCTCACAACAATAGTAAAAAACTAATTGAATTAATATAGTTATTAGAGAATATAATAATCATTTAATCAACCTTGTGAGTTTATACATACATGGTTGTTACTACCTATTTTTCATTGAAACATTTACTTAATTTTAACACCATTGAGAATGATAAGAACCACCAATATCATGATATTGGAATACATCTCAATGAAAACACCTAATGATTAGGCATCAATTTAAGGCCTCACCATAAATAATTAAAATCCATACATTATTGAATAACATGTTGAAACACTATTAATTTGAGAAAAATATTGACAAAATTCATGAGGAGGGTTATAATTTCATGTGATGTCTATTGGAACTCATTCTTCTAATATTGGAAACATACTCTATGAGGTGAAAATAGTTGGTGAAGAGAAAAATAAATCACTCATTTGAATATATATAAAAGTCCCCATAGTGTATTTCATGACATAATAGTGTGAATCCCATTTGTTAATGCCTTACCTCCCTATATGAATCCCTTTAATGCACTCCCTGGCCTTCTTGTATGATGACCCTTTTTGCACATTATGGACTCCTTGTATGAAACACCTTTGCATGCCACTTGTTATATCTGTACCCAAGTACCCCATGAAATCACCATACCCCCTCACACCCCACTACAATTTCATATCACATGTGTGTCATACATCTTAGTGTAAAGCATTTTCATGCTAATTCATCATTCCATGGACTCTATCATTCTATGTCCCTACTCACCCGCATCTCACTAGATAGTGAAGGTATGTGATTACATAGCTACACACCACACACACATTATTAATATAAATAGATTCAATGGTCACCAATTTAGGAAGATGATAATAATTGTACAACATCATATAATTTTGGAAGATAACCCCCTCCAGATGCATTCCCTATTCCTTTAGTTCCACATTAGTTGATTCCATAAGTCAATATTTTTTTGGATATAGAAGGGAAACTCATGGTAATTTTTTAAAATAATTTTCTACAAATTAAAACTTAATGATATGAAGTTTCTAATATATTATTCAGGTGAAGGATCTTGGTTCGTCATGGAATAATCATAACAAGGTTCCACTCACCCAACACTTCCCAAGGGTGGCCCACTAGGGAACTGTAATACCCTCGGTTTGAGGTATGTATCCTTTGTTTATGCCTTTTTATGTGTTCAATGTGAATGGTATGAGTTGGGAAGAGGTTGGGAGAGTTTGGAATGGTTTTGGATGAGTTTGGAGGGTTTTCTATGGGTGCACGGTTTGAGAACGACTAAGGGAAACTGTTCGGGTGCTCCAAGAAACCGTGCAGGGGGAGACAGTAGGCTTCACACAGCCTACGCACAGTTTTCCAAACCATGCGAGGAAACCATGTAGACCCTTTCTTTCAAGGTAGTAGTGTGCACACGGTTAGCGCACGGTTTTCCAAACCATGTGGGCTAACTGTGTGGCAACTTTAAATAAGGTTTTAAAACCCGAGTTCACTCAGGATAGCCTCATTCCTCTCCAAATCCTCTCCCACTTGAGCCTCAGTCAGGATTTTGGGTCCTCAGGGGTTGAAGGTGATCTTCCACTGATTCTTGAATTGATTCAAAGGGGTTTCGTGGTATTTTTAAGGTGGTTTCTCCCGGGTAAGTCTCTCCTCTTGGGTTCCTTGTGTTTTCCTCTTGATCTACATCTCCCTCTCTCTCGGTTTTCTAGATCTACACCCATTGTGTGTAGATCTAGGGTTATGGTTGCCTTGGATGAGGATTTTAAGGCTTGCGATGATTAGGGAAGGGGATCTAGAGATATTTCGGTGGTGTGTTCGCCATATTTAAGGTGTGATTGCTTGTGGGTCGATTTCTCGGGAACCCTAAAGGTAGGTGGATTCTCTCTCGACTCCACTTGGTTATAAATAGTGGTTCTTTTTTAACAATTAATTTTTTATGCTGAAAATTTAATTGTGATTTGTTGTGCGAAATGGGTTGGAAATCCATTGGGTGATGTTTTGGGGATTTTGGGAAAAATGGGGTTTTATGGTGAAATGCTTTTGTTTTGGATTTTAAAATGGAGATTTTAAAATGGGATTCCATTGTTGATTTGTGAAAATGATTGATGGAAATGGTTTTCAATAAAGAGGTTGTTTTATTAAAATGTTATTTGGCATGGAAAATGATTTTCAATAAATGGGTGATTTATTGAAGTGGATTGATATGAAATGGAATGGGTTGATTGCATGATGTTGTTACCTAGGTGGGTTTATTCTTGGTTTGGCTTGATTGAAATGTTGTATGGAAGTGGGCGGGAAGTCTCAATATTAAAGGTGATGGATAGTGGTCAGAAGAACCACCATGTGGGTAGTGGTGTGGAAGTACCGCTTGTTGTGAATAGGGGAACGGGTTGGACGGAAGCTCCACCATTTGGTTCTGGTCAGGAAGTACCACTAGGTGTGAATGGGTGAACAGGTTGGACGGAAGCTCCACCATTTGGCTTTTTTGGTTTTTTTTGTGCATTTCTTTGCAAGTTGGATATTGTTGTTCTAGTGTGTGAATGATGAAATGTCTTGTGGAATGCTTGGTTGGCTTTCCCTTGGTTGCTTGGTTTGGGTGTGATGGCTTGGTAAGGGCATGTTTGGATTATGGAAATGGTTTTACTTGTGATTATTTTATATAAATTGTTTTATATAAATGTGCTAATGGTTTTATCTTAGTGGCATGTGTATAGAAGTCATTTGGGGAAAACCTACTAAGTTTTAGTACTCACCCCATGCTTTGGAATGTTGGTGTGTTTGCAGATGTTGTGTACCATGATGTGGGCAAAGGTAAGGCATCATCCTCCTTTAGTGGTGCATTGTGATATCTTGGTGGACCTTGGAGCTTGGTGGAGAGCTGTGGTGGTATCATAGCATGTGGTTCTTTATTGTTTGGTCTTCCACATAGTACTCTGATATTGTGGTGTTGCTTTGGTTTTGGTTTGTATGGTGAAACAACTTGGTTGTATTTTTTGAATTCATTTTGGAATGTTTTATTGACATGCATCATATAGTGGTAGTTAGTGGATGGTTTGGTTGGTTTTGTCTTAAAGGTAAATCATTCCCCAACTTGATCTTGAAGCCGTTGGCATTTATTTCTAGTCTTTGGTGTCTTGGGAACGTCTCTTAAGTCCAAGTATCCCTCACCACCTCCAAAAGACAATGAGGTACGGGCAGGGTGTTACAAGTGGTATCCGTTTGTTCGATCCTTGGTGTTGATAATTGTTCTTGGTGTTGACATTCGTTCTTGGACTATTCCTTGAGTTGGGATGGTAGCAAGGCGTAGGGATGTTAGAACTTGGAATGTATAGAATAAAAGGATATAGCTAACCCTCTTATTTTGAACTTCAAGTTACCAGGTATTTGGGTACATAAGTGTTCTGGAGACACTTATAGGCATTGGATATCTCATTGTTGTGGGTGTAGCCAATGAGATGAGCATGGCATGCATGGTAGAAATGACATCCCACTAGGATGCATATTTCATTGGGAATAATGATTCATTGGCTGAATTGAGAAATGGTTTTTCACATGTTTGAAATTTTAATGTGAATAAATTTGGTATTTTGAAAATGGTTTGGTTTTCAAAATGGTGAAACATGGAAAATGTGAAAAGGTGGAAAGCCCCGTTGTGATAGTATCGTGTAATGTGATTTGAGATGGGATTTTGTGATGTATACGGAAGTGAGACTCATGGTTGTTTGTTTTCTGTTTATAGAAATGGCACCAGGTAGGCGTCGTAGAGAACAACCGGAAGTGTCTTGTGAGAACATGGTTGCACCTGAGCCTCAGGTGAACCAGCAGCTAGTGCAAATCATAGTCCAGGATTTCCAAGTTGTAGAAAGTGGAAATAAAATGGATGAACCAAGGCATGTGGATCATGCGGTTCAGTTTCAAAAGCAGAATCCACCCATCTTCAGGGGTGATTCAGATCTAGAGATGGAATAATCATGGTTGAATTGAATGAACCAGATTTTTGAGTTCTTGGGAACACTGGTAGAGTTAAAAGTGAATTTGGCCACGTATATGTTGGAAGATCTTTCTCTTTAGTGGTGGGAGTTGGTAGTCCAAGCGGGGAAGGACTAGGGTATGACATGGGAAGGCTTTAAATGATTCTTTAATAAACAATTCTACCCACATATGTTCAGAATTCAACATACGACTGATTTCATCAGTTTGAAGCAAGAGATTATGTCTGTGACATAGTATGCATCTAAGTTTATGAACTTAGTGAGGTTTGCACCCGAGGTGGCGGGTAGCACGTTGTTGAAGGAAATGATCTTTGAAGTAGGGTTAAGGCAAGAAATCCATTCAAATATAGCAGTACTATGTATAGATGATTACACAGAGATGGTGAATAGAGCCTCGGTGGCTGAGCGGGATCTGTTGGTTGCTCCGAGCAGAGGAAGTAGGGTGGTACCCATGGAGAATAGTGGGAACTCTAATGTTGGGTTCAAGCGAAGGAGGTACACTTATTCCTAGGGTGGGATTATGGCACATAATCTTATGGAAGGATTGGTGAATCTTCCTCTGAAGCCCCAGAGCAAACCAGTATGTTTTCAGTGTGGTTCGACGAGCCAAATCAAGCAAGATTGTACGGCACAACCTCGAGCATGTCATAATTGTAAGCAGATGGGGCATCTGTATCATTATTGTCAGAATACTCCGAGGTCAGGTGTGCATGATACTTCTCAGGGATCGCAAACATCATATGCTTCGACGGGACGGGGAAAACATCATACCCCTCAGTAGTAGAGTAAAGTGGGTCATGGCGATTCTTGGAATACCAGAATGCCTCAAAAGTGAAATAAAGTGCAGAGTGTGGAAAACAAAAATGTGTTTAGAGCTGAGCAGGTTATGGTGGATGATCAGTCCGAACAATCCACGGTGCGAGGTACTATTCTTTCAAATTCTACCTTGATGCAAGTGCGGTTTGATACGGGTGTTTCACACTCCTTTATTTTTGCACGTGTGGTTGATTTGTTGGGTTTAAGGGTAGAAATGATGCCATCAGTTTTGAAACATCAAACTCCTCTAGGTCGAAGAGAGTGTCAAGCCTTCTTGTGTATAGCATGTAGTATTATTGTGGGTGGGGTTGAGATAACCTGAAATTTCTCAGTGCCTGAGATGGATGGGTATGATGTAATCCTAGGTATGGATTGGCTAGTGGCGTTTAAGGCCCACATTGACTGTAATGCACAGATAGTGGATTTTACAACACATGATGGTGTTATACATCTCTTTAGAGGATAGAGGCAATAAGGGAAGGGTGCAATGGGTTTTTTGGCACCAGTAGTGGACACGTTATCATATCAGTTGGCAGTTTTGTCATTGGAATCAGTAGACAGTGTTGAGTAGAGTGTTCTTCCGGCAGTGGTGGATCATTTCATGGATGTTTTTCCTGAATAATTCTTTGGGTTACCTCCCATAAGAGAAGTGGAGTTTATGATTTATCTCCTTCCAAAGACCAGTCCTATCTCACTTCCATCTTATCAGATGTAACCTACTAAATTTCAGGAATTGAAAGTCCAGTTGGAGGAGTTAGAAAACAAATGGTTTATCCGGCCTAGCACATCTCTGTGGGAAGCGCCGATGTTGTTTGTGAAAAGGGCGGATGGAACATTGAGGCTCTGTGTTTATTATCGTAGACTTAACCAAGTTATTATTAAGAACAGATATCCACTTCCACAAATTGATGATTTTTTCGACGAGTTGAGGGGAGCCCAGTGGTTCTCCAAGATCAACCAAAGGTCGGGATATCATCAATTGCAGGTGACGAAGAAAGATATTCCTAAAACTACTTTCAGAAGTAGATATGGCCATTATGAATATGTGGTTATGACCTTTGGCCTAATGAATGCGCCAGTGGTTTTTATGGAATTGATGAATCGGATATTTTAGATATATCTGGATTCATTTGTGGGGGTGTTTGTAGATGATATTCTAGTGTATTCAAAGACAAGGGCGGAGCATGAGCAGCACTTAGAGACAGTGCTAGGGATCTTGAGTAATCATCGGTTGTATGAAAAATTTTCAAAGTGTGACTTTTGGATACAGGTAGTTCGTTTTCTTGGCCATGATATTTATAAAAGGGGTGTTTCAGTGGATCCAGAAAATATAGAGGCTGTTATCTCGTGGTAACCACCAAAGAATGTGTTTGAGATACAGAGTTTCCTTGGTCTAGCTGGGTATTATCGGCGTTTTGTTCGTGATTTTTCACGTTTGGATTCACTGATGACAGCTTTGACAAGAAAGAATGTTCCATTCCAGTGGAATGAACAATGTCAGAAGTGTTTCGAAGAGCTAAAGGGTCTCCTTACATCAACACCAATCTTGGTTTTTCTAGAATTAGGAAAAGGGTACATGGTGTATTGAGATGCATCGGGATCAGGGTTGGGGTGTGTTCTCATGCAAGGGAATCATTTGGTTGTGTATGGCTCACAGTAGTTGAGGGTGCATGAGAAGAACCACCCAACTCATGATTTGGACTTGGCAGTAATGTTGCATGATTTGAAAATGTGGCACCATTATCTCTTTAGTGAGAAATTCACAGTATATACAGATCATAAGAGCTTGAAGCACATTTTCTCACAAATGGATTTGAATTTGAGGCAAAGAAGATGGATGGAATATATCCAGATGTTTGATTTTGAATTTATGTACACACTAGTTAAAGGAAATTCAGTGGCAGATGCATTAAGTAGAAAATCATATGCTCAGGTGGTAAAACAGGCATCGGACCAGTGGCAGTTGATGTCGGTTATAGCTGACATACAGTTGGAATGTGAAGACCAGGGCGATGGAGGGGTCTTCTTTCCGATTTTTTTGATTCTTGACATGGTTGGCCTAGTTAAAGAGGCACAGATATCTAATCTTGAGTTTGTGACCTTGATGTCGAGACTCAATGGTGGGGAGGCCATTGAGGGTTGGAAACTGAATGGAGATTCAGTTTTGTGTTTTCAGAATCGGATGGTTGTACCAATTTCCTGTCAGGAGGATCTTCTCAGTGCATATCATCATTCCAGGTGGGATGTTCATCCTAGAATTCAGAAAATTTATAAAGCGTTGAAAGCGCAGTTCTGGTGGGTTGGTATGAAAAGAAGAGTGGATAAGTTTTTTTAGAGATGCTTGACTTATCAGCAGGTCAAGGAAGAGCATTAAAGACCAGCACAAATGTTGCAGTCTTTACCAATACCTATTTGGAAGTGGGAGAAAATAGAAATGAATTTTGTCATAGGTCTCCCAAGAACAGTCAAAAAGAAAGATGCCATTTGGGTGATATTGTATTGGATAAAGAATTCGGCCCATTTCATTCTAATTCATGCATCTCATACGGTGGAGGATCTGTCCAAAATCTATATCTGGGAGGTGGTAAAGAGGCATGGTGTTCCAGTTTCGATTGTATCCGATAGAGATCTGAGGTTTTCATCTCGTTTCTGGAAATCATTATAGCATGCCCTTGGAACTAATTTGACCATGAGTATGGCGTATTACCCTCAGACGGATGGTCAATCCGAGAGGACGATAAAAACTTTGGAGGATATGTTTCGGGCTTGTGTCATGGATTTTGGTGGCTCTTGGGAGGATCACTTGTCGTTGGTTGAGTTTTCATACAATAACAGTTGTCAGGAATCCATTCATATGTCTCTGTTTGAAGCGTTGTATGGGTGGTCGTGTCGTTCTCTACTATGTTGGGTGGAAATAGTTGAGTCCTCGATGGTTGGACCGAGCCTTGTCCAGGAGACTACAGAGAATATCAAGTTAATTTGGAAGAGAATGGAGACGGATCAGAGTCATCAGAAATTGTATGTGGATCATTTTCGACGGCCATTTTAGTTCAAGGTGAGTGATCATGTTTTCTTGAGGTTCTCTCCTAGGTTGGGACATCATTGGTTTGGGAAGCAGGTAAAGTTATCTTCGAGGTATATAGGACCTTTTTAGATTCTCGAGTGGGTTGGTGAGGTGGATTATCCTTTGGATTTTCCACCTGGGTTAAGTGCGGTGAAAAATGTGTTTCATGGTTGGCAGTTGAAAAAGTATCAGCTAGATCGTGACAATGTGATTCTATGGGATCATGTTGAACTAGAACTGGATGCTTCATTGGTGTGCGTGCCAGTGCAGGTTTTCAATAAGAAAGAGAAAGTCTTGCGTGGTAAAATCATCGGTTTAGTTCACGTTTTGTGGCAGCATGGTCAGATTCAAGAGGAGACTTTGGAGCTGGAAAAAGAGATGGTCGAGCAGTGGCCTGATCTCTTTCGGCAGAGGGAGGGTTCACTACTTTCCAAGGATGAAAAGTCCAATGGTGGAGAGAATGTAGTTCCCCCAGTTTGAGTTATGTAGACTTTTTTATGCCTCTTTATGTGTTTAAAGTGCATTGTATGGGTTGGGAAGAGGTTGGGAGAGTTTGGAATGGTTTTGGATGAGTTTGGAGGGTTTTCTATGGGTGCACGGTTTGAGCACGGCTAAGGGAAACTATGCGGGTGGTCCAGGAAACCGTGCAGGGGGAGATAGTAGGCTTCACATGGCCTGCACAGAGTTTTCCAAACCGTGTGATGCAACTATGCAGACCCTTTCTCTTGAGTCAGTAGCATGCACACGGTTAGAGCACGGTTTTCCAAACCGTGCATGCTAACCATGTGGCCACTTAAAGTAGGGTTTTAAAACCCGAGTTCACTCGGGATAGCCTAATTCCTCTCCAAATCCTCTCCCATTCGAGCCTCACTTGGGATTTTGGTTCAACAGGGGTTGAAGGTTATCTTCTACTGATTCATGAAACGATTCAAAGGGGTTTCGTGGTGGTTTGAATGTGGTTTCTCCCAGGTAAGTCTCTCCTCTTGGGTTCCTTCTGTTTTCCTCTAGATCTAAATATCCCTCTCTCTCGGTTTTCTAGATATACACCTGTTCTGTGTAGATCTAGGGTTGTGGTTGACTTAGATGATGATTTTAAGGCTTATGATGATTAGGTAAGTGGATCTAGATAGGTTTCGGTGGTGCATTTACTGGATTTAAGGTGCGATTGCTTGTGGGTCGATTTCTTGGGAACCCTAAAGGTAGGTGGCTTCTCTCTAGACTCCACTTGGTTAGAACTAGTGGTTCTTTATTTACAATTAATTTGTTGTGATGAAAATTTAATTGTGATTTTTTGTGCGAAATTGGTTGGAAATCCCTTGGGTGATGTTTTGGGGATTTTTGGGGAAAAGGGGGTTTTATGGTGAAATGATTTTTTGTGGATTTTAAAATGGAGATTTTAAAATGGGATGCCATGGTTGATTTGTGAAAATGATTGATTGAAATGGTTTTCAATAAAGAGGTTGTTTTATTGAAATGTTGTTTGGCATGGAAAATTATTTTCAATAAATGGGTGATTTATTGAAGTGGATTGATATGAAATGGAATGGGTTGATCGCATGATGTTGTGACCTTGGTGGGTTTATGCTTAGTTTGGATTTATTGAAATGTTGTGTGGAAGTGGGCAGGAAGTCTCACTATAAAAGGTGATGTATAGTGGTCCGAAGAACCACCATGTGGGTAGTTGTTGGGAAGTACCACTAGTTTTGAATGCGTGAACGGGTTGGATAGAAGCTCCACCGTTTGGTTGTGGTTGAGAAGTACCACTAGGTGTGAATGGGTGAACGGGTTGGACAGAAGCTCCACCATTTGGTTTTTTTGGTTGTTTGTTGTGCATTTCATTGAAAGTTGGAAATTGTTGTGCTAGTGTGTGAATGATGAAATAGCATGTGGCATGTTTGGTTGGCTTTCCCTTGGTTTCTTGGTTTGGGTGTGATGGCTTAGTAAGGGCATGTTTGGATTATGGAAATGGTTATACTTGTGATTATTTTATATAAATTGTTTTATATAAATGTTCTAATGGTTTTATCCTATTGTCATGTGTAGGGAAGTCATTTGGGGAAAACCTACTATGTTTTAGTACTCACCCCCCTGCTTTGGCACGTTGGTGTCTTTGGAGATGTTGTGTACTGTGATGTGGGCAAAGGTAAGGCATCATCCTCCTTTAGTGGTGCATTGTGATGTCTTGGTGGATCTTGGATCTTGGTGGAGAGCTGTGGTGGTATCATAGCACGTGGTGCTTTGTTGTTTGGTCTTCTGCATTGTACTCTGATATTGTGGTTTTTCTTTGGTTTTGGGTTGTATGGTGAACAAATTGGTTGTATTTTTGGAATTCATGTTGGAATGTTTTATTGAAATGCATTATATAGTGGTAGTTAATGGATGGTTTGGTTGGTTTTTTCTTAAGGGAAAATAGTTCCCCAACTTGATCTTGAAGCCCTCGGCATTTATTGCGAGCCTTTGGTGTCTTGGGAACATCTCTTAAGGCCAAGTAGACCTCACCGCCTCCTTAATCCAATGAGGTAAGGGTGGGGTGTTACAGGAACTATGTGCCTAACTCACCTCACAAATCCTATACCTGGGAAGAACTTGTTCCTTGTCTCTACACCTAGGAAAAAATTCAAAACGATCAGATTACTAGGATAAAACATCACCCCTATCTATATTATTAGTAAACACTTATCCTAGGAATAATGTACCTAGGTGTATATTTTTTATGTCCTATACATTGGAAAAAATTCACCTTGTTATTATTACTGGGTAACACTTCACCCATTTAATATACAATGAATCTAATTTTTCAAGGTCTTATACCCAATTTTTAATTTATTTATGTCTTATAATTGGATTTTAATTCACCCATGTTTGATAATTGGAAGCCATTTATCTGAGGTATCCACCATGTGAATTATTTCACAATAGTTCAATATAATTTTTTCTAAGTACTCAAAACTCCTCCATGACATCTTGAGATGCATTACCAGGATATACACATAATAATTCTCACATTCACTCATGTATTCCTTGGATAATAGATATTTAACTACTTTATAATCTGAATGATTGATACATTAAGATGTTTATAATCATGCATTTATTTGATAAAAAAGATCACAATCATAAAGGTTCTAATAAAATATTACCTGACTAATTATTCTCTTCCTTGATACCCAATTTTGAGTATCCTATCGGCCACAAAATATTGAGCACCAAATTTTAAAATTCAATGAGATATGAATCCACATATGGGTAGCATATTAATATTACCTAACTATTCATCATTAGAGTATATCCATCACAATTATTGTTTCCATTCCCATTCTAGTCATCAAAAAATACGAGGCTTACACATATATGGGCCCCATCATTATGTGTAAGACACAATAACATCCACATTAATTATCTCATCCAAAAAATATATTAGTGTGACATACAAATTATGGGACTTTAATTTTATGAAATACCCTAACCAAACATAACTAGAGTCATATAGTAGATTGAAAGAGAAAGGTATACCGATTTTTTAACTACCAACTCCTCTTAAATGGGAAATATCTATTGCAATCAAATGTTACTCAGTTGGTCATTTTCACTCAGACTCACTCTTCCTCAATGGGTTATATCCCCTTCGATTCATAATTACTCTATTTTCAAAATCCCCTAGGAATCCCTCACCCTTAGTTTTCCATTCCAATTCTGAGTCCAACTATATAATATTCGGTTAAGTTACAAATAATGATGATAAAAGGGAAATGGTTTCTAATGTGTACTACTAAATGGGTATAATATTTCCTCTCCATTCACGGTAAGAGAACCCTTAATGTGTGATGTTAAAAATGATATAATGGTCCTATCACATGACCTTAATCAATAAAACTCCAACTACATGGGTTTTAATTCTGGATAAATAGGTTATATAGGATTCCAACTTGAGGTTAAATTAAAGAATTCAATTTTTCATTTAATAAACAATCTCAAAAGTCACTTTAATAACCCATAGATTAATGTACTTATAATCCCATTGAATAGGAATTTAGATAATTCCCTCAAAAGGAACTTCACTAGGTCAGTGATAGATTTCCTAAAAAAGAAACACATTGGACCAAGTCACATGACCATCAACCCATTGTATAATAACTACTAAAAGAATGATATACAACCACTTTAACATAGTTATGTTCACATAGAGGTATAAATTTGATCACTTTCATGAAAAAAGGTCATTATTAGTAAGATTTTTCCCATTAAGGATTACAAAATATATATTAATTCTATAAAAGAGTCATGAACTAGACATTAGACCTTAAATGAAATGTGATAATATCATATACCCTCAACCAACGTGCACCCAAATAATCACATGTAACATCCTAGTAACCATCTATATTTTTAATGTAGTTCTATGTCATATTGAAGAATTATAGGAATGTGGGCATGTCATAGATAAACTAGAAAAATCAATATGAATCCTTTACTAATAAAAGAGATCAATTGACTGTGGGTTTGGTTATGATGATAAATTAAAATGTTTTCATTTTTGGGTTTTCCCATTAAGTAACATTATTGAATATAAATGGAATCATCAGGAATGAAACAAAATTCCAAACTCTTGAGAAAATATAGTGGTAGCTACAGGGAACCAATGACCGTTATGCACCAAAAGATGATGAACCAGTAAATATTCTCCAGATTATATCACTATACCATATATTACACATAAAACCATTCATCATATCCTGATATCAACTCAAAATTGGGATTATATCCATATCTCTATTAAGATACATGAATCCCACCTATAGATCCTCATGGATACCTAATATTATGTTCGTATCCCTACTCACACACATACATCCAACCAATATATCCTTACACAATCAAAAGATAAGGCCCATATTTTAATCTAAATAGAACTCATATAGATCAATGACATATCATGGAAGGTACTAAATTTATGTAACAAACTCACATTCCAACTTATTTAATCATATAAAAATATTTTTCGCAAATTATGATAGAATTTATAAAAAAGTATCATTTACCAATTTTCATCCTGAAGGATCATCAGCATATTATTATGGAAACCATGGATCAAGGCCCATTTTTCTACCCACTATCAATAGGCTCAATAGTACACATGAGCTCGAATAACCAAGAAGGATCATAGTCATATGGCTTAAAACCGTGGGGATTATAGGCATATTCCATTAACAACTAATTCATAGACTAAGGGTGATCACACCCATGAGGTTCACATTCCACACCATATGACCTTGATTATAATTTAGATTATTACCGTGATCACCTAACATATGATTATCTTAAAGAATTCATTCCATGTGTAATATGGATTAAAGTATAATGATACATGACTACCCCAATCAATGATAATTCTTTTGGTGATATTTGATTTAATTTGGTTATATTCAGTGAATCTTCTTATAACTCATCTATCAATATCCATAGGTGTTATACTCATAGGTTAAAAGAATATTTTCATGATTGTAATGATGAAAATAAAAAAATGCCTTGTCATATGGTTTTGTTATAGTTATTGGTCATTATTCATTATGAAGGGTGTTCTTAATATAACTTGTGATTATGGGTCATCCTGCTACATATCTGCAGTTACATGTATAAATTGATGGAGTTAGGATGTTTTATGTTTTCCTAGAAAATTAATTAAATTTCTTATGTAGGTTATTCCATTGGTAAGAGTGATTTAAATAATGATATGAAAATATTTTCCCAAGATACCAACATGAGATTATATTATTTGTAATAAATTTACAATGAAATTTTTGGATTAAATAAATTAAGTTAGTATTTTTTTGTTTTGAAGGAATGATTATTCCTCGTTGGGTAGAAGGTATGTTTGTAAGTTAGAATTTTTCAGGTGTTATAATTTTTTTCTAGGAAACCCCCATAACTATGACTTCCTCCTTTAAGTTTTCTTATAAAGTGTTTATGATTAACAATATAAAAAAATGATAATTTCAATATTAAATAAATCAAAAATTTAGCATAAATTTCTTAATGTTAAATGGAAAATTATTTTATTTGACCTCGTGGTTTTGAAATATGTTAATGGGTTTCCATTATTCGTATATATATCCATTAATTATATTTTTTTCATCCCATGTTTTCAAATTATTTTTATTGGGTAGTAAATATAATTATAAATTGTGATAATGTTAGAATTGAAAACATGGATGCTACCTCAAATGATGATATCATGTCTTTATAAATAAATTTATTTATTCAAAAAAGAATAATTTGTGGAAATTTCCTCTTAAAAATACTTTTAATTATTTATCTATATCCCTATGCCAAATATTTTCTTAGGTATGTAAGTGATCCAATATTTTCGGATTATTTTTTATGTGGTGGATGACTAATTAAAATTGGGTCTTTATTTTTTGTATGAAATCAAAAAATTTAATGATAGTGTTTTTAGCACAAGATCATGGATTACAGATTTAGGGCTGTTATAGTGGATATAATAATCAGGATTAGATAACTTATTATATTTTCATTTTTAATGGTCATCAACATTATAATTATCAACACTGTCATGGGTTTATAATTTTAAGGTATATCAAAAGTTTAAGTCCAAAAAAATCCCTTTTAATTCTTTAAATGATGCTATTTTAATATGACTATGGGGATTTTATGAAATATATATGTTAATACAACCCTTGAGGATATTATGTTTTTCAGTGAAACTTTAATTTCAGTAATAGTACTTCTAAATTTAATGTACATATGTTTAAAGGTGTTGATAACCATTAATATTATGACGATATTTAATATTTAAGTAATTGTTGTTAATTAGAATAAAAGTGTAATTACATTATATAAGAATAATATTAATTTCATAGATAACCCTGGGCTTTAAATGTGGTTTTTTAAATTTGGGATTATATTTGTTTTTTGAGAATTTAACTATTTTTATAACATTATATGATTAAGGTAAATGAAAATAATTTTTCCAATGATGGGTTTTTACATAAGGAACAATGGTTGAATTAAAATTTGGAAGCATATTTGACCTTATTTTTGATTTATGATAATTTAGATTATTTATAGAGATATTTATTATAATTTAAATATATAATTCTAAGGTAATATACATTATTAGTATGTGACATTAGGAGTGAATAATGTTATTTGGAGATAAATTTTAAATTTATCTCAAAAGAATATGTGATCAAATTATTTTTTACTTTTGGGATTCAAACTTGGTTCAAAATAAATTGAATAATGATAAGTTTTTTTAATGAAATGTATAATGATTAATATTGGGTTTTTTGGAATTAAAGATTAATATTTCCATATATGAAGGATTATTTATATTGAGTATTATCATACATTATTCAAACCATTTTGGTCTTTTTTATTTTCTAAAAGGAGGAGGAGTAATTTTCTATCCTTTTTGGATAATTTGATCTAATATAAGTTGATTATAGTGCTCCAAGGATGAAAAAAACATCATGAATATTCAATTTAGTATAGTAAAAGAAAAGATAAAGTTAGAAACTAATTGAATGTTACAAATAAAGGATCAAATATACTTTATGTATTTGAATAATATCATCTATGTACATTTCATTATTATATTAGTCAAGATGATAATCTAACCCGGCACCTCTTGGAAAAAAATTTAAATAAAAATTTTATTCTTTTACCCTCATTTCACATGAATTAATGGTATTCATTATCCACTAATGATTTATGATTTTTTTGTTATTAAAATTCCCTTGATTTTTTATCTATCAGTCTCCATAATTATTAAGAAATTAATTTTCTCCTCCATGTATATATATTAACATTTCACTATTGTTATCCTATTTGTGACATAAATAATGTGTTATTTATGGTGAATTTAATATTTTATTTATCCATTATTTAAAATGATGTTTTATTAACCAATAGTATGATGTGGGTTCTCAAAAAAGATATTGAAAATTAAACAGTATAATCCCTACGATCGATATAAAATTTTAAGGATGTAATTTATTTAATTCACATATAATTTAATGCCATTATATTTTAAAATGAGACTATTCTTGATAATAATGAGACATGAAACATTGAGCATTATACGAATTCTTATATACTATAAAAAATATAATCACATAAATGTGAATATTATAAACTAGTGGTTGAATTGGAAGGATTGAATATGTGTAAACTTATTATGAAATATATATAAAATTTCCCTAATTAATGAAAATTTATTATTTAATTTTCTAGGAAATATTCAATAAATTTTTTGTAATGTCTTGTTACTCTTCAAATATATGTTTTTTAGAATAATTTTTTTATTCAATTTTTTGGGTTAATATTATAATTAATTTATAAATCTTATATAAATTTTACATCTATAAAAAAGGTAACATTTTTGAAATTATCATATCATAATTATACTAGATTTAAATTTTCGTATTTTTATAGGAAGGTTTATTTTTCTGTGAATTGTTAAAAATACAGATATTTGTAAGACTATAATTTATTTTCATTTAATGAGTTTTTTATATGAGATTTTTTTTTTTAATTTTACCCTAATGGAAAATATTTATCTTTTAATCATATTTAAACTAATTTATTATATATTAATTTTCACTGTAGTTGATTTTTGTAATAATTTTATGATTGCAAAAAGAATTTTATAAAAACTGTTTTTATATGCGTAATATATTCCAATATAATTATTTTAAATATAACAAAATTATGAATGATTTAAATGATATATGTTGATTATATATCCATATATGTGAATTTTCATTCATATAATGGTGTTTATCTTTCATATAGTTAATGTAAGATCTTCTTATGATGAATAATTCAATTTCATCAAAACATTGTTCTTCATCATGTTTTATGAGTTATTTTTAAAACTAAATTCTTACACATTATAAGATTTATAATCATTAAATTTATTACATATATTTTATTATATTATTGAAATTATTTAAATATTCTAACATTGTTTTTCATAATGAATAGTAAGAGTGGAGAATATTTGTCACATCAATAAGGATACATCAAGTAATTAATGCTAAAAAATTGTGATTATTCTTTAGAAATATATGTAAAAAAAATTTATTTATACCTTTTCATTCTAATTTCACCACCCCATATATATATTAATGAAATCATATTTAATGAAATTTTTATTTGATAATCTCCATTATATTATATTAGGTATAAGATAATTCCAAAATGTCACACACATGATTTTAATTTGTACTATATTTTAACATAGGGACGAGAATATTTAATAAATGAATATAAAAGTCTACATGGAACTATATTTAATTATTTTTATAATGGTAATTTATTTTAAATTATTATTGAATCAAAAATTACCATAAATTCTTACATAATGATGATAAAGTTCTAGAGCAAGAAGTGTAAAAATCAATTTAAATGATTTTAAAGGACATAAAAAGTAATATTTTCTTGATTAGATAAGGTTTAACATGATTTTAATGCCTAATAATAATTTATAATTGTTTTTGATAGAGGTTATTATATAATTTTATCCATTTCATGATGGATTTAAAGTCAAAATATGTTAATAGTTTTTAAAAATCAATTTAGTTGTATTTTATATTAAATATAATATTATTAAATGATTAAAACTTCATAAAAAATTCAAATTTTACAATGGGTGTGTGATATTGTCTAAATTTTAATATTTTTGCATTTTTTCGAAATTGATTACCATTTCTGTAAATTTACAAAGCTTCATTACTCAAAATATTGTTTTGATTATTGTGGTTAAAATAAGTTTACCTAGGTTTAAACTAATGTGTTATGGGTTAAAATGATCTAAAACATAACTTAATCATATTGTATGGATTTATATAGACCCTCATCATTTTTTATAGGAAATTAATTTATTTATGGGATGATATTAGTTATAAATTACAAAATAATATTTAAATCTTTTCAAAAATACCAATGTTGTCCCTTCCCCCACATATAAAATGAATCCCCCAATATTCTCCTATAGAGGCTTCAAGAGCTATTTGGTTTGGCCCTGAACCACCCAAATCCCTCACTAAAATCCCTCCCCATGTCATAGAGGTCTTATTTTGTACATAATAACAAACGTAATGATCATAAGCTGTAATGAAAAATGAGGTTTTTTGAACAAGATGTATAGCTTTTTGCATTTTGTTTTAGTTTTATTTCTTATTCTACCTCATTAAATTATATACTAAACAATCTAATATAACAATGTAAATTTCTACAAGATAATTATATTTTTTTTATTAATTTTATATCCTACTTCCTGAACTTTTCTATCATATGGGGTAGGAATGCATCATTCATGCGTATATGTGGATGACCACCCCCACAAAGAGATGTTTTTCATTATTCATTAACACATAACTCAGATGGTTTTATTATTGATTTAATGAATATTAAATATATTCATGAAATAATTATGATTATTTAAATATAATATAAAACATACATTCTTTCCATTCCATCCATTAAAAAATGATAACATCGTTCGTGCATACCTGTGTAATGCCACCTCCATTAAATAGAATGATTTATTTTTTCATATATTCTATTTCTAGGTGATAGAAAAATTATATATTATTTATGAAAATTAAAATTATTTAATTATTATTATTAGATAGATAATTGAATAATGAACACTTTTACCATGGTCTACAGACCGAACTTGTTTTGAAATCATGAATTGAACTCCCTCAAAACCCATGATGTGGTTTTAATCAATCAATTAGTTAAATATTTATATGAAATAAATGATTTTAGGATGATTTATTAAACCTATAAAAGGTTATTAATAATGTAAGTAATTAATATAGGTTCACTATTAGGGTGTTAAATTATGAATGTATTAAGTGAAGAGGTGATGTAGGGGATTTCTTATCTAAATTCCCTTTCATTGATACATATGATTTTTAGCACACATTTACCTTTTAGGGTTCATTAAAAAAATTATGGATTTATTTTAACATTCCATTCTAAAAATAACGTATTTAAAAATCAATTCCATCTAATTTCCTTCAATCGTTAATTGGTAAAAAAATTATCATGTCTTAAGAGACAATTTACCTTCAATCCTCATTTTAATGGTTTAAAAAATTTTATTTCATAATATAATTCTTCTATTTACATACTATTATAATAATTTTATGAATTTATTTATATTTACATAAATAAATTATAATGAACATTTTATGGCTCTTATAAATTTCATTAAATTGTTTTCAAATGTAATATTTTTACATTTTTTATACGAATAAATTTGACAAAAGGAAAAATGTTATGATCTATTTTAATTTATACAATGTTAATGGATGTTCCAAAAATTGTTACAATTATTTTATGATTGATTTAATTTAAAATATTCAATTTATTCTTCAATGAAATACGCTCATTTCCTCTATTTATTCATTTTAGTTTATAATATTAGGGTTTAAATTAAATAGATATGTTAATATCAGAAAATTATTTTCATATGGGTTTAAAAGAATAATTTTAATACTATAATGAAGGAAATAAATTCTTTATGGTTTATTAATTATGTTATTGTTATTGAAATTTATTTATAATTTTTGAAAATAGGGATATAGCTCAGGATTATAGGTTATCATGATATAGCTCTCCAATGCATTGGATAAAGTGATGGAGTTAATCCATTATAGGTTTCCCAAAGAGACTACTGGAATTTTCAAAGTGGTTTTTTATATTTGTAATAAATATTAAATGTGTGATATGAAAATGATTTTTTTGATTTACCTGAAGTAATTTTATATGTTTATTAATTCATTTTCATGGTAATATTTCTGATTCACTTTGTAAAATAATGACATTTTTTCAAGGAATTATTATTCCCCTTTCAGTAAAAGGTATGATTTATGAATATGTTTTCCAAGGTTTATCATGTTTTTTATAACACCTTAGGATTATTATAATTCCATTTTGTTTTATTATTAATTTATTTATGAAAAAAATATGAAATATAGAAAATTTTACATCTAAATAAATGTTTTTTTAATCAAATTGTAATATGTTAAAGGAAATACACTCTTATATGACCTATTAGTTTTGAAATTAATAATAGTGTTTCCTTTAATTTTCTATATATAATTTAGTGGGAATTTTTTATCATACCATGTTTTCAAATGATTTTTTATAGGTCTTAAGTGTGAATATAAATCAAAAAAAAATTATAGTTCTAGAAATTAATGTTACCCTAAACGAAGCAATGATGTCATTATAGAGAACATGTTTTGTGAAAAAAATGGTTTCTATGTGTAAATTCCCACATTTAAAGGGGTTTACCTAATTATATAAAACAATAATCGTAATATTTCCTTGGGTATATAATTGATACAATATTTTTAAGTTATGTATTATGTTTTGGGCCATAAAAATTGGGAAATGGTTTTTGGAATCATAGAAAGAAATATAATGATTATTTTATTTTTACATGATATGGTACTACTAGTTCAGATTTGTTATATTAATCATCAATTTAAAATTATTTAATAATTTCATTTCTTTTTTAGTCATAAAATAATTTTACCATAGTTAAAATTAGTCACCATAGTAAGGTTTAAATATGTTAAAAAGGATAAAACTATATGGTAATGACACAAATATCAGAATATCATATCTAAAATTTCATTATATGAGGTAGGTATATAGACCTATACTATGATAAATTAATATTTGGGTTTCCTTATTTGAACTATAAATTTATAAATATGTTCATATTATATTAATTTTAGGAGTATTTACATAGATATCTCTCATTTCACTAATAATAAGATCACTTAATCCCAAAAACAACCCAAACCACATTGAACAGTTAATCTCAAGAAAAAAATGTTTAAATAACTTTCCAATACACATATATATGACCTATTGGTTTGTGTATATTGAAAAAACCACCATAAAAAAGAATTAAGGAGATATCTAAAGTAGGATACCCAATGAAGATGTAATCATATTAACTGATACCATTCATGTTTATTTTTAATTATATATACTCTAAAATTATTGAAACCATTCTAACATATTGAAATATGTATAATTATCATTATTAAATGTCATTAAGTAGATAATACAACCATTATCTATTCTCTTTCCATCCAATGGAAAATAAAAATGTACATCATTCACATATGTGAACTACTATGTCCATTGATGACTTATTCCATTTTTCTACACCACTTCACACGGATGGTTATAAATATGGATTAAAAAATAAATTTTATGTATATTTTATATTTAGTATTCTTTAAATATAAATAATTGTACACATTATATCTTCCCATCCATTAAATGATGATAATGTCAGTCACGTGTATATCTGGACTACAACCTCTATGGATGATGTATTTTATTTTACATCATAGATTTACCTGAATGGTTCAATAAAATAATGTAAGTGAGAAAATATAATATTTATTTACTGATTAAAATTGACTATATCATTTTACTAAAACATTTTATTACCAATTAAACCATTAGAATATGTTCCTATATTTTGTGATTTTTCATCCAATAAGAACATGATTTATATATTTATATCATGAATGATAAAGGAATTTTATATATTGATAAAATAATGTAATAGTTTTCAATTTGATATGTTTTGGTAATTGTAGAATTGTATTATTTCTATTTATAGTTTTTAGAAAAATTAATTTATTCTATGAAATTGAAATTTCATGAAAAAATTATTTTGATGAATTTTATGAAAACAATATCCATAATATCTATTATATGATCATGGGACTCCTTAAATATATCAACCACAAAACATATACTTTATTTAATATTATATATATTATTAATTCAGATCTATGGTTCCTGGTCTAGAATTAGTGAACTAAAACGGGCATGGAAAATTGAATAATTAACACAAAAAATATTATTTTAATAAAAAATAATAATTAAAAGATAAATTATAAATTATAATTGAATGTTATGTGGAAATAAAAATATAAATTTGGATATAATAAATATTTATAATAAATATTAAAGTATTAAATGGTAGGTTATAACATGATTGACCAAGAGGGTGTATGAGGCAAGGGTTTCTCATCTCAAACATCCTTCTTTGATACATGCTTCATATTATCCACTTATTTTCATTTATAAAATGAAAATGATACCACATTGAAATATTATATCATGATAAACAATTCATTCATAAAATTTAATGTTCCATTAATTTTTTTTCCTCTCATGTTGATTTGATTAAAATAATACCAAAGTTGTAAGGATTTCAGCGTTCCAAATTATGTTTCTTGAGACATGGTTCACTATCCACCATGATTTCATTTACAGGATGTACATAGTAACACATGAATTTATATTTACATATTATTTCATGTAATTCATTTTATTTACAAAAATATAATATTATTATTTTTAATGTCATTTTATTAAAATGTTACCAGAAGTGTAAGGGTTTATATTACAATCACATTTTTTCAAGAATGCTTATATCTCAATTTCCATTGATGGTGTTTTATTTCATTATTCTCCTAATACCCATATATTCTCTTCACCTATGGGTATTTCTGGGATAGTTAAAGTATTATTTTCATTTCCTCTCTTTGTCACTCAAATCATCTGAAATAATGTTTATAACTTAAGCTATCAATATTTATCCTTTTGATTGAGAATCTTTATCACTTATATCAATATTAATAATTTTGATTCAGGACTATTTATTTTTTTCATAAATTATTTATAAAATATATTTTATTTTAATATTTACTTTTATATAAAATTTTATGAATTAATTATTAACATTTTCAATGAAATTCATTTTTTACATTATTTTAAATAGAGTCAAAATAATATATTCATAACATTTTCCATGAGAATATTTTTTGATAACATGGTGACTAATTTTAATTTTAACACTTCCTTACCATGTTATTATGGTCTACCACATTAATATATATTTCTTTTATTCTTATAGTTTTTTATTCTTATACCAAATTAATTGGAAATTAGTTCCATTAAAAAATTTAAAATGGATTTCATTTGAGTTATCTATATATTTTTATTCCACTTATAATTATATTAGATAATAATTTATTCATATCATGATTCCATTATTGTAAATATATTTAAAAATAATTTCTTAAACTTCACATGAAATATCATAGATTTTTTATTTCAAGTGACCTTTTTCTTTGTTTATTCAAGTATGATAGAAAATATTTAATAAAAAAAATTTTATAGTTTCTATTACATATTGCTCTATAATTTGAAAGAGAATTTTTTTTTATTTTGAAAATTTACAGATAAATAACATATGGTATCCTTTAAACCTTTATATATTTATAGTTTATACCTTATATTTTTGTATGGTTTTTATTCCCAGTTCATTATCATTGGTGAATTTCTGTTCTCTATCACACTTCATCAGTCTTTTGAATATATATTTTTCTTTTGTCTCTATGATCCTCAGTATTAGGGATATACTTATACCATTTACAATATTTTAATATTTTTATAATTTTATACCCTTTTCTATATATGGTATTAGTTGATGGAATATTAATAATAATGTTATTTTATTTATTGGGGAATATTGACATTCATACTATCATTTAAATATGGATGTTTATTTATTATAAAGGTATGTTGATTGTGTATGATATTTTTATTTACATATATGAGTAATTAATTGGACATGTTTAGTGATGGGTAACTCCCAATACTATTTTGTCCCTTGATATATTAGGAATGTCTCTAGACACAAACAAACTTATGTATTTGGTATCTACATTCCATGTTATTTATAAAGACTTAGCATTATGACTTTACAATATGTATGTAATTTTTTTATGGGTCCTTGTTTGTATGTAAAATGTCTTTTAATGAGTTAGTGATGATATGTAAGATTCATTATCGTGAGTCCTTGAGGGAAATATTAAAATTTCCATATTTATGAATTTTAACCCCCTACAATCAGTTATTTTAGTCCATGTGATTTAATAAACTATTATCCATGAATACATTTCATGATACTCTAATTACCTATTAGAAATTATATTTTTAAAATTTATTATTTTCAAATTATTTATTATTTTATTATATGTTATTGATTAATGTACATTACTATTTCTGAGTGTTTTAGTTAACAAATATTTTGTTTCCATTTCACCAGGTTATAAATTATAATTTAAAAAAGTGTAAGTATAAATAAGAATCATATATTGAAAAGTTTTTGGGTTATGTTAAATATTTTATACGAAATTTGAAATTATTTTTATAACATAAAAATTACCATTTTGATAGAGAGGAAAGGGTTTTGTTATGTAATGGGTCCATCCTATCTCTAAAAATTTGAATCCTAAATATTCCTGAATATGATGTGATTTAATATTGTTTATTGATATTGTAATAATGGATGTTTATTTTTGTGTAGTCATTGTTGGATTTAAATAAAATTGGTAAATAATATTTTAATAGCACTTGATCCGGGAGTGTGGGTCTGAGATGTCATATTTTTTCCATCATAGGGTTTAGATAAATTTAAAAGTTAGTATGTAATCGTCTTATGATGATTTATAAGTTATAAGTATCAAAAATGGTTGATGAATATAAAGATTTTCATAAATTTAAATGTATATATACCTCTTATTTAGGTCTAATTTGATTGTATTCTATGGTGAAAAATGATATTTTGGGATATTATTTTTGGGTTTTAAGAAGAAAACATGATTTAGTGATAAGTGAACATTATGGTTGTAATGTGATTTGATATTAATATTTTTTGTATTTTCAAAAAAAAATTATCAAATTTTAAAAAAAATATGTCAAATGGAAATGATATCCTTGTGTATTTAAATGATAATTGATGTCCATGTGATTAAATTAATTTTATAAGAATACCACAATATTTTTCTGAATATTATATGTCTAAGATGAATAGAAAGTAACTACATGTATGTGATTTTATAGTTCTGGTTATTTTTTAATTATCGGTTTTGTGAATTTTTGGAACCATATTAATTTATTCTATTATCAATAATATGAAAATGTTTTGAAAATTGTAAAGATTTTTTTTTGTGATATTAATGGTTAAATCATTTTTGAGATAAAAGTTATGATGTACACGAAAGAATATGTGATCAAAATTTTCATGATTTTTGAGTTTCATATTTTGATAGGCATATTTTTATTAGTATTAAAGGTATAGTTATTTTAAAATGATTTAATGGAGTTGTTGTTTTTGTTAAATTTCTTGAGATTCGTGTATTTATTATAAATATTTTCCATATTTTTTATTATTTAATGGTTATTATAATTACTCATTCTTATTTTTGTTTTTGAATTAGATATCTATAAATAGGAGTAAAAAATAGTCATAAAATAAATCTAATAGATAAAATTATCAATTTATGGAAATAATAACTCATTAAAATTTTATTTTTCAGTATTCAGGCATGAAAAATTCGTAAATTTTATTCATATGAATTGAATTTGAGTTTAAAAAGAATAAAACACACAATTAAATTGAGAAATTGATATTTGTAAGTGAATATATCAAGAACAAACCCAGGTTTACCTTGAACCGTTCACTCAATTTGGACTACAACAATGGTCGAGAGGTGTTCTTGATCCTCAGGGGATGGAATATAATGTGGTGCATTAGATAAAACTTATATGGAATTATTTTTCCTAAAAAATACATAAAAAATAAAAAAGAATATAGTTAAATAAAAAAATGAATGTGGAAAAGGAAATAAAGTAAAAAAATAAATTTACCTCAAATGAATGTGGAGGGGGTTATCTTCCAAATAATTAAAATGGATGAAAACCTTCATGGAACTAATGGATAATATGTTACCTTCAATGGACCTAGGGATTGAGCACTGATGTCTTGAAGTATATATTCTCCACGGTTAGGGACTAAAAGCCTATAATAGAGGACACCTCTTCGGGAAATGTAGTTTTAAAAAATTCTCTAAAACAACACCATCGACATGACATCAGTGGATTATGAAAAGGAATTATATTGTCTGAACTGACAACAGTGGAATTAAATGAGTTGGTGGTTTGAATAATCAGTTGTAGGCTCTGAAGAATGACATTACTTAGGACAAAGACACTATAATAATATATATGATTTCAACAAATCCCAAAACTCTATTTCTAGATAAATAGAAACCAGTTCCTAAAATTATTCAATCTACTCCTTTACTATTTGATAGAAATGTTTAACACACACAAGTTCATGCATCAAAATTCCCTTAAAGGTCATCGACCACCCTGAGAAACATGTTACGAAAAGATAACTTATCCCCAAAATAAAACTAAGTCATTTTTTAAAAAAAAAACATTAAGGGACCCCTTAGAAACATTTATACCTCTCTGCGTTGTATACTATAAATAAAATAAAAATTTCATACCAAAAATACATTGAACCAAAATAAAATAAAATAACATTTCAAAGAAGAAAATAATCTCACAAAAAACACATCCCAAAAATAAAATAAAAACCAAATAAAATATTATATAAAACTATACCACAACACTACTAGAAAACATACCAATAACCCTCTTTTAAAGCCAACCATTTCCCAAACCATCCCAAGAAGAAAATCCTGGAAAAAATAACCACTCCATTTAATTTCCTATAGGTCTAAAATAATTCAAACAAAGAAACATAACCAAAAACAAAGAGTTCAAAATAGAAATTCTAAATACACAAGATAAAATATCAACTAATTACCCAGTCACTTTTAAAAAAATTAAAATCCCCCCATTTGGAGACAATTTTTAGAAAATATATCCGGGAATAAAAACCAAACACCTTCTGTTGGTATTCCATGAATCCTAAAAAATATATAAATATCATTACTAGATCATGTACCCATCCACATGTGCCAATAACCACACATTTACCACATAAATACACCCATATAAAAATATTTGAGCACTCATAGGAATACCAAAGGATGAATAAAATAAATATGTCCACTTTCCAAATAATATTAAAAAACCCAACCAATTTGAAAACAATATATCATAATTAATGGAAAACATTTCCAAATTTATAAGAATAAATCATTTCACATTTTAAAAAATTCAAAATCCAAAACTATTTTCCAAATAAATTTCATTCCCAAATGAATTTCTGTTTCCAAAACAACACATTTGAATTTCAAAAAACCCATGGTGTTCATTTTGGAAAAAAAATATTGATAAAATAGATCCCATTTTTAAAATACAAATGAAAAATCCCAAAATCAACTCAAAAAAATATCAAAATAAAATAAAAGTGTCACAATGCTCGATCAAAAATCCCAAAAATCATAGAATAACAACTTCTACACATAAAATGGTTGTAGTGTTTTAAAATCCATGTACCAACCGGGTGAGAATATCCAAGGCCATCAAAGGTAGTTGAATCATCGACACATGGTTTTATAGACCATGGAGACAAATAATTCACCCTCTAAATCCCACCCAAAATAACAAAAAATCACTCAAAACAAACTAGAAATTATTAACTAAAAACGTGGCAATTGAAGACTTAAGAGATAAGTGCATGTATTTTGAAGATAGACAACCACAGATCACACCAAAAATACATGTATTCATCCAAACAGGTAGTGATAAAGAACATACCCTTGAGTGACAACATGAACTCTAGAAATCCTAGTTCCAAACTACCAGACATTCCCAAATAACAAGGGCTAAATTCTTATGATACCATTTTTTATGCCCCTTCACAGTCCAACCAAGAATTGGTCACCCGATCCGGACCACAACAAGGTCCATGATGCGTTCCCAATACTCCAAGCTGCAAAATAGTGTCGAAAATTGGATAAAACTCTGATATAAATAATTTTTCTCATAAAATAAAGATAAATAAACATAATAAAATAAATAAAATAAATAAATGTAGAAAAATAAATGAAAGTAACTGGAGAAACATACATCCAACCATACAACCAAACTCACTTGGTGGGCTATAAAATTTTATAAATACATAAATTAGATGAATATAATGTTGGTGTGATAACCAATATTCTCTGTAGGTATTCCCAACGAAGAACTATGACACATCCCATTACTTTAAAATTAAAATCATTTCAAGCAAGTTTGAAATACATATATTAAAAATTATATTTTCATTCCCTTTATAATACAAGTAACAGGTAATAAATTCCAAAGGACCATTTTTTTCTAAAAAAAATTCTAAATAATAAAATACTTTTTGAAAACACATTTATAAGAGGAAAGAAATAATGAAGAGTCATTTCAATGAGATGTTGTGAAAAAATTATCACAAGTGATAAAGGAAGAGTTTCGACTAAAATAATAATAGTTAAATTATTTTATTAAAAAATATTACAAACTGAGGGAAATTACAATACATGTGAACCCGTTATCAAGGGATATACCTAGAAATAATATGAAGATACCCTGGAAATGCTCGGTTTAGAATCTATATTCCATACTATCGATGAAATCCACTAAGATTAAACAACTTGGATGCTCTCAACTAACCTCACCAGTGGAATATCTAACATGGCTACTCCATGGGGATCTAGTTTGTCTAATTGGGATTAAATAGAAATAATATCTTGACTCCCACTATTAAACTTAAAATCCCATGGATATATAAAACATTTGAGGTGAGGAAGAAATCATAGAGACACAGAAACTCACCATAATTTTTATGTCCCACTTCTTGACACCATCCATGTTATTTCCCCTAGAATGGATTATATCCATGGAGGTTCCCACTTTTTAAGATAGTATTCAAAGTCTCCAAATAGGTCATAACATTAAAAATGAAAATAAATCATTTGAAAATACCCATTATAAATAGATTTCATATTTTAAAATCAATAAAAAATTAAATCCATCATCCATGGTTTTGTCATGTAAAAACATGGAAAGAATCATTAGCAGATGAAAACTAAGAAACCAACATAGGAATGCATGAAAAACATGGAAGAACTTGTTCAAATCTATTTAATAATTTCCAATATTATATTTAATTGAAAAAATAACTTAAACATGATGATAAATAAGAAGGAAATAATATGTTCCAAATTTATGTCTTGGACCTAGGGAACCTACCTCAAAACATACATCCCTTGATTACAATAATTCGAATCAAATTCGAATTGATCCGAAGAAGCAAGAGAGAAACTCCATTTACACAAACAAAAATATTCAAATATAGATATAATTACACATAACTGTATTGTATATTATCTCTTCGCCATGTGGGAGTTAGTAAATAGAGGGGATATATATGCCTTACCTATTCATATTTGTGTATGATGGCTTCACTAATGGTGATATGAAATCAACTAGATAAATACCATAATATGAAAAAATATAGGATCCCTAAATAAAATTGGGCCCAATAATTGAAGTGGACGAAATCATACCAACAGCCACTAGTAAATTGACTACCTTCCAACAAACGTGGATAGGATTGGCCTCAATAGGACTTGAGGACCCTTGTCATTGGGATAAAACAAATAAAATACAAAAAATGGGTCAGGGTTTATATGGGTCATGAAAAACACATGGGAGTAAGAAATGGTACAACTAAAATGGAAGGAAAAAGATATAGAGGAGAAATAATTTACTGGCCAATATCACAAAAAAAATAGGAGGTGAAGAGAGGACACCTCTATATGGTGAGTTAGAATGTGTAAGAGTGTAAACCCCTTGGTGATGGATCATAATTGAGCAAGGGCGGGGAGAGGGGAAAGAACACTTTTAGGCATTTCAATAATAAAAAATAATTATAGTTATAATAATATTTTAATATGATAATAATAATAATAAAATATTAAAAAAATATTAACAATAATAGTAATAATAATAAAATGTTTCTTTTAATTTAATTTCCGTTTTTATATAATATTTTACTTTTTAAAAATCCTAGAAACTTTGGATGGTTTTTTCACAAGGTTTTTTAAACTACGTTCCAACCATAAACCTTTAATGGAGTTCCTATAAACCATGTAGGGGTATGAAAAATGGTTAAGGAAACCAGTTTCTATTCATGCAGTCTGTTTTTCTAAAAATGGACGACTCTTTTGGACATTCTACCCATGGTTTCTACTAACTGTACACTCGCCGTGTGCTTGTGACGTAAAATTCAAAAATTAATTTTTAAAAACTCATCCTGCATCAAACTCACAAATGTGGCTACATAAAATTATATAATTAAAAATAATTAAAATTATAAGGATTGGGTGTTACAATAAAGAATTAAAATATTATTTTATCTTAAATTTTATGTATTCATAAGTAAAATAAAGCTTTTATATATTACGTGAAGAAAACACACCAACAGTCATGTTACAAATTCAGAAAATTTTCACAAGTAAAATTCTAATATTGGTAAATACATAGTATATGAAATATTATTTTTGAACTTTTATCTTCCCTCGTCTAAACATAGAAATTAAAATTAATTTAAATATAAAAGGTAATTGATTTTTATTAAAAGTTATTACTTATCATTTATTTATATTGTTATTACACTCCATATTTCTTTATATTTCTATTTTTATGGATACATTATTATTGATTCTTTTAAGTTAATGTTTTTCAATGTCCTCTTCCTCCACATGAAATTTTTTCTGAACATTTTGTAATCCCTTTTTCACTATTCATGAGATAAAAAAGTGATAACTTAGTTTCATTAAGGGTATATATGGTAAAACCTAGAGATTTCAGTATGTGGATGTCTTTTAATAAACACTTTGATAAATATCATTTTTACCAAGAAACAAATAACTAAAATTATCCATGAAATATTATATTAATATTATTTTTAAAATTATAATAATAAAAAACAATTAGTAAAAATTGTATGAATATGTTAAAAATGCATACATGTAGTGGATAAATAAATAATATAATTTATTTTTTAAAAGGGATTCCTTTCTCAGAAAAATTGTACAGTGTTGTGCATTTCATCATAATAAATTAAATTATTCTATTTTAAAATATTATTATAATTATTTGTAATATTAAAATATATTAATATATATATATTAACAATCATTTATCGATTAATTTAAATGAATATCCATTAAGAATAGTAAAAGATTAAAAGGTACTTTTATTTGATAGAACTGATTTTTATTTAGTATTTTTAGTTAAAATAAAATGTTAAAAAATTTATAATTTTATCTTTTATGACATGAAATTTATTTTTGATTTTATAATGGAAAATTTTTTTTAGGAATAATTTAATGTTTTTTTTAAAATGGGTGGGTTTTAGGGTGAATGGTGAAAAATAATATTTTTACAAATAATATTGTTTTTGTGAAGTCATAATAATATAAGAATGATGTGAATGTTTTGGAAAAATTTTGGATCGACCATATATATATATATATGAATTAAAAAAACAACATTTTTTAAAAAATATGTTTAAATTAGATATCCATGTTTGACGATTTAGATCACAATGGATATTTTAATTTAACAAAAGAACTATTTTTTATCCTTTTAATTAATTAACTATTTATAATGTTAAATTTAATTTTCCATTTCATTTAAAGTAACCTATTTTTTTAAATATACAAAAAAATTTCTTTATAATAAATAATATTCATGATTTTGGTAGAAATTAATTCTTAATAAAAAATAAAATTTTCAATTTTTTTTGTATTTTACACATTTTAGTTAAAAGTTAGTATTTAAAACACTAGATATATAGTAATTATATTTTGATTACATATTTGGAATCATCATATTGAATTTTTATTAAATAACTTCAACAACATTTAAATTCATAAAATTATGATACCTTAATTAGTCACACTCACCATGATAAGAGTTAAATTGCTTAAAAAGGGTTACAACTATGTGATAAGGTTGAAAATATCATAGAATCCTATCTCTAATTTCATTAGATAAGAATGTTTGTACTTATACTATTATAAATAATAATTTTCCCCTTGGTTCCCCTTGAACATGAGAAATAAATGTACATTATTTTAAAATTTACAGTATTTGAAATGGTTCCAATCCACTTACCTAAAAAATGACCCCTTCACTCCTTCACATCTCCCCAAATATTTAGCACTTCATGTATCCCAATATATATATAAATCACATAGAAACCATTATATATGGCCAATATACTGTGGTATCACTGAAACCAAACAAAACATCACTTAAATAGAGATCCACAGGAGGATATCAAAGGAAGACGAAATCTTGTTAATAAATATCATTGAAGTTTATTTATTCTTCCACCAATAGAAAACATATTAAAACAATAATATTTTAATTATGTAATTTTTATTAACATAATTAATTTTTTTCATATTTATAGGACAACCATTACCTAATTATCTTCTATTTAATGTAAAATATAAAGATTGTTTGTATATATGACTGAACAACCACCTCCAGGGATGGAATATTTCATCTTTCACGCCCACCTCAAAAGGATGGTAATAATTATGGTTATATTTAATAAATATTATATCTAGTAAAACTTTATTATTATAAAAAAAAATTAATCAATTTTGACATTCATTCCCTCGAATCCCTAATAGAAATGCCACCCACGGGTAAGTCGAGACTACTGACACCATGGATAACGTATTTCAATTTTCATCATCGCTTTACTTGTATTATTCAAAAAATTATTTTAATGAATAATTATGATATTTATAAAATCATTAATCATATAATAATGTTATATTATAATTATATAATAAAATTTTATCAATCATTTAACTATGTTTACTTGTTCTAGTTTAGGTTAGTTTAAAACCTTCAAGAACATTATTATAATATAGATTTGATGAATGATTAAGGATTTTTTTATTGATAATATAATATAATGATTATGAATTAAATTTTTTAAATATAACTATAATGATAAAATTTCTATGTATATTGATAAATAAAATCATATATTTTCGTTAAATAAATGTTTTCTTAAAATAAACTATTTTTTGAAAGTAGATACCAAAATTTCAATGAAATAACCATGGAACTAAATAAATATATTAACTTAATGATATAATATTTAATATAATTATGGATATGATGAAACCATAGCCAATAATCACGGACTAGAACCATCCAACTAAAATATGCATGAAAAACTAATCAATTAACATCAAAAATTTTATTTTAAAAAAGAATTATAAATAAATGGGTAGAGTGTAATTATAGTTTAATTCCATTTATTAAGATAAATTTAAATATAGTTATGATATATAATTTTAATAAAGATGTGTTTGATATAAATTAATTTAGAATATGTTCAACTAATCAGATGTATGAGGTAATATTTTCTCATCACAAACATCCTTCTTTATAACATGTTTCTTATTGTACACCTATTTCCAATTAAATATAGTATATATTTCCTATTTTAAATATTATGAAATTAATAATATTTTATTATTTTTATTTAATGTACAGTAATATTTTAATTAATTCAGGGGGTTTAAATTTATACTTTTTTAGGAGTCGTTGAGGATTTATTTGTCATAATTTAAATTACTTGGGACACGTTTCATGTTGTGAATTATGAGTTACTTTATTGAGTTTAATTAAAACTCCACAAATGTATTTTGAAAATAAAAATTATAGGGAATCATGTAATGTATATAACCACACCATATTATTACTTCATATTCCTTTATATTCAAAAGGTAGTAATGTTGTATAGGTTTATTCTGTTATCTCACATTATGTTGGAATTGTTTTTTTTACAATTTACATTGATGTAAATTTATGTTCATACTCTGCTAAACCCCATAAGTATTTATATATTATGATAATTTTTGGTCTTATTAGGTATACATTCTATTTTTTCTCTCCTTGGTAATCAAATAAACTAAATGAATGTTAATAATAAAATTTATCCTTATTTAAACATATATTCAAGAATCTTTCTTTTCCACATAAATATTCACTACATTTTATCAAGAAATTTATTCTTTATTTTTAAATGATTTAATATGGTTAATTTATATTATCATATAACTTCATTTAAAATATTAAATGTAATATTTTTTAAATTTTAAATAAAATTCACTTTATAATTTTTTTTAAAAACGGGAAAAATCTCTTTTTAAGGTATCATGCATGATTAGAGTGCCCCCCCTTCATGATAATTATAAATTATTTAAATTATGTTACATGTTTTGATTTTATACAAATGTAATATCTATTTCAATTATTCATTGAAGTTTTCATATTTATTTTTAAATAAAATGAAATTATTTTCATAAAATATTTATGAAGAGAATTCATTTCACTTATGTATTACCTTATCTTAAACATCATAATTGATAACTTAATAATAATTTATTATAAATATTATATTATTCTAAACCATTTTAAATTATTATTTGATAGTCTCCTTGATATATCTTGAAAAATAATTTTGAATGTGATGTATCTCTTTTTTTGGAACTATGATATAAATAATTTAAAAAAAATAAATTTGATAGTTGTTCATTCATTTTAATAAATAATTTATAAAATACATTATTTACTATGAAAAACTAATTTATGTTTAATTTATTTTATCCTTTCACCGCATATGGATTTATGGTTTATAGCTTATTTTGTATACTTGTTTAATTTTTCGTCCATTTAATTCAGTGATGTTGTATTCTCAATCACTCATAATTTGTATTCTGATTATATGTTTCTCACACATATCCTCATTCCTTAGTACCATACATAGATATTTATCATTTACACTATTTGTATATTGTATTACCATTACAACTTATATATATGGTGTTAGATAAAGGAATCCTAGTAGGATAGTTATTTTATTGACTTTCTAATATTTATATCTCTTATACATGATTTAGAATAGATATTTATTGATTACTAAGTATTATTGAATATGTATTGTATTATTAATTAAATATACGATCAATGAATTGGACATTCTTAGTGGCGTGTGGGCCGAAAATTAAATTTCCTCTCAATCCATTAGGTAGTTATCATGAGGAAAGAAATAATGATAATTTTGTGTACATAATACCAATTAATTATGATGTATTTTCATGTGGAATTTATGGTAAGAATGATAATTTTCCATGATTCCATATTGGTATATAATATTTCTTGGAGAGTGGCATTGCTAATATGTAATATTTAATCGAGTAAGATATTCATGGTTTGATTATGATATTCATCATTATTTATTCCATAACCATCATATTAATTATTAATGTCCATGTGTTTTTTTATATTATAATCCAAGAATACCTTTCAATCCAATGTTATTTGAAATGTTATATTATTTAATAATCATTATTTCATGAAATATTATTCATGCATTTTTAATTTTTTGATTGCTATTGATGTATCATAGCCTTACTAAGAACACTATTTTATAATTATTATGATTCCATTTCCCCACATTATGAAGAAAATTATTAAATTATTTATTTATCTAATATAATTTCCTCTAACATATTTTTTTGATATATTTGAGAACATATGTGAAATATAAAATTCATGGTATAATGGAAAAAAATCTCATTTGGATGAAAAGTGGTGGTTTTTATTACTTAATGGGATTTTATTAACACTATAAAACTATATACCAAAAAGGTATTGTGTATATAAGTGAATCAATGTTGTTTTTTAATATCATGATCATGGTTTTTATATTAGGATCACATCTATTAGTATCAATTAAATAATATAAAGAATATTTTATTTTTACTAGATCAAGGAGTGTGTGTTAAGGATAACATTTTTTTTCCTCATACTAAGAGGTTATTGAGAAACCATGGCTAGCTATACCCATGAACTCCTCCATGTACACTAACATCCTATCCCATTATAAATACATCCTAAAGAAACAATCATCAATAGTTCCTCCCATAGTGCATGATTCATTTAACACATTTAGGGAGATTCTGAATGGTCGCATCCCTCTTGAAAAAGAAAAGGGGAATTTACTATTATTTTCAGATCAATGAGATGATCAACTCATAAGTTATGAGGTTAAATTCATTGTCATATTGAATGATTTAGAATAAGATAGAATATTTTTCTTGTTATGGACAAATAATACTCCCTTATAATACTTCCTAGAGGAATTAATATAGGATTACATACCATACATTCTCCATAACTTGTGAACAAAATTAAGTGAGATTAGAACCTAATAATTGTATTATGGGGATGCATGTTAGTCGTTTTAAAGTATTGGGTGATATTTTTGACAATTATGAAATGTATTCCATTTATGTTTCCTAGAACCCTAAGGAGGGGAAACAAAAAAATAGACTCTAATATTAATTCCCAAATAATGTTAATGGACATAATTAGATAATCATATATAAACATACTGATGTACATAGTAGAGTGTGGGTTAATATGGAGCTAATAATTTCAAACCAATCCTAGGACAACAATTTTTTTTGGAATGATAACTTATAATTTCAACTTTTCAAAGATATGCCTCATGCCCTGGGTAACTATATTCTAGTTTTTTCTTCCAATGAAATCAGGTAATTATTAATTTCAAGAATCAGTTCACTCATTGGGAGTGATCCTTGGATATACACAAACATCATCCTACCAAGAATAGGAAATATACCTCCCACCAGAGGAAAGAAAATCCTAAAAGAATAAATATTCCCACAATAGTGATAATGTCTCACCTAGAATAGAAAATAAATCCAATTCATGAACATATGGTTTCCTAAAGTAGAAATAAGTCTATAACAATATCTTACTTAACAACATTATAGGAGAATCACTATTCCATAGGGATAAATAATTTTCTACCACTACAAAAAAACACTATGATAATTGAATCCATTAAAAATCATGGATTTTATGGAATTAGGTAATCATTAAACCAAGACCACAGGGATTAGGGAATTAATACCCCCCACCATATCCAAGAAACGATGAATTTTACAAACTTAGGGGGAAGCTTAATTTGTCCACCACCATAATTCCTATAACATCATAACGTTTTATCATCATTTAGTCCATGATCAATGAATTTCATAGGAGACCCCTTTTAGTTTAGTTTCAAAAAATACATCCCAGGGATCATCAAGAAGAAAAGGTAAAGCCTTATAGGGTCGATAATTCAGTTTTTACTGCCATAAAGGTAGATATAATTATAGGATACAATCAGTACTATATGGGATATTCAATGAATAAAAAATCCATCAATAACATTGATGATGATACAATTATTACTATATTATATTCATCAAGGATTGTTGTTAGTGTCATCCCAACTGATGACATGGAGTACAAAACAATTAGAGAAGAATGTGATTAGAAGGAATCCATAAAAAACATGGATGATATTAAATTCTACAATGAAGGTATGCATACCCAACATCAGATGAAGAATAAAAATATAGATCGCCCAAAAACATATCATTATCACACACTCAGTGAGCCTAAGAAAAATAAAATGTGGAATTCATGGTTATATACCACAAACATTTTTATGAAACATATCCTCTCTAGATAAAATAAAGTGTCTCAAAATATTTATTTAACTAGAGAAGTTGATGTAAAAAAATTCTATGTGACTCATAATAAATATTACTATTCATTGAAACTCCCAATTTTTGGCTAATATATCTCCTTTGGTGAATATCCCTAAACAAGAGGGAACTTCTAGACCATTATGTGTAGAGTACACTCATCCGACCAACACAGGGGGAAATGACTACTTTACAATACCTTTATGGGTGAGAACAATAAATAATATCATTATTTAAGGTAGTAACCAAATTCGTTTCAATCAATCATCCAAATTACAACTCATGTATGATATAAATTACCAAAACATGTTGGAAATCCATATATAACTATGATTTACTTTTCTACGAATGAATGGACCCAGAAAACAACTCTACTTGATATATAGTAATCCATTTAATCCTTAATGTTTCAAATGAAATAAAGGGAGGGGGAAGATGCAAAAATGTAACATGAAAGGAAAACTTTCTCTAGTCATGTTTACATGAACCCTCCGCTTCAAATTTTAAGGAATATTATGTTTCCAATATTAAGTGGAATAGGATATCTAGATCTTCATCTCATATATTCTATGTTCTAATGATTTCCAAAAATGTGAACATAAATAAAAATAGTGATAGTATTGATTAAATAATTTATTCAAACTCTAGAGGGACCAATTTTCATTAAGTATAGTAATTTACTGGTGGGATATATCACTAACCAAATTGATCATAATGATATTTCCATAATTAATTCAACTCCATGCTATAGAAGACAATTTCTTTCAAGATCTCAAATTAAAAGCAATATGATAATAGGTTTTGATAGAAATAATCACATCATGGAAGGGCATGGAATAATCCTTTAATATTAATCATCTAAAAGAAAAACATGTACATATTTTCTTATAAATTTTATTGGATGTGTTGATGATAGCCCGTGAGGCATCAGTAATTCTTATAGGGATACCAAAATTTAAATATTTATAAAAACAAAAAAAATAACTAAAAAAGTGATTAATTGGTAAGTTTGAGTGTCGAACTGAGAGGGGTAGTTAGAAATGATGTAACAAAATTATGAAATAAATTGACTAACTTTTTTTAGTGAGAGGTAAAGAGAAGAAAAAATATATTTGGTTTTTAATTAAAATTTTAGGGAATTATAGTTTTAGTTATTTTATGTTTTGTGTTATTTTTATTCAATAAATTAGTGGTTAAACTATATTTGATTTCAGAATTGGGTCTTTAAATATCATTGGTCTTGATACCTTTCGTTAATCATATAATATCCCCAATATTAGTTTCAAATACTTTATTCAATCACAGAACTATATAACCCAATACCCTATTTATATAAAATTATGATGGATTTCATAATGTTTACATACAAACTGGGGGGATTTTTCAATCAAATTAAATGAAATTCCATAAATATATAATTAATAGTAATTAAATTCAATAAAAAGATGTTTATAATTTAATATAAATAATAAATAAACATTAACATGAAATAAAAAATTGAATAATCCATATGCAATAAATCCCTTTGAAAACACATCACTTGGTAATAATAAACTACCACCTCATGCTAATCATGATGAAGAAAGGTGACATGATTACCCAATAAATAATTGAGGCAATGGAAACATGGACCTGGATTAAGAAATCTATGTCATATAATCCATGATGTCTTATCTAGTAGCATCCTTATGTGTGTTAGTGCTACACAATATAATCCTCAGTCTAAAAATTCATCATATCAATGCATATTCTTCTGTGTATATTGTGGTTTCGTTGTGTAAAAGTAATATTTATATTATAACTGGACCTAGTTTCAATTTATTATATTATTTTTCTTTCGATTAAATCACAATATAAATTTGTTTTAAAATATTTATCATTTTTCCAATAATATTATTTAATTAAAAGAATCTTATGATGTAACATAATTTTATTATTTCATGAAATAAGATGTAATTATCCACATTTTAGTATTTAGTGGTGGAATGAACATAGGCATACGTCTTCCTCTAAAAATAATATAGTGTAAATATATTTAATGAAATAATTATCAATTTACTAGTATTTACAATCACTCTACATGTTCAATTCAGTATTAAAATTTTAGTGTATCTCCACAACATGAAGTGGTGTGGTGAGAAGTGTCTTTAACTTGAAAAATCATTTATTATTATTTTTATTTAAAATATTTGTAACAACATTCCATTAATCATAAATCTAGTTAAAAAATTAAAATATTTTCATGAATATAAATTAAATTTTAGGGGTTACTATATTAAAATAATATAAAATATATTCTTGAAATTTTGGTATTATTTATTGATTCTTTTATTCTCATTGATATACACTATATTTTTTCAAGAGTTTACAACTGTCACACCGATACTGGAAGATGTTATTATGGGATCTAATCCAATTATAATTTAGATTCATCTTCACATGGGAATAACGGCAGCTGAGTGTGGATCACACTAATCATTCTAAATCCAACCTTGATGAGAGAACTGGTTTCTATTCCCACGAAATATCACATGGTGCCTCCTACTAGAGAATAATGTCACAAAAAGATATTTTAATGGATATAAATGAAGAATAATATATCTAAAAATTTATAAACTAACAAAATAAATTATCTTTATTTTAAAAAACATATCTTGGGGTAATTCATAGATGCATTGGAGATATAATTTATCAAATTTCTAGAGAATAAGAAACCCAACTACGTCGGAATGAATGATAATTTAGAATACTAATCCTACAATTGATATCTCTAGAATGAATAGTTTTATTGTTTAAAATTCAAGGATATACAAAATAGTATGTGTAACACCCCAAGCTTCCAAGTTACTCTTTTTAAATAATTCAATAGCGTGCGATGTATGGAAAACTGAGTTCAAGTGCACCACGACCTATCAAACTAGCTGTTTTAAAAAGTTTTTATGAATAGTATTGACCACATTTTTAATTTTATATATATATCCTATTTAATTTTAACATTCATATTTTCTAGTTATTAGACATAATATAAGAACAAATTCAATTTTCCGATAAAAGAAGTATTTTTCAAAAAATGCAGATTTCCGCATTTAATGGAGAACCATTTTTAAATCCAATATTTGACACTTTAATATTCTAAATTTTATGATATTAAATTATTCCTTATAATAGGGACATAAAAATTTTATTGGATAAATATTTGGTACTTTTCTGATAACTTTCATATTTTGATGAATAGTGAAAAATACTAAATTTCAATTGAAAACAACTTTTTTATCAAAATAATTTTTAGTGTTAAATTATACATATGACAGTTTTTAAATTATAATTATATTATATTTTTATCATTTAATATAATTCAGGTCATTATAAGTATTTTTACATTTAAATTGGACCTAAACACATGTCAATATTTGGATAGTTTTTAATTCTTAAAAACCCACTTTTTGGTTTTAACAAAGGAAATTAGTTTTAAATTAATTTTTTCCAACTCTATGTTTTGAATTTGAAAAAATGGATTCCATATTTGGAATCATAAGGTACAAATTATATAAATATGTACCTTTTATTTTTTTTTATTATGAATAGTAACTTTAGTTATTATTTTATTTACCATGGAAAAAGGGTAAATTTGGTAAATAAGGGTAAAAAAATAATATTATAATAATATTAAACAACACTAACACATTTACTAATCCTATTTTATGGGATATTTCTAAAAATGGGCTTCATTGGGTCTATTTGGGGACCCTATGGAGCCACCTTGGTGTGAAAATTACATTTTATAAGAATTAATTTAAAGTATTGAAAAATATAACATAAACATTTATCATTCACTAAAACAATTTATATCTGGGTTCATATAATTGATATCTTAGACTATAAATAGTAATTATAAATATAAAAAGATCTAATATATCATTATATTTTATTTATAATTTTTAGACATAAAATAAATAAATTTAATTATGACACAAGGATGATGCAGTGATAGCTTCATTAATAAATAATTCAGATAAATGATATTATAAATGTTAAAATAAATTTAATTTAGTTATTTTGATTTCATACACAAATTTTATGGATGATATTCATGTATTATATTTTAGTTAATTCCTTTGGTTCGAAGGAATCTGTTTGTTATGAATTTTTAAAAAAGTAAAGTATGAATTGTGTCCAAAATTGACAAACTTATGAACTTAAAACATAAAATAGTTAATTAAATGATATTAAATTACTAAAAATCTAATATTCTTACAAATTGTTAATACAAGTCCAAATATTTCATAAAATTATTTTTTTTGTCATTTGACATGATATGGTAATTAAATTAACTCACAATGTGTAAATAACATGATATCAGAGTAAGATTAAAAAGGGTAAAATAAGGGTTAAACCAAAAAGATAAGGATAAAAAAATATTAAAAACTTGTCTAAAAATTATTGGATTATGGGTATTTGAACCAAGATCATCTTATATTATAATTAAATTATTTTTTTACATTTTTAATCAGAATTGAATTTATAATAAATTAATATTTCTAGACTTTCCTAAAGTTCCCCTCCTCCCTCTTATAAAAGGGAACCACCTCTACCCACTTATTAACACCTATAAAGAATTTTGGATCATAAAAAATCTTCCCATTTCTCCTACCAACCTCCCTCACTTAATTATATAGGCCAAACTATGGGTAGAGAGTCATCCTAATAATCTCTTTTGTTCAAATCAAAAGTAAATACTCGAAGAAGAGGTAATCGTTTTATCCCTTCTTTCAAAGTTCATTTCTTTTTATACTTCCTCTTACTAAGTTTTTACCATGATAAAATAATAACTCCAGAATCTAATATATGATGAGATTTTGTTAAGATTATGGGACAACCATATTCATCTTTTTACCCGTCCTATGAAAAACAATATCACCATGTGTGCATACATACGACTTACCGTCTTCACACTGTGGTGTAACTTTTTTTCATGTACATCTTATTTCTATGGGTATAACGATGAATATAACGGATGTAAATAATTCATATAACATGATATATCTTCTTTAAAATTCATATTCCATCCAATTCCATAAAATTTTACAATTAAATAAATGATATCGTCACTTGTTCATATGTATGGCCTACCGTCTCCACGACACAATGAGTTTCATTCTCCACTTTAACCATCCCAGAATAATTATAAAAAATGTATTTTCATAATTATGAAATATATGACCTAATAAGTCTAATATATATATATGTGTGTGTGTGAATGTACATATATGTCATTCACTTAGTTCCATTCAATATGATAAGAAAACGGAAACAACGTTCATGTGTACATACAACCTATTGTCCCCATAAACGATGTATTCATCTTCTATATAAATATATATTATATAAATATATTATGAATATATATGATATATAAATATATTATGAATATATATGATATATAAATCATATTATACATTTTTTAAGTAAGTAAATCATGATCTATGTAATATGATCAAGAATAAAAAGTCAAAACACTTTCGATAAACAAATTGATATTACCCAAAATGTTGAATTAACTGAGAATTTTTAATAAATGGGTAATATAAAGTCATAAAATGATCATATATGATATCACAAATATTATTATTATTCTGATAATAATATTTTTAAAGACATTATACAGGAGTTTCGGACACGTAAGGAGAGTATCTGATCAATGGTAAGGGTCAATTCCTTAATCTCATTATTATCTGAGATTGTTTATGTGTAAGTATTTACTAGGATATATTTATCATCCATGTCCATGTTTCATAAAAATGCTTTCAAAATTAATCTTTTAATGTTTTATAGAAGGTTATCTTTAACAATATCATCATTTTAAATGTTTTAATTATTAATTTTTCTAAATATATTTAATTAATGTCCATGTTTTCAAAATGATTTTCATGATTTATTTATATGGACATGATTGTTTTAAAATGTTAATTCCTTTAAAAAGTTTCAAAAGGATATGGGACACTGTGATTCAAAAATATCATTTAAATGACTTCATTTATAAATTGTGTCACTTTTAAATGATTTCATGAAAAATGTATATTTCTCTCAAAGAGTTTTACTGATCATTTTCAACTATAAAAACATCCTTTACTGGATATTATTCTTGATCGAGGTTGATTTATTACAATACAATCTTCCATATTTTATTGAACGAGTTATGAATTGTTTTACTGTGTATGTGATATTTTTATACCAATCATGGTTTATGGTTAAAGTATTAACATTTTGTATGATAGTTTTAATACGAATGTTTATGTTATATTTCACCGTTTTCATATGAGGAATGCATTGGACTTAGTAAGTGACGGGCAGGGTCTGCTATAGCCCCTCGATGCATTGGTAGGTCTCATGAGACAAACTAGTGTCTTGGAAGAAGGACTTGACATAATATTTGTAAATTTTCTTGGCACAAGGTCTTGAAGTAGTAGTTATTATGTTCAGCATTATACATTCCCTCGTTATGAAATTAGTTATTACATGTGATTATTAGACTTATATAATATCCATATGAATTTTTATATGGTAATTTTTTATTTATTTTTTCTAAATAATGTTCATGTTTATGTTTAAAAATGATGTTGTTTTTATTATACATCATGCCTTAAAATTTTATAGCTTTCACTGAATTATTTACCCTTACTGAGCATCGGAGCTCACCCCTTTCTTATGTTTTAATTTTCCCAAGATTCCAAGAAGTGTATTATGATTGATATGTAGGGTTAATCTATTGGAATAATGGCATTATCAAAGGATTATATATGTCGTATTTTATGCTATAAATTATAATGTATTTTTCGTGTATGTAATCTATATTCCAAGACTGCTAAACTGATCAGTCCTTCAGGACTTGATTCCATTTAATCATTCCATGTATTAAAATAATGCACCAGCTCCGTGCTTTTGGGGTTGGGGAATTACAGTTGGTATCAGAGGATGTTTAACAACAACCTTGGAAATAGATTTTAAAAACTATGATTATGGATCATAACCTAACAATATAATTTGAGGATAAGTAATGAAGAGAATCCTAGAATTTTAAAATAGAGATTATGTGAGTATTACTAGAAAATACATCATTGTATAGATACAAAAAGTGAATGTGGTTCAAGAATAGATGTACCTAGGGGTGAAAACTATGAAAAGGTGTTCCGATCTTGACTCGGGGTAACCTGGTACATGACAACAAACCTTACTGCACACCTGGTTTGATACTCATGGGGGATATTCTTGGGATAATTAATATTTTCTTCATAAACTATTATGAAAGATTTATGAGTAAATATGTCCTAAAATAAACCATATTTATGATTATGGTTTAGATATGCATAAATTTTTTAATTTATGTTATGTATTTTACTAATTTGGAATTATTAATTATGATTCATAACCTAGTATAGTGTATTCCACTATTTAGAAATTTTTCTTAGTGGAAGATATGTAAATTGTATCAATGAAAAAAAACATATAGGGATTTCCCTCCTATGAAATATAATGATAGTGGAGCCAGTGACAAAAATGGTACTGAACAGCTAATAACCATACTGGGATAGTTGACTCAAGTTATGAATAATAAATTAACCCATATGGAGCATCCTAATCCAGAACGTGGTGGATAAATGTTAGACCGCTTCGTGAGACAACAACCTCAAACATTCAATGGGACTACAGGTCCTTTTGTAGCTTAGGAGTGGATAAGTTCCTTAGAGAAAATATTTCTTTCTTTGGGATGCAATGAAAGGGAAAAGGATGTCATGGAAGTTTATCATCTCTCAGGATATGTGGATTAATGGTGGCTATTAATTCAAAACACAAAGGAGGATGAAGAAGTGGTAAATATGGAATGGAGGGAGTTTAAATAACTTTTTCAAGAGAAATACTTTCCTCATGAACAGAGAGATGATATGGAATGAAAATTTATAATCCTGAGGCAAATGTAGGATGAGAATGTTGAAAGTTATGAGGCTAATTTCACAAGGTTATCAAGGAACGTTGTAGACTACAAACGTAACCCAATAAGTAAGATCAATCTATTCTTTGATGGGTTAAAACCATTCCTCCGATGGGAATTAGTCTCACAATCTTTCTCATCGTACAAAGATTAGTCTCATGTGCTATCAAGATAAAAAATAAATTTTCTAAGTATTATGAAATTAAAGTAAAGAAAGAGAATAAGAGAACGATGGAGAAAGACACAGATAATGGGAAAAATTTAAATAAGGGTTTTCACTTATGTGATAAATTTGGGATGAAACACCTTGGTGTTTTCCTTAAAGAAATGGGAGTTTGTTATAAATATGGAGAAAAATGCCACCAAGATCGTGATTAAAAGGGGAAGAAAAAGGTTATCAATGTTCAATGATAAAATTGAAAATAAATATAAAATTTTGAAAATTATTTTCAAAAGAGTCAAGGAAATATATCTTAGAAAAAAAATTCAAGGTCAAGCGTGTGTTGTTACTACAGTCGAAGTGGAATAATTAATGTATTTGTGTTTTTAGATTATAGAATTATATTCTGGTTATAAGAAGAATGTGATATATATAAGGTTTTCAATGCAGTAATTTTTTTCCTTAAGGTTTTAATATGATAAAGGTAATCATATATTCATTATGTTTCAATAATAGAAACATTATGTTGTTTGGGGAATCTGATGTTACAATTGATTTTGGAAATTTATAGGCCTTTTAGAAAAAGATTGGATGGAAGTATTTTGAATAACTCTAAATTATGGAATGGATTAATATGAACTTCGGTTAGTATTTTATAAGGTTAAAACATTTTTTATGATTATTTTAGGAATGTTATAATACTATAGTTTTTGAAAAAGGACAACCTTCATGTTGGGCGATAACCCGTCACGTCGGACAAAGCTGCGGGAATCGAACCCACAACTGATGTGCAACAAGGATTTATCACCTACCACTAGCCTATAAGAAGTTCCTAGTTATTATAAAATATTTTTCTTCATTTAAACAGTATATTTTTATATTTTGAACTTTATATGATTGAGATAAATAGAATATTTTTGAGTTTTATATTTTGAAGAGAAAGATGAGGTTGTGGTAGGAATTAGTTAAAGGATGAAACTCTAAATGTAAATTATGTATACTTCATTATATTCTTATTATATGAATTAAATTAATTCTAAAACTCTAATGAAATAATCATATAACCAGAAATGTTTTCCTAGTACTTTCATTTGCGATGAATCAAATTGTCCCTTAGAACATCACAGATTTAGAGATTTGTGGTTGTTAACTTTCTCCCGATAATATTCTATATCACTCTCCATTAGAGAATTATGGTTTTTTTCTCTTTTATATCTATTTTTTTATACATGGAACCCTTGTATGTGTTATTTATTCCAACCTTCATGCTTACCTTTAATTATTTTAAATAGAGGACTCATTAATCTATATTTTGATGGGGGATTTAAACTGAGATATTTTGAAATGTAAAACCCCTAGTTTTCAATCCCAAGATTAAATTGTGAGGACTCTATTTATTGAAGGAGGGGATAATTTAACACCCCAATATTCCATGGTACTCGTCCTTTTTAAATAATTCAATAGCGTGTGAAGGACACAACACCGAGTTCAAGCGCACCACGACCTATCAAACTAGCCGTTTAAAAAGTAGTTATGATTATTATTAAACAAATTTTAAATTTTATATATATCTCATATAATTTTAACATTCATATTTTTTGTTTCTTAGACATAATATAAGTACTAATTCAATTTTTAAGATAAAAGAAGTTTTTTTTAAAAAAAATGCAGTTTTTCTGCCTTTAATGGAAAACCATTTTTAAATACAATATTTGACACTTTTATATGTTAAATTTGATCAAATTAAATTCTTATTTATAATTGGGATATAAAGAAAAATCGGATAAATGTTTGGTACTTTTCTAATAACTTTCATATTTTGATGAATACTGAAAAATACTAAATTTTAATTGAAAACACCTTTTTTAATCAAAATGATTTATGTTGATTAATTATATATCTGAGTGGTTTTAAAGTATAATTAGATTATATTTTTATCATTTAATATAGTTTAGTTCATTATAATTATTTTTACATTTAAATTGGACATAAACACATGTCAATCTTTTGATAGTTTTTACTTCTTAAAACCCAGCTTTTTGGTTTTAGCAACAAAAAATATTTTTAAATTAATTTCATCCAACTATATGTTTTGAATTTGGAAAAATGGATTTCATATTTTTAATCAGAAGGTCCCAATTTTTTATATAGTTACCTTTTATTTTTTGGCATTATGAATAGTAACTTCAGTAATTACTTTATTTACCATGGTGAAAGGGTAAATCTAGTAAATAAGGGTAAAAAAATTATATTATAATAATATTAAAAATCCCTAATGCTTATATTAATAATATGGGATGATATATTTAAGACCATGGGATTCCTTGGGTCGATTTTGGGACCCCATGGAGCCACATGGGTGTGAAAATGACATTTTTTAAAAATTAAAATAAATTATAGAAAAATATAACAAAAACATGTATCTTTCACTAAAACAATTTTTATATGGGGTTATATAATTTATATATTAAACTATAAATATTCATTATAAATATAAAAAGATTTAATATATCATGATATTTTATTTACAATTTTTATACATAATATCAATTTAATTAATTATGACACAATTATGATGTAGTGATTGCTTCATCAATAAAGGATTCAAATAAATGATATTATAAATGTTAAAATAAATGTAATTTAGTTATTTTGATGTCATACACAAATTTTCAATATAATATTGAAATATTAGTTTTGATTTAATGAATTTTTTAAGTAATAAGGTTTTTATGAATTTTTAAAAAAGTCAAGTGTGAATAGTGTCGAGAATTGACATAATTCATAACTTAAAAGATAAAATAGTTTATTTAATTATATTAAATTTCTAAAAAATATAATATTCATAAAAATGGTTAAGAAAATTCCAAATATGTCATACATGACTTTTTTTGGGTCTTTTGACATGATATGGTAATTTAATTAACCCACAATGTGTAAATAACATGATATCACAATAAGATTAAAAATGGTAAAATAAGGGTTAAACCAAATAGATAAGGATAAAAAAATATTAAATACTTGTCTACAAATTATTGTATTATGGGTATTCGAACCGAAATATTATTATCATAGAATTAAATGAGTTCTGTACCATTGTTAGTTGAAATAGATTTTATAATAAATTAATATTTCTAGACTTTCCTAAAATGACCCTCCTCCCTCTTATAAAAGGGCACCACCCCTACCCACTTATTCACAGCTCTAAAGACTTTTGGATCGGCCAAACCCTACCTGTTTCTCCTCCCAACCCCCCTCAATTTATTCTAGAGGCCTAATGTTGGGAATAGTGCCATCCTAATGATCCCTTTTGTTCAAATCAAAAGGAAATACCCGAAGAAGTGGTAATCGTTTTATCCCTTCTTTCAAAGTTCATTTCTTCTTCTACTTCCTCTCACTAAGTTGTTACCATACTAAAATAATAAAACCAGAATATAATATATGTTCAGATTTTGTTAAGATTATGTGACAACCATATTCCTCTTTTTATCCATTCTATGAAAAACAATACCAGCATGTGTGTGTACATATGGCTTACCATATCCATATCGTGTTGTAAATTGTTTTTCATGTTCACCTTATTTCTATGTGTATAACAATGAATATAATAGATGTAAATAATACATATAACATGATACCAATTCTTTAAATTTCATATTCTATACAATTACATATCATTTGACCATTAAGAAAATGATAACATCGCTCGTGCGTATGTACGACCTACCGTCTTCACGACGCAGTGAGATTCATTCTCCACATTAACCATACAAGAATAATTATAAAATATATATTATTCATAATTATGAAATATATGACATAATAAGTCTAATTTAATGATATATATATATATTTATATATATATATATATATGAATGTACATAAATTTCATTCACGTACTTCCATTCAATAAGATAAGAACATAAAAACATCGTTCATGCGTACGTACGGCCTACCGTCTCTATGAATGGTGTATTCCATTTTATATAAATATCTATTATATATATTTATATTATTAATATATAAGATATATAAATCATATTATATATTTTATAAGTAAACCATTATCTATGTAATATGATCATGAATAACAAGCCATAACACATACGATAAACAAAGCGAGATTACCTGAAATGTTGCATTAACATGGAATTGTTAATAAATAGGTAGTATAAAGTCATAAAATAATAATATATGATATCATAAATATTATTATTATTATGATATAAGTAAATAATAGGTTTAAAAACATTATATAGGAGTTTTGGACACGTACAAAGAGTATCAAATCTAAGGTAAGGGTTAATTCATCAATCTCATTATTATACAAGATTGTTTATGTGTAAGTATTTATTGAGATATATTTATCATCCATGTCTGTGTTTCATAATAATGTTTTCCAAAATAATATTTAAGGCTTTAAGGAAGGGTTTCTTTAACTAGATCATCATTTTAAATGTTTTAATGATTTATTTTTCTAAATCTATTTAATTAATGTCCATGTTTTCAAAAAGATATTCAGGATTTATTTATATGGACATGATAGTTTTAAAATGTTAATTACTTACAAAAGTTTCAAATTGGTATGGGACACTTTGATTCAAAAATCTCTTATAAATTAATTCCATTATAAATTATGATACTTTTAAATGATTTCATTAAAAAGGGATATTTCTCTCAAAGAGTTTTACTGATCATTTTCAACTATGTCAACAACATTTAATGGATATTATTCTTTATTGAGGTTTATTTATTATAATACAATATTTCATATTGTATTGAATGAGTTGTGATATGCATGACTGTGGATGTGCTATTTTTATACCATTCATGGTTTATGGTTAATGTATTAACATTTCATATTCTTGTTTTTATACGAATGTGTATGTTGTGATTCACCCCTTTAATTTGAGGAATGCATTGGACTTAATAAGTGATGGGTAGGACCCATTATATCCAATCGATTCATTGGTAGATATCATGAGACAAACTAGTGTCTTGGAATAAGGCCTTGATAGAATATCTGTGAATTGTCCTAGCCCAAGGCCTTGATGTAGTAGTTATTATGTCCTACATTATGCATTCCCTAATTATGAAACTAGTTATTACATGTGATTATTCAACTAGTAGAATATCCATGTTCATGTTTATATAGTAATGTTTTATTTATTTTTCCATTATTATGTTCATGTTTAGGTTTAAAAAGGCTGTTGTTTTAATTATACATCATGCCATAAAATTTTATAGCTTCCTCTGAATTATTTACCCTTACTGAGCATCTGATCTCACCCCTTTCATATGCTTTATTTTTTACATGATTCCAAAAATAGTATTATGATTGATATGTAGGGTTAAGCTAGGGGAATAATGGCATTATCAAAGGATTCACTACTGGAATGCTGGTCTTTCCCAACAGTTAAATACCAACGGTTTGATAGAACCGTTGGTGAAGGAGGTTTTTACCAACGGTTCATTAGAACCGTTGGCATAGATGTTTCCTGGGATGTTTTTTCCCAACGGTTCTCATGAACCGTTGGGATAGATGGCTTTGGGGAGGTTTTTTCCAACGATTCATGAGAACCGTTGGTATAGATATGCTTTGGGGAGGTTTTTTCCAACGGTTCTATAGAACCGTTGGGATAGATAAACATATGCCAACGGTTTTTAAGAACCGTTGGCAAAGGTTCTCCCCAAATTCCCAGCCGCCTGTTCTCTCCCCCATTCGCGATACACAACCCTAAAACGGGAGCAGCAGCCGATTTAGGCGATTTTGGAGGTACTGTCGGCCTTGAATCTTCCAGCTATTCTTCAGGTTATTCTTCTTCTTTATCTGAAAACGTATTCAAATGTTTGGATAGTATTTAAACCTATTTTCATTTTTCCCATCAGTTTAGGTGATTTTGGAGCTACTGCCCGCCGGACCAGCCTAAGGGTGAGTTTTCTTGAAAATTCCTTTTTGGATTTTACCCCTTGAACATGGTTTGCATTCCCCTTTTAACACATGAATGCCAATTATTTTTTAACACATGTTTTAATTGTATTGCCTTGCCAATGTGAGTAAAGTAGAGACTATGTTATGAATCTATGAAATTGGATTGAATTTATCTTATATTTTATGTTACCATGTTAGATATATTATAACTAATGCATGTGATATCTTTATAGTCTTGTTAGGAGTGTTCTATTAAAAATTCCCATGTGAGTGCTTGAATTTTCATTGAATTGCTAGCCATTATGAGTTATGTTGAGACCATGATATGGAATTGATTGATTAAGCAAGGGAATCTCATTATCTTGTCATTACAACATGAGTAAATGAAGCTTCATTCTTTTCAGGTTATTATTTGATTGAGTCGCCATTTTGAGGTGAGTTGTATTAAATACCTTTGTTTTTGACCTTGGTATGTTTAATGAATTGTTTAAATGAAATGGAATTCATTAAATGATTAATAGTAAATAGTGATACATGGATTCTATTAGGATGCCAGGTATATAATCTTGTTTCTATTAACTTATATGCTTTATGTGATAAATGGATTCACAGTGGAATTCCACGGATAGACTCATTTCTTTGAATATTGATTAAGCCATGGGTGATACATGGATCCAAGGGAGGGATTCCATAGATAGACTTATTGAATGTAGAATTATATTCCAATTGATACATGGATTCTTATGATAATTCCATAGATAGACTTATTGAATGTAGAATTATATTCCAATTGATACATGGATTCTTATGATAATTCCATAGATAGACTTATTGAATGTAGAATTATATTCCAATGCTATGCGTCTTGTGTGGTGGTGGTGTGGTTTATGTGTTTTATGGTAGTAGTGAAGTTTGTGATTATGTAGTTAATGTGAACCCATAGGTTGAGTATTTTGTGCTATCTATATATCATGTATTTTTATGTTATTTCTACACATTCCCAACCAGAGTTGGATAAACTTACCAACGATCAGAGGTTTTGAGTTATGAGTATTTTTTCTAATATCTAGGATGGTGGTTATATGTTTGGATAGCTACCATGTCTTCCCTACTCTTCCTTCAAAAGTGATTGACCATGTGTTTTTAGGCAAGATGCGATGTGATTGTCCATGTGTCTTCAGGTGAGATATACTATGATTTCCCTAGTGTTTTTCGGTGAGGTGTGATGTGATAAGGGTATAATAAGATGTGGCATGTGGTTGGGGTCATGTAGGGTAGGAGGATGGCACAAGGTTGATGTTATTCATGTTCATGATACCCTACTAATATGGTTATGGGATGAGTCATGCTGTTATGTGATATAACACATTAAGTTCTTGTTGGTTTTACATTTTTTCAATAACACATTTGTATGTTTTTTTGACATGTGTAGTTGATACCTTTATTATCCTTTATCATTTACTTAAATGTATTTTCTATTATAGTTAATTCCTATTGAATTGTTTATGACAAAATGACTTATATAAATTCTTTTTACAGAATGGACAGAAGTTGGATGTATGAAACCGATCGGATCTCAGATGATTTTCAAAACAATTTGGAGAGATTTATAGATTTTGCATTTCACAATGCTTCAGATAGTGGTCGCATACACTGCCCATGTTCCAATTGTGTTGGTAGACCTTGGTTGAGCCGTGAAGAAGTCAGCTACCACATAACCAAAAATGGGTTTCAAGCAAACTACTTTCTATGGTATCACAATGGGGAGAAAACGAAATCTCAAATTGGTGATGATCGAAATGAAAAGACTGGAATGGAGAATTTGTTAGATGATCGGTTTCCGTTTATTCGTCATCATGAAAAATAAAGGATTTCGACTCAAGAAGACTTCGATATGAGGACAGCTGATGCATCTAGTGAAAATGATGATATTGATAGGGTGAAAAAATTGAATGATGCTGCCACGACTCCAGTATATCGACAATGCAATAAAATGAAAAAGCTGGAATTTTTAATCCGATTATTTCATGGGAAAACTATGTATGGGATTTCTAATACAGCAATTGATTACATTCTTACCCTCTTGAAGGATTTACTTCCAGATGATGCAGATATTCCCTCAAACCACTATATGGCATGGAAGTTAGTTGAGGAACTTGGATTTTCAAGAAACAAAATTCATGCTTGCCCGAAAGATTGCAGTTTATTCTGGGAGGAAACCGCTGAACGAAATGAATGTATAAAATATGGCACATCCCGCTGGAAGTCAAAATCTGATGGAACACCATCCCGCGTTCCACAGAAAGTAATGTGGCACTTTCCATTGATCCCCAGACTCCAGAATCTTTTTATGTATGATGAAATATCAATAAAAATGAGATGGCATGATACCGAGAGAAAGAAGACTGATGATGAGTTGGTTCATCCTGCAGATGGATTTGCATGGAAGAGATTTGATGCTCGACATCCTGATTTTGCAGCTGACGTGCGTAATGTGAGGCTGGGTCTTTCATGCGACGGTTTTAATCCGTTTGGGCAGATGCTTACTTCGCACAGCACATGGCCCGTTTTTATGCACATTTATAATCTTCCCCCATGGTTGTGTATGAAAAAATCTTTCACTTTCATGAGTATACTCATATCTGGTCCTTCTGATCCCGGAATTGATATTGATGTATACATGAAACCTTTAATAAAAGAGTTGAAGCTTCTTTGGGATGTGGGTGTGCGCACATACGATGCATGTTCGAAAGACATATTTCAGATGCGCGTTGCGCTTATGTGGACAATCAATGATTTTCCGGTTTATGCAATGATGTCTGGATGGAGCACGAAGGGGAAACTGTCATGTCCAGTTTGTATGAAGAATACACGATCCAGAAGACTGAAACATCGTTGTAGTTTCAGTTTTATGGGACATCGACGATTTTTGCCAAAGGATCATCCATATAGAATGAATCGTCGAAGATTTGATAATACTATAGAGACCGATGATCCACCTCAGCGTATGTCTGGAACTGATGTGCTTAATGAATTGAAAGATTTCAGTTTTTCGTTCGGGAAGGGTCAAATGAAATCTGGAAAGAGAAAGAATGTTTCCACAGAAACCTGTTACAATTGGAGGAAGAGGAGTATCTTTTTTGATTTGCCTTATTGGTCAACCAATTTGCTACGTCATTGCTTAGACGTAATGCATATTGAAAAGAATATATGTGAAATTTTGATTTCAGTTCTTCTAAATGTCAAGGGGAAGACAAAAGATGATTTACGATCTCGACGTGACTTGGTGGATTGGGGCATCAGACCAGAATTGCATCCTGTGCGTATCAGTGAAAATAAATGGCAACTTCCATGTGCTTCTTATGTGATGACACCTACTGAAAAAAAACAATTTTTGGAAGTATTAGAGACTATTAGAGTTCCTGATGGCTATTCAAGCAACATATCTAAACGGGTCAACAGAAGAGAGTTGAAGCTAAAATCTTTGAAGACTCATGATTATCACGTTCTACTGCATGAGTTGCTTCCAATAGCAATCTGTCATCTTTTGTTCAATAATGTAAGGGTGGGTGTTATTAGGTTGTGCCATTTGTTTAGAGATCTTTGTGCTAAGAAGTTGTCCAAGTATTTCTTGCAAAAAATGTTGACAGATGCCCCATTAATTTTGTGTGAGTTGGAGAAAATATTTCCCCCATCATTTTTCACATGCATGCTGCATATGACTGTCCATATTCCAACTGAAATACTTCTCGGAGGACCTATTTCTTTTCATTGGATGTATCCAACTGAAAGAAATATGTTCACATTAAAGTCTTATGTTCGAAACAAGAATCATCCCGAAGGTTCTATCGTGAACGGTTACTTAGCTCAAGAATGTATGGATTTCTGTTCAATGTATTTGTCTGATCTTACTTCAAGAATGAACAGACCAATGAGAAATGAAGAAGAACAATATGAGCAAATTGAACCCAGTTTTCCATCACTTCCTCAAACAGCCCCCTGAACACCCCCGGACAGCCCCCTGAACAACCCCGGACAACCCCCTGAACAACCCCCAAACACCCCCCGGACAGACCCCGCACAGCCCCCCCACCCTCCTCCTTGGTCCCCGGATAGCCCCCCGGACACCCACCGGACAGCCCCTCCACCTTCCTTAATTTCATTAGCTCTGAAATGTTTCATAGCACGATCAACTAAAATCTAATCCATACTAAATATGATATAAAAATATTCTATATGAATTTCCATAAGATTTTAAGTGAAAACAAAAAGTGACATACAAAAAACTGACCAAACGCATTCGAAATGTGTTGATGCTTTAGGAAAACGATCCATGGGTCATATGTGACGTGTACGAGTCATCCCCGCCTCAATCTGAGGCGCGGTGTGGTCGGAACAACTCAAAGTGTATGTCTTTTGTTTCAAAAGGACATCATTTTAAGTGAAAAACATCAACTGGCATACGGAAAACCGGCCAAACGCATTCAGATTGTGTTGATATTTTAAGACAACGATCTATGGGTCATTTGAGAGGTGTACGAGTCAACCCCACCTCAATCCGAGGTCGGCCGCTATGAATTTGACCGTTGGACGCCCGTTTTGGCCGTTTATGACACCAGAACTGCGTTGTCAATCACCGCGGGCACACGGCACGTCCGATTGATGCGCCGTCTACTCGAACACTTCATAAATCACTGTCCCGTATTTGTCGTCTGATTTTAGGCCATTCCGACTTCGTTCGGCCCGTTTGGACCCCCCTCACGCGCGTTTACGAAGCACGCGCATCACTTAAAACACGAATATTGAGCCGTACCGCGCAAACCGCACGTCCGATTGACGTGTCGTCTGCGCGTACACGTCAAGAATAATAATTAGAATGTTTCCCGGTGGTTTCAGCTCAATCCGAGGTCGTCCGCTATGAATTTGACCGTTGGACGCCCGTTTTGGCCGTTTATGACACCAGAACTGCGTTGTCGGTCACCGCGGGCACACGGCACGTCCGATTGATGCGCCGTCTACTCGAACACTTCAGAAATCACTGTCCCGTATTTGTCGTCTGATTTCAGGCCATTCTGACTTCGTTCGGCCCGTTTGGACCCCCCTCATGCGCGTTTATGAAGCGCGCGCATCACTTAAAACACGAATATTGAGCCGTACCGCGCAAACCGCACGTCCGATTGACGTGCCGTCTGCGCGTACACGTCACGAATAATAATTAGAATGTTTCTCGGTGGTTTCATCTCAATCCGGAGACGCGGTGTGGCCGGCACCACTCAAAGTGTCCGTCTTTTGTTTCAAAAGGACGTCATTTTAAGTGAAAAGCATCAACTGGCATACGGAAAACCGACCAAACGTATTCCGAATCTGTTGATAATTTGTCCCAACAATCCATGGGTCATATGTGACGTATACGAGCCAACCCGGGATGAATCCGAGTCGCGGTGTGGCCGCGATAAGTCTAAGTGTCTCTCTTTTGTTTAAAATGAACACCATTTTAAGTACATACGGAAAAATGACCAAACGGATTCGGTTTCCCTTGAAACTTTAGGAGAACGATCCATGGGTCATATGTGACGTGTACGAATCAACCCCGCCACAATCGGATACGCGGTGAGGCCGACACCACTCAAAGCGTCGGTCTTTTGTTTCAAAAAGACGTCATTTTAAGTGAAAATCATCAAGTGACATACGAAAAACCGACCAAAGGCATTCGGACTGTGTCGATACTTTAGCACAAGGATCCATGGGTCGTATGTGACGTGTACGAGTCAATCCCGCCTCAATCCGAGGAGTGGTGTGGCCGACACCGTTCTAACTGTGTATCTTTTGTTTAAAATGGACAGGATTATAAGTGAAAAGAACAACTGACATACGCAAAACCGACCAAACGCATTCCGAATCTGTTGATAATTTATCACAACGATTCATCAGTCATATGTGACATGTACGAGCCCACTCGGGCTCAATCCGAGTCGCGGTGTGGCCGGGATCAGTCTAAGTGGCTCTATTTTGATTAAAATGGACATCATTTTAAGTACATACGGAAAACCGACCAAACGCATTCGGTTTCCATTGAAACTTTAGAAGAACGATCCATGGGTCATATGCGAGGTGTACGAATCATCCCCGCCTCAATCTGAGGCGCGGTGTGGCCAACACCGCTCTAACTGTGTCTGTTTTGTTTAAAATGGGTAGGATTATAAGTGAAAAGAACTGGCATACGCAAAACCGACCAAACGCATTCGGTTTCCATTGAAACTTTAGGAGAACGATCCATGGGTCATATGTGACGTGTACCAATCATCCCCGCCTCAATACGAGGCGCGGTGTGGTCGGAACAACTCAAAGTGTATGTCTTTTGTTTCAAAAAGTCGTCATTTTAAGTGAAAAACATCAACTGGAATACGGAAAACCGGCCAAACGCATTCGGATTGTGTTGATACTTTAAGACAACGATCCATGGGTCATTTGAGATGTGTACGAGTCAACCCCGCCTCAATCTGAGGTCGGCCGCTATGAATTTGACCGTTGGACGCCCGTTTTGGCCGTTTATGACACCAGAACTGCGTTGTCGGTCACCGCGGGCACACGGCACATCCGATTGATGCGCCGTCTGCTCGACCACTTCATAAAGCACTCACCCGTATTTTTCGTCTGATTTCAGGCCATTCTGAAATCGTTCGGCCCGTTTGGACCCCCCTCACGCGCGTTTACGAAGCGCGCGCATCACTTAAAACACGAATATTGAGCCGTACCACGCAAACTGCACGTCCGATTGACGTGCCGTCTGCGCGTACACGTCACGAATAATAATTAGAATGTTTCTCGGTGGTTTCAGCTCAATCCGAGGTCGTCCGCTATGAATTTGACCATTGGACGCCCGTTTTGGCCGTTTATGACACCAGAACTGCGTTGTCGGTCACCGCGGGCACACGGCACGTCCGATTGATGCGCCATCTGCTCGAAAACTTCATAAATCACTGTCCCGTATTTGTCGTCTGATTTCAGGCCATTCCGACTTCGTTCGGCCCGTTTGGACCCCCCTCACGCGCGTTTATGAAGCGCGCGCATCACTTAAAACACGAATATTGAGCCGTACCGCGCAAACCGCACGTCCGATTGACGTGCCGTCTACGCGTACACGTCACGAATAATAATTAGAATGTTTCCCGGTGGTTTCAGGTCAATCCGAGGTTGGCCGCTATGAATTTGACCGTTGGACGCCCGTTTTGGCCGTTTATGACACCAGAACTGCGTTGTCGGTCACCGCGGGCACACGGCACGTCCGATTGATGCGCCGTCTACTCGAACACTTCAGAAATCACTGTCCCGTATTTTTCGTCTGATTTCAGGCCATTCCGACTTCGTTCGGCCCGTTTGGACCCCCCTCACGCGCGTTTACGAAGCGCGCGCATCACTTAAAACACGAATATTGAGCCGTACCGCGCAAACCGCACGTCCGATTGACGTGTCGTCTGCGCGTACACATCACGAATAATAATTAGAATGTTTCCCGGTGGTTTCAGGTCAATCCGAGGTCGGCCGCTATGAATTTGACCGTTGGACGCCCGTTTTGGCCGTTTATGACACCAGAACTGCGTTGTCGGTCACCGCGGGCACACGGCACGTCCGATTGATGCTCCGTCTGCTCGAACACTTCATAAATCACTGTCCCATATTTTTCGTCTGATTTCAGGCCATTCCGACTTCGTTCGGCCCGTTTGGACCCCCCTCACGCGCGTTTACGAAGCGCGCGCATCACTTAAAACACAAATATTGAGCCGTACCGCGCAAACCGCACGTCCGATTGACGTGTCGTCTGCGCGTACACGTCACGAATAATAATTAGAATGTTTCTCGGTGGTTTCAGCTCAATCCGAGGTCGTCCGCTATGAATTTGACCGTTGGACGCCCGTTTTGGCCGTTTATGACACCAGAACTGCGTTGTCGGTCACCGCGGGCACACGGCACGTCCGATTGATGTGCCGTCTACTCGAACACTTCAGAAATCACTGTCTCGTATTTGTCGTCTGATTTCAGGCCATTCCGACTTCGTTCGGCCCGTTTGGACCCCCCTCACGCGCGTTTACGAAGCGCGCGCATCACTTAAAACACGAATATTGAGCCGTACCGCGCAAACCGCACGTCCGATTGACGTTCCGTCTGCGCTTACACGTCACGAATAATAATTAGAATGTTTCCCGGTGGTTTCAGGTCAATCCGAGGTCGGCCTCTATGAATTTGACCGTTGGACGCCCGTTTTGGCCGTTTATGACACCAGAACTGCGTTGTCGGTCACCGCGGGCACACGGCACGTCCGATTGATGCGCCGTCTACTCTAACACTTCAGAAATCACTGTCCCATATTTGTCGTCTGATTTCAGGCCATTCCGACTTCGTTCGGCCCGTTTGGACCCCCCTCACGCGCGTTTACGAAGCGCGCGCATCACTTAAAACACGAATATTGAGCCGTACCGCGCAAACCGCACGTCCGATTGACGTTCCGTCTGCGCGTACACGTCAAGAATAATAATTAGAATGTTTCCCGGTGGTTTCAGGTCAATCCGAGGTCGGCCGCTATGAATTTGACCGTTGGACGCCCGTTTTGGCCGTTTATGACACCAGAACTGCGTTGTCAATCACCGCGGGCACACGGCACGTCCGATTGATGCTCCGTCTACTCGAACACTTCATAAATCACTGTTCCGTATTTGTCGTCTGATTTTAGGCCATTCCGACTTCGTTCGGCCCGTTTGGACCCCCCTCACGCGCGTTTACGAAGCACGCGCATCACTTAAAACACGAATATTGAGCCGTACCGCGCAAACCGCACGTCAAATTGACGTGTCGTCTGCGCGTACACGTCAAGAATAATAATTAGAATGTTTCCCGGTGGTTTCAGCTCAATCCGAGGTCGTCCGCTATGAATTTGACCGTTGGACGCCCGTTTTGGCCGTTTATGACACCAGAACTGCGTTGTCGGTCACCGCGGGCACACGGCACGTCCGATTGATGCGCCGTCTGCTCGAACACTTCATAAATCATTGTCCCGTATTTGTCGTCTGATTTCAGGCCATTCCGACTTTGTTCGGCCCGTTTGGACCCCCCTCATGCGCGTTTACGAAGCGCACGCATCACTTAAAACACGAATATTGAGCCGTACCGCGCAAACCGCACATCTGATTGACGTTCCGTCTGCACGTACACGTCACGAATAATAATTAGAATGTTTCCCGGTGGTTTCAGGTCAATCCGAGGTCGGCCGCTATGAATTTGACCGTTGGACGCCCGTTTTGGCCGTTTATGACACCAGAACTGCGTTGTCGGTCACCGCGGGCACACGGCACGTCCGATTGATGCGCCGTCTGCTCGAACACTTCATAAATCACTGTCCCGTATTTTTCGTCTGATTTCAGGCCATTCCGACTTCGTTCGGCCCATTTGGACCCCCCTCACGCGCGTTTACGAAGCGCGCGCATCACTTAAAACACGAATATTGAGACGTACCGCGCAAACCGCACGTCCGATTGACGTGCCGTCTGCGCGTACACGTCACGAATAATAATTAGGATGTTTCCCGGTGGTTTCAGGTCAATCCGAGGTCGGCCTCTATGAATTTGACCGTTGGACGCCCGTTTTGGCCGTTTATGACACCAGAACTGCGTTGTCGGTCACCGCGGGCACACGGCACGTCCGATTGATGCACCGTCTGCTCGAACACTTCATAAATCACTGTCCCGTATTTTTCATCTGATTTCAGGCCATTCCGACTTCGTTCGGCCCGTTTGGACCCCCCTCACGCGCGTTTACGAAGCGCGCGCATCACTTAAAACACGAATATTGAGCCGTACCGCGCAAACCGCACGTCTGATTGACGTGCCGTCTGCGCGTACACGTCACGAATAATAATTAGAATTTTTCTCGGTGGTTTCAGCTCAATCCGAGGTCGTCCGCTATGAATTTGACCGTTGGACGCCCGTTTTGGCCGTTTATGACACTAGAACTGCGTTGTCGGTCACCGCGGGCACACGGCACGTCCGATTGATGCGCCGTCTGCTCGAACACTTCAGAAATCACTGTCCCGTATTTGTCGTCTGATTTCAGGCCATTCCGACTTCGTTCGGACCGTTTGGACCCCCCTCACGCGCGTTTACGAAGCGCGCGCATCACTTAAAACACGAATATTGAGCCGTACCGCGCAAACCGCACGTCCTCTTGATGTACCGTCTGCGCGTACATGTCAAGAATAATAATTAGAATGTTTCTCGGTGGTTTCAGCTCAATCTGGAGACGCGGTGTGGCCGGCACCACTCAAAGTGTCCGTCTTTTGTTTCAAAAGGACGTCATTTTAAGTGAAAAGCATCAACTGGCATACGGAAAACCGACCAAACGCATTCTGAATCTGTTGATAATTTGTCCCAACAATCCATGGGTCATATGTGACGTATACGAACCAACCCGGGATGAATCCGAGTCGCGGTGTGGCCGCGATAAGTCTAAGTGGCTCTCTTTTGTTTAAAATGAACACCATTTTAAGTACATACGGAAAAACGACCAAACGGATTCGGTTTCCGTTGAAACTTTAGGAGAACGATCCATGGGTCATATGTGACGTGTACGAATCAACCCCGCCACAATCGGAGACGCGGTGTGGCCGACACCACTCAAAGCGTCGGTCTTTTGTTTCAAAAAGACGTCATTTTAAGTGAAAATCATCAAGTGACATACGAAAAACCGACCAAAGGCATTCGGACTGTGTCGATACTTTAGAACAAGGATCCATGGGTCGTATGTGACGTGTACGAGTCAATCCCGCCTCAATCCGAGGAGCGGTGTGGCCGACACCGTTCTAACTGTGTATCTTTTGTTTAAAATGGACAGGATTATAAGTGAAAAGAACAACTGACATATGCAAAACCGACCAAACGCATTCCGAATCTGTTGATAATTTATCACAACGATCCATCAGTCATATGTGACATGTACGAGCCCACTCGGGCTCAATCCGAGTCGCGGTGTGGCCGGGATCAGTCTAAGTGGCTCTCTTTTGATTAAAATGGACATCATTTTAATTACATAAGGAAAACCGACCAAACGCATTCGGTTTCCGTTGAAACTTTAGAAGAACGATCCATGGGTCATATGTGAGGTGTACGAATCATACCCGCCTCAATCCGAGGCGCGGTGTGGCCAACACCGCTCTAACTGTGTCTGTTTTGTTTAAAATGGGTATGATTATAAGTGAAAAGAACTGGCATACGCAAAACCGACCAAACGCATTCGGTTTCCATTGAAACTTTAGGAGAACGATCCATGGGTCATATGTGACGTGTACCAATCATCCCCGTCTCAATCGGATTCCAGATATAATTTTCATCTAAATTTTAAATTGAATTCTATATGAATTATGTATGTTTATGAATTGTAATTTAATTATGGATGTGTATAGTTTCAGGATCCATTATATGTTAAATGTGTATGAATTTGTTCATAATTGTATATGTATGTTTTATTTTATTACAGGTACAATAGTTGGATCGAAAATGAGGTGAAAATGAGGCCGGATGAGATGAGAGGTGCCTCATGTACAGGGGAGAGGGGCTGCCAAATTGCCGGGTGCTGCAATTTGCAGCATAGGGTATGCCAACGGTTTTAAACCGTTGGCATATAATTCTAAATAAATATTTACCAACGGTTCATTGAACCGTTGGTAAAGAGATCTTTTCCCAACGGTTTAGAACCGTTGGGAAAGAGGTCACCCATGTGGTTTTTCCCAACGGTTTGGGAGAAACCGTTGGGAAAAACTATCCCAACGGTTCACCCAAACCGTTGGGATAGAGCGCCTTTTGCCACCCTACCCCAATGGTTTCCAGTAAACCGTTGGGAAAGGTCTTTCCCAACGGCCTACTTCCCCACGGTTGAGGGAACCGTTGGTATATTATATACCAACGGTTTGAGGGGCTTTCCCAACAGTTCACAACCGTTGGGAAATAGTGTATTTCCAGTAGTGATTATCTATACCGTATTTTATGTTATAAATTGTTTTGTAATGTTCATGTATGTAATATATTTTCCAAGATAGCTAAACTGATCGGTAATTTGGTACTTGATTCCTTATAATCATTCCATGTATTAAAATAATGCATTATCTCCATGCTTCTAGGGTCTAGGTGTTACATTTTGTATGAAATTGGGATAATCGATTTGGGTAAAATAATAGTTCAGCTGACCATTAGTTCCAATACAATAGTAAATGAAGTAAAATAATGAAAGGAAATCCAAAATAAAAAATCATTAATATTTGAAGACATAATGGCCTATAAATCTATTATATGGTAATATTACATATGTAAGGATGAATTGAATCCACTAGTTATAACCCTAATTACCTCTACAATATCATAGGTGATATCTTTATGAGGTCATAATAAGATAGTTTAGATTATTATGTATTCCATACCCTTATCATTATAAGGATGGTAACCACCCTTACAAAATATATTCTTATCATAAAAAGAGTAAATATATGGATCTTCAAATTTCATACACTTGGAAGGTCATTTTTTTATTTAAATAATTTTTATGAACATTAGTTTCCTTCCAATAATTAGGGGTGTAGTTTTTTATTCCAAGGATGTCATGGAAAATAAATTCAAGGTGGCCTCTAGAGCTCATGCACTATTTTGGATAAATCTATTTATGTATATAAAACATAGAGACATGCAAAAAAAAGAATAAGAATACATACCTGATCATGAATTATTCTAGGCTCATTAAAACCATGTCATACTGAAAGACTATCTTGTAAATATATAGTTTTTTAGTAAATGTTGAGGTGTGAGAAGGTTGATTCATCCCAACATGCATGTCGCGAAGATGTACCCATATTTTATTAAAGGACTATAACCACAAATGAAATCTAAATAGTATCTAAATAATCAATACTGAGAGAATCCCTATTAAAATATTCATCATTCAATTATCATGAATTGTGTTATCTTGAAGCATGTTGTTATCATCCCAGTTTACTATCAATAACAAATATCCTTCTCCTATCAAAAAATATCATTGAATCCATTATTGGTTTCCATTTTAACCATCATGAATTTGATAGTAGATTATTTATTTCTGAAAAAAAATTTGATGATACAACCTATGTAAAATTAAATATGGTGATTTACTTCATGAAAAAGATCAAGAATTTTTTGTACATGAACACTTCATACCATTGTATATATCTATCTATACTGATGATAATGAAATCCTTTGGGATATAGTATACTAGGGTTTTTTTATGAAACATTTCATTTTCTAGAAACTCCATCATTTTGGATACAAGGTTATTAACATTCCCTACTCAAATTTGACAATTTTGGGATAAGATATGAGTGAGTAGAGTCATCTCAAAAAGGACTAACTGATTCCTACTTTTTTATATCATTTATGGATCTAAATTCATTTTAATCCACTAAGTCATATATTTCAACATCATTATAGGATGATTGTTTCAAATATTCATTTGTAAATTATTTATTATATCATCAATTCCATACATATTCTATTTATTGTAATGATAGTGTACTTAATGGGGATAGTATTGTAAATCTCTATATAATTTCAAGTGATTATATAAATAGATTGAAAGTATCCTTTGGTATATAACTCCTTTAAAATTTGAACCCCTATTGTCCTGGGAACCCCTCCTATAAACCTATATAGTGTACTCAATGAAGGATATGAGCATACTATCAAATTAATTGATGGAATAATCCCTAATATTTGAATTCATTAGGTCACAAATATCATATTGTCCCATGGGACACATTAGAAAACTAATTGTGGCCTTTAATCACATTTATCTCATATGTGGGTAAGGTAGAGGTTTCCCTTAATTAAACAACACCTACCATGGTAAATATATTTTCATGATATATAGGAATATATCTTTCCCCCTATTCTTATTTATATGACTATAGGTATTACTAAAATTTATAATACATGAACATAGATATTTTATGTGATGGATTTGAACCCCAAAAGATGAATAAAAATAAGAAGAAGATCATGGGATTTTGGTACATTCACTCTCATTATCATGGTGTTAATTTCTCCACACAAACCAAAGAAAACATATTAAGGATATTTTCTTGATGAAAATAAACATACCCTTATCTCATCTCCTAGGACACTAAATTCCATACCATCCTCCATATCTGATAATAGTGAATAATATAATATAGAAGAGGATATCATGGATTCTCATCCATTATTCCAATAAGGTATCGTGACCACCAACGTTGAAATAAAATAAATTTATCTGGGTATAGAGGAATATATAAATACTATATATATTAATTCCACTATTTTCATTTAGTAACATGATAAATATATATCATACCTCTAGAAACATTTGAATATCATTTCACGAAACTATATAAAAATTCCTAAATTGGATCCTTGGGTGGCTACCCATCATTAGGGTCTTCCAAATTACCATTATGGTTATAATCAATAAATGGAGATAATTCATCATACCCATACTACCAATATGGAAATAAATGTGGATAATAAAATCAAATAATACTAAATTTGGAAAAATCACTACTTGAAGTGTCTCACATACCCTATTCCTGTCTAGAATAAGAAAAACACATTACTGTTTACATTGATTTTAACAATATCAACTACTGCTTCTTAATGGTTGATTTTCTAGTCCAAATAATAGGACACTTCATTTAAATAATTTATGGGTTTTAATCCATCTTCTATAAAAATATATATTTAGGAAATAATGAGATATAGATGTACACTTAACATTAAGAGTCCACCACATTCAAAGAACCTCAGGTGGTATACAATTATCATGTAATGCATTTCATATATATTAATTTTTTTAATGTTCCAATTCTCTTTCCACATTATCTTAAATAAAGTATATGTAGGGAATCTAAAAGAAAAATTTGATATTATCCCTCATTAGAATCTAAAAGTTATAAGATTAACTAAGGGACAACTTTTTTATGTCAGGTTTTTCATGGCCAACCATTACAGAAAATGTCTTCTCTCCATAATGTTATTGAAAAAAGGGTATATGTGTTAGGGGGATGAAAATTATCATTTTTTCAATAATGACATAAAGTAACATCAAAGTATTCCACCGGTATTGATTCCATCAGTAGATGGGAATCCAGGAATTTTCCTTATGAAAGCCTAACTGTGACCACTTAGTTCATTCCATTCATAGAATATAAGCTCCAGAAAGGATATTTTTCAACATTATCTTTTCAGAATAATTTTGCAAACTATTATTTGATATTATATCATTAATAAGAACTAACCTACATTAATCATCATGGTGTAGAATATGAGACATTATTTTAATCCCCAAGAGGTCCATTTAATCTCTCATATCAATATTCCAAACTATATCCAAAATCATAAATTTCTAATGGTGATTTATTGTAATGGGTAGTTATTTTACCTTATTTTTATATCCAATTAATGTTAAAAAGGTGTTTTAATGGATAGACTTAGTATATTCTCTTGTGAAACACTCTATCCAATAGAAATCATAGTATATAAGGAACTCTTTGATGAAGTGGTGTTTTACATGCTTAAAACATTTTAGGATGAATAATGTCATTGGATCTATAGCATTGTGACATGTATAAGGATGTATAATCAGAAGCTCAATCATGTTTTCTTGGGTAATATATTCATCTCCCAAGGGAAATAAATTCTTATATACTCCTTCATGGTATTTAAATTATACAGAAATAATGAGGTAGAATATCATTCTCTCGTTATAGGCTTGATTCTACATCCATTGTGATTTAGAGTGGGTAATCATGAAAATAATCATATAATATTCCATCAAAAATGAAAGAGATGATTTTTTGGGTTTCATATTACAGTTGAAAATCAAATTCCACTCAATACCAAAACACTCCAACCTCTAATAGTAAAAAAATCCATGACAATATACATGAAACATTATTTATAGACCAAGAGTATACCATAAAAATAAAATGATGTTAACTCCCATCACACATAGGGTTGTCACAATATTTTTTAATAATTATATTAATGATATAAGAAAGATTAAAAACATCCTTAAGCATAGAAAACCAATACCCTCAATGAAAGTTAACATTATTGGATGCATCCAAACTACAATGTATTACCTACAAAATGGGATCCTACCCCCCAAATAAACCATGAAGGAATAGATCATTATTCAAGAATATAATTTCATCCCATAAATTGATCAAATTCATAGATATCCTTTTATTAAAAATTATTTGATGGATTCCTCCTCAAATATATTGAAGGAAGAGAGGCCTTCACTGTTATGTATGATGATCATAGCGGTGAATATTGTTCTCAAAAATGTCGAGCCACTATCTTCTTTTAAATAAATATACTTGGATACTTCTAGAGATCGATGATTCATAACAATATGGAGTTAAAAATGAAATTTCAATATTGAAAAATAAATGATAATTTCTTCCTTCAACACCCAAATTTTTTTCATATCACAAAATACAGTTGGTATGTTTTCAATTGAGAAACATATATTAAGTATATATATACCCCCATCTAGTGCTAATATATTTTATTTCATTTTTAGTACTATTATATTCATATCATAGTGGTATAATGGAATATCCATTGAGGAATTTATATCAAAGTCTATAATAAATTTCTTAAAATATAAAATCATTTATATATTTTTTCCTTCAAATAATATTGGCCAACGACAACACAAATTTCAAAGATTTCAAATTAAAATTTTTGTATTAAGAATATAATAAACAGTTAAAAACTATTCCCATAATTATAATGTAGTGAATAAAAATATACAATCCTTCATTAAAACTCAATCTAATATCCCTAAGAGGATGGTGAATGAAGGGAAGAACTATCAGGGAGGGAATATTTTATATTCATTATGGGGTTATCGAAAATGAATATGTACCACCATAGTGGTGACCCCAAAATCTCTTGTACCAAAGATAAATGTAATCTAACCTATTGAGGTCCTACTTACCTAAATTCATATTTTAATCGGAAATTAATTTTTCGATGATTTACACCATCATATCTGAGCTAGTTAATTTGAATAACAAAATTTGAAATTGTTTTTCATTTTTCATAACCATAAAATACAACAAAATAATTTCATATGAGAATTGAATTAGATTGTTTACCATTGATCAATTATATATGGAAAACCAATGATAACCTTAAGAACCCTAAGGATTCTAAATAAGAATCCCTTGAAATAAATGTTTAATCGAGAAGTTCCTTACTCCATATATATATAGAGCATCAACAAAGAATGTTCATTGATTTTAATAGATGGAGAGGGTGTATATACCACCACTAATACAAGGATTTATAATAAATACATCTAATAATTTCAAAATATGAACACCATAGTCCTTATTAATAGAAATTATACTTCTTAGTATAATATTCCTCACCATTCATCCTTATATTTCATGAAATTATAGTCCATGTAGTGTGATTTTAAACATTATTACATAAAGATCCACCTCACATAATGTCAAATTATTATAATATAATACACCTTTATAAGATTAAATTATTTATATTGTCCTTGTTTTATGACAATAAACATATTGTAGAGACATATTATTTGTTTCTTTAAATAATTAAATACCCTCATATAAGATCTTAGTATATAATATTTTTTTAATTCTCAAATTATTTAATTATTATGGATATACTAGTTGAACATAATTTCATAGTTCATTTACCCAATGAAAAAATTTCCACATAATTTAATTATTTATGGTTTGATTCCTATAATTTAAAGACCCTTAGTGATGCATGTATATCCTATTCTTGGAATAGCCACAAATTCTACCTCGATTATTGATTCTACACCTTTTATGATACCATTATTCATTCATTTCATGTCATTCCATTCACACTCACCATGGTATTCATATATTTTTCACATTCCCCCATATGCATTAGATAGATGTATATAAAGTGACCAATCTATGAGATATATGTAGATTGATTCTTATTACTAAGTAAAATGTATTGATGTGTGGATTTTTCATCATAATCCCACCCATAAATTCCAACATAATGTTAGAATATACCAAAGGGACAACATAATCACTACCCCAATTTATTTTTTCCCATTGTTATGTGTCAGGAAGGGTACTATTAATTTTTTCATAATGTTAATACATTATTATAATTTGGTATCCTCCCTTATAACACTAGTAGATCCATCCACTTTAATAGCATGTCCCCCATAACATGAGTCAAATATATACAATCACCATTTTATGAATATCATAGGGATTTATTTTTATAATTTTAGGATATATAGTGATGTTAAGTTCTTATAGCATATGATCAACTTAAAATATTGTTACCATTAACCCTCCCCCTATCCTAGTGTTTGTACCCTTTTATTTATATTCAGTTTCTAAAGTTCCATATATTAGGATCAATCTATCATCATCATTTCTCTACACATGACGATGATATATCCAAAGGCCTCCATATGGGAACAACTCTTGGATTAATTCATATTATTGGAAGATACATAGTGATGTCAAAATTATCTATAATTAATTAAACCATATTTTTATCCTTATTTAACCATTTCTTCATCCTTGCATATTACACCCCACAAAAAAATTTCAAATACTCTTCTATGCGTTATGTAATGAGATGAAGTTATTTTAAATTTTTTGTATAACCAAAATCTTCATGAGACATGCTATATAAAGGTCCTCATTGTATAGAAATTAACTAAAACACATAATTTAACTACATATAACTAGAAAAATCTTGATTGGAACCATCTTACAAGACATTAAACTATATGGTTTAATGGAATATATGTTATTGAATTTTTCCTATAAAAGAGACATATCCATATAAGGATTCCCCAACAAAACATTTCAATCCCATAATCAATTCTATGATAAATGTCCCCAATTCCTAATATTTATTTCCTAATTCATGGGATTCCAATATTTACATTCTACATTCATCGAAAAAAATAATTAATTAATCTATACATCAATACATAGGTCTCTAATCTTAGGTACAACTACATATCATAATTTCATTTTGACCCATTAAAAAATAAAAAATCTATTTTTAGGTACTATGATTTTATTGATTCCTATTATACTAATATATAGATATAGTGACTATTTGAGGTTTTAACATGGGACCAGTCAAAAATTACATCTACATCACCCCCATAACTTTTAAGGTTACTAATTTATTCTCCTCATTTATATTTAATCAATCAATGACCATAATTTATAATGGATTTATTTTAACCAATTACTATATATGGATTGATTCTAGACAGTCTCTTGATAAATAGAGACACCTAAATGTCTTAACTAGGTACCTTCCAGAAAACCTATGAGTAGTAATCATATTACATTGGACCCATATATAAAATACTCCTAATATCAATATAAATTTTAGAACATATGATTCATAATCTCATGATGTTAAAATGCATGGAATATGGTCCCCCTTGAAAGGCCTTAAACTACATTAATATATCAATTATTTTTTACTTAATTCACTTACACAAGATCAATATTCGTTTACAAAACCTTGATGTATGTTTCCATCATTAAAAATAAAATCTATAATAAAACACTCTATCCATAATAACTATATCCCAGTGTTAGGGTATTCATGATCAATATTTTTATTTTTTTCCATTTATTGGACTAAGATAGAAAATCAAAATTCTTATACCATAAATATGAATTAAAATTGCTCATATATTTTGTACTATATCTTTCCCAAGAACTATTTGCAAAATCATTAATATTATCACAAAATATGTAATGATGGAAAGATCCCTAATCAGGGGCACAGTAGCAAATTTCATTAATATGTACCTCCCATCAGGAATGGTATCGTAATTAACATTTAATATTCATAATATTACTTTACACTGTGATTTCGTATCTTCTATGAGAACTACATATGTATTGATTCTTATTTTCATTAGACATGTAGTTTCCTCCCCTTTGGGGTTACCTAAAACAGAATGGGGCATATCTTTATTATTTTGATATCTAACCATCATTTCCATGAATAGTTTCAATCATAGTAGTTCTCATTCATGTTGAGTCAATCTCACCCCATGTCACTAGAAAAGTAATCTTTCATGTGGTCAATATTGTATAGAAATTATATTTAGATGTTGGTCTAAATTTCATGATGATGATGAACAAAAAAGTGTGAAAAATATATTTTTAGGTATAAACTCCATAAATGGATCCCAAGAAATAATTTGTGTAAAAAATCTCTAGTATATTCCTCTTCATAACTTAAGAAAACAATTGAGTGGAAAAATAAAAAATATAAAAAATATATTTTATAGTTCTAAAACACACCCTTTTAAAATTCAATATATACATGATGAAATTTTTTATGGGAAAAGGATATGTAGAATATGATTTTCTCCTTCACTTGGGCTTACGGTGTTCCATATGTACATTAACATTTTTTAGATTCATTTCATTGTATAAAGAGGATTCACCAATTAGAGTGGTTCAATCATATTTACTCATATTCCTTCATCCTGAGAGTGTTTTTTGAATATACATAAGAATAAATTTCTAGAAACTCAACACCATAATAAATAAAATTTTCTATGTGGAACATAATTCATTAATCATGTTTTAAAATACTCATAATACATTCATGATAACTATTAATGGGAACATTATACAACATTGGACACATCTTCATGGTAATGTTATCCACACCTCCTTATCTAGAATTCCAAAAAAATGAATATTTTCTTCCAAATGATAATTTCATCAAACACCATTTTATTTTAATAAAATTTTAGTGGAATTCATTATTAGCATTTAGTAAATTTTCAACCCAATAATTTATTTTCCTTATATTAATTTCTCATTTCTTGTACCTTTTTATATGAATAATATATTCTATAATCTATCTATTCAAGTGGATTCTAATAACCTCATTTATATTGATAAGTGAGTTTCTCTTGTTTTCAGAAATAACATTATTACATCCTATGATTATACCCCCCTCACAACCAAGTTTTTATTTCATTAAAAGAACTAAAAAATATAAGTAAATGTATTACTATAAGAAACAATATAATAACTCCTTAATACTAGATTCCGGATATATCAAGAGACATAGTGAAACCCAAATCTCTGATCATGGCACTAGAAATAAGGTATTATTCAAATTCCATCATATTATAGAGTTTCTCCTTTTTAAAATTTTATCTATCATAATGGACCCATGCTATAATCAAGGCATTAAATTTTACTGTATGTGTTAGCCATATATATGTAGAAAATCTATATATGAATAACTTTTTCCTTGATTACTGTTATCCCTATATGTTTTTTATTTATAACTCATATATCCCAAGACAAACCATAAATAATCATCCATTTACACTCCCATTTGATCAATAATAATATCATAAAAATGGTCAGTTTAGGATAGGATTAATCATAATAAATTTTAATAACCTCTTATAATATATGAAAATTCATAAATTGAGTTTTTAATAAAAACGTTATTTCAAGGCTATAGGTAAGGATTTCCTTTAACTTCAATGGACACATTTTCTTGGAAATTATACATGTGATTCCATATCTGGCCTACCAATTAAAGTATTATTTTCTTCATAAGAAAACGGTCATCTAACCCCATGTTCCATAGAAAACATTTATTTGGAATCCATATTTCATGTTTTTCATCATTCATCCTTGGCATAAATTTCTATATAATCACATCATGAAACATATCCTTAGGTTAAGGATTAATTTTTTGTTATTACTTATTCATAAAGTGATATCAATAATTTGGACTAGTTTTATGTCATAAGAATAAACCCCTATAAAATTAAATTTTTATCAATAGATTTAATTTTGTCCTTCACAGAGGGGACCCCCAATAAAAAGGAGGACCATATTTCAATTAAATTAATCATGAAAAAAACATAATCATATGTCATTGAATTTTTACCAAAAACAATTTCCACTCATCATCAGGGATAATTTCTTGAAGGAACTATATTCGTAACTTTTTTGATAATCCACACATGATTGAGAATATTATTTCATTTTAAACAATAAATTTTTGTATTCTAGGATGCATAACTGACAAAATATTATACTTACACATAGTCATGGGATCACAGTTTCTTCTATCCAGGTCGGATAACATGGACTTGGATACTCCAAAATCTCTCATCTCTCTCTAGGTAATACGAGTGAAGATGGATAATCTCATACAAATTGTTGGTGAAATAGTACACATTAACATTGGCTAAAAGTGGACTATATAATTATGCTTATCATATTAGAATTTCACATTAGACCTCTGATAAGTATAGCCTTCTAAATTATACCATATTCAATACATGTGACATAGTAATCATATCACTTTAGACATAAATTCTTTAGTACAAACTTGTAACATTAAAATAATGTTATGTGATAAATTACTATTCCTCAAATCGACTCAACTCTACCATAAATATTAAATAAAACTTGATTAAATAACTATTCATTCATAAAATATGTTCATTACCTTTACTTAATAACTTGTGAATATAATGACTAAAGAAATTCAAAACATTTTATTCTAATATCGTATAATATTGATTTTATTAATTTATTAAGATCATTCAAACTTGTGAATTACCTACACCGATTGTGGATCACACCATAAACTAACCTTCAATTCATTAAAAATATTCAAGATTATGAATATGCTATATGTGTAATCCTCTTGTATCATATCTATATTATAGTGATTCATACCCATATACCAAGACCAATAACATTAAAAAATGCATTGACTGTGTGGCGATAACGTTTCATCCTAATGATGAAATCCCCCTATGAACATGGGGGAGAATTTTAATTTCATTGTCATTTAATATCTCATAATTTAGGATGCATATAAATTTTCACCATTCATAAATTATTTATTTGTTATATTCATAACAATTCTATAAGAACTCAACTTCATTCTACTATGGCCATCAATTTAGTAAATGTACTATCGTCCTTGTGAACTAGGCCCAATATATAACATCCATTAGGAAATGTAATATTCTTATCATGATCATTCAATTAGTGTTATACCATCAATAATGAATCCAAAATAAGCTACCTCACCGTGAAATAAATATCAAGGTTTATATATTGCATCATTATACATCAACAAATGTAACAAATTGATAATGATCTCATATAAAGAGAAAAATGAACATTCTCATATATCCAAACACCTAATGACACCTAATTCATGTGGCATTCTTAATAGGGGTTCATTCCTAGTTATATCCTATAATTTAGATCACTAAGAGAAAACTTCATGAGAATAAGGCTCAATACTTATAATCCCCCAGCACTTAACAGTCATATGACATCTATGTACCATTTATATGAGGTATACTGGCCATAGGATGTATGTTTAATATTAATTTTATAGTATCCTTGGGTTCTAAATATAGATAAGAGTTGTTATGAACTTTTTATATGATAAATAATTAAATGATATTACAATGTAAATAATTTAAATAGATATAGTATCACAATTACAGTATGATAACACCTTACAGAAATCTGTATGTAGATGATTTTGTAATCAAAATGTACTAGGCATGTTGGGACTCAGGATCCCACATTCCTAACACTCCCACTTATAGTAGAGTCATCTTGATAACCATCAATTGGTTATCTCTCAAATATTATGATCATGATTCTACTTCATAATTGATTTAGTTAAGGGGACTACCATGATTTCATACGTGGCTAATCTATTATGTGGGATTGTACATCCTTATGTAAAATCACATAAGAGTTGATATCCCTAAGTTTATCATTTTTTAATCTATCGTAATGATGAAATCATTGATAATACCACTATTATAATATTATAAAAATTATAATACATTAGTTTATTTGTATGATTCTAATAATCTAAAAAATCATTCTGTATTTTATACTACTTATTTTAATGCCTCATAAAGTTTCAACATAGTAGATATATGTAGACATGGATACCACTGGATCTAATGGGCATATCATTCAATTTTTTTACCATAACTATAATAATAGATAAATTAATCCATATGAAGACCAGTTTTCCCCCTCAATAACTAATATTACATCTTCTCCAAATAATAGGTGTATATCCCATTTATGTTCTCAGGTACGATTAGATATCTCTAACTGTTATCCAACCAAATCTATAAATATTTTCAAATATTTTCCTACCACAATGATTGTGTTGGTAATATGATATCTAGTACGTAATATATCATATATGATTTATCTATCCTTCAAGAAAACATTGACCGACTCACCATTTTAATATCTTCTTACTTATTATACATGTCTTCATAGAGAGGTTTATGCCACATGACATTAGAAACAATTGTACCATTATTTGTTCCAACATTTATTTTCCTATTTCTCACCTATATATGAAAAAATTATGTTCCTTAGTAAATTATTTGATCTAACATATTAGATCATATTCCATATTACTTGGGTGACTAATCTATGTTATTCATTAGATATTTAGTTTCAATATAGTCTTTACCATTTATAAGACTAATAAATTTTTCCCCTATGTTATTATCAAATTATTCATAGAAAACTATGCCACTCCATATATCCTCTAGTACAAACACCGTATACCTTCATTAAAAACAAATACTCTAGGATCATAATGATGTAATTAATCCATTAATGATTCTATAAAACATATATTCCAAATTTGAATTCTATGGTGTCACCATAATTATATTATTGTTTTCTATAAACATCTTCCACTACGTTTACTTTAATGATGGTGGTCTTGAAACCCGATGTTATAAATAATTATTATAAAAAAATTATATATAAAATATAATTGTAATGGATTTATGTATGATAATTCGGTATAACAAATAAATATTTATGGAAACTCTACAAGTAACACCAATGTATAATTTCTCTTGAATACGCACCAATGGATTTATATCAATTTGAGAAACTACGAAAATAACGACTTAACTTCAATACATGGAATCCAAATTTATGAATTCATCTAAAATTCAAAATCATTACTTATTTATATTTACTAAAATTATGTAGGATATGGATTCATTATTCTCATAGAATAATCCATCACCTAACATGGATGTCTTAAAACCAACTATCTTTGGTTAAAATTTTCTTACGTAGTATCAGTCTTTGGAAAACTCCATTTCCACATACTCTAGTAGCACATATTCCTATTCAAACTACACCTACATGTTGTTCCTTGATTATATCCATGTCAATGTATCTCTGAATGTCTTATAAAAAAAATAACTTTTTATAAAAAAAATAGTATATAACATGAGTATAAATTATCTATATTAGTGTTTTAATATAAACATTATGAAAATTAATGAAATTAACATCATGTTTTTCTTGATGCATGATTGTTTACCAACATAGTCATAAAAAATCTTAGCATCATGATAATATTATTGTTTCATTAATTATTTATTTCATTTTATAACTCATATTATATCAATTTTCATTTTAGTTAGAAGATTTATATCAGTTAACCCCACTATTTTTGAAATAAATATCAACAAGATAATGGAAGACCTTTCATAACATATAATTTTAACAATTAATCCACTAAATACATACATAATGGATATGATGTGTATAAGGAAATGAGGGTATATTAATAAATCCACTCAATAATTTAATTATTGGTGAATTGTCATAATACTTGTCATAGATCTTATATTTACTAACATCATACGTCTAAGGTGAATAAGGAAATATGGGTTTAGGTTTAAATACGCTCTACATTTTTCAAGAATGATGAATTAATAAATATTTTCTTTAGGGGTGACTAAGATTCTCTTCCAGGTTGTAATATCTTTCCCCATCTCATTGGCTTGAGAGGGTGAAGGAATGTTACTTTCCCTTAAGCGACGTTCCCAAGGTGCCAAAGGCTGAAAATAAATGTTGAGGTCTTCGAGAATAAATTGGGGAATGATTTTGCCTTGATAAAAAACCAACCAACCAAATGATAAACTATCAACAAACTACATAATGCATTTCAACAAAACAACCAACTCATGCATTAACAAAAGGGGAACCAAACTATTCTATAACAAACCCACATGCCAAATACAACCAAGACAAAATCATAGTACCAATGTGAAAGACTAAACAAGAGACCCAAAATAAACCAAGACACACTCCACACCTCTACACCAAGCTCCATGCTCCAAGCACCACCACATCTCCCAAGCATCACCAAGAACCACTAGCAATGAGATGATTTACCTTTACCTATGTCCTAGAATACGACATCTGCAAAAGCACCAAAGTGCCAAAGCAGGGGGGTGAGTACTAATACTCAGTAGGTTTTCCCCAAATGAATTCCCTACACACGCTACTAGGATAAAGCTATTAGCATATTTATGTAGAAAAGATTATATAAAACATTCAATAGTTAAATAACTTGCAACATGCCAAACATACCCTTTCCAAGAGATGAAAAACAAAGGAAGGCCACAACCATGCCAAAATCCATATCCCCATCATGAATTAGCACAAATATTCCATCTTTATAAAGTAACACATGAAAAAGAAACCATTATAGAGGGATTTCCACCCATCCCATTCACCCAATTCTCAACTAGCGGTACTTCCCGACCACTACCCATAATGGTGGTTCTTCCAACCATTATCCATCACCTTTTATAGTGGGACCCCCCCCCCCACTTCCCTAATGGTGGTTATTAGATCCACTATCCATCACCTTTTATAGTAAGACTTCCCGACCACTTCCACACAACCAACATAAGACATAAAACTCAGTCATCCAACAAGCACAAAGCACCAAGTTTGCACAATAATCACACAACCATTTCCAAAACATGCCAATTCCCTTCAATAAATCACCCATTTATTGAAAACACCCTTTAAATAACTTTCCTTTCCCAACCACATTTCCATTAACAACATCTTTATTGAAAAATATCTTTTACAAAACATTTTTATAATCAACCACTAATGATTTTAAAATCAATATTTTAAAATTTCACAACAAATCACCTTTTTTCAACAATAACTCATTTTCCCCAAAATTACCAAAATCATCACCAAATGGATTCCCAACAAGATTCTCACATCATTATCACAATTAATTTCATTCAAAACAATTTAATTGTAACAAAAAACTACAAGTTCTAACCCAGTGGAGTTGAGAGAGAAGTCACCTGCCTTTAGGGTTCCAGCGAAAATGACCCACGAACAACCTTACCACAAATTCGTTAAATGAACCACCAAAACCACTCTAGATCTCCTTCCCTAGAATCCATAAGCCTTAAATTCAACACCCAAGGAAACCACAAACCTATATCTACACACAATGGGTGTATATCTAGAAAAATGAGAGAGAATGAGATGTAGATCTAGAGGAATCCACAAAGAACCAAAAAATGAGACTTAACCGAGAAGAACCGCCTTAAATCCACCAAGAGACCCCTTATATTTGATTCCAAAACGTGTGGGAGAGTAACTAAAACCCTTGAGAAACCAAAATCCTGAGTGAGGATTGAGTGGGAGAAGATTTTGAGTGAAATAGGTTAAGCCTAAGGGAGCCCAAATTTAAAAACCCTCTTTTTAAGTGGTTTCACGGTTATCCCACATGGTTTGGTAAACCGTGCGCTAACCATGCACACACCACTATCTCGAGAGAATGGGTCCACATGGTTACCACGCATGGTTTGGAAAACTGTGCGTAGGCTATGAAAATCCTATTGTCTCCCCCTACACGATTTCCTGGAGAACCCGCATGGTTTTTTCTAACCGTGCTCAAACTGTGCACCCTTAGAAAGGCCTCCAAACTTCTTCAAAACCATTACAAACACTCTCATCCTATTATAAACTCATCCTAATCACTTTAAATACATAACAAGGCATAAAAATAGTTACATAACTCGATAAGGGGGTGCTAAATTCCCCCCACCATTGGACTTTTCATCCTCAAAATGTGGGGAACCATTGCTATGCCGAAAGATCACGGGCCATTGCTCGACCATCTCTTTCTCCCACTCCCAAGTATCTTCTTTAATCTGACCATGTTGCCACAACACATGAACTAAACCGATGATTTTACCATGCAATATTTTCTCTTTCCTATCCACAATTCGCACTGCCACGTGCACCAAGGAAGCATCCAGTTCTAGCTCAAAATGATCCCAACGAATCACATGATCATGATCTGGTTGGTAATTTTTCAACCGCGACACATGAAAACGACCCACGGACAACGGCACCACAAATCTAGTGAATGCACCCCTGAAACCACTCTAGATCTCCTTCCTTATCATCCATAAGCCTTAAAATCAACACCCAAGGCAACCAAAACCATAGATCTATATAAAAAGGGTATAGATCTTGAAAACTGAGAGAGAGGGGGGTGTAAATCTAGATGAAACCAGAAAGAACCACGAGATAAGATTTACCCAAGAAGAACCGCCTTCAATCGACCAAGAAACCCCTTTGATTTGCTTCCAAAATGTATGGGAGAGAACCTCCAACCCTTGGGAACCCAAAATCCCATGTGAGGCTCAAGTGGGAGAAGATTTGGAGTAAAATAAGTTAATCCCAAAGGAGCTCGGATTTAAAAACCATCTTTTTAAGTGGTTGCACGGTTAGCCCACACGGTTTGGAAAACTGTACACATGCCACTATCTCGAGAGAAGGGGTCTGCACGGCTTCCTCACACAGTTTGGAAAACTGTGTGTAGGTTGTGTGAGGCCTATTATGTCCCCCTACACGGTTTCTTAGATAACCCGCATAGTTTTCTCTAATCGTGCTCAAACTGTGCGCCCTTAGAAATGCCTCCAAAATTATTCAAAACCATTCCAAAATCTCCCAACCTCTTCCCAAATCATCCCAAGCACTTAAAACACATAAAAATGCATAAAAAATGGCTACATACCTCAAACATGGGGTGATACATAGGTCACAATTACAACATACACTTTGGGGAATGTGATTTTCTAGTAGTGTCACATAGTAAAAAACCCTAAAAATAATAATTTTATTATTTATTAAAAATCCTGACACCGCCTATGCTGGTGGTGCATGCACCCATCCATGAGACTATCCATATAAACCTTAATATTTCCATTCAATTCATTTTTTTCCATTCTATATAGAAATTTTAACCCTTTCATTAAGGCTGTATAAACTAAATAATTAGTAACATTTTGGGGAAAATATGTATAAAAATAAATATTATCCCTCATTGATCCAAAGTCTATGACATAAAATTGTGTGAACCGCTCAATGGGGTAGTGTACACTAGATTATGGTTCCCTGTTATTATTTTGTCAGAAATAACCATGTTTCAAGGTATATTTCAATATCTTTTGATAATGATTGGATGAAGATAGACCCCAAATTCAATAATCGCCTTTAAATAACCGTAAAATTATATAAGAATGATACATATTACTCACTAATTTGAAAACTCGTAAAGGGAATCATTTAAATAATTCAAGTCCCTACTCATTAATCATGAATATTGTATATCCATGGAAGGATTTTGAGCACTTTTAATTGGTAAAAGGAATGAATCATTATCGTTAAAAACGCCACAAATGGAGGCTTGAGAAAAACTCAAGCTGCTTCCTAGTAATCCTTTCCAAATCTGTGCCTTCAGAAAATGATAAGGATAAAATAGACTAAAAAATCATATATGGGCGAATATATATCACTATAAAAATTCATTTTATTGTTTCAAAAAACATCAACCTATGAATCACATGTATTTACATTTAATACCTTTCATATTATTTCAAATTATTTGTTTGAAATGAATAATGTGTAATTTCAGAGTAATTGGTATCTTTTGTCCCTTGGAATCTCCATTATTAAAACCCCTTCAGGATTTTAATCATGGTAATTAATTCAAGTATCCCATATCTAGATGAGAAAATCATAGCTTAGGGGGAGGGAATATATGTTTTAATATTTAGCATGCGGATATCATCCAAGCAACACAGGTCCTGGAGGAAGCCATATCACATTTCAAATTAGCTAACCTTATCTTGCAGTTATGGTAATAGTATCTCTATATGTATCACTCACATATCCATCTATGTAAAAACAATAAGTAATTGACTAAATCTCATTTCCCATTGTCTCATGAACATGTCCTAGCCTACGGTGATGGTACATGTGCCGCCATATTCAACCTTCTTATATCCATTTATGGGTATATGTTTAAATGAGGTAGGATTGGTTCATACATATATATAGTGAATCTTGTATTTTGAAATTATGATTTACCTAATAAATTCACTTACAATGTTCAATTTTATTCATTTACCATGATATTGCAATTTATTAGTTTGACAAAATACAAAAAATTAATAGTTGAGACATCATAAGAGTAAATTAATTGAGAATTACTTTTGATAAAAGATCATTTTCATATAAAAAAGTATAATAAGTGGAGAATACATAATATAGAGTTTCTCTATAGTTCTAAAAATGGTGAAAAGTGAGCTTTATGTTGCAGTTCATTATAGACTATATTTTAACAAATCTAAAATCTCATTGATTGATTTCCCTAATTTATCGATGTTTAATTTTAATTCATCCATCTCTGTAACTTTAGCTTCCTCAACATGATGTAATCCTACTACTCTAGCAGAAGTATACCACCGACATTCTTAGATACTTCAAGAAATGTTCAATAATCTATTAATAATAAAAAAATCTCATTTATTAGTAGAGGTGGTTTACTGGAATAGATTCTTCATCATGTTAATGTAATTTATCTAGCACTACCTCTATATAAAATTATAGTTTTTTATGTTATAGAGTTATCCAATTCACAATGTGATTTTTTTTTTCTTTTTCGGATAGGAACATTCATTTAAAATTCTCATAATATTATTCTTGATATAATTATATAAGTTAAACGTGTATATTTCTTTAGTTTACCCCCATGTCTTTAAATCCATTGTCTAAGAGAGTTGAAAAATCTCAAATTGAATTTTTATTTTCATTACGAGAAAGGTTGAACATTGAATCAAGACATGGAATTGAAATATTATAGTCGGAATGAATCAATGCTTTGTTTTGAGTTGAGGAATTATGATTGAGATGTATCTTGTGTATTTGTATGAGATTTGGAAGTTTTGGGATATGTTTCGAAAGTTTTGGAGTTTCTAGGAAGGGATGCAGGGTTTTGTGTGCATGGTTTATGAAATCCCATGAGACCCCATGATGCTAGAGACGTTTTCAATTCATTTTAAACTATGGATAAATGATTTTAAAGGTCTAATCAAAATTTTGGGTAAATTGGGTGGGGAATAAAAGGAGAAGTCATGTGTGGTTGGAGATGGTCGCCGGCATGGTGCATGGGTTGTGCCCGATTTAAAACAAATCGTGCTCCTTTCTAAAGAAAGGTGGAAGTGCTGAAAACAGGTTTGATGCTTGATTTTTCAAACAATATGTCCTAACCATTTTGTTCATGGGTGTTGGGTAGTAGGGGTTCACACAGTTGTCATAAGTATTGGCCTACCGTGCGGCAAAACCTTGGACGTGGGTTAGCCTGAGATAGGTCCAACTGCACGGTTGGTGCACTGTTTGGAAAACCAAGTGGCAAAACTGTGTGGCTTTCCTGACTTCGTTAAAACGGTGGGAAATCTCCAAAATTACCCCCATTGTGTTTTTACCCACTCCACCCCATTTCTCATCAGTTTCATGTGCATAGAAAAGGGGGTTCTGACCTGATCATCATTGAAAATGAGTCAAAGTTTAAAATTTATAACTCATACTATCTACAATGTATTGCAGTTTGTAGTGTCGAACCCACGGGGATGGTTGAACAACAAAATTTTAATTTTTATTTTATTTTCAAAACACCCACGACTATCAACAATGGGTGGAGTTTGCGCTATTTTTAACTTTTTTACTTTTAATATATTTTTTTCAATTTTATAAGTTAGTAAAGACAAAACATTTTTTATGTTTTTGTACTAAGATATGATCAAACAGGAAGTAACAAGTAACCAATGAGCAAAAGAGAGGAAAATGTAGATAGATGAACCAACCAGATGTGATGTCTGAGGAAAAACTATCCTTTTGGTATGAAGGAATTTGTTTTCACCAAAATGACTGCATGTGTAACCACAGAAATTGAATGATTTATCTCCTTTGATATGATATAAGTCAGAGAGATGAATCAATCTTGGATTTCGACACTCCAAGAAAGATTCACCTGCAAAAAAATAATCATGAAAAGTGCAGAAGTACAAACTCACCATCCATTCTGAAGTTATGTTTTGGAATAGAAAATTATAAGAAAATGCATCATCGATCAATGTTACCAATTGATCGTGGAGTTCGAATTCAATTACAAGTGCCATAAAGTTATTGAATGGTTTCAGAATTGATTCCGCCGATCAATTCTGAAATAGTTGAAACGATTGAGTGAAAAAAGAAAATAGAAATAACTAGTAGAAAAAGATTTTCCCCGAACCAGTGTTTTAGACAAACATGTTCATTATAAAAATTGGAAATATACGAATATAGTGTATTAGAATTGAAAAAGAGTAGAGAAATCCCCCTTCAATCTCATGATGCTTTTCTCTTGAACTCCTCAAGTCTCTAAGGGTGGTTCTCCAAGGATCTCGCACCGCACATGTGCACTTTTCGCTGCAACAATTTTCATGGTATCTGAACTGCTATAACTAACTTCTTAGAGTTATTTTGGATGCACCTGAACATGTTTTTGGGTTCCTGCATGAATCCACAAAAGAAAACAATTAGGAAACTTTAAAAATAAAAAGATATAAATACAACTTACTTCAATACATAACTGTTATTATTATTTAAATTATTTTTATATATGTACTTGATAATTATTTATTTGTTAAATAGTTAATATTTTGAGTTTATTATTTAATTTATTTTATTTTTTAATGAACATGAATAAAAAATAATGTTATTTAATTAACATTATTAATGTAAATATCTTAATAAAAGACTTTAAGGTTAAAAGTTATTATATTAGTAAGTTAATTATTAATATAATTTAAATATAATTATTATATTTATGAATTTATTTATTAATTTTATAATTTACAGTTAGATTATATTATTAAGATCATAATTTAATATTTAGTTATTTGATTTCTCCTGCATAGATGTTGAATCGGCGATGTAGCCCTGAGGTGTTCGGCGTCTTGCAACGACGGGATTCCAGGTAGGAAAGTGGTTCGTAGGGTCTCGGCTTGCGTCCTCCAGCTCGGACGCAACAACTCCTTCAGTGCAAGCTCCCGGCAGAAGTGGGAAGAACAATGAAGGATTGCAGTGGATCTGAGAGCTTCTGCAGAGGGTGACTCGGCTTCAGTGGCGGCACGCGGTCCAGCGACAAGGTATAAAATGAGTTACTGGAATCCAACGGTGACCTAATATTTAATCTACATAAATAAACTTAAATCAATTAAATAAATGAATCAAAAACTAAGAATGCAGTTAATTAATTAAATGATTAATTAGAAACATAAAACTAAAAAAACATAAGCTAAAATTAAATATTAAATAGTGCAAATAAATAAAATGAAACTGGATTACTCTTTTAATTTTGAAAGTCATTAATTAAATTGATTAAAAATAATAAATTTAAGAGTTAAATTAATAAATGAAGACAAGTTAAAACATTAATTGTAAATTAATGTCAAGTCATATAAAGAAAGACTTAAAAGAAAATAAATATTAAGGTAATAAAATGAAAACAAAATGGAAGATTGTTTAATTAAAGAAAACAAACACATCATAAAATTTAAAGTGAAGCAGAATTAAAAATTGAAAGGCAAATAGAAAAATTAAATAAGTATAACACAAAAAATGAAAATAAAGGATAAAATTACAACTTTAATTATAAAAAAAATTAAATAATAAATTTTATTATAAAATTACAAGTGTAAATAATTAGTAAAACATGCAAAAATAAATAATAAAATGATTAAAAATTAAATAAATAGACGTGGCACACTAGGTAAAACTAAGGAAACATCAAATTTCCCCATAATTAAACATTGTTTGTCCACAAACAATTTCATGCTTTATTATCATTGGAAAATAGACGTGTGATTTTATTAATCAACTATGAAGGTAACATATTTTGAAATTCCAAATTAGAGGACATGAAACTGAGTATTAGGCTTTAGAAATAAAATATTCAAAAGAGGTCTTGCCCAAAACGAACTCTTACTGGTGATCGAGAAAGAAGTGAATCATCTACCATTGAGGATGTCCTACCTCATTTATGAATATTCCAAATAACTTATTACTATTCAAGGCTAATATCTAAAATCAAGAGTGATAATAGGTTAAAAGTAAGTGGAATTAAAAACTTAACCGGAGGAAATTTATACTTTGAATTTCACCTAAGATCAAAAAATTAATATATATTTTTTGATTCACCTTTTTGATACAACCTAAATGATTCCCATATAAACCAATTTCTCCCCTCTTCATTTTGTGTTCATTATTCCTCTCACCTTAATGAACTCATTTTTTACCCTAAAACATTATTTTATTTTTCCCAAACCATGTAACATGTGCTAAGCATTGTAAAAATGAACTTATTCATTATTGTACGGAGGGATTTTAGTTAACATAAACGCACCTAGCGTCTAGTGTCTCAGAGAATCACCATGGGCTCCCAAATGCCCAAATTACTCCAGTTTCAATAGAATCATTAAAAGCCAATCAATTTTTCTCACTAAGGTGATAATTTTTTAATAAATAAAGAGAAATGATTCCCCTAATAAAAGTACAATCTTCTAGTCCCTAAAGCTATCATCTCAATTCCACTAACAGGTATCCTATATCACTCTCAAACATAGTTCCTAAACTGAAAATTCATAAAATCAATAAACAAATTCACTGAACAAACATCCATTATAAAAAATTCCAGATAAAGGCATGTCTTAACTATAAAAATGGTAACTGTCCTTAGGAAATATTCAATTGGAGTTCAGTGTGAAGTCTACAAAGACAAAAATTGTGATAGAATATTGAAACATTTCAACCATTATTTGACAATTTTTTTAAAGAGTATTGGAATTTGATGGGCTTCATTAAGCACAATTAATCTCAAGATAAGTTAACACCCTCCTCCACACTTGAAACCCAACTTTTCCCCCAACGTTGAATGAAAATATAGAGAAGAACAATTTAACAATTAAAACTCAAAATAGATTTCCAAAACAGTAGATAATGACATGTATCAAGGGTTTCATTGATGTTCACAAGATTGTATGGCACAATAAAAATATTTTAATTATACAGGTTCACATACATTGTCATTTAAGGTAGTGAATTTTTTTAATATAGTTCAAACAGTACCCTGAAAACAAATAGGTGTATAGTGAATAAGGTGTTAACAATTTAATAGATTAGATTCAAATTGATTTTCAATAGTTCATAAAAAAAATTATTACTAAACTCCCAATAAATGAATAAGAAAATTCAAATGAAAAAAACTTGTCATCTTGTATGTAGCCCCATACATAGTTTCTAGCAGTGAAGAGATTAAACCAATGAGACTCAACTTTCCGTAAAGGGGCTCTTGCAGAACTCTTTTTAAAAGCATAAAAGATCCTGTAGTAATAACTTTTAGCAAAAAAAACATGTAGTAGAATTGTTAGTAAAGAGACACCTGTAGAAGAAATTTTTAGTAGCAGAAGAAAATTACGGACTTTCCAACACTACCACCAGTGAGTCACCAACAATAGTGTATCAGTGGCTCGGGTGTATTTGTGAGTCAACGACTCAATGACAACATTGAAATTGTGGCTTAGCAGTGATTTTTTTTAAAGTATACAGGAGCATAAAATAAATGAATAGGTAAAATGAAGGTACTTCCCTGTTAAATTTTATCATTAATGATCTAGTATAGGAATTCCCCTCCTTTATGACACTAACAACAACATACCTTAGAAACACAAAGTAGGAAGACCAAGTAAAAATTCTAGCAAAGGCAGAGAATAGAAAAAGGCAACACATAACCACTTTATTCAAAACATAACACGAACTAAATTAAAGACCAAGATTGAACCATGGTACGACTCCCATGAAGCACTACATTTTATGTCTTCAGTTAGACATTATTAAGAATCGATTTTCTAGCATAGTGAAGGAAACCAAGCCCTTCAGTTGTCCTTCAAAATAATGTTTGACTCTCTTCCCATTAAAAATCATGGGTTTGTTTTCATCTCCTACAATCTCTAAAGCTCTATTCTTAAACACTCTAACCACAGTAAAAATAGTAGACCACATGGATTTCAGTTTCCCAGGAAATAGTTTAAGTCTAGAGTAAAAGAGAAGGACCTTCTATCCAAGGTTAAATTATTTGGTTTGTATGAAAGAATCATGAATGATCTTGGACCTCTCTTTAAAAATCCTAGAATTGTCATAATACTCTTTCATTATTTCATCTAATTCACCCACCTCAAGAAATATCCTCTCAATAGCATTCTTGAAATCAAAGTTCAAGGCCTTATCTACCCAAATTGACTTGGCCTGCAACTCCACAGGAAAATGACATAATGTCCCAAATTACAGCCTATATGGAGACATACTTATTGGGGTGTTAAAAGATATTCTAGATGCCCATAAATCTTCATATAATTAAAGAAACCATACTTTTCTAGATTGAGATATAGTTTTCTCCAGAATAGGTTTTAGCTCCATTTTATGGATATCCACCTGTCCACTAGATTGTGGATGGTAAGCAGTACCGGTTTTATGGGTGTATCAATAATTTTCCATTAAAGCCTTAAACTTGTAGTTTTTATAGTGTGTTCCATTATCAGGGGTGACGACTTTTGGTACTATAGTTCTTGAAAAGATATTCTTATTGAAAAACAAAATAACATAATTTTCTTGATTTTTGGGAAGAGCTACAACCTCAACCCATTTAGACACATAATATAAAACCCCTAGAATTTACTCATTCCCAATAGATTATGGAAATAGAACCATGAAATATAAATCATAGAAATCAATAATATCTACTTTCATAATACACTTCCGGGGTAACTCCTTCCTCCTAACATTTCCTAACCTATGACACCTGTCACAGACAACAACAATGATCCTACCATCTTTGAATATGGTGGGAAAATAAAAACTAGCTTGATGAAATTCTTGACCTATCCTCTCACCGCCATGGTGTCCTCCCCAAGGTGAGGAGTGATAACTTTCTAAAATGGGCTTCATCTCTTCTTCCACCACACACCATCTTAGGATAGCATCAGCACACCTCCCAAACGACAAAGGATCATCCCAAAGGTAATACTGACCTTTTGAAATAAATTTCTTCCTTTGTTTATTAGACATGTATTTGGGAAATACACTAGCTGCTAGGAAACTCACTTAATCTGTAAACCATGAATATTGGATTATTGACACAGTGAGAAGTTTTTCATCAGTAAAGGAAGAGTTGATCTCCCTTGGATCTTCAGAATGGGTATAAGGAAGCCTAGATAGGGGGTTTGTAATAAGGTTTTCATCTCTCTGTTCATCCCTAATATCTAAATAAAACTATTGTAATAACAAAATCAATCTAATCAAACTAGGTTTGGATTATTTTATAGAAAGAAAGTATTTCAAGGTGGAATGGTCGATAAATATAATAAATTTTGACCCTAGATGATACTTCCTAAACTTCTCAAGAGAAAAAACCACTACTAACAACATCTTTTCGGTTGTGGTATAGTTTCTTTGAGCCTCATTTAGAATTCTAGAAGCATAATAAACCACATGAAACTTATTATCACTTCTATGTCCTAGGACAACACCAACAATCATATCACTAGCATGACACCTTAATTCAAAATGGAATTTTCAATCAGGTGCAGTGATGATAGGTGATGTAGTGAGTTTTTCCATATGTAGATTAAAAGAATCAAGACAATTTTGGTCAAACACAAAGGGTGAATCCTTAACAAGAAAAGAAGTCAAGGGATTTTTGAAAAGTATTTTATAAACCTCCAGTAGAAACTGGCATGTCATAGAAAACTTATTACACCTTTTACATTTTTAGGAGGTGGGAGTTTTTGAATTACTTCAATTTTTAGTATTATCAACCTCCAAACCTCTCTTGGACACTTTATGTCACATCAAAATCCCCTCATTGACTATGAATTGTCATTTTTCCCAGTTAAGAACTAGGTTGTTCTCTAAGAATCTTCCAATACTAACACTAAATTTTCTAAGCAAGAATCAAAATTGCTACCCACAATGGAGAAGTAATCCATGAAAACCTCTATGATCCACTCAATAATATCAAAGAAAATATAAATCATACACCTTTGAAAGGTAGTAGAGGCCCCACACAACCCATAGGGCATCCACCAGTAGGCAAATGTCCCAAAGGGGCATGTGAAAGTAGTCTTCTTTTGATCCTATAGAGAAAGTAGAAGCTGTTTGTAACCAGAATAACCATATAGGAAACAGAAAAATTCATTCCCAGCAAGCCTCTCAAGCATTTGATCAAGGTAGGGCATTGTAAAATGGTCCTTTCTAGTGGCATAATTAAGTTTCTAATAGTCCATACAGACTCTCCATTTTGTGGATTTTCTAACTTGAATTTCTTCATTTTTCTCATTTTTGATAATTATGAAACATCCTTTCTTAGTGACTACTTGGACCAGGCTGAACCAAGTACTATTAGAGATATGGTAGATTATTCCAATGTCAAGAAGAATGATTACTTCTTCCTCAAAACTTCATTCATATTAGGGTTCAATCTTCTTTGGCATTCCACTCTAGGTTTATGGTCTGGCTCTATAGGGATTTTATGCATGAAGAATGAAGGAATAATTACGTTAATATCATATATGGTCCATCATATGACAGATTTAAATTTATTAAGAACATTCAACAATCTTTATTCTTGATTAACATTCATATTAGTAGAAATTATAACATGAATTGTGTAATTTTTACCCAAAAAGAACATTTAAGATGTGGAGGAAGTTGTTTTACTTCAAGAATGGGTGATTTTTCACTTGATGGAAGAATCTTGGGCATAGGAGGAGCAAGTTCTTCAACATATTTCTTGAAGGGATTTTGGAAAGTTGAATGGTTTTCAATTTCAAGACCAGATTCAAAATTTACAGAACTATTGTCCAATGTGGACATCTCAATTTATAGAGCTTCTAGGTCTGAGTTTAACAATTTTATCATAGAAAAGTAATAATTTTGTATTAATATCTATCCCTATACCTCATAAAAATGTTTAGAAATGTTGGTGATAGCACAATCCTAATCATATTCCCTCAATAATTCCCAAATTTCAGAAACAGATGACACATCTTCAGCAGAAGCAGAAACTAGACAGTTGTCCCGTTCTGGAAAATTTTCTAGATTCTTTATATGAATAGATTCAATAGATTGTAAGATATTTAAATCATGATTTTATGTTTCCAAATCAATTTCTTCATCAGATAATTTTTTTTTCATATTCTTCAAGACTTTTGGTTGAATTTTTAGCTACTAAGGACTCTATCTTAAAAATATTTTCAGGGAATTTTGGTCCTTTCACATTAATAAAAACATTAAACTTTCTTGTTGTTCTCTAATTTTGAAAATTAATTGACCTCTAGAAACATCAATAACAACTCCACCAGTGTCCAAGAAGGGACTATAAATAATTATGGGAACTTCTACGTCACACTCCATATGAAGGACTAAAAACTTTGGGAGGTAAAAATAGATTCCCAACTCAAACTAGAAAGGTACCTACCCCACCTACAGGATGAGTGAAAGAACGGTTATTCAACTGAAGGATGAATGTTGTGGGCTGATGATCACCCAACCTCAAATATTAGAATAGTGATTATGGGAGAAGATTGATTCTAGAACCAATGTCACAAAGGAAGTTTAGTTGACTAGAATTTCCTAAGGTATAGGGAATTACCAAGCTACCTAGGTCTTTATGTTTGGGTGGGATTTTTTTGGAGTATAGTTGTAACATCCCAGGTAAATAAAGAAATATGACATTTTTATATTTATTAATATTTGTGAATTAAATATTAATTTTTCTTTAAAGGGGATTTCTATGTTTGATGGCGTACCTGATACACAACAACGAGTTTCTTTGAAATCTTACGTTGCACACTAATAATATAATATTATTATTTTAAATGGTAGTTAACGCATAGTCGTTGTATTGGAAGGAATGAATAGAACTAACTAAAATATGATTATACATGTTTTTTAAATATTTTTACATTTATCCAATAAAATTAGAGGCTTAAAATAAGAAAGAATCCAATTTTAAGCATAAATACTCAAATATTCATTGAAATGTCGATTTACCGCCTTTTGATGGCGAACCCTATTTAAATCTAGTTTTGGTCACTTTTTTATGTTCTATTTGACAAAATAAAATTATTCTTTAGAATCGGGACATCAAAATTTACATTGGATGAAATTTTGGAATTTTTCTGATAAAATTCATTTTTAATGAATAGTAAACAAATACTGTATTTTAATTCAAAACTACATTTTAATCTAATTTATTTATAAGGTTAGATTATCTTTTTAATTGGTTTTAAAGTGTAATTAGATTATTTTTTACTATTTAATCCAATTTTGGTCATTGGAAGTAATTTCACTATGAAATTGGACATAAATAAGTGTCAATCTTTTGATAGCTAATATTTCTTAAAAATACGCCTTTTGTTTTGACAGCGGAAATTAATTTTAAATTAATTTCTTTCACTTCGGTGTTTTGAATTTAGAAAAATGGATTCCATATTTGGAATCAGGAGGTCCAAATTGTGTAAATATGTAACTTTTATTTATAGACATTAGGAATATTTACTTCAATAAAAAATTTATTTACCATGGTTAAATGGTAAATCTGGTAAATAAGGGTAAAAAAATATTATTATAATAATATAAAATTATCCTAACATGTGTCCTAATCCTATTGGTTGATACATATCAAACCATGAGCATCCTTGGGTCAATTTTGTGACCCCATGGAGCCACTTGAGGGTGATAATGACACTTTATATTAATTAATTTAAAGTAAAGACAAAAATGACATAAACAAATATCTTTTAGTAAATCAATTTTTACATGGGGTTGTATAAGTAATATCTTAGACTATAAATATTAATTATAAAGATAAAAGGATTTACTATATTATGCTATTTTTTTATAATTTTTATACATCAAATAAATTAAATTATTTATGACACAATAATGATGCAGTTTTTACCTCATTAATAAATGATTTAAATAAATAAGATTATAAAGATTAAAATAATATCCAAAACCTGTCCAATTCTTAATGGATGATTTTATTTTGACCATGAGTCATCTTATATTCTAATTTAATAATTTTTGGACCTTTTGAAAGTGAAGATAAGTTTATAATAAAATAATATTTTCACACTTTCCTAAAGAGTCCCTCCTCCCCCTTATAAAAAGCCCTCACCTCTAACCCATTCCTCACAACTCTCAATCCCCTTGACTCATCCAAAATCTGCCCAATTAATCTCTATACATCTCTATCCTCCTCCTAAAAGTCTTAACTTAGGTAGAATGCACTTCAACAAACCCTTTTGGTTCAAACCAAAGGGAGTTACCCGAATTAAAGGTTACGGTTTCTCTTAAATTCTTTTGTTTTGTTTTATTTTATTTTACTTCTCCAACCACCTAAACTATTTTTATTAATTTATTTTATAAAAAAACCAGTATCCGAAATATACTAGGTTTTTTTTATGAGAATTATTTGAACTACACTTACACACACCCCCGTCTAATGGGTAAAGAACATACTGTTTCTGTGGACAGTGAACTACTGCCTCACAAGACGATGATTGTTCAAATATCGCCAACCACCTCTCATGGTGGACATTATGATGACACTGTATTTATATATGATATATATTATATTTATATTGTTTCTATGCTTATGTATTTTTCATTTATAGAATACCGTTATGGTTTCCATAGTGGGTAAATACGATAATCTCATTTGATGAAGTGTGGATTACCACCCACTCAAAGTGATATGACTCATTCATGACTTATGTGGAAAAAATAAATGGTAAAGTTAATGAAATTATATATTATATTATACTGGAATTATAATATACTTATTTATCCTTAAGTTTTCATTCCATTACAATACGAAATAGAAATGGAAGTAGCGTTCATGGGTACGTACAACTTACTGTCTCCATGAACGGTGCATTTAATTTCTTATCCCCAAATGTTATGTACTATTATAAATGCATACATATACTAGATATATATTATATATATGATATCTAAATCATGAATATAATTCTTGAGATAATGGATATTTGACCATATGAACAACTTGTAATTATAAGAAGTTCATTTTTGACTCAAGTGCCAAATATCAACAAAACAACCGTTATTAACTTAAATGAGTACATAATGTTATAACATGGTAATAAGTTCTTTAAAAGGAATTATAAACTGAAAAAAAGGAACTTAATAAATTATAAATTAACTTTAGTTTATTTCGTCAAGATATTAAAGAACGAACGGGTCAAGTCGGACATGAGGTAAGGGACTTCGTATCAATATCATTTCATTGAGACATATTTTGTTTTAATACACGAATTTCCTTTATACACTGTATAAACACCTTTGAATTTTCATTTCATTCAAACAGAATCTTTTTCTATGAAGCATTTTACTAAATGAAAAAAAAGAATGTTTCTTTTAAAGTAAGTAGTGACAATGACCTTTATGCCGCCACAAGTATTATTTGATCTTTGGATTCCTTAACAAGCCGTAATTTTTTTAAAAGAGAAAATAAATACCATATACTCTTTTATGTATTTTGGTTTTGAAAATGGTTTTGATAATGGATTTGTTATTTCAATATATTTAAGCGATATATTGTGATTGAAATGTGGAAATGTTTTCATTCCTTTATATTTTTTGTATGTGTTATGATTTTATAATGGTACTTGGACATTTGATAGGTGGTTACGTGATAAACCAAATGACGGGTGGTGTCGTGATATACCAGGATGGGTGGTTACATTATAACCTCCAATGCATTGGGTATGGAAGTCGGTCGTATGGCTATTCCATTTAGTGATATGTGTGGAAGTCGACCATATGGTTATTCCATTTAATTATGTTTATGTCCTAAGTTACCTTTATATGTTATGTGTTCTTTATATGGGTTTTATGGTAATATTTTGGTTACAAAAGGGTAAGAAATGATCTTTTATTCAGTGAAGAGTATTTACTACTTCATAAAGGTGAAAAGTATTACTTATGATAAAATATTCATGATTTACTTGTTGTTTTGAAAAACTAACAGTTTTCCTTCTTTGTATATCCCTTACTGAGCTTTTTATCCTCATCCCAAGTTTTTGAAATATTTTTCATAGGACATAAAGCAGAATAGGGTCAAGTATGAGATCATAGAAAAGTCATGTTATCTAAAACATGGAACTAGACATGAATTTTTTTCAAGAATTTTTATTTTGAGAAAAAACAGAAACTGGGTAGATGTATGTAATATTCAAGTTGTTATGTATATGTTATAACCTAATTCTCTAAAGCTCTAAACCTGAAAAGATCTTCAATGTGAATTATTAACTTAATTCAAGAATATGCAATGTTTAAGGTTGGGTCCTTATAGTTGGTATCAGAGGTCAGTTTAGATAACTTTCACTACTGGAAAACGGCTTATTTGCAACGGATGAATTGCGACGGGATCCCGTCGCAAAAGGGATTTTGCGACGGGGCTCCATCAAAAATGGCCCGTTGCTGAAAACGGCATCGCAAATAGATTTTTTTGCGATGGGTCCGTCGCAAAAAATATATTTGCGACGATATTTTCCCCCACCGCAAATGGTTTTTCGTTTATATATAAAAAAGTTATTTGCTATGGGAAACCCCGTCGCAAATACTCCCATCGCAAATACGGGTAAAAATAATAAAAAAATAAAATAATTCATAAAAATTATATAATACTACATCATAATAATAATAATAATAATAATAAGAAATATTATTATAATATTAAAAATAAAAAATATAAAAAATATAATTATGAAATATTAATATAAAAAAATAACAATAATATGAATATAATAATACAAATATTAATAATATAAAAAATTAATATAATATTATTATTATTAAAATAAACATACATATTTATGAAAAAATAATATTAAAAAAAACTCTCTAACTGAAGATTCAAGAGGGAGAAAGAGAGGAAAAGAGAGAAGTTGGAGTGATTTGAAGAAAAAAATAGGTAGGCGTATATATAAGTTAGATTTATTGCGGCGGGATTATTTGCGACGGGGCCCGTCACAAATAATCCTGTCCGAATTGGTATTTGCGACGGGTCCCGTCGCAAATAGTAGTTACCGCCGCTGGGTATTTGCGACGGGTTAAAGCCCCCCATCGCAAATACACTTTCCGCGTTTTGGCACACAAATCACGCCAAACCTATTGCGATGGGTCTCGTCATAATTAATCTCATCCGCATTGGTATTTGTGACGGGACCCGTCGTAAATAACGACCTGCCGACAAAACGTTTGCGACGACTGACTTTACCGTTGCAAATAGTATTTACCGTCGCCGGTTATTTGCGACGGGTCAAAGCCCCCCGTCACAAATACACTTCCCGCGTTTTGGCGTGCAAATCGTGCCAAACCTATTGCGACGGGACCCATATCCCCGTCGCAAATAATTGACCATTTGCGACGGGGATACAATCCCATCCCAAATACGTCTTTCGTTGGACTTGTTGTGACGGGATTATATACCGTCACAACTAACCCGTCGCAAATACCCACTTTTCTCATTGTGTTTAGCACATAGGGTATTGTTAAATTAATATCTATAAATAAATTTATGATAAGATTGAAGTGATATAGAATTTACAGATTACCATGTTGCTTCGCCTAAGATATTTCTATGTTAAGAATGGTTTTTTGTAGAGGAAACAGAGTTGCTTTTCTGGGAAGGCATATAGAGGGAAATGAGCTTCCAAATCAACATACAGAGATGGTCAGAATCAGAGTTGAACTATTTTTTGCAATGATGGATTAGTTGACTCAGGTGATAAATGGAAGTTGTGTTTATAGATGGTGTTTTGGTTTATTCTAAAAGGAAATAGGAGCATGAAAGTCATTTAAGGGTTGTTTTGAAAACCTTAAATGAAAAGAAACTGTATGGAAAATTCAGCAAGTGTGAGTTTTTGTTACGAAAAATTTCATTCCTTGGTCACATTGTTTCAAAAAATGGCATAACTGTTGATCTTGCTAAAACAAAAGTTGTTGAAGAATGGAAAAGACCCACAAATATAACCGAGATCCGTAGTTTTCTTGGTTTGGCAGGTTATTACCGGAGGTTTGTTGAGAATTTTGCCCAGTTATCTAGTCTAATGACTAAGTTAAATCGAAAAGGTGTTAATTTCATTTGGACAAAAGAATGTGATGATTGTTTTCAGGAATTGAAATGAAGATTGGTGAATGCTCCAGTTTTGGCACGACCTTCCAGAAATGGTGAGTTTGCTATTTATAGTGATGCTTCATTGAAAGGACTTGGTTGTGTCCTTATGCCGAATGATCAGGTAATTTCTTATGTTTCACGTCAGTTGAAACCTCATGAGTTAAATTACCCTTCACATGATTTGGAATTAGCTGCTGTTGTTTTTGCTTTAAAAATTTGGAGGCATAATTTGTATAGAGTAAAATGTGAAATATATACTGACCATAAAAGTTTAAAGTATATATTCAATCAGAAAGAATTAAACATGAGACATATGAGATGGCTGTAATTAATCAAGGATTATGATTGCATGATCCTTTACCATCCGAGAAAAGTAAATAATGTGGCTGATGCTTTGAGTCGAAAAAGTAATGCTTCATTAACCATGATACATTTGGAATGAGATCCTTTGGTTTTTGATTTGATAAACTTTGGCATAGAAGTTGTTGATGCAGGAAATTCATCTATTTTGTTTCAGGTGTTAGTGGAGTCATCTCTATCAGACAGAATTAAGCAAGTGCAGAAGGGAGACAGTGAGTTGTAGAAAAAGGTAGAGTTGGTTCAAAAGGGTAAGTTGCCAGATTTTAACATTGATAATGATTGTGTTTTGAGGTTTGGGAAAAGATTATGCGTGCCTTGTGATTCAATGTTGAAGAATGATTTGTTATGTGAAGCTCACAGTTCCCCATTTTCAGTCAATCCTAGAAGAACTAAGATGTATAGAGATATTCGGGAGTATTATTGGTGGGATGGAATGAAAAGAGATATTACTGATTTTACATTGAAGTGTTTGACCTGTCAGCAGGTTAAAGCAGAGCGGAAGTTATTGAAATGGATGCTTCAGTCTTTACCAGTGCCATAGTGGAAATGGGAAAATATATCCATGGACTTCGTTTTGGGATTACCAAAGATATCTTGAGGTAATAATGAAATCTGGGTTAGTGTTGATCGATTGACTAAATCTACTCATTTCCTTCCTATTCGAGATACTTTGTCTCTATATCAACATTCTCAGTTGTATGTTAAAGTGATTTTCAGGTTGCATGGTGTTCTCCTTTCCATTGTATCTGATCGTGATCCCAGGTTTACTTCTAACTTTTGGAAAGGCCTTTAGAAGTCATTGGGTACTGAATTAAATTTTACTACAACTTTTCCTCCACAATCAGATGGGTAGCCCGAACAAAAAATTCAGACCTTAGAGGATATGTTATGTGCGTGTTCACTAGATTACCAAGGATTTTTGGACCAACATATTTCTTTGGTTGAATTTTCTTATAATAACAGCTTTCATTCCAGTATATAGATGGCTTCGTTTGAAGTATTATATGGAAAGCATTTTTGAACTCTAGATTTTTGGGATGAAGTAGGTGAAAGGAAGCTAATGGGACCAGAATTGGTATAAGAGATGATAGAGAAAGTTCAATTGATTCAGAAGCACATGAGAACAACTAGGATCAGAAAGAAAAGTTATGTGGATAATCAGAGGAAGGATCTCTCTTTCGAGGTAGGTGATCATGTATTTCTTAAAGTTTCTCTATAGAAAAGTGTGATGTGTTTTGGGAAGAAAGGAAAGTTGAGTCTGAGGTACATTGTACCTTATGAAATCCTAGATAAAGTGGGATATGTTGCCTACAGAGTGGCTTTACCTCCATGTATGTCCTAGGTACACAATGTTTTTCATGTTTCAATGTTGAGAAAGTATATTCCAGATCCCTCTCATGTTTTGAGCCCAGAGGTAGTTCAGTTGGAAGAGAATATATCTTATGAGGAACAACCAGTCCAGATTCTTGACCGAAGAGAGAAAGTATTGTAGAATAAGGTAATTCACCAGGTAAAGGTTTTGTGGAAAAACCATATGGTTGAAGAGGCAACATGGAAATCTGAAAATACTATGAGGGATAAATACCCCCATTTATTTGATAAGTGGATAAAATTACGAGGATGAAATTTCCTAAATGGGGGAAGGATGTAACATCCCAGGTAAATAAAGAAATATGACATTTTCATATTTATTATAATATGTGAATTACATATTAATTTTACTTCAAAGGGGATTTCTATGTTTGAGGGTGTACCCGATACGCAACAACGAGTTTCTTTGAAATCTTACGATGCACACTAATAATATAATATTATTATTTTAAATGGTAGTTAACACCTAGTCGTTGTATTGGAAAGAATGAATAGAACTAACTAAAATATGATTATACAAGTTTGTTAAATGTTTTTACATTTATCGAATAAATATTAAAGGCTTAAAATAAGAAAGAATCTGATTTCAAGCACAAATACTCAAATATTCATTAAATGGTCGATTCACCACCTTTTGATGGAGAACCCTCTTTAAATCTAGTTTTGAACACTTTTATATGTTCTATTTGACAAAATAAAATTATTCTATAGAACGGGACATCAAAATTTACATCGGATGAAATTTTGGTATTTTCTGATAAAATTCATTTTTAATGAATAGTGAAAAAATACTGTATTTTAATTCAAAACTGCATTTTAATCTAATTTATTTATAAGGATAGATTATATTTTTAATTGGTTTTAAAGTTTAATTATATTATGTTTTTAATATTTAATCCAATTTTGGTCATTGGAAGTAATTTCACTATGAAATTGGATATAAATAAGTGTCAATCTTTTGATAGTTAATATTTCTTAAAAAAACGCCTTTTGTTTTGACATCGGGAATTAATTTTAAATTAATTTCTCCCACTTCTGTGTTTTGAATTTGAAAAAATGGATTCCATACTTGGAATCAGGAGTTCCAAATTGTGTAAATAGATAACTTTTATTTATAGACATTATGAATATTTACTTCAGTAAAAATTTTATTTACCATGGTTAAAGTTTAAATCTGGTAAATAAGGATAAACAAATATTATTATAACAATATAAAATTACCTTAACATTTGTTCTAATCCTATTGGTTGATAAATATCCGACCATGGAAATCCTTGGGTCGATTTTGGGACCCCATGGAGCCACTTGAAGGTGATAATGACACTTTATATTAATTAATTTAAAGTAAAGACAAAATGACATAAACAAATAGCTTTTAGTAAATAAATTTTTAAATAGAGTTATATAAGATATCTATTAGAATATAAATATTAATTAGAAAGATAAAATGATTTCCTACATTATGGTATTTTTTTATAATTTTTAGACATCAAATAAATTAAATTATTTATTACACAATAATGATATAGTGTTTACCTAATTAATAAATGATTTAAATAAATAAGATTATAAAGATTAAAATAATATACAAAACCTGTCCAATTATTATTGGATGATTTTATTTAGACCATGATTCATCTTATCTTCGACTTTAATGATTTTTGGACCTTTTGAAAATGAAGATAAGTTTATAATAAAATAATATTTTCACACTATCTTAAAGTGCCCCTCCTCCCCCTAATAAAAATCCCTCACCTCCAACCCATTCATCACACCTCTCAAGCCCCTTGTATCGTACAAAATCTTCCAAATTAAGCTCTCTATATCCCTATAATCATCCTAGAAGCCTTAACGTAGGCAGAAGGCTCTTTAAAAAATCCTTTTGGTTCAAACCAAAGGGAGCTACCCGAATTAAAGGTAATTGTTTCTCTTACATTCTTTTGTTTTATTTTGTTTTATTTTACTTCTCCAAACCCCTAAACTCTTTTTATTACTTTATTTTATAAAAAATCAGTATCCTAAACATACTAGGTTGTTTTTATGAGAAGGATTCAAACTACACTTACACACACCTCCATCTAATGGGTAAAGAACATATTGTTTCTCTGGACGACGAACTACTGCCTCACAAAATGATGATTGTTCAAATATATACAACTATCTATCATGGTGGAAATTATGATAAAACTATATTTATAAATGATATATATTATATTTATATTGTTTTTATGCTTTTGTATTTTTCATTTATAGAATACCATTATGGTTTCCATAGTGGGTAAATACGATAATTTCATTTGAGGAAGTACGGACTACCGCCCCCTCAAAGTGATATGACTCGTCCATGCCTTATGTGGAACACATAAATGGTAGAGTTAATGAAATTATATATGATATTATATTGGAATTATAATATACTTATGTATCATTATGTTTTCATTCCATTACAATACAAAATAGAAATGGAAGTAGTGTTCATGCGAACGTACGACTTACCGTCTCCATGAATGGTGTATTTCATTTCTTATCTCCAAATGTTTTGTACTATTATAAATACATACATATACTAGATATATATGATATATATGATATCTACATCATGAATATCATTCTATAGACAATGGATATTTGACCACATGAACAACTTGTAATTATAAGAAGTTCATTTTTGACTCAAGTACCAAATATCGACAAAGCGACCGTTATTAACTTAAATGACTAGATAATGTTATAACATGGTAATAAGTGATTTAAAAGGAATGATAAACTTGAAAAAACAGGTTTTAAGAAAGAAGAAATTAACTTTAGTTTATTATTCAGGAGATTAAAGAACGAACGGGTCAAGTTGGACACGAGGTAAGGGACTTCATCTCAATCTCCTTTCATTGAGGCATATTTTGTTTTAATACGAGACTTTATTTTATATGCTTATAAAAACCTTTGAATTTTAATTTCATTCAAAGGAAATGCTTTTCTACGAAGCATTTTACTAAATTACAAAAAAGAATGTTTCTTTTAACGTAAGCGGTGACAACAACCTTTCATCCGCCACAAGTATTATTTGATATTTTGATTCCTTAACAAGCCATAATTTTTTTAAAAAGGAAAATAAATACCATATACTCTTTTATGTATTTTGTTATTTAAAATGGTTTTGATAATGAATTTGTTATGCCAATATATTTCAACGATATATTGTGATTGAAATGTGGAAATGTTTTCATTCCTTTATATTTGTTGTATGTGTTATGATTTTATAATGGTAATTGGAAATTTGATGGGTGGTTATGTGATAAAACAAATGACGGGTGCTGTCGTGATAAACCAGGATGGGTGGTTACGTTATAACCTCCAATGCATTGGGTATGGAAGTCGGCCGTATGGCTATTCCATTTAGTGATATGTGTGAAAGTCGACCGTATGGTCATTCCATTTAAGTATGTTTATGTCCTAAGTTACCTTTATATGTTATGTGTTCTTTATATGAGTTTTATGGTAATATTTTGGTTACAAAAGGGTAAGTAATGATCTTTTATTCAGTGAAGAGTATTTACTACTTCATAAAGGTGAAAAGTATTACTTATGATAAAGTATTCATTGTTTACTTGTTGTTTTGAAAAACTAACAATTTTCCTTCTTTGTGTATCCCTTACTGAGCTTTTTATGCTCATAAAAAGTTTTTGAAATGTTTTTCATAGGACATAAAGTGGAATGGGGTCAAGGATGAGATCAAGGAAAAATCATGCTGTCTAAAACATGGAACTAGACATGACTCTTTTTTTCAATAATTTTTATTTTGAGAAAAAAAATGGAAACTGGGTAGATGTATGTAATATTCAATTTGTTACGTATATGTTATGACCTAATTCTCTAAATCTCTAAACCTGAAAAGATCCTCAATGATAATTATTAACTTAATTCAAGAATATGCAATGTTTAAGGCCTTGTCCTTATAATAGCACTACACTCTTCAATGAGGCTGTAGGTAGAAAATTCTTTAAGTGTATTTTTATTTGAAATAATTTTTAAGAGATTTTAGATAAGATGGGATTTGGATTAAGGCTGGAATGAAAGGAATTTTCACATGGACCTTGGTAAAATACCATGTAACTGGATAAGTTCATCTTTGGCGTTACATTGGGGTTTCAATTTTTCATGGAAAGGGATGGGTGGGGCATAATTCTTAAGTATAGTAGGCATATCCATAAATTCTTCAGAATATTTTTCTTTTACTTTATTCTTTTTATTTTTGGAAACATGTTTAGATTGAATTTCAGGTGTCAAATTATGATTTTTTTTCATTTTCATGAAATTTATGTTGACTTCCAGATTATGAATAAAGCAGAATTTTCTTTCCAGATTCATTCAGTTTTTTAGTTTGGGAATTTTCAAAGTCATTTTCAGCTATAGTTTGAGTATTAAGACAACTTCTAGTGATAACAACCATGATATTATCCCTATGGTTAAGTTCATTTGTGCTTTTTAATCAACCTTTATCCTTAGAAGTGAAGTCTCTAGCTATTTGGGCCAATTGAGTTTTCATGATTGCATTCTAGAATCATTTTAAATTTTATCAGTTTCATATTGGGCATGATGTTTATTCAATTGATTTAACCATCCTTCCTCTTGGGAGTTCATTCTATTTAAAAATTTATCCAATTTTGAAGTAACATGGCCATCAAAATTTACTTGTGCATTAGATGATTCACACCTCTATTGATTTTGAAAATTTTATCTAGGTTGGTTTTGGTAATTAGGGGCAGTGGTTTTTTGACTATTACTTGATCATTCCAAGACAGATTAGGATGGTTCCAATAGCCTTGGTTATAATTGTTAGAAAATGGGTCTTCTTTAGCAGGAATTCTAGGACCATAATTTAAAAAATATTCATTTTCTTTTTAGTGGTCTATCATATCAAAGTTGTGAACAAAAAACTTCTCAGTGTGACCAAACATTCCACATTGAGAAAATTGTTCCCTCAATGATTGGTCTGAGTTTTGACAACCCGGTTGATTCACAAATTGTTTGGAATTTTGGTTCATTAAGGATTGATGTTGGTTGGCGATTTCAGCTAGTTGATATTGAGTATTCATTTCCATTCTAGAACCAGTGTTAGGATTTTTATTCACTCTTTTTATTCATGAATTTTTATATTGAGTGTTTAAAGAAAGGTAATAGAAAATTTGTTTTAAATCTTCATATTTCTTATCATTATAAATTCCCCGAAAAGCTTGGTCTACTATGTTTTGACTAGAGGAGAATAACCCTTCATAAAAGGTGTCCATGAGAAGGTGGGATGGGAGTTGATGACGAGGACACTGCCTATGAATGTCCTTAAATCTATCCCAAGACTTATTAAAGGCTTCTCAATCCTCTTGATAAAAACATTTTATTTTAGTGCTAAGTTCTCCTTTAAGTCCTTGGGGATATTATTTCATTATAAATGAACATTATACTTGGTCCCAATTCTCAAAAATGTTCTCATCCACACTCAAAAACAAGTTTTGAGCATTCCCTTTAAGAAAAAATGGAATCAATCACATTCAATGTTCATTTTATATGAGTCCTAAGAGAGGATGTTGTTGCACAGTATTATAGAAGTCTCTAATGAAGGCTAGAGAGTCCTCATTAGAGATCCAATTGAAAGAAGGAAATAGAGAAATGTGGTACTATTTCCGTTCATAATTTCTATCTCTAGGGGAAAGTCTAATGAATGAAGGATTACTTGAGACATGAGGGAGTTGGAACTCCATCATCCTAGGACTCTCAGTTTCATCTAATAGTTCAAGGTGAATGTTTTGATGAGTATGAGGTGCAAAAAATATATCATCTAAATTTTCAATTTCAGTTTTGTTTTTCTTTTTTAGAAAAATTAACTGTTTATCTATTTTGGGTTATGGAGCACTAATCTAGTAGTGGAACATCTTGTGCTCGTACAAAATGTAATATCAGAGTGAAACTAGCACAAACACAATGAACAATAACTATGTAGTTTAGCACAAAATTAGCAAAAACAATATTAAGAGGCAAGCAGAAAAATTATAATAAATGAAAGATGTCGGTAACATGAAAATTAACTAAACAAATACAGGCAGAATTTGACAAGACAATTTTTTTTAAAAATTGTTTTCAATTTTAAATTTCTTTTACGTTTTTTTTGAATTTTTTTAAAATATTTTTTAATGAAAATGGTCGCTCGAAGACTTCCCCAGCTATAACGCTAAAAAATTGACTCGATCGTCATTGAAAACCAGTCAATGATTAATATTTATAACTCCTACTGACTACAATGTATAATGGTCTGTAGGGTTGAACTGATAGGGATGGATGAAGAACAAAAACATCTTTTTTTTCTATTCAAAACTCCCACTAGTGCCAACAGTGGGTGGATATTTCTCTGTTTTTTTACATTTAATTTTTTTTTTAAATTTTATAAGTGAGTAAAGAAAAACAACTTTTTTATGTTTTTGTTCTAAGCTATGATCAAATAGGAAGTAAGAAGAATCCAATGAGAAAATGAGAGGAAACAAGTTGATAAAAGAACAAACAAGATAAGATGTTTGGGAAAAAACTATCCTATTGGTTAGAAAGTAATCTTTTTCACAAAAATGAATGAAAGCATAACAAATGAAAATGAATGATTTATCTCCCTCACTATGAGATAAATCAACCAGATGGATCAATCTTAGAGTTCTCCACTCCAAGAAAGACTCAACTGTAAAAATTAAACATGAAAAGTGCAACAAAATAGAATCACCATCCATTTTGAAGTTATGTTTTTGAACAAAAAATTATAAGAAAATGCATCCCTGGTCAAACTCCACATTTGATTAAGGAGTTTTAATTTTAGAACAAGTGGCACAAAGCAATTGAATGGATTTAGAATTCTTCTCGCCGATCAAATATTAAATCATTGAAAAGATTGAGTGAAAAAGGAAAATAGAAATAACCAGTAGAAAACGATTTCGTTCAAACTGGTGTTTTAACACAAAATTTTCAATAAAAAAATTGGAAATATACTATTAGAGAGCATTAGAATTGAAAAAGGTAAGAAGATAAATCCCCTTCAATCTGGTGCTACACTGCTCATGAACTCCTCAGGTCTCCAAGAGTGGTTCTCCAAGGATTTGTTCTACTGTCCCCTGATGTCGTATGATAAGTGAATGAGAGTTGTGTAGTGAATGGTTTACCCTGCTCGTACAGCTGCTGAATTTTTAAATCTTCTATCACGCTCTGGTTGTCACAATCATTTGCACCTACATAGGTATGTTCTTCACCCTCGCACCGCACACATGCACCTATCATGACAACACTTGTCATTGTATCTTAACCCATGTAACTAAATTCTAAGAGTTCATTAGGATGCATGTCGACGTGTCATGGGTTCCTGCATGAATCTGAAAATGTAAACAGTTAGAATAGTTTAAAAATAAAAATATATAAAAACAACTTAATTCTATACTTAATTATTATTGTTTTTTAAATTCTTATTATATAACTAGTTAATATTTGTGAATTTTTTAATTAATAAATATTTCAAATTGATTATTTAATTTAATTTATTTTTTAAAGAACTTTTATAAATATTAATGTAATTTAATTAACATTACTAAAGTAAATATTTTAATAAAAGACTTTAAGGTTAAAAGTTATTATATTATTAAGCTAAATATTTATTTAATTTAAATACAATTATTATAGTTATTAATTTAGTTTATAATTAATAGTTAGATTAAATTATTAAAATCATAATTTAATATTTAGTTATATGATTACTTTATTAAATAAATATTATTAATATTATTATTTATTTATTTTAACATCTTTATGTGTTTATTTATCTGATCCAGTGATTTATCCAGCCCAGAATGTTGAATCAACGACGTGGCCATGAGGCGTTCGACCTCTTACAGCGATGGGAGTTTAGGAGGAAAAGCAGATCGTTGGGTCTCTATGGCTCGGATGCAGTGACTCATCCGATGCCAGCTCGTGGAGTCTGTGGGAAGAACAATGGAGTACTGGGGTGGATCTGAGAGCTTCTGCGAAGGGTGACTCGGCTTCGGTGGCGGCGCGCGGTCCCGCGGCAAAGTGGGTGTCCAAGTGGTGAGGGCAACCTCCTGAGGTTCAATTTCAATATCTATGCAATAGGTTTGGATTTGGGTTCATAGGGATGGTTCGGGTAGCGACGGTGTGTCGCGGAAGAGGAATGGTGTCAAACTGAGAGTAAGGGGTTGCTGGAGCGGAGACGATTAAGGCAGCATGTTGAGGAGAGGAAAACATGTGGTTAATAAAGTAATCATATAACTAAATCTATCATTTTCAAATGAGGCTCTCTATCCTTAATTTTTTCATGGTTTTGGATGCTAAAATGAGGTTCTATGATCCTTATGTTTTCATGGTTTAGGATGTCAGACTAATACTCTATAATACTATATTTTTCATTGTATATGTTGTTGGACTGAGGCTCTATGATCCCAGATTATAAACATGAGATGGTTACATGAACCGAGGCTCCATGATACAGTGCTGAATTTAATTGAATAGTGAATAAACCTTTATAACTAAAAGAATTTCACCCATTTGTGATGTGTATTAGGTTATCGACATGGCAAGATAAAGTAAGGATTGTTGGATTTGAAGAGAGAATATAAATGATAAAATGGTTAATTAATAATTTTTTAAATGTGAAATGTGGTTCTCTTCTTACCCTATTTTTATTGAAAATTGACTATCTTCATAAACTATTATCGAGGATAGTAATTTAATTATACACAATTGGTGGTGACCTACTTATTTTTACTCACACCCTACATGGGCATCCATTTCACATTGGTACCCAAGTATCTCTCACATGTCTATTGCAGAAATAGGTTTGAGCTGAGGCCAGTGTGGAATTTTTAATGGTTAGGCATGATATCTTGATGGTATCAGGTGACATGATGGTTCTAGATTGGTTATTATATAGATCCTTTTATAGATTATTTTCTTTTTTTATTTCATTTAACCTATCCATTGGGGGGGTTGGTTGTATGTATCACTTGGTGGTTTTGACTTTATTTTGTTTGATTCTATTACAACATCATTCTATTTCATTTTATTTATTCATTCAGTGTATGGTGATGTGTATGATGTCTTGTTATCTACACATATTTTTCACTCTTATATTGGTGTATAGTCTCTACATAGTTCCACTATATACCCCCATTTCTATTTAGCAACCTATGGCATAAGAGGGTGTGTTATTGAGGCCATGTGGAGAAGTTGATTATGACACTAGTTTAGTGTCATCAAGGTCAAGATGTTGAAAATTATTGTAAATGGTTATTACATTACTATTGTATTAATATTAGGGGTTTGGTATACTGGATATCTATGAATATGTCAGATCATGAGATTGACACCTGGATGGTTCATCACAAAAACCTATTCCAGTTGGAATTCCTAGTTACTAAGGGATGATTTTGATGATCTAGATTTGTGATGTTATGATTTTATATTATTTTTTATTTGAGAGATTCCCTTATTGTTTGGACTTCAAGAATTGTGATATAATTATTGTTCTTGACCCGTTTACAAGAATCTTATGACATAGTTTTAAATATTCTTCTGTATGGCAAAGATGTGTCTTATTCATCATGGTCAGTATGTAGAATCCACATATTATAGGATTTATAGTGTCTGATTTTTTGGATTTCATTCTGAATGAAGGTTATGAGGATCTACGGTAAGATGTTCAATGAGGACTCATGTGTGATCCTCATTTTTTGTTGGTGTAGTGACCCTAGTGGTTAAGTACGATATAAGTGTTTGACTTTTAGACCCTTAACTATGGTTTTTTTCAGAGTCAATTTCATGTCTGAGTCATATTGGGAGCATTCTAATGTGTTGATTGTTAGAGTGGATGGACACCCTAGTTGTGGGTAGTTTGTTGTTATATGACACCTTCATGGTTTGAGACCCTATAAGATAGTGTTTTGACTTTATGACATAGATTTAAGATGATATAGGTGCATGTTGACGCCCTGTGAGTTCTGTCCATTAGTGACATGACATAGACCTTGTTAGATTGGACCAAGTGAAATTCTTAACGTGACTCTAGTTGAGGGAATTAATTTAGTATTGATTTTGTGCATGACCCATGATAGGGGTTGTCCAATTTGTATGTTACATTTATTGTGTGAGTCATGTGTTGATATTTTGTTACTTTTTATAGTGTTTCATGAGGGGTGAAACCTAGTAGTACTTTTAGACACTTCAAATACATTTGGTTTAGAGAAAGAACACATGAGTTATAGTGTTATCCTTTTGGTTGGTTTATAGAGGGGCATGATGGATTTGGTGATTTTTTGGGTGATGGTTGTGCATTCAAGTTAGGCCTAGTGGACTTCAACTAGCCCAAATGTGCATGATTTCATTCAGTAATGACCATATAGGTGAGATGATCCTGACATGTTTACAGTGAAAAACACATTATGTTCTCTAGTTTCCATGGGGTGTATAGCACTAGGAGTGTTTATTCTTTGGTGGAACTTTTGGTTACGGAGTGAATGATGGGATGTGATTTAAATATTAAATCACTATATGTATCTCTAAGAATGTGGTGAGATCAAAGAAGACCATAGTATAACAATGAATAGATATTGGGTTTTTTAGTGGCGGTGTATGTGCTTTTGAATTGTGAAATAATTTTGGTTTGGGAAAGCACCACATGTTCTCTATGATTGGATAGAATGGATTTAGGGGTACGAATGGATAGTGGGTGGGACTTGTCTATATAGTTTTGATAATGATGACATGTTAGAGTCAGAATCATATAATGTGGAGGGGTCACTAAAGAGTTTGTCCGATGGTTATGTTTTTTTTGGAATATTGGGGGAGTGATGGTTTGTGAAGCTCAGTGTTTTATTCTATGTGGATCTAACATTATGATAGTTCATTACTTAGGTTCTTGAGTGGATTAGGATGTTTTCAGTAGGTTGATAACTGATGATAAATTTATGATATGCTTGTAGGAAGGAATACATAAGAACATTGGATGGGTTTTTATGTCCCTACAGTTAGAGGTGACATTTGAAATGAATTATCGGTGGTGGTATTCATCAATGAAAACATAAAAAAAAATTAGTTATTTTTTATCATGACCAATATCATGACATAATAATTGGGTTATTAAAAGAGAAATTGATATACACCTAGATAATAAAATGTATTTTATGGATTGATGTGGGGTCTCCTGGGAGTTTCACTTGTAGAGTGGTGCATGTAAAATTGTATGATCGAGGTGATCTAATAAAGGTATGTGAGAAAAGTTATAGTGATGCAACATATGTTGGAAAATACCATTGGCTAAGTTCCCAAATTTTGGGAATGAGTGATAGATGATATGTTGTCTTGTTTCTCAGGTGATGTTGAGGTATCCATGCCGTATTGTTTGTTCAGTAGTGGTTGGAGAGTGGGATGAAGCGGTTTAGTTTGGATAGGTGAGTTTGTGATGACGACATTCCTACGGTGGGAAGTGTATATCAGCTGTTCAGGTGTGACACTCATAATGGAAGGGTCACAAGTGTATGAAACTAGCAATGGATTAGTTGTGGTAGAATAGTGATTTTAGTGGGGAATCATTATTCACTATGATTAGATTCTATAGGGATTGTATACAAGAAATCATTTGTGGGGTGTGATTGAGACGAGTGTAGACTTATGCTCGGGGTGGATTCAAAAAACAATACATGGTGCTTGTTTCAGAGGTGCATTGATGTGTGTGGTAGGTAATGACTATGGTTTTGTGTCAGTCGAGTATATGGTTATGGAATATCATTGGGATTTGGGTGTGGAATTTAGTGGTAATTTTTGGGTGGTTGTGGAATTCCTTTGATAGTGAATCCAATATGATCTTGTGTGACGTTAATGGGATAAAAGATAGAGCTAGGCACTTTTGGGGGAAGAGTAGGCATAGGATATTCAAGAAGTGGTTAGGAAACAATGTGGGTGAGGAAGGTTAAAATCTATGTTTGGTTTTTCATATTTTAAATGATGAGTGATTTTTGGGTTTGAATTATTCTTTAATTAAAGAAAACAAACCTTTCATAAAATTAAAAGTGAAGCATGATTAAAAATTGAAAGGAAAAACAGAAAAATTAAATAAGTATAACACAAAAAATGATTTTAAACGCTAAAATTATTATTATTTTATATAAAAATTTATTAAATAATAAATTTAATTATAAAATTACAAAAGTAAAAATAATTTGTAAAACAAGAAAAAATAAATAATAAAAATATGTGGAAAACAAAGTAAAACTAAGGCCACATCAGGTTCCAAAACCTCTTCCTCCACCTCCCTCCTTTAACATTGGGGTGTTTTCATGATGATTCATCAGCATTTTGAGGTATGATCCAACCTCTAGTGGATTTCCTTTATTTTTCATCTCCCTCTCTAATTTTCTAGATTTTAGGTTTATATAGTGTTTATTATTCCACTAGAGCATGGTGTAATCATCCATTTCTCATGAGGATTTTGGTTGGCTTTTGTTGAAGTGATTTCGAGATGGATTTCACATGTTTTTGTGTAATATTTCTTTATATTATGTATTCGAGGGGAATGTTCTTTGTTTTTTTACAACTGATGTTATTTATGAAATTTTTGAAGTGGTATATCCTATTATAGATTTTCATTAGGATGGCATTGTGAGTCTATTTTGGAACATCCCTGGTGGTTTCATGAAGTTCCATTAAGTATTGATCGACCCGATGTGTTTCAGATATTATTCTATATATGGGATCAATTTAAAAATTAATTATATTCATTATAATTAATTAACTATGGTTTCTTGGTGTGAGACTAAGGATTGAGTGGCGATGAAGAACTATGTTCGATGTTGAGTGGTGTGGACGATCCTTGAAAGCGCCTCGACAAGGCCACATTGCATTGGAAATGTTTTTGAAATATTTTTTGATGACATAGGTGGTCCAAGAGAATTACCCATAGTCTTAAATATTGTATTATATGTGAATTTTAGTATTTGTCTCAAATAACATGTGTTGTGTATTTCTTCCTTGGAATATGTAATTTGGGTTTTAGCATCATATTAACACCTTAAACTTTTCATGGATCCCATTGTGTACATGGGTGTCTATAAAATCAAACGTACAACCATCCTTGGGGTGTTCCATTTCATGGAAAGGGTAAATTGGAGTTGCAAAGGGACAATATGGAATAATTTTATGTGTTAATATTTTATAATAATTCCTATGAGTATTGCAAAATGGTTTTACATGTGTACATTTTGTTTTGACCAAGCTTTGAGTGAAAAATGGGGAAAGCTATGTTTTGAAATAATTTTTATTTTGAAATGAGGTTTTGACCACCATGTGATTTATAAAAGGGATTATAAATGGATTTAAAATGATAATTTTAACTGATTGTGTGATTCCCATATTTTTTAAAATGTATCAATGACCTGTTAATGGGTTTCAGGGAAGATGCTAGTTTTGGACCTTGTTTGGATTTGAATTGAAACCCATTTTTTGAAGTGTCTATTTGAAATGTTTTAAAATTATAGTTGGTCTAATTGATTCTTAACGTTATAAAATAAAGACATACATGAGTTATGGAACATAATGGTTAAATTTGGTAAATGTATAAAGAAGCATGTACATGTGGTAAATGACATGGGTGGGTTATTGGAATGAGGAACTTCTCCCACATGTCGTGATAGACTGATGCTCTAGGTCACACTAATTTTTTTCTTGGATTAGGATGTCGAACTGAGGTTATATGATCCTAATGTTTGAATGATTTGTGATTTTCAAATGAGGCTCTCTATCCTTAATTTTTTCATGGTTTTGGATGCTAAAATGAGGTTATATGATCCTTATGTTTTCATGGTTTAGGATGTCAGACTAATACTCTATAATACTATATTTTTCATTGTATATGTTGTTGAACTAAGGATTTATGATCCCAAATTATAAACATGAGATGGTTACATGAACCGAGGCTCCATGATACAGTGCTAAATTTAATTGAACAGTGAATAAACCTTTATAACTAAAAGTATTTCACCCATTTGTGATGTGTATTAGGTTATCGGCATGGAAATATAAAGTAAGGATAGTTGGATTTTAATAGAGAATATAAATGATAAAATAGTTAATTAATAATTTTCTAAATGTGAAATGTTGTTATCTTCTTACCCTATTTTTTTATTGAAAATTAATTATCTTTATAAACTATTATTGAGGATAGTAATTTAATTATACACAATTGGTGGTGGCCTACTTATTTTTACTCACACCCTACATGGGCATCCATTTCACATTGGTACCCAAGTATCTCTTATATGTCTATTGAAGGAATAGGTTTGAGCTGAGTCCAGTGTAGAATTTTTAATGGTTAGGCATGATATCTTGATGGTATCAGGTTACATCATGGTTCTAGATTGGTTATTATATAGATCCTTTTATAGATTATTTTCTTTTTTTATTTCATTTAACCTATCCATTGGGGGGTTGGTTGTATGTATCACTTGGTGGTTTGGACTTTATTTTATTTGATTCTATTACAACATCATTCTATTTCGTTTTATTTATTCATTCAGGGTATGGTGATTTGTATGATGTCTTGTTTTCTACATATATTTTTCACTCTTATATTGGTGTATAGTCTCTAAATAGTTCCACTATATACCCCCATTTCTATTTAGCAACCTATGGAAAAAGAGGGTGTGTTATTAAGGCCATGTGGAGAACTTGATTATGACACTTGTTTAGTGTCATCAAGGTCAAGATGTTGAAAATTATTATAAATGGTTATTACATTACTATTATATTAATATTAGGGGTTCGGTATACTGGATATCTATGAATATTCCAGATCATGAAATTGAGACCTGGCTGGTTCATCACAAAAACCTATTCCAGTTGGAATTCCTAGTTACCAAGGGATGATTTTGATGATCTAGATTTGTGATGTTATGATTTTATATTATTTTTTATTTGAGATATGCCCTTATTGTTTGGACTTCAAGAATTGTGATATAATTATTTTTCTTGACCCGTTTACAAGACTCTTATGACACGGTTTTAAATATTCTTTTGTACGGTAATGATGTGTCTTATTCATCAAGGTCGGTACGTAGAATCCACATAATATAGGATTTATAGTGTCTGATTTTTTGGATTTCATTCTGAATGAAGGTTATGAGGATCTACGATAATATTTTCAATGAGGACACATGTGTGATCCTCATTTTTTGTTGGTGTAGTGACCTTGGTGGGTAAGCATGATATAAGTGTTTGACTTTTAGACCCTTAACTATGGTTTTTTTCAGAATCAATTTCATGTCCGAGTCATCTTGGGAGTATTCTAATGTGTTGATTGTTAGAGTGGATGGACACCCTAGTTGTGGGTAGTTTGTTGTTATATGACACCTTCATGGTTTGAGACCCTATAAGATAGTGTTTTGATTTTATGACATAGATTGAAGATGATACAGGTGCATGTTGATGCCCCGTGAGTTCTGGCCATTAGTGACATGACATAGACCTTGTCAGATTGGACCAAGTGAAATTCTTAACATGACTCTATTTGAGGGAATTATTTTAGTATTGATTTTGTGCATGACCCATGATAGGGGTTGTCCAATTTGTGTGTTACATTTAGTGTGTGAGTCATGTGTTGATATTTTGTTACTTTTTATAGTGTTTCATGAGGGGTGAAACTTTGTAGGACTTTTAGAAAATTCAAATACATTTGGTTTAGAGAAAGAACACATGAGTTATAGTGTTCTCCTTTTGGTTGGTTTATAGAGGGGAATGATGGATTTGGTTCTTTTTTGGGTGATGGTTGTGCATGAAAGTTATGCCTAGTGAATTTCAGCTAGCCCAAATGTGCAGGATTTCATTCAGTAATGACCATATAGGTGAGATGAACCTGACATGTTTACAGTAAAAAACACATGATGTTCTCTAGTTTCCATGGGGTGTATAGCACTGTGAGTATTTATTCTTTGGTGAAACTTTTGGTTACGGAGTGAATGATGGGATGAGCTTCCAATATTAAATCACTATATGTATCTCTATGAATGTGGTGAGATCAATGAAGAACATAGTATAATAATGAATGGATCTTGGGTTTTTTAGTGCCGGTGTATGTGATTTTGAATTGTGAAATAATTTTGGTTTGGGAAAGCACCACATGTTCTATATGATTGGATAGAATGGATTTAGGGGTAAGAATGGATAGTGGGTAGGACTTGTCTGTATAGTTTTGATAATACTGACATGATAGAGTCAGAATCATATTATGTGGAGGGGTCACTAAAGAGTTTGTGTGATGGTTATGTTTTTTTGGAATATTGGGGAAGTGAATGGTTTGGGAAGCTCGGTGTTTTATGCTATGTGGATCTAACATTATGATAGTTCATTACTTAGGTTCTTGAGTGGATTAGGATGTTTTCAGTAGGTCGATAACTGATGATAATTTTACGATATGCTTGTAGGAAGGAATATATAAGAACTTTGGATGGTTTTTTATGTCCCTGTGGTTAGAGGTGACATTTTAAATGAATTATCGGTGGTGGTATTCATCAATGAAAACATAAAAAAAATTAGCTATTGTTTATCATGACCAATATCATGACATAATAATTGGGTTATTAAAAGAGAAATTGATATACACCTAGATAATAAAATGTATTTTATGGATTGATGTGGGGTCTCCTGGGAGTTTCACTTGTAGAGTGGTGCATGTAAAATTGTATGGTCGAGGTGCTCTAATAAAGGTATGTGAGAAAAGTTATAGTGATGCAACATATGTTGGAAAATACCATGGGATAAGTTCCCAAATTTTGGGAATGAGTGATATATGATATGTTGTCTTCTTTCTCAGGTGATGTTGAGGTATCCATGCCGTATTGTTTGTTCAGTAGTGGTTGGAGAGTGGGATGAAGCGGTTAAGGTTGGATAGGTGAGTTTGTGATGATGACACTCCTACAGTGGGAAGTGTATATCAGTTGTTGAGGTGTGACACTCATAATGGAAGGGTCACAAGTGTATGAAACTAGCAATTGATCAATTGTGGTAGAATAGTGATTTTAGTGTGGAATCATTATTCATTGTGATTAGATTCTATAGGGATTGTATACAAGAAATAATTTGTGGGGTGTGATTGAGACGAGTGTAGACTTATGCTCAGGGTGGCTTCAAAAAACAATGCATGGTGCTTTTTTCAGAGGTGCATTGATGTGTGTGGTAGGGAATGACTACAGTTTTGTGTGAGTCGAGTATATGGTTATGGAATCTTATTGGGATTTGGGTGTTAATTCTTGCTCAAATTTACCCAAAAGAAGAAGGTAGGACTGTCCTTGTAGTCTAGTTTGGGTTGTCGAATCCTCAGAGACCTAAGAAGTACCTACAGACACATACATTCTATGGACTATTTTTGGCTATGAAGTGGCCAACTTGGGTTTATTTTGGATGGTTTTAAAGGATAACTAACAGATTTGAGTAAATTCAATTTAAAATAATGAGTTGATCCTAGGTTATCACTCGGGGTGGATTAGATGAATTCCTTTTTTAATGATTTCAATTTTTTATAATTGAGATGGGTTCATTTAAGAAGATCAAACATAATCATCACTTACTGGTTTAATGTATACACACCCTAATACTAATAACCTATACACTTAAAGGATCAAATCATTGATCACTCCAAGGTAAAGGTTCGTATTAGCACTTGAAATGTGTGACCTTAAATTCAATAAGGATGAAGATGTTTTAAAATCACCAAATAAAAATCTCATTTAAAAGTAGTGATTAGCCATTAATGGATTGAGAAATAACATCCAATCCAACCCCTTGCTACTCTCTTGGATCAACCCATAAAAGAGTTATCCCTCCATTGATGACATGTCTTCAATGGAAGCGGGAAGTAGACTTACGATGGTGGAATTGAAGAAGTAAAAACAAACAACAACAAAAATCGATCACTCAACCGTTTTGTGATAAATATCACAAAGTATGGTGCGAATTAATTGAAACCTTGAACCAATAGTATCAAAGTGATATGTAGAACAACAGAATAAGATTAGAAGAAGAACTTCTATTAAGAAACTAGGATGAATTAAAACAACTTACATGTGAAGGAAGAACGTTACAAATAGAAATTGGCAGCATAACATTAAGATGAAAACAAAGCTCAAAGATGAAAAAATCCTTCACCACCACTACCTTAAATAGGAATTTTGGGAGCCTTTGGTCGAGACTCCAACAGTACAAAGGATCCCACTTGAGTATGGTAGGCCTAGGGTGGTGGAAAGTAAGGGAGAGGAGACTTTTCCACCCTTGACCTGAGGTGGCATCCATCTTGCTTCCACCGAACAAATGTGCTTGTAAGTACTTCTAGATGGTAGAATAAGAGTGGTCCATAGAAGAATAAAATGGATTCCCGGATGTCTCCTACCCTCCTGTAAAATTTGGGCCCCTTTGGAGTTGTGTATTCGGAGATATGATTAGATTAGTGGACTGTTTTTCTGGGCCATAGAATCTGGCCCAGAATTTTATCTCTAACTTGGGACGCCTAAATGGACACCATGGAGGCCATATTAGCATTGGATAATGCAGATTTATTTGTTCCTCTACATTCCTTATAGCATCCCACTAAATTTGGGATTCATTGGGCCTGTATGTTGGGCCCCACAGTCTCATCAGTGGGCTGGTGTCCAATCTGACTTCTCCAGAATTGTTTCCTTTCATCACAAAATATCGCCATCTTCTTCCATGAATTCTCCATTGATCCCTGAATCAAACATGTTCATATTGAAGTTTATATAAATTTCCAAAAATATCTAATTAAAATATGTATAATTAGATTCCTTAAAATCAGATGAATCATTGGGTACTTCAAATGATGTTAAAAAATGTACCACATAATAGTGCATTTTAAGAAGATATTATAATCATAATGTGAAATGATGTTCAAAGTGTAAAATGCACTAAAATGGTGTTTATGAATAATAAATAACATGAATATTATATATATATTAACAATTAATATTATCCCCATTTAGTGGCTAATCACACCCCCAACTTGAGTTTTGTTAGTCCCGAGAAAAATATATCTCAACAATATGAAATTTGAATTCCCTTTTCCAAAAACATTTTAATACACAATGATCACCAAAAACCCTTATACCAAACAATCATGAAAACCATCAAAATATTTTAATACAAGATAGTTTCATAAGTATATCCCAATCTCAATCCCATTCTTTTGTTCAAATTCATTTCCATATTTCATCCAATATCAATTAAGCATGAGGTTGTGTTGTGCATCACAATAGACATGCGAGTTCATCTTTATTAAAGGGGGAAATGACGGAAGCACTAGGTGGAATCACATTTCAATATTAAGACGAGTATTCAAATTTTTTTTATTGTATTTTTTTATTGTTTTTTTTTTTTGCAATTTTTCCATGGCAATTGAAGTTGCACTCAAAAGAGTCAACCCCTGCAGCGAGACTTTGCCGATGACTCCCAGGCTCAAAGACCTTAGGGAACAAAGTGAAGCCCACATAATCGGGAATCATCTCGACTTAACTCAGTCAAAAACAAATTCAAATTACCAAAAATATAGATAAAATTATTAACTATGGGCCAAAAAACTATGGAGTCACGATCCCCAAGTGCCGAAAGCCACACATTAGGTCATTTCATTGCTCTACACACAATTTTTTTTTAATTATTTTTGAATACTCATATTAAACTAAAATGATCGCCAAACCTAAGCTATTTATTTTGGGGACCCCATGAACTCAAACTAATACCACACTATCCAAAGAACGTGCATTGTGATCTTTTATTTATTTGGATGAAAATATAAATGATGAAATATCACATTGGACACCCACACTTTCCAAAATCTATGCTCATGAAATTATACAAGGATTAAAATCAGAATCAGGGAATGATAAATTATTTGATATTCAGTTTCAAAGTGTGCAATGTGTATTACCATGTTCAATGTTAAATGAATTTTTCCTTCCATTTACACATTTTTTTTCAAATCATTAATTTTTTTGGACACAAAAGCATTTTTTTTATTTTATCTCCCCCCCAACTTAAAACAACACTGTCCCCAGTGTTTAAAGAAAAGAAAAATTTAGAAGGGGTTAGAGGTAGAGAATTAATGTTCAAAAAGGAAATTGAAAATAATGATCATGGAATGAAGTCACCAGGTGGTTGAAGATGAAATTCTTGCTGCTCCCTTTTAATCCTTTGATATCCATGTCACTTGTAGAGTTCCCTAGTAGAAAAAGGAAAAAAACAATATATATATATTTATTTATATAATAAAGAAAGTAAAATATAAGTATATATATAAAAATTATAGAATAAGGAAGCAAAAAAAGCCGTAGGTCAGTGGTAAGCGCGCTCCCCTGTCTCCCTTCAGTCCTGGGTTCGATCCCCCTCGGCTTCGCCGGTTGTGACGGGGTTTGCCCCACGACCTACGATGTGGCATTTTTTTATTATTATCATATATTTTTTTATTTTTTTGGATTTTTATTTTTACCTAAAAACACATAAAAAAACGAACTGATGATACATTGTCTTCTTTTTAAATTTCTGGGTAAGGTATTACTCAAGGATCACACCATGTGACACAGATGAATATAGCGCTCCCCTTTCGTAATCATTCATACTCATAATAGAAGAATAGGTCAGAAATATATTTTTTTATTTTTAAATATCAAAATGATTCATTATTCCTATTTAAAATATAAAGTTGATTAAAACAACAAAATGATTGAAAACTTGAAAACCATGGGTTGCCTCCCATGCATCGCTTTGTTTAACGTCGCTAGCTCGACATGAACCCCCTAACTTACCCAATACCAACTTTCAATGTTTTAAGGACCCCAAATTTCTCCACTTCCACTTTATTTAGATTGATTATTTGTTTATAATTTGTGTCATGTACAAACCTATGTTCTACAATGAGTGGGAAAATCCAAGGAATATTAGAAATGGTTGATCCAGTTTCCACTATAGTCTTGCCAAAGAAATAAATGATCATTACAACATTTTTGGTTTCAAGATAAGAGTGAATTCTAATTGAAATGTCATGATTATATCCTATGAAGGGATTCTTTAGCGGGGAGGGAAGGACAATAATTTTGGGCTCGGTTTGGATATGACATTTAGACACAAGTTGATATTTTGAATCCAACTCAGTTTCATTTTCCAAATTTCTCAAAAAAATTGTTTCATTTTCCAAATTTCTCAACAAAATTGTTTCATTTTGAACAGAAGATTCATCCAAAAAATTTGAAAGAACAGTGTTAGGAATGGGTATGGACACAATGTTTTTTATCTCTCTCAGTGGTTCAGGGATTGGTGTTTTTAAAAAATCATCAATAGAGTTAAATCCATGAGACTCAATCAATGATGTCAAATTTCCCTCTTGTGAATACAAAAAATTAGTTTCCTCTTGATTTAAAAACCCATCAATAATTCCCTGATCCTCTTCATCTATCCCAAATCTAAAGGTTGTCTCTTTAGTAAATTCATGAGTGGTTTGTGGGAAACTAGACACTTCACATAAGGTTATGGAAGGGACAGTTTGTGTAGGGATGGGTTCCTCACAATTTTTAATGATTTGTAGTTCTAAACTCAATGATGAAACCTCAAAATTAATTATCTCCATTTTTTGACACAATTTTCCAAGTAATGGATGTGGATTAGGATGGATAAGGGGTTGATACAGATGGTCTATTCCAGGAGGATAACTATGTTGTTGGAATTCCATAGAAGGATGTTCAAATTGGCTTTGTGGGGATTGAAAATCATTATATTTTGGAATGTTTTTGGGAGAATAGGAGTTAAAACATTGTGTCTAAATTGGTTGTTGGTTATCCTACCAGTAGAAACTAGGATGTTCATTGTACATCACACTTGGTGTGGGGTGATCAATGTAGGGAGAGGTTCCCCATGTTTGGGCTTGTTCAAAATTGATTTCCATAGGAGTGAGGGGGTGAGAATAGAAAATATAGATGAAGAAAAATAATGATAATGTCTAAGATAACTTACTTAGGTCCCCATAAATGACTCCAAAATTTGATTCTCACTCAAATTTACCCAAAATAAGAAGGTAGGACGATCCTTGTAGTCTAGTTTGGGTTGTCGAATCCTCAGAGACCTAAGAAGTACCTACAGACACGTACATTCTATAGACTGTTTTTGGCTATGAAGTGGCCAACTTGGGTTGATTTTAGATGGTTTTAAAGGATAACTAACATATTTGAGTAAATTCAATTTAAAATAATGAGTTGATCCTAGGTTATCGCTCGGGGGGGATTGGATGAATTCCTTTTTTTAATGATTTCAATTTCTTATAATTGAGATGAGTTCATTTAAGAAGATCAAACATAATCATAACTTATTGGTTTAATGCCTACACACCCTAATACTAATCACCTATACACTTGAAGGATAAAATCATTGAGCACTCCAAGGTAAATTTTCGTATTAACACTTGAAATGTGTGACCTTAAATTCAATAAGGATGAAGATATTTTAAAATCACCAGATAAAAATATAATTTAAAAGAAGTGATTAGCCATTAATGGAGTGAGAAATAAAATCCAATACATCCCCTTTCTACTCTCTTGGATCAAACCATAAAAGAGTTATCCCTCCATTGATGACATGTCTTCAACGGAAGCAGGAAGTAGACTTACGAGGGTGGAATTGAAGAAGTAAAAAAAACAACAACAAAAATCGATCACTCCACCGTTGTGTGATAAATATCACAAAGTATGCTGTGAATAAATTCACACCTTGAACCAACAGTATCAACGTGATATGTATAAAAACATAATAAGATTAGAAGAAAAACTTTTATTAAGAAACTAGGATGAATTAAAACAACTTACATGTGAAGGAAGAACGTTACAAAGAGAAATTGGCGGCATAACATTAAGATGAAAACAAAGCTCAAAGATGAAATAATACTTCACAAAAACTGCCTTAAATAATCATTTTTGGAGCCTTGGGTATAGCCTCCAACATTACAAAGGATCCCACTTGAGTATGGTAGGCCTAGGGTGGTGGAAAGTAAGGGAGAAGAGACTTTTCCACCCTTGACCCGAGGTGGCAGCCAGATTGCTTCCACCGAACAGATGAACTTGAAAGTACTTCTATATGTCAGAATCATAGTGATCCATAGAATAATAAAATGTATCCCCTGATGTCTTCTACCCTAATGTAAAATTTTTTCCTATTTGGAGTTGTGGATTCGGAGATATGATTAGATTAGTGGACTGTTTTTCTGGGCCACAGAATCTGTCCCAGAATTTTATCTCTAACTTGGGCCACCTAAATTGACACCATGGAGGCCGAATTAGCATTTGATCCTGAATATTTATTTGTTCCTATACATATCTTATAGAATCCCACGAAATTTGGGATTCATTGGGCCTGTATTGTGGTCCCCATAGTCTCGTCAGTGGGATGGTGTCCAATCTGACTTCTCCAGAATTGTTTCCTTTCATCACAAAATATCCCCATCTTCTTCCATGAATTATCCCTTGATCCCTGGATCAAACATGTTCATATTGAAGTTTAGATCAATTTAAAAAAATATAAAATTAAAATATGTATAATTAGATTCCTTAAAATCAGATGAATCACTGGGTACTTCAAATGATGTTCAAAAATGTACCACATAATAGTGCATTTTAAGAAGGTATTATAATCATAATGTGAAATGATGTTCAAAGTGTAAAATTCACTAAAATGGTGTTTATGAATAATAAATAAAATTAATATTATATATATTAACAATGAATATTATCCTCATTTAGTGGATAATCAAGTGTGGACTTTAGTGTGAATTTTTGGGTGGTTGTGGAATTCCTTTGACAGTGAATCCAATATGATCTTGTGTGATGTTAATGGGATATAAGATAGAGCTAGGAACTTTGGGGGAATAATAGGCATAGGATATTCAAGAAATGGTTAGGAAACAATGTGGTTGAGGAAGGTTAAAATCTATGTATGGTTTGTCATATTTGAAATGATGAGTGATTTTTGGGTTTGAATTATTCTTTTTAGTAAAAAGACTGTTTTTGCATATTTTGTGCATGGGTGGAAGATGTGAACCCACATTGGAATTTTTTTATGATGAGGGAGTCATGGATGATTTTTTATCTCATGGGTGTTGGGGAATTTTGACTTGAGAAACATGTTTGGAGCTTGGATGGAGTGCGAGTTTAGGTTCTATTGGGATTTCATGATGGTATGGGTGTTATGTATTAGAATATGGTGGTTATAAGATGGGTTTTATTGTGGGGAGTGACAAATATTTTTGACTAGTTGAGTGATGTTTTATTAAATGTTTCTATTATATGAGATTGGTGAGAATCATCATGGAGCTTAATTTTTTGGTTACAACCATTAGCTCTAGGTTTTGGCCATTTGAGGACACTGAGTGGGAGGTTGTTCGTTGGAAGTTATTCAGATGTTTAGAGGCTAAACGAGGATATTGGATAAAATATGGAAATTTATGGTGGTTGGGTTGTGTAGATGGATGAACACATAGGATTCTATAGGATGATATGAATTATGGTGTTTTGGTTGCAAAATCACTTGTCTATGCATGTTTAAAAAATTCTGATGAAATTTAGATTTTCATTATCAGAGAGGTCGAATCTTGATTAAATAGTCAAAATGGAAATCCAAGAGTTGTAATGCATCAATGTGTTATTTAGTATAATAATTATTCTTGAGTGTTATCTTAGTTTTTTGAATGATATATTGTGGAAATGTGTTCCGGTTTATGTTTTTTGGAGATTTCTAGATGGGGTTCACAGTTTTGTGTGTATGGTTTAAGAGAAACCATGGAACATAATTATCTTCAAGAGATTTATTGTTCATTTTTAACTACACATGTTGGAGTTGTATAGTTAGAGAATAGTTTGGGGTATACCGTTCCATGAAAATGGAGAAATAATGTGAGGTTGAGGATGGAATGAGGCATGGAACATGGGCTACACATGATTGTGGATAATCCGTGTGCCTTTCTAAAGAAGCGGGGTAGTGTTGATACCATTGTTGGGGAATGGTTTTCAATCATGTATCCTAGCTATGTGGGGCAGGGGGTTTGTCTAGTTGGTATGTGTAGGGTTTGTGCACAATTTTTCCAACTGTGAGATAAACTATAAAATTGGGTTGGCCTTGAATAGAGGAACTGAATGGGTGGCGCACAGTTTGGAAAAATGTGCTGCCAAAAAATGAGGCTTTAGAGATTATATTAATAGGGATGAAATGATAGTGATTTCCCTATGGGGTTTTATCCACTATACCCCCTTTCTCCTTCATTTTATGTGCACAAACCAAGGGGGTTCCCAAACACATTCCTCATACTCCATCCTTTGACTTTGGGGGTGTTTTCATGGTGTTTCATCACTATTTTTATATATAATCCAACCTACAATTCTTTCCAAGCTACTTACACTCCCTCCTCTATAATTTTTAGGATCTCTATTTTAGGTATTAATGATGATTCCACTGGATTAAGGATTAATAATTTATTTCTCATGGGAATTTTTGATGGATTTGGTAGAAGATATCTGAAGATAGATTCTGCAAGTTTTGATGTGGCATTTCATTAAGGTATGATTCCACAATGAGTTTTTTGATGTTTTTCCAAATGATTTTTTTAGTGTTAAAATGGTACCACCAATTAGTTATTTTCTCAATTATGGTGTCAGGAGTCCATTATTGGCATTGACCAGTCATTTCATGGATTTTTTATAGGAATTGACTGACCAAGTTAGTTTTGAAATTATTTCGTATTGGGTTTCTATTGTAAATTTATTATATTCACTATGATTAATTAATTTTTTTTCTTGGTCTAAGCATAGGTTTCAGTTGTTCATGATAATTTTGGTTGGGTGATGATATAAGGGTTGGTGTCCTGAGAACCAACTGTTTTTTACTTTGATTACATGAATGTTCACTTATTATATATTGTTCATTGTTCTGCATGACTATAATATAATAATGTCCTGGAATATTTGTTGCATTAATAAGGTTATGGAAGATCCCCTCTATGATGAGAACCTTGAAATGCTATAACAATATTCTTAAATAAAGTTCTGCGGTTGGATGACATACTATGATACGACACATAGTATACAGACCGTCATGTGTGAGTACTCGTAAGAAGACGAGACTCTCTCTCATGGAGTTCACACTTGGTAATCTCCAAGATGATAGATTATGAGAACAAACCCGCCAGTAGTAATTCCGCATGTCTTGGTGTCATCGGACATTGCTATCTATGAGCATGTGTAATGGTCCTTAGACTGGAAGATTATCATTAACTCATGTCATGACTTGCGCACTTAGATTTACTGATGAAAACTATCACGCAGACAGTTAGCGGGAAGTAGGGTACGTTGGGTGCGTCATGAGTGACATGTTGTTAATGGATAAGTCGAGGAAGGATTCATCCCTTCCATTTATAGAAGTTGATATCTCGTACCTTTTATTGAAATAGAACTGTCACATGAAATTCCATGGCCATGGTGTAAACAACAAGTTTATTTTAGGTAGTCAATGAACGACGGATCAAACATATAGGTTTATGACACTTCCATGAAACCTGCTTGATGAGATATTGAGAAAAATGGATTAAATTACATAGTAAGTGTTCGTATGAGGTGATACGTCAATACGGTGTCAAATTCTTTCTCTTGGGTGCCTTGACCCATTGCTAGATAGTAATCTTGGACTTTAGGAAAGCACGCCTACTGCCAACGAGAAAGGGGCCTAGAGGGTCACACACTAAGTGCATTCAAGTATCTCAAGAGGAATAAAGATTATTCCCGTATGTGGTTTAATAATTATTCAAGGAATCCTAAATCATTTTAATGTTGTAGGAAGAATAAAATAAAACAAGTACACACCGTGTATCAATGATTACACATCGTGTAGTTTTATTTTGAAAACAAGTACACATCGTGTATTATTAAATGTACACGCCGTGTAGTTTTCATTTTGGAAGGTAAATGAATAAATGAAAACAAGATATACACGCCGTGTACATTGAATGTACATGCTATATAGTTTTCAATGAAAAACAAGTACACACCGTGTATTTATTAATACACATCGTGTAGTTTTTCCAGTTGAGATTTTGAAGAAATATCGTTTTTTTAAATGATATTTATTATAATCAGTGTGGGCGCATGTCAAGGAATTAATGAATCGACATGGGGATTAAAAAAGGGAGTTAATGAAATAAATAAAACGCGTAATGCATTTATTTATTGTCATAACTCTATAACCTCAAACCCGATTATAAATATCCTCACAACCCCAACTCTTTTCTGAAGATAAGGGAATCATTGTGCACAACAATTCTGGATAATTCTTTCACGGCCGAAAGAACCTCTTCCTCCAAGAATGCTCTCAAGACCGAGAGAGATCCCCTTCCATCTGATCAAGATGATCTAAGGCGGACAACACAAGAAAAGGTTTCTCCACACTAGCACCTGAAGACTCCTTTGGCGATGTCCAGATATACGAGGTGCACGTGTGGATCACCACTAGAGGAAGTCTACACTTGGCTTCTGCGACACAATGACGAATCGGATCAGAACGTGATAAAGAATATAAATGAAGAAAGAAAACCAACAGGTACTTCTTTTCAATTGATTAAATTAATTATAATCAACCTGTACCGATCCTACTTTTTGTTTCCAGGACTTTCCTTTTTATTTGTCTATTTATATGATTCGATCCGTGGAAACTGACGTTTATCGTCGTATTGATTCTGGATTGATCATTGTTAATGAAAAAAAGCCAAGTGATCACATCCACCCACGTGCTTCCACTGCACCCGGAACCTTAAAATGGTATCAGAACGAGGTTACAACATTGATTATAGTTATTTAATTTTCGTTGATAATTTACGCATTTATATTTGATTCAATTCGAATAAATCGTTCTATAAATCTGAATAAACGAGATCTGTTCTTCCTCCTTTGTTTCTCGATTCATATCATAGAAATGACCTTTTAATTTTAATTTTGATTAAAATAAAAATGAGGAACTCATCCAGAGGAGCCACTCTTTCTGTCTGTACAACACGGAAATACACGGCGTGTAATGAAAACTACACACTGTGTACTTATGTTCAACAAAGCGGTACTGGTCCGCTAAACCACACCGTGTGAATTGATTACACCTAAGCATTTAACACCCCGTGTTGACCAGAATTAAATGGAGTGTGGGAACCAGAATACACGGTGTGTATGTTATAACAACACACCGTGTAGTCCGATCCGGCCCAAGTGAAACCGTGTACAAAGGAGAAGCCGCTTACCACGTACACCGGATCGCCAGGCTGGTTACCGTGTAACAAGGAAGTACATGCCATGTATGATTTATCTACACGCCATGTACTCCAAAATTTCCAAAGTACATAAAACACGCCAAATCCCCTGGCATGTACTTTGGATAAAAGGTGAAAGAAATACACGCTGTATAAATATAAACTACACGCCGTGTACTTTCCAGAACTGGAATTTCACCATGTTTCCTCCAAATGTACAAAGACATCGTACAAGGAATATGGATTCGAAGAATCTCAAGGAAATTCAGAAAGGAATTTAAGATAAAGAATTGATTAATTATAAGATCATAATTAATTGAATTCAAGCGCGAATTATCTTTAATAATATAACGATTAAAAGAATTTTAACTCTAAATATGCATAAATGTCATTGCATGCTGTGGATGATTATGAGCTAGACCAAAGACCCTTTCACTACGGGAAAAATGGGTATTTGCGACGGGTTATTTGCGACGGGAGTATTTGCCCGTCGCAAATAAGTAGCCTTTTGCGACGGGATAGCTTTCCCCGTCGCAAAAGGACTGGCGCCCTTTGCGCGCCAAATCGCGGGAAACATATTTGCGACGGTGGAATATTCCCGTCGCAAATAACCAGCAGCGGTAAAAGGTATTTGCGACGGGAATATTCCCCGGTCGCAAATAGTATGTCGGCAGGTGGTTATTTCCGACGGGACCCGTCGCAAATAACTATTTAACTGTTGACCGTAATAAATGATGGCTAAGGTATTTGTGACGGTACCCGTCGCAAATGGGCCCGTCGCAAATAATCTAACCTATAAATACCCCCATCCGTTTTTTTCAAATCATTCTCAAACTCCATCTTCTTCTTCTCTCAAAGTTTTATTTCTAAAGTTCAGTTTTTCTCAAGTTAAATTTTTTTCTCCGGAGTTGATATTGAAGTTTTGAAGAACGATCAGAGATCAACCTCAGATCAATTTTCACGGTATTTATATTCATTTTAATTTAATATTTATTTTTAATGTTTTATTAGTTTCAATTATTCTTAATTAGTTGTAATTTAATTATGTTTACATTGTTTTGTTACTTAATAAATTTAAATTATTAGTATTGTTCATAGTTAATGGTAATTAGGAATAATTAGTAATAATTTTTAATAATTAAGAATAAATATTAATAATTAGTAATAAATAACAATAATTAGGAATAATAATATTATTACATTATTATTATATTTTATTATTAATATTAAAATAATATAATTTTTTATATATATACAATTCTCTTTTCATCTGTGTGTTTGCTGTCTCCACATGTATTATTTGTATGTGGAGATAGAAAACACACAAATGAAAGGAGAATTGTATATAAATTAAAAAATTATATTATTTTAATATTAATAATAAAATATACTAATAATGTTATTATTTCTAATTATTGGTAATTATTTCTAATTATTGATAATTATTCATTTAATTACTAATAATTAGGAACAATTACCAATAATTATCAATAATTAGGAATAATTAGTAATAATTAGTAATAATTACCAATAATTAGTAATAATTACCAATAATTAGTAATAATTCCCAATAATTCGTAATAATTACCAATAATTAGTAATAATTAGTAATAATTACTAATAATTAGCAATAATTAGTAATAATAAGCAATAATTAGTAATAATTACCAATAATTAGTAATAATTACCAATAATTAGTAATAATTACCAATAATTAGTAATAATTACCAATAATTAGTAATAATTACCAATAATTAGTAATAATTAGTAATAATTACCAATAATTAGTAGTAATTAGTAATAATTAGTAGTAATTACCAATAATTCATAATAATTACCAATAATTAGTAATAATTACCAATAATTAGTAATAATTACCAATAATTAGTAATAATTACCAATAATTAGTAATAATTAGTTAATAATTAGTAATAATTACCAATAATTGGTAATAATTAGTTAATAATTAGTAATAATTACCAATAATTGAATCCATTGAAAATCAGGGATTTTATTGAATTAGGTAATCATTAAACCAAGACCACAGGGATTAGGGAATTAATACCCCCCACCATATCCAAGAAACAATGAAATTTACAAACTTAGTGGGAAGCTTAATGTGTCCACCACCATAATTCCTTTAACATCATAACGTTTTATCATCATTTAGTCCATGATCAATGAATTTCATAGGAGACTCCTTTTAGTTTAGTTTCAAAAAATACATCCCAGGGATCATCAAGGAGAAAAGGTAATGCCTTATAGGGTCGATAATTCAATTTTTTCTACCATAAAGGTAGATATAATTATAGGATACAATCAGTACCATATGGGATATTCAATGAATAAAACATCCATCTATAACATTGATGATGATACAATTATTACTATATTATATTCATCAAGGATTGTTTTTAGTGTCATCCCAACTGATGACATGGAGTACAAAACAATTAGAGAAGAATGTGATTAGAAGGAATCCATCCAAAACATGGATGATACTAAATTATACAATGAAGGTATGCATACCCAACATCAGATGAAGAATAAAAATATAGATCTTCCAAAAACATATCATTATCACACACTCAGTGAGCCTAAGAAAAATATAATGTGAAATTCATGGTTATATACCACAAACGTTTTTATGAAACATATCCTCTCTTGATATAATAAAGGGTCTCAAAATATTTTTTTAACTAGAGAAGTTGATGTAAAAAAATTCTATGTGACTCATAATAAATATTAATATTCATTGAAACTCCAAATTTTAGGCTAATATATCTCCTTTAGTGAATATCCCTAAACAAGAGGGAACTTCTAGACCATTATGTGTAGAGTACACTCATCCGACTAACACAGGGGGAAATGACTACTTTACAATACCTTGATGGGTGAGAACAATAAATAATATCATTATTTAAGGTAGTAACCAAATTTGTTTCACTCAATCATAAAAATTACAACTCATATATGATATAAATTACCAAAACATGTGGGAAATCCATATCTAGCTATGCTTTTCTTTTCTACGAATGAATGGACCCAGAAAACAACTCTACTTGATATCTAGTAATCCATTGAATCCTTAATGTTTCAAATGAAATAAAGGGAGGGGACAGATGCACAAATGTAACATGAAAGGAAAATTTTCTCTAATCATGTTTACATGAACACTCCACTTCAAATTTTAAGGAATATCATGTTTCCACTATTAAGTGGAATAGGATATCTAGATCTGCATCTCATATATTATATGTTCCAATGATTTCCAAAAATGTGACATCAATAAAAATAGTGATAGTAATGGTTAAATGATTTATTCAAACTCTAGAGGGACCAATTTTCATTAAGTATAGTAATTTACTGGTGGGATCTATCACTAACAAAATTGATCATAATGATATTTCCATAATTAATTCAACTCCATGCTATAGAAGACAATTTCTCTCAAGATCTCAAATTAAAAGCAATATGATAATAGGTTTTGTTAGAAATCATCACATCATGGAAAGGCATGGAATAATCCTTTAATATTCATCATCTAAAAGAAAAAAATGTACATATTTTCTTATAAATTTTATGGGATTTGTTGATAACAGCCCGTGAGGCATCATTAATTCTTATAGGGATACCAAAATTTAAATATTTATAATAAACAAAAAAAATAACTAAAAAATGATTAATTGGTAAGTTTGAGTGTCGAACTGAGAGGGGTAGTTAGAAATGATGTAACAAAATTATAAAATAAATTGACTAACTTTTTTTAGTGAGAGGTAAAGAGAAGAAGAAATATATTTGGTTTTTAATTAAAATTTTAGGTAATTCTAGGTTTAGTTATTTTATGTTTTGTGTTATTTTTATTCAATAAATTAGTGGTTAAACTATATTTGATTTCAGAATTTTGTCTTTAAGTATCATTGTTCTTTATACCTTTCATTAATCATATAATCTACCCAATATTAGTTTCAAATACTTTGTTCAATCACAGAACTATATAACCCAATACCCTATTTATATAAAATTATGATGGATTTCATAATGTTTACATACAAACTGGGGGGATTTTTCAATCAAATTAAATGAAATTCCATAAATATATAATTAATAGTAATTAAATTCAATAAAAAAGATGTTTAGAATTTAATATCAACAATAAATAAACATTAACATGAAATAAAAAAGTGAATAATCCATATGCTATAAATCCCTTTGAAAACACATCACATGGTAATAATAAACTACCACCTCATGCTAATCATGATGAAGAAAGGTGACATGATTACCCAATAAATAATGGAGGAAATGGAAACCTGGACCTGGATTAAGAAATCTATGTCATAGAATCCATGATGTCATATCAAGTAGCATCCTTTTGTGTGGTAGTGCTACACAATATAATCCTCAGTCTAAAAATCCATCATATCAATGCATATTATTCCCTGTATATTGTGGTTTCATTGTGTAAAAGTAATATTTATATTATAACTGGACCTAGTTTCAATTTAGTATATTATTTTTCTTTCGATTAAATGACAATATAAATTTGTTTTAAAATATTAATCATTTTTCCAATAATATTATTTAATTAAAAGAATATTATTATGTAACATCATTTTATTATTTCATGAAATAAGATGTAACTATCCACATTTTAGTATATAGTGGTGGAATGAACATTGGCATATGTCTTATTCTAAAAATAATACAGTGTAAATATATTTAATGAAATAATTATCAATTTACTAGTATTTACAATTACTCTACATGTTCAATTCAGTATTAAAATTTTAGTGTATCTCCGCAACATGAAGTGGTGTGGTGAGAAGTGTCTTTAACATGAAAAATCATATATTATTATTTTTATTTAAAATATTTGTAACATAATTCCATTAATCATAAATCTAGTTAAAAAAATAAAATATTTTCATGAATATAAATTAATTTTTAGTGATTACTATATTAAAATAATATAAAATATATTCTTGAAATTTTGGTATTATTTGTTGATTCTTTTATTCTATTTGATATACCCTATATTTTTTCAAGAGTTTACAACTGTCACACCGATACTGGAAGATGTTATTATGGGATCTAATCTAATTATCATTTAGATTCATCTTCACATGGGAATAACTGCAGCTGAGTGTGGATCACACTAATCATTCTAAATCTAACCTTGATGAGGGAACTGGTTTCTATTCCCATGAAATATCACATGGTGCCTCCTCCTAGAGAATAATGTCACAAAAAGAGATTTTAATGGATATAAATGAAGAATAATATATCTAAAAATTTATAAACTAACAAAATAAATTATCTTTATTTTAAAAAACAAGTCTTGGGGTAATTCATAGATGCATTGGAGATATAATTTATCAAATTTATAGAGAATAAGAAACCCAACTACGTCGGAATGAATGATAATTTAGAATACTAATCCTAAAATTGATATCTCCAGAATGACCTGTTTTAAAATTCAAGGATATACAAAATAGTATGTGTAACACCCCAAGCTTCCAAGTTACTCTTCCTTTTTAAAGAATTCAATAGCGTGTGATGTATGGAAAACTGAGTTCAAGTGCACCACGACCTATCAAACTAGTCGTTTTAAAAAGTTTTTATGAATAGTATTGACCAAATTTTAAATTTTATATATATGTCCTATTTAATTTTAACATTCATATTTTCTGTTTCTTAGACATAATATAAGAACAAATTCAATTTTCCGATAAAAGAAGTATTTTTCAAAAAATGCAGATTTCTGTATTTAATGGAGAACCATTTTGAAATCCAATATTTGACACTTTTATATAATAAATTTTATGAAATTAAATTATTCCTTATAATAGGGACATAAAAATTTTATTGGATAAATATTTGGCACTTTTCTAATAACTTTCATATTTTAATGAATAGTGAAAAATACTAAATTTCAATTGCAAACAACTTTTTTATCAAAATAATTTTTAGTGTTAAATTATACATATGATAGTTTTTAAATTATAATTATATTACATTTTTATCATTTAATATAATTCAGGTCATTATAAGTATTTTTACATTTAAATTGGACCTAAACACATGTCAATATTTGGATAGTTTTTAATTCTTAAAAACCCGCTTTTTTGTTTTAACAAAGGAAATTAATTTTAAATTAATTTTTTCTAACTCTATGTTTTGAATTTGAAAAAATTGATTCCATATTTGGAATCATAAGGTACAAATTATTTAAATATGTACCTTTAATTTTTTTATATTATGAATTGTAACTTTAGTTATTATTTTATTTACCATGGAAAAAGGGTAAATTTGGTAAATAAGGGTAAACAAATAATATTATAATAATATTAAACAACACTAACACATTTCCTAATCCTATTGTATGATATATTTCTAAAAATGGGCTTCATTAGGTCTATTTTGGGACCCCATGGAGCCACTGGGGTGTGAAAATTACATTTTATAAGAATTAATTTAAAGTATTGAAAAATATAACATAAACATGTATCATTCACTAAAACAATTTATATCTGGGGTCATATAATTGATATCTTAGAATATAAATAGTAATTATAAATATAAAAAGATCTAATATATCATTATATTTTATTTATAATTTTTAGACATAAATAAATAAATTTAATTATGACACAAGGATGATGTAGTGATAGCTTCATTAATAAAGGATTCAGATAAATGATATTATAAATGTGAAAATAAATTTAATTTAGTTATTTTGATGTCATACACAAATTTTCTAGATTATATTCATGTATTATATTTTAGTTAATTCCTTTGGTTCGAAGGAATCAGTTTGTTATGAATTTTTAAAAAAGTAAAGTATGAATTGTGTCCAAAATTGACAAACTTCAGAACTTAAAAAATAAAATAGTTTATTAAATGATATTAAATTACTAAAAATCTAAGATTCTTAAAAATTGTTAATACAAGTCCAAATATTTCATAAACTTCTTTTTTTTTGTCATTTTACATGATATGGTAATTAAATTAACTCATAATGTGTAAATAACATGATATCACAGTAAGATTAAAAAGGGTAAAATAAGGGTTAAACCAAAAAGATAAGGATAAACAAATATTAAAAACTTGTCTAAAAATTATTGGATTATAGGTATTTGAACCAACATAATCTTATATTATAATTAAATTATTTTTTTACCATTTTTAATCGAAATTGAATTTATAATAAATTAATATTTCTAGACTTTCCTAAAGTGACCCTCCTCCCTCTTATAAAAGGGAACCACCTCTACCCACTTATTAACACCAATAAAGAATTTTGGATTGGACAAAATCTTCCCATTTCTCCTACCAACCTCCCTCACTTAATTATATAGGCCAAAATATGGGTAGAGAGGCATCCTAATTATCCCTTTTGTTCAAATCAAAAGGAAATACTCGAAGAAGAGGTAATCGTTTTATCCCTTCTTTCAAAGTTCATTTATTTTTCTACTTCCTCTTACTAAGTTTTTACCATGCTAAAATAATTACTCCAGAATCTAATATATTATGAGATTTTGTTAAGATTATGGGAAAACCATATTCCTCTTTTTACCTGTCCTATGAAAAACAATATCACCATGTGTGCATACGTACGACTTACCATCTTCACACCATGGTGTAACTTTTTTTCATGTACACCTTATTTCTATGGGTATACGATGAATATAACAGATGTAAATAATTCATATAACATGATATATCTTCTTTAAAATTCATATTCCATCTAATTACATAAAATTTTACAATTAAATAAATGATATCGCCACTTGTTCATATGTATGGCTTACCGTCTCCATGACGCAATGAGTTTTATTCTCCACTTTAACCATCCCATAATAATTATAAAAAATATATTTTCATAATTATGAAATATATGACCTAATAATTCTAATATAATATATATATTTATATATATAAATTTATATATATTTCATTCACTTAGTTTTATTCAATACGATAAGAAAACGGAAACAATGTTCATGTGTACATACAACCTATTGTCCCCATAAACGATGTATTCCATTTTATATAAATATATATTATATAAATATATTATGAATATAGATGATATATAAATATATTATGAATATATATGATATATAAATCATAGTATACATTTTTTAAGTAAGTAAATCATGATATATGTAATATGATCAAGAATAAAAAGTCAAAACACTTTCGATAAACAAAGTGATATTACCCAAAATATTGAATTAACTGAGAATTGTTAATAAATGGGTAATATAAAGTCATAAAATAATAATATATGATATAATAAATATTATTATTATTCTGATAATAATATTTTTAAAGACATTACACAGGAGTTTCGGACACATACAGAGAGTATCCGATCAATGATAAGGGTCAATTCCTTAATCTCATTATTATCTGAGATTGTTTATGTGTAAGTATTTACTGGGATATATTTATCATCCATGTCCATGTTTCATTAAAATTCTTTCAAAAGGAATCTTTTAAGGTTTTAAAGAAGGTTGTCTTTAACAATATCATCATTTTAAATGTTTTAATTATTTATTTTTCTAAATATATTTAATTAATGTCCATGTTTTCAAAATAATTTTCATGATTTATTTATATGGACATGATTTTTTTAAAATGTTAATTCCTTTCAAAAGTTTCAAAAGGATATGGGACACTTTGATTCAAAAATCTCATTTAAATGACTTCATTTATAAATTGTGTGACTTTTAAATGATTTCATGAAAAATGGATATTTCTCTCAAAGAGTTTTACTGATCATTTTCAACTATAAAAACATCCTTTACTGGATATTATTCTTGATTGAGGTTGATTTATTACAATACAATCTTCCATATTTTATTGAATGAGTTATGAAATGTTTGACTGTGTATGTGATATTTTTATACCAATCATGGTTTATGGTTAAAGTATTAACATTTTGTATGATAGTTTTAATACGAATGTTTATCTTATATTTCACCATTTTCATATGAGGAATGCATTGGACTTAGTAAGTGGCGGGAAGTGTCGGCTATATCCCCTCGATGCATTGGTAGGTCTCATGAGACAAACTAGTGTCTTGGAAGAAGGCCTTGACAAAATATTTATAAATTTTCTTGGCACAAGGTCTTGACGTAGTAGTTATTATGTTCGGCATTATGCATTCCCTCGTTATGAAATTAGTTATTACATGTGATTATTATACTAATAGAATATCCATATGAATGTTTATATTGTGATTTTTTATTTATTTTTTCCAAATTATGTTCATGTTTATGTTTAAAAATGATGTTGTTTTTATTATACATCATGCCTTAAAATTTTATAGCTTTCACTGAATTATTTACCCTTACTGAGCATCTGAGCTCACCCCTTTTTTATGTTTTAATTTTCCTAAGATTCCAAGAAGTGTATTATGATTGATATGCAGGGTTAATCTATTGGAATAATGGCATTATCAAAGGATTATATATGTCGTATTTTATGTTATCAATTATAATGTATTTTTCGTGTATGTAATCTATATTCCAAGACTGCTAAATTGATCAGTCATTCAGGACTTGATTCCATTTAATCATGCCAATGTATTAAAATAATGCACCAGCTCCGTGCTTTTGGGGTTGGGGAATTACAGTTGGTATTAGAGGATGTTTAGAAACAACCTTGGAAATAGATTTTAAAAACTATGATTAGGGATCATAACCTAAAGATATAATTTGAGGATAAGTATTGAAGAGAATCCTAGAATTTTATAATAGAGATTATGTGAGTATTACTAGAAAATACATCATTTTCTAGATACAACAAGTGAATGTGGTTCAAGAATAGATGTACCTAGGGGTGAAAACTCTGAAAAGATGTTCCGATCTTGACTTGGGGTAACCCGGTACACGACAACAGACCTTACTATGCACCTGGTTTGATACTCATGGGGGATATTCTTGGGATAATTAATATTTTCAATATAAACTATTATGAAAGATTTATGAGTAAATATGTCCTAAAAGGAACCATATATATGATTATGGTTTAGATATGCATAAATTTTTTAATTTATGTTATGTATTTTACTAATTTGGAATTATTAATTATGATTCATAACCTAATATAGTGTATTACACTATTTATAAATTGTTCTTAGTGGAAGATATGTAAATTGTATCGACACACATAACCCAAATAGGGATTTCCCTCCTATGCAATATAATGATAGTGGATCCAGTGACACAAATGGTACTGAACAGCTAATAACCATACTGGGATATCTGACTCGAGTTATGAATAATAAACTAACCCATATGGAGCATCCTAATCCAGAATGTGGTGGATAAATGTTAGAACGCTTCATGAGACAACAACCTCAAACATTCAATGGGACTACAAGTCCTTGTGTAGCTTAGGAGTGGATAAGTTCCTTAGAGAAAATATTTCTTGCTTTGGGATGTAATGAAAGGGAAAAGGTTTTCATGGAAGTTTATTTTCTCTCAGGATATGTGGATTAATGGTGGCTATTAATTCAAAACACAAAGGAGGATGAAGAAGTGGTAAATATGGAATGGAGGGAGTTTAAAGAACTTTTTCAAGAGAAATACTTTCCTCATGAATAGAGAGATGATATGGAATGAAAATTTCTGATCCTGAGGCAAATGTAGGATGAGAATGTTGAAATTTATGAGGCTAATTTCACAAGGTTATCAAGGAACGCTGTAGACTACATACGTAACCCAATAAGTAAGATCAATCTATTCTTTGATGGGTTAAAACCATTCCTCCGATGGGCATTGTTCTCACAATATTTCTCATCGTACAAAGATATATTCTCATGTGCTATCAAGATAAAAAATAAATTTTCTAAGTATTATGACATTAAAGTAAAGAAAGAGAATAAGAGAATGATGGAGAAATACATAGATAATGGGAAAAATGGAAATAAGGATTTTCACTTATGTGATAAATTTGGGACGAAACACCTTGGTGTTTTCCTTAATGAAATGGGAGTTTGTTATAAATATGGAGAAAAAGGCCACCAAGCTCATGATTAAAAGGGGAAGAAAGAGGCTATAAATGTTCAATTATAAAATTGAAAATAAATAGAAAATTATGCAAATGATTTTCAAAAGAGTCAAGGAAATATAGCTCAGAAAAAAAAATTCGAGGTCAAGCGTGTGTTGTTACTACAGTCGAAGTGGAATAATTAATGTATTTGTGTTTTTAGATTACAAAATTATATTCTGGTTATAATAAGAATGTAATATATATAAGGATTTCAATGCAGTAATTTTTTTCCTTAAGGTTTTAATATGATAAAGGTAATCATATATTCATTATGTTTCAATAATAGAAACATTATGTTGTATGGGGAATCTGATGTTACAATTGATTTTGGAAATTTATAGGCCTTTTAGACAGAGATTGGACAGAAGTATTTTGAATAACTCTATAGGATGGAATGGATTAATATGAACTTTGGATAGTATTTTATAAGGTTAAAAAAATTTATGATTATTTTAGGAATGTTATAATACTATAGTTTTTGAAAAAGGACAACCTTCATGTTGGGCGATAACCCGTCACGTCGGACAAAGTTGTGGGAATCGAACCCACAACTGAAGTGAAACACAGATTTATCACCTACCACTAGCCTACAAGAAGTTACTAGTTATTATAAAATATTTTTCTTCATTTAAACAGTGTATTTTTATATTTTGAACTTTATATGATTGAGATAAATAAAATATTTTTGAGTTTTATCTTTTGAAGAGAAAGATGAGTTTGTGATAGGAATTAGTTAAAGGATGAAACTCTAAATGTAAATTATGTATGATTCATTGTATTCTTATTCTATGAATTAAATTAATTCTAAAACTCTAAGGAAATAACACTACAGGAAAACCGCCTCTTACCGGTGGTTTTTTTTCCATATAGCGGCGGTTTAAAGAAACCGCCGCTAAACTTGGCGTCGGCAATCTATTAGCAGCGGTTTTATGCATTTCGCAGTGGTCAAACAAAAGCGTCGTAGTACCTCATTTCGCGGTAGTTTTTGGTAAATTTAGCGTCGGTTTTAAGGGCTATTTAATTAGCGGCGGCTATAATCGCTGCGAAACTCAGGCGTGCCAGTCGCCTTCTTAACGGCGGTTAAAACCGCCGCAATTTCCGATGTGATTTTGCGGCGGTTTTAACCGCCGCTAAACAGTATTCCGAATACATTTAGCAGTGGTTTAAACCGCCACTAAATGTATAAGTGGTAAAGCATTAGCGGCAGTTAAAACCGCCGCGAAATGCTGACCAGGAAAAAAAAATTATTTCTGTTTATACTCCACCACTGCCCTGGAAAACAAACCAAACAACACATATAACATATATATAATAAGGACAAAATTTATGCACCACCTACGCAATATTCATAAACACCCTTTCATTTAATTTTGATGAAAATGTTGATCCAATTCAATAAGAATACCTAAATCATACAAAATACCTAAAATTATGGATTTAGAATGAAACACAAGATAACATCAAATGAAACAAGAGATTGGGGGTCACATGGATTTATACTTATAGTTTACAGATGATCAAAATTGAAAATATTTGATTCCATAAAAGTATCCCAATGTTCCAAATGATAATTGAAATCCAGTTAAGTAACATGAATACTATTTGAATTGGTAATGTCCAGTTTAGTCTCGAAAGTTATTCTTGTATCCTGAAAACTATAATATATATGTAGTGCGAGAAAAAAAAGATATAATCATCTAGGTCTTAATGAAGTCTTCAATTTTAGGTGAAAATGGTGTGTTAATGTGTTGGCCATCAAATAGAATAAACCATATAACCCCATACATTTCATCTAAATAATCCTTTGTACACCATGGATTACTCATCAAATAATTGATCCAATATTATCATATGGAACTATGTTCAACAAAAAATTAATGTAACCCCACTATAGATTAGACGTTACTTTTCCACTCTCACAACCTTATATCTAATTAGCAATGCTCCCATCCCATCCAAACAAACCACGTCACATCACATCAAATCCTTCTCGTATACAAATGGGTTATCACATCACACAACATCCCAACAGCAGTCACCTAGGCCATCACATCACATCACATACCACCAGTAGACACATAGTCCATCACTTCACAATAAATCATACTTGTAGACAAATACACTACCACCTAACATCTCTTCCCACCCACGGACACATATTCTGTCAAATGGAATCCAAACTAGAACAAGAGTCTTAAGGTATCATGAATGTGATGGACATAATCATTGTCCCCTCCTCCTACCATCAATTACCCCACAATATATCACATAGAAACACATAACTTATCACTCATAGAAATTGGGTCTAATAGATCAATTCCCACCAGAAGGCACCATGGACATGACATCGTTTCTATGAATTCTCCAACACCAACATGTGTCACTAATTCTGAATGAAGTGAGAGGATGTGTGTGAACCCATGCCTAAATTTCACCACCATCATATTTATTGGTGAAAATACCTAAAACTCTAAACCTTTGAGTAGTGGTAATTTTATATAAATTATGCTTGGTGTATAAAATAATAGAAACATCCATGGTATATAGATATCCCACAATACCAAACCTATGTGTCCACATAAACTACACTTGAGCTTATTATATCACCACACCATAACACAAATCAATAATCACAACCAATTAAATCACTATTTGAATCACCCAAGACAATCACAACACTATTAACACAACATTCCACTTTCCACATACATGTTTCACCACCTTTATTTTTTATCCATTACAATTCACATAACACTTTACATTTTCATTTTATTAATTTATAACATATCTATTTCCAATAAATATTTTTTATTTACTAACCTAGATAATTTACATTATCAACATAGTTCATCTCATGGATAACCGAGAAACTGACATATCCACTCCATGCTACAACTAATTCAACTCACAAAACTATCACCACAACACCAAACATCCACCATTGTTTCCACACCACATTGCCCAACCCATATCAAAAAATCAAATACTCCTTAAAACCATCATGAAACTCTATCACCACATACCAAATCAATGAATCTGCTACAAAAACATTATTCTACAACCACTACACCACATCCATGACCCCATAACCATGTACCACAACCTCTTCATAGCATATTTCACTAATACCAAAATATCATACATGAAAATTGACCAAAGAATCACATCCCCTTGTACTACACAACCAATATGGTCAATAACATCACCATACAACTTCCTAAACCATATTGTGAAACACAATAAGATGAATTATCCACAACATCACTGATAACGACTTCAATGAATATTCATGGGAATTATCACATATAATTTTTACTAATCGTGGTTATCCCCACACAAAAAAAAAATACATCAATGGGACACCAATTACTATCCAAAAATATATTCCTTTTATTTTTATTCAGGGAGAAATTACATTACAACATTGAAAGTGTCCTCAAAACATTACAACTATATTACAAACAGGGTCCCAATAGTACTTATATTTGGAATTGGATGTAATCATGCATAGATATCTCAAAAACATATAATAATGCAGTATGTCTTGAGAAAATTACCCATTATCATAAATTTATATTTTTCATAAATTATTTTATTATTAAAAAACCCTTAATATTTACTTGAAAGAGAGAAAGAACTTGATTATACCACATATATAATATAGAAGATTGAGAATGGGTATCCTCTACCACATGGAAGCAGTCACTTCTAACTCTTCACTGTAGGATGAAGAAAAATAAACTCAAAAACCACAACCACACATGGAAACCATGCATGAAACTACACCTAAACAAGGGGTTGTAGAAATGCATGCACATTCACGCACTAAAGAAAAATACCACCACTATATTGGATCTCCAAAATAGGTACATAATGAAAGAAATATAAAAATAGGAGAACACGCCATGGATCGCCAAGAGGAATCCACTATATCCCATGAATCAAATAAAGGATGAAGTGGGATATATTTTTTCCTCAAGACACCTAGTGTTCACTCAGAATGATAGTTGGGTATTATGTATTAAATACTAGAGAAAAAATCTAATAAAACCTCATTTAAAATATTGAACTCGGATAATTCACATTGTGTATCCAATTCATGACATGAATTCCCATATTTCAAAATTCCCATGAATTTCATGTATCCTCAGCCATTTATTATTACACATAATGAATTTTAATATCATGTTCGAAATTAAGTGAGATATTTAGACAAGGGTGTGCATCAAAGTTCTAATAAATTACCATTGATTAGTTCATGGATTGATTAAGTGAGATATTTAGACAAGGTGATCACACAAAGAGGTCAAGTGACATGATCACATGATTAGGTCTCTTGTATGGTTCTTGTGATGAGGTCATGCAAAGTTGTCTTGCAAAAAAAACGCACGAGGGATAGGGTTTTGAGACCTATGGAGCTTCATGTCACCAGTCAAATGACCAGCCTCTCACCCCCTGTTTGGACATGAAACACTCTAATGAGTCAAATTCCCAATGCTGAATTTACAACAGAAACATCAAAGAGCCTATTACCATAGATCATTTAACCAATGAAACAAACACATCATTCTCTTTACCACCTGAGGTTATTGTGATCATTCAAGGTTAGCCACTGAAGATCCTCCAAGACCAATGGTTTTTTAAAGGTTCCATACACCACACATGTTATATATAGAAAACCAACCTTTCCTATATTTGTTCAACACATCAACAATACTACTCATGGTCCGATGATGCATCGTCACCCTCTCCACCTCCATCTCCTGCTGCCACCTGTAAGAACATTATATTGAAAATTAAATATTGTTGTATATTTATAATTAAACTTAAAACCAATAAAAGTTTGCAAACTAAATGATTGTGATTTTTTGTGATTTACCAGCTCACCACCACTCGGTGCACTACCACTGGGGGCATATCTGCTCATCTGCTGAGATAAATCAGTCAATGCTTTCTACATAGTGGATATCTGAGCCCCTTGGTCTTGAACTGTGGCTCGTAGAGAAGAAATCTCCCTCTGAGCATCTTCAGGTATGGTCTGACCATAACCAGGAGTAGATGCAGCTGGAATCCCTGATGGCCTGCTAAATACCTCAGAAGGTACGGGTCCCAAACCCATCCCGCGCACTCTACCAGGATGCTCCTTCCCAAGGAATTGAGCAACCGGGTCATCCTGGGAGACTGAGTAGGACTGCCCAGGACTAGCATCCCATAGTTCTTTAATTTTTACCTATAAATAAAATATCAATACATATTAACACATTAAAAATTGATAATAAGTTAAAAATTTGACTTCATACCCCAACTTCTTTGGTAGGCTCCTTAACAAAAGAGCCATCTGATTTTCTGTGAACATCCTACCACAGTTCAGTCCGGGAGGCTTCGTGCCCTAAATTCTGTGACTTCATTAAGAAAAGATAAATCAAAAATTCAATATATTAAATAGATAATATTTTATTATAAATATTTAAACTATTTAAAATATTACCAATGACATTCGGCTTCTAGAAAAGCTTTTTGAGCCCGCCGTGTGAGGGATGACTTGCTTCGCCATGTTTGATGAATTCTGTCGTGAAAGATCCTGAAATAAATAAAATGAAATTTAACGGTAATGTATCCAATGTCATCTCCTCTTCATATAAATGTAATAATGTAAAATGAGGATAATATAATAATATATATTTCAATACCATCCGCTTCTCATCACGATGTCTGTCAACAAAAACTTTCCACTGCTCTTTCGGTACCCCACTGGGTAGCTTGTCATACATTTGTTCCAAGGTCAACGAAGTGTCATTGACATCACACCACAATCTCCATTTGAAATCTTTCCATTTTTTACCAAGATTTTTCAAAGTCCACTTCTGTGCTATCACATCAGTAACTGTGAAGTGGAAGAACATCTGTATACAGAAATTCATTTTGAACATATTAGTAACATGACATTCAATTAAACCATAATGTAATAAAATTAACTTTATTTGAGAATTGAAAACTTCATTTTTCCAGTTTGGAGGTATATTTCTCCAATCATCATATGAAATGGGAAGGTAAATGGGTTCCGCTGCCAACTGACCTATAATCTGGCCAAGTAACCCCGTGGCATCATCCGTAGGGACCCCATAAGAATCAAATGGCACGACTATCTTTTCGCCATTCAAGTTCCAAACATCTGAGCTTTTTAAGTGTTTCTCCACGGTTTTATTTTTGTCATCTTCAATGAGCAAAGAATTAGTATAAACAAAATGCAATAAATTTATTTAATTAAAATTTTTACCTATGACTGTGACCCTCCAGTGTGACCGGGATGAACTGGAAGGGGTCTGTCGCCACCCAACTGATGAGGCACCTGTAGGGGGAGTCGACGACTCAGCCTCTAATGGGAGGCTCTCTGATGGTGTGAGAGATGGTTCAGGGGGAGATGGTGCGGGGGTGTAGGCAGCTGGTGCCTCAGATGTCGTGGGGAGTGACCCAGATGGATCAGCATCCGTCGCAGGACTAGAAGAAATAGTATACCGCTTCCTCCTTGGTATTCCTGTCATTTAATCAAATAACATTAAGTTCAGAATATATATTTCAAAAAAATTATGCAGAAAAAAAATTAAAAATGATAATATATTCCCAGTACTAACAAACCAAATATATATAACAATGATAATGAATGACTGCAGAAATGAAACAAGTGGTTGCTGCATGAATGAATAATTGTACATACAATCATTTCCCCCTTCAATAATGTCGGTTTCCTACTCCATTGCTTCATTCACTTCATTCATCCTTGCATGACTAATATTTTCAATATCATGATGGAAAAATAATTATGCTTCCTGTTGTTGATGACATTCAACTTAAGATGTCAAATCTTCCACTTCATCACCCATATCATACAAATATCTTTATATTACGTGAGTAACTACACTCCACCCTTCATCCACAATATCATTCACATAATATACCATTTTTGCTTGCGATGCTAAGATATATGGATCATGCATTTCACGATCACCAACATCTATCAAGCGAGAGAAGTTCACAGAAGTAAATTGCAATGAATCTCTTTTAACACCTCTGATAATATCGACTCATTTGCATTTGAATAAAACAACAGAAAAATGTCCATGGTAGTTTAATTCAATAATATCATGCATCTTTCCATAGTATTCCACTTCATAAAATGTAAATATACCACTATTTTGTGTTTTCAAACCCACTTCTCGATAAACTGTACGAAATCTAAATCCATTCACATTATAAGCGTCGAACTTTCTAACTTTCTTTATAGGACCTCTAGCAAGAAACTTAAAATCTTCTGAAAAGTCTGCTCGAGTATCAGTATTCATGATCTGAAAAAAGAAATATAATTTAATTGATTTACCAATTGTATGTGTCAAACTAATATTCTTGTTTATTACAATATTTATGAACTTACACGTCGTGCAAACCATTCTACAAGCTCTTTATTCACATATTTCGTTATATCTTTCTCATTTCGTGTTCGGCCTCTCATTCGTCTCTTTGTTTGAATCCTCAACTCTTCAATAAATGGATCTGCAATTTCACTATTCAGTAGCACATATCTATGTGCCTGTAATAATTCCGATTCTGTCAGTATCACATTTGAGGTCCTCCCAACTGATCGGCCAATAGCAGGAAATATTTTTGATTTCTGATGCATTTGAGATTGAGTTGATGTGTCTTCAACATGTCCAACTCTATTAAATCTTGTCTCAATATCATCTAAATACCTGTAACAAAAGGTAAGACATTCCTCGGCCAAATAGCCTTCAGCAATAGAACCTTCTAGTTGAGCTTTATTTCTCACGTATGATTTCAAATGAACAAGATATTTGTGAAATAAAATAATAATATTATGCATTTATTTAAATGTAAAAAATTGTTTACTTAACTGGAAAACATATAAATAAAATACCTCTCAATTGGATACATCCATCGATAATGAACGAGGCCTCCTAATTTAGCTTCTTCAACCAAATGCACAGTTAAATGCATCATGATAGTAAAAAATAATGGAGGAAAGATCATCTCCATTGCACAAAGAGTCAATACAAACCTCTCCTGGAGGTTGTCACGCTGAAATGGATGTACAAATTTCCCACATAATTTCCTGAAAAATGTGCAGAATTGGAGTACAATAGCAGTAACTTTTTCAGGTAATAATGTATGCAATGCCAATGGTAGTAACTGTTGTAACAAAATATGTGAATCGTGACTTTTCAATCCATGTAACTTACGATTATTCAAGTCAACACACCTCGAGATGTTACTCGAATACCCATCAGATACCTTCACATTCTTTAAAATTCGAAGGAACGTATATTTATCCCTATTTTTCATTGCGAAAATGGCCGGAGCATACTTTTCATTCTCATCTGGCCAGAGATCGCGTTTTATGTACATTAATCGTAAGTATTTTCAAGCATTAAGATGATCCTTCGACTTTCCATGCTCATTAAGTAATGTGAAAATCAAATTATCACAGACATTCTTCTCAATATGCATCACATCAAGATTGTGGTGCAACAAATTAAATTCACAATATGAAAGTTTAAAGAATATACTTTTTTTCTTCCATTGTTGCGTTCTGATTTCACTTGACGATGCACTTCGGACCCGTTTTCCGCTATCATTCAAATGATGAACCTTCCCAAATTTTGTTTCAACATTTTCAAGCTGTGTCAATATTTCAGAACCGGTTAACAACTTTGGAGGTGGTCTACGATCAATGAAACCATTAAATTTTGATTTGTTCAGCCAGAATCTATAAGATGCATCAAGAAATCTTCGATGGCATAAGAAGCGCCATTTTCTACTGTGAGGTAACCGTTTTTGCTCAAAATCAAAGTTTCAAATAGGACAAGACAAACCCGTATAAGTGTTCCAACCAGATAAATTCCCAAGCCCAGGGAAGTCACTAATGGTCTATAGTAAAGCAGCATGCATTTTGAACATTGTTTTAGAACAAACATCAAATGTCTCAACACCGTTACTCCATAACTCCTGCAATTCTTCAATCAAAGGTTGCAAGTATACATCAATATCATTTCCAGGCATTTTTTTTCTAGGAATAATCATTGAAATGATAAAAGATGATTGTTGCATACACATCCACGGAGGCAGATTGTAAGGGATCAAAACAACTGGTCAAATGCTATAACTTATACTCAAAGTCCCAAATGGGTTGAATCCATCGACAGCCAATCCAAATCGAACATTCCTAGGATCTGCTGAGAAATCTGGATGTAATGAATCAAATGTCTTCCATGATTGGGAATCTCATGGATGTCTCATTAACCCATCATTGTTATTATCTACAGAATTCCACTTCATGTGTTCGGTGGTTTTTGATGACATGAATAATCTTTGCAATCACAGCTTCAAAGGAAAGTAACGCAAAACCTTTGCAGGTGTGTTCATTTTCTTTTTCTTCATGAAATTATTTTCAGTCAGACTTTCAACATCACCCTTTGATTTCCATCTAGAAGAATAACATTTCTTGCAATTCTGTCTACTTGAATCCTCTCCCCAATAAAGCATACAATCATTGGGACACGCATGTATTTTTATATAATTCAGACCAAGCTTGTTAACAACTTTTTTCATATCATAAAAAGATTCTGGGATTTTTGCTTCAGGAAATGCATCACGAATCAATTCCAATATCATGAACATTTCTTTATTTGTAATTCCACATAGACATTTGATATGGTACAACTTCAGCAGAAATGAAAGCTTTGAATATTTCAAACACCCACTATACAACTCTTGATTTCCATCGTCAACTAAATCATGAAACTCATTTTTATCAGTGAAGTTTTTCGTTACATTTGGCTCTACAGAATCAAGAGGAGGATCCAATGATATGTTCCAATCTTGATCTACTTGTGTTATAGTCTCAAAAACATCACTTGTCATGTTGCAATTTGTAGCACCCTCTTCGGGTTGTTCTGATATGTTTTGATGCTGATAGTGGTGTCTTGCAGTGCCGAATGCATCATTTATGAGGTTTTTCATTTCATTTTCCATTGTCTACGAACTTGGGACCTCATTCTGTGGATTAACATCAGTGCTCAATCTTTCTGTATTGTTTGATTCTCCATGCCAATTCCAACACAAATATTGACCAGGGAATTGCTTTAGTATTAAATGTTCATAAACTTCATCTCTCTTCAACCATGTTCTAAATTTACATTTAGGACATGGAAATCTTATTCTCCCTTCAAAGGATCGATTAGAAATCGCAAAATCTAAAAACTCATTCAAACCCTTAACATACTGAGGTGTGTTCCTCGATAATGTGATCCAGCTTTTATCCATGTATATCACAATGTGCCTACACAAAATATACGATAGTGTAAGATTGCAGAATCATAATATAATAAAGATGACCAATTGATCATAAAGTATGCATAATATAACAAAGATGATTCATTGATCACATTTACCACTTACTTAGCATGCCCAGACAAACCAAACAAGTCTGGTCCTTAGGAGACAGCGTGAACACCTCATTGAGGATCAGTAAGAATATCGGGATACACAATTATCATAACACTGTCAATCACACATTTATGTTGCCTCAAACAATTTCTATCCCCACTACATTAATGAGATACATTGGTCCACTCAGATTACTTCCACACCCTCACAAAAAATACTACAACTTTCCTGAACATCTCATGTAATCACATGCTTGGTCATCTCAATTAAATGTTTTATTTTATTTTCCATATCTAGAAATGGGATACCAGTCGGTATTTATAACACTATTGATCACACATTTATTTTTCCTCAAACAACACCCCATTGATGTGTGATCGAAACTGATCATAATGCATTTTAAACCTGAGATATTATGTGATTGTTTAGGATTGACCTTAGATGTCCTCCAAGAGTAATGATGTTTCTCAATGGTTTCATACACAACCAACCATATCAAAGTCGTATTTCCTATGACAAAGAAGACTATCTGGGTACCAATCCATGTACTGAATATGGTGTGAGGTAAATTAAGTAGGCCACCACTAATGGTTTCTAATGCATAATCTAGTACACGAATATAAAACAAACAATAGTGTGCAGGTATATTAAAATTAAGTGTCACTATAAATATAAATCCATGTCACACTCAGGTTTCTTAGGAGACACTTGGCACAATCTCAAACCTTAGAGATTTCATGTAAACATTAGTAATAATATCCACTTTGAAATGCACCAACCTAGAAAAGTTAGTGGAATACACTATAACAATACATTCCCATTTTTATAATGTTAGAAAGTATCATTTCTTTTCCACATGTAACATTTTAGGATAAAACTATAGTTTATATATTTTCTTGAAGGATTCCCACATAAGATCCTCATGAAATATAGCTTGCACAACTGAGTCTCACCATTTCCTTCCCAATCCATCAAGAATATATGTTGACCCCCACCCCTTAGATTCTTTGGGAATCTTTAGAATTTTAAATCTCCTACCAATCTACTCAATCCTCTCCTCATATTTCTAGATTCCATTATCACCATGAAAGATAGGTGGATTCTTGTTAGTAAATTATGAGTCATGATCCACTACTCCTCTTGGGTTTTTAATACCTTCATAACCAAAGTATTAAAAGTGCATATTATAACTTCCACTAAAGAAGATACCACTAAGGGATTCTCCTATTAAACCCGTCTCACAAATCCATCACTTAGATTCATAAGACCTCTTCTAGTACGAATTATCTAACAAATACAAGATGAAAACCCCTTTAGTCAGGAGAAAATTCCTAAATCATAGAACAACTTCCATAATCTATATTAATGATTTAAAATAATAATAATTTTATGAATTTATGAATTCTATTAATGAAATATAAAACATAAGAAAGGAATAGTTTTTTTTAAATAGACACCAAATCTAGTTTATTCAATCAACCATAAAGACCAAGTGACAATATTTTCAAAAATAACTAACCACCCATAGTAACTTGAATTCATACATGGAGGTGAGATGTCTAGGCACCATCCCACACATATTAACTAAATTTTAGTGCTACTAAATCTAGTCTACCAATGACACTAAACCAAAACTATGAAGTGTCGTAACATTCCAGGCTCAATATTCCTTTTGATATCAATTTATAATGAACCGACTAGGGAAAACTAGGCAAGTCTCCCAAGAGGGTCTTATACATGGAGATGTGTAATAAAGAGACATGAAAGTTGTATCCTGTTTTAGAAAATAAAGTTATGAGACCAAATTAAAATAAAAAATAAAGATAAAAATCCATTAGTATAAAAAATTTAATCTAAATAGGCCAAACCATAAAGATAAAATAGACAATATTATCATCTCCCTATGTGACCATCTATCACCACCAAACCATCTTTATACAAAGATAGTAAACAAAAAGAGAAAATTACAAGTTCTAATATCAAAAATTCAATATCTCTATCTTTAAAATAAATCCAGTTTACATATATTTTTCATAAAATAAAACAATTTTTTAAAATAATCCTTCGATTTTCATAAAAAAACCATATACAAAAAAAATCTAGGAATATGTTAAGAATAAAAGAAATCGGGTAGTCATAGAAAAACCCGACCATAGATACACTATAATATAACTGTGTGAGCAAGTAACCATGAAAATACCATCATGTGATAAACAAATCAACAATGAAAAAACCCACCATTTGGGATCCAAACTATGGGTTTACGTTATAGACATGAAAGAGAATCCCCAATCCAAGATTAAGGTGGATTCAACTAATATAACCTGTAGTGGAATTACACACAAAAAAGTGTCATAAAACCTCTTGTGGAATTACATAAAAAAGAGTGAGAAGTATATTTCCAATGCATCCAAGGACACCTAATGTTCCAAGTTTTTCAAAATCTTTTTAGAAACCATGATCACATATAATAAAACAATTTTAATAATAAATCCTTTTGACTTCAAGATTGAAAATCCATTTTAAGAACAAATCCACCCTTTAAAGAATTTAGTCAACCACTTTTCGTGAGAAAAACCATTTTTGAAGAAAGAAATCTTTAAAAACATGTATATTTTCCATAAAATCCATTTAAATCCATCAATTTCATGAAACAAGCCAAAGATATTAATAAGAATATAAGGAAATTTTAAATTAGAACCACTTGTATAGATACACCTACCTTATAAACATAAGGAACCTAAGATCCTTCGACAACATAAATTGGAAACAAGCAGATATTCTTCAAATAGAAAAGGAATGAGGGAAAACCACAATGGATTGATTGATAACACATATTATTTATGAAACCATCAAAACCATATCACAAAACACAACCAAACCAAGAAATAACTAAAATTTACCAAAATTGAAGGGGGTCGCGGGGGGTGCCGGGGGGTGCGGGGGTCGCCAGAGGCCGCGGGGGGTGCGGGGGTCGCCGGAGGGCGCAGGGGGCGCGGGGGTCGACGGGGGTCGAGGGGGGTGCGGGGTTCACCGGAGGGCGCATGGGGAGCAGGGGCCGGGGGGATAGGGGAAGAGGGGCGAGGGTTTGTGGGGTAAACGCGATAGGGGTGGGGGAAAGGGTCGCGGTTTTTTAAAAAAAATGGGTTTCGCGGCGGTTTATTAAAAACCGCCACGAAACCTTTCACGGAAAACGTTTAGCGGTGGTTTTGTGAACCGCCGCCACAAAACCGCCGCTAAACCCTATTTGTGTTGTAGTGTAATCATACAACCAAAAATGATTTCCTAGTACTTTATTTTGCGATGAATCAAATTGTCCCTTAGAACATCACAGATTTAGAGCTTTATGGTTGTTAACTTTCTCCCGATAATATTCTATATCACTCTCCATTAGAGAATGATGGTTTTTTCTCTTTAATATCTATGTTTTTATACATGGAACCCTTGTATGTGTTATTTATGGAAACCTTCATGCTTACCTTTAATTATTTTAAATATAGGACTCATTAATCCATATTTTGATGTGGGATTTAAACTAAGATATTTTGAAATGTAAAACCCCTGGTTTTCAATCCCAAGATTAAATTGTGAGGACTCAATTTATTGAATGAGGGGATAATGTAACACCCCAATATTCCATGGTACTCATCCTTTTTAAATAATTCAATAGCGTGTGAAGGACACAACACCGAGTTCAAGCGAACCACGACCTATCAAACTAGCCGTTTAAAAAGTAGTTATGATTATTATTAAACAAATTTTAAATTTTATATATATCCCATATAATTTTAAAATTCATATTTTTTGTTTCTTAGACATATTATAAGGGCTAATTCAATTTTTCAGATAAAAGATGTGTTTTTAAAAAAATTGCAGTTTTTCTGCCTTTAATGGAAAACCTTTTTTAAATACAATATTTGACCATTTTATATGTTAAATTTGATCAAATTAAATTCTTATTTATAATTGGGACATAAAAATTTATTTTTGGATAAATTTTTGGTACTTTTCTAATAACTTTCATATTTTTATGAACACTGAAAAATACTAAATTTTAATTGAAAACACATTTTTTAATCAAAATAATTTATGTTGTTTAATTATATATCTAAGTGGTTTTAAAGTATAATTAGATTATATTTTTATCATTTAATATAGTTTAGTTCTTTATAATTATTTTTACATTTAAATTGGACATAAACACATGTCAATCTTTTGATAGTTTTTACTTCTTAAAACCCAGCTTTTTGGTTTTAACAACAAAAAATATTTTTAAATTAATTTCATCCAACTCTATGTTTTGAATTTGGAAAAATGGATTTCATATTTGTAATCAGAAGGTCCAAATTTTTTATATTGGTACCTTTTATTTTTTGACATTATGAATAGTAACTTCAGTAATTACTTTATTTACCATGGTGAAAGGGTAAATCTAGTAAATAAGGGTAAACAAATTATATTATAATAATATTAAAAAACCCTAATGCATGTATTAATCATATGGGATGAAATATTTATGACCATGGGATTCCTTGGGTCGATTTTGGGACCCCATGGAGCCACATGGGTGTGAAAATGACATTTTTTTAAAATTAAAATAAATTATAGAAAAATATAACAAAAACATGTATCTTTCACTAAAACAATTTTTATATGGGGTTATATAATTTATATATTCAACTATAAATATTCATTAGAAATATAAAAATATTTAATATATCATGATATTTTATTTACAATATTTATAAATAATATCAATTTAATTAATTATGACACAATTATGATGCAGTGATTGCTTCATCAATAAAGGATTCAAATAAATGATATTATAAATGTTAAAATAAATTTAATTTAGTTATTTTGATGTCATACACAAATTTGCAAGATAATATTTAAATATTAGTTTTTATTTAATGCATTTTTTAAGTAATAAGGTTTTTATGAATTTTTAAAAAAGTCAAGTGTGAATAGTGTTCAGAATTGACATAATTCATAACTTAAAAGATAAAATAGTTTATTAAATTATATTAAATTCCTAAAAAATATAATATTCGTAAAAATGGTTAAGAAAAGTCCAAATATGTCATACATGACTTTTTTTGGGTCTTTTGACATGATATGTTAATTAAATTAACCCATAATGTGTAAATAACATGATATCACAATAAGATTAAAAAGGGTAAAATAAGGGTTAAACCAAATAGATAAGGATAAAAAAATATTAAATACTTGTCTAAAAATTATTGGATTATGGGTATTCAAACCAAAATCTTATTATCTTAGAATTAAATGAGTTTTGGACCATTTTTAGTTGAAATAGATTTTATAATAAATTAATATTTCTAGACTTTCCTAAAATGCCCCTCCTCCCTCTTATAAAAGGGCACCACCCCTACCCACTTATTCACAGCTCTAAAGACTTTTGGATCGGTCAAACCCTACCTGTTTCTCCTCCCAACCCCCCTCAATTTATTTTAGAGGCCTAATGTTGGGAATAAATCCATCCTAATGATCCCTTTTGTTCAAATCAAAAGGAAATACCCGAAGAAGAGGTAATCGTTTTATCCCTTCTTTCAAAGTTCATTTCTTCTTCTACTTCCTCTCACTAAGTTGTTACCAAACTAAAATAATATAACCAGAATATAATATATGTTCATATTTTGTTAAGATTATGGTACAACCATATTCCTCTTTTTATCCATTCTATGAAAAACAATACCACCATGTGTGTGTACATATGGCTTACCGTCTCCACATCGTGGTGTAAATTGTTTTTCATGTTCACCTTATTTCTATGTGTATAACAATGAATATAATGGATATAAATAATACATATAACATGATACCAATTCTTTAAATTTCATATTCTATCCAGTTACATATCATTTGACCATTAAGAAAATGATAACATCGCTCGTGCGTACGTATGACCTACCATCTTCACGACACAGTGAGATTCATTCTCCACATTAACCATCCAAGAATAATTATAAAATATATATTATTCATAATTATGAAATATATGACCTAATAAGTCTACAGTAATGATATATATATATATATATGTATGTATATATATATATATATATGAATGTACATAAATTTCATTCACTTAATTCCATTCAATAAGATAAAAAAATAGAAACATCGTTCATGCGTACGTACGGCCTACCGTCTCTATGAATGGTGTATTCCATTTTATATAAATATATATTATATATATTTATATTATGAATATATAAGATATATAAATCATATTATATATTTTATAAGTAAACCATTATCTATGTAATATGATCATGAATAACAATCCATAACACATACGATAAACAAAGCGAGATTACCTGAAATGTTGCATTAAAATGGAATTGTTAATAAAAAGGTAGTATGAAGTCATAAAATAATCATATATGATATCATAAATATTATTATTATTATGATATAAGTAAATAATAGGTTTAAAAACATTATATAGGAGTTTTGGACACGTACAAAGAGTATCAAATCTAAGGTAAGGGTTAATTCATCAATCTCATTATTATACGAGATTGTTTATGTGTAAGTATTTATTGGGATATATTTATCATCCATGTATGTGTTTCATAATAATGTTTTCCAAAATAATCTTTAAGGCTTTACGGAAGGGTATCTTTAACTAGATCATCATTTTAAATGTTTTAATGGTTTATTTTTCTAAATTTATTTAATTAATGTCCATGTTTTCAAAAAGATATTTAGGATTTATTTATATGGAAATGATAGTTTTAAAATGTTAATTACTTCCAAAAGTTTCAAATTGGTATGGGACACTTTGATTCAAAAATATCTTATAAATTAATTCCATTATAAATTGTGATACTTTTAAATGATTTCATTAAAAAGGAATATTTCTCTCAAAGAGTTTTACTGATCATTTTCAACTATGTCAACAACCTTTACTGGATATTATTCTTTATTGAGGTTGATTTATTATAATAAAATATTTCATATTGTATTGAATGAGTTATGATATGCATGAATGTGTATGTGCTATTTTTATACCATTCATGGTTTATGGTTAATGTATTAACATTTCATATTCTTGTTTTTATACGAATGTGTATGTTGTGATTCACCCCTTTAATATGAGGAATGAATTGGACTTAATAAGTGATTGGTAGGGCCCATTATATCCCATCGATTCATTGGTAGGTATCATGAGACAAACTAGTGTCTTGGAATAAGGCCTTGATAGAATATCTGTGAATTTTCCTAGCCCAAGGCCTTGACGTAGTAGTTATCATGTCCTACATTATGCATTCCCTCATTATGAAATTAGTTATTACATGTGATTATTCAACTAGTAGAATATCCATGTTCATGTTTATATATTAATGTTTGATTTATTTTTCCCTTATTATGTTCATGTTTTTGTTTAAAAAGGATTTTGTTTTTATTATACATCATGCCATAAAATTTTATAGCTTCCTCTGAATTATTTACCCTTATTAAGCATCTGAGCTCACCCCTTTCATATGCTTTATTTTTACAAGATTCCAAAAATAGTATTATTATTGATATGTAGGGTTAAGCTAGGGGAATAATGGAATTATTAAAGGATTATCTATACCGTATTTTATGTTAGAAATTGTATTGTAATGTTCATGTATGTAATATATTTTCCAAGATAGCTAAACTGATCGGTCATTCGATACTTGATTCCTTATAATCATGCCATGTATTGAAATAATGCATTATCTCCATGATTCTAGGGTCTGGGTGTTACATTTTTTATGAAATTGGGATAATCGATTTTGGTAAAATAATAGTTCAACTGACCATTAGTTCCAATACAATAGTAAATGAAGTAAAATAATGAAAGGAAATCCAAAATAAAAAATCATTAATATTTGAAGACATAATGGAATATAAATCTATTATATGGGAATATTAAATATGTAAGGATGAATTGAATCCACTAGTTATAACCCTAATTCCCTCTACAATATCATAGGTGATATCTTTATGAGGTCATAATAAGAAAGTTTAGATTATTATGTATTCCATACCCTTATCATTATAAGGATGGGAACCACCCTTACAAAATATATTCTTATCATAAAAATAGTAAATATATGGATCTTCAAATTTCATACACTTGGAAGGTCATTTTTTTTTAAATAATTTTTATGAACATTAGTTTCCTTCCAATAATTATGGGTGTAGTTTTTGATTCTAAAGATGTCATGGAAAATAAATTCAAGGTGGCATCTAGAGATCATGCACTGTTTTGGATAAATCTATTTATGTATATAAAACATAGAGACATGCAACAAAAAAAAGATTAAGAATACATACCTGATCATGAATTATTCTAGGCTCATTAAAACCATGTCATACTGAAAGACTATCTAGGAAATATATAGTTTTTTAGTAAATGTCGAGGTGTGAGAAGGTTGATTCATCCCAACATGCATGTCGCGAAGATGTACCCATATTTTATTAAAGGACTATAACCACTAATGAAATCTAAATAGTATCTAAATAATAAATACTGAGAGAATCCCTATTAAAATATTCATCATTCAATTATCATGAATTGTGCTATCTTGAAGCATGTTGTTATCATCCCAGTTTACTATCAATCACAGATAGCCTTCTCCTATCAAAAAATATCATTGAATCCCTTATTGGTTTCCATTTTAACCATCATGAATTTGATAGTAGATTATTTATTTCTGAAACAAATTTTGATGATACAACCTATGTAAAATTAAATATGGTGATTTACTTCATGAAAAAGATCAAGAATTTTTTGTACATTAACACTTCATACCATTGTATATATCTATCCGTACTGATGATAATGAAATCCTTTAGGATATAGTCTACTGGGATTTTGTGCTGAAACATTTCATTTTCTAGAAACTCCATCATTGTGGATACAAGGTTCTTAACATTCTCTACTCAAATTTGATAATTTTGGGATAAGATATGAGTGATTAGAGGCATATCAGAAAGGACTGACTGATTCCTACTTTTTTTATATCATTTATGGATCTAAATTCATTTTACTCCACTAAGTCATAGATTTAAACATCATTATAGGATGATTGTTTCAAATATTCATTTGTAAATTCTTTATTATATCATCAATTCCATACATATTCTATTTATTGTAATGATAGTGTACTTAATGGGGATAGTATTGTAAATCTCTATATAATTTCAAGTGATTATATAAATATATTTAAAGTATCCTTTGGTAGATAACTCCTATCAAATTTTAACCCCTATTGACATGGGAACCCCTCCTATAAACCTATATAGTGAAATCAATGAAGGATATGAGAATCCTATAAAATTAATTGATGGAATAATCCCTAATATTTGAATTCATTAGGTCACAAATATCATATTGTCCCATGGGACACATTAGACAACTAATTGTGGCCTTTAATCACATTTATCTCATATGTGGGTAAGGTAGAGGGTTCCCTTAATTAAACAACACCTACCATGGTAAATATATTTTCATAATATATATGAATATATCTTTCCCCTTATTCTTATTTAGATGAATATAGGTATTACTAAAATTTATAATACATGAACATAGATATTTTATGTGATGGATTTGAACCCCAAAAGATGAATAACAATAAGAAGAAGGTCATGGGATTTTGGTACATTCACTCTCATTATCATGGTGTTAATTTATCCACACAAACCTAAGAAAACATATTAAGGATATTTTCTTGATGAAAATAAACATACCCTTATCTCATCTACTAGGAAACTAAATGTCATACCATCCTCCACATCTGATAATAGTGAATAATATAATGTAGAAGAGGATATCATAGATTCTCATCCATTATTCAAGTAAGGTATCGTGACCACCAACGTTGAAATAAAATAAATTTATCAGGGTATAGAGGAATATATAAATCCTATATATATTAATTCCACCATTTTCCTTGAGTAACATGATAGATATATATCCTACCTTTAGAAACATTTGAATATCATTTCACGAAACTATATGAAAATTCCTAAATTGGATCCTTGGGTGGCTACCCATCATTAGGGTCTTCCAAATTACCACTATGGTTATAATCAATAAATGAAGATAATTAATCATACCCATATTATGAATATGGAAGTAAATGTGGATAATAAAATCAAATAAGACTACATTTGGCAACATCACCACTTGAAGTGTCTCAGATACCCTATTCCTGTCTAGAATAAGAAAAAACACATTACTGTCTACATTGATTTTAGCAATATCAACTACTGCTTCTTAATGGTTTATTTTCTAGTCCAGATAATAGGACACTGCATTTAAATAATTTATGGGTTTTAATCCATCTTCTATACAAATGGATATTCAGGAAATAATGAGATATAGATGTAAACTTAACATTAAGAGTCCACCACATTCAAAGAACCTCAGGTGGTATACAATTATCATGTAATGCATTTCATATATATTAATTTTTTTAATGTTCCAATTCTCTTTCCACATTATCTTAAATAAAGTATATGTAGGGAATCTGAAATAAAAATTTGATATTCTCCCTCCTTAAAATCTAAATGTTATAAGATTAACTAAGGTACAACTTTCTTATGGCAGGTTTTTCATGGCCAACCATTACAGAAAATGTCTTATCTCCATAATGTTATTGAAAAAAGGGTATATGTGTTAGGGGGATGAAAATTATCATTTTTTTAATAATGACATAAAGGAACATCAAAGTCTTCCACAGTAATTGATTCCATCAGTAGATGGGAATCCATGAATTTTCCTTATGAAAGCCTAACTGTGACCACTTAGTTCATTCCATTCATAGAATATAGGCTCCAGAAAGGATATTTTTCAACATTATCTTTTCAGAATAATTTTGGAAACTATTATTTGATATTATATCATTAATAAGAACTAACCTACATGAATCATCATGGTGTAGAATATGAGATATTATTTTATTCCCCAAGAGGTCCATTTAATCTCGCATATCAATATTCCAAACTATATCCAAAATCATAAATTTCTAATGGTTATTTATTATAGTGGGTAGTTATTTTAACTTATTTTTATATCCAATTAATGTTCAAAAATGTGTTTTAATGGATAGACTTAGTATATTCACTTGTGAAACACTCTATCCAAGAGAAATCATAGTATATAAGGAACTCCTTGATGAAGTGGTGTTTTACATGCTTAAAACATTTTAGCATGAATAATTTCATTGGATCTCTAGCATTGTGACATGTAGAAGGATGTATAATCAGAAGCTCAATCATGTTTTCTTGGGTAATATATTCATCTCCCAAGGGAAATAAATTCTTATATACTCCTTCATGGTATTTAAATTATACATAAATAATGAGGTAGAATATCATTCTCTCGTTATAGGATTGATTCTACATCCATTGTAATTTAGAGTGGGTAATCATGAAAATAATCATATAATATTCCATCAAAAATGAAAGGGATGATTTTTTGGGTTTCATATTACTGTTGACAATCAAATTCCACTCAATACCAAAACACTCTAACCTCTCATAGTAAAAAAATCCATGACAATGTACATGAAAATTATTTATAGCCCAAGATTATAGCATAAAAATAAAGTGATGTTAACTCCCATCACACATAGGTTGTCACAATATTTATTAATAATTATATTAATGATATAAGAAAGATTAAAAACATCCTTAATCATAGAAAACCAATACCCTCAATGAAAGATAACATTATTGGATGCATCCAAACTACAATGTATTACCAATAAAATGGGATCCTACCCCCCAAATAAACCATGAAGGAATAGATCATTATTCAAGAATATAATTTCATCCCATAAATTGATCAAATTCATAGATAGCCTTTTATTAAAAATTATTTTATGGATTCCACCTCAAATGTATTGAAGGAAGAGAGGACTTCGCTGTTATGTATGATGATCATAAAGGTGAATATTGTTCTCAAAAATGTCGAGCCACTATCGTCTTTTAAATAAATATACTTGGATACTTCTATAGATCGATGATGCATAACAATATGGAGTTAAAAATGAAATTTCAATATTGAAAAATAAATGATAATTTCTTCCTTCAACACCCAAATTTTTTTCATATCACAAAATACAGTTGGTATGTTTTCAATTGAGGAACATATATTAAGGATATATATACCCCCATCTAGAGATAAGATATTTTATTTCATTTTTAGTACTATTATATTCATATAATAGTGTTATAATGGAATATCCATTGAGGAATTGATATCAAAGTCTATAATAAATTTCTTAAAATCTAAAATTATTTATATATTTTTTCCTTCAAATAATATTGGCCAATGAAAACACCAATTTCAAAGATTTCAAATTAAAATGTTTGTATTAAGAATATAATAAACAGTTAAACAACTATTCCCATAATTATAATGTAGTGAATAAAAATATACAAGCCTTCATTAAAACTCAATCTAATATCCCTAAGAGGATGGTGAATGAAGGGAAGAACTATTGGGGAGGGAATATTTTATATTCATTATGAGGTTATCGAAAATGAATATGTACCACCATAGTGGTGACCTCAAAATCTCTTGTACCAAAGATAAAGGTAATCTACCCTATTGAGGTTCTACTTACCTCAATTCATATTTTAATCGGAAATTAATTTTTGGATGATTTACACCATCATATCTGAGCTAGTTAATTTGAATAACACAATTTGAAATTGTTTTTCATTTTTCATAACCATAAAATACAACAAAATAATTTCATATGAGAATTGAATTAGATTGTTTACCATTGATCAATTATATATGGAAAACCAATGTTAACCTTAATAACCCTAAGGATTCCAAATAATAATCCCTTGAAATTAATGTTTAATCAAGAAGTTCCTTACTCCATATATATGTAGAGAATCAACAAAGAATGTTCGTTGATTTTAATGGATGGAGAGGGTGTATCTACCACCACTAATACAAGGATTTATAATAAATACATCTAATAATTTCAAAATATGAACACCATGGTCCTTATTAATAGAAAATATACTTCTTAGTATAATATTCCTCATAATTCATCCTTATATTTCATGAAATTCTAGTCCATGTAGCGTGAATTTAAACATTATTACATAAATATCCACCTCACATAATGTCAAATTCAGATAATATAATACACCTTTATAAGATTAAATTATTTATATTGTCCTTGTTTTATGACAATAAACATCTTGGAGAGACATATTATTTGTTTCTTTAAATAATTAAATACCCTCATGTAAGATCTTAGTATATAATATTTTTTTAATTCTCAAATTATTTAATTCTTATGGATATACTAGTTGAATATAATTTCATAGTTCATTTACCCAATAAAAAAATTTCCACATAATTTAATTATCTATGGTTTGATTCCTATAATTTTAGGACCCTTAGTGATGCATGGATATCCTATTCTTGGAATAGCCCCAAATTCTACCTCGATTATTGATTCTACACCTTTTATGATACCATTATTCATTCATTTAATTTCATTCTATTCACACTCACCATGGTATTCATATATTTTTCACATTCCCCCATATGCATTAGATAGATGTATACAAAGTGACCAATCTATGAGATATATGTAGATTGATTCTTATTACTAAGTAAAATGTATTGATGTGTGGATTTTTCATCGTAATCCCACCCATAAATTCTAACATAATATTAGAATATACCAAAGGGACAACATAATCACTACCCCAATTTATTTTTTCCCATTGTTATGTGTTAGGAAGAGTACGATTCATTTTTTCATAGTGTTAATACATTATTAAAATTTGGTTTCCTCCCTTATAACACTAGTATATCCATCGACTTTAATAGAATGTCCCCCATAACATGAGTCAAATCTATACAATCACCCTTTTATGAATATCATAGGGATTTATTTTTATAATTTTAGGATATACAGTTATGTTAAGTTCTTATATCATATGATCAACTTAAAATATTTTTACCATTAACCCTCCCTCTATCCTAGTGTTTGTACCCTTTTATTTATATTCAGTTTCTAAAGTTCCATATATTAGGATCAATCTATCATCATCATTTCTCTACACATGACGATGATATATCCAAAGGCCTCCATATGGGAACAACTCTTGGATTAATTCATATTATTGGAAGATACATAGTGGTGTCAAAATTATCTATAATTAATTAAACCATATTTTTATCCTTATTTAACCATTTCTTCATCCTTGCATATTACACCCCACAAAAAAATGTCAAATACTCTTCTATGTGTTATGTAATGAGATGATGTTATTTTAAATTTTTTGTATAAACAAAATCTTCATGAGACACCCTATATAAAGGTCCTCATTGTATAAAAATTAACTAAAACACATAATTTAACTACATATAACTAGAAAAATCTTGATTGGAACCATCTTACAAGACATTAAACTATATATTTTAATGGACTATATGTTATTGAATTTTTCCTACAAAAGAGACATATCCATATAAGGATTCCCCAACAAAACATTTCAATCCCATAATCAATTCTATTATAAATGTCCCCAATTCCTAATATTTATTTCCTAATTCATGGGATTCCAATATTTACATTCTACCTTCATCGAAAAAATAATTAATTAATCTATACACCAATACATAGGTCTCTAATCTTCGGTACAACTACATAGCATAATTTCATTTTGACCCATTAAAAAATAAAAATTCTATTTTTAGGTACTATGATTTTATTGATTCCTATTATACTAATATATATATAGTGACTATTAGAGGTTTTAACATGGGACTAGTCAAAAATTACATCTACATCACCCCAATAACTTTTAAGGTTACTAATTGGTTCTCCTCATTTATATTTAATCAATCAATGACCATAATTTATAATGGAGTTATTTTAACCAATTACTATATATGGATTGATTCTAGACAGTCACTTGATAAATAGCGACACCTAAATGTCTTAACTAGGTATCTTCCACAAAACTTATGAGTAGTAATCATATTACATTGGACCCATATATAAAATACTCCTAATATCAATATAAATTTTAGAACATATGATTCATAATCTCACAATATTAAAATGCATGGAATATGGTCCCCCTTGAAAGGCCTTAAACTACATAAATGTATCAATTATTTTTTACTTAATTCACTTGCACAAGATCAATATTCATTTAAAAAAACTTGATGTATGTTTCCATCATTAAAAATAAAATCTATAATAAAACACTCTATCCATAATAAGAATATCATAGTGTTAGGGTATTCATGATCAATATTTTTCTTTTTTTCCATTTATTGGACTAAGAAAAAAATCAAAATTCTCATACCATAAATATGAATTATAATTGCACAGATATTTTGTACCGGGTCTTTCCCAAGAACTATTTTCGAAATCATTAATATTATCCCAAAATATATAGTGATGGAAAGATCCCTAATCAGGGGCCTAGTAAAAAATTTCATTAATATGTACCTCCCATCAGGAATGGTATCATAATTAACTTTTAATATTCATAATCTTACTTTACACTATGATTTCGTATCTTCTATGAGAACTACATATGTATTGATTCTTATTTTAATTGGACATGTAGTTTCCTCCCCTTGGGGGTTACCTAAAACAGTATGGGGCATATCTTTCATATTTTGATATCTAACCATAATTTCCATGAATAGTTTCAATCATAGTAGTTCTCATTCATGTTGAGTCAATCTCACCCCATGTCACTAGAAAAGTAATCTTTCATGTGGTCAATATTGTATAGAAATTATATTTAGATGTTGGTTTAAATTTCATGATTATGATGAACAAAAAAGTGTGAAAAATATATTTTTAGGTTTAAACCCCATAAATGGATCTCAAGAAATAATTTGAGTCAAAAATCACTAGTATATTCCCCTTTATAGCTTAAGAAAACAATTGAGTTGAAAAATAAAAAAAAAATAAAAAAAATATTTTATGGTTCTAAAACACACCCTTTTAAAATTCAATATATACATGATGAAATTTTTTATGGGAAAAGGATATATAGAATATGATTTTCTCCTTCACTTGGGATTAAGGTGTTCCATATGTACATTAACATTTTTTAGATTCATTTCATCGTATAAAGAGGATTCACCAATTAGAGTGGTTCAATCATATTTACTCATATTCCTTCACCCTGAGAGTGTTTTTTGAATATACATAAGAATAAATTTCTTGAAACTCAACACCATAATAAATAAAATCTTCTATGTGGAACATAATTCATTAATCATGTTTTTAAATACTCATAATACATTCATGATAACTTTTAATGGGAACATTATACACCATTGGACACCTCTTCATGGTAATGTTATCCACACCACCTTATCTAGCATTCCAAAAAAATGAATATTTTCTTCCAAATGATAATTTTATCAAACACCATTTTATATTAATAAAATTTTAGTGGAATTCATTATTAGCATTTAGTAAATTTTCAACCCAATAATTAATTTTCCTTATATTAATTTCTCATTTCATGTACCTTTTGATATGAATAATATATTCTATAATCTATCTATTCATGTGGATTCTAATAACCTCATTTATATTGATAAGTGAGTTTCTCTTATTTTCAGAAATAACATTATGACATCCTACGATTATACCCCCCTCACAACCAAGTTTTCATTTCATTAAAAGAACTAAAAATTATAAGTAAATGTATTCCTATAAGAAACAATATAATAACTCCTTAATACTTGATTCCGAATATATCAAGAGACATAGTGAAACCCAAATCTCTGATCATGGAACTATAAATGAGGTATTATTCAAATTCCATCATAGTATAGGGTTTCTCCTTTTTAAAATTTTTTCTATCATAATGGCCCCATGCTATAATCGAGGCATCAAATTTTACTATATGTGTCAGCCAGATATATGTAGAAAATCTATATATGAATAACATTTTCCTTGATTACTGTTATCCCTATATGTTTTTTATTTATAACTCATATATCCCAAGACAAACCATAAATAATAATCCATTTATGCTCCCATTTGATCAATAATAATATCATAAAAATGGTCAGTTTAGGATAGGATTAATCATAACAAATTTTAATAACCTCTTATAATATATGAAAATTCATAAATTGAGTTTTTAATAAAAAAAATTATTTCAAGGCTATAGGTAAGGATTTCCTTCAACTCCAATAGACACATTTTCTTGGAAATTATACATGTGATTCCATATCTGGCCTACCAATTAAAGTATTATTTTCTTCATAAGAAAATGGTCATCTAACTCCATGTTCCATAGAAAACATTTTTTTGGAATCCATCTTTCATGTTTTTCATCATTCATCCTTGGCATAAATTTCTATATAATCACATCATGAAACATATCCTTAGGTTAAGGATTAATTTTTTGTTATTACTTATTCATAAATAGATATCAATAATTTGGACTAGTTTTATGTCATAAGAATAAACCACTATAAAATTAAATGTTTATCAATAGATTGAATTTTGTCCTTCACAGAGAGAACCCCCGATAAAAAGGAGAACCATATTTGAATTAAATTAATCATGAAAAAAATCATAATCATATGTCATTGAATTTTTACCAAAAACAATTTCCACTCATCATCAGGGATAATTTATTGAAGTAACTATATTAGTAACTTTTTTGATAATCCACACATGATTGAGAATATTATTTCATTTTAAACAATAAATTTTTGTATTCTAGGATACATAACTGACAAAATATTCTACTTCCACACAGTCATGGGATCACAGTTTCTTCTATACAGGTCAGATAACATGGACTTGGATACTCTAAAATCTCTCATCTCTCTCTAGGTAATAGGAGTGAAGATGGATAATCTCATACAAATTGTTGGTGAAATAGTACACATTAACATTGGCTAAAAGTGGACTATATAATTATGCTTATCATATTAGGATTTCACATTAGACCTCTGATAAGTATAACCTTCTAAATTATACCATATTCAATACATGTGACATAGTAATCATATCACTTTAGACATAAATTCTTTAGTACAAACTTGTAACATTAAAATAATGTTATGTGATAAATTACTATTCCTCCAATCGACTCAACTCTACCATAAATATTAAATAAACCCTGATTAAAAAACTATTCATTCATAAAATATGTTCATTACCTTTACTTAATAACTTGTGAATATAATGACTAAATAAATTCAAAACATTTTATTCTAATATCGTATAATATTGATTTTATTAATTTATTAAGATCATTAAAACTCATGAATTACCTACACCGATTGTGGATCACACCATGAACTAACCTTCAATTCATTAAAATTATTAAATATTATGAATATGCTATATGTGTAATCCTCTTGTATCATATCTATATTATAGTGATTCATACCCATATACCAAGACCAATAACATTAAAAAATGCATTGATTGTATGGCGATAACGTTTCATCCAAACGATGAAATCCCCCTATGAACATGGGGGAGAATTTTAATTTCATTGTCATTTAATATCTCATAATTTAGGATGCATATAAACTTTCCCCATTCATAAATTCTTTATTTGTTATATTTATAACAATTCTATAAGAACACAACTTCATTCTACTATGGCCATCAATTTAGTAAATGTACTATCATCCTTGTAAACTAGGCCCAATATATAACATCCATTAGTAAAGGTAATATTCTTATCATGATCATTCAATTAGTGTTATACCATCAATAATGAATCCAAAATAGGCTACCTCACCATGAAATAAATATCATGGTTTCTATATTGCATCATTATAAATCAAAAAATGTAACAAATTGATAATGATCTCATGTAAAGAGAAAATTGGACATTCTCATATATCCAAATGCCTAATGACACCTAATTCATGTGGCATTATTAATAGGGGTTCATTCCTCATTATATACTATAATTTAGATCACTAAGAGAAAACTTCATGAGAATAAGACTCAATAATTATAATCCCCCACCACTTAACAGTCATACGACATCTATGTACCATTTATATGAGGTATATTGGCCATAGGATGTATGTTTAATATTAATTTTATAGTATCCTTGGGTTCTAAATATAGCTAAGAGTTGTTATGAACTTTTTATATGATAAATAATTAAATGATATTACAATGTAAATAATGTACATAGATATAGTATCACAATTACAGTCTGATAACACCTTACAGAAATCTGTATGTAGATGATTTTGTAATCAAAATGTACTATGCATGTTGGGACTAGGGACCCCACTTTCCCAACACTCCCACTTATAGTAGAGTCATCTTGATAACAATCAATTGGTTATCTCTCAAATATTATGATCATACTTCTACTTCATAATTGATTTAGTTAAGGGGACTACCATGTTTTCATACGTGTCTAATCTATTATGTGGGATTGTACATCCTTGAGTAAAATCACATAAGAGTTGATATCCCTAAGTTTATCATTTTTTACTCTATCGTAATGATGAAATCATTGATAATACCACTATTATAATATTATAAAAATTATAATACATTAGTTTGTTTGTATGATTCTAATAATCTAAAAAATCATTCTACATTTTATACTACTTATTTTAATGCCTCATAAAGTTTCAACATAGTTGATATCTATAGACATGGATACCACTAGATCTAATGGGCATATCATTCAATTGTTTTACCATAACTATAATAATAGATAAATTGATCCATATGAAGACCGGTTTTCCCCCTCAATAACTAATATTACTTCTTCTCCAAATAATAGGTGTATATCCCATTTATGTTCTCAGGTACAATTAGATATCTCTAACTGTTACACAACCAAATCTACAAATATTTTCAAATATTTTCCTACCACAATGATTGTGTTGGTAATATGATATCTAGTATATAATATATCATATATGATTTATCTATCCTTCAAGAAAACAGTGACCGACTCACCATTTTAATCTCTTCTTATTTATTATACATGTCTTCATAGAGAGGTTTATGCCACATGACATTAGAAACAATTGTACCATTATTTGTTCCAACATTTATTTTCCTATTTCTCACCTATATATAAAAAAATTATGTTCCTTAGTAAATTATTTGATCTAACATATTAGATCATATTCCATATTACTTGGGTGACTAATCTATGTTATTCATTATATATTTAGTTTCAATATATTCTTTACCATTTATAAGAATAATAACTTTTTCCCCTATGTTATTATCAAATTATTCATAGAAAACTATGCCACTCCATTTATCCTCTTGTACAAACACCACATACCTTCATTAAAAACAAATACTATAGGATCATAATGATGTAATTAATCCATTAATGATTCTATAAAACATCTATTCCACATTTGAATTCTATGGTGTAACCATAATTATATTATTGTTTTCTATAAACATCTTCCACTACGTTTACATTAATGATGGTGGTCTTGAAACCCAATGTTATAAATAATTATTATAAAAAAATTATATATAAAATATAATTGTAATGGATTTATATATGATAATTCGGTATAAAAAATCAATATTTAGGGAAACTCTACAAGTAACACCAATGTTTAATTTCTCTTGAATACGCACCAATGGATTTATATCAATTTGAGAAACTACGAAAATAACGACTTAACTTTAGTACATGGAATCCAAATTTATGAATTCATCTAAAATTCAAAATCATTACTTATTTATATTTACAAAAATTATGTAGGATATGGATTCATTATTCTCATAGAATAATCCATCACCTAACATGGATGTCTTAAAACCAACTATCTTTGGTTAAAATTTTCATACGTAGTATCTGTCTTTGGAAAACTACATTTCCACATACTCTGGTAGCACATATTCCTATTCAAACTACACCTACATGTTGTTCCTTGATTATATCCATGTCAATGTATCTATGAATGTCTCATACAAAAAAATAACTTTTTATAAAAAAATAGTATATAACTTGAGTATAAATTTTCTATATTAGTGTTTTAATATAAACATTAGGAAAATTAATGAAATTAACATCATGTTTTTCTTGATGCATGATTGTTTACCAACATATTCATAAAAAATCTTAGCATCATGATAATATTATTGTTTCATTAATTATTTATTTAATTTTATAACTCATATTATATCAATTTTCATTTTAGTTAAAAGATTTATATCGGTTGACCCCACTATTTTTTAAATATATATCGACAAGATAATGGAAGACCTTTCATAACATATAATTTTAATAATTAATCCACTAAATACATACATAATGGATATGATGTGTATAAGGAAATGAGGGTATATTAATAAATCCACTATATAATTTAATTATTGGTGAATTGTCATAAGACTTGTCATAGATCTTATATTTACTAACATCATACGTCTAAGGTGAATAAGGAAATATAGTTTTAGGTTTAAATACACTCTACATTTTTCAATAATGATGAATTAATAAATATTTTCTTTAGGGGTGACTAAGATTCTCTTCCAGGTTGTAATATCTTTCCCCATCTCATTGGCTTGAGAGTGTGAAGGATTGCTACTTTCCCTTAAGCGACATTCCCAAGGTGCCAAAGGCTGAAAATAAATGCTGAGGTCTTCGAGAATAAATTGGGGAATGATTTTGCCTTGATAAAAAACCAACCAACCAAATGATCAACTATCAACAAACTACATAATGCATTTCAACAAAACAACCAACTCATGCATTAACAAAAGGGGAACCAAACTATTCCATAACAAACCCACATTCCAAATACAACCAAGCCAAAATCATATTACCAATGCGAAAGACTAAACAAGAGACCCAAAATAAACCAAGACACACTCCACAGCTCTACACCAAGCTCCATGCTCCAAGTACCACCACATCTCCCAAGCATCACCAAGAACCACTAGCAATGAGATGCTTTACCTTTACCTATGTCCTAGAATACGACATCTGCAAAAGCACCAAAGTGACAAAGCAGGGGGGTGAGTACTAATACTCAGTAGGTTTTCCCCAAATGACTTCCCTACACACGCTACTAGGATAAAACTATTAGCATATTTATATAGAACAGATTATATAAAACATTAAATAGTTCAATAACTTGCAACATGCCAAACATACCCTTTCCAAGAGATGAAAAACAAAGGAAGGCCACAACCATGCCAAAATCCATATCCACATCATGAATTAGCACAAAAATTCCATCTTTATAAAGAAACACATGAAAAAGAAACCATTATGGAGGGACTTCCACCCATCCCATTCACCCAATTCTCAACTAGAGGTACTTCCCGACCACTACCCATAATGGTGGTTCTTCCAACCATTATCCATCACCTTTTATAGTGAGACTCCCCCCCCCCACTTCCCTAATGGTGGTTATTACATCCACTATCCATCACCTTTTATAGTAAGACTTCCTAACCACTTTCACACAACCAACACAAGACATAAAACTCAATCAACCAACAAGCACAAAGCACCAAGTTTACACAATGATCACACAACCATTTCCAAAACATGCCAATTCCCTTCAATAAATCACCCATTTATTGAAAACACCCTTTAAATAACTTTCTTTTCCCAACCATATTTCCATTAACAACATCTTTATTGAAAACTATATTTTACAAAACATTGTTATAATCAATCACTAATTATTTTAAAATCAATATTTTAAAATTTCACAACAAAGCCCCTTTTTGCAACAATAACTCATTTTCCCCAAAATCCCAAAAATCATCACCAAATGGATTCCCAACAAGATTCTCACATCATTATCACAATTAATTTCAATCAAAACAATTTAATTGTAACAAAAACTACAAGTTCTAACCAAGTGGAGTTGAGAGAGAAGCCACTTGCCTTTAGGGTTCTGGTGAAAATGACCCACGAACAACCTTACCACAAATTCGTTTAACGAACCACCAAAACCACTCTAGATCTCTTTCCCTAGCATCCATAAGCCTTAAAGTCAACACCCAAGGAAACCACAAACCTATATCTATACACAACGGGTGTAGATCTAGAAAACCAAGAGAGAATGAGGTGTAGATCTAGAGGAATCCACAAAGAACCACAAAATGAGACTTAACCGAGAAGAACCGCCTTAAATCCACCAAGAAACCCCTTATATTTGATTCCAAAACATGTGGGAGAGTAACTAAAACCCTTGAGAAACCAAAATCCTGAGTGAGGATTGAGTGGGAGAAGATTTTGAGTGAAATAGGTTAAGCCTGAGGGAGCCCAAATTTAAAAACCCTCTTTTTAAGTGGTTGCACGGTTAGCCCACATGGTTTGGTAAACTGTGTGCTAACCATGCGCACACCACTATCTTGAGAGAAGGGGTCCACATGGTTACCACGCATGGTTTGGAAAACTGTGTGTAGGCTGTGAAAAGCCTATTGTCTCCCCCTACACGATTTCCTGGAGAACCCGCATGGTTTTTTCTAACCGTGCTCAAACTGTGCGCCCTTAGAAAGGCCTCCAAACTTATTCAAAACCATTAAAAACACTCTCATCCTATTCTAAACTCATCCCAATCACTTTAAATACATAACAAGTCATAACAATGGATACATACCTCAATCCAGGGGTGCTAAATTCCCCCCACCATTGGACTTTTCATCCTCAAAATGTGGGGAACCATCACTATGTCGAAAGAGCACGGGCCATTGCTCGACCATCTCTTTCTCCCGCTCCCAAGTATCTTCTTTAATCTGACGATGCTGCCACAACACATGAACTAAACCGATGATTTTACCATGCAATATTTTCTCTTTCCTATCCAAAATTCGCACTGGCACGTGCACCAAGGAAGCATCCAGTTCTAGCTCAACATGATCCCAACGAATCACATGATCATCATCTGGTTGGTTATTTTTCAACCGCGACACATGAAAACGACCCACGGACAACGGCACCACAAATCTAGTGAATGCACCCCCGAGACCACTCTAGATCTCCTTCCTTATCATCCATAAGCCTTAAAATCAACACCCAAGGCAACCAAAACCATAGATCTATATAAAAATGGTATAGATCTAGAAAATTGAGAGAGAGGGAGATGTAAAACTAGATGAAACCACAAAGAACCACGAGATAAGATTTACCCAAGAAGAACGACCTTCAATCGACCAAGAAACCCCTTTGATTTGCTTCTAAAATGTATGGGAGAGAACCTCCAACCCTTGAGAACCCAAAATCCCATGTGAGGCTCAAGTGGGAGAAGATTTGGAGTAAAATAGGTTAATCCCGAGGGAGCTCGGATTTAAAAACCATCTTTTTAAGTGGTTTCACGGTTAGCCCACACAGTTTGGCAAATCATGCGCATGCCACTATCTCGAGAGAAGGGGTCTGCACGGCTTCCTCACACAGTTTGGAAAACTGTGTGTAGGTTGTGTGAGGCCTATTGTGTCCCCCTACATGGTTTCTTAGATAACCCGCATAGTTTTCTCTAATCGTGCTCAAACTGTGCGCCCTTAGAAATGCCTCCAAAATTATTCAAAACCATTCCAAAATCTCCCAACCTCTTCCCAAATCATCCCAAGCACTTAAAACACATAAAAATGCATAAAAAATGGCTACATACCTCAAACATGGGGTGATACATAGGTCACAATTACAACATACACTTTGGGGAATGTGATTTTCTAGTAGTGTCACATAGTAAAAAACCCTAAAAATAATAATTTTATTATTTATTAAAAATCCTGACACTGCCTATGCTGGTGGTGCATGCACCCATCCATGAGACTATCCATATAAACCTTAATATTTCCATTCAACTCATTTTTTTTCCATTCTATATAGAAATTTTAACCCTTTCATTAAGGCTGTATAAACTAAATAATTAGTAACATTTTGGGGAAAATATGTATAAAAATAAATATTATCCCTCATTGATCCAAAGTCTATGACATAAAATTGTGTGAACCGCTCAATGGGGTAGTGTACACTAGATTATGGTTCCCTATTATTATTTTCTCAGAAATAACCATGTTTCAAGGTATATTTCAATATCTTTTGATAATGATTGGATGAAGATAGACCCCAAATTCAATAATCTCCTTTAAATAACCGTAAAATTATATAAGAATGATACATATTACTCACTAATTTGAAAACTCGTAAAGGGAATCATTTAAATAATTCAAGTCCCTACTCATTAATCATGAATATTGTATATCCATGGAAGGATTTTGAGCACTTTTAATTGGTAAAAGGAATGAATCATTATCGTTAAAAACGCCACAAATGGAGGCTTGAGAAAAACTCAAGCTGCTTCCTAGTAATCCTTTCCAAATCTGTGCCTTCAGAAAATGATAAGGATAAAATAGACTAAAAAATCTTATATGGGCGAATATATATCACTATAAAAATTCATTTTATAGTTTCAAAAAACATCAACCTATGAATCACATGTATTTCCATTTAATACCTTTCATATTATTTCAAATTATTTGTTTGAAATGAATAATGTGTAATTTCAGAGTAATTGGTATCTTTTGTCCCTTGGAATCTCCATTATTAAAACCCCTTCAGGATTCTAATCATGGTAATTAATTCAAGTATCCCATATCTAGATGAGAAAATCATAGCTTAGGGGGAGGGAATATATGTTTTAATATTTAGCATGTGGATATCATCCAAGCAACACAGGTCCTGGAGGAAGCCATATCACATTTCAAATTAGCTAACCTTATCTTGCAGTTATGGTAATAGTATCTCTATATGTATCACTCACATATCCATCTATGTAAAAACAATAAGTAATTGACTAAATCTCATTTCCCATTGTCTCATGAACATGTCCTAGCCTACAGTGATGGTACATGTGCCGCCATATTCAGCCTTCTTATATCCATTTATGGGTATATGTTTAAATGAGATAGGATTGGTTCATACATATATATAGTGAATCTTGTATTTTGAAATTATGATTTACCTAATAAATTCACTTACAATGTTCAATTTTATTCATTTACCATGATATTGCAATTTATTAGTTTGACAAAATACAAAAAATTAATAGTTGAGACATCATAAGAGTAAATTAATTGAGAATTACTTTTGATAAAAGATCATTTTCATATAAAAAAGTATAATAAGTGGAGAATACATAATATAGAGTTTCTCTATAGTTCTAAAAATGGTGAAAAGTGAGCTTTATGTTGCAGTTCATTATAGACTATATTTTAACAAATCTAAAATCTCATTGATTGATTTCCCTAATTTATCGATGTTTAATTTTAATTCATCCATCTCTGTAACTTTAGCTTCCTCAACATGATGTAATCCTACTACTCTAGCAGAAGTATACCACCGACATTCTTGGATACTTCAAGAAATGTTCAATAATCTATTAATAATAAAAAAATCTCATTTATTAGTAGAGGTGGTTTACTGGAATAGATTCTTCATCATGTTAATGTAATTTATCTAGCACTACCTCTATATAAAATTATAGTTTTTTATGTTATAGAGTTATCCAATTCACAATGTGAATTTTTTTTTCTTTTTCGGATAGGAACATTCATTTAAAATTCTCATAATATTATTCTTGATATAATTATATAAGTTAAACGTGTATATTTCTTTAGTTTACCCCCATGTCTTTAAATCCATTGTCTAAGAGAGTTGAAAAATCTCAAATTGAATTTTTATTTTCATTACGAGAAAGGTTGAACATTGAATCAAGACATGGAATTGAAATATTATAGTCGGAATGAATCAATGCTTTGTTTTGAGTTGAGGAATTATGATTGAGATGTATCTTGTGTATTTGTATGAGATTTGGAAGTTTTGGGATATGTTTCGAAAGTTTTGGAGTTTCTAGGAAGGGATGCAGGGTTTTGTGTGCATGGTTTATGAAATCCCATGAGACCCCATGATGCTAGAGACGTTTTCAATTCATTTTAAACTATGGATAAATGATTTTAAAGGTTTGATCAAAATTTTGGGTAAATTGGGTGGGGAATAAAAGGAGAAGTCATGTGTGGTTGGAGATGGTCGCCGGCATGGTGCATGGGTTGTGCCCGATTTAAAACAAATCGTGCTCCTTTCTAAAGAAAGGTGGAAGTGCTGAAAACAGGTTTGATGCTTGATTTTTCAAACAATATGTCCCAACCATTCTGTTCATGGGTGTTGGGTAGTAGGGGTTCACACAGTTGTCATAAGTATTGGCCTACCGTGCGGCAAAACCTTGGATGTGGGTTGGCCTGAGATAGGGCCAACTGCACGGTTGGTGTACTGTTTGGAAAACCAAGTGGCAAAACTGTGTGGCTTTCCTGACTTCGTTAAAACGGCGGGAAATCTCCAAAATTACCCCCATTGTGTTTTTACCCACTCCACCCCATTTCTCATCAGTTTCATGTGCATAGAAAAGGGGGTTCTGACCTGATCATCATTGAAAATGAGTCAAAGTTTAAAATTTATAACTCATACTATCTACAATGTATTGCAGTTTGTAGTGTCGAACCCACGGGGATGGCTGAACAACAAAATTTTCAAAATTTTTTTTTACTTTCAAAACACCCACTACTATCAACAATGGGTGGAGTTTGCCCTATTTTTAACTTTTTTACTTTTAATATATTTTTTTCAATTTTATAAGTTAGTAAAGACAAAACATTTTTTATGTTTTTGTACTAAGATATGATCAAACAGGAAGTAACAAGTAACCAATGAGCAAAAGAGAGGAAAATGTAGATAGATGAACAAACCAGATGTGATGTCTGAGGAAAAACTATCCTTCTGGTCTGAAAGAATTCGTTTTCACCAAAATGACTGCATGTGTAACCACAGAAAATGAATGATTTATCTCCTTTGATATGATATAAGTCAGAGAGATGAATCAATCTTGGATTTCGACACTCCAAGAAAGATTCACCTGCAAAAAAATAATCATGAAAAGTGCAGAAGTACAAACTCACCATCCATTCCGAAGTTATGTTTTGGAATAGAAAATTATAAGAAAATGCATCATCGATCAATGTTACCAATTGATCGTGGAGTTCGAATTCAATTACAAGTGCCATAAAGTTATTGAATGGTTTCAGAATTGATTCCACCGATCAATTCTGAAATAGTTGAAACGATTGAGTGAAAAAAGAAAATAGAAATAACTAGTAGAAAAAGATTTTCCCCGAACCAGTGTTTTAGACAAACATGTTCATTATAAAAATTGGAAATATACGAATATAGTGTATTAGAATTGAAAAAGAGTAGAGAAATCCCCCTTCAATCTCATGATGCTTTTCTCTTGAACTCCTCAAGTCTCTAAGGGTGGTTCTCCAAGGATCTCGCACCGCACATGTGCACTTTTCGCTGCAACAATTTTCATGGTATCTGAACTGCTATAACTAACTTCTTAGAGTTATTTTGGATGCACCTGAACATGTTTTTGGGTTCCTGCATGAATCCACAAAAGAAAACAATTAGGAAACTTTAAAAATAAAAAGATATAAATACAACTTACTTCAATACATAACTGTTATTATTATTTAAATTATTTTTATATATGTACTTGATAATTATTTATTTGTTAAATAGTTAATATTTTGAGTTTATTATTTAATTTATTTTATTTTTTAATGAACATGAATAAAAAATAATGTTATTTAATTAACATTATTAATGTAAATATCTTAATAAAAGACTTTAAGGTTAAAAGTTATTATATTAGTAAGTTAATTATTAATATAATTTAAATATAATTATTATATTTATGAATTTATTTATTAATTTTATAATTTACAGTTAGATTATATTATTAAGATCATAATTTAATATTTAGTTATTTGATTTCTCCTGCATAGATGTTGAATCGGCGATGTAGCCCTGAGGTGTTCGGCGTCTTGCAACGACGGGATTCCAGGTAGGAAAGTGGTTCGTAGGGTCTCGGCTTGCGTCCTCCAGCTCGGACGCAACAACTCCTTCAGTGCAAGCTCCCGGCAGAAGTGGGAAGAACAATGAAGGATTGCAGTGGATCTGAGAGCTTCTGCAGAGGGTGACTCGGCTTCAGTGGCGGCACGCGGTCCAGCGACAAGGTATAAAATGAGTTACTGGAATCCAACGGTGACCTAATATTTAATCTACATAAATAAACTTAAATCAATTAAATAAATGAATCAAAAACTAAGAATGCAGTTAATTAATTAAATGATTAATTAGAAACATAAAACTAAAAAAACATAAGCTAAAATTAAATATTAAATAGTGCAAATAAATAAAATGAAACTGGATTACTCTTTTAATTTTGAAAGTCATTAATTAAATTGATTAAAAATAATAAATTTAAGAGTTAAATTAATAAATGAAGACAAGTTAAAACATTAATTGTAAATTAATGTCAAGTCATATAAAGAAAGACTTAAAAGAAAATAAATATTAAGGTAATAAAATGAAAACAAAATGGAAGATTGTTTAATTAAAGAAAACAAACACATCATAAAATTTAAAGTGAAGCAGAATTAAAAATTGAAAGGCAAATAGAAAAATTAAATAAGTATAACACAAAAAATGAAAATAAAGGATAAAATTACAACTTTAATTATAAAAAAAATTAAATAATAAATTTTATTATAAAATTACAAGTGTAAATAATTAGTAAAACATGCAAAAATAAATAATAAAATGATTAAAAATTAAATAAATAGACGTGGCACACTAGGTAAAACTAAGGAAACATCAAATTTCCCCATAATTAAACATTGTTTGTCCACAAACAATTTCATGCTTTATTATCATTGGAAAATAGACGTGTGATTTTATTAATCAACTATGAAGGTAACATATTTTGAAATTCCAAATTAGAGGACATGAAACTGAGTATTAGGCTTTAGAAATAAAATATTCAAAAGAGGTCTTGCCCAAAACGAACTCTTACTGGTGATCGAGAAAGAAGTGAATCATCTACCATTGAGGATGTCCTACCTCATTTATGAATATTCCAAATAACTTATTACTATTCAAGGCTAATATCTAAAATCAAGAGTGATAATAGGTTAAAAGTAAGTGGAATTAAAAACTTAACCGGAGGAAATTTATACTTTGAATTTCACCTAAGATCAAAAAATTAATATATATTTTTTGATTCACCTTTTTGATACAACCTAAATGATTCCCATATAAACCAATTTCTCCCCTCTTCATTTTGTGTTCATTATTCCTCTCACCTTAATGAACTCATTTTTTACCCTAAAACATTATTTTATTTTTCCCAAACCATGTAACATGTGCTAAGCATTGTAAAAATGAACTTATTCATTATTGTACGGAGGGATTTTAGTTAACATAAACGCACCTAGCGTCTAGTGTCTCAGAGAATCACCATGGGCTCCCAAATGCCCAAATTACTCCAGTTTCAATAGAATCATTAAAAGCCAATCAATTTTTCTCACTAAGGTGATAATTTTTTAATAAATAAAGAGAAATGATTCCCCTAATAAAAGTACAATCTTCTAGTCCCTAAAGCTATCATCTCAATTCCACTAACAGGTATCCTATATCACTCTCAAACATAGTTCCTAAACTGAAAATTCATAAAATCAATAAACAAATTCACTGAACAAACATCCATTATAAAAAATTCCAGATAAAGGCATGTCTTAACTATAAAAATGGTAACTGTCCTTAGGAAATATTCAATTGGAGTTCAGTGTGAAGTCTACAAAGACAAAAATTGTGATAGAATATTGAAACATTTCAACCATTATTTGACAATTTTTTTAAAGAGTATTGGAATTTGATGGGCTTCATTAAGCACAATTAATCTCAAGATAAGTTAACACCCTCCTCCACACTTGAAACCCAACTTTTCCCCCAACGTTGAATGAAAATATAGAGAAGAACAATTTAACAATTAAAACTCAAAATAGATTTCCAAAACAGTAGATAATGACATGTATCAAGGGTTTCATTGATGTTCACAAGATTGTATGGCACAATAAAAATATTTTAATTATACAGGTTCACATACATTGTCATTTAAGGTAGTGAATTTTTTTAATATAGTTCAAACAGTACCCTGAAAACAAATAGGTGTATAGTGAATAAGGTGTTAACAATTTAATAGATTAGATTCAAATTGATTTTCAATAGTTCATAAAAAAAATTATTACTAAACTCCCAATAAATGAATAAGAAAATTCAAATGAAAAAAACTTGTCATCTTGTATGTAGCCCCATACATAGTTTCTAGCAGTGAAGAGATTAAACCAATGAGACTCAACTTTCCGTAAAGGGGCTCTTGCAGAACTCTTTTTAAAAGCATAAAAGATCCTGTAGTAATAACTTTTAGCAAAAAAAACATGTAGTAGAATTGTTAGTAAAGAGACACCTGTAGAAGAAATTTTTAGTAGCAGAAGAAAATTACGGACTTTCCAACACTACCACCAGTGAGTCACCAACAATAGTGTATCAGTGGCTCGGGTGTATTTGTGAGTCAACGACTCAATGACAACATTGAAATTGTGGCTTAGCAGTGATTTTTTTTAAAGTATACAGGAGCATAAAATAAATGAATAGGTAAAATGAAGGTACTTCCCTGTTAAATTTTATCATTAATGATCTAGTATAGGAATTCCCCTCCTTTATGACACTAACAACAACATACCTTAGAAACACAAAGTAGGAAGACCAAGTAAAAATTCTAGCAAAGGCAGAGAATAGAAAAAGGCAACACATAACCACTTTATTCAAAACATAACACGAACTAAATTAAAGACCAAGATTGAACCATGGTACGACTCCCATGAAGCACTACATTTTATGTCTTCAGTTAGACATTATTAAGAATCGATTTTCTAGCATAGTGAAGGAAACCAAGCCCTTCAGTTGTCCTTCAAAATAATGTTTGACTCTCTTCCCATTAAAAATCATGGGTTTGTTTTCATCTCCTACAATCTCTAAAGCTCTATTCTTAAACACTCTAACCACAGTAAAAATAGTAGACCACATGGATTTCAGTTTCCCAGGAAATAGTTTAAGTCTAGAGTAAAAGAGAAGGACCTTCTATCCAAGGTTAAATTATTTGGTTTGTATGAAAGAATCATGAATGATCTTGGACCTCTCTTTAAAAATCCTAGAATTGTCATAATACTCTTTCATTATTTCATCTAATTCACCCACCTCAAGAAATATCCTCTCAATAGCATTCTTGAAATCAAAGTTCAAGGCCTTATCTACCCAAATTGACTTGGCCTGCAACTCCACAGGAAAATGACATAATGTCCCAAATTACAGCCTATATGGAGACATACTTATTGGGGTGTTAAAAGATATTCTAGATGCCCATAAATCTTCATATAATTAAAGAAACCATACTTTTCTAGATTGAGATATAGTTTTCTCCAGAATAGGTTTTAGCTCCATTTTATGGATATCCACCTGTCCACTAGATTGTGGATGGTAAGCAGTACCGGTTTTATGGGTGTATCAATAATTTTCCATTAAAGCCTTAAACTTGTAGTTTTTATAGTGTGTTCCATTATCAGGGGTGACGACTTTTGGTACTATAGTTCTTGAAAAGATATTCTTATTGAAAAACAAAATAACATAATTTTCTTGATTTTTGGGAAGAGCTACAACCTCAACCCATTTAGACACATAATATAAAACCCCTAGAATTTACTCATTCCCAATAGATTATGGAAATAGAACCATGAAATATAAATCATAGAAATCAATAATATCTACTTTCATAATACACTTCCGGGGTAACTCCTTCCTCCTAACATTTCCTAACCTATGACACCTGTCACAGACAACAACAATGATCCTACCATCTTTGAATATGGTGGGAAAATAAAAACTAGCTTGATGAAATTCTTGACCTATCCTCTCACCGCCATGGTGTCCTCCCCAAGGTGAGGAGTGATAACTTTCTAAAATGGGCTTCATCTCTTCTTCCACCACACACCATCTTAGGATAGCATCAGCACACCTCCCAAACGACAAAGGATCATCCCAAAGGTAATACTGACCTTTTGAAATAAATTTCTTCCTTTGTTTATTAGACATGTATTTGGGAAATACACTAGCTGCTAGGAAACTCACTTAATCTGTAAACCATGAATATTGGATTATTGACACAGTGAGAAGTTTTTCATCAGTAAAGGAAGAGTTGATCTCCCTTGGATCTTCAGAATGGGTATAAGGAAGCCTAGATAGGGGGTTTGTAATAAGGTTTTCATCTCTCTGTTCATCCCTAATATCTAAATAAAACTATTGTAATAACAAAATCAATCTAATCAAACTAGGTTTGGATTATTTTATAGAAAGAAAGTATTTCAAGGTGGAATGGTCGATAAATATAATAAATTTTGACCCTAGATGATACTTCCTAAACTTCTCAAGAGAAAAAACCACTACTAACAACATCTTTTCGGTTGTGGTATAGTTTCTTTGAGCCTCATTTAGAATTCTAGAAGCATAATAAACCACATGAAACTTATTATCACTTCTATGTCCTAGGACAACACCAACAATCATATCACTAGCATGACACCTTAATTCAAAATGGAATTTTCAATCAGGTGCAGTGATGATAGGTGATGTAGTGAGTTTTTCCATATGTAGATTAAAAGAATCAAGACAATTTTGGTCAAACACAAAGGGTGAATCCTTAACAAGAAAAGAAGTCAAGGGATTTTTGAAAAGTATTTTATAAACCTCCAGTAGAAACTGGCATGTCATAGAAAACTTATTACACCTTTTACATTTTTAGGAGGTGGGAGTTTTTGAATTACTTCAATTTTTAGTATTATCAACCTCCAAACCTCTCTTGGACACTTTATGTCACATCAAAATCCCCTCATTGACTATGAATTGTCATTTTTCCCAGTTAAGAACTAGGTTGTTCTCTAAGAATCTTCCAATACTAACACTAAATTTTCTAAGCAAGAATCAAAATTGCTACCCACAATGGAGAAGTAATCCATGAAAACCTCTATGATCCACTCAATAATATCAAAGAAAATAGAAATCATACACCTTTGAAAGGTAGTAGAGGCCCCACACAACCCATAGGGCATCCACCAGTAGGCAAATGTCCCAAAGGGGCATGTGAAAGTAGTCTTCTTTTGATCCTATAGAGAAAGTAGAAGCTGTTTGTAACCAGAATAACCATATAGGAAACAGAAAAATTCATTCCCAGCAAGCCTCTCAAGCATTTGATCAAGGTAGGGCATTGTAAAAGGGTCCTTTCTAGTGGCATAATTAAGTTTCTAATAGTCCATACAGACTCTCCATTTTGTGGATTTTCTAACTTGAATTTCTTCATTTTTCTCATTTTTGATAATTATGAAACATCCTTTCTTAGTGACTACTTGGACCAGGCTGAACCAAGTACTATTAGAGATATGGTAGATTATTCCAATGTCAAGAAGAATGATTACTTCTTCCTCAAAACTTCATTCATATTAGGGTTCAATCTTCTTTGGCATTCCACTCTAGGTTTATGGTCTGGCTCTATAGGGATTTTATGCATGAAGAATGAAGGAATAATTACGTTAATATCATATATGGTCCATCATATGACAGATTTAAATTTATTAAGAACATTCAACAATCTTTATTCTTGATTAACATTCATATTAGTAGAAATTATAACATGAATTGTGTAATTTTTACCCAAAAAGAACATTTAAGATGTGGAGGAAGTTGTTTTACTTCAAGAATGGGTGATTTTTCACTTGATGGAAGAATCTTGGGCATAGGAGGAGCAAGTTCTTCAACATATTTCTTGAAGGGATTTTGGAAAGTTGAATGGTTTTCAATTTCAAGACCAGATTCAAAATTTACAGAACTATTGTCCAATGTGGACATCTCAATTTATAGAGCTTCTAGGTCTGAGTTTAACAATTTTATCATAGAAAAGTAATAATTTTGTATTAATATCTATCCCTATACCTCATAAAAATGTTTATAAATGTTGGTGATAGCACAATCCTAATCATATTCCCTCAATAATTCCCAAATTTCAGAAACAGATGACACATCTTCAGCAGAAGCAGAAACTAGACAGTTGTCCCGTTCTGGAAAATTTTCTAGATTCTTTATATGAATAGATTCAATAGATTGTAAGATATTTAAATCATGATTTTATGTTTCCAAATCAATTTCTTCATCAGATAATTTTTTTTTCATATTCTTCAAGACTTTTGGTTGAATTTTTAGCTACTAAGGACTCTATCTTAAAAATATTTTCAGGGAATTTTGGTCCTTTCACATTAATAAAAACATTAAACTTTCTTGTTGTTCTCTAATTTTGAAAATTAATTGACCTCTAGAAACATCAATAACAACTCCACCAGTGTCCAAGAAGGGACTATAAATAATTATGGGAACTTCTACGTCACACTCCATATGAAGGACTAAAAACTTTGGGAGGTAAAAATAGATTCCCAACTCAAACTAGAAAGGTACCTACCCCACCTACAGGATGAGTGAAAGAACGGTTATTCAACTGAAGGATGAATGTTGTGGGCTGATGATCACCCAACCTCAAATATTAGAATAGTGATTATGGGAGAAGATTGATTCTAGAACCAATGTCACAAAGGAAGTTTAGTTGACTAGAATTTCCTAAGGTATAGGGAATTACCAAGCTACCTAGGTCTTTATGTTTGGGTGGGATTTTTTTGGAGTATAGTTGTAACATCCCAGGTAAATAAAGAAATATGACATTTTTATATTTATTAATATTTGTGAATTAAATATTAATTTTTCTTTAAAGGGGATTTCTATGTTTGATGGCGTACCTGATACACAACAACGAGTTTCTTTGAAATCTTACGTTGCACACTAATAATATAATATTATTATTTTAAATGGTAGTTAACGCATAGTCGTTGTATTGGAAGGAATGAATAGAACTAACTAAAATATGATTATACATGTTTTTTAAATATTTTTACATTTATCCAATAAAATTAGAGGCTTAAAATAAGAAAGAATCCAATTTTAAGCATAAATACTCAAATATTCATTAAAATGTCGATTTACCGCCTTTTGATGGCGAACCCTATTTAAATCTAGTTTTGGTCACTTTTTTATGTTCTATTTGACAAAATAAAATTATTCTTTAGAATCGGGACATCAAAATTTACATTGGATGAAATTTTGGAATTTTTCTGATAAAATTCATTTTTAATGAATAGTAAACAAATACTGTATTTTAATTCAAAACTACATTTTAATCTAATTTATTTATAAGGTTAGATTATCTTTTTAATTGGTTTTAAAGTGTAATTAGATTATTTTTTACTATTTAATCCAATTTTGGTCATTGGAAGTAATTTCACTATGAAATTGGACATAAATAAGTGTCAATCTTTTGATAGCTAATATTTCTTAAAAATACGCCTTTTGTTTTGACAGCGGAAATTAATTTTAAATTAATTTCTTTCACTTCGGTGTTTTGAATTTAGAAAAATGGATTCCATATTTGGAATCAGGAGGTCCAAATTGTGTAAATATGTAACTTTTATTTATAGACATTAGGAATATTTACTTCAATAAAAAATTTATTTACCATGGTTAAATGGTAAATCTGGTAAATAAGGGTAAAAAAATATTATTATAATAATATAAAATTATCCTAACATGTGTCCTAATCCTATTGGTTGATACATATCAAACCATGAGCATCCTTGGGTCAATTTTGTGACCCCATGGAGCCACTTGAGGGTGATAATGACACTTTATATTAATTAATTTAAAGTAAAGACAAAAATGACATAAACAAATATCTTTTAGTAAATCAATTTTTACATGGGGTTGTATAAGTAATATCTTAGACTATAAATATTAATTATAAAGATAAAAGGATTTACTATATTATGCTATTTTTTTATAATTTTTATACATCAAATAAATTAAATTATTTATGACACAATAATGATGCAGTTTTTACCTCATTAATAAATGATTTAAATAAATAAGATTATAAAGATTAAAATAATATCCAAAACCTGTCCAATTCTTAATGGATGATTTTATTTTGACCATGAGTCATCTTATATTCTAATTTAATAATTTTTGGACCTTTTGAAAGTGAAGATAAGTTTATAATAAAATAATATTTTCACACTTTCCTAAAGAGTCCCTCCTCCCCCTTATAAAAAGCCCTCACCTCTAACCCATTCCTCACAACTCTCAATCCCCTTGACTCATCCAAAATCTGCCCAATTAAGCTCTATACATCTCTATCCTCCTCCTAAAAGTCTTAACTTAGGTAGAATGCACTTCAACAAACCCTTTTGGTTCAAACCAAAGGGAGTTACCCGAATTAAAGGTTACGGTTTCTCTTAAATTCTTTTGTTTTGTTTTATTTTATTTTACTTCTCCAACCACCTAAACTATTTTTATTCATTTATTTTATAAAAAAACCAGTATCCGAAATATACTAGGTTTTTTTTATGAGAATTATTTGAACTACACTTACACACACCCCCGTCTAATGGGTAAAGAACATACTGTTTCTGTGGACAGTGAACTACTGCCTCACAAGACGATGATTGTTCAAATATCGCCAACCACCTCTCATGGTGGACATTATGATGACACTGTATTTATATATGATATATATTATATTTATATTGTTTCTATGCTTATGTATTTTTCATTTATAGAATACCGTTATGGTTTCCATAGTGGGTAAATACGATAATCTCATTTGATGAAGTGTGGATTACCACCCACTCAAAGTGATATGACTCATTCATGACTTATGTGGAAAAAATAAATGGTAAAGTTAATGAAATTATATATTATATTATACTGGAATTATAATATACTTATTTATCCTTAAGTTTTCATTCCATTACAATACGAAATAGAAATGGAAGTAGCGTTCATGGGTACGTACAACTTACTGTCTCCATGAACGGTGCATTTAATTTCTTATCCCCAAATGTTATGTACTATTATAAATGCATACATATACTAGATATATATTATATATATGATATCTAAATCATGAATATAATTCTTGAGATAATGGATATTTGACCATATGAACAACTTGTAATTATAAGAAGTTCATTTTTGACTCAAGTGCCAAATATCAACAAAACAACCGTTATTAACTTAAATGAGTACATAATGTTATAACATGGTAATAAGTTCTTTAAAAGGAATTATAAACTGAAAAAAAGGAACTTAATAAATTATAAATTAACTTTAGTTTATTTCGTCAAGATATTAAAGAACGAACGGGTCAAGTCGGACATGAGGTAAGGGACTTCGTATCAATATCATTTCATTGAGACATATTTTGTTTTAATACACGAATTTCCTTTATACACTGTATAAACACCTTTGAATTTTCATTTCATTCAAACAGAATCTTTTTCTATGAAGCATTTTACTAAATGAAAAAAAAGAATGTTTCTTTTAAAGTAAGTAGTGACAATGACCTTTATGCCGCCACAAGTATTATTTGATCTTTGGATTCCTTAACAAGCCGTAATTTTTTTAAAAGAGAAAATAAATACCATATACTCTTTTATGTATTTTGGTTTTGAAAATGGTTTTGATAATGGATTTGTTATTTCAATATATTTAAGCGATATATTGTGATTGAAATGTGGAAATGTTTTCATTCCTTTATATTTTTTGTATGTGTTATGATTTTATAATGGTACTTGGACATTTGATAGGTGGTTACATGATAAACCAAATGACGGGTGGTGTCATGATATACCAGGATGGGTGGTTACATTATAACCTCCAATGCATTGGGTATGGAAGTCGGTCGTATGGCTATTCCATTTAGTGATATGTGTGGAAGTCGACCATATGGTTATTCCATTTAATTATGTTTATGTCCTAAGTTACCTTTATATGTTATGTGTTCTTTATATGGGTTTTATGGTAATATTTTGGTTACAAAAGGGTAAGAAATGATCTTTTATTCAGTGAAGAGTATTTACTACTTCATAAAGGTGAAAAGTATTACTTATGATAAAATATTCATGATTTACTTGTTGTTTTGAAAAACTAACAGTTTTCCTTCTTTGTATATCCCTTACTGAGCTTTTTATCCTCATCCCAAGTTTTTGAAATATTTTTCATAGGACATAAAGCAGAATAGGGTCAAGTATGAGATCATAGAAAAGTCATGTTATCTAAAACATGGAACTAGACATGACTTTTTTTCAAGAATTTTTATTTTGAGAAAAAACAGAAACTGGGTAGATGTATGTAATATTCAAGTTGTTATGTATATGTTATAACCTAATTCTCTAAAGCTCTAAACCTGAAAAGATCTTCAATGTGAATTATTAACTTAATTCAAGAATATGCAATGTTTAAGGTTGGGTCCTTATAGTTGGTATCAGAGGTCAGTTTAGATAACTTTCACTACTGGAAAACGGCTTATTTGCAACGGATGAATTGCGACGGGATCCCGTCGCAAAAGGGATTTTGCGACGGGGCTCCATCAAAAATGGCCCGTTGCTGAAAACGGCATCGCAAATAGATTTTTTTGCGATGGGTCCGTCGCAAAAAATATATTTGCGACGATATTTTCCCCCACCGCAAATGGTTTTTCGTTTATATATAAAAAAGTTATTTGCTATGGGAAACCCCGTCGCAAATACTCCCATCGCAAATACGGGTAAAAATAATAAAAAAATAAAATAATTCATAAAAATTATATAATACTACATCATAATAATAATAATAATAATAATAAGAAATATTATTATAATATTAAAAATAAAAAATATAAAAAATATAATTATGAAATATTAATATAAAAAAATAACAATAATATGAATATAATAATACAAATATTAATAATATAAAAAATTAATATAATATTATTATTATTAAAATAAACATACATATTTATGAAAAAATAATATTAAAAAAAACTCTCTAACTGAAGATTCAAGAGGGAGAAAGAGAGGAAAAGAGAGAAGTTGGAGTGATTTGAAGAAAAAAATAGGTAGGCGTATATATAAGTTAGATTTATTGCGGCGGGATTATTTGCGACGGGGCCCGTCACAAATAATCCTGTCCGAATTGGTATTTGCGACGGGTCCCGTCGCAAATAGTAGTTACCGCCGCTGGGTATTTGCGACGGGTTAAAGCCCCCCATCGCAAATACACTTTCCGCGTTTTGGCACACAAATCACGCCAAACCTATTGCGATGGGTCTCGTCACAATTAATCTCATCCGCATTGGTATTTGTGACGGGACCCGTCGTAAATAACGACCTGCCGACAAAACGTTTGCGACGACTGACTTTACCGTTGCAAATAGTATTTACCGTCGCCGGTTATTTGCGACGGGTCAAAGCCCCCCGTCACAAATACACTTCCCGCGTTTTGGCGTGCAAATCGTGCCAAACCTATTGCGACGGGACCCATATCCCCGTCGCAAATAATTGACCATTTGCGACGGGGATACAATCCCATCCCAAATACGTCTTTCGTTGGACTTGTTGTGACGGGATTATATACCGTCACAACTAACCCGTCGCAAATACCCACTTTTCTCATTGTGTTTAGCACATAGGGTATTGTTAAATTAATATCTATAAATAAATTTATGATAAGATTGAAGTGATATAGAATTTACAGATTACCATGTTGCTTCGCCTAAGATATTTCTATGTTAAGAATGGTTTTTTGTAGAGGAAACAGAGTTGCTTTTCTGGGAAGGCATATAGAGGGAAATGAGCTTCCAAATCAACATACAGAGATGGTCAGAATCAGAGTTGAACTATTTTTTGCAATGATGGATTAGTTGACTCAGGTGATAAATGGAAGTTGTGTTTATAGATGGTGTTTTGGTTTATTCTAAAAGCAAATAGGAGCATGAAAGTCATTTAAGGGTTGTTTTGAAAACCTTAAATGAAAAGAAACTGTATGGAAAATTCAGCAAGTGTGAGTTTTTGTTACGAAAAATTTCATTCCTTGGTCACATTGTTTCAAAAAATGGCATAACTGTTGATCTTGCTAAAACAAAAGTTGTTGAAGAATGGAAAAGACCCACAAATATAACCGAGATCCGTAGTTTTCTTGGTTTGGTAGGTTATTACCGGAGGTTTGTTGAGAATTTTGCCCAGTTATCTAGTCTAATGACTAAGTTAAATCGAAAAGGTGTTAATTTCATTTGGACAAAAGAATGTGATGATTGTTTTCAGGAATTGAAATGAAGATTGGTGAATGCTCCAGTTTTGGCACGACCTTCCAGAAATGGTGAGTTTGCTATTTATAGTGATGCTTCATTGAAAGGACTTGGTTGTGTCCTTATGCCGAATGATCAAGTAATTTCTTATGTTTCACGTCAGTTGAAACCTCATGAGTTAAATTACCCTTCACATGATTTGGAATTAGCTGCTGTTGTTTTTGCTTTAAAAATTTGGAGGCATAATTTGTATAGAGTAAAATGTGAAATATATACTGACCATAAAAGTTTAAAGTATATATTCAATCAGAAAGAATTAAACATGAGACATATGAGATGGCTGTAATTAATCAAGGATTATGATTGCATGATCCTTTACCATCCGAGAAAAGTAAATAATGTGGCTGATGCTTTGAGTCGAAAAAGTAATGCTTCATTAACCATGATACATTTGGAATGAGATCCTTTGGTTTTTGATTTGATAAACTTTGGCATAGAAGTTGTTGATGCAGGAAATTCATCTATTTTGTTTCAGGTGTTAGTGGAGTCATCTCTATCAGACAGAATTAAGCAAGTGCAGAAGGGAGACAGTGAGTTGTAGAAAAAGGTAGAGTTGGTTCAAAAGGGTAAGTTGCCAGATTTTAACATTGATAATGATTGTGTTTTGAGGTTTGGGAAAAGATTATGCGTGCCTTGTGATTCAATGTTGAAGAATGATTTGTTATGTGAAGCTCACAGTTCCCCATTTTCAGTCAATCCTAGAAGAACTAAGATGTATAGAGATATTCGGGAGTATTATTGGTGGGATGGAATGAAAAGAGATATTACTGATTTTACATTGAAGTGTTTGACCTGTCAGCAGGTTAAAGCAGAGCGGAAGTTATTGAAATGGATGCTTCAGTCTTTACCAGTGCCATAGTGGAAATGGGAAAATATATCCATGGACTTCGTTTTGGGATTACCAAAGATATCTTGAGGTAATAATGAAATCTGGGTTAGTGTTGATCGATTGACTAAATCTACTCATTTCCTTCCTATTCGAGATACTTTGTCTCTATATCAACATTCTCAGTTGTATGTTAAAGTGATTTTCAGGTTGCATGGTGTTCTCCTTTCCATTGTATCTGATCGTGATCCCAGGTTTACTTCTAACTTTTGGAAAGGCCTTTAGAAGTCATTGGGTACTGAATTAAATTTTACTACAACTTTTCCTCCACAATCAGATGGGTAGCCCGAACAAAAAATTCAGACCTTAGAGGATATGTTATGTGCGTGTTCACTAGATTACCAAGGATTTTTGGACCAACATATTTCTTTGGTTGAATTTTCTTATAATAACAGCTTTCATTCCAGTATATAGATGGCTTCGTTTGAAGTATTATATGGAAAGCATTTTTGAACTCTAGATTTTTGGGATGAAGTAGGTGAAAGGAAGCTAATGGGACCAGAATTGGTATAAGAGATGATAGAGAAAGTTCAATTGATTCAGAAGCACATGAGAACAACTAGGATCAGAAAGAAAAGTTATGTGGATAATCAGAGGAAGGATCTCTCTTTCGAGGTAGGTGATCATGTATTTCTTAAAGTTTCTCTATAGAAAAGTGTGATGTGTTTTGGGAAGAAAGGAAAGTTGAGTCTGAGGTACATTGTACCTTATGAAATCCTAGATAAAGTGGGATATGTTTCCTACAGAGTGGCTTTACCTCCATGTATGTCCTAGGTACACAATGTTTTTCATGTTTCAATGTTGAGAAAGTATATTCCAGATCCCTCTCATGTTTTGAGCCCAGAGGTAGTTCAGTTGGAAGAGAATATATCTTATGAGGAACAACCAGTCCAGATTCTTGACCGAAGAGAGAAAGTATTGTAGAATAAGGTAATTCACCAGGTAAAGGTTTTGTGGAAAAACCATATGGTTGAAGAGGCAACATGGAAATCTGAAAATACTATGAGGGATAAATACCCCCATTTATTTGATAAGTGGATAAAATTACGAGGATGAAATTTCCTAAATGGGGGAAGGATGTAACATCCCAGGTAAATAAAGAAATATGACATTTTCATATTTATTATAATATGTGAATTACATATTAATTTTACTTCAAAGGGGATTTCTATGTTTGAGGGTGTACCCGATACGCAACAACGAGTTTCTTTGAAATCTTACGATGCACACTAATAATATAATATTATTATTTTAAATGGTAGTTAACACCTAGTCGTTGTATTGGAAAGAATGAATAGAACTAACTAAAATATGATTATACAAGTTTGTTAAATGTTTTTACATTTATCGAATAAATATTAAAGGCTTAAAATAAGAAAGAATCTGATTTCAAGCACAAATACTCAAATATTCATTAAATGGTCGATTCACCACCTTTTGATGGAGAACCCTCTTTAAATCTAGTTTTGAACACTTTTATATGTTCTATTTGACAAAATAAAATTATTCTATAGAACGGGACATCAAAATTTACATCGGATGAAATTTTGGTATTTTCTGATAAAATTCATTTTTAATGAATAGTGAAAAAATACTGTATTTTAATTCAAAACTGCATTTTAATCTAATTTATTTATAAGGATAGATTATATTTTTAATTGGTTTTAAAGTTTAATTATATTATGTTTTTAATATTTAATCCAATTTTGGTCATTGGAAGTAATTTCACTATGAAATTGGATATAAATAAGTGTCAATCTTTTGATAGTTAATATTTCTTAAAAAAACGCCTTTTGTTTTGACATCGGGAATTAATTTTAAATTAATTTCTCCCACTTCTGTGTTTTGAATTTGAAAAAATGGATTCCATACTTGGAATCAGGAGTTCCAAATTGTGTAAATAGATAACTTTTATTTATAGACATTATGAATATTTACTTCAGTAAAAATTTTATTTACCATGGTTAAAGTTTAAATCTGGTAAATAAGGATAAACAAATATTATTATAACAATATAAAATTACCTTAACATTTGTTCTAATCCTATTGGTTGATAAATATCCGACCATGGAAATCCTTGGGTCGATTTTGGGACCCCATGGAGCCACTTGAAGGTGATAATGACACTTTATATTAATTAATTTAAAGTAAAGACAAAATGACATAAACAAATAGCTTTTAGTAAATAAATTTTTAAATAGAGTTATATAAGATATCTATTAGAATATAAATATTAATTAGAAAGATAAAATGATTTCCTACATTATGGTATTTTTTTATAATTTTTAGACATCAAATAAATTAAATTATTTATTACACAATAATGATATAGTGTTTACCTAATTAATAAATGATTTAAATAAATAAGATTATAAAGATTAAAATAATATACAAAACCTGTCCAATTATTATTGGATGATTTTATTTAGACCATGATTCATCTTATCTTCGACTTTAATGATTTTTGGACCTTTTTAAAATGAAGATAAGTTTATAATAAAATAATATTTTCACACTATCTTAAAGTGCCCCTCCTCCCCCTAATAAAAATCCCTCACCTCCAACCCATTCATCACACCTCTCAAGCCCCTTGTATCGTACAAAATCTTCCAAATTAAGCTCTCTATATCCCTATAATCATCCTAGAAGCCTTAACGTAGGCAGAAGGCTCTTTAAAAAATCCTTTTGGTTCAAACCAAAGGGAGCTACCCGAATTAAAGGTAATTGTTTCTCTTACATTCTTTTGTTTTATTTTGTTTTATTTTACTTCTCCAAACCCCTAAACTCTTTTTATTACTTTATTTTATAAAAAACCAGTATCCTAAACATACTAGGTTGTTTTTATGAGAAGGATTCAAACTACACTTACACACACCTCCATCTAATGGGTAAAGAACATATTGTTTCTCTGGACGACGAACTACTGCCTCACAAAATGATGATTGTTCAAATATATACAACTATCTATCATGGTGGAAATTATGATAAAACTATATTTATAAATGATATATATTATATTTATATTGTTTTTATGCTTTTGTATTTTTCATTTATAGAATACCATTATGGTTTCCATAGTGGGTAAATACGATAATTTCATTTGAGGAAGTACGGACTACCGCCCCCTCAAAGTGATATGACTCGTCCATGCCTTATGTGGAACACATAAATGGTAGAGTTAATGAAATTATATATGATATTATATTGGAATTATAATATACTTATGTATCATTATGTTTTCATTCCATTACAATACAAAATAGAAATGGAAGTAGTGTTCATGCGAACGTACGACTTACCGTCTCCATGAATGGTGTATTTCATTTCTTATCTCCAAATGTTTTGTACTATTATAAATACATACATATACTAGATATATATGATATATATGATATCTACATCATGAATATCATTCTATAGACAATGGATATTTGACCACATGAACAACTTGTAATTATAAGAAGTTCATTTTTGACTCAAGTACCAAATATCGACAAAGCGACCGTTATTAACTTAAATGACTAGATAATGTTATAACATGGTAATAAGTGATTTAAAAGGAATGATAAACTTGAAAAAACAGGTTTTAAGAAAGAAGAAATTAACTTTAGTTTATTATTCAGGAGATTAAAGAACGAACGGGTCAAGTTGGACACGAGGTAAGGGACTTCATCTCAATCTCCTTTCATTGAGGCATATTTTGTTTTAATACGAGACTTTATTTTATATGCTTATAAAAACCTTTGAATTTTAATTTCATTCAAAGGAAATGCTTTTCTACGAAGCATTTTACTAAATTACAAAAAAGAATGTTTCTTTTAACGTAAGCGGTGACAACAACCTTTCATCCGCCACAAGTATTATTTGATATTTTGATTCCTTAACAAGCCATAATTTTTTTAAAAAGGAAAATAAATACCATATACTCTTTTATGTATTTTGTTATTTAAAATGGTTTTGATAATGAATTTGTTATGCCAATATATTTCAACGATATATTGTGATTGAAATGTGGAAATGTTTTCATTCCTTTATATTTGTTGTATGTGTTATGATTTTATAATGGTAATTGGAAATTTGATGGGTGGTTATGTGATAAAACAAATGACGGGTGCTGTCGTGATAAACCAGGATGGGTGGTTACGTTATAACCTCCAATGCATTGGGTATGGAAGTCGGCCGTATGGCTATTCCATTTAGTGATATGTGTGAAAGTCGACCGTATGGTCATTCCATTTAAGTATGTTTATGTCCTAAGTTACCTTTATATGTTATGTGTTCTTTATATGAGTTTTATGGTAATATTTTGGTTACAAAAGGGTAAGTAATGATCTTTTATTCAGTGAAGAGTATTTACTACTTCATAAAGGTGAAAAGTATTACTTATGATAAAGTATTCATTGTTTACTTGTTGTTTTGAAAAACTAACAATTTTCCTTCTTTGTGTATCCATTACTGAGCTTTTTATGCTCATAAAAAGTTTTTGAAATGTTTTTCATAGGACATAAAGTGGAATGGGGTCAAGGATGAGATCAAGGAAAAATCATGCTGTCTAAAACATGGAACTAGACATGACTCTTTTTTTCAATAATTTTTATTTTGAGAAAAAAAATGGAAACTGGGTAGATGTATGTAATATTCAATTTGTTACGTATATGTTATGACCTAATTCTCTAAATCTCTAAACCTGAAAAGATCCTCAATGATAATTATTAACTTAATTCAAGAATATGCAATGTTTAAGGCCTTGTCCTTATAATAGCACTACACTCTTCAATGAGGCTGTAGGTAGAAAATTCTTTAAGTGTATTTTTATTTGAAATAATTTTTAAGAGATTTTAGATAAGATGGGATTTGGATTAAGGCTGGAATGAAAGGAATTTTCACATGGACCTTGGTAAAATACCATGTAACTGGATAAGTTCATCTTTGGCGTTACATTGGGGTTTCAATTTTTCATGGAAAGGGATGGGTGGGGCATAATTCTTAAGTATAGTAGGCATATCCATAAATTCTTCAGAATATTTTTCTTTTACTTTATTCTTTTTATTTTTGGAAACATGTTTAGATTGAATTTCAGGTGTCAAATTATGATTTTTTTTCATTTTCATGAAATTTATGTTGACTTCCAGATTATGAATAAAGCAGAATTTTCTTTCCAGATTCATTCAGTTTTTTAGTTTGGGAATTTTCAAAGTCATTTTCAGCTATAGTTTGAGTATTAAGACAACTTCTAGTGATAACAACCATGATATTATCCCTATGGTTAAGTTCATTTGTGCTTTTTAATCAACCTTTATCCTTAGAAGTGAAGTCTCTAGCTATTTGGGCCAATTGAGTTTTCATGATTGCATTCTAGAATCATTTTAAATTTTATCAGTTTCATATTGGGCATGATGTTTATTCAATTGAGTTAACCATCCTTCCTCTTGGGAGTTCATTCTATTTAAAAATTTATCCAATTTTGAAGTAACATGGCCATCAAAATTTACTTGTGCATTAGATGATTCACACCTCTATTGATTTTGAAAATTTTATCTAGGTTGGTTTTGGTAATTAGGGGCAGTGGTTTTTTGACTATTACTTGATCATTCCAAGACAGATTAGGATGGTTCCAATAGCCTTGGTTATAATTGTTAGAAAATGGGTCTTCTTTAGCAGGAATTCTAGGACCATAATTTAAAAAATATTCATTTTCTTTTTAGTGGTCTATCATATCAAAGTTGTGAACAAAAAACTTCTCAGTGTGACCAAACATTCCACATTGAGAAAATTGTTCCCTCAATGATTGGTCTGAGTTTTGACAACCCGGTTGATTCACAAATTGTTTGGAATTTTGGTTCATTAAGGATTGATGTTGGTTGGCGATTTCAGCTAGTTGATATTGAGTATTCATTTCCATTCTAGAACCAGTGTTAGGATTTTTATTCACTCTTTTTATTCATGAATTTTTATATTGAGTGTTTAAAGAAAGGTAATAGAAAATTTGTTTTAAATCTTCATATTTCTTATCATTATAAATTCCCCGAAAAGCTTGGTCTACTATGTTTTGACTAGAGGAGAATAACCCTTCATAAAAGGTGTCCATGAGAAGGTGGGATGGGAGTTGATGACGAGGACACTGCCTATGAATGTCCTTAAATCTATCCCAAGACTTATTAAAGGCTTCTCAATCCTCTTGATAAAAACATTTTATTTTAGTGCTAAGTTCTCCTTTAAGTCCTTGGGGATATTATTTCATTATAAATGAACATTATACTTGGTCCCAATTCTCAAAAATGTTCTCATCCACACTCAAAAACAAGTTTTGAGCATTCCCTTTAAGAAAAAATGGAATCAATCACATTCAATGTTCATTTTATATGAGTCCTAAGAGAGGATGTTGTTGCACAGTATTATAGAAGTCTCTAATGAAGGCTAGAGAGTCCTCATTAGAGATCCAATTGAAAGAAGGAAATAGAGAAATGTGGTACTATTTCCGTTCATAATTTCTATCTCTAGGGGAAAGTCTAATGAATGAAGGATTACTTGAGACATGAGGGAGTTGGAACTCCATCATCCTAGGACTCTCAGTTTCATCTAATAGTTCAAGGTGAATGTTTTGATGAGTATGAGGTGCAAAAAATATATCATCTAAATTTTCAATTTCAGTTTTGTTTTTCTTTTTTAGAAAAATTAACTGTTTATCTATTTTGGGTTATGGAGCACTAATCTAGTAGTGGAACATCTTGTGCTCGTACAAAATGTAATATCAGAGTGAAACTAGCACAAACACAATGAACAATAACTATGTAGTTTAGCACAAAATTAGCAAAAACAATATTAAGAGGCAAGCAGAAAAATTATAATAAATGAAAGATGTCGGTAACATGAAAATTAACTAAACAAATACAGGCAGAATTTGACAAGACAATTTTTTTTAAAAATTGTTTTCAATTTTAAATTTCTTTTACGTTTTTTTTGAATTTTTTTAAAATATTTTTTAATGAAAATGGTCGCTCGAAGACTTCCCCAGCTATAACGCTAAAAAATTGACTCGATCGTCATTGAAAACCAGTCAATGATTAATATTTATAACTCCTACTGACTACAATGTATAATGGTCTGTAGGGTTGAACTGATAGGGATGGATGAAGAACAAAAACATCTTTTTTTTCTATTCAAAACTCCCACTAGTGCCAACAGTGGGTGGATATTTCTCTGTTTTTTTACATTTAATTTTTTTTTTAAATTTTATAAGTGAGTAAAGAAAAACAACTTTTTTATGTTTTTGTTCTAAGCTATGATCAAATAGGAAGTAAGAAGAATCCAATGAGAAAATGAGAGGAAACAAGTTGATAAAAGAACAAACAAGATAAGATGTTTGGGAAAAAACTATCCTATTGGTTAGAAAGTAATCTTTTTCACAAAAATGAATGAAAGCATAACAAATGAAAATGAATGATTTATCTCCCTCACTATGAGATAAATCAACCAGATGGATCAATCTTAGAGTTCTCCACTCCAAGAAAGACTCAACTGTAAAAATTAAACATGAAAAGTGCAACAAAATAGAATCACCATCCATTTTGAAGTTATGTTTTTGAACAAAAAATTATAAGAAAATGCATCCCTGGTCAAACTTCACATTTGATTAAGGAGTTTTAATTTTAGAACAAGTGGCACAAAGCAATTGAATGGATTTAGAATTCTTCTCGCCGATCAAATATTAAATCATTGAAAAGATTGAGTGAAAAAGGAAAATAGAAATAACCAGTAGAAAACGATTTCGTTCAAACTGGTGTTTTAACACAAAATTTTCAATAAAAAAATTGGAAATATACTATTAGAGAGCATTAGAATTGAAAAAGGTAAGAAGATAAATCCCCTTCAATCTGGTGCTACACTGCTCATGAACTCCTCAGGTCTCCAAGAGTGGTTCTCCAAGGATTTGTTCTACTGTCCCCTGATGTCGTATGATAAGTGAATGAGAGTTGTGTAGTGAATGGTTTACCCTGCTCGTACAGCTGCTGAATTTTTAAATCTTCTATCACGCTCTGGTTGTCACAATCATTTGCACCTACATAGGTATGTTCTTCACCCTCGCACCGCACACATGCACCTATCATGACAACACTTGTCATTGTATCTTAACCCATGTAACTAAATTCTAAGAGTTCATTAGGATGCATGTCGACGTGTCATGGGTTCCTGCATGAATCTGAAAATGTAAACAGTTAGAATAGTTTAAAAATAAAAATATATAAAAACAACTTAATTCTATACTTAATTATTATTGTTTTTTAAATTCTTATTATATAACTAGTTAATATTTGTGAATTTTTTAATTAATAAATATTTCAAATTGATTATTTAATTTAATTTATTTTGTAAAGAACTTTTATAAATATTAATGTAATTTAATTAACATTACTAAAGTAAATATTTTAATAAAAGACTTTAAGGTTAAAAGTTATTATATTATTAATCTAAATATTTATTTAATTTAAATACAATTATTATAGTTATTAATTTAGTTTATAATTAATAGTTAGATTAAATTATTAAAATCATAATTTAATATTTAGTTATATGATTACTTTATTAAATCAATATTATTAATATTATTATTTATTTATTTTAACATCTTTATGTGTTTATTTATCTGATCCAGTGATTTATCCAGCCCAGAATGTTGAATCAACGACGTGGCCATGAGGCGTTCGACCTCTTACAGCGATGGGAGTTTAGGAGGAAAAGCAGATCGTTGGGTCTCTATGGCTCGGATGCAGTGACTCATCCGATGCCAGCTCGTGGAGTCTGTGGGAAGAACAATGGAGTACTGGGGTGGATCTGAGAGCTTCTGCGAAGGGTGACTCGGCTTCGGTGGCGGCGCGCGGTCCCGCGGCAAAGTGGGTGTCCAAGTGGTGAGGGCAACCTCCTGAGGTTCAATTTCAATATCTATGCAATAGGTTTGGATTTGGGTTCATAGGGATGGTTCGGGTAGCGACGGTGTGTCGCGGAAGAGGAATGGTGTCAAACTGAGAGTAAGGGGTTGCTGGAGCGGAGACGATTAAGGCAGCATGTTGAGGAGAGGAAAACATGTGGTTAATAAAGTAATCATATAACTAAATCTATCATTTTCAAATGAGGCTCTCTATCCTTAATTTTTTCATGGTTTTGGATGCTAAAATGAGGTTCTATGATCCTTATGTTTTCATGGTTTAGGATGTCAGACTAATACTCTATAATACTATATTTTTCATTGTATATGTTGTTGGACTGAGGCTCTATGATCCCAGATTATAAACATGAGATGGTTACATGAACCGAGGCTCCATGATACAGTGCTGAATTTAATTGAATAGTGAATAAACCTTTATAACTAAAAGAATTTCACCCATTTGTGATGTGTATTAGGTTATCGACATGGCAAGATAAAGTAAGGATTGTTGGATTTGAAGAGAGAATATAAATGATAAAATGGTTAATTAATAATTTTTTAAATGTGAAATGTGGTTCTCTTCTTACCCTATTTTTATTGAAAATTGACTATCTTCATAAACTATTATCGAGGATAGTAATTTAATTATACACAATTGGTGGTGACCTACTTATTTTTACTCACACCCTACATGGGCATCCATTTCACATTGGTACCCAAGTATCTCTCACATGTCTATTGCAGAAATAGGTTTGAGCTGAGGCCAGTGTGGAATTTTTAATGGTTAGGCATGATATCTTGATGGTATCAGGTGACATGATGGTTCTAGATTGGTTATTATATAGATCCTTTTATAGATTATTTTCTTTTTTTATTTCATTTAACCTATCCATTGGGGGGGGTTGGTTGTATGTATCACTTGGTGGTTTTGACTTTATTTTGTTTGATTCTATTACAACATCATTCTATTTCATTTTATTTATTCATTCAGTGTATGGTGATGTGTATGATGTCTTGTTATCTACACATATTTTTCACTCTTATATTGGTGTATAGTCTCTACATAGTTCCACTATATACCCCCATTTCTATTTAACAACCTATGGCATAAGAGGGTGTGTTATTGAGGCCATGTGGAGAAGTTGATTATGACACTAGTTTAGTGTCATCAAGGTCAAGATGTTGAAAATTATTGTAAATGGTTATTACATTACTATTGTATTAATATTAGGGGTTTGGTATACTGGATATCTATGAATATGTCAGATCATGAGATTGACACCTGGATGGTTCATCACAAAAACCTATTCCAGTTGGAATTCCTAGTTACTAAGGGATGATTTTGATGATCTAGATTTGTGATGTTATGATTTTATATTATTTTTTATTTGAGAGATTCCCTTATTGTTTGGACTTCAAGAATTGTGATATAATTATTGTTCTTGACCCGTTTACAAGAATCTTATGACATAGTTTTAAATATTCTTCTGTATGGCAAAGATGTGTCTTATTCATCATGGTCAGTATGTAGAATCCACATATTATAGGATTTATAGTGTCTTATTTTTTGGATTTCATTCTGAATGAAGGTTATGAGGATCTACGGTAAGATGTTCAATGAGGACTCATGTGTGATCCTCATTTTTTGTTGGTGTAGTGACCCTAGTGGTTAAGTACGATATAAGTGTTTGACTTTTAGACCCTTAACTATGGTTTTTTTCAGAGTCAATTTCATGTCTGAGTCATATTGGGAGCATTCTAATGTGTTGATTGTTAGAGTGGATGGACACCCTAGTTGTGGGTAGTTTGTTGTTATATGACACCTTCATGGTTTGAGACCCTATAAGATAGTGTTTTGACTTTATGACATAGATTTAAGATGATATAGGTGCATGTTGACGCCCTGTGAGTTCTGTCCATTAGTGACATGACATAGACCTTGTTAGATTGGACCAAGTGAAATTCTTAACGTGACTCTAGTTGAGGGAATTAATTTAGTATTGATTTTGTGCATGACCCATGATAGGGGTTGTCCAATTTGTATGTTACATTTATTGTGTGAGTCATGTGTTGATATTTTGTTACTTTTTATAGTGTTTCATGAGGGGTGAAACCTAGTAGTACTTTTAGACACTTCAAATACATTTGGTTTAGAGAAAGAACACATGAGTTATAGTGTTATCCTTTTGGTTGGTTTATAGAGGGGCATGATGGATTTGGTGATTTTTTGGGTGATGGTTGTGCATTCAAGTTAGGCCTAGTGGACTTCAACTAGCCCAAATGTGCATGATTTCATTCAGTAATGACCATATAGGTGAGATGATCCTGACATGTTTACAGTGAAAAACACATTATGTTCTCTAGTTTCCATGGGGTGTATAGCACTAGGAGTGTTTATTCTTTGGTGGAACTTTTGGTTACGGAGTGAATGATGGGATGTGATTTAAATATTAAATCACTATATGTATCTCTAAGAATGTGGTGAGATCAAAGAAGACCATAGTATAACAATGAATAGATATTGGGTTTTTTAGTGGCGGTGTATGTGCTTTTGAATTGTGAAATAATTTTGGTTTGGGAAAGCACCACATGTTCTCTATGATTGGATAGAATGGATTTAGGGGTACGAATGGATAGTGGGTGGGACTTGTCTATATAGTTTTGATAATGATGACATGTTAGAGTCAGAATCATATAATGTGGAGGGGTCACTAAAGAGTTTGTCCGATGGTTATGTTTTTTTTGGAATATTGGGGGAGTGATGGTTTGTGAAGCTCAGTGTTTTATTCTATGTGGATCTAACATTATGATAGTTCATTACTTAGGTTCTTGAGTGGATTAGGATGTTTTCAGTAGGTTGATAACTGATGATAAATTTATGATATGCTTGTAGGAAGGAATACATAAGAACATTGGATGGGTTTTTATGTCCCTACAGTTAGAGGTGACATTTGAAATGAATTATCGGTGGTGGTATTCATCAATGAAAACATAAAAAAAAATTAGTTATTTTTTATCATGACCAATATCATGACATAATAATTGGGTTATTAAAAGAGAAATTGATATACACCTAGATAATAAAATGTATTTTATGGATTGATGTGGGGTCTCCTGGGAGTTTCACTTGTAGAGTGGTGCATGTAAAATTGTATGATCGAGGTGATCTAATAAAGGTATGTGAGAAAAGTTATAGTGATGCAACATATGTTGGAAAATACCATTGGCTAAGTTCCCAAATTTTGGGAATGAGTGATAGATGATATGTTGTCTTGTTTCTCAGGTGATGTTGAGGTATCCATGCCGTATTGTTTGTTCAGTAGTGGTTGGAGAGTGGGATGAAGCGGTTTAGTTTGGATAGGTGAGTTTGTGATGACGACATTCCTACGGTGGGAAGTGTATATCAGCTGTTCAGGTGTGACACTCATAATGGAAGGGTCACAAGTGTATGAAACTAGCAATGGATTAGTTGTGGTAGAATAGTGATTTTAGTGGGGAATCATTATTCACTATGATTAGATTCTATAGGGATTGTATACAAGAAATCATTTGTGGGGTGTGATTGAGACGAGTGTAGACTTATGCTCGGGGTGGATTCAAAAAACAATACATGGTGCTTGTTTCAGAGGTGCATTGATGTGTGTGGTAGGTAATGACTATGGTTTTGTGTCAGTCGAGTATATGGTTATGGAATATCATTGGGATTTGGGTGTGGACTTTAGTGGGAATTTTTGGGTGGTTGTGGAATTCCTTTGATAGTGAATCCAATATGATCTTGTGTGACGTTAATGGGATAAATGATAGAGCTAGGCACTTTTGGGGGAAGAGTAGGCATAGGATATTCAAGAAGTGGTTAGGAAACAATGTGGGTGAGGAAGGTTAAAATCTATGTTTGGTTTTTCATATTTTAAATGATGAGTGATTTTTGGGTTTGAATTATTCTTTAATTAAAGAAAACAAACCTTTCATAAAATTAAAAGTGAAGCATGATTAAAAATTGAAAGGAAAAACAGAAAAATTAAATAAGTATAACACAAAAAATGATTTTAAACGCTAAAATTATTATTATTTTATATAAAAATTTATTAAATAATAAATTTAATTATAAAATTAAAAAAGTAAAAATAATTTGTAAAACAAGAAAAAATAAATAATAAAAATATGTGGAAAACAAAGTAAAACTAAGGCCACATCAGGTTCCAAAACCTCTTCCTCCACCTCCCTCCTTTAACATTGGGGTGTTTTCATGATGATTCATCAGCATTTTGAGGTATGATCCAACCTCTAGTGGATTTCCTTTATTTTTCATCTCCCTCTCTAATTTTCTAGATTTTAGGTTTATATAGTGTTTATTATTCCACTAGAGCATGGTGTAATCATCCATTTCTCATGAGGATTTTGGTTGGCTTTTGTTGAAGTGATTTCGAGATGGATTTCACATGTTTTTGTGTAATATTTCTTTATATTATGTATTCGAGGGGAATGTTCTTTGTTTTTTTACAACTGATGTTATTTATGAAATTTTTGAAGTGGTATATCCTATTATAGATTTTCATTAGGATGGCATTGTGAGTCTATTTTGGAACATCCCTGGTGGTTTCATGAAGTTCCATTAAGTATTGATCGACCCGATGTGTTTCAGATATTATTCTATATATGGGATCAATTTAAAAATTAATTATATTCATTATAATTAATTAACTATGGTTTCTTGGTGTGAGACTAAGGATTGAGTGGCGATGAAGAACTATGTTCGATGTTGAGTGGTGTGGACGATCCTTGAAAGTGCCTCGACAAGGCCACATTGCATTGGAAATGTTTTTGAAATATTTTTTGATGACATAGGTGGTCCAAGAGAATTACCCATAGTCTTAAATATTGTATTATATGTGAATTTTAGTATTTGTCTCAAATAACATGTGTTGTGTATTTCTTCCTTGGAATATGTAATTTGGGTTTTAGCATCATATTAACACCTTAAACTTTTCATGGATCCCATTGTGTACATGGGTGTCTATAAAATCAAACGTACAACCATCCTTGGGGTGTTCCATTTCATGGAAGGGGTAAATTGGAGTTGCAAAGGGACAATATGGAATAATTTTATGTGTTAATATTTTATAATAATTCCTATGAGTATTGCAAAATGGTTTTACATGTGTACATTTTGTTTTGACCAAGCTTTGAGTGAAAAATGGGGAAAGCTATGTTTTGAAATAATTTTTATTTTGAAATGAGGTTTTGACCACCATGTGATTTATAAAAGGGATTATAAATGGATTTAAAATGATAATTTTAACTGATTGTGTGATTCCCATATTTTTTAAAATGTATCAATGACCTGTTAATGGGTTTCAGGGAAGATGCTAGTTTTGGACCTTGTTTGGATTTGAATTGAAACCCATTTTTGAAGTGTCTATTTGAAATGTTTTAAAATTATAGTTGGTCTAATTGATTCTTAACGTTATAAAATAAAGACATACATGAGTTATGGAACATAATGGTTAAATTTGGTAAATGTATAAAGAAGCATGTACATGTGGTAAATGACATGGGTGGGTTATTGGAATGAGGAACTTCTCCCACATGTCGTGATAGACTGATGCTCTAGGTCACACTAATTTTTTTCTTGGATTAGGATGTCGAACTGAGGTTATATGATCCTAATGTTTGAATGATTTATGATTTTCAAATGAGGCTCTCTATCCTTAATTTTTTCATGGTTTTGGATGCTAAAATGAGGTTATATGATCCTTATGTTTTCATGGTTTAGGATGTCAGACTAATACTCTATAATACTATATTTTTCATTGTATATGTTGTTGAACTAAGGATTTATGATCCCAAATTATAAACATGAGATGGTTACATGAACTGAGGCTCCATGATACAGTGCTAAATTTAATTGAACAGTGAATAAACCTTTATAACTAAAAGTATTTCACCCATTTGTGATGTGTATTAGGTTATCGGCATGGAAAGATAAAGTAAGGATAGTTGGATTTTAATAGAGAATATAAATGATAAAATAGTTAATTAATAATTTTCTAAATGTGAAATGTTGTTATCTTCTTACCCTATTTTTTTATTGAAAATTAATTATCTTTATAAACTATTATTGAGGATAGTAATTTAATTATACACAATTGGTGGTGGCCTACTTATTTTTACTCACACCCTACATGGGCATCCATTTCACATTGGTACCCAAGTATCTCTTATATGTCTATTGAAGGAATAGGTTTGAGCTGAGTCCAGTGTAGAATTTTTAATGGTTAGGCATGATATCTTGATGGTATCAGGTTACATCATGGTTCTAGATTGGTTATTATATAGATCCTTTTATAGATTATTTTCTTTTTTTATTTCATTTAACCTATCCATTGGGGGGTTGGTTGTATGTATCACTTGGTGGTTTGGACTTTATTTTATTTGATTCTATTACAACATCATTCTATTTCGTTTTATTTATTCATTCAGGGTATGGTGATGTGTATGATGTCTTGTTTTCTACATATATTTTTCACTCTTATATTGGTGTATAGTCTCTAAATAGTTCCACTATATACCCCCATTTCTATTTAGCAACCTATGGAAAAAGAGGGTGTGTTATTAAGGCCATGTGGAGAACTTGATTATGACACTTGTTTAGTGTCATCAAGGTCAAGATGTTGAAAATTATTATAAATGGTTATTACATTACTATTATATTAATATTAGGGGTTCGGTATACTGGATATCTATGAATATTCCAGATCATGAAATTGAGACCTGGCTGGTTCATCACAAAAACCTATTCCAGTTGGAATTCCTAGTTACCAAGGGATGATTTTGATGATCTAGATTTGTGATGTTATGATTTTATATTATTTTTTATTTGAGATATGCCCTTATTGTTTGGACTTCAAGAATTGTGATATAATTATTTTTCTTGACCCGTTTACAAGACTCTTATGACACGGTTTTAAATATTCTTTTGTACGGTAATGATGTGTCTTATTCATCAAGGTCGGTACGTAGAATCCACATATTATAGGATTTATAGTGTCTGATTTTTTGGATTTCATTCTGAATGAAGGTTATGAGGATCTACGATAATATTTTCAATGAGGACACATGTGTGATCCTCATTTTTTGTTGGTGTAGTGACCTTGGTGGGTAAGCATGATATAAGTGTTTGACTTTTAGACCCTTAACTATGGTTTTTTTCAGAATCAATTTCATGTCCGAGTCATCTTGGGAGTATTCTAATGTGTTGATTGTTAGAGTGGATGGACACCCTAGTTGTGGGTAGTTTGTTGTTATATGACACCTTCATGGTTTGAGACCCTATAAGATAGTGTTTTGATTTTATGACATAGATTGAAGATGATACAGGTGCATGTTGATGCCCCGTGAGTTCTGGCCATTAGTGACATGACATAGACCTTGTCAGATTGGACCAAGTGAAATTCTTAACATGACTCTATTTGAGGGAATTATTTTAGTATTGATTTTGTGCATGACCCATGATAGGGGTTGTCCAATTTGTGTGTTACATTTAGTGTGTGAGTCATGTGTTGATATTTTGTTACTTTTTATAGTGTTTCATGAGGGGTGAAACTTTGTAGGACTTTTAGAAAATTCAAATACATTTGGTTTAGAGAAAGAACACATGAGTTATAGTGTTCTCCTTTTGGTTGGTTTATAGAGGGGAATGATGGATTTGGTTCTTTTTTGGGTGATGGTTGTGCATGAAAGTTATGCCTAGTGAATTTCAGCTAGCCCAAATGTGCAGGATTTCATTCAGTAATGACCATATAGGTGAGATGAACCTGACATGTTTACAGTGAAAAACACATGATGTTCTCTAGTTTCCATGGGGTGTATAGCACTGTGAGTATTTATTCTTTGGTGAAACTTTTGGTTACGGAGTGAATGATGGGATGAGCTTCCAATATTAAATCACTATATGTATCTCTATGAATGTGGTGAGATCAATGAAGAACATAGTATAATAATGAATGGATCTTGGGTTTTTTAGTGCCGGTGTATGTGATTTTGAATTGTGAAATAATTTTGGTTTGGGAAAGCACCACATGTTCTATATGATTGGATAGAATGGATTTAGGGGTAAGAATGGATAGTGGGTAGGACTTGTCTGTATAGTTTTGATAATACTGACATGATAGAGTCAGAATCATATTATGTGGAAGGGTCACTAAAGAGTTTGTGTGATGGTTATGTTTTTTTGGAATATTGGGGAAGTGAATGGTTTGGGAAGCTCGGTGTTTTATGCTATGTGGATCTAACATTATGATAGTTCATTACTTAGGTTCTTGAGTGGATTAGGATGTTTTCAGTAGGTCGATAACTGATGATAATTTTACGATATGCTTGTAGGAAGGAATATATAAGAACTTTGGATGGTTTTTTATGTCCCTGTGGTTAGAGGTGACATTTTAAATGAATTATCGGTGGTGGTATTCATCAATGAAAACATAAAAAAAATTAGCTATTGTTTATCATGACCAATATCATGACATAATAATTGGGTTATTAAAAGAGAAATTGATATACACCTAGATAATAAAATGTATTTTATGGATTGATGTGGGGTCTCCTGGGAGTTTCACTTGTAGAGTGGTGCATGTAAAATTGTATGGTCGAGGTGCTCTAATAAAGGTATGTGAGAAAAGTTATAGTGATGCAACATATGTTGGAAAATACCATGGGATAAGTTCCCAAATTTTGGGAATGAGTGATATATGATATGTTGTCTTCTTTCTCAGGTGATGTTGAGGTATCCATGCCGTATTGTTTGTTCAGTAGTGGTTGGAGAGTGGGATGAAGCGGTTAAGGTTGGATAGGTGAGTTTGTGATGATGACACTCCTACAGTGGGAAGTGTATATCAGTTGTTGAGGTGTGACACTCATAATGGAAGGGTCACAAGTGTATGAAACTAGCAATTGATCAATTGTGGTAGAATAGTGATTTTAGTGTGGAATCATTATTCATTGTGATTAGATTCTATAGGGATTGTATACAAGAAATAATTTTTGGGGTGTGATTGAGACGAGTGTAGACTTATGCTCAGGGTGGCTTCAAAAAACAATACATGGTGCTTTTTTCAGAGGTGCATTGATGTGTGTGGTAGGGAATGACTACAGTTTTGTGTGAGTCGAGTATATGGTTATGGAATCTTATTGGGATTTGGGTGTTAATTCTTGCTCAAATTTACCCAAAAGAAGAAGGTAGGACTGTCCTTGTAGTCTAGTTTGGGTTGTCGAATCCTCAGAGACCTAAGAAGTACCTACAGACACATACATTCTATGGACTATTTTTGGCTATGAAGTGGCCAACTTGGGTTTATTTTGGATGGTTTTAAAGGATAACTAACAGATTTGAGTAAATTCAATTTAAAATAATGAGTTGATCCTAGGTTATCACTCGGGGTGGATTAGATGAATTCCTTTTTTAATGATTTCAATTTTTTATAATTGAGATGGGTTCATTTAAGAAGATCAAACATAATCATCACTTACTGGTTTAATGTATACACACCCTAATACTAATAACCTATACACTTAAAGGATCAAATCATTGATCACTCCAAGGTAAAGGTTCGTATTAGCACTTGAAATGTGTGACCTTAAATTCAATAAGGATGAAGATGTTTTAAAATCACCAAATAAAAATCTCATTTAAAAGTAGTGATTAGCCATTAATGGATTGAGAAATAACATCCAATCCAACCCCTTGCTACTCTCTTGGATCAACCCATAAAAGAGTTATCCCTCCATTGATGACATGTCTTCAATGGAAGCGGGAAGTAGACTTACGATGGTGGAATTGAAGAAGTAAAAACAAACAACAACAAAAATCGATCACTCAACCGTTTTGTGATAAATATCACAAAGTATGGTGCGAATTAATTGAAACCTTGAACCAATAGTATCAAAGTGATATGTAGAACAACAGAATAAGATTAGAAGAAGAACTTCTATTAAGAAACTAGGATGAATTAAAACAACTTACATGTGAAGGAAGAACGTTACAAATAGAAATTGGCAGCATAACATTAAGATGAAAACAAAGCTCAAAGATGAAAAAATCCTTCACCACCACTACCTTAAATAGGAATTTTGGGAGCCTTTGGTCGAGACTCCAACAGTACAAAGGATCCCACTTGAGTATGGTAGGCCTAGGGTGGTGGAAAGTAAGGGAGAGGAGACTTTTCCACCCTTGACCTGAGGTGGCATCCATCTTGCTTCCACCGAACAAATGTGCTTGTAAGTACTTCTAGATGGTAGAATAAGAGTGGTCCATAGAAGAATAAAATGGATTCCCGGATGTCTCCTACCCTCCTGTAAAATTTGGGCCCCTTTGGAGTTGTGTATTCGGAGATATGATTAGATTAGTGGACTGTTTTTCTGGGCCATAGAATCTGGCCCAGAATTTTATCTCTAACTTGGGACGCCTAAATGGACACCATGGAGGCCATATTAGCATTGGATAATGCAGATTTATTTGTTCCTCTACATTCCTTATAGCATCCCACTAAATTTGGGATTCATTGGGCCTGTATGTTGGGCCCCACAGTCTCATCAGTGGGCTGGTGTCCAATCTGACTTCTCCAGAATTGTTTCCTTTCATCACAAAATATCGCCATCTTCTTCCATGAATTCTCCATTGATCCCTGAATCAAACATGTTCATATTGAAGTTTATATAAATTTCCAAAAATATCTAATTAAAATATGTATAATTAGATTCCTTAAAATCAGATGAATCATTGGGTACTTCAAATGATGTTAAAAAATGTACCACATAATAGTGCATTTTAAGAAGATATTATAATCATAATGTGAAATGATGTTCAAAGTGTAAAATGCACTAAAATGGTGTTTATGAATAATAAATAACATGAATATTATATATATATTAACAATTAATATTATCCCCATTTAGTGGCTAATCACACCCCCAACTTGAGTTTTGTTAGTCCCGAGCAAAATATATCTCAACAATATGAAATTTGAATTCCCTTTTCCAAAAACATTTTAATACACAATGATCACCAAAAACCCTTATACCAAACAATCATGAAAACCATCAAAATATTTTAATACAAGATAGTTTCATAAGTATATCCCAATCTCAATCCCATTCTTTTGTTCAAATTCATTTCCATATTTCATCCAATATCAATTAAGCATGAGGTTGTGTTGTGCATCACAATAGACATGCGAGTTCATCTTTATTAAAGGGGGAAATGACGGAAGCACTAGGTGGAATCACATTTCAATATTAAGACGAGTATTCAAATTTTTTTTATTGTATTTTTTTATTGTTTTTTTTTTGCAATTTTTCCATGGCAATTGAAGTTGCACTCAAAAGAGTCAACCCCTGCAGCGAGACTTTGCCGATGACTCCCAGGCTCAAAGACCTTAGGGAACAAAGTGAAGCCCACATAATCGGGAATCATCTCGACTTAACTCAGTCAAAAACAAATTCAAATTACCAAAAATATAGATAAAATTATTAACTATGGGCCAAAAAACTATGGAGTCACGATCCCCAAGTGCCGAAAGCCACACATTAGGTCATTTCATTGCTCTACACACAATTTTTTTTTAATTATTTTTGAATACTCATATTAAACTAAAATGATCGCCAAACCTAAGCTATTTATTTTGGGGACCCCATGAACTCAAACTAATACCACACTATCCAAAGAACGTGCATTGTGATCTTTTATTTATTTGGATGAAAATATAAATGATGAAATATCACATTGGACACCCACACTTTCCAAAATCTATGCTCATGAAATTATACAAGGATTAAAATCAGAATCAGGGAATGATAAATTATTTGATATTCAGTTTCAAAGTGTGCAATGTGTATTACCATGTTCAATGTTAAATGAATTTTTCCTTCCATTTACACATTTTTTTTCAAATCATTCATTTTTTTGGACACAAAAGCATTTTTTTTTATTTTATCTCCCCCCCAACTTAAAACAACACTGTCCCCAGTGTTTAAAGAAAAGAAAAATTTAGAAGGGGTTAGAGGTAGAGAATTAATGTTCAAAAAGGAAATTGAAAATAATGATCATGGAATGAAGTCACCAGGTGGTTGAAGATGAAATTCTTGCTGCTCCCTTTTAATCCTTTGATATCCATGTCACTTGTAGAGTTCCCTAGTAGAAAAAGGAAAAAAACAATATATATATATTTATTTATATAATAAAGAAAGTAAAATATAAGTATATATATAAAAATTATAGAATAAGGAAGCAAAAAAAGCCGTAGGTCAGTGGTAAGCGCGCGCCCCTGTCTCCCTTCAGTCCTGGGTTCGATCCCCCTCGGCTTCGCCGGTTGTGACGGGGTTTGCCCCACGACCTACGATGTGGCATTTTTTTATTATTATCATATATTTTTTTATTTTTTTGGATTTTTATTTTTACCTAAAAACACATAAAAAAACGAACTGATGATACATTGTCTTCTTTTTAAATTTCTGGGTAAGGTATTACTCAAGGATCACACCATGTGACACAGATGAATATAGCGCTCCCCTTTCGTAATCATTCATACTCATAATAGAAGAATAGGTCAGAAATATATTTTTTTATTTTTAAATATCAAAATGATTCATTATTCCTATTTAAAATATAAAGTTGATTAAAACAACAAAATGATTGAAAACTTGAAAACCATGGGTTGCCTCCCATGCATCGCTTTGTTTAACGTCGCTAGCTCGACATGAACCCCCTAACTTACCCAATACCAACTTTCAATGTTTTAAGGACCCCAAATTTCTCCACTTCCACTTTATTTAGATTGATTATTTGTTTATAATTTGTGTCATGTACAAACCTATGTTCTACAATGAGTGGGAAAATCCAAGGAATATTAGAAATGGTTGATCCAGTTTCCACTATAGTCTTGCCAAAGAAATAAATGATCATTACAACATTTTTGGTTTCAAGATAAGAGTGAATTCTAATTGAAATGTCATGATTATATCCTATGAAGGGATTCTTTAGCGGGGAGGGAAGGACAATAATTTTGGGCTCGGTTTGGATATGACATTTAGACACAAGTTGATATTTTGAATCCAACTCAGTTTCATTTTCCAAATTTCTCAAAAAAATTGTTTCATTTTCCAAATTTCTCAACAAAATTGTTTCATTTTGAACAGAAGATTCATCCAAAAAATTTGAAAGAACAGTGTTAGGAATGGGTATGGACACAATGTTTTTTATCTCTCTCAGTGGTTCAGGGATTGGTGTTTTTAAAAAATCATCAATAGAGTTAAATCCATGAGACTCAATCAATGATGTCAAATTTCCCTCTTGTGAATACAAAAAATTAGTTTCCTCTTGATTTAAAAACCCATCAATAATTCCCTGATCCTCTTCATCTATCCCAAATCTAAAGGTTGTCTCTTTAGTAAATTCATGAGTGGTTTGTGGGAAACTAGACACTTCACATAAGGTTATGGAAGGGACAGTTTGTGTAGGGATGGGTTCCTCACAATTTTTAATGATTTGTAGTTCTAAACTCAATGATGAAACCTCAAAATTAATTATCTCCATTTTTTGACACAATTTTCCAAGTAATGGATGTGGATTAGGATGGATAAGGGGTTGATACAGATGGTCTATTCCAGGAGGATAACTATGTTGTTGGAATTCCATAGAAGGATGTTCAAATTGGCTTTGTGGGGATTGAAAATCATTATATTTTGGAATGTTTTTGGGAGAATAGGAGTTAAAACATTGTGTCTAAATTGGTTGTTGGTTATCCTACCAGTAGAAACTAGGATGTTCATTGTACATCACACTTGGTGTGGGGTGATCAATGTAGGGAGAGGTTCCCCATGTTTGGGCTTGTTCAAAATTGATTTCCATAGGAGTGAGGGGGTGAGAATAGAAAATATAGATGAAGAAAAATAATGATAATGTCTAAGATAACTTACTTAGGTCCCCATAAATGACTCCAAAATTTTATTCTCACTCAAATTTACCCAAAATAAGAAGGTAGGACGATCCTTGTAGTCTAGTTTGGGTTGTCGAATCCTCAGAGACCTAAGAAGTACCTACAGACACGTACATTCTATAGACTGTTTTTGGCTATGAAGTGGCCAACTTGGGTTGATTTTAGATGGTTTTAAAGGATAACTAACATATTTGAGTAAATTCAATTTAAAATAATGAGTTGATCCTAGGTTATCGCTCGGGGGGGATTGGATGAATTCCTTTTTTTAATGATTTCAATTTCTTATAATTGAGATGAGTTCATTTAAGAAGATCAAACATAATCATCACTTATTGGTTTAATGCCTACACACCCTAATACTAATCACCTATACACTTGAAGGATAAAATCATTGAGCACTCCAAGGTAAATTTTCGTATTAACACTTGAAATGTGTGACCTTAAATTCAATAAGGATGAAGATATTTTAAAATCACCAAATAAAAATATAATTTAAAAGAAGTGATTAGCCATTAATGGAGTGAGAAATAAAATCCAATACATCCCCTTTCTACTCTCTTGGATCAAACCATAAAAGAGTTATCCCTCCATTGATGACATGTCTTCAACGGAAGCAGGAAGTAGACTTACGAGGGTGGAATTGAAGAAGTAAAAAAAACAACAACAAAAATCGATCACTCCACCGTTGTGTGATAAATATCACAAAGTATGCTGTGAATAAATTCACACCTTGAACCAACAGTATCAACGTGATATGTATAAAAACATAATAAGATTAGAAGAAAAACTTTTATTAAGAAACTAGGATGAATTAAAACAACTTACATGTGAAGGAAGAACGTTACAAAGAGAAATTGGCGGCATAACATTAAGATGAAAACAAAGCTCAAAGATGAAATAATACTTCACAAAAACTGCCTTAAATAATCATTTTTGGAGCCTTGGGTATAGCCTCCAACATTACAAAGGATCCCACTTGAGTATGGTAGGCCTAGGGTGGTGGAAAGTAAGGGAGAAGAGACTTTTCCACCCTTGACCCGAGGTGGCAGCCAGATTGCTTCCACCGAACAGATGAACTTGAAAGTACTTCTATATGTCAGAATCATAGTGATCCATAGAATAATAAAATTTATCCCCTGATGTCTTCTACCCTAATGTAAAATTTTTTCCTATTTGGAGTTGTGGATTCGGAGATATGATTAGATTAGTGGACTGTTTTTCTGGGCCACAGAATCTGTCCCAGAATTTTATCTCTAACTTGGGCCACCTAAATTGACACCATGGAGGCCGAATTAGCATTTGATCCTGAATATTTATTTGTTCCTATACATATCTTATAGAATCCCACGAAATTTTGGATTCATTGGGCCTGTATTGTGGTCCCCATAGTCTCGTCAGTGGGATGGTGTCCAATCTGACTTCTCCAGAATTGTTTCCTTTCATCACAAAATATCCCCATCTTCTTCCATGAATTATCCCTTGATCCCTGGATCAAACATGTTCATATTGAAGTTTAGATCAATTTAAAAAAATATAAAATTAAAATATGTATAATTAGATTCCTTAAAATCAGATGAATCACTGGGTACTTCAAATGATGTTCAAAAATGTACCACATAATAGTGCATTTTAAGAAGGTATTATAATCATAATGTGAAATGATGTTCAAAGTGTAAAATGCACTAAAATGGTGTTTATGAATAATAAATAAAATTAATATTATATATATTAACAATGAATATTATCCTCATTTAGTGGATAATCAAGTGTGGACTTTAGTGTGAATTTTTGGGTGGTTGTGGAATTCCTTTGACAGTGAATCCAATATGATCTTGTGTGATGTTAATGGGATATAAGATAGAGCTAGGAACTTTGGGGGAATAATAGGCATAGGATATTCAAGAAATGGTTAGGAAACAATGTGGTTGAGGAAGGTTAAAATCTATGTATGGTTTGTCATATTTGAAATGATGAGTGATTTTTGGGTTTGAATTATTCTTTTTAGTAAAAAGACTGTTTTTGCATATTTTGTGCATGGGTGGAAGATGTGAACCCACATTGGAATTTTTTTATGATGAGGGAGTCATGGATGATTTTTTATCTCATGGGTGTTGGGGAATTTTGACTTGAGAAACATGTTTGGAGCTTGGATGGAGTGCGAGTTTAGGTTCTATTGGGATTTCATGATGGTATGGGTGTTATGTATTAGAATATGGTGGTTATAAGATGGGTTTTATTGTGGGGAGTGACAAATATTTTTGACTAGTTGAGTGATGTTTTATTAAATGTTTCTATTATATGAGATTGGTGAGAATCATCATGGAGCTTAATTTTTTGGTTACAACCATTAGCTCTAGGTTTTGGCCATTTGAGGACACTGAGTGGGAGGTTGTTCGTTGGAAGTTATTCAGATGTTTAGAGGCTAAACGAGGATATTGGATAAAATATGGAAATTTATGGTGGTTGGGTTGTGTAGATGGATGAACACATAGGATTCTATAGGATGATATGAATTATGGTGTTTTGGTTGCAAAATCACTTGTCTATGCATGTTTAAAAAATTCTGATGAAATTTAGATTTTCATTATCAGAGAGGTCGAATCTTGATTAAATAGTCAAAATGGAAATCCAAGAGTTGTAATGCATCAATGTGTTATTTAGTATAATAATTATTCTTGAGTGTTATCTTAGTTTTTTGAATGATATATTGTGGAAATGTGTTCCGGTTTATGTTTTTTGGAGATTTCTAGATGGGGTTCACAGTTTTGTGTGTATGGTTTAAGAGAAACCATGGAACATAATTATCTTCAAGAGATTTATTGTTCATTTTTAACTACACATGTTGGAGTTGTATAGTTAGAGAATAGTTTGGGGTATACCGTTCCATGAAAATGGAGAAATAATGTGAGGTTGAGGATGGAATGAGGCATGGAACATGGGCTACACATGATTGTGGATAATCCGTGTGCCTTTCTAAAGAAGCGGGGTAGTGTTGATACCATTGTTGGGGAATGGTTTTCAATCATGTATCCTAGCTATGTGGGGCAGGGGGTTTGTCTAGTTGGTATGTGTAGGGTTTGTGCACAATTTTTCCAACTGTGAGATAAACTATAAAATTGGGTTGGCCTTGAATAGAGGAACTGAATGGGTGGCGCACAGTTTGGAAAAATGTGCTGCCAAAAAATGAGGCTTTAGAGATTATATTAATAGGGATGAAATGATAGTGATTTCCCTATGGGGTTTTATCCACTATACCCCCTTTCTCCTTCATTTTATGTGCACAAACCAAGGGGGTTCCCAAACACATTCCTCATACTCCATCCTTTGACTTTGGGGGTGTTTTCATGGTGTTTCATCACTATTTTTATATATAATCCAACCTACAATTCTTTCCAAGCTACTTACACTCCCTCCTCTATAATTTTTAGGATCTCTATTTTAGGTATTAATGATGATTCCACTGGATTAAGGATTAATAATTTATTTCTCATGGGAATTTTTGATGGATTTGGTAGAAGATATCTGAAGATAGATTCTGCAAGTTTTGATGTGGCATTTCATTAAGGTATGATTCCACAATGAGTTTTTTGATGTTTTTCCAAATGATTTTTTTAGTGTTAAAATGGTACCACCAATTAGTTATTTTCTCAATTATGGTGTCAGGAGTCCATTATTGGCATTGACCAGTCATTTCATGGATTTTTTATAGGAATTGACTGACCAAGTTAGTTTTGAAATTATTTCGTATTGGGTTTCTATTGTAAATTTATTATATTCACTATGATTAATTAATTTTTTTTCTTGGTCTAAGCATAGGTTTCAGTTGTTCATGATAATTTTGGTTGGGTGATGATATAAGGGTTGGTGTCCTGAGAACCAACTGTTTTTTACTTTGATTACATGAATGTTCACTTATTATATATTGTTCATTGTTCTGCATGACTATAATATAATAATGTCCTGGAATATTTGTTGCATTAATAAGGTTATGGAAGATCCCCGCTATGATGAGAACCTTGAAATGCTATAACAATATTCTTAAATAAAGTTCTGCGGTTGGATGACATACTATGATACGACACATAGTATACAGACCGTCATGTGTGAGTACTCGTAAGAAGACGAGACTCTCTCTCATGGAGTTCACACTTGGTAATCTCCAAGATGATAGATTATGAGAACAAACCCGCCAGTAGTAATTCCGCATGTCTTGGTGTCATCGGACATTGCTATCTATGAGCATGTGTAATGGTCCTTAGACTGGAAGATTATCATTAACTCATGTCATGACTTGCGCACTTAGATTTACTGATGAAAACTATCACGCAGACAGTTAGCGGGAAGTAGGGTACGTTGGGTGCGTCATGAGTGACATGTTGTTAATGGATAAGTCGAGGAAGGATTCATCCCTTCCATTTATAGAAGTTGATATCTCGTACCTTTTATTGAAATAGAACTGTCACATGAAATTCCATGGCCATGGTGTAAACAACAAGTTTATTTTAGGTAGTCAATGAACGACGGATCAAACATATAGGTTTATGACACTTCCATGAAACCTGCTTGATGAGATATTGAGAAAAATGGATTAAATTACATAGTAAGTGTTCGTATGAGGTGATACGTCAATACGGTGTCAAATTCTTTCTCTTGGGTGCCTTGACCCATTGCTAGATAGTAATCTTGGACTTTAGGAAAGCACGCCTACTGCCAACGAGAAAGGGGCCTAGAGGGTCACACACTAAGTGCATTCAAGTATCTCAAGAGGAATAAAGATTATTCCCGTATGTGGTTTAATAATTATTCAAGGAATCCTAAATCATTTTAATGTTGTAGGAAGAATAAAATAAAACAAGTACACACCGTGTATCAATGATTACACATCGTGTAGTTTTATTTTGAAAACAAGTACACATCGTGTATTATTAAATGTACACGCCGTGTAGTTTTCATTTTGGAAGGTAAATGAATAAATGAAAACAAGATATACACGCCGTGTACATTGAATGTACATGCTATATAGTTTTCAATGAAAAACAAGTACACACCGTGTATTTATTAATACACATCGTGTAGTTTTTCCAGTTGAGATTTTGAAGAAATATCGTTTTTTTAAATGATATTTATTATAATCAGTGTGGGCGCATGTCAAGGAATTAATGAATCGACATGGGGATTAAAAAAGGGAGTTAATGAAATAAATAAAACGCGTAATGCATTTATTTATTGTCATAACTCTATAACCTCAAACCCGATTATAAATATCCTCACAACCCCAACTCTTTTCTGAAGATAAGGGAATCATTGTGCACAACAATTCTGGATAATTCTTTCACGGCCGAAAGAACCTCTTCCTCCAAGAATGCTCTCAAGACCGAGAGAGATCCCCTTCCATCTGATCAAGATGATCTAAGGCGGACAACACAAGAAAAGGTTTCTCCACACTAGCACCTGAAGACTCCTTTGGCGATGTCCAGATATACGAGGTGCACGTGTGGATCACCACTAGAGGAAGTCTACACTTGGCTTCTGCGACACAATGACGAATCGGATCAGAACGTGATAAAGAATATAAATGAAGAAAGAAAACCAACAGGTACTTCTTTTCAATTGATTAAATTAATTATAATCAACCTGTACCGATCCTACTTTTTGTTTCCAGGACTTTCCTTTTTATTTGTCTATTTATATGATTCGATCCGTGGAAACTGACGTTTATCGTCGTATTGATTCTGGATTGATCATTGTTAATGAAAAAAAGCCAAGTGATCACATCCACCCACGTGCTTCCACTGCACCCGGAACCTTAAAATGGTATCAGAACGAGGTTACAACATTGATTATAGTTATTTAATTTTCGTTGATAATTTACGCATTTATATTTGATTCAATTCGAATAAATCGTTCTATAAATATGAATAAACGAGATCTGTTCTTCCTCCTTTGTTTCTCGATTCATATCATAGAAATGACCTTTTAATTTTAATTTTGATTAAAATAAAAATGAGGAACTCATCCAGAGGAGCCACTCTTTCTGTCTGTACAACACGGAAATACACGGCGTGTAATGAAAACTACACACTGTGTACTTATGTTCAACAAAGCGGTACTGGTCTGCTAAACCACACCGTGTGAATTGATTACACCTAAGCATTTAACACCCCGTGTTGACCAGAATTAAATGGAGTGTGGGAACCAGAATACACGGCGTGTATGTTATAACAACACACCGTGTAGTCCGATCCGGCCCAAGTGAAACCGTGTACAAAGGAGAAGCCGCTTACCACGTACACCGGATCGCCAGGCTGGTTACCGTGTAACAAGGAAGTACATGCCATGTATGATTTATCTACACGCCATGTACTCCAAAATTTCCAAAGTACATAAAACACGCCAAATCCCCTGGCATGTACTTTGGATAAAAGGTGAAAGAAATACACGCTGTATAAATATAAACTACACGCCGTGTACTTTCCAGAACTGGAATTTCACCATGTTTCCTCCAAATGTACAAAGACATCGTACAAGGAATATGGATTCGAAGAATCTCAAGGAAATTCAGAAAGGAATTTAAGATAAAGAATTGATTAATTATAAGATCATAATTAATTGAATTCAAGCGCGAATTATCTTTAATAATATAACGATTAAAAGAATTTTAACTCTAAATATGCATAAATGTCATTGCATGCTGTGGATGATTATGAGCTAGACCAAAGACCCTTTCACTACGGGAAAAATGGGTATTTGCGACGGGTTATTTGCGACGGGAGTATTTGCCCGTCGCAAATAAGTAGCCTTTTGCGACGGGATAGCTTTCCCCGTCGCAAAAGGACTGGCGCCCTTTGCGCACCAAATCGCGGGAAACATATTTGCGACGGTGGAATATTCCCGTCGCAAATAACCAGCAGCGGTAAAAGGTATTTGCGACGGGAATATTCCCCGGTCGCAAATAGTATGTCGGCAGGTGGTTATTTCCGACGGGACCCGTCGCAAATAACTATTTAACTGTTGACCGTAATAAATGATGGCTAAGGTATTTGCGACGGTACCCGTCGCAAATGGGCCCGTCGCAAATAATCTAACCTATAAATACCCCCATCCGTTTTTTTCAAATCATTCTCAAACTCCATCTTCTTCTTCTCTCAAAGTTTTATTTCTAAAGTTCAGTTTTTCTCAAGTTAAATTTTTTTCTCCGGAGTTGATATTGATGTTTTGAAGAACGATCAGAGATCAACCTCAGATCAATTTTCACGGTATTTATATTCATTTTAATTTAATATTTATTTTTAATGTTTTATTAGTTTCAATTATTCTTAATTAGTTGTAATTTAATTATGTTTACATTGTTTTGTTACTTAATAAATTTAAATTATTAGTATTGTTCATAGTTAATGGTAATTAGGAATAATTAGTAATAATTTTTAATAATTAAGAATAAATATTAATAATTAGTAATAAATAACAATAATTAGGAATAATAATATTATTACATTATTATTATATTTTATTATTAATATTAAAATAATATAATTTTTTATATATATACAATTCTCTTTTCATCTGTGTGTTTGCTGTCTCCACATGTATTATTTGTATGTGGAGATAGAAAACACACAAATGAAAGGAGAATTGTATATAAATTAAAAAATTATATTATTTTAATATTAATAATAAAATATACTAATAATGTTATTATTTCTAATTATTGGTAATTATTTCTAATTATTGATAATTATTCATTTAATTACTAATAATTAGGAACAATTACCAATAATTATCAATAATTAGGAATAATTAGTAATAATTAGTAATAATTACCAATAATTAGTAATAATTACCAATAATTAGTAATAATTCCCAATAATTCGTAATAATTACCAATAATTAGTAATAATTAGTAATAATTACTAATAATTACCAATAATTAGTAATAATAAGCAATAATTAGTAATAATTACCAATAATTAGTAATAATTACCAATAATTAGTAATAATTACCAATAATTAGTAATAATTACCAATAATTAGTAATAATTACCAATAATTAGTAATAATTAGTAATAATTACCAATAATTAGTAGTAATTAGTAATAATTAGTAGTAATTACCAATAATTCATAATAATTACCAATAATTAGTAATAATTACCAATAATTAGTAATAATTACCAATAATTAGTAATAATTACCAATAATTAGTAATAATTAGTTAATAATTAGTAATAATTACCAATAATTGGTAATAATTAGTTAATAATTAGTAATAATTACCAATAATTGAATCCATTGAAAATCAGGGATTTTATTGAATTAGGTAATCATTAAACCAAGACCACAGGGATTAGGGAATTAATACCCCCCACCATATCCAAGAAACAATGAAATTTACAAACTTAGTGGGAAGCTTAATGTGTCCACCACCATAATTCCTTTAACATCATAACGTTTTATCATCATTTAGTCCATGATCAATGAATTTCATAGGAGACCCCTTTTAGTTTAGTTTCAAAAAATACATCCCAGGGATCATCAAGGAGAAAAGGTAATGCCTTATAGGGTCGATAATTCAATTTTTTCTACCATAAAGGTAGATATAATTATAGGATACAATCAGTACCATATGGGATATTCAATGAATAAAACATCCATCTATAACATTGATGATGATACAATTATTACTATATTATATTCATCAAGGATTGTTTTTAGTGTCATCCCAACTGATGACATGGAGTACAAAACAATTAGAGAAGAATGTGATTAGAAGGAATCCATCCAAAACATGGATGATACTAAATTATACAATGAAGGTATGCATACCCAACATCAGATGAAGAATAAAAATATAGATCTTCCAAAAACATATCATTATCACACACTCAGTGAGCCTAAGAAAAATATAATGTGAAATTCATGGTTATATACCACAAACGTTTTTATGAAACATATCCTCTCTTGATATAATAAAGGGTCTCAAAATATTTTTTTAACTAGAGAAGTTGATGTAAAAAAATTCTATGTGACTCATAATAAATATTAATATTCATTGAAACTCCAAATTTTAGGCTAATATATCTCCTTTAGTGAATATCCCTAAACAAGAGGGAACTTCTAGACCATTATGTGTAGAGTACACTCATCCGACTAACACAGGGGGAAATGACTACTTTACAATACCTTGATGGGTGAGAACAATAAATAATATCATTATTTAAGGTAGTAACCAAATTTGTTTCACTCAATCATAAAAATTACAACTCATATATGATATAAATTACCAAAACATGTGGGAAATCCATATCTAGCTATGCTTTTCTTTTCTACGAATGAATGGACCCAGAAAACAACTCTACTTGATATCTAGTAATCCATTGAATCCTTAATGTTTCAAATGAAATAAAGGGAGGGGACAGATGCACAAATGTAACATGAAAGGAAAATTTTCTCTAATCATGTTTACATGAACACTCCACTTCAAATTTTAAGGAATATCATGTTTCCACTATTAAGTGGAATAGGATATCTAGATCTGCATCTCATATATTATATGTTCCAATGATTTCCAAAAATGTGACATCAATAAAAATAGTGATAGTAATGGTTAAATGATTTATTCAAACTCTAGAGGGACCAATTTTCATTAAGTATAGTAATTTACTGGTGGGATCTATCACTAACAAAATTGATCATAATGATATTTCCATAATTAATTCAACTCCATGCTATAGAAGACAATTTCTCTCAAGATCTCAAATTAAAAGCAATATGATAATAGGTTTTGTTAGAAATCATCACATCATGGAAAGGCATGGAATAATCCTTTAATATTCATCATCTAAAAGAAAAAAATGTACATATTTTCTTATAAATTTTATGGGATTTGTTGATAACAGCCCGTGAGGCATCATTAATTCTTATAGGGATACCAAAATTTAAATATTTATAATAAACAAAAAAAATAACTAAAAAATGATTAATTGGTAAGTTTGAGTGTCGAACTGAGAGGGGTAGTTAGAAATGATGTAACAAAATTATAAAATAAATTGACTAACTTTTTTTAGTGAGAGGTAAAGAGAAGAAGAAATATATTTGGTTTTTAATTAAAATTTTAGGTAATTCTAGGTTTAGTTATTTTATGTTTTGTGTTATTTTTATTCAATAAATTAGTGGTTAAACTATATTTGATTTCAGAATTTTGTCTTTAAGTATCATTGTTCTTTATACCTTTCATTAATCATATAATCTACCCAATATTAGTTTCAAATACTTTGTTCAATCACAGAACTATATAACCCAATACCCTATTTATATAAAATTATGATGGATTTCATAATGTTTACATACAAACTGGGGGGATTTTTCAATCAAATTAAATGAAATTCCATAAATATATAATTAATAGTAATTAAATTCAATAAAAAAGATGTTTAGAATTTAATATCAACAATAAATAAACATTAACATGAAATAAAAAAGTGAATAATCCATATGCTATAAATCCCTTTGAAAACACATCACATGGTAATAATAAACTACCACCTCATGCTAATCATGATGAAGAAAGGTGACATGATTACCCAATAAATAATGGAGGAAATGGAAACCTGGACCTGGATTAAGAAATCTATGTCATAGAATCCATGATGTCATATCAAGTAGCATCCTTTTGTGTGGTAGTGCTACACAATATAATCCTCAGTCTAAAAATCCATCATATCAATGCATATTATTCCCTGTATATTGTGGTTTCATTGTGTAAAAGTAATATTTATATTATAACTGGACCTAGTTTCAATTTAGTATATTATTTTTCTTTCGATTAAATGACAATATAAATTTGTTTTAAAATATTAATCATTTTTCCAATAATATTATTTAATTAAAAGAATATTATTATGTAACATCATTTTATTATTTCATGAAATAAGATGTAACTATCCACATTTTAGTATATAGTGGTGGAATGAACATTGGCATATGTCTTATTCTAAAAATAATACAGTGTAAATATATTTAATGAAATAATTATCAATTTACTAGTATTTACAATTACTCTACATGTTCAATTCAGTATTAAAATTTTAGTGTATCTCCGCAACATGAAGTGGTGTGGTGAGAAGTGTCTTTAACATGAAAAATCATATATTATTATTTTTATTTAAAATATTTGTAACATAATTCCATTAATCATAAATCTAGTTAAAAAAATAAAATATTTTCATGAATATAAATTAATTTTTAGTGATTACTATATTAAAATAATATAAAATATATTCTTGAAATTTTGGTATTATTTGTTGATTCTTTTATTCTATTTGATATACCCTATATTTTTTCAAGAGTTTACAACTGTCACACCGATACTGGAAGATGTTATTATGGGATCTAATCTAATTATCATTTAGATTCATCTTCACATGGGAATAACTGCAGCTGAGTGTGGATCACACTAATCATTCTAAATCTAACCTTGATGAGGGAACTGGTTTCTATTCCCATGAAATATCACATGGTGCCTCCTCCTAGAGAATAATGTCACAAAAAGAGATTTTAATGGATATAAATGAAGAATAATATATCTAAAAATTTATAAACTAACAAAATAAATTATCTTTATTTTAAAAAACAAGTCTTGGGGTAATTCATAGATGCATTGGAGATATAATTTATCAAATTTATAGAGAATAAGAAACCCAACTACGTCGGAATGAATGATAATTTAGAATACTAATCCTAAAATTGATATCTCCAGAATGACCTGTTTTAAAATTCAAGGATATACAAAATAGTATGTGTAACACCCCAAGCTTCCAAGTTACTCTTCCTTTTTAAAGAATTCAATAGCGTGTGATGTATGGAAAACTGAGTTCAAGTGCACCACGACCTATCAAACTAGTCGTTTTAAAAAGTTTTTATGAATAGTATTGACCAAATTTTAAATTTTATATATATGTCCTATTTAATTTTAACATTCATATTTTCTGTTTCTTAGACATAATATAAGAACAAATTCAATTTTCCGATAAAAGAAGTATTTTTCAAAAAATGCAGATTTCTGTATTTAATGGAGAACCATTTTGAAATCCAATATTTGACACTTTTATATAATAAATTTTATGAAATTAAATTATTCCTTATAATAGGGACATAAAAATTTTATTGGATAAATATTTGGCACTTTTCTAATAACTTTCATATTTTAATGAATAGTGAAAAATACTAAATTTCAATTGCAAACAACTTTTTTATCAAAATAATTTTTAGTGTTAAATTATACATATGATAGTTTTTAAATTATAATTATATTACATTTTTATCATTTAATATAATTCAGGTCATTATAAGTATTTTTACATTTAAATTGGACCTAAACACATGTCAATATTTGGATAGTTTTTAATTCTTAAAAACCCTCTTTTTTGTTTTAACAAAGGAAATTAATTTTAAATTAATTTTTTCTAACTCTATGTTTTGAATTTGAAAAAATTGATTCCATATTTGGAATCATAAGGTACAAATTATTTAAATATGTACCTTTAATTTTTTTATATTATGAATTGTAACTTTAGTTATTATTTTATTTACCATGGAAAAAGGGTAAATTTGGTAAATAAGGGTAAACAAATAATATTATAATAATATTAAACAACACTAACACATTTCCTAATCCTATTGTATGATATATTTCTAAAAATGGGCTTCATTAGGTCTATTTTGGGACCCCATGGAGCCACTGGGGTGTGAAAATTACATTTTATAAGAATTAATTTAAAGTATTGAAAAATATAACATAAACATGTATCATTCACTAAAACAATTTATATCTGGGGTCATATAATTGATATCTTAGAATATAAATAGTAATTATAAATATAAAAAGATCTAATATATCATTATATTTTATTTATAATTTTTAGACATAAATAAATAAATTTAATTATGACACAAGGATGATGTAGTGATAGCTTCATTAATAAAGGATTCAGATAAATGATATTATAAATGTGAAAATAAATTTAATTTAGTTATTTTGATGTCATACACAAATTTTCTAGATTATATTCATGTATTATATTTTAGTTAATTCCTTTGGTTCGAAGGAATCAGTTTGTTATGAATTTTTAAAAAAGTAAAGTATGAATTGTGTCCAAAATTGACAAACTTCAGAACTTAAAAAATAAAATAGTTTATTAAATGATATTAAATTACTAAAAATCTAAGATTCTTAAAAATTGTTAATACAAGTCCAAATATTTCATAAACTTCTTTTTTTTTGTCATTTTACATGATATGGTAATTAAATTAACTCATAATGTGTAAATAACATGATATCACAGTAAGATTAAAAAGGGTAAAATAAGGGTTAAACCAAAAAGATAAGGATAAACAAATATTAAAAACTTGTCTAAAAATTATTGGATTATAGGTATTTGAACCAACATAATCTTATATTATAATTAAATTATTTTTTTACCATTTTTAATCGAAATTGAATTTATAATAAATTAATATTTCTAGACTTTCCTAAAGTGACCCTCCTCCCTCTTATAAAAGGGAACCACCTCTACCCACTTATTAACACCAATAAAGAATTTTGGATTGGACAAAATCTTCCCATTTCTCCTACCAACCTCCCTCACTTAATTATATAGGCCAAAATATGGGTAGAGAGGCATCCTAATTATCCCTTTTGTTCAAATCAAAAGGAAATACTCGAAGAAGAGGTAATCGTTTTATCCCTTCTTTCAAAGTTCATTTATTTTTCTACTTCCTCTTACTAAGTTTTTACCATGCTAAAATAATTACTCCAGAATCTAATATATTATGAGATTTTGTTAAGATTATGGGAAAACCATATTCCTCTTTTTACCTGTCCTATGAAAAACAATATCACCATGTGTGCATACGTACGACTTACCATCTTCACACCATGGTGTAACTTTTTTTCATGTACACCTTATTTCTATGGGTATACGATGAATATAACAGATGTAAATAATTCATATAACATGATATATCTTCTTTAAAATTCATATTCCATCTAATTACATAAAATTTTACAATTAAATAAATGATATCGCCACTTGTTCATATGTATGGCTTACCGTCTCCATGACGCAATGAGTTTTATTCTCCACTTTAACCATCCCATAATAATTATAAAAAATATATTTTCATAATTATGAAATATATGACCTAATAATTCTAATATAATATATATATTTATATATATAAATTTATATATATTTCATTCACTTAGTTTTATTCAATACGATAAGAAAACGGAAACAATGTTCATGTGTACATACAACCTATTGTCCCCATAAACGATGTATTCCATTTTATATAAATATATATTATATAAATATATTATGAATATAGATGATATATAAATATATTATGAATATATATGATATATAAATCATAGTATACATTTTTTAAGTAAGTAAATCATGATATATGTAATATGATCAAGAATAAAAAGTCAAAACACTTTCGATAAACAAAGTGATATTACCCAAAATATTGAATTAACTGAGAATTGTTAATAAATGGGTAATATAAAGTCATAAAATAATAATATATGATATAATAAATATTATTATTATTCTGATAATAATATTTTTAAAGACATTACACAGGAGTTTCGGACACATACAGAGAGTATCCGATCAATGATAAGGGTCAATTCCTTAATCTCATTATTATCTGAGATTGTTTATGTGTAAGTATTTACTGGGATATATTTATCATCCATGTCCATGTTTCATTAAAATTCTTTCAAAAGGAATCTTTTAAGGTTTTAAAGAAGGTTGTCTTTAACAATATCATCATTTTAAATGTTTTAATTATTTATTTTTCTAAATATATTTAATTAATGTCCATGTTTTCAAAATAATTTTCATGATTTATTTATATGGACATGATTTTTTTAAAATGTTAATTCCTTTCAAAAGTTTCAAAAGGATATGGGACACTTTGATTCAAAAATCTCATTTAAATGACTTCATTTATAAATTGTGTGACTTTTAAATGATTTCATGAAAAATGGATATTTCTCTCAAAGAGTTTTACTGATCATTTTCAACTATAAAAACATCCTTTACTGGATATTATTCTTGATTGAGGTTGATTTATTACAATACAATCTTCCATATTTTATTGAATGAGTTATGAAATGTTTGACTGTGTATGTGATATTTTTATACCAATCATGGTTTATGGTTAAAGTATTAACATTTTGTATGATAGTTTTAATACGAATGTTTATCTTATATTTCACCATTTTCATATGAGGAATGCATTGGACTTAGTAAGTGGCGGGAAGTGTCGGCTATATCCCCTCGATGCATTGGTAGGTCTCATGAGACAAACTAGTGTCTTGGAAGAAGGCCTTGACAAAATATTTATAAATTTTCTTGGCACAAGGTCTTGACGTAGTAGTTATTATGTTCGGCATTATGCATTCCCTCGTTATGAAATTAGTTATTACATGTGATTATTATACTAATAGAATATCCATATGAATGTTTATATTGTGATTTTTTATTTATTTTTTCCAAATTATGTTCATGTTTATGTTTAAAAATGATGTTGTTTTTATTATACATCATGCCTTAAAATTTTATAGCTTTCACTGAATTATTTACCCTTACTGAGCATCTGAGCTCACCCCTTTTTTATGTTTTAATTTTCCTAAGATTCCAAGAAGTGTATTATGATTGATATGCAGGGTTAATCTATTGGAATAATGGCATTATCAAAGGATTATATATGTCATATTTTATGTTATCAATTATAATGTATTTTTCGTGTATGTAATCTATATTCCAAGACTGCTAAATTGATCAGTCATTCAGGACTTGATTCCATTTAATCATGCCAATGTATTAAAATAATGCACCAGCTCCGTGCTTTTGGGGTTGGGGAATTACAGTTGGTATCAGAGGATGTTTAGAAACAACCTTGGAAATAGATTTTAAAAACTATGATTAGGGATCATAACCTAAAGATATAATTTGAGGATAAGTATTGAAGAGAATCCTAGAATTTTATAATAGAGATTATGTGAGTATTACTAGAAAATACATCATTTTCTAGATACAACAAGTGAATGTGGTTCAAGAATAGATGTACCTAGGGGTGAAAACTCTGAAAAGATGTTCCGATCTTGACTTGGGGTAACCCGGTACACGACAACAGACCTTACTACGCACCTGGTTTGATACTCATGGGGGATATTCTTGGGATAATTAATATTTTCAATATAAACTATTATGAAAGATTTATGAGTAAATATGTCCTAAAAGGAACCATATATATGATTATGGTTTAGATATGCATAAATTTTTTAATTTATGTTATGTATTTTACTAATTTGGAATTATTAATTATGATTCATAACCTAATATAGTGTATTACACTATTTATAAATTGTTCTTAGTGGAAGATATGTAAATTGTATCGACACACATAACCCAAATAGGGATTTCCCTCCTATGCAATATAATGATAGTGGATCCAGTGACACAAATGGTACTGAACAGCTAATAACCATACTGGGATATCTGACTCGAGTTATGAATAATAAACTAACCCATATGGAGCATCCTAATCCAGAATGTGGTGGATAAATGTTAGAACGCTTCATGAGACAACAACCTCAAACATTCAATGGGACTACAAGTCCTTGTGTAGCTTAGGAGTGGATAAGTTCCTTAGAGAAAATATTTCTTGCTTTGGGATGTAATGAAAGGGAAAAGGTTTTCATGGAAGTTTATTTTCTCTCAGGATATGTGGATTAATGGTGGCTATTAATTCAAAACACAAAGGAGGATGAAGAAGTGGTAAATATGGAATGGAGGGAGTTTAAAGAACTTTTTCAAGAGAAATACTTTCCTCATGAATAGAGAGATGATATGGAATGAAAATTTCTGATCCTGAGGCAAATGTAGGATGAGAATGTTGAAATTTATGAGGCTAATTTCACAAGGTTATCAAGGAACGCTGTAGACTACATACGTAACCCAATAAGTAAGATCAATCTATTCTTTGATGGGTTAAAACCATTCCTCCGATGGGCATTGTTCTCACAATATTTCTCATCGTACAAAGATATATTCTCATGTGCTATCAAGATAAAAAATAAATTTTCTAAGTATTATGACATTAAAGTAAAGAAAGAGAATAAGAGAATGATGGAGAAATACATAGATAATGGGAAAAATGGAAATAAGGATTTTCACTTATGTGATAAATTTGGGACGAAACACCTTGGTGTTTTCCTTAATGAAATGGGAGTTTGTTATAAATATGGAGAAAAAGGCCACCAAGCTCATGATTAAAAGGGGAAGAAAGAGGCTATAAATGTTCAATTATAAAATTGAAAATAAATAGAAAATTATGCAAATGATTTTCAAAAGAGTCAAGGAAATATAGCTCAGAAAAAAAAATTCGAGGTCAAGCGTGTGTTGTTACTACAGTCGAAGTGGAATAATTAATGTATTTGTGTTTTTAGATTACAAAATTATATTCTGGTTATAATAAGAATGTAATATATATAAGGATTTCAATGCAGTAATTTTTTTCCTTAAGGTTTTAATATGATAAAGGTAATCATATATTCATTATGTTTCAATAATAGAAACATTATGTTGTATGGGGAATCTGATGTTACAATTGATTTTGGAAATTTATAGGCCTTTTAGACAGAGATTGGACAGAAGTATTTTGAATAACTCTATAGGATGGAATGGATTAATATGAACTTTGGATAGTATTTTATAAGGTTAAAAAAATTTATGATTATTTTAGGAATGTTATAATACTATAGTTTTTGAAAAAGGACAACCTTCATGTTGGGCGATAACCCGTCACGTCGGACAAAGTTGTGGGAATCGAACCCACAACTGAAGTGAAACACAGATTTATCACCTACCACTAGCCTACAAGAAGTTACTAGTTATTATAAAATATTTTTCTTCATTTAAACAGTGTATTTTTATATTTTGAACTTTATATGATTGAGATAAATAAAATATTTTTGAGTTTTATCTTTTGAAGAGAAAGATGAGTTTGTGATAGGAATTAGTTAAAGGATGAAACTCTAAATGTAAATTATGTATGATTCATTGTATTCTTATTCTATGAATTAAATTAATTCTAAAACTCTAAGGAAATAACACTACAGGAAAACCGCCTCTTACCGGTGGTTTTTTTTCCATATAGCGGCGGTTTAAAGAAACCGCCGCTAAACTTGGCGTCGGCAATCTATTAGCAGCGGTTTTATGCATTTCGCAGTGGTCAAACAAAAGCGTCGTAGTACCTCATTTCGCGGTAGTTTTTGGTAAATTTAGCGTCGGTTTTAAGGGCTATTTAATTAGCGGCGGCTATAATCGCTGCGAAACTCAGGCGTGCCAGTCGCCTTCTTAACGGCGGTTAAAACCGCCGCAATTTCCGATGTGATTTTGCGGCGGTTTTAACCGCCGCTAAACAGTATTCCGAATACATTTAGCAGTGGTTTAAACCGCCACTAAATGTATAAGTGGTAAAGCATTAGCGGCAGTTAAAACCGCCGCGAAATGCTGACCAGGAAAAAAAAATTATTTCTGTTTATACTCCACCACTGCCCTGGAAAACAAACCAAACAACACATATAACATATATATAATAAGGACAAAATTTATGCACCACCTACGCAATATTCATAAACACCCTTTCATTTAATTTTGATGAAAATGTTGATCCAATTCAATAAGAATACCTAAATCATACAAAATACCTAAAATTATGGATTTAGAATGAAACACAAGATAACATCAAATGAAACAAGAGATTGGGGGTCACATGGATTTATACTTATAGTTTACAGATGATCAAAATTGAAAATATTTGATTCCATAAAAGTATCCCAATGTTCCAAATGATAATTGAAATCCAGTTAAGTAACATGAATACTATTTGAATTGGTAATGTCCAGTTTAGTCTCGAAAGTTATTCTTGTATCCTGAAAACTATAATATATATGTAGTGCGAGAAAAAAAAGATATAATCATCTAGGTCTTAATGAAGTCTTCAATTTTAGGTGAAAATGGTGTGTTAATGTGTTGGCCATCAAATAGAATAAACCATATAACCCCATACATTTCATCTAAATAATCCTTTGTACACCATGGATTACTCATCAAATAATTGATCCAATATTATCATATGGAACTATGTTCAACAAAAAATTAATGTAACCCCACTATAGATTAGACGTTACTTTTCCACTCTCACAACCTTATATCTAATTAGCAATGCTCCCATCCCATCCAAACAAACCACGTCACATCACATCAAATCCTTCTCGTATACAAATGGGTTATCACATCACACAACATCCCAACAGCAGTCACCTAGGCCATCACATCACATCACATACCACCAGTAGACACATAGTCCATCACTTCACAATAAATCATACTTGTAGACAAATACACTACCACCTAACATCTCTTCCCACCCACGGACACATATTCTGTCAAATGGAATCCAAACTAGAACAAGAGTCTTAAGGTATCATGAATGTGATGGACATAATCATTGTCCCCTCCTCCTACCATCAATTACCCCACAATATATCACATAGAAACACATAACTTATCACTCATAGAAATTGGGTCTAATAGATCAATTCCCACCAGAAGGCACCATGGACATGACATCGTTTCTATGAATTCTCCAACACCAACATGTGTCACTAATTCTGAATGAAGTGAGAGGATGTGTGTGAACCCATGCCTAAATTTCACCACCATCATATTTATTGGTGAAAATACCTAAAACTCTAAACCTTTGAGTAGTGGTAATTTTATATAAATTATGCTTGGTGTATAAAATAATAGAAACATCCATGGTATATAGATATCCCACAATACCAAACCTATGTGTCCACATAAACTACACTTGAGCTTATTATATCACCACACCATAACACAAATCAATAATCACAACCAATTAAATCACTATTTGAATCACCCAAGACAATCACAACACTATTAACACAACATTCCACTTTCCACATACATGTTTCACCACCTTTATTTTTTATCCATTACAATTCACATAACACTTTACATTTTCATTTTATTAATTTATAACATATCTATTTCCAATAAATATTTTTTATTTACTAACCTAGATAATTTACATTATCAACATAGTTCATCTCATGGATAACCGAGAAACTGACATATCCACTCCATGCTACAACTAATTCAACTCACAAAACTATCACCACAACACCAAACATCCACCATTGTTTCCACACCACATTGCCCAACCCATATCAAAAAATCAAATACTCCTTAAAACCATCATGAAACTCTATCACCACATACCAAATCAATGAATCTGCTACAAAAACATTATTCTACAACCACTACACCACATCCATGACCCCATAACCATGTACCACAACCTCTTCATAGCATATTTCACTAATACCAAAATATCATACATGAAAATTGACCAAAGAATCACATCCCCTTGTACTACACAACCAATATGGTCAATAACATCACCATACAACTTCCTAAACCATATTGTGAAACACAATAAGATGAATTATCCACAACATCACTGATAACGACTTCAATGAATATTCATGGGAATTATCACATATAATTTTTACTAATCGTGGTTATCCCCACAAAAAAAAAATACATCAATGGGACACCAATTACTATCCAAAAATATATTCCTTTTATTTTTATTCAGGGAGAAATTACATTACAACATTGAAAGTGTCCTCAAAACATTACAACTATACTACAAACAGGGTCCCAATAGTACTTATATTTGGAATTGGATGTAATCATGCATAGATATCTCAAAAACATATAATAATGCAGTATGTCTTGAGAAAATTACCCATTATCATAAATTTATATTTTTCATAAATTATTTTATTATTAAAAAACCCTTAATATTTACTTGAAAGAGAGAAAGAACTTGATTATACCACATATATAATATAGAAGATTGAGAATGGGTATCCTCTACCACATGGAAGCAGTCACTTCTAACTCTTCACTGTAGGATGAAGAAAAATAAACTCAAAAACCACAACCACACATGGAAACCATGCATGAAACTACACCTAAACAAGGGGTTGTAGAAATGCATGCACATTCACGCACTAAAGAAAAATACCACCACTATATTGGATCTCCAAAATAGGTACATAATGAAAGAAATATAAAAATAGGAGAACACGCCATGGATCGCCAAGAGGAATCCACTATATCCCATGAATCAAATAAAGGATGAAGTGGGATATATTTTTTCCTCAAGACACCTAGTGTTCACTAAGAATGATAGTTGGGTATTATGTATTAAATACTAGAGAAAAAATCTAATAAAACCTCATTTAAAATATTGAACTCGGATAATTCACATTGTGTATCCAATTCATGACATGAATTCCCATATTTCAAAATTCCCATGAATTTCATGTATCCTCAGCCATTTATTATTACACATAATGAATTTTAATATCATGTTCGAAATTAAGTGAGATATTTAGACAAGGGTGTGCATCAAAGTTCTAATAAATTACCATTGATTAGTTCATGGATTGATTAAGTGAGATATTTAGACAAGGTGATCACACAAAGAGGTCAAGTGACATGATCACATGATTAGGTCTCTTGTATGGTTCTTGTGATGAGGTCATGCAAAGTTGTCTTGCAAAAAAACGCACGAGGGATAGGGTTTTGAGACCTATGGAGCTTCATGTCACCAGTCAAATGACCAGCCTCTCACCCCCTGTTTGGACATGAAACACTCTAATGAGTCAAATTCCCAATGCTGAATTTACAACAGAAACATCAAAGAGCCTATTACCATAGATCATTTAACCAATGAAACAAACACATCATTCTCTTTACCACCTGAGGTTATTGTGATCATTCAAGGTTAGCCACTGAAGATCCTCCAAGACCAATGGTTTTTTAAAGGTTCCATACACCACACATGTTATATATAGAAAACCAACCTTTCCTATATTTGTTCAACACATCAACAATACTACTCATGGTCCGATGATGCATCGTCACCCTCTCCACCTCCATCTCCTGCTGCCACCTGTAAGAACATTATATTGAAAATTAAATATTGTTGTATATTTATAATTAAACTTAAAACCAATAAAAGTTTGCAAACTAAATGATTGTGATTTTTTGTGATTTACCAGCTCACCACCACTCGGTGCACTACCACTGGGGGCATATCTGCTCATCTGCTGAGATAAATCAGTCAATGCTTTCTACATAGTGGATATCTGAGCCCCTTGGTCTTGAACTGTGGCTCGTAGAGAAGAAATCTCCCTCTGAGCATCTTCAGGTATGGTCTGACCATAACCAGGAGTAGATGCAGCTGGAATCCCTGATGGCCTGCTAAATACCTCAGAAGGTACGGGTCCCAAACCCATCCCGCGCACTCTACCAGGATGCTCCTTCCCAAGGAATTGAGCAACCGGGTCATCCTGGGAGACTGAGTAGGACTGCCCAGGACTAGCATCCCATAGTTCTTTAATTTTTACCTATAAATAAAATATCAATACATATTAACACATTAAAAATTGATAATAAGTTAAAAATTTGACTTCATACCCCAACTTCTTTGGTAGGCTCCTTAACAAAAGAGCCATCTGATTTTCTGTGAACATCCTACCACAGTTCAGTCCGGGAGGCTTCGTGCCCTAAATTCTGTGACTTCATTAAGAAAAGATAAATCAAAAATTCAATATATTAAATAGATAATATTTTATTATAAATATTTAAACTATTTAAAATATTACCAATGACATTCGGCTTCTAGAAAAGCTTTTTGAGCCCGCCGTGTGAGGGATGACTTGCTTCGCCATGTTTGATGAATTCTGTCGTGAAAGATCCTGAAATAAATAAAATGAAATTTAACGGTAATGTATCCAATGTCATCTCCTCTTCATATAAATGTAATAATGTAAAATGAGGATAATATAATAATATATATTTCAATACCATCCGCTTCTCATCACGATGTCTGTCAACAAAAACTTTCCACTGCTCTTTCGGTACCCCACTGGGTAGCTTGTCATACATTTGTTCCAAGGTCAACGAAGTGTCATTGACATCACACCACAATCTCCATTTGAAATCTTTCCATTTTTTACCAAGATTTTTCAAAGTCCACTTCTGTGCTATCACATCAGTAACTGTGAAGTGGAAGAACATCTGTATACAGAAATTCATTTTGAACATATTAGTAACATGACATTCAATTAAACCATAATGTAATAAAATTAACTTTATTTGAGAATTGAAAACTTCATTTTTCCAGTTTGGAGGTATATTTCTCCAATCATCATATGAAATGGGAAGGTAAATGGGTTCCGCTGCCAACTGACCTATAATCTGGCCAAGTAACCCCGTGGCATCATCCGTAGGGACCCCATAAGAATCAAATGGCACGACTATCTTTTCGCCATTCAAGTTCCAAACATCTGAGCTTTTTAAGTGTTTCTCCACGGTTTTATTTTTGTCATCTTCAATGAGCAAAGAATTAGTATAAACAAAATGCAATAAATTTATTTAATTAAAATTTTTACCTATGACTGTGACCCTCCAGTGTGACCGGGATGAACTGGAAGGGGTCTGTCGCCACCCAACTGATGAGGCACCTGTAGGGGGAGTCGACGACTCAGCCTCTAATGGGAGGCTCTCTGATGGTGTGAGAGATGGTTCAGGGGGAGATGGTGCGGGGGTGTAGGCAGCTGGTGCCTCAGATGTCGTGGGGAGTGACCCAGATGGATCAGCATCCGTCGCAGGACTAGAAGAAATAGTATACCGCTTCCTCCTTGGTATTCCTGTCATTTAATCAAATAACATTAAGTTCAGAATATATATTTCAAAAAAATTATGCAGAAAAAAAATTAAAAATGATAATATATTCCCAGTACTAACAAACCAAATATATATAACAATGATAATGAATGACTGCAGAAATGAAACAAGTGGTTGCTGCATGAATGAATAATTGTACATACAATCATTTCCCCCTTCAATAATGTCGGTTTCCTACTCCATTGCTTCATTCACTTCATTCATCCTTGCATGACTAATATTTTCAATATCATGATGGAAAAATAATTATGCTTCCTGTTGTTGATGACATTCAACTTAAGATGTCAAATCTTCCACTTCATCACCCATATCATACAAATATCTTTATATTACGTGAGTAACTACACTCCACCCTTCATCCACAATATCATTCACATAATATACCATTTTTGCTTGCGATGCTAAGATATATGGATCATGCATTTCACGATCACCAACATCTATCAAGCGAGAGAAGTTCACAGAAGTAAATTGCAATGAATCTCTTTTAACACCTCTAATAATATCGACTCATTTGCATTTGAATAAAACAACAGAAAAATGTCCATGGTAGTTTAATTCAATAATATCATGCATCTTTCCATAGTATTCCACTTCATAAAATGTAAATATACCACTATTTTGTGTTTTCAAACCCACTTCTCGATAAACTGTACGAAATCTAAATCCATTCACATTATAAGCGTCGAACTTTCTAACTTTCTTTATAGGACCTCTAGCAAGAAACTTAAAATCTTCTGAAAAGTCTGCTCGAGTATCAGTATTCATGATCTGAAAAAAGAAATATAATTTAATTGATTTACCAATTGTATGTGTCAAACTAATATTCTTGTTTATTACAATATTTATGAACTTACACGTCGTGCAAACCATTCTACAAGCTCTTTATTCACATATTTCGTTATATCTTTCTCATTTCGTGTTCGGCCTCTCATTCGTCTCTTTGTTTGAATCCTCAACTCTTCAATAAATGGATCTGCAATTTCACTATTCAGTAGCACATATCTATGTGCCTGTAATAATTCCGATTCTGTCAGTATCACATTTGAGGTCCTCCCAACTGATCGGCCAATAGCAGGAAATATTTTTGATTTCTGATGCATTTGAGATTGAGTTGATGTGTCTTCAACATGTCCAACTCTATTAAATCTTGTCTCAATATCATCTAAATACCTGTAACAAAAGGTAAGACATTCCTCGGCCAAATAGCCTTCAGCAATAGAACCTTCTAGTTGAGCTTTATTTCTCACGTATGATTTCAAATGAACAAGATATTTGTGAAATAAAATAATAATATTATGCATTTATTTAAATGTAAAAAATTGTTTACTTAACTGGAAAACATATAAATAAAATACCTCTCAATTGGATACATCCATCGATAATGAACGAGGCCTCCTAATTTAGCTTCTTCAACCAAATGCACAGTTAAATGCATCATGATAGTAAAAAATAATGGAGGAAAGATCATCTCCATTGCACAAAGAGTCAATACAAACCTCTCCTGGAGGTTGTCACGCTGAAATGGATGTACAAATTTCCCACATAATTTCCTGAAAAATGTGCAGAATTGGAGTACAATAGCAGTAACTTTTTCAGGTAATAATGTATGCAATGCCAATGGTAGTAACTGTTGTAACAAAATATGTGAATCGTGACTTTTCAATCCATGTAACTTACGATTATTCAAGTCAACACACCTCGAGATGTTACTCGAATACCCATCAGATACCTTCACATTCTTTAAAATTCGAAGGAACGTATATTTATCCCTATTTTTCATTGCGAAAATGGCCGGAGCATACTTTTCATTCTCATCTGGCCAGAGATCGCGTTTTATGTACATTAATCGTAAGTATTTTCAAGCATTAAGATGATCCTTCGACTTTCCATGCTCATTAAGTAATGTGAAAATCAAATTATCACAGACATTCTTCTCAATATGCATCACATCAAGATTGTGGTGCAACAAATTAAATTCACAATATGAAAGTTTAAAGAATATACTTTTTTTCTTCCATTGTTGCGTTCTGATTTCACTTGACGATGCACTTCGGACCCGTTTTCCGCTATCATTCAAATGATGAACCTTCCCAAATTTTGTTTCAACATTTTCAAGCTGTGTCAATATTTCAGAACCGGTTAACAACTTTGGAGGTGGTCTACGATCAATGAAACCATTAAATTTTGATTTGTTCAGCCAGAATCTATAAGATGCATCAAGAAATCTTCGATGGCATAAGAAGCGCCATTTTCTACTGTGAGGTAACCGTTTTTGCTCAAAATCAAAGTTTCAAATAGGACAAGACAAACCCGTATAAGTGTTCCAACCAGATAAATTCCCAAGCCCAGGGAAGTCACTAATGGTCTATAGTAAAGCAGCATGCATTTTGAACATTGTTTTAGAACAAACATCAAATGTCTCAACACCGTTACTCCATAACTCCTGCAATTCTTCAATCAAAGGTTGCAAGTATACATCAATATCATTTCCAGGCATTTTTTTTCTAGGAATAATCATTGAAATGATAAAAGATGATTGTTGCATACACATCCACGGAGGCAGATTGTAAGGGATCAAAACAACTGGTCAAATGCTATAACTTATACTCAAAGTCCCAAATGGGTTGAATCCATCGACAGCCAATCCAAATCGAACATTCCTAGGATCTGCTGAGAAATCTGGATGTAATGAATCAAATGTCTTCCATGATTGGGAATCTCATGGATGTCTCATTAACCCATCATTGTTATTATCTACAGAATTCCACTTCATGTGTTCGGTGGTTTTTGATGACATGAATAATCTTTGCAATCACAGCTTCAAAGGAAAGTAACGCAAAACCTTTGCAGGTGTGTTCATTTTCTTTTTCTTCATGAAATTATTTTCAGTCAGACTTTCAACATCACCCTTTGATTTCCATCTAGAAGAATAACATTTCTTGCAATTCTGTCTACTTGAATCCTCTCCCCAATAAAGCATACAATCATTGGGACACGCATGTATTTTTATATAATTCAGACCAAGCTTGTTAACAACTTTTTTCATATCATAAAAAGATTCTGGGATTTTTGCTTCAGGAAATGCATCACGAATCAATTCCAATATCATGAACATTTCTTTATTTGTAATTCCACATAGACATTTGATATGGTACAACTTCAGCAGAAATGAAAGCTTTGAATATTTCAAACACCCACTATACAACTCTTGATTTCCATCGTCAACTAAATCATGAAACTCATTTTTATCAGTGAAGTTTTTCGTTACATTTGGCTCTACAGAATCAAGAGGAGGATCCAATGATATGTTCCAATCTTGATCTACTTGTGTTATAGTCTCAAAAACATCACTTGTCACGTTGCAATTTGTAGCACCCTCTTCGGGTTGTTCTGATATGTTTTGATGCTGATAGTGGTGTCTTGCAGTGCCGAATGCATCATTTATGAGGTTTTTCATTTCATTTTCCATTGTCTACGAACTTGGGACCTCATTCTGTGGATTAACATCAGTGCTCAATCTTTCTGTATTGTTTGATTCTCCATGCCAATTCCAACACAAATATTGACCAGGGAATTGCTTTAGTATTAAATGTTCATAAACTTCATCTCTCTTCAACCATGTTCTAAATTTACATTTAGGACATGGAAATCTTATTCTCCCTTCAAAGGATCGATTAGAAATCGCAAAATCTAAAAACTCATTCAAACCCTTAACATACTGAGGTGTGTTCCTCGATAATGTGATCCAGCTTTTATCCATGTATATCACAATGTGCCTACACAAAATATACGATAGTGTAAGATTGCAGAATCATAATATAATAAAGATGACCAATTGATCATAAAGTATGCATAATATAACAAAGATGATTCATTGATCACATTTACCACTTACTTAGCATGCCCAGACAAACCAAACAAGTCTGGTCCTTAGGAGACAGCGTGAACACCTCATTGAGGATCAGTAAGAATATCGAGATACACAATTATCATAACACTGTCAATCACACATTTATGTTGCCTCAAACAATTTCTATCCCCACTACATTAATGAGATACATTGGTCCACTCAGATTACTTCCACACCCTCACAAAAAATACTACAACTTTCCTGAACATCTCATGTAATCACATGCTTGGTCATCTCAATTAAATGTTTTATTTTATTTTCCATATCTAGAAATGGGATACCAGTCGGTATTTATAACACTATTGATCACACATTTATTTTTCCTCAAACAACACCCCATTGATGTGTGATCGAAACTGATCATAATGCATTTTAAACCTGAGATATTATGTGATTGTTTAGGATTGACCTTAGATGTCCTCCAAGAGTAATGATGTTTCTCAATGGTTTCATACACAACCAACCATATCAAAGTCGTATTTCCTATGACAAAGAAGACTATCTGGGTACCAATCCATGTACTGAATATGGTGTGAGGTAAATTAAGTAGGCCACCACTAATGGTTTCTAATGCATAATCTAGTACACGAATATAAAACAAACAATAGTGTGCAGGTATATTAAAATTAAGTGTCACTATAAATATAAATCCATGTCACACTCAGGTTTCTTAGGAGACACTTGGCACAATCTCAAACCTTAGAGATTTCATGTAAACATTAGTAATAATATCCACTTTGAAATGCACCAACCTAGAAAAGTTAGTGGAATACACTATAACAATACATTCCCATTTTTATAATGTTAGAAAGTATCAGTTCTTTTCCACATGTAACATTTTAGGATAAAACTATAGTTTATATATTTTCTTGAAGGATTCCCACATAAGATCCTCATGAAATATAGCTTGCACAACTGAGTCTCACCATTTCCTTCCCAATCCATCAAGAATATATGTTGACCCCCACCCCTTAGATTCTTTGGGAATCTTTAGAATTTTAAATCTCCTACCAATCTACTCAATCCTCTCCTCATATTTCTAGATTCCATTATCACCATGAAAGATAGGTGGATTCTTGTTAGTAAATTATGAGTCATGATCCACTACTCCTCTTGGGTTTTTAATACCTTCATAACCAAAGTATTAAAAGTGCATATTATAACTTCCACTAAAGAAGATACCACTAAGGGATTCTCCTATTAAACCCGTCTCACAAATCCATCACTTAGATTCATAAGACCTCTTCTAGTACGAATTATCTAACAAATACAAGATGAAAACCCCTTTAGTCAGGAGAAAATTCCTAAATCATAGAACAACTTCCATAATCTATATTAATGATTTAAAATAATAATAATTTTATGAATTTATGAATTCTATTAATGAAATATAAAACATAAGAAAGGAATAGTTTTTTTTAAATAGACACCAAATCTAGTTTATTCAATCAACCATAAAGACCAAGTGACAATATTTTCAAAAATAACTAACCACCCATAGTAACTTGAATTCATACATGGAGGTGAGATGTCTAGGCACCATCCCACACATATTAACTAAATTTTAGTGCTACTAAATCTAGTCTACCAATGACACTAAACCAAAACTATGAAGTGTCGTAACATTCCAGGCTCAATATTCCTTTTGATATCAATTTATAATGAACCGACTAGGGAAAACTAGGCAAGTCTCCCAAGAGGGTCTTATACATGGAGATGTGTAATAAAGAGACATGAAAGTTGTATCCTGTTTTAGAAAATAAAGTTATGAGACCAAATTAAAATAAAAAATAAAGATAAAAATCCATTAGTATAAAAAATTTAATCTAAATAGGCCAAACCATAAAGATAAAATAGACAATATTATCATCTCCCTATGTGACCATCTATCACCACCAAACCATCTTTATACAAAGATAGTAAACAAAAAGAGAAAATTACAAGTTCTAATATCAAAAATTCAATATCTCTATCTTTAAAATAAATCCAGTTTACATATATTTTTCATAAAATAAAACAATTTTTTAAAATAATCCTTCGATTTTCATAAAAAAAACATATACAAAAAAAATCTAGGAATATGTTAAGAATAAAAGAAATCGGGTAGTCATAGAAAAACCCGACCATAGATACACTATAATATAACTGTGTGAGCAAGTAACCATGAAAATACCATCATGTGATAAACAAATCAACAATGAAAAAACCCACCATTTGGGATCCAAACTATGGGTTTACGTTATAGACATGAAAGAGAATCCCCAATCCAAGATTAAGGTGGATTCAACTAATATAACCTGTAGTGGAATTACACACAAAAAAGTGTCATAAAACCTCTTGTGGAATTACATAAAAAAGAGTGAGAAGTATATTTCCAATGCATCCAAGGACACCTAATGTTCCAAGTTTTTCAAAATCTTTTTAGAAACCATGATCACATATAATAAAACAATTTTAATAATAAATCCTTTTGACTTCAAGATTGAAAATCCATTTTAAGAACAAATCCACCCTTTAAAGAATTTAGTCAACCACTTTTCGTGAGAAAAACCATTTTTGAAGAAAGAAATCTTTAAAAACATGTATATTTTCCATAAAATCCATTTAAATCCATCAATTTCATGAAACAAGCCAAAGATATTAATAAGAATATAAGGAAATTTTAAATTAGAACCACTTGTATAGATACACCTACCTTATAAACATAAGGAACCTAAGATCCTTCGACAACATAAATTGGAAACAAGCAGATATTCTTCAAATAGAAAAGGAATGAGGGAAAACCACAATGGATTGATTGATAACACATATTATTTATGAAACCATCAAAACCATATCACAAAACACAACCAAACCAAGAAATAACTAAAATTTACCAAAATTGAAGGGGGTCGCGGGGGGCGCCGGGGGGTGCGGGGGTCGCCAGAGGCCGCGGGGGGTGCGGGGGTCGCCGGAGGGCGCAGGGGGCGCGGGGGTCGCCGGGGGTCGAGGGGGGTGCGGGGTTCACCGGAGGGCGCATGGGGAGCAGGGGCCGGGGGGATAGGGGAAGAGGGGCGAGGGTTTGTGGGGTAAACGCGATAGGGGTGGGGGAAAGGGTCGCGGTTTTTTAAAAAAAATGGGTTTCGCGGCGGTTTATTAAAAACCGCCACGAAACCTTTCACGGAAAACGTTTAGCGGTGGTTTTGTGAACCGCCGCCACAAAACCGCCGCTAAACCCTATTTGTGTTGTAGTGTAATCATACAACCAAAAATGATTTCCTAGTACTTTATTTTGCGATGAATCAAATTGTCCCTTAGAACATCACAGATTTAGAGCTTTATGGTTGTTAACTTTCTCCCGATAATATTCTATATCACTCTCCATTAGAGAATGATGGTTTTTTCTCTTTAATATCTATGTTTTTATACATGGAACCCTTGTATGTGTTATTTATGGAAACCTTCATGCTTACCTTTAATTATTTTAAATATAGGACTCATTAATCCATATTTTGATGTGGGATTTAAACTAAGATATTTTGAAATGTAAAACCCCTGGTTTTCAATCCCAAGATTAAATTGTGAGGACTCAATTTATTGAATGAGGGGATAATGTAACACCCCAATATTCCATGGTACTCATCCTTTTTAAATAATTCAATAGCGTGTGAAGGACACAACACCGAGTTCAAGCGAACCACGACCTATCAAACTAGCCGTTTAAAAAGTAGTTATGATTATTATTAAACAAATTTTAAATTTTATATATATCCCATATAATTTTAAAATTCATATTTTTTGTTTCTTAGACATATTATAAGGGCTAATTCAATTTTTCAGATAAAAGATGTGTTTTTAAAAAAAATTGCAGTTTTTCTGCCTTTAATGGAAAACCTTTTTTAAATACAATATTTGACCATTTTATATGTTAAATTTGATCAAATTAAATTCTTATTTATAATTGGGACATAAAAATTTATTTTTGGATAAATTTTTGGTACTTTTCTAATAACTTTCATATTTTTATGAACACTGAAAAATACTAAATTTTAATTGAAAACACATTTTTTAATCAAAATAATTTATGTTGTTTAATTATATATCTAAGTGGTTTTAAAGTATAATTAGATTATATTTTTATCATTTAATATAGTTTAGTTCTTTATAATTATTTTTACATTTAAATTGGACATAAACACATGTCAATCTTTTGATAGTTTTTACTTCTTAAAACCCAGCTTTTTGGTTTTAACAACAAAAAATATTTTTAAATTAATTTCATCCAACTCTATGTTTTGAATTTGGAAAAATGGATTTCATATTTGTAATCAGAAGGTCCAAATTTTTTATATTGGTACCTTTTATTTTTTGACATTATGAATAGTAACTTCAGTAATTACTTTATTTACCATGGTGAAAGGGTAAATCTAGTAAATAAGGGTAAACAAATTATATTATAATAATATTAAAAAACCCTAATGCATGTATTAATCATATGGGATGAAATATTTATGACCATGGGATTCCTTGGGTCGATTTTGGGACCCCATGGAGCCACATGGGTGTGAAAATGACATTTTTTTAAAATTAAAATAAATTATAGAAAAATATAACAAAAACATGTATCTTTCACTAAAACAATTTTTATATGGGGTTATATAATTTATATATTCAACTATAAATATTCATTAGAAATATAAAAATATTTAATATATCATGATATTTTATTTACAATATTTATAAATAATATCAATTTAATTAATTATGACACAATTATGATGCAGTGATTGCTTCATCAATAAAGGATTCAAATAAATGATATTATAAATGTTAAAATAAATTTAATTTAGTTATTTTGATGTCATACACAAATTTGCAAGATAATATTTAAATATTAGTTTTTATTTAATGCATTTTTTAAGTAATAAGGTTTTTATGAATTTTTAAAAAAGTCAAGTGTGAATAGTGTTCAGAATTGACATAATTCATAACTTAAAAGATAAAATAGTTTATTAAATTATATTAAATTCCTAAAAAATATAATATTCGTAAAAATGGTTAAGAAAAGTCCAAATATGTCATACATGACTTTTTTTGGGTCTTTTGACATGATATGTTAATTAAATTAACCCATAATGTGTAAATAACATGATATCACAATAAGATTAAAAAGGGTAAAATAAGGGTTAAACCAAATAGATAAGGATAAAAAAATATTAAATACTTGTCTAAAAATTATTGGATTATGGGTATTCAAACCAAAATCTTATTATCTTAGAATTAAATGAGTTTTGGACCATTTTTAGTTGAAATAGATTTTATAATAAATTAATATTTCTAGACTTTCCTAAAATGCCCCTCCTCCCTCTTATAAAAGGGCACCACCCCTACCCACTTATTCACAGCTCTAAAGACTTTTGGATCGGTCAAACCCTACCTGTTTCTCCTCCCAACCCCCCTCAATTTATTTTAGAGGCCTAATGTTGGGAATAAATCCATCCTAATGATCCCTTTTGTTCAAATCAAAAGGAAATACCCGAAGAAGAGGTAATCGTTTTATCCCTTCTTTCAAAGTTCATTTCTTCTTCTACTTCCTCTCACTAAGTTGTTACCAAACTAAAATAATATAACCAGAATATAATATATGTTCATATTTTGTTAAGATTATGGTACAACCATATTCCTCTTTTTATCCATTCTATGAAAAACAATACCACCATGTGTGTGTACATATGGCTTACCGTCTCCACATCGTGGTGTAAATTGTTTTTCATGTTCACCTTATTTCTATGTGTATAACAATGAATATAATGGATATAAATAATACATATAACATGATACCAATTCTTTAAATTTCATATTCTATCCAGTTACATATCATTTGACCATTAAGAAAATGATAACATCGCTCGTGCGTACGTATGACCTACCATCTTCACGACACAGTGAGATTCATTCTCCACATTAACCATCCAAGAATAATTATAAAATATATATTATTCATAATTATGAAATATATGACCTAATAAGTCTACAGTAATGATATATATATATATATATATGTATGTATATATATATATATATATGAATGTACATAAATTTCATTCACTTAATTCCATTCAATAAGATAAAAAAATAGAAACATCGTTCATGCGTACGTACGGCCTACCGTCTCTATGAATGGTGTATTCCATTTTATATAAATATATATTATATATATTTATATTATGAATATATAAGATATATAAATCATATTATATATTTTATAAGTAAACCATTATCTATGTAATATGATCATGAATAACAATCCATAACACATACGATAAACAAAGCGAGATTACCTGAAATGTTGCATTAAAATGGAATTGTTAATAAAAAGGTAGTATAAAGTCATAAAATAATCATATATGATATCATAAATATTATTATTATTATGATATAAGTAAATAATAGGTTTAAAAACATTATATAGGAGTTTTGGACACGTACAAAGAGTATCAAATCTAAGGTAAGGGTTAATTCATCAATCTCATTATTATACGAGATTGTTTATGTGTAAGTATTTATTGGGATATATTTATCATCCATGTATGTGTTTCATAATAATGTTTTCCAAAATAATCTTTAAGGCTTTACGGAAGGGTATCTTTAACTAGATCATCATTTTAAATGTTTTAATGGTTTATTTTTCTAAATTTATTTAATTAATGTCCATGTTTTCAAAAAGATATTTAGGATTTATTTATATGGAAATGATAGTTTTAAAATGTTAATTACTTCCAAAAGTTTCAAATTGGTATGGGACACTTTGATTCAAAAATATCTTATAAATTAATTCCATTATAAATTGTGATACTTTTAAATGATTTCATTAAAAAGGAATATTTCTCTCAAAGAGTTTTACTGATCATTTTCAACTATGTCAACAACCTTTACTGGATATTATTCTTTATTGAGGTTGATTTATTATAATAAAATATTTCATATTGTATTGAATGAGTTATGATATGCATGAATGTGTATGTGCTATTTTTATACCATTCATGGTTTATGGTTAATGTATTAACATTTCATATTCTTGTTTTTATACGAATGTGTATGTTGTGATTCACCCCTTTAATATGAGGAATGAATTGGACTTAATAAGTGATTGGTAGGGCCCATTATATCCCATCGATTCATTGGTAGGTATCATGAGACAAACTAGTGTCTTGGAATAAGGCCTTGATAGAATATCTGTGAATTTTCCTAGCCCAAGGCCTTGACGTAGTAGTTATCATGTCCTACATTATGCATTCCCTCATTATGAAATTAGTTATTACATGTGATTATTCAACTAGTAGAATATCCATGTTCATGTTTATATATTAATGTTTGATTTATTTTTCCCTTATTATGTTCATGTTTTTGTTTAAAAAGGATTTTGTTTTTATTATACATCATGCCATAAAATTTTATAGCTTCCTCTGAATTATTTACCCTTATTAAGCATCTGAGCTCACCCCTTTCATATGCTTTATTTTTACAAGATTCCAAAAATAGTATTATTATTGATATGTAGGGTTAAGCTAGGGGAATAATGGAATTATTAAAGGATTATCTATACCGTATTTTATGTTAGAAATTGTATTGTAATGTTCATGTATGTAATATATTTTCCAAGATAGCTAAACTGATCGGTCATTCGATACTTGATTCCTTATAATCATGCCATGTATTGAAATAATGCATTATCTCCATGATTCTAGGGTCTGGGTGTTACATTTTTTATGAAATTGGGATAATCGATTTTGGTAAAATAATAGTTCAACTGACCATTAGTTCCAATACAATAGTAAATGAAGTAAAATAATGAAAGGAAATCCAAAATAAAAAATCATTAATATTTGAAGACATAATGGAATATAAATCTATTATATGGGAATATTAAATATGTAAGGATGAATTGAATCCACTAGTTATAACCCTAATTCCCTCTACAATATCATAGGTGATATCTTTATGAGGTCATAATAAGAAAGTTTAGATTATTATGTATTCCATACCCTTATCATTATAAGGATGGGAACCACCCTTACAAAATATATTCTTATCATAAAAATAGTAAATATATGGATCTTCAAATTTCATACACTTGGAAGGTCATTTTTTTTTAAATAATTTTTATGAACATTAGTTTCCTTCCAATAATTATGGGTGTAGTTTTTGATTCTAAAGATGTCATGGAAAATAAATTCAAGGTGGCATCTAGAGATCATGCACTGTTTTGGATAAATCTATTTATGTATATAAAACATAGAGACATGCAACAAAAAAAAGATTAAGAATACATACCTGATCATGAATTATTCTAGGCTCATTAAAACCATGTCATACTGAAAGACTATCTAGGAAATATATAGTTTTTTAGTAAATGTCGAGGTGTGAGAAGGTTGATTCATCCCAACATGCATGTCGCGAAGATGTACCCATATTTTATTAAAGGACTATAACCACTAATGAAATCTAAATAGTATCTAAATAATAAATACTGAGAGAATCCCTATTAAAATATTCATCATTCAATTATCATGAATTGTGCTATCTTGAAGCATGTTGTTATCATCCCAGTTTACTATCAATCACAGATAGCCTTCTCCTATCAAAAAATATCATTGAATCCCTTATTGGTTTCCATTTTAACCATCATGAATTTGATAGTAGATTATTTATTTCTGAAACAAATTTTGATGATACAACCTATGTAAAATTAAATATGGTGATTTACTTCATGAAAAAGATCAAGAATTTTTTGTACATTAACACTTCATACCATTGTATATATCTATCCGTACTGATGATAATGAAATCCTTTAGGATATAGTCTACTGGGATTTTGTGCTGAAACATTTCATTTTCTAGAAACTCCATCATTGTGGATACAAGGTTCTTAACATTCTCTACTCAAATTTGATAATTTTGGGATAAGATATGAGTGATTAGAGGCATATCAGAAAGGACTGACTGATTCCTACTTTTTTTATATCATTTATGGATCTAAATTCATTTTACTCCACTAAGTCATAGATTTAAACATCATTATAGGATGATTGTTTCAAATATTCATTTGTAAATTCTTTATTATATCATCAATTCCATACATATTCTATTTATTGTAATGATAGTGTACTTAATGGGGATAGTATTGTAAATCTCTATATAATTTCAAGTGATTATATAAATATATTTAAAGTATCCTTTGGTAGATAACTCCTATCAAATTTTAACCCCTATTGACCTGGGAACCCCTCCTATAAACCTATATAGTGAAATCAATGAAGGATATGAGAATCCTATAAAATTAATTGATGGAATAATCCCTAATATTTGAATTCATTAGGTCACAAATATCATATTGTCCCATGGGACACATTAGACAACTAATTGTGGCCTTTAATCACATTTATCTCATATGTGGGTAAGGTAGAGGGTTCCCTTAATTAAACAACACCTACCATGGTAAATATATTTTCATAATATATATGAATATATCTTTCCCCTTATTCTTATTTAGATGAATATAGGTATTACTAAAATTTATAATACATGAACATAGATATTTTATGTGATGGATTTGAACCCCAAAAGATGAATAACAATAAGAAGAAGGTCATGGGATTTTGGTACATTCACTCTCATTATCATGGTGTTAATTTATCCACACAAACCTAAGAAAACATATTAAGGATATTTTCTTGATGAAAATAAACATACCCTTATCTCATCTACTAGGAAACTAAATGTCATACCATCCTCCACATCTGATAATAGTGAATAATATAATGTAGAAGAGGATATCATAGATTCTCATCCATTATTCAAGTAAGGTATCGTGACCACCAACGTTGAAATAAAATAAATTTATCAGGGTATAGAGGAATATATAAATCCTATATATATTAATTCCACCATTTTCCTTGAGTAACATGATAGATATATATCCTACCTTTAGAAACATTTGAATATCATTTCACGAAACTATATGAAAATTCCTAAATTGGATCCTTGGGTGGCTACCCATCATTAGGGTCTTCCAAATTACCACTATGGTTATAATCAATAAATGAAGATAATTAATCATACCCATATTATGAATATGGAAGTAAATGTGGATAATAAAATCAAATAAGACTACATTTGGCAACATCACCACTTGAAGTGTCTCAGATACCCTATTCCTGTCTAGAATAAGAAAAAACACATTACTGTCTACATTGATTTTAGCAATATCAACTACTGCTTCTTAATGGTTTATTTTCTAGTCCAGATAATAGGACACTGCATTTAAATAATTTATGGGTTTTAATCCATCTTCTATACAAATGGATATTCAGGAAATAATGAGATATAGATGTAAACTTAACATTAAGAGTCCACCACATTCAAAGAACCTCAGGTGGTATACAATTATCATGTAATGCATTTCATATATATTAATTTTTTTAATGTTCCAATTCTCTTTCCACATTATCTTAAATAAAGTATATGTAGGGAATCTGAAATAAAAATTTGATATTCTCCCTCCTTAAAATCTAAATGTTATAAGATTAACTAAGGTACAACTTTCTTATGGCAGGTTTTTCATGGCCAACCATTACAGAAAATGTCTTATCTCCATAATGTTATTGAAAAAAGGGTATATGTGTTAGGGGGATGAAAATTATCATTTTTTTAATAATGACATAAAGGAACATCAAAGTCTTCCACAGTAATTGATTCCATCAGTAGATGGGAATCCATGAATTTTCCTTATGAAAGCCTAACTGTGACCACTTAGTTCATTCCATTCATAGAATATAGGCTCCAGAAAGGATATTTTTCAACATTATCTTTTCAGAATAATTTTGGAAACTATTATTTGATATTATATCATTAATAAGAACTAACCTACATGAATCATCATGGTGTAGAATATGAGATATTATTTTATTCCCCAAGAGGTCCATTTAATCTCGCATATCAATATTCCAAACTATATCCAAAATCATAAATTTCTAATGGTTATTTATTATAGTGGGTAGTTATTTTAACTTATTTTTATATCCAATTAATGTTCAAAAATGTGTTTTAATGGATAGACTTAGTATATTCACTTGTGAAACACTCTATCCAAGAGAAATCATAGTATATAAGGAACTCCTTGATGAAGTGGTGTTTTACATGCTTAAAACATTTTAGCATGAATAATTTCATTGGATCTCTAGCATTGTGACATGTAGAAGGATGTATAATCAGAAGCTCAATCATGTTTTCTTGGGTAATATATTCATCTCCCAAGGGAAATAAATTCTTATATACTCCTTCATGGTATTTAAATTATACATAAATAATGAGGTAGAATATCATTCTCTCGTTATAGGATTGATTCTACATCCATTGTAATTTAGAGTGGGTAATCATGAAAATAATCATATAATATTCCATCAAAAATGAAAGGGATGATTTTTTGGGTTTCATATTACTGTTGACAATCAAATTCCACTCAATACCAAAACACTCTAACCTCTCATAGTAAAAAAATCCATGACAATGTACATGAAAATTATTTATAGCCCAAGATTATAGCATAAAAATAAAGTGATGTTAACTCCCATCACACATAGGTTGTCACAATATTTATTAATAATTATATTAATGATATAAGAAAGATTAAAAACATCCTTAATCATAGAAAACCAATACCCTCAATGAAAGATAACATTATTGGATGCATCCAAACTACAATGTATTACCAATAAAATGGGATCCTACCCCCCAAATAAACCATGAAGGAATAGATCATTATTCAAGAATATAATTTCATCCCATAAATTGATCAAATTCATAGATAGCCTTTTATTAAAAATTATTTTATGGATTCCACCTCAAATGTATTGAAGGAAGAGAGGACTTCGCTGTTATGTATGATGATCATAAAGGTGAATATTGTTCTCAAAAATGTCGAGCCACTATCGTCTTTTAAATAAATATACTTGGATACTTCTATAGATCGATGATGCATAACAATATGGAGTTAAAAATGAAATTTCAATATTGAAAAATAAATGATAATTTCTTCCTTCAACACCCAAATTTTTTTCATATCACAAAATACAGTTGGTATGTTTTCAATTGAGGAACATATATTAAGGATATATATACCCCCATCTAGAGATAAGATATTTTATTTCATTTTTAGTACTATTATATTCATATAATAGTGTTATAATGGAATATCCATTGAGGAATTGATATCAAAGTCTATAATAAATTTCTTAAAATCTAAAATTATTTATATATTTTTTCCTTCAAATAATATTGGCCAATGAAAACACCAATTTCAAAGATTTCAAATTAAAATGTTTGTATTAAGAATATAATAAACAGTTAAACAACTATTCCCATAATTATAATGTAGTGAATAAAAATATACAAGCCTTCATTAAAACTCAATCTAATATCCCTAAGAGGATGGTGAATGAAGGGAAGAACTATTGGGGAGGGAATATTTTATATTCATTATGAGGTTATCGAAAATGAATATGTACCACCATAGTGGTGACCTCAAAATCTCTTGTACCAAAGATAAAGGTAATCTACCCTATTGAGGTTCTACTTACCTCAATTCATATTTTAATCGGAAATTAATTTTTGGATGATTTACACCATCATATCTGAGCTAGTTAATTTGAATAACACAATTTGAAATTGTTTTTCATTTTTCATAACCATAAAATACAACAAAATAATTTCATATGAGAATTGAATTAGATTGTTTACCATTGATCAATTATATATGGAAAACCAATGTTAACCTTAATAACCCTAAGGATTCCAAATAATAATCCCTTGAAATTAATGTTTAATCAAGAAGTTCCTTACTCCATATATATGTAGAGAATCAACAAAGAATGTTCGTTGATTTTAATGGATGGAGAGGGTGTATCTACCACCACTAATACAAGGATTTATAATAAATACATCTAATAATTTCAAAATATGAACACCATGGTCCTTATTAATAGAAAATATACTTCTTAGTATAATATTCCTCATAATTCATCCTTATATTTCATGAAATTCTAGTCCATGTAGCGTGAATTTAAACATTATTACATAAATATCCACCTCACATAATGTCAAATTCAGATAATATAATACACCTTTATAAGATTAAATTATTTATATTGTCCTTGTTTTATGACAATAAACATCTTGGAGAGACATATTATTTGTTTCTTTAAATAATTAAATACCCTCATGTAAGATCTTAGTATATAATATTTTTTTAATTCTCAAATTATTTAATTCTTATGGATATACTAGTTGAATATAATTTCATAGTTCATTTACCCAATAAAAAAATTTCCACATAATTTAATTATCTATGGTTTGATTCCTATAATTTTAGGACCCTTAGTGATGCATGGATATCCTATTCTTGGAATAGCCCCAAATTCTACCTCGATTATTGATTCTACACCTTTTATGATACCATTATTCATTCATTTAATTTCATTCTATTCACACTCACCATGGTATTCATATATTTTTCACATTCCCCCATATGCATTAGATAGATGTATACAAAGTGACCAATCTATGAGATATATGTAGATTGATTCTTATTACTAAGTAAAATGTATTGATGTGTGGATTTTTCATCGTAATCCCACCCATAAATTCTAACATAATATTAGAATATACCAAAGGGACAACATAATCACTACCCCAATTTATTTTTTCCCATTGTTATGTGTTAGGAAGAGTACGATTCATTTTTTCATAGTGTTAATACATTATTAAAATTTGGTTTCCTCCCTTATAACACTAGTATATCCATCGACTTTAATAGAATGTCCCCCATAACATGAGTCAAATCTATACAATCACCCTTTTATGAATATCATAGGGATTTATTTTTATAATTTTAGGATATACAGTTATGTTAAGTTCTTATATCATATGATCAACTTAAAATATTTTTACCATTAACCCTCCCTCTATCCTAGTGTTTGTACCCTTTTATTTATATTCAGTTTCTAAAGTTCCATATATTAGGATCAATCTATCATCATCATTTCTCTACACATGACGATGATATATCCAAAGGCCTCCATATGGGAACAACTCTTGGATTAATTCATATTATTGGAAGATACATAGTGGTGTCAAAATTATCTATAATTAATTAAACCATATTTTTATCCTTATTTAACCATTTCTTCATCCTTGCATATTACACCCCACAAAAAAATGTCAAATACTCTTCTATGTGTTATGTAATGAGATGATGTTATTTTAAATTTTTTGTATAAACAAAATCTTCATGAGACACCCTATATAAAGGTCCTCATTGTATAAAAATTAACTAAAACACATAATTTAACTACATATAACTAGAAAAATCTTGATTGGAACCATCTTACAAGACATTAAACTATATATTTTAATGGACTATATGTTATTGAATTTTTCCTACAAAAGAGACATATCCATATAAGGATTCCCCAACAAAACATTTCAATCCCATAATCAATTCTATTATAAATGTCCCCAATTCCTAATATTTATTTCCTAATTCATGGGATTCCAATATTTACATTCTACCTTCATCGAAAAAATAATTAATTAATCTATACACCAATACATAGGTCTCTAATCTTCGGTACAACTACATAGCATAATTTCATTTTGACCCATTAAAAAATAAAAATTCTATTTTTAGGTACTATGATTTTATTGATTCCTATTATACTAATATATATATAGTGACTATTAGAGGTTTTAACATGGGACTAGTCAAAAATTACATCTACATCACCCCAATAACTTTTAAGGTTACTAATTGGTTCTCCTCATTTATATTTAATCAATCAATGACCATAATTTATAATGGAGTTATTTTAACCAATTACTATATATGGATTGATTCTAGACAGTCACTTGATAAATAGCGACACCTAAATGTCTTAACTAGGTATCTTCCACAAAACTTATGAGTAGTAATCATATTACATTGGACCCATATATAAAATACTCCTAATATCAATATAAATTTTAGAACATATGATTCATAATCTCACAATATTAAAATGCATGGAATATGGTCCCCCTTGAAAGGCCTTAAACTACATAAATGTATCAATTATTTTTTACTTAATTCACTTGCACAAGATCAATATTCATTTAAAAAAACTTGATGTATGTTTCCATCATTAAAAATAAAATCTATAATAAAACACTCTATCCATAATAAGAATATCATAGTGTTAGGGTATTCATGATCAATATTTTTCTTTTTTTCCATTTATTGGACTAAGAAAAAAATCAAAATTCTCATACCATAAATATGAATTATAATTGCACAGATATTTTGTACCGGGTCTTTCCCAAGAACTATTTTCGAAATCATTAATATTATCCCAAAATATATAGTGATGGAAAGATCCCTAATCAGGGGCCTAGTAAAAAATTTCATTAATATGTACCTCCCATCAGGAATGGTATCATAATTAACTTTTAATATTCATAATCTTACTTTACACTATGATTTCGTATCTTCTATGAGAACTACATATGTATTGATTCTTATTTTAATTGGACATGTAGTTTCCTCCCCTTGGGGGTTACCTAAAACAGTATGGGGCATATCTTTCATATTTTGATATCTAACCATAATTTCCATGAATAGTTTCAATCATAGTAGTTCTCATTCATGTTGAGTCAATCTCACCCCATGTCACTAGAAAAGTAATCTTTCATGTGGTCAATATTGTATAGAAATTATATTTAGATGTTGGTTTAAATTTCATGATTATGATGAACAAAAAAGTGTGAAAAATATATTTTTAGGTTTAAACCCCATAAATGGATCTCAAGAAATAATTTGAGTCAAAAATCACTAGTATATTCCCCTTTATAGCTTAAGAAAACAATTGAGTTGAAAAATAAAAAAAAAATAAAAAAAATATTTTATGGTTCTAAAACACACCCTTTTAAAATTCAATATATACATGATGAAATTTTTTATGGGAAAAGGATATATAGAATATGATTTTCTCCTTCACTTGGGATTAAGGTGTTCCATATGTACATTAACATTTTTTAGATTCATTTCATCGTATAAAGAGGATTCACCAATTAGAGTGGTTCAATCATATTTACTCATATTCCTTCACCCTGAGAGTGTTTTTTGAATATACATAAGAATAAATTTCTTGAAACTCAACACCATAATAAATAAAATCTTCTATGTGGAACATAATTCATTAATCATGTTTTTAAATACTCATAATACATTCATGATAACTTTTAATGGGAACATTATACACCATTGGACACCTCTTCATGGTAATGTTATCCACACCACCTTATCTAGCATTCCAAAAAAATGAATATTTTCTTCCAAATGATAATTTTATCAAACACCATTTTATATTAATAAAATTTTAGTGGAATTCATTATTAGCATTTAGTAAATTTTCAACCCAATAATTAATTTTCCTTATATTAATTTCTCATTTCATGTACCTTTTGATATGAATAATATATTCTATAATCTATCTATTCATGTGGATTCTAATAACCTCATTTATATTGATAAGTGAGTTTCTCTTATTTTCAGAAATAACATTATGACATCCTACGATTATACCCCCCTCACAACCAAGTTTTCATTTCATTAAAAGAACTAAAAATTATAAGTAAATGTATTCCTATAAGAAACAATATAATAACTCCTTAATACTTGATTCCGAATATATCAAGAGACATAGTGAAACCCAAATCTCTGATCATGGAACTATAAATGAGGTATTATTCAAATTCCATCATAGTATAGGGTTTCTCCTTTTTAAAATTTTTTCTATCATAATGGCCCCATGCTATAATCGAGGCATCAAATTTTACTATATGTGTCAGCCAGATATATGTAGAAAATCTATATATGAATAACATTTTCCTTGATTACTGTTATCCCTATATGTTTTTTATTTATAACTCATATATCCCAAGACAAACCATAAATAATAATCCATTTATGCTCCCATTTGATCAATAATAATATCATAAAAATGGTCAGTTTAGGATAGGATTAATCATAACAAATTTTAATAACCTCTTATAATATATGAAAATTCATAAATTGAGTTTTTAATAAAAAAAATTATTTCAAGGCTATAGGTAAGGATTTCCTTCAACTCCAATAGACACATTTTCTTGGAAATTATACATGTGATTCCATATCTGGCCTACCAATTAAAGTATTATTTTCTTCATAAGAAAATGGTCATCTAACTCCATGTTCCATAGAAAACATTTTTTTGGAATCCATCTTTCATGTTTTTCATCATTCATCCTTGGCATAAATTTCTATATAATCACATCATGAAACATATCCTTAGGTTAAGGATTAATTTTTTGTTATTACTTATTCATAAATAGATATCAATAATTTGGACTAGTTTTATGTCATAAGAATAAACCACTATAAAATTAAATGTTTATCAATAGATTGAATTTTGTCCTTCACAGAGAGAACCCCCGATAAAAAGGAGAACCATATTTGAATTAAATTAATCATGAAAAAAATCATAATCATATGTCATTGAATTTTTACCAAAAACAATTTCCACTCATCATCAGGGATAATTTATTGAAGTAACTATATTAGTAACTTTTTTGATAATCCACACATGATTGAGAATATTATTTCATTTTAAACAATAAATTTTTGTATTCTAGGATACATAACTGACAAAATATTCTACTTCCACACAGTCATGGGATCACAGTTTCTTCTATACAGGTCAGATAACATGGACTTGGATACTCTAAAATCTCTCATCTCTCTCTAGGTAATAGGAGTGAAGATGGATAATCTCATACAAATTGTTGGTGAAATAGTACACATTAACATTGGCTAAAAGTGGACTATATAATTATGCTTATCATATTAGGATTTCACATTAGACCTCTGATAAGTATAACCTTCTAAATTATACCATATTCAATACATGTGACATAGTAATCATATCACTTTAGACATAAATTCTTTAGTACAAACTTGTAACATTAAAATAATGTTATGTGATAAATTACTATTCCTCCAATCGACTCAACTCTACCATAAATATTAAATAAACCCTGATTAAAAAACTATTCATTCATAAAATATGTTCATTACCTTTACTTAATAACTTGTGAATATAATGACTAAATAAATTCAAAACATTTTATTCTAATATCGTATAATATTGATTTTATTAATTTATTAAGATCATTAAAACTCATGAATTACCTACACCGATTGTGGATCACACCATGAACTAACCTTCAATTCATTAAAATTATTAAATATTATGAATATGCTATATGTGTAATCCTCTTGTATCATATCTATATTATAGTGATTCATACCCATATACCAAGACCAATAACATTAAAAAATGCATTGATTGTATGGCGATAACGTTTCATCCAAACGATGAAATCCCCCTATGAACATGGGGGAGAATTTTAATTTCATTGTCATTTAATATCTCATAATTTAGGATGCATATAAACTTTCCCCATTCATAAATTCTTTATTTGTTATATTTATAACAATTCTATAAGAACACAACTTCATTCTACTATGGCCATCAATTTAGTAAATGTACTATCATCCTTGTAAACTAGGCCCAATATATAACATCCATTAGTAAAGGTAATATTCTTATCATGATCATTCAATTAGTGTTATACCATCAATAATGAATCCAAAATAGGCTACCTCACCATGAAATAAATATCATGGTTTCTATATTGCATCATTATAAATCAAAAAATGTAACAAATTGATAATGATCTCATGTAAAGAGAAAATTGGACATTCTCATATATCCAAATGCCTAATGACACCTAATTCATGTGGCATTATTAATAGGGGTTCATTCCTCATTATATACTATAATTTAGATCACTAAGAGAAAACTTCATGAGAATAAGACTCAATAATTATAATCCCCCACCACTTAACAGTCATACGACATCTATGTACCATTTATATGAGGTATATTGGCCATAGGATGTATGTTTAATATTAATTTTATAGTATCCTTGGGTTCTAAATATAGCTAAGAGTTGTTATGAACTTTTTATATGATAAATAATTAAATGATATTACAATGTAAATAATGTACATAGATATAGTATCACAATTACAGTCTGATAACACCTTACAGAAATCTGTATGTAGATGATTTTGTAATCAAAATGTACTATGCATGTTGGGACTAGGGACCCCACTTTCCCAACACTCCCACTTATAGTAGAGTCATCTTGATAACAATCAATTGGTTATCTCTCAAATATTATGATCATACTTCTACTTCATAATTGATTTAGTTAAGGGGACTACCATGTTTTCATACGTGTCTAATCTATTATGTGGGATTGTACATCCTTGAGTAAAATCACATAAGAGTTGATATCCCTAAGTTTATCATTTTTTACTCTATCGTAATGATGAAATCATTGATAATACCACTATTATAATATTATAAAAATTATAATACATTAGTTTGTTTGTATGATTCTAATAATCTAAAAAATCATTCTACATTTTATACTACTTATTTTAATGCCTCATAAAGTTTCAACATAGTTGATATCTATAGACATGGATACCACTAGATCTAATGGGCATATCATTCAATTGTTTTACCATAACTATAATAATAGATAAATTGATCCATATGAAGACCGGTTTTCCCCCTCAATAACTAATATTACTTCTTCTCCAAATAATAGGTGTATATCCCATTTATGTTCTCAGGTACAATTAGATATCTCTAACTGTTACACAACCAAATCTACAAATATTTTCAAATATTTTCCTACCACAATGATTGTGTTGGTAATATGATATCTAGTATATAATATATCATATATGATTTATCTATCCTTCAAGAAAACAGTGACCGACTCACCATTTTAATCTCTTCTTATTTATTATACATGTCTTCATAGAGAGGTTTATGCCACATGACATTAGAAACAATTGTACCATTATTTGTTCCAACATTTATTTTCCTATTTCTCACCTATATATAAAAAAATTATGTTCCTTAGTAAATTATTTGATCTAACATATTAGATCATATTCCATATTACTTGGGTGACTAATCTATGTTATTCATTATATATTTAGTTTCAATATATTCTTTACCATTTATAAGAATAATAACTTTTTCCCCTATGTTATTATCAAATTATTCATAGAAAACTATGCCACTCCATTTATCCTCTTGTACAAACACCACATACCTTCATTAAAAACAAATACTATAGGATCATAATGATGTAATTAATCCATTAATGATTCTATAAAACATCTATTCCACATTTGAATTCTATGGTGTAACCATAATTATATTATTGTTTTCTATAAACATCTTCCACTACGTTTACATTAATGATGGTGGTCTTGAAACCCAATGTTATAAATAATTATTATAAAAAAATTATATATAAAATATAATTGTAATGGATTTATATATGATAATTCGGTATAAAAAATCAATATTTAGGGAAACTCTACAAGTAACACCAATGTTTAATTTCTCTTGAATACGCACCAATGGATTTATATCAATTTGAGAAACTACGAAAATAACGACTTAACTTTAGTACATGGAATCCAAATTTATGAATTCATCTAAAATTCAAAATCATTACTTATTTATATTTACAAAAATTATGTAGGATATGGATTCATTATTCTCATAGAATAATCCATCACCTAACATGGATGTCTTAAAACCAACTATCTTTGGTTAAAATTTTCATACGTAGTATCTGTCTTTGGAAAACTACATTTCCACATACTCTGGTAGCACATATTCCTATTCAAACTACACCTACATGTTGTTCCTTGATTATATCCATGTCAATGTATCTATGAATGTCTCATACAAAAAAATAACTTTTTATAAAAAAATAGTATATAACTTGAGTATAAATTTTCTATATTAGTGTTTTAATATAAACATTAGGAAAATTAATGAAATTAACATCATGTTTTTCTTGATGCATGATTGTTTACCAACATATTCATAAAAAATCTTAGCATCATGATAATATTATTGTTTCATTAATTATTTATTTAATTTTATAACTCATATTATATCAATTTTCATTTTAGTTAAAAGATTTATATCGGTTGACCCCACTATTTTTTAAATATATATCGACAAGATAATGGAAGACCTTTCATAACATATAATTTTAATAATTAATCCACTAAATACATACATAATGGATATGATGTGTATAAGGAAATGAGGGTATATTAATAAATCCACTATATAATTTAATTATTGGTGAATTGTCATAAGACTTGTCATAGATCTTATATTTACTAACATCATACGTCTAAGGTGAATAAGGAAATATAGTTTTAGGTTTAAATACACTCTACATTTTTCAATAATGATGAATTAATAAATATTTTCTTTAGGGGTGACTAAGATTCTCTTCCAGGTTGTAATATCTTTCCCCATCTCATTGGCTTGAGAGTGTGAAGGATTGCTACTTTCCCTTAAGCGACATTCCCAAGGTGCCAAAGGCTGAAAATAAATGCTGAGGTCTTCGAGAATAAATTGGGGAATGATTTTGCCTTGATAAAAAACCAACCAACCAAATGATCAACTATCAACAAACTACATAATGCATTTCAACAAAACAACCAACTCATGCATTAACAAAAGGGGAACCAAACTATTCCATAACAAACCCACATTCCAAATACAACCAAGCCAAAATCATATTACCAATGCGAAAGACTAAACAAGAGACCCAAAATAAACCAAGACACACTCCACAGCTCTACACCAAGCTCCATGCTCCAAGTACCACCACATCTCCCAAGCATCACCAAGAACCACTAGCAATGAGATGCTTTACCTTTACCTATGTCCTAGAATACGACATCTGCAAAAGCACCAAAGTGACAAAGCAGGGGGGTGAGTACTAATACTCAGTAGGTTTTCCCCAAATGACTTCCCTACACACGCTACTAGGATAAAACTATTAGCATATTTATATAGAACAGATTATATAAAACATTAAATAGTTCAATAACTTGCAACATGCCAAACATACCCTTTCCAAGAGATGAAAAACAAAGGAAGGCCACAACCATGCCAAAATCCATATCCACATCATGAATTAGCACAAAAATTCCATCTTTATAAAGAAACACATGAAAAAGAAACCATTATGGAGGGACTTCCACCCATCCCATTCACCCAATTCTCAACTAGAGGTACTTCCCGACCACTACCCATAATGGTGGTTCTTCCAACCATTATCCATCACCTTTTATAGTGAGACTCCCCCCCCCCACTTCCCTAATGGTGGTTATTACATCCACTATCCATCACCTTTTATAGTAAGACTTCCTAACCACTTTCACACAACCAACACAAGACATAAAACTCAATCAACCAACAAGCACAAAGCACCAAGTTTACACAATGATCACACAACCATTTCCAAAACATGCCAATTCCCTTCAATAAATCACCCATTTATTGAAAACACCCTTTAAATAACTTTCTTTTCCCAACCATATTTCCATTAACAACATCTTTATTGAAAACTATATTTTACAAAACATTGTTATAATCAATCACTAATTATTTTAAAATCAATATTTTAAAATTTCACAACAAAGCCCCTTTTTGCAACAATAACTCATTTTCCCCAAAATCCCAAAAATCATCACCAAATGGATTCCCAACAAGATTCTCACATCATTATCACAATTAATTTCAATCAAAACAATTTAATTGTAACAAAAACTACAAGTTCTAACCAAGTGGAGTTGAGAGAGAAGCCACTTGCCTTTAGGGTTCTGGTGAAAATGACCCACGAACAACCTTACCACAAATTCGTTTAACGAACCACCAAAACCACTCTAGATCTCTTTCCCTAGCATCCATAAGCCTTAAAGTCAACACCCAAGGAAACCACAAACCTATATCTATACACAACGGGTGTAGATCTAGAAAACCAAGAGAGAATGAGGTGTAGATCTAGAGGAATCCACAAAGAACCACAAAATGAGACTTAACCGAGAAGAACCGCCTTAAATCCACCAAGAAACCCCTTATATTTGATTCCAAAACATGTGGGAGAGTAACTAAAACCCTTGAGAAACCAAAATCCTGAGTGAGGATTGAGTGGGAGAAGATTTTGAGTGAAATAGGTTAAGCCTGAGGGAGCCCAAATTTAAAAACCCTCTTTTTAAGTGGTTGCACGGTTAGCCCACATGGTTTGGTAAACTGTGTGCTAACCATGCGCACACCACTATCTTGAGAGAAGGGGTCCACATGGTTACCACGCATGGTTTGGAAAACTGTGTGTAGGCTGTGAAAAGCCTATTGTCTCCCCCTACACGATTTCCTGGAGAACCCGCATGGTTTTTTCTAACCGTGCTCAAACTGTGCGCCCTTAGAAAGGCCTCCAAACTTATTCAAAACCATTAAAAACACTCTCATCCTATTCTAAACTCATCCCAATCACTTTAAATACATAACAAGTCATAACAATGGATACATACCTCAATCCAGGGGTGCTAAATTCCCCCCACCATTGGACTTTTCATCCTCAAAATGTGGGGAACCATCACTATGTCGAAAGAGCACGGGCCATTGCTCGACCATCTCTTTCTCCCGCTCCCAAGTATCTTCTTTAATCTGACGATGCTGCCACAACACATGAACTAAACCGATGATTTTACCATGCAATATTTTCTCTTTCCTATCCAAAATTCGCACTGGCACGTGCACCAAGGAAGCATCCAGTTCTAGCTCAACATGATCCCAACGAATCACATGATCATCATCTGGTTGGTTATTTTTCAACCGCGACACATGAAAACGACCCACGGACAACGGCACCACAAATCTAGTGAATGCACCCCCGAGACCACTCTAGATCTCCTTCCTTATCATCCATAAGCCTTAAAATCAACACCCAAGGCAACCAAAACCATAGATCTATATAAAAATGGTATAGATCTAGAAAATTGAGAGAGAGGGAGATGTAAAACTAGATGAAACCACAAAGAACCACGAGATAAGATTTACCCAAGAAGAACGACCTTCAATCGACCAAGAAACCCCTTTGATTTGCTTCTAAAATGTATGGGAGAGAACCTCCAACCCTTGAGAACCCAAAATCCCATGTGAGGCTCAAGTGGGAGAAGATTTGGAGTAAAATAGGTTAATCCCGAGGGAGCTCGGATTTAAAAACCATCTTTTTAAGTGGTTTCACGGTTAGCCCACACAGTTTGGCAAATCATGCGCATGCCACTATCTCGAGAGAAGGGGTCTGCACGGCTTCCTCACACAGTTTGGAAAACTGTGTGTAGGTTGTGTGAGGCCTATTGTGTCCCCCTACATGGTTTCTTAGATAACCCGCATAGTTTTCTCTAATCGTGCTCAAACTGTGCGCCCTTAGAAATGCCTCCAAAATTATTCAAAACCATTCCAAAATCTCCCAACCTCTTCCCAAATCATCCCAAGCACTTAAAACACATAAAAATGCATAAAAAATGGCTACATACCTCAAACATGGGGTGATACATAGGTCACAATTACAACATACACTTTGGGGAATGTGATTTTCTAGTAGTGTCACATAGTAAAAAACCCTAAAAATAATAATTTTATTATTTATTAAAAATCCTGACACTGCCTATGCTGGTGGTGCATGCACCCATCCATGAGACTATCCATATAAACCTTAATATTTCCATTCAACTCATTTTTTTTCCATTCTATATAGAAATTTTAACCCTTTCATTAAGGCTGTATAAACTAAATAATTAGTAACATTTTGGGGAAAATATGTATAAAAATAAATATTATCCCTCATTGATCCAAAGTCTATGACATAAAATTGTGTGAACCGCTCAATGGGGTAGTGTACACTAGATTATGGTTCCCTATTATTATTTTCTCAGAAATAACCATGTTTCAAGGTATATTTCAATATCTTTTGATAATGATTGGATGAAGATAGACCCCAAATTCAATAATCTCCTTTAAATAACCGTAAAATTATATAAGAATGATACATATTACTCACTAATTTGAAAACTCGTAAAGGGAATCATTTAAATAATTCAAGTCCCTACTCATTAATCATGAATATTGTATATCCATGGAAGGATTTTGAGCACTTTTAATTGGTAAAAGGAATGAATCATTATCGTTAAAAACGCCACAAATGGAGGCTTGAGAAAAACTCAAGCTGCTTCCTAGTAATCCTTTCCAAATCTGTGCCTTCAGAAAATGATAAGGATAAAATAGACTAAAAAATCTTATATGGGCGAATATATATCACTATAAAAATTCATTTTATAGTTTCAAAAAACATCAACCTATGAATCACATGTATTTCCATTTAATACCTTTCATATTATTTCAAATTATTTGTTTGAAATGAATAATGTGTAATTTCAGAGTAATTGGTATCTTTTGTCCCTTGGAATCTCCATTATTAAAACCCCTTCAGGATTCTAATCATGGTAATTAATTCAAGTATCCCATATCTAGATGAGAAAATCATAGCTTAGGGGGAGGGAATATATGTTTTAATATTTAGCATGTGGATATCATCCAAGCAACACAGGTCCTGGAGGAAGCCATATCACATTTCAAATTAGCTAACCTTATCTTGCAGTTATGGTAATAGTATCTCTATATGTATCACTCACATATCCATCTATGTAAAAACAATAAGTAATTGACTAAATCTCATTTCCCATTGTCTCATGAACATGTCCTAGCCTACAGTGATGGTACATGTGCCGCCATATTCAGCCTTCTTATATCCATTTATGGGTATATGTTTAAATGAGATAGGATTGGTTCATACATATATATAGTGAATCTTGTATTTTGAAATTATGATTTACCTAATAAATTCACTTACAATGTTCAATTTTATTCATTTACCATGATATTGCAATTTATTAGTTTGACAAAATACAAAAAATTAATAGTTGAGACATCATAAGAGTAAATTAATTGAGAATTACTTTTGATAAAAGATCATTTTCATATAAAAAAGTATAATAAGTGGAGAATACATAATATAGAGTTTCTCTATAGTTCTAAAAATGGTGAAAAGTGAGCTTTATGTTGCAGTTCATTATAGACTATATTTTAACAAATCTAAAATCTCATTGATTGATTTCCCTAATTTATCGATGTTTAATTTTAATTCATCCATCTCTGTAACTTTAGCTTCCTCAACATGATGTAATCCTACTACTCTAGCAGAAGTATACCACCGACATTCTTGGATACTTCAAGAAATGTTCAATAATCTATTAATAATAAAAAAATCTCATTTATTAGTAGAGGTGGTTTACTGGAATAGATTCTTCATCATGTTAATGTAATTTATCTAGCACTACCTCTATATAAAATTATAGTTTTTTATGTTATAGAGTTATCCAATTCACAATGTGAATTTTTTTTTCTTTTTCGGATAGGAACATTCATTTAAAATTCTCATAATATTATTCTTGATATAATTATATAAGTTAAACGTGTATATTTCTTTAGTTTACCCCCATGTCTTTAAATCCATTGTCTAAGAGAGTTGAAAAATCTCAAATTGAATTTTTATTTTCATTACGAGAAAGGTTGAACATTGAATCAAGACATGGAATTGAAATATTATAGTCGGAATGAATCAATGCTTTGTTTTGAGTTGAGGAATTATGATTGAGATGTATCTTGTGTATTTGTATGAGATTTGGAAGTTTTGGGATATGTTTCGAAAGTTTTGGAGTTTCTAGGAAGGGATGCAGGGTTTTGTGTGCATGGTTTATGAAATCCCATGAGACCCCATGATGCTAGAGACGTTTTCAATTCATTTTAAACTATGGATAAATGATTTTAAAGGTTTGATCAAAATTTTGGGTAAATTGGGTGGGGAATAAAAGGAGAAGTCATGTGTGGTTGGAGATGGTCGCCGGCATGGTGCATGGGTTGTGCCCGATTTAAAACAAATCGTGCTCCTTTCTAAAGAAAGGTGGAAGTGCTGAAAACAGGTTTGATGCTTGATTTTTCAAACAATATGTCCCAACCATTCTGTTCATGGGTGTTGGGTAGTAGGGGTTCACACAGTTGTCATAAGTATTGGCCTACCGTGCGGCAAAACCTTGGATGTGGGTTGGCCTGAGATAGGGCCAACTGCACGGTTGGTGTACTGTTTGGAAAACCAAGTGGCAAAACTGTGTGGCTTTCCTGACTTCGTTAAAACGGCGGGAAATCTCCAAAATTACCCCCATTGTGTTTTTACCCACTCCACCCCATTTCTCATCAGTTTCATGTGCATAGAAAAGGGGGTTCTGACCTGATCATCATTGAAAATGAGTCAAAGTTTAAAATTTATAACTCATACTATCTACAATGTATTGCAGTTTGTAGTGTCGAACCCACGGGGATGGCTGAACAACAAAATTTTCAAAATTTTTTTTTACTTTCAAAACACCCACTACTATCAACAATGGGTGGAGTTTGCCCTATTTTTAACTTTTTTACTTTTAATATATTTTTTTCAATTTTATAAGTTAGTAAAGACAAAACATTTTTTATGTTTTTGTACTAAGATATGATCAAACAGGAAGTAACAAGTAACCAATGAGCAAAAGAGAGGAAAATGTAGATAGATGAACAAACCAGATGTGATGTCTGAGGAAAAACTATCCTTCTGGTCTGAAAGAATTCGTTTTCACCAAAATGACTGCATGTGTAACCACAGAAAATGAATGATTTATCTCCTTTGATATGATATAAGTCAGAGAGATGAATCAATCTTGGATTTCGACACTCCAAGAAAGATTCACCTGCAAAAAAATAATCATGAAAAGTGCAGAAGTACAAACTCACCATCCATTCCGAAGTTATGTTTTGGAATAGAAAATTATAAGAAAATGCATCATCGATCAATGTTACCAATTGATCGTGGAGTTCGAATTCAATTACAAGTGCCATAAAGTTATTGAATGGTTTCAGAATTGATTCCACCGATCAATTCTGAAATAGTTGAAACGATTGAGTGAAAAAAGAAAATAGAAATAACTAGTAGAAAAAGATTTTCCCCGAACCAGTGTTTTAGACAAACATGTTCATTATAAAAATTGGAAATATACGAATATAGTGTATTAGAATTGAAAAAGAGTAGAGAAATCCCCCTTCAATCTCATGATGCTTTTCTCTTGAACTCCTCAAGTCTCTAAGGGTGGTTCTCCAAGGATCTCGCACCGCACATGTGCACTTTTCGCTGCAACAATTTTCATGGTATCTGAACTGCTATAACTAACTTCTTAGAGTTATTTTGGATGCACCTGAACATGTTTTTGGGTTCCTGCATGAATCCACAAAAGAAAACAATTAGGAAACTTTAAAAATAAAAAGATATAAATACAACTTACTTCAATACATAACTGTTATTATTATTTAAATTATTTTTATATATGTACTTGATAATTATTTATTTGTTAAATAGTTAATATTTTGAGTTTATTATTTAATTTATTTTATTTTTTAATGAACATGAATAAAAAATAATGTTATTTAATTAACATTATTAATGTAAATATCTTAATAAAAGACTTTAAGGTTAAAAGTTATTATATTAGTAAGTTAATTATTAATATAATTTAAATATAATTATTATATTTATGAATTTATTTATTAATTTTATAATTTACAGTTAGATTATATTATTAAGATCATAATTTAATATTTAGTTATTTGATTTCTCCTGCATAGATGTTGAATCGGCGATGTAGCCCTGAGGTGTTCGGCGTCTTGCAACGACGGGATTCCAGGTAGGAAAGTGGTTCGTAGGGTCTCGGCTTGCGTCCTCCAGCTCGGACGCAACAACTCCTTCAGTGCAAGCTCCCGGCAGAAGTGGGAAGAACAATGAAGGATTGCAGTGGATCTGAGAGCTTCTGCAGAGGGTGACTCGGCTTCAGTGGCGGCACGCGGTCCAGCGACAAGGTATAAAATGAGTTACTGGAATCCAACGGTGACCTAATATTTAATCTACATAAATAAACTTAAATCAATTAAATAAATGAATCAAAAACTAAGAATGCAGTTAATTAATTAAATGATTAATTAGAAACATAAAACTAAAAAAACATAAGCTAAAATTAAATATTAAATAGTGCAAATAAATAAAATGAAACTGGATTACTCTTTTAATTTTGAAAGTCATTAATTAAATTGATTAAAAATAATAAATTTAAGAGTTAAATTAATAAATGAAGACAAGTTAAAACATTAATTGTAAATTAATGTCAAGTCATATAAAGAAAGACTTAAAAGAAAATAAATATTAAGGTAATAAAATGAAAACAAAATGGAAGATTGTTTAATTAAAGAAAACAAACACATCATAAAATTTAAAGTGAAGCAGAATTAAAAATTGAAAGGCAAATAGAAAAATTAAATAAGTATAACACAAAAAATGAAAATAAAGGATAAAATTACAACTTTAATTATAAAAAAAATTAAATAATAAATTTTATTATAAAATTACAAGTGTAAATAATTAGTAAAACATGCAAAAATAAATAATAAAATGATTAAAAATTAAATAAATAGACGTGGCACACTAGGTAAAACTAAGGAAACATCAAATTTCCCCATAATTAAACATTGTTTGTCCACAAACAATTTCATGCTTTATTATCATTGGAAAATAGACGTGTGATTTTATTAATCAACTATGAAGGTAACATATTTTGAAATTCCAAATTAGAGGACATGAAACTGAGTATTAGGCTTTAGAAATAAAATATTCAAAAGAGGTCTTGCCCAAAACGAACTCTTACTGGTGATCGAGAAAGAAGTGAATCATCTACCATTGAGGATGTCCTACCTCATTTATGAATATTCCAAATAACTTATTACTATTCAAGGCTAATATCTAAAATCAAGAGTGATAATAGGTTAAAAGTAAGTGGAATTAAAAACTTAACCGGAGGAAATTTATACTTTGAATTTCACCTAAGATCAAAAAATTAATATATATTTTTTGATTCACCTTTTTGATACAACCTAAATGATTCCCATATAAACCAATTTCTCCCCTCTTCATTTTGTGTTCATTATTCCTCTCACCTTAATGAACTCATTTTTTACCCTAAAACATTATTTTATTTTTCCCAAACCATGTAACATGTGCTAAGCATTGTAAAAATGAACTTATTCATTATTGTACGGAGGGATTTTAGTTAACATAAACGCACCTAGCGTCTAGTGTCTCAGAGAATCACCATGGGCTCCCAAATGCCCAAATTACTCCAGTTTCAATAGAATCATTAAAAGCCAATCAATTTTTCTCACTAAGGTGATAATTTTTTAATAAATAAAGAGAAATGATTCCCCTAATAAAAGTACAATCTTCTAGTCCCTAAAGCTATCATCTCAATTCCACTAACAGGTATCCTATATCACTCTCAAACATAGTTCCTAAACTGAAAATTCATAAAATCAATAAACAAATTCACTGAACAAACATCCATTATAAAAAATTCCAGATAAAGGCATGTCTTAACTATAAAAATGGTAACTGTCCTTAGGAAATATTCAATTGGAGTTCAGTGTGAAGTCTACAAAGACAAAAATTGTGATAGAATATTGAAACATTTCAACCATTATTTGACAATTTTTTTAAAGAGTATTGGAATTTGATGGGCTTCATTAAGCACAATTAATCTCAAGATAAGTTAACACCCTCCTCCACACTTGAAACCCAACTTTTCCCCCAACGTTGAATGAAAATATAGAGAAGAACAATTTAACAATTAAAACTCAAAATAGATTTCCAAAACAGTAGATAATGACATGTATCAAGGGTTTCATTGATGTTCACAAGATTGTATGGCACAATAAAAATATTTTAATTATACAGGTTCACATACATTGTCATTTAAGGTAGTGAATTTTTTTAATATAGTTCAAACAGTACCCTGAAAACAAATAGGTGTATAGTGAATAAGGTGTTAACAATTTAATAGATTAGATTCAAATTGATTTTCAATAGTTCATAAAAAAAATTATTACTAAACTCCCAATAAATGAATAAGAAAATTCAAATGAAAAAAACTTGTCATCTTGTATGTAGCCCCATACATAGTTTCTAGCAGTGAAGAGATTAAACCAATGAGACTCAACTTTCCGTAAAGGGGCTCTTGCAGAACTCTTTTTAAAAGCATAAAAGATCCTGTAGTAATAACTTTTAGCAAAAAAAAACATGTAGTAGAATTGTTAGTAAAGAGACACCTGTAGAAGAAATTTTTAGTAGCAGAAGAAAATTACGGACTTTCCAACACTACCACCAGTGAGTCACCAACAATAGTGTATCAGTGGCTCGGGTGTATTTGTGAGTCAACGACTCAATGACAACATTGAAATTGTGGCTTAGCAGTGATTTTTTTTAAAGTATACAGGAGCATAAAATAAATGAATAGGTAAAATGAAGGTACTTCCCTGTTAAATTTTATCATTAATGATCTAGTATAGGAATTCCCCTCCTTTATGACACTAACAACAACATACCTTAGAAACACAAAGTAGGAAGACCAAGTAAAAATTCTAGCAAAGGCAGAGAATAGAAAAAGGCAACACATAACCACTTTATTCAAAACATAACACGAACTAAATTAAAGACCAAGATTGAACCATGGTACGACTCCCATGAAGCACTACATTTTATGTCTTCAGTTAGACATTATTAAGAATCGATTTTCTAGCATAGTGAAGGAAACCAAGCCCTTCAGTTGTCCTTCAAAATAATGTTTGACTCTCTTCCCATTAAAAATCATGGGTTTGTTTTCATCTCCTACAATCTCTAAAGCTCTATTCTTAAACACTCTAACCACAGTAAAAATAGTAGACCACATGGATTTCAGTTTCCCAGGAAATAGTTTAAGTCTAGAGTAAAAGAGAAGGACCTTCTATCCAAGGTTAAATTATTTGGTTTGTATGAAAGAATCATGAATGATCTTGGACCTCTCTTTAAAAATCCTAGAATTGTCATAATACTCTTTCATTATTTCATCTAATTCACCCACCTCAAGAAATATCCTCTCAATAGCATTCTTGAAATCAAAGTTCAAGGCCTTATCTACCCAAATTGACTTGGCCTGCAACTCCACAGGAAAATGACATAATGTCCCAAATTACAGCCTATATGGAGACATACTTATTGGGGTGTTAAAAGATATTCTAGATGCCCATAAATCTTCATATAATTAAAGAAACCATACTTTTCTAGATTGAGATATAGTTTTCTCCAGAATAGGTTTTAGCTCCATTTTATGGATATCCACCTGTCCACTAGATTGTGGATGGTAAGCAGTACCGGTTTTATGGGTGTATCAATAATTTTCCATTAAAGCCTTAAACTTGTAGTTTTTATAGTGTGTTCCATTATCAGGGGTGACGACTTTTGGTACTATAGTTCTTGAAAAGATATTCTTATTGAAAAACAAAATAACATAATTTTCTTGATTTTTGGGAAGAGCTACAACCTCAACCCATTTAGACACATAATATAAAACCCCTAGAATTTACTCATTCCCAATAGATTATGGAAATAGAACCATGAAATATAAATCATAGAAATCAATAATATCTACTTTCATAATACACTTCCGGGGTAACTCCTTCCTCCTAACATTTCCTAACCTATGACACCTGTCACAGACAACAACAATGATCCTACCATCTTTGAATATGGTGGGAAAATAAAAACTAGCTTGATGAAATTCTTGACCTATCCTCTCACCGCCATGGTGTCCTCCCCAAGGTGAGGAGTGATAACTTTCTAAAATGGGCTTCATCTCTTCTTCCACCACACACCATCTTAGGATAGCATCAGCACACCTCCCAAACGACAAAGGATCATCCCAAAGGTAATACTGACCTTTTGAAATAAATTTCTTCCTTTGTTTATTAGACATGTATTTGGGAAATACACTAGCTGCTAGGAAACTCACTTAATCTGTAAACCATGAATATTGGATTATTGACACAGTGAGAAGTTTTTCATCAGTAAAGGAAGAGTTGATCTCCCTTGGATCTTCAGAATGGGTATAAGGAAGCCTAGATAGGGGGTTTGTAATAAGGTTTTCATCTCTCTGTTCATCCCTAATATCTAAATAAAACTATTGTAATAACAAAATCAATCTAATCAAACTAGGTTTGGATTATTTTATAGAAAGAAAGTATTTCAAGGTGGAATGGTCGATAAATATAATAAATTTTGACCCTAGATGATACTTCCTAAACTTCTCAAGAGAAAAAACCACTACTAACAACATCTTTTCGGTTGTGGTATAGTTTCTTTGAGCCTCATTTAGAATTCTAGAAGCATAATAAACCACATGAAACTTATTATCACTTCTATGTCCTAGGAAAACACCAACAATCATATCACTAGCATGACACCTTAATTCAAAATGGAATTTTCAATCAGGTGCAGTGATGATAGGTGATGTAGTGAGTTTTTCCATATGTAGATTAAAAGAATCAAGACAATTTTGGTCAAACACAAAGGGTGAATCCTTAACAAGAAAAGAAGTCAAGGAATTTTTGAAAAGTATTTTATAAACCTCCAGTAGAAACTGGCATGTCATAGAAAACTTATTACACCTTTTACATTTTTAGGAGGTGGGAGTTTTTGAATTACTTCAATTTTTAGTATTATCAACCTCCAAACCTCTCTTGGACACTTTATGTCACATCAAAATCCCCTCATTGACTATGAATTGTCATTTTTCCCAGTTAAGAACTAGGTTGTTC